>CM023537.1:52077313-53540941 GCA_013350335.1 Chimonanthus salicifolius
ATTTCTAACCATTTGATCTTAACAGTTAAAATTGACAAACATCTTTAATAAGATTTGATGTATTGTGATTTTGACAGTTAAGATCAAATGACTACAGAATGACTTTTGAGATGATATTTTAATATGTAGTATATCTTTAAGGCTGTTTTCGATTTATACGGTTAGATTTTTAATTTATAATACAATAATTAAAAAATATAAAAATATTTAATACAACTTTATGATATTTGTATATAATATAAAAAGAATTAACATTCCTAAAACCCCTGTGGGCCTCTCAAATAGAAGCTTGAACCCAGTCTGTATGATATAAATGCTTGTTGAAGAAACCTCCTCAAGGGGTTATCCCAGTTAATTTAGGAGCAAGATCTCTAGAGAGAGGTTTTGAGTTCAAATTATGGGAGTTCAATGAAAGGTCACTTCCTATGGGAATGTATAGAATAAGGTTCCATCGAATTAACCGGTATGCGCAGATAGAGAATTTTCATACATTTTAAGAAATCAGTCAGGTACGATGCCTGGACACTCGAGATCTAAAAAAATGGTTGAAGTCCATTTAGACCGATCGTGAGCCAAAGTTTAAATAACGGTGCTCAAGGGTCGATAGTGTTTCCGTCATACTTTAGAGATACATTAGGGTCGATAGGATCATTTTACTCATTGCCGTACACGTGGCAGTTTTGAGATGTTTTCATCCTTCACCATGATATCATCAAACTGTTGAAGGATGTCCAGTTGTTAAGAGTTGGTAGAAAGCCCGGCCCCATCTCAAGTCGTGACGGAACGAGAAATGGTTTTCTGTTGTGGACTCGTTTGTAAATTGGGTCACCATCAAACAACTTAGGTCAAGATTCAATCATGTTTTAGTATGGATTTAGTAAAAAAATTACTTTTAATCTTGTAGAATCATTGGATATTTGAAAATACACACAATAATCTTATGGAATCACATCGGATAATTGAAAATAAAATTCCGTTCCATAAATTCCTCGAAAAGTATCAATTCAAGGTTTCAATCTAATTCTTCGCATGTCCAAACAATAGCGAGGGCAACTAAGGAAAAACCCTATCTAGTGCTAGTTTAAAAGCGGTCATAGAGTGGGTCAGTTGGACAATAACGATAAAGGGTTTAATTTTCTACCGAGCTTTTAACACATTAATCAAGTACCAAACAATTATGTAGTATTTTCATTAAGGTTTTTTTTTCTTCTAAAAGGGCTCCTTTCTTCTTCTTCTTTTATTTAGAAGAAGCTCCTATGTTTTCTATAATTTAAAAAAAATCCATAATTTTAATTAAATTTTGAAAAGACTACTTGACATGTTTACTAAAGGTCAACTTGTGTATTAGAACTATTTTTAGGGCTGCAACTCGGGTTCGGCGGGTAGGGTTTCTTAAAACCCAAACCGGTCCGAGTTGATAATATGAAATCCAACTTGACCTGACCCGACCTGAATTCTGACCCGACCCGCATTCTGAACCCATTTTAGCTGGGTCGGGTCGGGGTTGGATCGGGTTAACTTGTAAAATCCTCAACCCAGTCCGACCCGAATTTCATGCGGGTTTTTATCTTCTCAACCCGACTCGACTCGCATGATTTCTCAGGTCGGGTCATTCGGGTTGGATCAAAACCCGACCCAAGTTACAGCCCTAACTATTTTGCTGATAAGCAACAATTCACACCATATAATTTCTTTTATGGAGCTCATATGAGACTTTGTCACCTATCCTCACTCTAAACACCGATTATATTTCATACATTTAGCATACCTCTAATTTTATCACGATTAATATTATATTCATCATATTATCATTAATTTTGTAGCTTTAAAGTTTAAATTTATGATCATCTAATCAAATTGATTTTGAGACATTACTAATCTAAGAAAGCACTTTTTTATCAACCAATTCTCTTAAATAGTGTCGGTCTCAAATGGCCACAATATATATCTAAAAATGTCAAATATGGACAAAGGGCCTTTTTAAAATTTAATTGAAAATTAGAAACTTCTTTAAAATTATAGAAAATATAAAGACTTCTTTCAAACAAATCTAAAAGAAAGAGAGATTTTTTTAAAATGCTTTCACTAAATAAGTGGCAGTTATACACATAATCTTTGATGTAAGCTGTGGGAGTTAGAATGAATGGATCATAGCTTAGAAAGTACAATCTTATACATTAAAGAAGAATCCGATGAAATATTTGTGACATCAAATAAATATATTAAGGATATGTTTGTATGCAATATTTGTGAAATCCTAACTCATGAGCCAGAGGCCAAGCCCTAGAAGGGCTGATCCAAACTGAGTTAGTCGGATCCAACAAGCCTAGCAAGTGGGAGTGCATGTGGGAATTTTGGAGAGTCCCACATCGGAAGTTGAGGACTTCCGGATGGGGTTTATAAGTGGTTGCCCCTCCTTAACTGATGTGATGTGTTTTGGGCCTACCGGGTTGGGCCAGGCCCAAAGACAAAACCGTAAGGGTCATGTATTTGAACATAGAGCAGACAATTTCACACTGAATTGGACCCTAAGCCTTGTTCACGGGTCGGGTAGTTACAAATTTGGTATCAGAGCTCCGGGTTCTACACTCGGACTGTGTGGACTTACTATCTTCCACTGGGTTCGTTGGGTCGATCCGAGGGCGACTCTGGGCTATAGGGGGGTGGATTGTGATATCTTGACCCATGAGTCAGAGGCCAGACCCTAGAAGGGCTGATCTAAGTGAAACTGGACCCTGTCGGTCGGACCAACAGTGTGGGCTGGTCGGATCCGAGAAGCCCAGCAAGTGGGAGTACGTGTGGGAATTTTGGAGAGAACCACATCGGAAGTTGAGGACTTCCGGATTGGGTTTATAAGTGGTTGCCCCTTCTTAACTCATGTGACACGTTTTGGGCCTACCAAGTTGGGCCAGGCCCAAAGGCAAAACCGTGAGGGCCATGTTTTTGTTTTAGAGCGGACAATTTCACACTGAGTTGGAAATGAAAAATGATTTCCACTTGGTCATTTTTTACTAAAAGTGTCGAAAATGAATTATTAGAGAAAGGGGTTAGAAAGCAATTTTCACAACTTGTACATTTTAAGGTATATAATCCAAATCATAGACTAACTATGCTCCAACCCGATCCATGACTCATCCCATAACCCATGACGTATTCTATGAACCAATGAACTCGATCCATTACTCAGTGTAAGACAACCAATTTAACCATTGTCTCATAGTCAATTTAATCAAATCTATGAACTAATCTACGACTTAAGACTAAGTTGATAGTCAAAACAAACATAATATCTATAATATATTACTCGACTCATGACCAAACCTAAACCATGCTTATTTATTACTGGATCGATAAACCAACCTAATTCAGCCTAGCTTATGAATTGCTAGATTAAATTGAGATAGATTGAGTCAATACCTAAACCAATTGTACTCCGTATTATATAATATTATCATTTTAAATAAAATATAGGTTGAATGAATTATATAATATATATAATCATTATTGTTGTTATTATTTTGATTATTATGATAGTTTTGATCATTTCTTCATCACCATCGTCATTTAAAGTTAAGTAAAATCACATTAACATGCATTTCTTCCTCCTAACAATAGAAATAATTGATTTATGAATTATTATAAAAACCTTTCATATATCTCTGAAAAACAAAATATATGACTTATTTTTTTATAAAAGTAGGAATAATTGAAAAAAAAAAACAATTTTTATAAAAAATAAATGTTCACGGACTACGGAGTGGAGTGGAGTGGGGAGGTGAGAGTGAAAGGGGGAGAAAGAGATGCAGATTGAGAATTATTTGTAGCTTCTGTAATATGACCTCACACTTGGATTCTAGACTCTGTTAATCAGTAATGAATTTGTCTGAAGTTGAAGGGAGAAGACGTGTTGTCTACTTGCTTCTATTATTTTTCAATTTCAAATCAACAGATCATCACAATAAACTTAATTCAAATTTTCAAGTCTTATCCTTTTGACAGTGAAGCCCAAGCTCATGAAAAAGAGCCAAAACCCACCAGTAAAGATGCAAAACAAGTGGACTCGTTTATTGCTGATATCGACTAAGAGAGAGAGTCGCACTTGCCTGTCTTATCTATGATCCCAACTTGCTCTGTGTTAAGCCAAGTACACCACAAGAAAAGGGTTTGGCCTTTCGCCATCTTTCCACATCATTTGATGGGAGGGAGAACTCTTCTTACAAAAAAAAATATTTATCTTCTACGTTTTGTGAAGCGAGGAGAACATCGGTAATGGAAATCATCTCTTCTACGTTTTGTCTTTGAGCATATTAGATCAGTTTGAACCCGTGAACATATCAAAAGAGAACACGTAAATTTTTATACTGTCATTCGTTTCTCTTTTCTATTTTTTAAATATTATTATTTATGTATTATGGTAGATAAAGTGATTTTTTCCTACCAAACAAAATCCCACTCATATGAGTCTCACCGGTCAGAGAGAGTGACTATCAAGAATTAATACACACAATTTGGACTTCTAGATGTGACTAGGGCCCATCTTCCATAAATGAGCCAAAATGACTATAAGTCATTGCTCATTTATAATATCTTACGACTTTTGACAATTATCACTTGAATTTCAAAGAGTAATACCATCTACTTACATTTGATTTGATTGCCATTTGTTAATCCTTGACCATCCCATAACTCATAAATGCTTTCACATAACTCAAATCCGTTATTTCTGACCTTTATTAATGGTTTTTTCATTTTTATTAACTATATTTTTAATTTTTTTAATATTACATTTTCTGCAAGATTTTTCTGATAGTATAAAAGCAAAAAAAAAAAAAATTGAGAATAATCTGATATTATCATTAGCCGATAATATCTCAAAAATAATAATTTTGTAAAATTTCTTTGTTAATTGTGGTTTTAGAATTCAAGCAATCTTCTGATACAACTTTGATACTTTCTTCTTAGACATGTGATATGATGCCGACAGTCTTATTTGAATTTTAAATATGAGTGCTATAACTTCTGAAGAACTAATTTAATTGTTTCCAAAATATATTACAGACAGAAATTACAAAATGTTCAGCTTTTTTTTTTCTGCTTGTGTACAAGTATGAGACTTTTTATAATTTTTAGTTGATATATCATCACTATTAGATTAAAGAAGATAGGTCAAAATATTTATCCAATAGTACTTACTACTTAGGTATATATTTCTAAATATAAAATATGATAGGGACACTATCCAGATAAAATTTTGGCCAGTACATAGAATTTTGAAATATCGAATGGTTTAAAAAATTCAAATTTTCAATTATTATTATTATCATAACAAATTCTCTATTTATTTATGATTTGACTTTTTGAGATTTATTCTTCTCATCATAAATTATACGTTTTATTACTCCACAATTTATCATATTATTTTCTTATTTAATCTTGAAAATCTGTAGTGGCCTCTTTCTCCTCTTTTATCTAATACTTGTAATTTTTGTTATAAAAGTGCTAATTTAGTCTCCTCACAATGTCCAAATCCTCTTAATGTGGTTATTCCTAATTCCACTTTTCAATATTACTTCACAAATTCATCTTAGCATGCATTTCTTTCTTATTATTTTGTATTTTTTCATCAACAGACATTTTGCTACCCAAAACATTGGCAATTTGTGATTTTTTTTATAAATTACTTTTCTTAATGGTATATAACTCTTTTATCAGAAAATACCCTAAGTTCCTTAAGTTCAACTTGAAAAAATAAAAAACTTAGGAGTAATGATCGTGCATGAGTTTTCACCATAGTGCATCACCTTTCAAAGAAAAAGACCATTTTGCCATTACGTTTTTTCTTTTCTCTTTCAAAACGAGAGGGCAAAAAGGTCTTTTTTTTAAAAAAAAGTGGTGAACTACAGTGAAAACTCATGGTACACAGATCATTATCCAAAACTTAGTGGTTCGAAAATTAATACGGTGGTGGCCTAAAGATCCACCTTCTTGTTGAGATGATAGCCTATCCTTCACCTTAACATCAACAAAGTTCGATAATATTTCTTTTATTATTTAGGTTACAGCCACAGATCTGACCTAGACTTCATCGAATAATTGGGTCTGACCCAATGATCTGGGACCAATTGGATTGATCACCCGGACCGACCCATTTACTACAGCCTATCCTGAAGTTATCCAAATTTAAACGGGCCAAACTCCAAGCAATTCAGTGTGTCTCACCTATGTGGCTTAGATGGGTCCAAGCTTTATAGAATTTGAGGCCTGCATGGCTCATTTGGACGTGGATAACAAATTGTTATAATGGTCATTTTCAAATTATTGTGAGATATATTCTATCTTGTATTAAAAGTGAGATTAATTTACAAACTTTATGTATCAAATAAGCGAGTTAAACCTAAAACTCTAAAAGCCAAATCAACTAAAGAATTTGATTTCAATTTCACATGTTTCACATCATTCAGATGTAATATATTAATATAGAGTGTGGGTTAGGCGTTAGGTGGCTTGGGGTGGTTGTGGAAACAGAGATTAACGTGAAGAAACATCCCGTTGTTAAGTCTTGAGGTAGGGACTAAACTCTAAAGGGTGCTCTAAAATCAACAACACATGATGTGGAAACCACATTTATCTAAGATGGAGGATATCTAGAAATTTTTTTGGTCAAAAGAGAACTTTATTGTTCTTCAGTCAGCAGCACACAGACATATGGCTAAGACTAGGATCTTCTAAGTTCCAACATGGTAAAGTTTTGTGTAAATCCTTCATTGACTAATTATCTGTATCACGTCTTCACAAGTAACAAAAGTATTAATGATGTGGAGCCTAATAGATATTAGGTCGGTATGGCGGTGAGGAATTCTACTGGTTAGTCTTAATGGGATTGGCTGCAAATTAGTCTCATATTGAAACTGTAGAGGGAGATTTAGAAATTTATAAAATACTTGGATCACTCACAAGTCCGGTCTTGAGATCCCTAAAAATCTTAAAGGCCCTACACGGAGTGATATTTTAGGGGCCCTTTGTGACTGGTATATTAAGGAGTTTAAGTGCGTGGGGCCACTTTCTGTCTAGAGTCCTAGGCGGCAGCCCATACCGCCTATGCCCAGGGCCGGCCCGGGTCACTCAACTTAACAGGGTCGGTTGTGAATGAGTCACACTTTAGAAATGCAGAAAGAGATTTAGAGATTTATAAAGGATTTTAGTCACTCTACCTAACAAATTAGTCTTTTGAACTGGATGTTAGGTCCTAACAAGCCTGATGGATTCTAAGTTGGGCATTAGTCCCATATCGGAAAAGTAAACCTTTAGAGTCATAACTATAAGGTGGAGCTCCTCTCCTTTAAACATGATACGTTTTTATGTGCCTAAAAACAGAACCGTAAGCTAGATTTGGTGGATTTCAAATCAATCAAAGCAGACAATATCATACCTCAAAATCAGTTCTACATTAATTAGCAAGCCACATGTAAAAGACTAAAAAGCTTGGCAACCACATGTGTCTTGGCCACAGCCAAACCCCCACAGAAACACAAATGAGGAATTGAAAGAAGAAAAAAAAAGGGCCTGTGGGTGGGTCCTGCTTTAGATGGGTCATGCCCAAGTTCTTCTAGGTAGAAAGATCCTATCCATCCAGTTTTTGGCCTATTCCTGTTTATCATGCACTTTTGCATTTTGGGTTTCGAAATTCTTCTCTTTACAAGGTGCCTATGAGTGGCCAACCACTTTAATTTTAAAAAACGGCTTACTGTCTTCTAACATGATATTTTATGCACAATCTATCCATGATGCTACAGTTGGACCAATCACATAAGTAGCCAAGATCATGAATAATACCTCTAATGTTTATGTCATCAGTAATCCTAAGAAAAACTAAGTAAAAATATTTATTAGGATTGGATATCAAGTTCAAAAGATTAGCTCATTAGGTGAAGTGATCTAAGTCTTTTATTAGTTCTTAAACCTCTCCCTCACGACTAATTTGAGACTTGTTCGTTGCCCCAACAATCCCCTATCGAACAAGCTCTCCCGCAGATAGAACATTGTAGACCATCTGGTTCGCCTAGAGAATTCCTGAGTCCAGATACGTCAGCTTAGGGATATAACTTTGATACTATTTGTAAGGACTATATATCGAGTTTAAAAAATTAGTCCATCAAGTGAAGTGACTCAAATATTTTATAAGTCTCTAAATCTTTCCTTTTATAATTAATATAGGACTCATTTACTGCCCATATCACTCAAGTATGCTTTAAGGTGAGATCATCTGATGAAATTCATTTTAAAAATTTGAATAATGTACACATTTGTCTATCTTCCTACCTGTTTATTTCTGGGGCTAGTGAGAAAATGAAAACCTAAAAGGCTGTTTAAAACCTTCTCATAAATCAAGTATAAAAACAAAAGAATAGTCTAGTGTCTCCACGTGGTTGTTGATAAGAAGGTGGGCCACAAGCACCTAGAAACGTTGTCAACATTTCTCACATGGGAAACCCCATTTGACAAAATCAGTCGACAGCATTAGAGAGATTTGAGGTGGGTCTGCCATTTTGATGACAATGGCGAATCAATCCTCTCATACTAAGTTACTAACAAGAGGAGATGCACTAAATAAAATAAACAGTCCCAGGATTTTCAATCGTAGTCGGTACTAACAGTAGGTTTAGAGACGTGGGGCTTTTCTCCCCCATGTTCTTCCTCTTCCTCTGTATCTATTCCTCTAAAAAGGTAAAAAGTAAGAAGGTGGTTTGAAACTTGGAGAAAGCGTTTGAAAGACGGAAGGCGGAAGGAATTGTTTTAAAGTAGAGAAAGATAAGAAGATCAGTGGGTGGGTACTCGTTTCCAAAAGGGTTAAGCTATTAAGGAAAAAGGAAAGGAATGGAGTTCTGTAATTGGAAAGAAAGAAAGAGAAAACAGAGCATGGTGGGAAAAGTATCTTTTCGTCTGCTTCATCCCACACGCAACTTGTGATTGATTGAAGGAAAGGAAGACTGAAAAATGAAGAGTAGGAAGAGAATTGAGTAGAATAGAAGAGAATAGAAAGGGATTGATTCAACCTGCAAGTGTGTGCTTTAGAATTTTGGATCCACCGCCATTACCAAAAGTCTGTACCTTTTCTTTATTTTGACCCTCTACTTTTCCCTGTAGGGTCCGTGCCCTTTCTTTTTTCCACGTTCAAGATTGGCAGCTAGCATTGAATCGTCGACCTCTCTCTCTCTCTAGACCTCTGGTCGACATAAATAATAAAGTTCTCAATTTTGACACCTAGCGGCTATAAAATCAAAATGAAGTTCAGATGATGTTCGCTTGGAGCTATATACTTTAGATTTTTATTTAAAATTTAAATGTGAAAAATTTAGAATATTTAGTGTAAAATTCTCACGAATAAAATCATTATTCTAAGACATATTAAAGTCAAGTTATGAGATATTTTATTTTTTGAGCCGAGAGATAACTAGTTGTATTACATATTTTTATATTAAGATCTTTAAAAATTATTACTTCTCAATAGACTGGAATTTTTATGAAAAGTATAATATAAAAAATACTTTCAAAATGAATCTCACGCATGTGGGCCGCCGCCACCCATGCAACGTTGCCAAGGTGAACTTATTTTGTGGGAGATATTGTTTCAAAATTGTACATGTTTTAATATATTTAGTTAATTTTATGATTTAGTATTTATTTTAAAACTAAGATACTAAATGAGAGAAATTATCCATTGTGAACACATTTACAATATATTAGTGTGAACTTGACTCAGAAAATAGTTAGCAGTCTTTTGCCCATTCATAGAAAGGGTGTGAATCTAATTCAATGGCTATAATTAAAAGTTCATATCAATATTTGTGAACCTATTCATAATGAATAATATGTCTGGTAAAAAGGATTTGATCCACTAACTACATGTATATTATTGCGGTTAGAGCATTTCTTTTTCTAGTTTATTGAAACATGTCTTCTTAATGGGTCATGCAAATTATATCATTTGAATTGTGTACGTTAAATCTGCTCAAAGAGTTTGAATACATATTTCAAATTATTTTTCAAGATAAAACGTTCTATTTTCAGGCTAATCTATCTATTTAAATATGATGAATATAATTAAATTATATGATTTGTAAACTTAAAAAATAAGACACATATCAATATATTTAATAGAAATATTTTTACCATATTGAGGTAGACATGACGAAAATGTTATTTAATCCTTTCTCTTTATAACAAAAGCACATTCAGGAATTGGAATTTGCATGGAGACATGAAGAAATTCTTCTGGTGTTGGTGGAGTCATCCACCAAAACATGTTCCACATGATTTTCTCTAAGTAAATTTGATATCAATAGAAAGTAGGTTTCAATTCACAATCAGAATGTCACTTGCCGTGGACCATAGTAAAAGGAACATGATTTTGGTTGAATTTATAAAATTTGGACAAATTAATCTCACCAAACCCATTAGTGACAATTTCTAAATTTGCCAGGGAAACCAGTGTTTAGTCTTAATGTCTTTGACCCAAATATAGATGATTTTAACTTAAATTAAATATCACAAAGTTCGAGTCAATTGGGCAAATCCCAAATTTTAATTGGATGCATTGTAACCCCTCACAATAATTTATTATTGTTAAATGACATTTTTCCTCATTAATTTAGTGATGGTGGGTCAATCCCTCCATGGCCATCTGCCTTGGATGAATTATAGACAGTGCTACTAAATTGATAAAATGATCCAGACTGTCTACGGTGTTGATCTTTCAAAAATTTAATATAGATGGTTGATTTCAAGCTTTAAGCTTTAAGGATTAGACTAGATATATTGGGTTCGATTCCTTCAGACTTATTTAATACATGAGGTTTTGCGGATGATTTCGTGTATATGTGAGATTGGTCTCATCTCCAGTATAAGGAGGACATACCCATATTATATAAAAAAAGAGTTGTCTTTTTTTTTGAACGGTGAATAAAAAATTTATTAAAAGAAGGAAAAGAAACAAAAGAAAAAGAAAAGATACAAAACAACCCATAAAAGAATGTCTAAGAGAATTAGACCACTAAGTGAGCACCACCCTAAACCAATGAACCCCAGAGAACGCTACAAAATCTAAATCTGAAAAGGACTATCCTCTTAATAAATCAAAAGTGCCTTGAATAACTCCATCCACACCATTTTTTACAAAGAAATCCGTCTCGTTAGAGTTGTCGGTTGAAATTAGCTCAAAAACTTGATCTAATCAATGTAAAATCTAATTATGATTGGCATCTTTGATTCTCCAAAGTCCAAACTAAGGTCTATCAAGGTACGCTGGCATCTTTGATTTTATGTGACTTTCAACTTGGAAGATATGTCTACATCCATTGTAATTGTATTTCTAAATTCTAATAAATTCGATGCTCCTACAATTCTTTGAATCTTTCTTTATCAACCGGTCACTGCATGTGCATATAATATGATTTGTCAACTCAGTTTCTCTTTTTAATGACCAATTTATATCATACAAGTTAGCCACCTAATTACCACTGTAGCTTGAATTCTGGCATAGAGCATTGAAACAATAGGATATTATCTATTGATAAATAGTTTATTATAGATTAGTAATTAATTTTATCCCAATATCTAATTAACTTATAAGGATAAGGTACTTAAAAAGATTTATGCTTGTATAGAAAATGAAGTAAAAATAGTTTGAGTAATTTAATTTAAGAATGCCTTTCAAGATCATACCATCTTAATTTTTTATTGGGTCTTAGACTAATTGGGTATGAATCTAATTTACAAGAAGATTGAAGGAAATCATGTAAACATTTTTAAAGTGGAATTTACTCTCAAAAGCTAGTTTTTGAGAAGATATTGCCTTGAGTGTTATATAGAGTTATTGGTTTTACATAATAATATGAGCAAATTAATATTAATTTTTTCTTACATAATAGTTTTTTTTTTCATTTGATATTTTTTCCTCTTTATATTTTAGCTTTCGAGATAGTAGCTTTGGATAAGTTAGCATATGTGGCTTTGAAGAGACAATGCTTTCAATTTGGACTAACTCCAATTAGAAGATTTGATAGATAAGGTATTTCTAACCCAATGATGCCTGTCACTTACTTCATGGTTTGACAATTTGATTCGAGGAAAGGGACTAAATCTTACTCTAGTAGCATCTTCATTGAATATGATTGATTATTTTCTCCTAGATTTTTATCTCTTCATAACAAATAACTATGTATTAAAGACCTAAAGTTATACATTTTATAATAAATATACGAGATATTTTTTTTTGAATTTACGTGTAGGAAAACGCAGGATACTCAGGTCAAACAGTAATTGTGTATATCTAAGCATAGAGCTCACCAAATAGAGTGGTGATAGTTGTTGAAATGATCTTTCATATAATATGTAGCTTATCAAAAATCACTTTAATCAGAATGATTTCGACATTTTTCAATCTCTCAAAATTTTTTAGTTTTAAATTATTTTTCAAGCTCTAAAATTTATGATTTTTAAAATATGGTTTGATCAATTTAACTAATGAGATTTCTGATAGACAGTATATTAAAAGAAAGATCACTCTAAGAGACCCATCAACCACCTATTTGATAGACGCCATGCTTAAATGCGCACAATAATATCGTACAAATTGTTAATAAAAGTCAGAAATATAAAATTAAATTTATTCAATTTAAAAATATCTCTATTTTACATTGATTTAAGATTATTAAATTCTACTCAACTTAGCACATAACAAAAAATAATTTGTCATAAGAGACTTCACTGTAATATAGTTAGGCCAAGTCTTACGTTTACTATGGATTTAGTGAAATGTGCATGACACGTTTCAATCAAACCGTCTCTCTCGTTGTGATGTCATCAACGTGGAAATGATTGAGATGGAAATGTCTAATCATGTTTTTGATTGGTTTAAAGTTTAAACATCATTGGTTTTATTTATATAATCGCGATATTATCGGTGAGAGACGAAAATTTCTAACGTGCCCACATTGTTTGAATGATTGATTAGTGACCCACGGAAATAGTCACCTTTGTTTGACTTGTACAATCTCATTTCTTCCCCCCCACTTGCATTTTCTTTTTTTACTCTTCACAAGTATTTGATTTTCTTTAATAATTACAAGAGAAATGATTGATTAAAAAAAATATTTTCTATAAGTATTTGATGCTACTTAGGTGAAATTCACTTCATGAGATTTTTTTTTAAAAATCGGTGGACTTAAAGAATGACATTTTTAGAATTATGCTTCTCATAACACATCAGATTTATAGGATTTGCAAACATGGATTTTCAAAATTTCAAAAATCTTTTTTTAGATCACGAAGAAATCCAAACTTCTACATTTTTATGAGTTTGAGAGCAAAGGGTAGAACTCTAAATGCACGCAGTCTTCAGCAAGCTATGGACATTGAGTGACTACATTTTTATGAGTTCTTGAGCTATTGTGATTGACAGTTGAACTATTCAGTGTGAGGTCAAATATCTAAATATCGACTGTAAAAAATAAATTGACTTTGAATAAAATTTTAATTCAACGGTGAGATCAATTCAAAATTGATTCAAAATGGATATAGATACAATTCGCAAGAGTAAATAGTGTATAAAAAGAGAGATAATAAATTTAGACTTCAGTAGATCCCACATGAGACCCAAAGACAGGAAAAGTTATCGACCTTCTATTACACTCTCTCCATCTCATTTTAGTTATCTTATTTGAAACATTTGTACATTTTAAGGAACTCTTTATATAAGGCTAGCACTCCATATAATTTCATCCATTTTCGACACACTTTATGCGATTCCAATATGAATGAGACAATTATTTTGGAACAATTCCAAAATCCATATAAGACAATTAAATTGAGGTAGAAGAAGTATGTCATTATATGATATTTATTTACATCTTTAAAAAGTCATAAAATAACATCCTTGATAAAATAATTTTAAGTAAGTCTAATTGATTCTATATTGACGAAGACGAAACCATTTCCAAGCCCACTGAAACATAAAATCAAAATACTAGATTCCAGTCTTCTAAGACTCACTATTATTGGGTAGGCTAAATTTCTAGAATACCTACTAATTTTCAATTGCATTGCCAACTAAGAGTCTAAAACACGTTATTGTCACAATCTAGAATTAGTTGCATTGAAATCGACAAGAATTCCAATTCCAATCTCGAATTCTACTGAATAGACTTATTATAAAAAAATATCTAGAATTAGTTGCATTGGAATTGTCACTTGGGTAATAATTTTTTATAAGATATATTTTGAATTTTGAGATAACTTGCGAAGATTGGTTTGACGGTTAAAAACTTACGAGGATTGGCTTGACGGTTAATAACTCCAATAAACTGTCGGAGGTTCTAAGCACAAGTATTACTCTCAACATATAAGGGTAACTCTCCTTAGTTTTATCTGGTGTGTAGATAGAGAAGTTTGCACATCCTCCACATCGGATAGAGAAGTTTGCACATGCTCTAAAAACTTAGTCATGTGTTCTAAGAGGCCTCCATATCTTAGACTTCAAGAAAATAAAAGAATTTTATTTCACTGGATATGCATTATAAATCAAATAAAATTTATCACATTAAGTGTACTTTTAAGTGATACAAAGATTTAATGGTCAAAACAAGAATGAATTCAAATTAAGTATAAAAGCAATTGATTACTTAATTTTCAAAATGTACTGCAAGTAATGATCAGTAAGAACCTGACGATCACGTAGAAACTATATATAAAGAATTAAGAGGGAATAAACTATATATAAAGAATTAAGAGGAAATGTCATTTTTTCTTAATTCTTTGGGTACAATTTTTGACTTCCAAAACTATACCCTTTTTCACTTAAAATCAGTCCCGGAGTTTATAAAATTCAGACTAGATGAATTTTGATTTGTTTATAAAAATCGGTTGAGAAACGACCTCTTTTGAAAATCCCTCTCACAACTCATTCGTTCGGACGATTTCACTTTACATGAAATCGTTCATTCAGACGTTGTGATCGTCCGAACGAATACAAAAGGGACTATCTGTTTGTTCCGATGAAAAAAGACAGAAGGTCAAAATGGTAATTTGCCCTCCAAAAATGAAAATCGGAAAAGTCGGATGTATATATGGCCGGCCAATTGTTAATTGCAAAAGTATAATCATTTGTTGAATAAAAAATATATGAAAGGCAATTCTTTTGTTACATGATAAAAGTGTAATAACTCTATTCAATTCTATATATCTAGTTTTAAAATCTCTATTTTTATTTTTAACCATTATTAATATTTTTTTTATTATTTTTAAGTCTCCATAAATTATCTCAATCATAGATTAAGGGCACATTTAATAGATTCTTAGGATAATGAACTCCAATGGGAAATGTATTCAAATAGAATTTTCTTTCTAAAAAATGGTTTGGTAGAAGTCCACTTTCTAATCTAAAAGTTTTCTATATTTATTTGCCAGTAATCTACAAAAGAAAAGTTTTTTTAATAATTATATCACGAAAATTTAATAATTTCATTATATCAGCTTAGCTTTGTCCCCATCAGGTGAGGTGGACGGGTAGACATGATGGTCCACCTTGATCAAAGATATAGATCTCCTGCACATGTGTTATGTCGGCGTCTTGTGGACGAGATAATGAATTATAAAATAAAATATATTGTACAAAATTAGTAAAAAGCATGTGTTTTGCGTGATTAATAGATCAAAAGTTTATAGAAAATAATCTTATTTAAATCACAAATTTTTTATATAGTTTTTTTCTCTATTTTTAGATGTTATACAAAGAATTATAGTCGTAAATCACCAAATTTAATCATAAAATCTTCTTTTTTATATTTTAGTCAAACTTTTCACAAATTTTCTCAGTTTTTACCTTATAATATAATAAAGTTAGACCAAATCTTTGCAACTCACCAAATCTCATCTTAAAATCTCTTTTCCTAATTTTTTATTTTTTATTTTTACAAATTTTATCTTTTTTATTTGCTAATATAGAAGTAAATCAGGACCAGTAAATAATTAAGATTCATTTAACAGACAAATAAACCATATAACGTATTAGGGCCCTTGCCCATTACTACTTACCACAAGCACTTGTAAGTTATATCAATAACATCTTAGATTTTCAAACTTAGAATAAGAAGGTTTAAGATTCCTGATTTCCTGGCGACATAGGACAAGTTTGGGCACAAAAGCTCGAATCTTGTGATGAGTCATGTTGGGTGATAAATTCTATCAAATGTATACAGAGAGATAGGTTATTATTAGGTCTATCATACTATCAACGATGAGATCTTTTGAATTATGTTAATCTTTAATTTTTTAAGATTAAAATAATGTAATTGAATAAATATCATAATTAATTCAACAGTGAATATGTATCAAATGAAAATTATAAACAATTTGATTTAAATTTAAAAATAAAAATATAATTTTAACATACTAAATTTAATATTAAATAGGTTTCATTTATATTATGCATTTTCACCCGGTGTTAAAATCTCAAATTCGATTCAAGAAAAGTTAGAAAAATGAAAAAAGTTAAACGTTGCAATGCTCTAAAGCAGGGGTCGAAATATCGGCCGATGTGTATCGGTTTTTGAGGGCCGAACGATATCGGCCGATACGATATGTATCGACCAGTAAAAAAGGTTATCGGCCGATATAACCGATATTCGGTTCAGAATATCGGTCACCAAATCGGCCGATATGCATAAAAATCGGTATTTAAAATTTATTAGATTTTTTTTTTAAAAAAAAAACCGATACGGCTTTTCACTGTTTTTTACGGTTTGTGATGGTTTTTTACAGTTTGTGACGGTTGTTTACTGTTTTTTACAGTTTTGAATATCGGATGAGAGAGAAATGCAATTAAATGCAAATATTGGAGGAAAGAGAAACTTATCGGCCGATATTTCGACCCCTGCTCTAAAGCATAGATTCAAATTCAGTGTCGGCCGATATTCGACTGAGAAAATTTTCTCTCTTTTTTTTTTTTTTTAAATCACTTTTATCTGCCAATATCATCGATATATATCGAATATCGGCCGATATCTCAAATCTCTGTCGATACATATCGTATCGACCAATATATCAAAGTTTTAAAAACTGATGTATCTCGACCAATATAATACGTATATTTGTTTCCATTTTGTAAAAGGGGTGGAGTAGAAGCAACTTATGACATGGACTGCATTCTCGTGTTGAGATCTTTTCAAATCATTGCTACTTTACTCAACAATCTAAATCATCTCCCTTCTTAGTTTATGACCACCTAATAACAATCCTCATAAAAAAATCCCGCCCACAAATATGGTGCTCGTTTGTTCAATGCGAAGCAGGAATTAGCGGTTTTCTATATTCTCTGATGAAGTGGTGACTACAGAGAGAGAGAGAGATAATATGATGGAATTTGTGTAGGACTAATATTCAGGTGAATTAGATTAGGTTTTAATAAACTCAATTCAATTTATATAAAAAATTATTAAATCTTATCTGATTTGATCCGAATTGCTCAATCTAACATGCTATGTATTGCTGACACAACTCAACACATGTTGAACTGAATTGCTGATCCGATTCAATCTGAGTACTATATTAAAAAAAAATTGAAGTGGGTTGGATTAAGTCAATTCAGATTAAATTGGATTAATTTTAAAAATCTTTGACCGACTCAACACAAATTTAATTCGAACAAGCTCCTTAAATAGGTTTAGATTCATGATAATGGATGAGTTGAGATACGTTGGGTCTTTTAACTTTCTCATCCATTATATATTTATGTATAAATGTGTTTGAAGGAGTCTAATTATTTAATAAATGATTCAAAATATTAAAGTTCTTACTCAAATCAAATCAAATTCTGTCAAATTAAAATGGGACGATTGATCTACATGTTACTTTTAAAGATTTTATCTGACCAATTTTTAGGACATGTAAAAATGTCTCAATTCCATATATACACTGAATAAACAACTACTGAAAATGACTCTTTAAAATTGAGTGTGAATCACTCTCAAAATTCCACTTCTTAAAATGGATTTCTTGATTGTCACACCAACCCTACATTGAAACCGCGTCAACATTTATATAAATTATAAAGATCAAAGACCCACATTCAAATTTGCCTTGGAAATATGACCAGTTTTTGTTGCAGTGCACATCATTTATCTAACTCATGTTCTAGACTAGTTTAAATGTGGCTCATAGTCTTTGAGATTATCTTAAATTGGTAGATTTGCATTCGACTTATTTACATCTTAAAATATCATTATTTTTAATAATAAAAGATCTACCTGTAATATTCTCTTATTTCTCCTTCAAGAAAACTATGGAGGTAGAGAATGGATTGTCACAATCAATTCATGGGTCCCAGTTTTTGAACATTATTGGTGTCTTACATGAGCCCTTGAAAATTGTTGTCGTCTCTCATTAACTTCGTTGGACTTCCCACTTATGATATAATAAGATAAATGGGGTAACAAATTAATCTACCCAACACATAAAAATATATGTCAAAATCTCAAAGACTTCACGTCAAGAGGAAGCGGACCCATAATAAAATGACACCGACACCGCCGGAAGCGGACCCATTTGGTCAGTTAGTAAAAGGATAACGATAATTAAGGGATTACCACTTTGATTAGAAAGTAAATTAAACAGGTCTCTACTTTAATTAAAAAGGTTGATGCAGATATAATGGTTCTCCACTTTGATTTGATGGTCCTAACTCCTAAAATATATGTACGCGTACATATGTAAGAAATGTATACTTTTATTTTCATGGCATCGACAATCTACAACTTTTTGTTGATAGTTCACATGGGTTTAGCTCAAATGATAAACTCCCATCTTAAGAAGTGAGAGGTGCCAGATTCTAGCTCCTATAGTCTTACTTGGTGTACTCTAAGGAAAGTGAGTATCACCTATAGAAGTTTACCGAGGTATGTGCCATCCAATTTCTCTTATTTTTGGCTTTACAGTTGTAATTATATGCATATATACAAATTTTGTAATTTTGGTGGAGAATATGGATCCTACCATCTCATAAGAATATTCTTCAACTGGTCTCAAATGTGGGCCTCACGTATTATAAATTTGTCCTATTTTGATGAGTTCATCCAAAACTCTTATACTTCAATATGAGATATTGTAAAAATCATTTGACCGACCAATGAAGTCATCTTTTTATATTTTCAATTTTTATCAATTTAAATTATTTTTAATTTTTAAAACTTATATAATTACAAAAATTATATAATACTTCAAATCATGTTCTTGTATTATTAAATGATTAAAAATTAAAAGTTTATCAAGAAAATAAAGCACTTTCATTAGAAGTGCATTTAAAAGCATGTGGGGGGTTTTATCCACATGGGTGTAGTTCAACTGGTTGCCTCCTGCCTCAAGAAGTAAGAAGTTGCGAGTTCGAGCCCCTATGGCCTAACGTTGGTGTGCCTTAAGGGTAGTGGACTCACCTGTAGAGTATCCCACAGTTTTCTACATGTAAATTAAAAAAAATATATATATGTGAACTTATTGTGGCTTTAAATGTACCTTCGTCATTAGAAAAATAGTATCCCAAACATGAGAAAATAAAGTATCTAAGGACTTTCATTTATACTAGATCCATGTAAAATATTTACTTTATATACATAAAAAATTATATTTAAAGAATAATTAATGGTATACAAAAGAATATTAGATATTCTTTTAAATAACAAAAGATTAAAGTAAAGATAAAAAAGTGTCTAATCCAAATCTGTCTGTATAAGAGAGAGAGATGATGTTTCTTTATACTCTTCTTCTGTTATCTTCTCTCTTACTCTAGTTATGGTAAAATAGAGAATTCAACATTATGTATGCAACTGCAAATCATCCTTTAACTCTCTTTTAAATAAAATAAATTAAATTATACGAATTAGTGCTCTAAAACAGTACTAAGTTTTGATCGTATAAACTTCACTATAAATAGTATAATACAATGAAGTTCGAGATTTAAAATAATTAGATCTAAAATTTAAATGTTTGGATTTCAATTTTTTGTTTTTCATGTCAAGATGTTCAAACCTCTTAGAACATTCAACTAATTCTCAACATATGTACAAGCTTTCCTATCCACATAAAACTAGATAAATCTACATAGAGTTGCCATTAGAGTGGAGTCGGTTTGTTTGAATCCCAAATTATGATGGATTTTCAAAGATATTCTCAAATTCAATTTTGAAATTGGGTCTTTTAAATATCCAAAATTTTGATACCCATTGACAACACCTAATGGGCAGTTTATCTACTTACCTTAAACACAAATATCTTATATACTTTTGTGATAATTGTGATTGAACTATCCATTAATTTATTGAATTTCTAATCCTTGACCATGACCAATACCTAGATCTTATTTTTTTTTACTCTAAATATATTTATTTCAGAAAGAGGTCCTCCACTCTTACCTTACTTAATATAGGTCTCCGACTACCATTAACTTAAAGTGGGAAGCTGTCACTACTACTATTACTAAGCTCTGCAAACGATTGCTTAAGCTAATGGGACTCTTCCAACTAATTTCGTTGAACAGTCACTATTGCACCTCTATGAAATTGATTAATTTTGGGTTAGATGTTAGCCTTCTTGAACTGCTTTGGTCGAAATAGACAGATTTAAAAAAATATATATATATATATGTTGAAGAAAATTTAAGAATTTTCTGTTAAAATTAGCTGATATTTTAGCTTAGTTTTAGGCTGAAATTCTATTTTTTACAATAATTTTTCAAAATTGATAAAATTAAATGTTTCTTGATATTTTCATATTTAGAGTTTAGATTTTAAGATTGAAGTTTTGAATTTCAACTTCTTTTTCTTTTCTAAATCTTTTAATGAGGAGGGTAGCTTTGACTATGAATGTGATCCAAGGATCAAATTAATTTTTCCAGAAACCCACAAGGGAGATATTTTAGATTATCTAATGAATATAGAATATTGAGGTCAGACTATCACGATGATCTTAGCTACCTAATAGTATTTTATTTTTTAGTTATGGCAGAATATAAGATGTCTTCGGATTTTATTATATTAAACATAGAATATAAAAATTTAAAATTAAAAGTGATTGTTGCGGGTTCGAGTTCCCATGACCTAACCTTGGTGTGCTATAGGGGTAATGGGCTCATCCGTGAGGATTTTACGCTGGGTATCCCATGGTTTTCCACATGTAAATTCAAAAAAAAAAAAAAAAATTCTCATTTAACTCTAATTCAAAAAGCTAAAATGCTTTTTTTCCCTAAATTTTAGTTTTCTATGTACTTAATCTAAAACGAAACTTCAAGGGCTCACTGACCCCCTAAATATGTCAAAAAAAAAAAAAAAAAAAATCTATTACTTTTAGCATTTTCCAATTAATTGCATACAAATGGGAGTTAAAAGTGACCAGTAAAAAATAATCCGTGCCTTAGATGTTTTGAAAACTTATCCATTACAAATTGATTCACAAAAATTAATGCAAAATTTTAATTTAAATCTTTAGATAAAAGTGAAGATGTCAAATTTTAGTTTTTAAAATTAATTAAGACTTTTTTTTTTTTAAGACCAAGGTGTGTGTCCTGGCTTCTTAGAGCATATATCTAAAGATTTAGCGCCTATGTAAATTTCTCTATCTACACACACTGGATAATACTATAGGGACCTCTATTTGTGTTGAGAGCAGAGGTTGAAATCTCGGCCGATACCTCATTAATTCATATTTTTTTTAAAAAAAGTTGATATCGACCGTGGGCCCAGGCCAATATCTCGACTGGTATTTACCTTTCTTCAATTTTTTTTTTTAAATTGGTTGTTTTTCGACTTTTTTAAAAAAATCACCAAGATTAAAAAAAAAATTGAGAGAGCAATGAGTTCGGCCGATACCAAAATCTCGCCGATATGGAATATCGACTGAGATCTCGGCCCCGCCAATATTTGGACTCCTAGTTGAGAGTGATTTAAACCCAAGACCTGTCACAACTCAAGCATGTTCATGACCAGGGGTATAAATCTCGGTATCAGTTGAGATATAGGTCGATATATCGGCCGATAAATTTCTCTTTCCTATTTTTTTTTAAAAAAAACTACCAATATCGGCCGATATCCGATATATATCGCTCTATTTTTTTTTTTTTTAAAAAAAAACCACCAATATAAGCCGATAGCGGCGATATATATCGTTGATATATATCAGATATCGGCCGATATATAAAGCTTTAAAAAACTGATATATATTGGCCCATATAATATTATGACCCCTGTTCTTAACCGCTAATCCAACCCTCAAGAATTATCTGACGGATGTCCTTAAAAGTTTATATCAGATCATTCTAAACTGGATCATTTATCTGGACCATCCATTGCCATTTTGCTTATTGCAGAGTTAATGCTTCATTTTTCCATCTTGCATCCCCATTCCCACTGCCGACATTTGAAAGCCAATTGTGCCACGAGGACCACCATAGATGAGTGGGGACGTTTTTTCAAGCCTCGCCGATCCACGTTGGGGCCCATCGATGGAGGGTCATTAACTCCCCAAACTGGGTTATGAGATAATTTTCGATTGAGAAAGAATTTTTCAATGTCGACAGGATAAAAAATTGTTTAGGTGACATCTAAAAATTTCAATTGCCATAACACATTAAAATTCATTTGTTTATGTTTCAAATGCAATAATTTAAATTAATTAATTAATACACCGGAGTGCAACTGTGATCAAATTCAGTCAAATCCATCATATCAGTATGACATCCTATAATAAGATTAATTAATTAATAGACCAATTAATTAATAATAAATTAGTTAAAATATAATAATATGTGAATACATAGAAAGTATTAAATATAAAATACATAAAATATAAAAATGTAGTAACTATATTTTCATAAAAATATCTCATTCACACTAATTATAATTATAAATAATAGAATAATCCAAAATTTAACATAATAAATTCAAAATCTTTTAGAGATTATATAGAGTTAAATATATCAACTCTTTTAACTAGTGAATCATTAAAAAAAATTAAAATTCAATGAAAAGATTTCAAAATGACCAAACTCCATTTAGTAAAAATCAAATTTTAACGGACTTCTCCAGCTTTAAAGCTTATTCAATAATCCGCAATTCAAGTACGTGACCTACCGAGTACCAACCGCAATTCAAATTGTGTTAAGAATTCCTATTAATTTCATAGAGCCGAAATCGTTGGATTTCTTAAAATTCAACTCGATCTGTGTCAATATTTATCGAATTCAACTCACTGGATCCGAAATGCTTGACTCAATCTAAATTATGACCTGACTTATATTCTGAACTCATTTTAACATAATTTTAACTGGATTGAGTCGAATCAAGTCGGGTTAACTTAAAAATTCCTTAATCCGATCCTACTTAAATTTCATACGGACTTTTATTTTCTCAACCTGACTCAACCTACTTATTCAACTTGCATGAACCAACCTGAGTTTCATCACTACAATTTCATAAGTGAGTAATTTAGTAGTTAACCCTTGATATTGAACTGATTTTCAACGGGTAATAATCTGATTGAATCTAAAGTTAAAAGACGATGAACGGTTGGATCGGATCCAGATGACTGAAAGAGGACAGAGAGAGTAAACCTTCCTTTCGATCCTCAGCTATTTCATTTCCAGATATTGCGGTCTACAATAATAATATAACAATATAAAATAATAAATATCCAAAGGACAGAGAGGCAAGTGTAAGGTAAGGACGTAAGGTAAAGGTAAGGGGAAGGATAGAGAAAATCCAAATACCAATAAAAATAAAAATAAAAATAAAGAAAGAAAAGAAAGTCCTTCAGAGTGGGTCCCACCGAAAGAGTCAACAATAGAAGGAGGGAGCGTCAAGAAAGGAGGAACCAGAGCTCCCCAGTCCCACCGATGTTTCTCTCCTCTTCCCTCCAACTACTTCTCGCACGTGCTACCACCGTCCCAACAAGTCAGACATAAAAATCAAACTTTCTTCTTGCACTAGGTCTTGCCCAGAGTGAAAACAATTGATTCCTCGCACGTGTCAATCAATATATTGACTCCAAGTTAAATTAGAAATTTATTTCTCACATTTCAAATTTTCAACCCATCTAATATATGATGATTTAAGTAACCTGATGATGAATCTAAAAGCTTTTTATTGTTTAGATATTATAATTTTAATACTAAAATTAATGATATCTTAAGTGATATTTTTAGATATTTGGAAGTACAAACAATTATTCTACTATTTTTATTTTAGATGGATTAAAGTTTTAAATAATGAATCTTTAATACATGGTTGTTACTTGTTATTCACACGTATACCATGAACTGTGCATTCAATCATAAATCTAGAAAACATGAGAAAGTCTTCACCAAAGGTGAACACTTTCTCACTTCATTCTATCTTCACCGCGCCACTACTTTTTAACTTTGTTTTGAGTTATATCTAAATATTAAGATCTTTTTAGTATTATATATTATTTTTTATTAATACTTTATATGAAAAAGATATCAATTATTTTTCAAATTTATAATAATTTCTTTATCAAAAATAATGAATTTTTAATCAAACCAATATCTGATATTTTAAAGCGGCTGATAGAAGAGAGAGATTGGAGAGGTAGAAGTGAAATGGGACCAAAGGGAGTCTCCGCGAGTCTTCTGAAAGCATCACGTGGGACGCGCCGGACCAATCGGGTTAGCCCTTCTTTTATTTATTGTGTGTAGAAGAATGGGTCAATGCCGGGCTTGACTTGCTCCAATATCCAAACAAATCAACGTCTCATCTCTCTTTCATTTCCCAGCAAACCGACAAAGTAGAAAGAGCACGGAAACACGCTCTCGCCGTCTTCATGCCGTGTGACCCTGGCCCTCTCTTTCTCTCTCTTTCAAACCCAGCTGTCCTCTCTTCTCCGTCCCATCCCTTTCTGACGCACAATCTCACGTCAGTCCTCCTTCCATTTCAAACCCAGTCTTCTTCCACATGGCCCCACCTCACTCCTCCCTTCTCTTTTTATTGCCACCGCAACTGCTTCCGAGAAAGACTTCAATCTCTTCTCAACACCTATTGCTCTCTTTCTCCCTCTCTTCTACTCAGTCGTCTTCTTCTTCTTCTTTGTTGATTTATGGACAAAGGAGGAGGGTTAACCTTAGATGCAGACTCGGTTGGATTCTTCCTGACCAAACGAAACCCTTTTCTCAACTCGGGGATTCAGCCCAAGTGGACTGCTCCTGCTCACGATACCATGAATGAGAAGCGAGTCGATGAGATGGACTTCTTCTTGGACAACAAGACTCGGGTGCTGGCGCCGAGTCTCGGCAATATCAAGAGAGAAGATCAACACGCGGCCTCGGAAGCGCCCGCTAGATTGAATTTTGATGTTAATGTAAGTAATTGGGTTTTTTTTTTTTTTTCTTTTTATCCTTAGGAATTCGTTTTATGCGTGTTTTTATACTGAATTGCTGGTCTCTCCGATTGCAGACGGGCCTGCGCCTTCTTACTACTAACATGGGTAGCGAGCAGTCGACGGTTGATGACGGAGTCTTTTCGGATGAGAAGGAAGGAAAGAGCGAGGTATGAAGAACAACCCAAGATTAATTTTCCTTGTTTTTTTGCATTTTGTTGATTCAGATTCAATTGCTAGATGCTGGCAGTTGAATTTGCAGGCTCCTTTCAATGCTATTTCCAGCCATGTTGCATGTTGTTGCTTGCATCATAGAAGTCCATCAGAGTAAAATATTTTTTTTAAAAAAAAATCTAGATAGAACTCAGAAAGTCTGATGGGTTAATTTGAAGGTCAATTTTATTTTTGTTTGTGGAAGGTTGTGGGATGAAACTCCGGGTCATTCTCCTTAGTTCTTTATCTGGTGTGTGTGAGAGTTTTATATTTATGTATCGAAGATTAGTCAGCTGAGATGTTTTGGATACCTTAATTTTTTTTTAAAAAAAGGTTATTTCCATGCTATTTTCGTTGCTGAGCAGACCCATTTCTTTGTTGTTTTAGTTGGCAGCTTTGCAAGGCGAGTTGAATCGCATGAACGAAGAAAATCAGCGACTGAAAGGTCTTCTAAGCCAAGTAAGCCACAACTACAACGCCTTGCAGATGCATCTTGCTGCATTGATGCAACAGCAGAACCAAAGAAATGAAAGCCACCAAGAACACGAGGTATTTTACTCAGATAATCCCTTCTTCTTCGAAGGAAGTCTTGATTAATCCAATCCATGGGTAACTTAGCTTTGCTAATCTTGAATGGAATTATTTCAGCCTGCTGATGAAGAAATGGAAGAGAAGAAACAAGGTATCGGCAGTGGATTCATCGTTCCAAGGCAATTCATGGATCTTGGCCCGGCTGCCACGGCTGAAACAGATGAACCTTCTCAGTCTTCTTCAGAAGGCCGGAGTCACGACCGCTCTGGGTCGCCTCAAAACACTATTAAGAACAATGGTGCTGAAATAGTTTCCTTCGATCGGGAGAAGGTTGACGCCGGAGGCGATAGCCCAGATCGAGCTTCTCAAGATTGGGTTCAAAACAAGATACCAAAATTATCCGCATCCAAGAACAACGAAGATCAATCCACTGCAGAAGCCACCATGAGAAAAGCTCGGGTCTCCGTTCGAGCTCGATCTGAAGCGCCCATGGTAAATATCTATGTTTTCTGCAAGGTCAATTGTGTTTCCTCGTAACTCACCTGAGTCAGAGTAAGTGAGTTTTCGAGTGGACACCGAGTTATTAGCTAAATTGCATTTACATAACGAACTTAAATTCATGATTTATGTTTTTGAATTATGTGTTCATCAGTAATTTATTTAAAGTATATCCATTTTTCAGATCAGCGACGGATGCCAATGGAGGAAGTATGGGCAGAAGATGGCCAAAGGAAACCCATGCCCTCGTGCTTATTATCGGTGCACCATGGCAGCTGGTTGTCCAGTTCGTAAACAGGTAAATCATTTGTTCTTCACTCCATTGGAATTCCATCTTGATTATCATTGAATTAACAGCTGGGGACTGATCTGAATCATCATTCGTGGCATTCAACAGGTTCAACGATGTGCCGAAGACCGATCAATTCTCATAACAACGTATGAAGGAAACCATAACCACCCACTTCCGCCGGCAGCAATGGCAATGGCATCTACCACATCGGCAGCGGCATCCATGCTGCTGTCTGGCTCAATGTCCAGCAACGAAGGGCTCATGAATTCTAATTTCTTAGCGAGGACTATCTTGCCTTGCTCGTCGAGCATGGCAACGATATCCGCATCGGCGCCATTCCCCACTGTCACATTAGATCTCACCCACGCTCCGAATCCATTACACTTTCAAAGGCCACCCACCCAATTCTCTGTCCCCTTCCCTAATGTAGCAACTCAAGGAGCGGCGGCACCACCTCCATTGCCCATTCCGCAGATCTTTGGCCAGGCACTCTATAACCAATCCAAATTTTCTGGCCTACAGACCTCATCAAACACCAACCCCACCCAATTTGCCGCCCACCCGCCACAGCAAGCGCAGCCACCTTCATTGACCGATACCGTAAGCGCAGCGACGGCAGCCATCACAGCTGATCCCAACTTCACTGCAGCTCTAGCAGCCGCCATTGCTTCGATCATCGGTGGTTCTCAATCGGGCAACAGCACCAACATCAACAGCACCAGCAGCAACCCCGGCAACACCTTAATCAACCCTCCAAACTTCCCCCTCACTTGAGTTTGTTAGTGTTTATGCTTCGATCTTTTTTTTTTTTTTTGGGTTTTTTTGGGAGAAGAAGTTGAGATATCATAGGGGTACAGTTCCAATTCTTTCTCATTTGTTTACATGGGAATAATTACAACAGAATTATCTGTGAATATGATAAATATTATTGATGTTATTATTGTTACTATTATACGTGCATAGTTTGTTTTTCTTGGAAAACGTCTCGAATTGTCTACGACCGTGAATACAGTCCAATAAGAGCACGTAAAGTCCAGAGGCCATGTTTGACACGGAAATCCAAAGGGGTTAGACGTGTTTGAATAAGAGGGGGTGGAAAAGGAAAAGGAAAAGGAAATTGCTACAGATGGTGAGAAAGACTGTTGGCTGATATTTATCTCTTCTTATTCATTTTATTTATTGATCCCGTCCGAGCACCTTCATTGATTCGACAAGAAGACAGAAACAGAGAAGACAGGGAGATTTGATTATTTTGCCGCTGTTATCTTTGTGTAATTGCCTTGAGCACCTTCTAAGAAGCTTTATGACTACAACCGGATAAGGCCCTGTGGGCACCGGTGGAAAGTAATTACTGGTGAAAGGGCTATTTTTCCTGAGATACGTAAAGAATAAACTTCTATCCTTTGAATCCGAAACGAAGTTCATTGGTGAACCTTTTATCATCACGGATAATAAGTGACCGACATGAAATGATAAGATATTTTTAATAACAAAGAATATTGAGTAGCTTTTTAATCTATTTACGATGATATGAGAATCTATCATATTTCAAGAATTTCAAGAAATGGGGATTTTGTATTTAGTTCACGATTAATTTTAAAGGTTATTCTTCTTAGCTTTATTTAGCATATGGATTTAGAAATTTTCACGATGTCTTAAACACCTTCAAACATTAAAAAATAAATATCTAAAAGATAAATTTAATTTTGAAGAGGGAAAAACATTGATGTCTCCATTCACCATGTCTAATTGTGAAATCCTATCCATTGGATGATCTTAACAATCGAATTCCCGTAATGGAATCTATGATATTATTTTCTACTTAACCAAATGAATTATTTTCTTAACCATTGATATTATAATGAATGGACAGTGATCCAGAATTGGACTCTTTCGGTTTTGATTGGGTAGGCCTGTGCCTAATCAGAAAATTCAAAGAAATCAATGGAAATAGAAAAGGATGCCCTTG
The DNA here is from genome assembly GCA_013350335.1 of Chimonanthus salicifolius. NCBI lineage: Eukaryota > Viridiplantae > Streptophyta > Magnoliopsida > Laurales > Calycanthaceae > Chimonanthus > Chimonanthus salicifolius. The sequence continues at coordinate 52,106,245 of CM023537.1, forward strand.
TTTGATTGATTCATTAAGCATTCGTGGAAATTGGAGAAGAGGAGTGAGAGGGACGTTTGACTTTGGGTGGGTGGGTGGAGTAAAGTTTAATCAAATTGGAATTGGAATTGGAACTGGAAGGGGAAGATGACATTAGCTCATCCTTATTCATTGCCGTATGTACCGTACGAAGGAGGACCACGACGACTCTGATCTGTTTTCATAGAAAATGAGTCAGCCGGCAGCACTTTCTTGTACTAAATTATAATTTATAATAAAACGCGGCCGTCCCATCCACATGCTCTGCTTCCCTCCTCTCTTCAACGTAGGTGCTGCACGTTCGCCCATCCCATTGCTAAGTAAATGCTAATCTGACCATTTTGGTTTGGGATTCTTTTGGCAAAAATACATTGAAAATTATAATTTTGAGTCAAAATATCTTTAAAAAAAATTATTACGGTGAGAGTGCCTCAATATGTCTAGTTAAACTTTTTTTAGACAAAAAATTCGTCATACATTGGCACACATTAAAGTTTCATTTTATTTTGGCCTGGCTCGAGTTGTGAGCAACATTTTTTGTACATTTTGGACTTCTATTCTTTGAATGAAATATACTTACCATCATTCAAAAAAAAAAAAGTTTCATTTTTAAATGTCCACCTATTTTAATTTGACTTACTGGACAATGACTACTTTCGAAGTAGTGCATTCAGTCTCATGCCAGGCATACAAGACACTTCTTATGGCATATGCAGTACTAACATTGGAGCAATACTAGCATATAAACTCCTACGCTAGTGCATAAAATTACTACTATAGTGCATATTATCAATACTAGCGCATAGACACAAATGCTAGCACATAAAACCCAAATCTACCACATAAACTCCAACTCTTAACACATAAATTCCAAGGTCAGGGCATAAACTAATAATAGCACATATAACCAATACTTGGAGTGAATATTGTCAGTACTAGCGCATAAAACAAGTCATGTAGATGTATAGTTCTTCATTTCACATGTCAAAACATATGTTATTTGACTTACTGTATGGCGATGAGCAGTAAATGTACCCTAACTTATTGACCTCCAATGCGCAATTTCATATGTCGTTTCGATCCATGCGCTAGACCATATTGCTAGCGTATAAATTGAATATTTATCGCATTAACTCAATGATTAGCGCAAAAACTCAATATAATCAACCGAACGCATAACAGTTAGTGATAATCTCAATATTTAGCACATAAATCAAGAGTTAACGAATAATCTCAATATTTAATGCATAAATTGAATATTTAGCATATAATATCAAAATTTAGCTCATGATAGTGAGTGCATAAATTGAAGAGTAAGCGCATTCATTTTGTTTACCTAGCATATGTGTTTAAAAATATAAATACCATTTTGTTGTAAAAAAATTCATTTCGCCCGAGAGTAACTTCTTGTGCTCTAAAATCATTTTCAAACACATTCTAAGTATTCATAGGCAAATGTTAATTATTGAACATTTAAAGCTCAACATTGAATGTATTCTTGAGTAAACAACTTGGGATTTATTGCTCACATAGGCAAACATTTAATCATCCCTAAACCATCTCATAATCTTTGGTGTGACATTTATTGGAGCACTCTCTCATCACCAAGGAGCTAAGTGAAGAAAGACATCTAAGGAAAAGGCAAGGCTACTTTAGTAACTAGAGGCTAGTGTTCTTGGTAAGACTCTGAAGTTCTACAACTTTTCATTATTCATTGAGATAATTGTAAGGGTGGTGTAATCCTAGTGAAATCCAAGAAGGTGTTTTCTTGATGTTTGTAAGCTTCAATTCAATCTACACTCGTGAAGTAGATAATATGTTGTAATAAGTTTCTTCTCCACCCGTGAATGAGAAGTTTAGTGGAATCTTCAAGTGATATACTTGAGGCGTGGACATAAACAAGATTGCCTAATCACGTAAAATACATGTGTCACATTTTTCCATTTTTTCTCATCTCCTTCACCTTACTTAGTACACTTGCATTATCTCATATCTTATTGCACACATAATTTGAATGGACTTAATCTTACATGAAAATCAAATTGAAAGATTAATTTGACAAATTGTAAAGACCAATATTTAATTTGTCCAATATTTAAATAGAATTAAAATTCTCCAATAGTCCTATTCACACCCTCCCGCCCCTTCTAGGACCAGAGCCGTCTCGACACAAGTTGAGGTCTAAAGCTTAAAATCTAAATAGAACATTAATGGTATTTAATATATTATAAGTAATATTTAATTAATTTTTAATATATATATATATATATATATATATATAATCCTAAATTTTGGGCCCTTTAAACGGGGGCCTAAAGCAACAACTTTTTTTACTTAGGGCTTCAGCCAGCCCTGTCTAAGACTATTCTTGACATTTGGCTAGCTTGACTAACATGTGGTATCAAAGTAAGGACTCTTGCATATTGGACTTAACCATCTAAGAGTAGATCCTTGAAGCTATAAATGTCTAAGGGTGATTGCATGGCCGTGATGAGTCCTCTAATGCTTGATGGCTCTAATTATGTTATTTGGAAAACCAAAATGAAAATGCACTTAATGATAATGGATGGAGCTCTATGGGAAATCATCTTGTGCAGATGGACTAAATCTTCCAAGAATTACTTTTCATAACCTTGAAAAGATTATGTATTCGGTAAGTGCCAATGCCTTCAATATTATATTTTGTGCCGTTTCATCAAATATTTTGAAAAATATCATATCTTGTGAAACCGCAAAAGAAGCATGGGACATGTTGGAAAAAAGTCCATGAAAAGCCCTGGAATGAAATGCCATAAAAAGAGTCTATTGTCTAAGACCCATTCAAACACTTGAACCCCAAGAAAAATATACTAATGAAGAAGAAATAAATGATAATACACATAACATGGAAGAGTTAGTTGAATCATGGGAAGAAATGTATAAAAGGCTTAAGAAAATTAATAAAGAAAAATTAAAATTAACAAATGAATTAAACTATGAAAAGTTGACACATGAAAACAATTTAAAAGAACTTGAATTAAATAAAGAAGAATTGTTAAAATTCAAAGGTGCCAAACAACAAGAAGATCCAAAAGCCAGCCAAAAGAATGCTCAAAACTTGAAGAGTGCTTAATGGAATAAATGAAAATGTTAATCTTGAAACTAAAGCAAGAAAACTAAAGCATCAACTTCACTCATTAAAAGAAAAACACAAATATTTGAAAATTGTACTAAGTTGTGGAGAAGAAGAAAATGCTAGAATTAAAAACAAACTTAAAGATGGTAGAGATAATACTCCAAAATCACAATCAAATCTAGAAATTGAAAATCAAAGATTGGCACAAGAAGACTTAAATAGATGCAAGGGAAAATTTGAAATGAAGTTCACAAGAGGAGAAGAAGCTTGAAAACCTTTTAAAACTAAGCAAATCATTTGGAGACAAGATGAGTCTTGGATATGTTAGGAAGAATGCAAATCTACCAGTTAAACCAACCATTTTTGTTAAAGGCAAATCCTCCTCAACTCCTCATATCAAAATCATAAAATGCTTTCATTGTAGACAAACCGGGCATTTAATGTTTGAATGCAAATCAAGAAAACAAAACCAATACCATAATGTAAATCGAATATAAAAGTGAAAAATCAAAGACAAAAGACTCATAATGAAGAATAAAAAAGTGTCGGTCCAAACTTGAAAAGAAGAAAGAATATTGTAAACAAAAATCAAAAGAATTATCCATCAAAAATTCAAAATCAAAGACAAAGACATAACCACTCAAATGGAAATCCAAAGTATGCCTTAATTCATAAATTCATTGAGGCTTAAATGAATTTACAAAATTCTGTCTAATACAAAAAAGAGAAATTATACTCTTTAATGCCGACGTGTTCTTTTAGTGTTGTTAAGATGCCAATCAAATTTCTTATCATATCAATATAAAAAGCATAACAAGGTACAACTTAAAAGTAAATTTTGTATTATTCAGAAATAATACACTGAACTTTAACACTAGCAAATCACAAATGCCATTAGTCGCAGAGGATTGTTAGGTGTTGATGGAGATTCTAGGTGTCCTCTTTGTCAAATGGCTGAAGAATCTTTAGACCACCTTCTTGTTACTTGCCCAGTAGCTTGGAGATTATGGAATGGTTTTGTGAGTCTATTGGAAGTCTCGTGGGTCAGCCTTGGTTCGTGGGAGGGGTTTCTGGAATCTTGGCCGTTGACTCATCTTCAACTTTGGAAGAAGATTGTTTGGAATTCTATCACAGCAGTGGTTTTGTGGTCCATTTGGAGAGAGAGGAATTCTTGAAATTTTTGAGGGAAGTAATTTGGAGTTCTGTGAGCTTTTTGATATTGCCAAATGGAGGTTATGCTCGTGGCTTTGTGCTAACAATGAATTTAAGGACTACAAAGTTGGGGATCTGTGCCTATCTTTGGATGGGTGCTTGGGTCCCACACTCAAAAGGGACAAACCTCGGGTTGTTTGGGCCCCTCCACCAGTGGGATCATGGAAGTTTAACGTTGATGGGGCTTCCAAAAGCAAACCTGGGCCGGCTGGGATTGGGAGTGTACTAAGGAATCATCTGGATTTTACTTCTATCGCATTCTCGGAGTCTGTCGGGATCAAAGAGTATAATGAGATGGAACTTCTTAGTATTCGAAGGGCTTTATCCTTGCGAGTGAACATTAGGGGGAGAAATTAATTATTGAAAGTGACTCTTCCAATGCCGTTAAATGAGCCAAGGGTCTGAAGTGTCCCCCTTAGAGATTAATTACCTTAGTGAGGGAGATTAAGGAGTTAATGGTTGGTTTGGAAGTATCCTTTACTCAAATAAGTAGGTCTGCAAACGGGGCAGCGGATTTCCTTGCAAAAAACGGTATCGATGGGGCTTTGCGCGGTACCTTTGTTGCCATGAGTGGTTAACGGATTTGGCTGGATTTTTGTTTTGTCTTTTATTTATTTGTCCCTTTTGTATTTAGTTTCTTTGTTGGGTTAGGGGCCTAATCCTCTTAGGCCACCACTCCTTTTCTCTGGGTACTATTTTTTCATTAATGATAATCTATTCTCAAAAAAAAAATCACAAATGCCATCCTCAAGATAGATATAAAAAAATGTTAATTATTAAGTTTTTTAAATATATTATTGAAAAAAATGTAGCTACAATGAAATACTTAAAAATGTTTCAAATGCAACAGAATATTTAAGTTTCAGAGTTAGCTAAAGTTACATTTTTAAATATCACTGCACAACATTGAAGGGCATTATTACCTAAGCTAAACATGTCAGTATGCCTCAACATTATCACTATCCAAGAAATGCCCCACGTCTGGAAATATAGAAAAGGTAAAATGATCATCTACATACTGGTGCACATGATATTTATGCCAGACACCACCAAAATAGAACAGTGATTGGTCCATTTAAGAGACCGAATACTAGACTCACCAAAAATAGCTTTCATTAAATTAATCAAGATACATTTTCTAAGCTTCCCAAAATTTGATAAATCAAATTTATATTTTAATCTCTAAGCTTTACAACCTTAACAAATATATAGCTTGATTGATCAGAGATCAAAGTGAATTTTGATATTCAGTCAAGCTAAATTTTGATGAGCCTCATTACTTAAGACATGTCCAACAAATTCATTACCACTCTATCCGGTGAGCTCCAGACCTAGATGTTTGGCGTAATAATAAAGACACCAAATAATAATGATGACAAAAATAAGAATGACAGTTCTAAAGAAAGCACTCGATGCTACATATAAGCAGTAGAAAATTTTTGATAATCAGGGAAGAAGGATGTAGTAGGTGTATGGTTTGATAATTTGTGGAACAAAATGCAAATGGCATATGGTTGGTAGTTGGGCATGGCATTGAAAAGGCAAGGATGGAAATAGCCCATGTTCCAGTTACAAGATTTTGCTGCCAGGTTCTTCACAGAACACACCATCCAGCAAAAAAGAAAAACATCAAATTAATCTTGTGCACCTTCTCAATGGCAGAAACTAAACAAGATCACGAAATGGCTCTGCTCTACTGCATCGAGTCTCAAACCATTATATGAAACACCATCCATAGGAACAACTGGAAAAGAGAGAGACAGTGAAAACAATATTCATTGAAGGTCTTGGGTAGAGAGGCAAAAGTTCTATATTCCAGAATCAACATGGCTTGCCAGCAATGGTGATCAACAAAACCTAAGTAGAAGAATGGCCGTGATTTCTCTTTCATTTTTCGGTCATAAAAGGCACAATAATGAGATTGTGAGGATCACATCGGGGAAAATAATATCAATTGTTTGATGATACTTAGATTAAGAACTGAGGGCACTAAGAAAATACTGAAAAAAAAAAAAAAAAAATTGCATGCCAACTACATAGTTGCCAACAGCATGGCTCGGACTTTTGCCCTCAGCTCATCAGGTACCTCTGTCGTATCAGAAGACCGATTGTCTGTGACAGAGGGTACTGATCCTTCCCTAAGAACATTTGAGCAATCAAGAGAAGCCGCTTTTTCAGTTTTATCTTCAATTCCCATGCTACCCGAATGACCAGAGACCCTTTCATCAACCTCTCCTTCCTCGAGCTCTCTTTCTCTATGAGATCTCCTGTGCTTATTAGACCTACTTCTGTGGTGATGCTCATCTTCAGAAGAACCATGGTGCCTGTGTCTGTGATGATGAATTGAGTCTCTGTCCTTAGAATGACTTCTTCTATGTCTGTGGTCATCTTTTCTATGGTGCGATGAATGTTCAGAGCGATGTTTCTTCCTGGAGTGCTTATGTTCTTTGTCTGAGTCATTTTCATGCCTTTTAAACCTTGAACTGTGTTTCGTTCTTGATGTTCTTTTCTTGTCAGCATCATCATCATCAGAATATGTCTTCCTATCCATCTTCTCTGAGAAAGCAACATCTACAGGTGCTGAACTTCCTTCTCTTTCTCTGCCCACAAGATCCCCCAATTCAGAACCTGAGTGATTTGAGGCCTCAGCAGCAGCAGCTGGCAGAGAACCAGAACGTGTTGTAGCCTTACCACCAGAGTCCAATAAATCAGAAAGGGCAGAGTATCGCGTCTGTGCTGATAAATGAGGAAAAGATTCACTTGTTTGTTGACCAGTTCCCTTTATCATAGCTGCAAACATCTTTGCCCGCTTCAACCGTTCAGCCTTCAGCTTCTGCTCTCTTGTTAAGCAGGCTTCAGAAGAATCAGCTTCACTGGCAGCTACAAGGGCAACTGTCTTCGCAATAGCCTTTGCAACTGATACATCACCGCCTTTGGCACCACCTTTGTCTGATTGTTCAGGCATTGAGGACTCTTGTTTCCCATTGGAAATGGGCTCGGAGACAGAACCGTGAGCATGGCGTGGAAAAGGTAAACAGCCAGTGCTTGAAGTATGTGTGCCTTCACCTACACTAAGGCCTGCTGCAGAATCATCAAATGAAGTCTTCAGAAGGCTGCTTGCTTTGTGATTCATACGACCTCTTGTAGCTGCCAGAACAATAGCAGCAGCTTCATCTGCACTCATTCCACACTGCCGTTGGACAGATTTAGACTGATCCTGTGCATCCTTCTTTGACCCACCAATCACCATTCTAAATTTCTCTTTCCTCTCAGAATCAAATGCCCGAGGTAACTCATTGGCTGTGTTTGGTACACAACCAGAAAATCCTTTAGACAGTGAATTGTCATCACCTTTAGATTTAACCGTCCCCTTACCTTTTTCCTTGCCAGCTATATGCCCCTGCAAATCAAGCTTCTGAGTAGCCAGATTCTTCAAAGGTGTCTTTGACTGCAGAAGGGCGTTGAAGATGGAATTATTAACAATGTAATAGAGAAAGATCATTCCAAGTGTAAATAAGAGAAAATTTTTGAAAGAAACTTGGCACATATTCTATACAGAAAAAATCCAATGAAACAAGGCACATGTTTTTTCCTTTAAAAAAATAAGAAACTACAAAGACTTTTTTTTTAATTTACATGTAGGAAACCCAGCGAAAAACCCTCACGTGTGATACCCACTGCCCTTAGGGTACACCAGGTTAGGCCATGGGGGCTCGAACTTGGTACCTCCCGCTTCTTGAGGCGGGAGGTTATGTAATACCCTGCCCCAAAAAGTCTTACATTGCTAGTGGCATTGAAAATTCCCTGGTATATAAGTAGTAGCTTTCTTCCTTCTAGCACAAGGCCTTTTGGGAGCAACAGTGGGTTGGCTCGCCAAAGCAAAACTGTGCGGGTCCGTGTGTAAGCCCAAAGCGGACAATATTGTGCTAGCGGGACGGGTCGTTACAAATAGTATCAGAGCATGGTTCAACTCTTTGTCTGAGGGTGTGGGCTTGGTTGTTGTGTGTGTAGAGCCGAGGACGACTCTGACTTTAAGGGGGGTATATTGTAATACCCTGTTCCAAAAAGTCTCACATTGCTAGTAGCATTGGAAATTCCCTGATATATAAGTAATAGCCTTCTTCCTTCTAGCACAAGGCATTTTAGAAGCATCAGTAGGTTGGCTCGCCAAATCAAAGCTGTACGGGTCCGTGTGTAGGCCCAAAGCGGACAATATTGTACTAGCGGGACGGGTCGTTACAGGTTAACCAGTTGAGCTACACCCATGTGGGCAAATACAAAGACCATTTACTGAGAGGAAAGCATAAAAACACAAGTTACAGTGCTCCAATAAAGTAAGAACAGGTGGATTCCCTCTAAAAGATAGAGAAACTTTGTTTCTTTTTCCTTTTATTCTCCCCTTCTTATTTTTGAGATAGACAAGACCGACCAGATCATATTCCTCCTACCCTAACTCTTAACTAAATGCAGGAAAGTGCAATTTGATTATAGAGTGGAGCAGGAAGAAAATACAACAGAAAATGCCAATATCATAATGTTTTATTGCATTAGCTATCCATATTCCCTCTCTCTGAGGTCCAGATTCAGCCAAAGCATTTGCTTCCATGTCCATCTACACATGACCCGTCCTTGAATTAGAAGGGAGTAGAAACACCAAGGACCTTACTGTTTTGAGATTCTCTAGGTGCTTAAGAGAATTGAGAATGTTATAGTAGCATGACCTGTTGCTTTAATTAGAATAACATAAAGCATTTCTATTGATGCATGGCATGTGATGAGCCAGTGGACTTCACCACCATTGTATTTAAAATTATTATGTAACTTCCCTATAACCAAAAGTTAAGAACAAAGGTCATTTCTAGTCTGAAATACTTTTTCGTTTTTAGTGATAGCATGCAACTCAAATACACTCAAATCAATGGTGAGATGGTTACTAATTTCAACACACTGGGATTTGATGGCTAGCAATTACTTCTGATCACATTTTTCACTTCTAGGGCAGTCCACAATTCTACATTCAATATAATGTGAACCAATTTGACTAGGCCAACCAAAAACCCCATTCATGAGGGAGAGGACTTGAAAGAAGCCAAAAAATTAGTAGTCGAAGTAGGGGAGAGGGAGGGTGGGAGAGAGAGACTCACCTTTGAGTAGGCCAACCAAAAATTCGAAAGAAGCCAAAAAGAAGTGGTAACAGGAGGGGGGAAGAGAGGGAGAGAGGATCATAGGTAAAAATTGTGGAACATTAATGCACGAAAAAGATAGCAAATTATTTGACCAAGCTTGTCTGTGAGAATTGAAACAATCTATGATAAGAATTCGATTAGATATTGGTACCTATAAAGTCCTGAACTATGGGAATGGCTAATGATCTCCACACACATTTAATAAGAAAGAAGACATTGGATTGGGTGAGAAGTTCAAAGATGTATTTGCGCAAAAAGAGAAAATTGAAATCTTCCACCATACTTATTTAATTGGTTTCCTCAGAGGGGATAACCACTTCATGCATTAAAAGTGCAAAAATGTGAGACTGCAAAATGAAACTGATCGACCCCCAACCCCACCCGGTTGAAGGAACATGAGTTTGTGTAGTAGTTAGGATCACTTGAAGCAACTTATACGACTACAACATAACAGTCCTTAGGACCACCATGCCTAAGAAGTCGACCTTAAGGTACCATGCATAAGCTGTGCATCTCCACATGGCTTGTATGCTGTAACCTAAGGTCAACTCTTTAAGTTATGGTCCGAGGACAGAAAAATAAAAATGGTGGCATTCAAATTCAAAGTTCTCCCCCCCACCACCCAAACAACACACACACACACACAACAAACCACCTCATAATACTTGCCAACCATGGCATTCTCCAAGGCTCTATACAGCCTTGGGAACACGTCTTTAATTGGCCTCTCCTCTGACCATTTATCATTATAAAACAACACCTATTACCCTTCCCCTCCAAGTACCTAATACCATTCCTAAAAGCTTCTCCTATCCTAACCCAACCATTATTCGTTCTACAAAAAGCCTCGACCACCGCTGAACCTTCCCTTTCTACCCTCCTACCTAACTCCCATCCCCCAGCACTCAAAATCTTCCCCCATAATGCCTCGTCTCTAGCAAATCTCCAAGCCATTTTTCACAACACTGCAAGATTCCTTTCCTCCAACCCAGTAATACCTAAACCCCCTTCCTCTTTAGGTTCTGTCACATCCTCCCAAAAACTAGTGAACCTTCTTACCTCCATTCCCATCCCAAAGGAAATCTATTTGCAGCTTCTACAGCTTCTTAACAACCCCCTCTGCATTTCAAACAGGGACATAAAATATGTCAAAATGTTTGACAAAGCTCTCATCAGAGTAAACCTACCCTCCATCATCTTACTCTAGGAAGACAATTTCCTCAGCCTTCATAATGTTAGGAATCAAAATTGCTTTTGATCTAGAATTCACACCTATTGGAATTCCTAGATATGAAAATGGAATTCTGCCAATCCTGCAACCCATCTCCTCTGCCAAATTTCTTAAAAGATCCTCAATAACCCGCACACCTTTTATGCCACTTTTACCCAAATTCACCCTTTATCCTGAAACTTGATTTCACTCATACCTAATAATCCCTTCTTCGATACCTAACAGAGTAGTAGAATCTGCAAATTGAAAGTGAGAAATTATCAGTCCATTTTGCGACACCTCCAAACCCTTAATGATTCCAAGTTCTATCCCCTTCCTCATTAACCTGCGTAGATCGTCAACCACCATCGTAAATATGAAGGGGGAAAGTGGATATCATTGCCTCAAACCTCTAGGTGCTTTAATGGCTCAATTGCTGATCCATCGACAAGATAGAATAGGTGGAATCTTCCACACATGCCTTCATCCCCTTCCTCCATCTTGCCAAACAAATGATCTACAAACCACCAATCCACGTGATCATAAGCCTTCCACATGGCAAGTTTCAATAAATTCTGGCCATTTTATCCTTTTGCCTCCCATGAATGACCTCATTTGCAGTTAGACCCATCTAAAATCTGCTTACCCTCCACAAAAGCTCCTTAGGTGTCCCCAATAGCACTCCCCAAAACAACCCTAAGCCCCGCTGCCAAGACCTTGGACAGCAACTTATAAACAATACCCACAAGGATAATGGGCCTAAAATGTCCCAACTTTGGCAAAACATCTTTTTTGAGAATCAAGGTGGTTGAGGAGTTCTCAAGTTCCTTGATAACGATTCCTCAGTTATGAAACTCACTAAACATTCTCAAGAAATCCTCACAAAACAGCTCCCAATATTCTTTGATAAACCTAAATTAAAGTCATTAGGTGATGGAGCTTTATCACTCTCTATACCACCTAGGACACTCAAAATCTCTTCCTCCTTAAAAACTCTCTCCAACCATAGGCCCTCTCTCAGGTATCCTATCTAACAGCAACCTCTCCAAGATAGGTCTCCAACCCTCCCAACAGACGAAGAATGCTCTCTCAAAATGGTCAGAGGGGTCAAAGTTGAACTAACTACCCTAAATCACGAGAGTCCTCCTTCAAGCGGGCTTCTTAAACATAATTTTGATGGTAGTTACATGAGTCATCTTGGTTTGGCTGGATATGGTGGAATTATTCGTACTTACTCTGGGTCTTCTGTGTTTTCATATGCTGGGCCCATTCCTCATGGGTCAGTTATTGAGGCATAATTAATGGCTTTATGGCGTGGTCTTTTGGAATTAGAGAAGAAAGGGGTCCATGATGCTTGGTCGAAGGTGACTCTCAAGTTATAGTAAGTTGGGCTTTGGGTTCTATTTGCCCGTGGAGATTTTTGGATAAAATCGAAAGGATTCGGAATATTATAATTTCTTTTCATTTCAAAATCGCTTGGGTTTCTCGTTCAGCTAATTCGGCTACCGATGAGTTGGCTCGTCAGGGGTTATCTTTAAAATCTAAAGTAGTTTCTCATTTCTTGTCATTGTGTTTTGGGGGGCCCTTTTTGGCCTTCCTTTTCGTTTGTGTAATTCTTTTCAAGGAATTAATGAAGTTATCTTTCCAAAAAAAAAAAAAATGGTAGATATAGGACCATGAACCAGAATTGAAAGGGACCCCAAAACTCCTACAGCCCTCGGCTCTAGAGGAAGACCTCCCTATAGTTGACCCAATGAAGAAGGAAAAACATAATCAGGCAATGCAAAGAATATCACACCTAGCACAAGGGATGAAGATTCCACCGGGAACTGAGAAAACATTTGAGATCTTCAAAGAGACAACAGACTACACAAGAGGTTGAGCTCAATCGACGACTGCCTCAATGCCATAAAAGAAACCATCGTGGCCTTCGAGAAAACCACTCACGAACTTTGACCTGATAAAAACTAAAGACATAGATGAGATACCAATGGGTTTCTGAGCATAGGGAAACTAGCCACTCTCGAACTTTGACCTGATAAAAACTAAAGACAGAGACGAAATACCAATGGGCTTCTGAGCATAGGAAAACTAGAGACATAGGCTGCGTTTGGATTGGTGGTAAAGGGGGGTGATGGGGGTAACCCCCCATTACCCTTGTTTGGTAATTGGGGGTGGGTGTCATGGGATAATACCCCTCTTTAGCCCCCTTTTCTCACTTTTTGAATACCCTTTCCATGCAAAGGGTATTCATTTTAAATACCCTTACCCCTAGATGCACCCCCCTAAAAAATTACCCTCCATCCAAACACAGCCATAATGAACTCGATGCATGTTAGGATATGAAACAAGGGTATTTAATGAAGGAAAGGAAGGAAAAAACTAGAAACGAAAGAAGGGAACAATTATAGATCAACTTGTTAACATGTTCATTAAATTAATTCCTCAAGGTCAATTATCATCTACTTGTGGCAAGTTGGGTATGCCTGATATATACCAAGATGAGGAGGAGCTTAAAGTGTGTAGCGTACACATTTTTTGTACTTCATGAGTGTACCATCTCCTCACTTTACATATATGTAGGCAGTTCAAGGTGACCATTAAATGAATCTCGATTGATTGTGATTTACTTTCACGATGGCAAGCTCAAAAATATTAAAAAAATGGTCCAAAAATAAATAAAAAATCAAATTTTGATTGGGTGAATTTGAAAGATTTGACTTATCCTATAAGTAATAAAAAATAAAGAAATTCATATAAAGAGACTAAAAAATAGGAGAAGGGATTTTAAGATTGGATTTAATGAGTTGAAAGGATTTGGTCCAGCCTAATCATATTATTATCTTAAAATGAAGGAAATTCGTTCAAAAAATAATTTAAAATAGAAGTATATTTTATTATCAAATTTGATGAGTTTTGAGTAATTTGACTCATTTATTTACTTTATTTTATTACACTATCATTTATTTCTGCTGTATATTAAAGCACTTATATCATCATCAAATCAATATTTACCAATGAAATAATTAATGGTTAGGATTATCTAGCCTAATTTCTTAATGTAAGCCTGCCTATATTTAAGTGTTTGTGCTTGTCTTGGATGCATGATCCAATCGTGTCGTCACTAAGGAATACTCTCTCTTTCTATTTGGAAACCTCCGACACCAAGTTCTCCTCTAATTAATTGATTATGCCATGTGATATCCGTCCCTATTTGGACAATCAATGGATAGAGATATAGCATTGTAACTCCTTAACAGGTCTTGTCTCATTGAAAATTGATGCCAAAGTACCGAGAACTCCAGTGCCAATATGGAAGGCATCCATACCTTAGTGATTGCTTAAGTTATAAACAAGGCTACTTGGATCACTACTAGAAGGCGTGATCCGCAATCTGGGTCATTTTAATTTGTATCACAGGTCGGGTCGTCCTAGTTTGCTCTATCCGAGCGATCTACTGCATTCCATCTCTTTCCTGTGGTACAGTCAAGACTCTAACCGAACAGAAAGGGGAGAGAATGTTGTTTTCTGAGAAGAACAAGAATTGTTCTTGGAAACAAAGATATTTGTCTTGGGAAGATGTATATATATATATATATATATATATATATATATATATATATATATATATATATAGAGAGAGAGAGAGAGAGAGAGGGAGGGAGAGAAACAGATGCATGGAAGCTGAGTTGTTAGGAACAATTTAAATAATAATAATAAGCAAAAGGATAATTATAGATCGATCACTTAAAATATTGTAAATGTACAAAACTAATTCTACTGATCAATGATAGACACTTAATCTAATCATCAATTTTAGTTTTTAACATATTTATATTTAATTATTATTTTACTTTAGATTTATATGCTAGACTTGATTTTGAATATTAAGAATAGATAATTATCTCATGTGGAGTTACTCAATTCCATCACTTATCATGCATTACATTTTATATAAATGGTTGTTCTATCTATTTCCCAAAATAAAAATAAAAAATAAAGAGATCGATGGTGTGTTAGATATTTGGTCTCTCTAATGCCTAATTTCATAATCTAAAGAACAACCCTTTTCAGCATGGTGACCATTGATGGAGTTATTTACATCACATACAAAATGAGCAACCTAAGCTTGTGACCCAAGCAATCCATGATCAACATTTCAAGTGATTCAAAAAATAATAAAAAATCTCATCCTATCCTAGCAAACCGGGATCATTGGCAAGCTGTGATCTACATACCACAAATCATAAACCACGATCCATGCAACCCTGGCTATGACTGATTCAAGCTCTCCTCTCAATTTACAAGATGGCTTATTTGCATGGTTACTCTTTTCTTCTTTATCAGAAGCTGTTCTTTTTCTTTTCTTTTTTAGCAGAAGTGATTATTTTTCTTTTCATGTTACTGAAAGTAATTTGGCTTCAGTATCAACAAACTGCAATGATTTTGACATTTGAGAAGCCTAAGCCAAGAGGTTGCATCAAGTTATTGACACAAAAAAAAAAAAAAGCACATCCCCACCCTAAAGTGGAGGTGAGATTAATCCCATGGATATATGAAACCACCTGCAAACCTCATGTATCAGGTAGCTCTAGGGAGAGTCGAATCCAAGACCTCTAATTTATTCTTGGAAGCTCAAACAATTGAGCTACACACATGCAGGTTGTCACAACTAAACTTATTGAGAGAGAGGTTCATTTTTAATATTTCTTCTTCTTAAATTTATGGGCACATGTTGATAGATTTGAGTTCAGACTTTGCATTAAATATGACGCTTCAAAAAAACAACCTGGTTAGAGCAAAAACTAAATTTAATGAATTAATTCTCCTCACTTTATTTCAATTTTCATGTAAATTTTATTCAAAAATTTCATAAATGATATGGATTAATCTAAAATTTAACTATCAAACATGCTCATAATGATGAAAGTTGTATCGAATCTAAATTTATATTTTGGACCCATTTTGGTCCAATGTCAATTCATAGATGATATGCACATTGATATAAACTACAATATAAATACACATACAAATTTAAATAAAACCATGTTTATGTATCATTTTTTATATTTTATAGTTTTAAGCTACACATTATATACCATTCAATTCAATGAAAAAGGTGTAATATCTCTTGATGCTATTTTTATAAAGCCATGTGAGAAGCAAGTCTCTATACCAATAAAAAAGAGTATATCAGAGGGGAAGCTTAAAGTGTGTAACGTATAATGTAGTGTAAACAATTTTTTCTACTTAATGTGTACCATGAAAAGAGAGTTACCTGTTTAGATTAGGACTTGATTGATAGGTGATTTTTTAAGATTTGATTGATTGGTGATTCCCGTAATCTCTCCACTAAGCAAAACACACATTCATTGTATCATCGTCATCTCCTCTTCCTCCTCCTATATACATTAACAAGAATAAGAGCTAGATCATATGCCTTTTCCTTGGAATATTGATTGATGGCCAAGATCATACACTTGCATTTCATGAGCCAAAAGTTTTGAAAAATGATAATGTATCCAAATTTTTATGTTTCCTAACTTTTGTGTCAATTTTATTGGTTATCAACTCCAATGCCATTTATGCCATTTGGGATCAATTGGATGATGATGATGACCTAGGGATGACTTTCTCTATTTTCCATCAAACATATTAATTTCCTCTCTTTTTTTGAGAAATGAAATTAAATTCATTGATGTGTATCACAAAATGTTGGATCTTGTTATTACTTTTGAAAGATTAAAGGAGCTCACAAAGAATTCATAGAAATATAACACGTGCAAGTCCATCATAGCATACTGCATGAAACAGGGTTTACCAATCGTTCAAGGCAAATCAAATTCAAAGAATGATAAATGTAACATAATCCAAGTATATACACAGAGAGAGAGAGAGAGAGAGAGAGAGAGAGAACAACCATGTGGCTACGCACCTCTTCAGCTTTTTGGAGAACTTTGAGGTAATATGGGTGATATAGATTTGATGGGAGAAGGAATGGGAATTTCCCATGTGTACTATTTTGCTCAATGAGGACTGCTTCAAATTCTTTCCCATTTCTCCGTATAAACTCTACTGTTTTATCTACCATTTGTTTCACCAAAGAAGGCGGCTCCACAATCGGCTCCAAAACCAAAGGGTTGACCTCAGACAAGTTCATTGCTGAAGTGGGCTGTGGATTATCATCAGAAGGAGAATTGGAGGTTTCAACTTCTCGTTTCTTGCCAAGTATAGTACCAGAGCCTCTCTTGGACGAGGAAGCCTTTTCATTAGCTGCTGCAGTAGCAGCACATGGATGGTGGACAGTTGCCTCAGCTTCCACAGACAAATTCTTTGAAGATTCTATTTGGTTCATTTGATGCGATGAGGTCATGCTAACAGCATCAACAGAATTATCATGATCCACTTCTTTAGATGTTGTATCAGTTTGTAGTGTACCATCTTCTTCCTCCAAAGACCCATAGACAGATCCAAGCAGTGACAATGCACCGCCTGCAACGTGTGCCTGGTTCTTTCCACTAGCAATTTTTTTCTCTTCTTCCACAGCCTTGAGATCTGTTTCATTTTTCAAAAGTTCCTGGTGATCAACAAGGAACCTGAAGTATGCATGAAGATGGTGATCAGGCATCAAGAACCCGAATGTTGGATTGTCTCCCTGTTTCACTCTCAAAACAATTTCTGATTGCCCTCCATGCTCACTCACAAATTTGGCAGTTCTTGCTATTATCTGGTGCACCTTCTCAGTAGGAGGCTGAAACAGAAGCCAAAAACAAATGTCTGCCTTAACAATGGCACAACTTTATAAAAGCAGAATGGTCAATCATTGCATTTTTCATTAAACTATTAGATAATAGAGCTGCCAATTCTCATGATGTTTAGATTTTTTAAAAAAAAAAAAAGATCAAGAAGCTTGAGGCCTACAAAGAATTGTCATCCCATTTTTGCTAATCTGGCTATGCAGATGACGTTTCTTTATAAATGCAATTTTATCATTCTAATCCCACCTGCACCTTTTCTGGTCATGACACATCAAAAGGAAACAAGGTGCCCATGAACGGCAATCATAGGTCAGAACTTCATCTCTGCTCCGAGCATCTGAAACTTAGACATGGTAAACCTTAGAGCAACATATTTACCTAGGACAATCATGATTGTCAAGCTTGGAGAAGTATTAACAACAATCTACAAACAACATAATCAACGTTACATGTAGAAAAAAGAAAATTGATATCCAGCAAAGAGTGAACATATTCGTGTATTTAGTACTCACTAGGTTTTTTAGCAGACTTTCAGGCAGAGGGAATGGTGGATGGAAACCAGGATATCCCAACCCAGGATTAGAACTCCTGGTCTCAATGGATGCATCGGTGTCTCCATAAGAAAATGCAACTGCCTGATAATTGCCACTTGCATCCAACTCCTGTCTATTTGTTTCTGCATAAAGGAAAAAAATTCAAATCAATTTCTCACACATGAAGTTTCAAAACATTTTGCATGGGTATATAGGAAGCAATTCAATGCAGACGAAAAAAGAATACTGGGGTTAAGCGAAAGCTTCTTACTTGTCACCGTGAAAGATGCAAATGAAGTAACTAGGCATCCTCCCTGCATACTTGGAAATTCATTGCATCGTACAATGTTACGTAATACATATTCACATCTAAATTCCACATTCACTTAAGAATGCCATTTCAAATAAAGAAAGCACAGCAAATTACTTTCTACATTTGGGGGCCTTCATCCAGTGGCATGCTGTCCACAAAAAAATGCAGTAAACTAGGGACATAAGGTCATCTAGAGCAATAACTAATCCAGTTTCTTCTTTTTTCTTTTTAATGGTGACATTACTCGAACCCACAGCCTTTTTGGTTGTGTCAATGAGCACTTACCAATTGTGCTATAGGTTCTTATCCTAGGGGTTTTTTTTTCAGGAACTCCACATGTTATTCATGGATTTTTAAAGACAAAAGACGTGAGTTATTCAGTTATCTGCAGAAAAGGAAGAATAGAACTCACCCCACCCCACACCCACCCCCAAAAATAAATAAATAAAACCCAAAAACGCCCTCCCAAAATAACAGCAACTTAAAGAATAACTAAGCATTCAAGGTTTGCTTATTCAGATATGAATAGGAGCTGACGTGAATGATGATACTGACTCTCCCTACAAGTTAGATTCAGCAACAACCACCTGACCCCACCCGCCTCGCTCCCCCACCACCCCCTGATGGATGAAAGAGATGCTACTTCCTTAATCCACCTTACAACAAGGATGAATCCATTTAACTTTGAAGATTTTCAATAGATTCAGATTTTGGCTATAGAAATAGTCCTTTCCTGATCTTTCCAATCAATTGCTTTCTTGAGGTCAATGCCAGTTACGTTACATTCGCCAAGAAGTGTCTATACAAGAAACAGGATTGACAACAAAATTAATCATGTACTGAACACAAACTGCAATTTATAATGGAAATATAGTTTTTGCTGCCCCCCACCCCACCCCCAACCAAAAGGAAAAAACGTGGGAATGCTCTAATTCCATAGCTTATATAGTTTTTGAAGAAAAAAAAAAAGATTAAAAAGATAGGAATAGATCTTCCTCATAACAACTAAAATCAGGCATTTATCGATTATTTACAAATATTTCTACTTCTTTACAGTTCAGAATTACAGCGAAGATGCAGCATATTCCACTCAAAATCTAAATAGCTCGGGTGAGCAATTGGAGAAGAAATCATAAAAATGGATAAATTCGATGAGGAATTTATGCAGAAGGTCAGTGAATTATCCAAATAACTAGATGGAAAGCAAGGAACTTTGAAGGAGTTACACCGAACCTGGAAGTCGGATATCTTCATCGCCATCTGGGGGCAGATCCTGGTAGCGCTCGCGATCGAGATCGGAGAGGGAGACCCCATCAGGTTCAGGCAGAGGAGAGGCCCGTCGCTTCTTCGAGGGAGGCGGGACATCATGGAGGAGATGGCGTACATCGTAGCGATCAATGAGGAGGGAATTCCATTGGAGGAGAGCTTGAGGGGAATTTACGAAGGCCGCCATGGCGTCGTCGTCGAAAAGTAGGGCATGACGCCCTTCCACCTCCATTTCCACCACCATCACGCCTAAATTTCGATTTCCTCTATTTATCTCTCACGAAACCCTAACCCGAACCCTAACCCTAACCTAAAGATGAGCAGGTTTCTGCTTTGAAGAATCCAATCTATCGTAAGAAGAAGAAGAAGAAATGAGAGGGGCTTTCCTTTCGCGAGTCTTCTCTTGTGAATTGTCGCAGTGGCTGGATTTCATCGCCAGGGTTGGCGCCTTTACGGTCGTGACGATGACGACCACTCGATCAAGTGACGAAAGTAAAAATCTAACGAAGACGATTTCTTCGGTGTTATCTAACTCAACACAATGAAAGGATATAATGTAGATCTTTGAAATAAGAAAATTTAGTCAAATAATAGTTTTTTAGTCATTCGATTGAAATCTATAAATTGATAGTCGAAATTAACATTCCTATTTGTTTAACAATTATTAATTTTGATTTACAAATAAATGAATAAATAGTCAAAGAGAATTTTTTTAAATGCACATTGCACTTTTATCTTTTCTTGAATTTTATAAACCAACTATACCCCTCTTTTTTAATGGTTATAAAAATTAAAGATATATACAGTTTTAAATTTCTCAATTCAAAATGTGAACTTTGTTTATTTGAAAATAAATTATTGGTAGTAACTAGATTGAGATAATACTGAGGTTGTTGTCGAAAAAGACTCATGAGGAGAGGGTGGTGAATTGGGTCAATGTATACTTTTGACAATTTATTAAATTTAACAAAATGAATGGGCACAATATAAAGCAATATGATTAACTACACAAAATAGAAGATGAGATGAGAAGATATAGTGAAATGACACAAGGATTTTAATGAGTGTCGTCTAATGACCCGTTTGACCTAGCACAATATTGTCCGTTTTGAGCTCAAAAAGACTCGCATGGTTTTATATTGAGCTTAGCTCAATTCCAAGCCCAAAATACGTTGTGCTTAGGTCAGGGGTCAAAAATTCGGCCGATGTTGTGCATATCGGCCAAACTGTATCGGGTTTTCGAACGCCGATACAGTTCGCCTTATACGTATAGTATCGGCCAGAGAAAGAAAAGCTCGGCCGATTTTTATTTTTTATTTAAAAAAAAAAATATCGGCGTGGGCCCAGTCGATATCTATCGAACGAATATCGGCCGATATTTATATTTTTAATTTTTTTTTAAAACAACCTTTTTTTATTTTTTTTAAATGTTTTTTCAAAAAAAAAAAAAAACCACCGAGATTTTCAAAAAACAAAATGAGGAGAGATAAAAATCCCAGCCGATATCTCGGCCGAATTTTCGACCCTAGCTTAGGTGGAGGGGTGTTCCCTCTTAAAAAACCCTAAAATTTCTAGCTCCTGGGCGATGTGGGACAAATTCTCACACACCGAGCTCTCTCTCTGCACTCTCCAACCGTTGTTGGGCCTAGCTATCACAATCCACCCCACTCAAGCCCAGAGTCATCCTCGGCTCGATTACAACACGCGGACCCATAGAGGTAGAGGGTTGAATCTAGCTCTGATACCATTTGCAATGCCCTGTACTGTCAACACAATATTGTCCGCTTTGAGCTTAAATGGGCCTGTACGACTTTGCATTGGCGAGTCACCTCAAAGTTGCTCCCAAAAGGTCTTGTGTTAGAAGGATGACAAGCTCCACATATATCCTACTGTCAACTCTCCACTCTAGGCGACAGAGAGCACGCCCAAGCCTGACAACTTTTTCTCTCCCCACATTCGCCCACTCAAACTTGGGGTATTATGAGATGAAAGTGTTAGAGTCGGGGACGGCTCCAGTAGAGGGTGCTTGTGAGAGAGTCGAGCCATGAGAGAGTTTGGCGCTAGAGAGGAGCGCTCAAAAGTCCTACATTGCCTAAGACAAAAAATAGAGTGGAGTTTATAAGCCTAACTTCTCGTCTCATATAGCACAATGTGTTTTGGGCTTAAGTGTGATACTTGGGCTCAATGTAAATTCGTGAGGGTGTATGAGCCCCAAAACAGTCAATATTGTGGTAGCCGGCTGAGTCATTACAAGTCGGCAACCTTGCTTACATATTCGCACCAAGTACTCCACTTGAAGATTCAATCTATCAATTTGACAATTGGAAATTTTGCCAAGATATTGGTTAATGGTTAGTATCGGCCAAAACTTCTCTTACTAGCAATTTATTATTGGCCTTTAAACAATAATTAGATGCGTTAATTTGGCTTTTAAAAATCAATTTTTATAATCAAATTTTAAAAATGTATTATATTCAGATGTGGCAAAAAAAATTGTTAAAATTTTATTTCAACTCATCAATTAAAGTTTAATTAATAATTTATATTATTTGTAATATTTAAATTAAATGGCATGAGTTTGACCACAGTTGAACCCAATTAAACTTTATTTAACCCAATCTTCTATTTAGGTGGTTTTTTATACAGGTCGGTTTTTAAAACATTGTCATCAATTATACGATGTAGTTATACTTTACAGGTTCCAAACTAGCTGTGGTTAATAAGTTTTAAAAAACTTATGTTATTTGAAATACAAAATTTATCTCCATTAAAATTTTATAGTTATTTGATGTTTTAAATTAAATCATTTGGATTCAAAACTTAAATTAAACTTTGCATTTAAATATTGCAATATTTTAGTTAATTAAAATGTTTTTACATTTTTATAATTTGATGAATTCAAAAGCTCATTTTAAAAAATAACTATATCAGGTAGTTAAAATTTCTTACCTAAGACTAGTTCTTATGAGAACTTCATGTAAATTTTAAAAGGTCTATACTCTATACTTTATAGTCAACTGAATAAATACATTCAACCCCCCCTCCAAATGTAACAAATAATGGCGGTAAATTCAATTTTACCATATTTTAGTGAAAAATATTGTTATCGCGATATTATTGAGAATTGACCATGACTTCCATTTTTATCGATAAAAATATAATAAAAATATGAGAAAACATAGTCTTTTGATATATTATTGTTATTAATGCTATTTTTTAATTTTTAATAAAATTTCTACTGATGTTATAGAGAGCTTACAACTGAACTTTTAAGTTCTAAAATTTTCTTTTATTCTATTATCTTCTTACTTCGACTTTTCCCTTATTTTGATATTTGATGATGTCAATAATGTTATTTAGCAATGAAAATATATGGCATTAGATGACATTGTACGAAATGTTAGATGATAAATTATATTTTATTTTTTAAATAATTGTTAAAAGTAAATTATTTTCTATAGTATATTTGCACTTTATTCACAAATTTATTACTGGTTATTTCAAATCTAAATGTCATTTTTTTTTTTACATATTTATTTACTAGTTTTTATTATATAAATACTTATGTTTTTCGCAAGATTTTCTGATAATTCTCCAATAAAAATCAATTATTTTAAAATGTCCCGATATCTATCTCAAGAATAGTATTTGTGACATTGTATCCTCCTAC
Organism: Chimonanthus salicifolius; assembly: GCA_013350335.1. Classification (NCBI taxonomy): domain Eukaryota; kingdom Viridiplantae; phylum Streptophyta; class Magnoliopsida; order Laurales; family Calycanthaceae; genus Chimonanthus; species Chimonanthus salicifolius. The sequence continues at coordinate 52,129,526 of CM023537.1, forward strand.
TCTCGAGGATTATTTGAATCATGCCAAGGATTATTTGAATTTTTCCACCCAAGAACATATAGCACGTCGCGTGTCGAAGCCCTACAAGTTGCCAGTCTGATACTTAGCAAAACCCTTTCAACTCTTGGTTGTTAAAAGAAATATTAATAGACACATTAATAGGCACCATTTCAGGGTTTAGTATGCTATGTAGTTTAAAACAAGGTAGATACATAGAAAGGGCATGCCACTGCCACATTATCCTCCTGAAATCCTTCTCCAGTTCATTCAACGCCACTGCAAACACACCACCCAACTAAACCAAATTCACACTCTTTTAATCACGACAGGCGTCCTCTACTCCCGCCGCAACACAGATGCAGATGCAAGGAGCACCTTCTTCTTCAACACACTGATCAGAGCCCATCTCCACATCCAAAATCCCAAACACTGCCTAGTAATTTTCAGTCATATGCTCAGACATTGCATCGCACCCAACAGTCACACCTTCCCTTCCCTCATCACAGCTGCATCGCCGTTTCCATTCACTGCAAAATCCATCCATGCCCAAGTTATCCATCGCGGGTTGTCGCTCGACTTGTTCATAAACAGCTGCATTGTCAAATTCTATGCCCAATCAGGGGATCTCCCAAATGCCCGCCAAGCGTTTGATGAAGTTCCCCAACCCGATATCGTTTGTTGCAATTCCATGCTTGATGCCTTCTTCAGGAACGGGGACACAGTCTCTGCTCTTGCACTGTTTGAACGGATTACGGACAGAGATGTGGTTTCATGGACGAGCGTCATTAATGGGTTCGTTAGAAATGGGCATTTCCTGGAGGGGATTCAGTGGTTTGAGAAGATGGTCACGGTACAGGAAGCAAGACCCAATGAAGCGACACTGGTGAGCGTCCTTTCTTCATGCGCGAATTTGAACGCAACCGGGATTTTAAATCAAGGGAGGCAGATCCATGCTTATGTAGTTAAGAATGCCATTCACATGACAGCTTTCATAGGAACTGCATTGATTGACATGTATGGCAAGAAAGGATGCTTAGGACGTGCCTGCAAAGTGTTTGATAAAATTCCTGCTAGAGAGGCCTGCACATGGAATGCTATGATATCGTCATTGGCTTCTAACAGTAGGGAGGTGGAAGCATTAGCAATGTTTGAGAAGATGGAAGCGGAAGGTATAAAACCAAATGAAGTAACATTTGTTGGTCTGTTGACAGCATGCGCCCGAGCAGGGCTGGTGCAAATGGGGTTGGGTTGGTTCAACTCGATGCAGTGTGACTACAGGATTGTTGCAAGGATGGAGCATTACGGATGTGTGGTTGATCTGCTGGGCAGAGCAGGGCATCTGAAAGAGGCAGTGGAGTTCATAAGCAAGATGCCCATGGAAGCAGATGCTAGTGTTTGGGGGGCTCTTCTGGGTGCTTGTAAGGTTCATGGGGCAGTGGAGTTGGGCGGTGAGGTGGGAAAGAGATTGCTTGAATTGGATCCTAGACACTGTGGAAGGTACGTGGTGTTGGCAAATGTGTACGCTGAGGCAGGGAGATGGGAAGATGCTGCTGAGTTGAGGGATGCAATGGCTAATGCAGGCATCAAGAAGATTGCTGGGATTAGTAAATTGTGAACCATATTTATAATGCACCCGAATATTTAAGAAGAAGATAATTTGATAATTAGTGGGAGGTGCTTAGTTGTTAGTCCAATAGAAAAAGAAGAGTACAGTAAATAAGACAAACTCCTCTGTTTTTCTTCCCTGTGGAATGAGGACCGGAAAGAGACAATTTTCTCATCTTCTAAGGAATCAATTTCCCAATGAGGGCGGTGGGCTGTCAGCTTAGGAATTATAGAAATTTTCTTGTTTGGTAAAATAACATCTCATTCATTTTCAACAAAAATAAATTTGAATTTTGATGAAAAAAAAGAGAAAACTTGAGTTTCCGCAGCTTGATACAATCCAAATTTCTCAATGCTCGTTGGATGACGTGGGTAGAACCCAAATTTTTTTTTTTTTTTAAGAGTTGACTTGAAGAATCGGTGAACAACTTTAGGACATGTATTTTTTTTTATAATGAACTTTTGTGAAAAAAAGTTAAGGAAGCTTTTATAAAAAGCAAAATGGTTTTCAAATTACTTTTTATTTTTCCATGTTGATTAGAGCAATGCGATTTTCAAAGAAAATGTCCATTGTCACATGTAAAAGGTGAATTTTTCTACTTATTTTCGAAAAAACCAAATTCCTATGGGATGGACAGGAAATCCTTTCCACTTTTTTTATGTACAGAAACAAAGGCATGTCCTTAAGTATGAGATCTATTATGATAGCTTAAATTAATTCAACGAATGTAAGCTGTAAAATTCTGAGAGACCCATGTGGAAGTTAGATAAAGAGGGTGAAATTTGTTACAGATTTTTGTTGAAAAAGACATTTTCTCCTTTTTGAAATGAATATTGGTAAAAAAAATGCTTTACTGAGTACAGCGTTTGAAAATGGAACTAAAACAAAAATAAATAAAATAATAGAAATAGATATGTGTATTATAAGATAAATCGATAGAATAATGTTAAAAGATACAATTTGAAATGTTAAGACTATAAATCCCCAACAAATGACAAAACGCAATTCATTTGGTGCATGTTACTTAGCAGTGAGATTCATTCGTTAAAATTTGAAATTTATGGTAATGAAATCAATCATCCAAGTTTTATTCTCATCTATTTATAGTCGATTTTTCAAGTTTTACTTCTTTATATAATCATGTAGAAGCATACTTTTTAGTTTCTACCACTCCACTATTGACAAGGGATGAACTATTCACAGTTTAGAGAAAATCTCACCCAAGTGATACTAGATTAGAATCTTTAAAAAACTGAAATTTACTCTTATGGTCTCCACCTAGAGATAATATGTGCGAGATTGCATTCTCATCATGTTACCAGTCAAACGTTTTTCCATAGCACGTGAATGAGTTTTTATTATGCATGGTAATATAATAATTAATGTTAACAAATTCATATTATGACTGATATTGATGACATTTTACAATTTATATTTTTTTATTTATTTTTACATTAAAGTCCATTGCCAATAAGCAAATATCAATATTTGAATCTATTAGAATTTTGAAAACTACCAAACACAACTTGATTCTTAAAAGTTTCTGGAAATTACTAAACATCAGTTTCGATCTCACATAGTTTTAAGATGACAAACTTAAAATTTAAGATCATTTGAATCTAAAAAGTTGAAAATCTTACAATCTTCAAACACAGCCCATAATTTTTGGAAAGTGATTTTTGCACCCCCACCTTTTACCCATCGTGCACTCCGTTCACGTGAAATTTTGATTTTGTCCAAACTCAAATTTCCTCCTTTCTCTCTCCTTCTTGGCTTTTTTTTTTTTTGGGTAAAATTGAAATTTCACATAGAAGGGGGTGCACAATAGGTAAAAGTGGGGGTGCAAAATCATTTCTCTAATTTTTTGGTTAAATTTGTTGATGGCTTGAAACAGTTCTACTATGTAGTTTAGATCAAGGATTTTAATATTTGCCGATACATATCATATAAGTCGATATATATTGGTTTTTTAAACCTTTATATATAGGCCGATACAATATGTATCGGCCGATATTTGTGATATTGGCCGATATCCGATATATATCACCGATATCAAACGATATAGGTAGTTTTTTTTGTTTAAATAGGAGAACAATTTCTTGGCCGAGATATAGGTAGCTTAGAGGTTTAAAGTCGAGGAAACAAGGGGAAAAAGGCCATTACAATTTGGTGGAAAGTAATAAAAAGAATATAATGGATTGTGGAGTGACAGATAGGTCATTGTGAGAGTAGAATTCAAAACATATGAAAAAGTGAATTAATAATAATGATGATAATCATTGATAAAAGGAATTTAAATACTTTAAATCTTAATCATTCATTTAGGATATCCTACCTTGGACTGCCTGAGGTTAGGACTACCAGAAGACCCATTTACCTGAATGGACCTAAGATTTTATACGTTTTATATTTGGCCCCTTGAGCCAGATGTTGAATCCACATTCATTTCCTGATTTCAATGCCTAACATAAAAATATCTGCTCCAATTCTTGAGCCATCTTTTTTCCACTTTTCAGCCCTACCCATGAATGATGAATTGTATGAGGTGCGTTAGTATGCGTAGCAACTGCATTTGGATATTGGTGACCATAATTTGATTCCAATCCAATGAAACCAAACATCCAACATGACAATAGCCCCAATTGTGGTTCTCAGAAATCACTTCAATTTGGTGAGTACTAATCTTGAAAATGAAAGATAATAATAGCAAAATAGCCAATGTAAGCAGATCATGTAATTTGAGTTGAAAGAAAGGCTCATGAAGAATAGCAGGGGCTGAAGATCTAGATTGAAGATGAAGCTCACATGTACATATGCAACTAATAGCTACATATCTGACATATGCAACCACCTAATTTTTTATTTATAAATTTTATCAATAGAAACAAAACATGGATGGATGTAATTGGTAGAAAATGAAAATTTACATTAAGATAATTTTGAGAATTACATCTGTCACATGCTTCAGATTGGATCACCATGCATTGTGCTTTGATTATGTAAATTAAATTACAGCAGTTTCTGACATGCCAGTTCTACATTGTCAAAAGAATAAGGTTGCTGACTCCTAAGGGCAAAGGACTTCCTGATCATAGTGATTGGTATTCGTCTTTATCCTGTGTTCTGAACTTCTGAGTGGTCGTTGATAATCAATAAAGCATGCGCTCTGTATTGTCAGTTTCAGAGAGATTGGTCGTTTGGACCTGTAGCTATAGAGAGAAGCAAGAAAGAGATTGTAAGTTCGCGGAGTTTCTATACAATCTTTGGCATACAAAAACTCACAAATCTAACCATCAAAAAAGTTAAAAATAATGAATAGCAAGAATGGGCAGCAGCAGGCTACCTCAATCCCAGATTGGCAGAAGTGCACTTTAGATGGACGTTGTAGATCCATTCCTCACAAATTCTGACAATTGTTTTTCCAAGAAATTTCTTGTGGATTGTAGGTATCTGTTATTGGTATGCAGACATGACTTTGCAATTTCAATGAGCTCTGTGCAGATGACTGATCTTTCATGACTTTCCTGAAGAAATTACAACATTGCAAGGGAAAACCAGTAAGAATCCATTCTCAAGTATAGGATTCATAATATGGATGATTAATATTAAAAGCAAATATCTAAATAAGTCCAAACAACACTTTAACTCACTGAACCTACTTCAAAAGACAATATGATACAATTGCAGGCTTCAAGAGCCATATTCCCACAGGCGACCTGGTTGCAGTCAATTCATTTCCAGCTTCAGCCCACAACAAAGGAATAAAGGAAAAGAAATCCAACAAAAGATACACATACAGTGGATGGTTCTTGTTGAATGACTTGAACAAGGTTCTGAAGAACAGAATTGGAAATGGACAGAAGTTCTTGAGAATAGGATGTTTCTCCGAAGAACAGTTCATCATTCCCTACTACCTGGATTCAATAGGAGGCAATAATCATATGACAGGGAAATAAAAACAAACTATTAATAGAACAATAAGTGCAAGTGACTGTGAGAAGTAATCATTTAGTTCTGATACAGCATATGAATAGCATAACTTAGTTTGAATTCTTGGAGCATTAAACTTTACTGCACAGTGATAACCACATTCCACCATAGGTCCTCAGAGAAAGTTGAAAAAAGATTCCTCACTTCTTCAATAGCATAGTACTGTGTTTGCATATCAAACTGAATAATCTAGAATATGTCAACTAGTATCTCCCTGGTCATCTCCAGTTTCTCCAGAGGGGCTAAAAGCTTAAGGAGCTACTATGGAATATGGTATTATAAGCAGAGATCTTATCCAATACCGGTCCTAGAACTTTGCCCAGATAGATTAAGTTTGATGGCAGAGTCATAGAGAACTTAGCCCTAAACAAAACCAACCCCAAATAATGATTAAGGCTTTGATGATGATGGCGAGAACAATGGTGATGATAATTCTATTCTTACCTTTCAAAAAAAAAAAGAGAGTGATGATAAACCCTTTTTCGGACACAACTAGAATATAATGTAGTAAATATACCTTGATATTGCTTGCATGGTAAGGAAGTTTATTTTGTGCGAGTGTTGCCGATAGCGAAACAATTGCACAAAATGCCTTTATTCTCAATCCCGGTGTTATGCTGCCCAGAATTGTCCAAATATAACTTATTTCTATAATGAATAAAACAAATGGTGATATAAAAACCTGCAGTGAAAGACTTACCAAGACTGGGACTTAACTAGAGAGACTATGCTCCGTGGCATGTGTGTGATTCCTTGTTCAGGATTACCTTCAGATGAAGAACAAGTTCAGAAGATGACATGCAAAATACAACAGGTTAGTAGACTTATAAGTATCAAGGAACCAAACAATTCCTTCAAATGCAAAACCACGATCTATTTTGCCCATTGCAACAAAATTATAATCCTTATAAGCTACAAAATTACAACAAGGTAATGAAGGAAAAGAAAATTGAGTCTTCAAATACTGTTAGAAAACTTTATTAATTGCAAGTCAGTCATACATGTACATTTGGACTATTGTAAAGAATACTCCTAAGGAGTACAAGTATTTCAGATAAGATAGGGTTCTCAAGAGCTTTGCCACATCCAAGTTTAAATTAGGGTTGAGAGATTTGCTACATCCATAATTGAATGTGTAATTCAATTGAGAAATTGTAGTTCTTTTGATTATAAAAGGGAGGATTAGCACTCAGCTAATCACTACTCTTATTTTCACTCTCAATTTATCCTCTTATTTCCTCACCCCTCCCCACCCCCCCCTCCTTCTCTCTCTCTCTCTCTCTCTCTCTCTCTCTCTCTCTCCATCTCACAACCTTCTTCAACCTTTAGGTCTACTCTCACATCATGGTATGTAGAGCAGAAACATGAAGTGCTCTTGTATGGATAGGGACTGTTGTCAGTACTGTATCGATAGGCGTCCCACTCTTGCTTTTGCAAAGACCACATTTAGATAGCTTGTCATTTTAAGAGAATTTTGGTATTTTTATTTTATTTTTGCCACTGTTTAAGGTTTGCATTTCTACATCTGAATCTGAATGAGACCTTGTTTGGCCTCTTTTCTTTCTTTCTTTTTTATATATACTTCTTTTGCAATTTTTTCCACTCATCTATGTTCATAGAGAATGTTTATTTCAATCAATGCCTACCTTTTTAACATTGACTTCTATTTCACGCATCTAGCCTTCCTTTTCCTCTTGCAGATTGCCATCCAGGCCTAGTTTTTTTTTTTCCATGTTTATAGATAAACAACTAAGACTCTTCAATCCATGCTAGACTTCCTTTACACAAATGACACTGGCAAAACCCATTTCAGTAAAAGTCTTGTATAAGAGATCCATGGACATAGGGCTACACAAATGACACTATGGAAAGTACCATTCAAGTAAAAGGTTTGTTGACAAGATCCATACACAACAGGACTAAGGAACAACGACCATAAATGATCCAATTTGCTGGGTGAATGGAAAAAAAATGTATACTCCATTAGAACCATCTGAATCATGTCCATTTTTTAAATTCCATTTTAGGTCGAAATGAATGAATATGCACAATGGAAGCCATTGATCAAACATATTTGATCTCAAAATAGAAATAGCTTCTTCAAAGAGAAAATGAAACTGCCATTTTTTGAGGGAGAGCAAAAACATTAATAAGAGTACACCAAAGAAGCCTACCCAAAGAGGATTTGGGATGGATGTACAAAAACAAAGAAGATGAAACAAGCACAAAAGGGAATTACAACAAAATTACAATCTATTAGATACTTCCCCAATTCCCTTGAAACTGCTCCACCTGAAAACCTCATTGACAGATCTGTCAACCAGTGACCACCTCTGAAGACATTGCCAATTGCATAATATTGCTCTGATTCTCTCTAAGACACTGACCATAGAGCACTGGCTTATTTTAAAAAAAAATGTGCCTATTCCTCTCTTCCCATACAAACCAAGCAATGCCAAGGGAACCAGTTTCCAAAGAAGTTAATCTTCTATGACACAAAGCTCCAATTCTCAATGAAAGCCCCGGAAGAACTGGAAGGAGATCGACAAAGGAGAGGAATACCAACAAAATAGGATAGACAAAAGGGAATTGCAGAAGGATCTGATCAACTGATTGTTGCTTTTATCAAGGGAAAGAAAGAAAGAAAGGAAGAAAGAGATGAAGATTAGAGAATAATTATTCTCTTTGTTGTATCGATATATTTTTCCTCTTAGAGGGTATAAGTATAAATAAGAGAAAGAGAGCCAATTAAGGTAGCCAAAACAAGAAAGTACAATTAGTACTTATCTACACATAATTATTTACACATATACAATTGACTTGCCAAAATAGGCATAGTTGGGTCCCATTTGGTTCCACAACACTCCCCCTCAAGCTGACTCAAGATGTCTAACAAACTCAGCTTGTCAATAACAGAAGTAAGTTGGTGACGAGGAACAGACTTGGTCAGGATATCTGCCAATTGGTCCTTAGATTTCACATGTGGAGTAACAAGTTGGCCTTCAGAAATGTGTTGTCGTAGGAAGTGACAATCAACCTCAATGTACTTAGTCCGCTCATGAAAGACCGGATTGGAGGCGATGTTGATAGCTGCCTGATTGTCACAAAACATAATGAGTGGTTCACGTGGAGCAAAACCCAATTCCTGAAGAAACTGGCGGATCCAAAGAATCTCAGCCGTAGTATTGGCCATGGCACGATACTCAGCTTCAGCACTTGAGCGAGTAGTAACAGATTGTTTCTTACTGCGCCAACCGACGAGACGACAACACAAAAAGACACAGTAGTCGGTTGTTAAGCGGCGATCATAAGGAGAGCCGGCTCAATCAGCATCAGAATATCCACGAACAGAGAGGGAAGACTGTCGTGCAAAGAACAAACCTCTGCCAGGATGAGCTTTAAGATAGCGAAGGATGCGGAAGACAACATGAAGATGGGTATCCCGTGGGTTGTGCATGAATTGACTAACCACACCAACTGTATAGGAGAGATCTGATCGTGTGATAGTGAGACAAATCAATTTCCCCACCAACTTTTGATAGAAAGGTGGACTATCAAGAGAAGTCCCGTCTGTGGCAGAGAGCTTCGTATTGACATCTAATGGAGTGTCAGCAGGTTTGCACCTAAAGTATCCAGCATCCTGAAAGAGGTCAAGAGTACACTTGCGCTGAGATAAAGAGAGTCCTCGAGAAGAATGAGTGGCTTCAATACCCCAAAAATAACGCAATGGCCCCAGATCTTTAATAGCAAATGTGTGCTGTAGATATTCTTTGAAGGTAGATATGGCAACAATGTTATTACCGGTGAGGACAATGTCATCAACATACACTACTAGAATCATGATAACAGAGTGAAGACGGTAGATAAAAACTGAGTGATCCATCTGACATCTAGAGAAACCATAAGGTAACAGGGCACTGCTGAACTTCTCAAACAACACCTGTGGAGACTACTTGAGGCCATATAGAGCTTTGCAGAGTTTGTAGACAGAGTGAGGCTCCCCCTGATTAACAAACCTTGGTGGTGGAAGTATACAAGTTTCATCATGGAGATCACCATGAAGAAAGGCATTCTTTACATCTAACTGATGCAGCGGCCAATCATAAGTAGTGGCAATGGAAATCAAGATGCGAACAGAAGTAATCTTGGCCACGGGGGAGAAGGTTTCCTGATAATCCACTCCATAAATCCTTTGGCAACGAGACGAGCTCAATATCGGGCGATGAAGCCATCCAGATTATGTTTTAAAGGAAAAACTCATTTACACCCAACTGGAGTTTTTCCTTGAGGCAGGGGAACCAGGTCCCATGTGTGATTCTTCTCAAGGACCGTGAGTTCCTCTTCCATGGCTGCCTTCCACAAGGGGTCACGGAGAGCGGTGTCAATCCGCTTGGGTATCTTAACGCTGTCCAAAGCTGCAAGACAAGTGTGATAATCAGGAGAGAGAGCATGATAAGACACAAAATGGTTAAGGGGATGAGAGGTACAAGTACGTTCACCTTTTCGAAGGGCAATGAGAAGATCAGATGCATCAGTAAGGGAAGGATTTGGGCAAGGAACAGATGACATGGTGGTGTTCTCGCAGAGCGGAGGCCTGTTCTGCCTGCGGTGATATACCAGAGTTGGCTTGTCAATGCTAAGGGTATGCACGTCAGAGCTAGTAGGACTCAGGGCAGGAGGGAGGAGAGGAAGAACTGGAGACGAGACAGATGGTGAAGAGAAGTAAGGGACTGTCTCGAAGAAGGTGACATCCATAGACACATAAGTTTTGCCAGTAACTGGATAAAGACACTTGTAGCCTTTATGGAATGAGGAATATCCCGAAAAAACACATCGCACAACACGGGGGGAAAGCTTATCACCAGAAAATTAGTGAACAAAGCAGGCACATCCAAAAATATGTAGGGGAAGAAGAGGAATATGTTTATGAAGTGAGAGAAGATCAATAGGTGATTTGTCCAACAAAACCCAGGATGGCATGCGATTGATAAGGTAACATGAGGTTAGGACAGCCTCAGGCCAGTACGATGGTGGGACATGCATGATAAAGAGGAGAGATCGAGCGACTTCAAGAAGATGTCTGTTTTTTCGTTCAGCTACACCATTTTGTTGTGGTGTAGATGAACAAGACAGTTGGGATTCAACACCATGCTCTTTAAAAAATTGAATAAAACAATTAGACAAATATTCCCTCCCATTATCGTTACACAAAATTTTAATTTTAGAACCAAATTGAGTGGCAACCCAATTATAAAATGTGCGAAAGTGATCAAACACTTCAGACTTATGTTTCCTGATATAAATCCAGGTCATGCGTGAATAATCATCAATAAATGACACAAAGTATCGTAAACCAGTGCGAGAGATAGAGGGTGATTGCCAAACATCAGAATGAATAATAGAAAACAAAGAAGATGCACGTTTATTCATAGAAGAAGGAAAAAAAAGTTCTTTTATTTTTGCCGTATTGGCAAGGTGCACACTCAAACTACTTAAACGATAAAGAAGGAACAAGTTTCGGACAGAGTTAGAAAGATGTCCTAGCCGGCAATGCCAAAGCCATATATCAGATGAAGAGGAGCTGGAGTAGGCTGCAGAGGCACCAACATGACCATCCAACAGATATAAGTCTCCATCTTTAGGACCACAACCAATCACCTGCTTTGTGGTCAGATCCTAAAAGACACAATGAGAGGGAAAGAAGGTAGCGGAGCAATGAAATTGTTTAGTGAGTGCACTAACAGAAAGCAAATTGCGAGATAAATGAGGTACATGTAACACAGATGGAAGGTGCAAGGTGGAAGAGAGAGGGAGGGTCCTTTTTCCAGTGATAGTAGTGGAGGAACCATTCGCTAATTTAACTTGACCATAAAGACGGGAGAAATGGAAAAGAAAAGATTAGACATACCAGCCATATGATCAGTGGCCCTAGAATCGATGATCCAGAAATGAGAAGAGGCACGATTGGCAAAGGACTTGGTACCTGAAATAGATGGAACAACATTGGAAACCTCAGAGTGTTGAAGGCGATCCAGTCGTTGTAACAACATGTTAAAGTCATGACAAGTGACTGGGGCACTGTCACTAACCACATCAGGAGATGAGGTAACAGACGAGGCGACGGAGACAGTAGCTTGCTTCGGACGACCATGCAATTTATAGCAGGAATCAACATAATGGTTCGTCATCTTACAATAGTGTAGAACCGAGACCCCTTCTTTCGGGGACCATTGGTGTCACGACGAAGATCAGAAGAAGGGTCCTTGCCATGAAAACCAGGAGGCCCACGTGCGAGAGGAGGCATGGAAGGATGAGTGGTCACCAAGGAAGACTGTTTGACCGGTATAGGAGTCATAACCATGCGGCGCCTATTATCTCGAAGTAAGGCAGAGTAGACCTCTTCCAGAGAGGGAAGAGGGCGTTGGCCAAGCAGTTGGGCCCGAATAGGTTCAAAGTCCTGATTAAGGCCAGCCAAGAACTCAAAGGTCCCTCGTCGATTAAGAAATTGGTTATAGATAACAACATCAGCAGGGTCCACAAACTGAACCGATTCAAGTTGATCCGATTCAATCCAACAGGTCTGCATATTTGAATAATACTGAATGACGGAGAGCTTCCCCTGTCGAAGATGAGAAGCAGTCTGATAGAGCTCATAGAGCCGGGCAAAATTATCACCCTCCGAATACAAGGCCTTAATGGTGTCCCAGACATCCTTAGTTGTCAAAAGAGTATAGACAATCCCACGAACATGATCTTTCATGGAATGAAGGAACCAAGACTGCACTAAAGAATTATTAGCTTGCCAGGAACGGTAGGAGGAGTCCTCCTTTTCTTCAGAAGCAATACTATCAATAAAAGCAAAGAGTTGTTTGGCAGTAAGGAACATTTTAGCCAAGTGAGACCATTGGAAGTAATTGGTCTCATTCAATAACACAGTTGTGATCTTGCCAATATTCAGAGTGCCAGAAGAAGCCATATCAGTGTTAGAAGATTTCCCAACGGTCTTCAGTGGGTCCTTTGATGCGGCCATTATCCCAAGAAGAACCGTTCAAGCGGGAGAAATGCGAAGAGAAGAACAAAAGGCAGCAAGACCCAAAAGATCAGGTCGCAATCTTCCAAGCAGCAGCACCTAAAAACAAGAAAAATTGGGATCCAACGAAGATGAAAGGTGGGATACCCAAGTTTGATGTGATCCGATGTAGGGGCGAAAGGAAGAGGCACCAGAAGTAGGGGAACAAGAGTCTCAAGCAGCAGATCTGAATAGTGGAATCCAGAATTTTTTTTTTTATTGCAGATCGGTACAACAGCAGCAGAAGAGAAGGGCACACGGGGGGCCCATTGTTGACCCAAAGGGGAAGAGAGAGAGAGAGAGAGAGAGAGAGAGAGAGAGAGAGAGAGGGGGGGGGGGGGTGGTCTACCTTAGGCGTGTGAAGGTAGGCCAGGGGCGACACCAGTGGAGAAGATTTGGGTGGAAACCAAGCTCAGATTTACCGGATCTGAGCAAAAAATGCAGATCTGGGCTGCCAAATCGCAAAAAAATGTGGAGAGAGAGAGCGGAAAGAAACCCTAGTAAACCAGTCCAAATCAGGAATCCACCCTTACAGATGGATAGCCCTGTCAAAAACGGCAAGGGAAGATGGGTCCCCACCGGCAGTACCTTCGCCGGAAACTGTGATCGTCGCCGGAAAAGGAGGACTGCACAAAAAAAGAACTGGAAACTGAAAAAAGAGGAAAAATCAGAGAAGAAGATCTTCCCTGGCTGATACCATATTGTTTTTGTCAAGGGAAAGAAAGAAAGAAAGGAAGAAAGAGATGAAGATCAGAGAATAATTATTCTCTTTGTTGTATTGATATATTTTTCCTCTTCGAGGGTACAAGTATAAATAAGAGAAAGAGAGCCAATTAAGGTGACTAAAACAGGAAAGTACAATCAGTACTTATCTACACATAATTATTTACACCTATACAATTGACTTGCCAAAATAGGCATAGTCGGGTCCCATTTGGTCCCACAACACTGATTTCTCACTAATCCAACAAATAAGATAGATGCTAGGCAAAGAGATTCCTACATTTCAAGTATAAGAATCTTATTAAGCAATGCAGCCCAACAAAAAGCATTCACTTTCAAAAGTGCAGTTGAAAACCAAATTGCTTTATGAGGAAAATAAACAGGCAAAGAGGGCCTAGGGAATACAGAAATTTACTTGCAAAAATCCCATCTGATTCCTTGGACCAACACCCTTTATCCTTCTACTCCCACATATTGTAATGACTCATAAATCAAGATAGGAGGGATTCCAATTGTTGAACAAGGGATTCCACACAATCTTTAATGAGACCATCCTTTTGGGTTTTGATATCAAGAATAATCTTTGGGAATGAGACTATCAATGGTCGCTCACCAACTCATACATCCTCCCAAAATCTAATGAGTGTAACATTACTAACCTCAAATCTCATCTCTTCTCTAATCTTTGGACTCACTACATGGCTTGAAGATCCCAATTTGGAAAGATCTTTCTAGATTGGGAATCTGCCCCTGTAATCAATGTTGTGGGACCCACTTTCAGACATGGTTGACCAGAATCATTCTGTTTAGGAAAGACATCTTAGTCTTTTATGAGTTGTATATTGATCATCCCTTTATTCTTTTCCATATTAGCCACCTAGATTGGCTCCATGTTTATTATTTATAAATGTAATTCTTTAACATTCGATACATCAATACAAGAGAATTTCTTCTCTACTTTATTTCTTTAGTTTATTTTTCTACATGGTATCAGCCAAGTATTCTGACCTGCCTCTACAGTGTCCACTTTTCTCTCTTTTTGGGCGTTACTTTCTGCCACAGTGTCTTTGTCGGAGACGATCCCATTTTCCAACGAAGGTTTTGCAGGCGGGGACCCATCTACCTTTGCCGTTTTTGCCAGCCCTTTCAATCTATAGGTTGGATTTTTGATCGGAAGGCTCGAGTCCTGACGTCTGCCCCCTTTTTTCCTCAGCAAGTCTGATGTCCCTTTCTGCAACAATTTTCTTTTCTGGCAAAGATCATCTTCTCCGGCGACTGTTCTGCCAGAGGGGACCCATCTACCCCTAGTCCTTTCAATTTATAGGGTTGGGTTTTTGATTTGGAGGCTCGAGCTCTGACTTCTGCCCCCTTTCTTACTTGGCAGATCTGACGTTTCTGCTCTCTCTTCGTTGGGTATTTTGATTCGATCTGCTGCCTTGGGGCTGGATTGCCTTCTGGTTCTTCATACCTACTGTTGTCCAAGCCTTTGCCTTCCATCCAACTTGGGTCTTCTCCCATCCCTCACTGGTGGGACCCACTTCAAGGCAGTTTTTTATCGGCTGTTTGCGACGCCTGAACACCTTGTTTTTGGTTCTTTTTCGCTGGATCTGGAAGGAACCTCCACTGCAGACCTTGATATTGAACTTCCATCATCGTCCAGTCCTTCACATTCTATCTTTGAAGCTTTTCATTTTGTTTAGGATGTGGGGGTCTACCTTTACCTGTTCTTCTGCGATCTACTGGTGCACCTTCTCTTTCGAGTAGTTTTTTTGTGACATTTATCTTGCATCAGCATCATGGCATCGTCTTTTTTTACTACTCCTATTCCAGATGTTCTTCTGGCTCTTTGCGGATTGATTGGATCACGACGGTGTTGCTGAATGAGACAAATTACATTGAGTGGTCCCATTCTGCCACGATGTTCTTAACTGTGTGGAAACTCTCTCTTCGTATATCGATGGTACTATCCCCAAACCTGCTACAACTGATTCTACATTCTCCTCCTGGACTGCGAATAACTCCAAGTCCAGTCTTGGCTTCTTCACCCCATGGAAGCTCATGAACAACGTCAAGTTTATACACTTCCAACTGCTAAAGCTCTCTGAGACACTATGAAACTCTGTACTTTGATAGGGATAACTTCGCCCATATATATGAATTATTTCAGACCGCTGCCACTCTCTGACAGGGGGAGTTGTCCCTTATCCGGTACTATTTGACGACGCAGTCTTATTGGTTGGAGCTGGATCAGTTTCAATCACTTACATTTAAAGATTCTGCAGATACTCTAAAATTTCGAAGGTATGTTGAACATCAACGGATTTTTGTGTTCTTAGCTGGCCTTAACACTGAGTTTGAGCCTACACGGGCCCAAATTCTTGGGCAACGACCTCTCCCATCAATAGATGCGGTCTACTCTGCCTTACTTTGTGACGATAGGCGTCGCCTTGTTATGACTCCTATGCAGGCTGAACGCTTTGTCTTGGTCACCACTCATTTTTTCGTGCCTTCTTCGACTCATGGGTCTCCAGCTTCCCATGGCAAGGATCTCTCTTTTGATCTTTGAAAGGATACCAAAGGCTCACAGATGAAGGGGAACCGGTTCTGCACTTATTGCAAGAGGAATAATCACAACATTGAATCCTGCTACAAGCTCTATGGGCGACCTAAGCAAGCCAATCTCTCTACTGCACCTACTGCTCCTCCTTCCTCTGATATGGCTCGTGATAGTGCCCCTGCGATTTGACATGCCATTAACTTAATCCTACAACGACTAGAGCATTTTCAATCCTCTGAGGTTTCCAATGCTGTCTCCTCCACTTCAGGTACTGAATCATCTGCCCACCATGCCTCTCATCATTCCTGGATTGTCGACTCTAGTCCTACTGACCATATGGCTGGTATGTCCACCATCTTTTCTTCCCTTTCTCCTGTTTCTTGTGTTAAGGTTAAATTAGCCAACGACTCATACACTGACATTGTTGGGAAAGAGACTGTTCCAGTTTCTCCACATTTGGACTTTCCCTCTGTTTTACATGTTCTAAATTAATCTCGCAATTTGTTATCTGTTAGTGCTTTGACTAAACATTTGAATTGCTCAGTCACATTCTTTCCATCTCACTTTGTTTTCCAGGATATGACCACAAAGCAGGTGTTGGGTGGTGGTCATGAAGCATGTGACTTCTACCTTCTTGACTCTCGCCCCGGCAGCTCCGAAGCGTGTTCGACCTATTCTTCTTCAGATGTGTGGCTGTGGCATTGTCGTTTATGATATCCTCCAGACTCTGTTCTTAAACAGCTTGTTCCTAGTTTATCTTTTACTTATTTTGAATGTGAACATTGCCAATATGGCAAACATGTTAGATGTCATTTTTCCCCCTCTCTCAGTAAAAAATCATCTACTTTATTTTCACTCATTCATTTTGATGTTTGGCAATCTCCCATTAGTTTTCATTGTTTTGTCACCTTTATTGATGATTACTCTCGCATGACTTGGACATATTTGATGAGACAAAAATCTGAGATTTTTGATCACTTCCAAAACTTTTACCAGTGGGTTCACAATCAATTTGGGTGTAAAATTCAGGTTTTACGAAGTGATAATGGGGGAGAATATTTGTCACACTCTTTTTTTTACTTTTTTGCAAAACCATGGCATCAATTCTTAATTCTCGTCCTTCTACACCTCAACAAAATAGTGTAGCAGAACAAAAGAACCATCACCTCCTTGAAGTGGCTCGGTCTCTTCTTTTTACCATGCATGTCCCATTATCTTATTTCCCGAAGAAGTATTAACTGCTTGTTATCTCATCAATCGAATGCCTTCTCGCATTTCACAAGACCAGTCTCCCATAGATCACCTCTCATTACATAAACCCATTCCTTACATTCCCTTACATGTCTTTGGGTGAGCTTGCTTTGTTCACAACTTCTCTGGCCATAAACTTTCTCCCCGTGCTGTGCGATGTGTCTTTCTAGGTTACACACCTTTTCATAAAGGCTACAAGTGTCTTGATCCTCTCACTGGGAAGACATACAATACACATCCAGGGATGCCCCATTTTTTGAGCGGAACCCCTATTTCTCTGCTTCCTCTACCTCTTCTCCTTCTCCTGTTCTTCCCCTTGTCCCTGCAGATCTTCCTTGCCCAAGTCCCAATAATCCTTTGGTGTACCAACGCCGACAATCTTGACTGCCATCTGCGGCTGACTCCACCCATCCCTCTACTAGTGATTCAGATCTACTGGTCTGTGCTCCCTCTGACCTTCCTATTGTGCTTTGCAAATGTAAGCATTCTTGTACTAGCCATCCCATTGATCGGTTTGTATTATATCATGTTGTTTCACCCTCCTATCATAACTTTCTCACAGCATTGGACAACATTAAGATACCCAAGAGGATTGACACGGCCTTGAAAAATCCACCCTGGAAAGTAGCCATGGACGAATAATTAACTGTCCGTGAGAAGAACACATGGGAGATGGTCTCTCTACCTCCAGGCAAGACTCTAGTGGGGTGCAAATGGGTCCTCGCCTTGAAGCATAATCCAGATGGATCCATTGCCCGTTATAAGGCCCGCCTAGTAGCCAAAGGCTTCACGCAGACTTATTGGGTCGACTACCGGGACACCTTTTCACCTGTCGCTAAGATTACCTCTGTGCGCATTTTGATCTCCCTTGCAACCACATATACCTGGCCCATACACCAATTAGATGTGAATAATGCTTTCCTCCATGGTGATCTTCAAGAAGAAGTCTAAATGCTTCCTCCTACGGGGTTTGTCAAGAAGGGGGAGTCTCACTCTGTCTGCAGAGTCAAGAAGGCCCTCTATGGTCTTAAGCAGTCTCCCCGTGCCTGGCTTTAACAGTGCCTTGCTACCTATGGCTTTATCAGATGTCAATCGGATCACTTAGTCTTCATCTACGATCTCCACTCAGTTGTGATGATTTTGGTGGTTTATGTTGATGATATTGTACTCATCGGTAACAATGACGAAACCATTTCTTCATTCAAACAGATCTTCAACAGACTTTTGATATAAAGGATTTGGGGCCCCTCCGGTACTTTCTTGGCATTGAAGTTGCTCGGTCCTCTGGTGGACTCTATCTCTCTCAGCGAAAGTATGCCCTGGATCTCCTCTAGGAAGCTGGCTATTCTGGATGCAAACCCGCGGATACTCCGTTGGATGTGAACACCAAGTTATCTGCCTCTGATGGAACTCTTCTTGACACACAAAGTTTTTATCAGAAACTTGTCGGCAAGCTCATTTATCTCACCATCACGAGACCAGACTTATCCTAGTTGTTGGTGTCGTCAGCCAGTTCATGCATGAATCACGAGACACTCACCTTCATGCTTGTTCTGAATCCTTAATATATTAAGGCTTATCCCGGCCACGACTTGTTCTATGCACACCAGTCTACTTATCCAGTCCACGGTTATTCTAATGCTGATTGGGCCGGCTCTCCGGATGATCGTCGCTCCACTTCTGGCTGTTGTGTTTTCTTGGGCTCCCATTTCGTGGCCTGGCGAAGCAAGAAACAGTGAGTTGTTGCTCGTTCCAGTGCTGAAGCCGAATATCGTGCAATGGTTAATACTGCTTCTGAATTGCTGTGGTTTCGACATTTCCTTACTGAATTGGGCTTTGCACCTACCAATCCACGCATCATGGTCTGTGACAATCAGGTGGCCATCAACATTGCCTCCAATCCAGTCTTTCATGAGCGGACGAAGCACATTAAAGTTGATTGCCACTTTATTCGTCAACATATTTTTGAAGGACGACTTTTTACTTCTCATTTAAAGTCTCAAGATCAATTGACAGACATTTTCATAAAGTCAGTACCTTGGACTCGGCTCGATTCGGTTGTTAGCAAGCTGAATCTACTCGGCATCTTGGAACCAGCTTGAGGGAGAGTGTAGTGTGACCCACTTCCGGACATGGTTGAACAGAACCATTTTGTTTAGGAAAGACATCTTAGTTTATTTTATGAGTTGTATGATTTGTTGTAAATTGATCATCCCTTTATTCTTTTCTATATTAGCCACCTAGATTGGCTCCATGTTTATTATTTATACATGTAATTCTTTTAAGTTTGATACATCAATACAAGAGAATTTCTTCTCTACTTTCTTTTCTTTAGTTTATTTTTCTACAATCAACACCTCTAGGGAACCAACCTCTATCACATCCACAATATTTCTCTTTTATAACCTCCATGAAACTCACGTGTAACGACCCGTCCCGCTAGCACAATATTGTCCACTTTGGGCCGACACACAGAGGCCTGCACGGCTTTGCTACCCACTGTTGCTCTCAAAAGGCCTTGTGCTAGAAGGAGGAGGGATTCCAACTTATATCCCACAGAGCAACTCTCTTCATAAGCAATGTGGGACAAGTAGCACCCCAACCTGACTACTTTTTCTCTCCTATCAATCCTTACACAAACACGGAATACTACATTCCACCCCCCTTAAGACCAGAGCCGTCCCCGGCTCTATCCACAAACATGCCCACACTCACAGGCAGAGAGTTAAACCGTGTTCTTATACCATTTGTAACGACCCGTTCCGCTAGGACAATATTATCCGCTTTGGGCTCACACACGGACCCGCACGGCTTTGCTTTGGCGAGCCAACCTACTGTTGCTCCCCAAAAGCCTTGTACTAGAAGGAGGAGGGATTCCAACTTATATCCAACATAACAACTCTTTTCATAAGCAATGTGGGACAAGTAGCACCCAACCTGATTACTTTTTCTCTCCCATCAATGCTTACACAAACACGGGATATTACATCACATCTCTTCTCCAAGATCCAACCAAATTTTGGCTACAAAGGACATTTTTCTCAACAATATTTCCCAAACCCAGTCCTACATTTACAATGGAAGCTTCACCTTTTCCCAAGAGACTAAATGCATCTTCTGTTTTTTTCATTGCACTCACACAAAGGAAATTTCTTTGGGTCTTATCAAGTATTTTAGTCACTTTCAGAAGGAATTTTGACCATGAAGTTATTGAGGGTTGACTTAATAATTAGGGTGATTCAGCCACCAATGAGCAAATAAGACTTTTTCCACGATGCCAACTTACATTTTTATCCATCAATGATTGGCTTCCACAAGGATAGGGATTCAGATGACCTCCCAAAAGTAGGTCTAAGCAAGGGAAAGAAAATTGTACCTTGGTGCATCCCATTTAAGGAAGCTAACTTTGATACCTTAGCTTTTGGAGAAAGGACTGATGATAACACTTTTAGTCACGACGCAATCTGAATAGGTGGAACATGATGGACAGGGACGTACTTGGGAGCAGGCCTTTAACAGGCATGGGATGCGAATCAACAGGCTGGGACAACGGGATGGCAGCAGGTGGTTGGCAGAAGGCAGAAGAATCAAAAGGGCCATATTTTTGGGTTTGTAAGAGATGAATCAGGAGGCTGCTGTTAAGGTCCTTTAGGGAGCAGATGGGGTGACGATTGGGGGCAGGAGGATGAAAATGTAGGTTGTTCTGTATGGGAGGAAAGGGAGACAGGAGGAGGTAAGTAACATGGTGAGTTGACAGGAGACGAAGGAAGGAACCTTACCACTTACTCAAGGTCCTTCAACAATGAGATTGGCATCAACATTGTACATGGTAACTCTTGAAGCTTCGTGATAGCAAAACAATTAGATTTAGCAATAGAAGTAAGAAAGCAGGTAAAAAACTTTCCTTTTTTGTTGCATTAAGAAAATGAAAATATGGAATTTGTAATAAATATAGAACCAACTACGAATTATGGGTAGTTCTACTTATATTAAGGTTAGAATAAAATCCAACACTTCATGGACAAACACAAACATGGATACATGACAGTGCTAACTTCATCACATACGGAGTATAAATACCTGGTACAATAACTAACAGGCCGCATAATTTCCGTACTAAAGAGAGGATTCCACCTACATCAATTTGTAATCTAGAGCCTGCACAAAGAGATGCATCCAATTACCAATTTTTTTTTTTTAATTTTGGTCAGTCAACATTCCTTTTTCATTTTGAGCCATGCTAAACACCAACCATTTTGAAATGTCCACATTAACACCAAAATTTACTTATAAAAATGAATAAATCTGTATATAAGCAAGATCAAAAGAAATAATAAATAGCATATATTATCCAATATTTGGTTGACAAGAATAAAATGGATATAATGTTCAGTCAACAACATCATGGTAATATAAATCTCTCTCTCTCTCTACCCCATCGCACCCACCGTCCTCCCTCCCTTGCACCACCACCACCACCACCATCTTCAAGCCATTTATCCCATCAATCTAGGGTTGTCATTTATATTTAGATTTGGCAAGTTGTTTTCTATGAGCCGATTGCCTATCTAATGCCCATGGGACTTGAAACTACAACCTTTAAACTACAAAAATGAACCTTTACCAGTTGTACTAGATGTCCTTGTTATGGCAAAGGTGATTAAATTGGTGTATTTAGACTCACTAGACGTAGACCCACAGAAAAGCTTGTGAATCTTATTGTATTATTTTCAACCATGTAATAAAAAGAACCAATAGAATCTTCTCAATTGGAGATTGAATCAACAAAATTGGCCTAACAAATAGGTGTCAATTTCCTATGCTAAGTCCGGTTTCTTGTTTAGATTTGTGAAGGTTGGTCCATGCTTCATCCGTTCTCTACAAATGCAAATAAGTGCTCCTTGCCAATTAATTAGGAAGAGTTAGGTCTAAAAGTAAAAAGATGATGTAGGACACGGAAGATCAACGCACACACGACTCCACTTCTATTTTTTATTTTCTTTATTTATTTATTCTTTAATTAGCAAGTTTGAGTAGATTAGGACTTGTTATTTTTGTTTTAGAATATTGGAAAGAGTCTTTGTTTTAGTAGGATAAGTAGGATAGGAAAGTCAGGTCGGTGGCTTTCCTAATTGAGTCTAGTCTTTACTATTTTCGGTTTTTTTTTTTTTTTTTGTTTTGTTATAAATATCGATGGTTGTAAGCAGAGGGACATCCCTCATATGAATTATGAATTGACGAATAAGATTATTTGGTTTGTTTATATCCTACCTCTGCCAAGTTGAAGACTATCTATCTCTTCTTGCAGAGTTGCAGGCGTGCTCCCGCATCAAAAGAAGTGTTTGATAATAATTGAAGAAAGAGATTTGAGGAAGAAAAAGAATTTTGACTTCATTCCTTGAATCAAAGAGTACACCCGTCCTCTTTAAATAGAGGTTTTCCTACACTATATAAGAGAAAACTATACAAGGAAAGTTAGCTCTCAATGGTATAGTATTTTGAAAGGCTATATAAAAAATTATGTGCACACATTCACACATGCTTCTAATACTCTCCCTCAAGCTGGTGTGAAGAGAGATATGCAAGAGAGAACTACAACAAGCGAGAAATAGAGTGCAGGGAAGAGAGAGCACTAACTGGAGTTCTGATGGCCATCTTTGAGACCAGGAGGGGAGTAAGGAGACAGCAGATGGGGAAAGGGGGCAGCAACCAATCGGGAGGAGATACCGGCATAGCAGAGAGTTCTTCTATAACGTTTTTCGTCAAGAATCTTCCGGATTTCACTACAAACAGCTGGCTTCATGGAGTTTTCCGGCGATGGGGATCAGTCCAAGAAACCTTTATACCGAAGAAGGAGGATGTTGCAAGTCGTACCTTCTAATTTGTAAGGAAGAGAAATGGCGGACAACTAGAGAAAACTATCTGAGAACTCAATGGTCACAATCTTGGAGGGACGACGTCTGCAGGTAAATCCAACACTGTTCAAAAGGGGAGATAACCCAGCGCGTGTTGCTCTAGTTAACACACAGATTCAACTTCAATTTTGGAGGTCAGAGGTGGCAGACGTGGTGGCATCTTCTGGGTAGAACCTTTCAGGGCATGTCAAGACAATATCTTCAATCAACCCCTGAGGTAAAAGAAATAGATATGATAATCCCTCCCCAAGATGAAGATGAGCTCAAGGGATGGTTTTCGAAGGCCATTGTCATCTCACTGTTGAAAACTTGTCGCAATCTGCTATTCTCCAACTTTTGCTCCAAAAGGCCTTAAACGACCTCCCTGGAGACTGATCACCATTGCAAAAAAAATTTGGGGCCTAACTTCGGATTTGGATGTCTCTTTCGATTGAGTTAGTCGCTCGGCAAATGGCGTAGATAATTTCCTTGCCAAAAATGGGATCAATAACTCAACTCTCAGGTTTTTTTTTTTTTTTAAATTTGAGGAATAGGACCTAGAGCTTCTTTTGCTTGGTTTGGGATTGTTGTAGCTCTTTTATTGTTATATCTGTGGTCTAATCCTTTGACTTCCCTTGTTTTTGCCTTCAACTATTGTACTTTCTTTTTTTAATAATATTTTACGTTACCTCTGAAAGAACAAGCTTCTCAGACCCTCTAATCAACCAAATAGGGGAAACATCCTTCTTGGTGGGTTTAAAATCAGAGGAAGAAGCAACGACTGTTTTGGCAACAACATCAATGGAGTTGGGACAACTTCGAATCCTCGGACGGGGGGCTCCAGACTTATTTCGACACACCAGAAGTGTAATGACCTGTCCCTCTAGCACAATATTATCTGCTTTGGGCTTGAAAAACCCTTAGGGCTTTGCATTGGGACCAAGCCTCACCCTTGGGCCCAAAAGGCCTTGTGTTAGAAGGGAGTGGTGCTCCCTCTTATAAGCCACAACACATTCAACTCCTTGGACAATATGGGACGTTTTCTCTTCCATACATGCCCCTCTCAGAACAACCCCCCTCTTGGGGCAGGGGTATTACAATCCACCCCCCTTAAGACTAGAGCCGTGTCCCTAGCTTTGTCACAACATACATGCACATGGGTAGGCAGAGGGTTGGACCGTTCTTTGATACCATTTGTAATGACATGTCCCTCTAGCACAATATTGTCCGCTTTGGGCTTGAAAAACACCCTCACGGCTTTGCATTGGGCCCAAGTCTCACCCTTGGGCCCAAAGGGCCTTATGCTAGAAGGGAGGGGTGCTCTATCTTATAAGCCACAACACATTCAACTCCTTGGGCAATATGGGACCTTTTTTCTCCCATATATGCCCCTCTCATCCCCCTCTTGGGCCAGGGGTATTGCAAGAAGAACTTGGACTAGGTGTTTCAGCTGCCCTTTGGAAGGATGGACCGAGGAAGTGATTCGAGCCTTCGGAGGAAGATTTGGGAGGGTCTTAGAAGCGGACAACAGGAATGTGAGTAGGGAGGATTGCTCCATGCTAAATCTTTTGCTCGAAATAGGGGCCTCTGACTGCCTTCCCTCAGTTGTGCAACTGAGAATCAACGAAAAATCCTTTCAGGTAGCCCTAATAGAGTCGGCAGAACCTCCAACGCACCAGTCTCGGCTGGAATCTTCATTGAAACTTTCTCCTTTTCACCAGTGCAATCAAGAGGATTCCTCGATTGTTGCAACCGAAACATGTCTCAAGGAAATAAAGGACACATGTCCAACATGCAGCTGAAACAGTTGCCGAGAACCTGCATCATACAGCGGTCTAGCAAGGAGGGAAAAACGGAAGGCGAATGGGAAAAATGCCTTTGTAGGAAAAGGAATCGCACAACCAATGGGATGCCTGCATTCAAATTTTAAAAGATAAAGAGAGAAGGCTGGCAAGCTTGGAGGGTGCGCAAAAAGTCACGAGGGCCATTTTATCTCCTTGGGCCTCGAGCCAATCTTTCGAGTTTGGGCCTGAGCCCTTCCCGATCCACTCCCGCCCAAATCGAGATGAGCCAAAGCCAGGCCCAGCTTAGAACCCAGGCCAAGAGCAGAGTCTTGTTATGATTAAGTAGACAGTCCAAATTAAATCTTCATACATTGCTTTTGCTCGGGATACAAGGGGACTCCTCAGAAGGTCCTTACCTGGAATGTGAGGGGTCTAGGACTCTGGGAGAAAGAGGGGCAATCCGTCGTCTCATAAAAAAAATAATAATAGAATTGATGTGTTGCTCCTCCAAGAAACAAAAAAAGAAGAATTGTCTTCTTCTATCATCAGGGAGATTTGGGGTACGTAGGACTTCAACTGGTTCAGTAAGCCGTTGGAAGGGTCATCGGGGGGATTGCTTATCTCATGGAATGTAACAACCCGTCCCTTCAGCACAATATTGTCCACTTTGGGCCCCACGTGGGGCGGCCCGCACGGCTTTACATTAGGCCTGGCTCACAAGACCAGAACCAAAAGGCCTTGTACTAAGGAGAGGGGAGTACCCTCTTATAACCCCACAACCCCTCCACCTTATGGGCGATGTGGGACTTTTTCCCACACCCCCAGAGCCGTCCCCGGCTCTGTCATGTCACATTGACAAGGGGTCAACACAAGAAACACAACACAGAAGGGTAGAGGCCTCACACAGTCCGAGTGTTGAAGTGCTCTGATACCAAATGTAACAACCCGTCCCTTTAGCACAATATTGTCCGCTTTGGGCCCCACTTTGATACCAACCTATCACGTCCCGCCTTCCAACACCTAAACGGGCGTGATCTGATTGCACAATTTTAGATCACCTGCTGCCCTAACCGGGTCGTACGTAAAAAATTCGTGGCAATATATTTTTTTTTTCAAATAAACATATCTACATTCACAAGCCATCAAATTCCTCACGTTTACAACCTGCTAAACGACATGACATTTCCATTCATCATTCCATATAACTTAGAGAGATGAAATATTCCATCACGTGAAGATTTCTAAACTCACCATTTTACTCACATTCCCATACTAACAAAACGTAACGTTCTCAAATTTACTCAATACTTGAATTTATTATTCAAGTCTCCACAAACTAAATAAAACAAATAAACAAATTCCTCAAAAGTCTCAAATCAAATAAAAATCCAATTTATAATCTAAATACTAAATTCTTCTATAAACTATGCGGTTCCAAGTATTCTTCATCAACTCATCGCCTTCTAAGCTCAGTTTTGATTATCATCCAGACCCAAGTCCAAGGGATTGCCTGCAATGTAAGGGATGAGCTCCATGCCCAGTGAAGAAAACAACAAGACATACATAGAATATGATATCTTTACTTTCTCACGTAATATTTCAAGTAAACTTATATAACAATTTATTTCATGCTCATGCCTTTATAAGAATGTAATGCTAAATGCAAAATGCCATATTCCAACCCATCATTTACATCTATTGAGATTTGGTGGCCTTCCCGACGAATCGAGGATAACGCAATACCGCCTTAGTGGCCTTCCCACCTAAAGTGAGGATAACACAATCTACCACCAAATAACAGCCCTCATGACTTGTCACGGATATCACATCTCTTCCAGCGTAGTGGTCTTCCTACTTAAAGTGAGGCTAACAACACTACCACCGTCGTGATCTTCGTGACAATCATGGATCGTACCCTCATACCCAATGCTATGAATATGAGAATGCTATGCTCAATGCCAATAAACATACTTAAATATTCATAACATGCCTATGGAATTATGAATCTCAGTATAAGCAGATTGTAACATCGTAGTCAACATCTTCATTTCCATGGCATACATATAACTTGAAATTAACATAGCAATACTCCAAACATCATATCATTAGAATAATAGCTAGATTGATACTTTTTAAACAAACCATCATTTAAAGCATGTCGAAACAAGATAATTGATATCATCCAAACCATCATCAATCTTCGAGTATAGGTTATTGGATTTTTCAACAACGTTAATGGTTAAATTCCACAATCTGGAAGGACTGAGTCTCCTCAGGGCCAATAGAATGTTTAGCCAAAATTTCCTTTACACCACTGTGAGTGAGCACCGGATTATAACCATCATTAACATGCACCCAGTCTTTTCTAGATCCAACAACTATATTCAGAACATACAATACAATGCAATATTTTTCATTGCACAATCAAAATAAAGGATCATATGAATACAAGGTATGTAGTGAATTGTTTCCCTCACCTAGAATTGCGTGAAATGTATGGTGCTAGCAAGGAATCCAAAGTTTTATAAACAAGTCTTTACTCCAAAGTTGCTGCAAATTAATTTAAATGTTCTAAGCAATTAAAAACTGATGTTTGTTCATCTCTTTAAGTTTCTCTTGTTTAAATAGTGGAGGGTCATATCCTACTGCCCCAAGGTTGCTGTCCCAACCATGATCTACGACTTATACTAAGGTCCAAGGTTAAGGATAAGCTTGGCTCCTACACCGTATGGCTGAACCATGCCTAAGCTAACTTGGTACTAACAAAACCATGGAAACCTTGATCACAAAATAAGGAGAGTTCCTTAGGATTACTAGTAACTTTTCTGAGCCCAACACTATCTCGTTGATAACACTACAATCTTCTTTAAACATAACACTAAATGCAAAATCTCATTAAAAACTAAACAATTTCTACTCTACTTAAATCTTGCTACCCTCACTCATTCTAGGGTGTAAAGGGTCTACTCGTTTCTACTCTCGAGCCTTACCTCTTACTCACAGTCAGAGGGTTGAACCCAAGCTTTGATACCAAATGTAACAACCCGTCCCTTCAGCACAATATTGTCTGCTTTGGGCCCCACGTGGGGCGACCCGCACGGCTTTACATTAGGCCTGGTCTTGTGGCCTTGTGCTAAGGAGAGGGGAGTACCCTCTTATAACCCCACACCCCCTCCACCTCATGGGCAATGTGGGACTTTTTCCCACACTCCCATGTGGGTGGGGTGTTACAATCTACCCCCCTTAAGACCAGAGCCGTCCCCGGCTCTGTCATGTCACACTGACAAGGGATCTACACAAGCAACAGAAACAGAAGGGTAGAGGGCTCAAACAGTCCGAGTGTTAAACCGTGCTCTGATATCAAATGTAACAACCCGTCCCTTGAATACATTAGAGGGAACCAATTATAGGAGAATTATACCAAGTTCCAAGATAAAGGAAAAGGAGAAGAAACAACAAAAAAACATGAGGCAAAAAAAAAGGAACAAATAACACTATATGATCAAATGCCCCTCATAACAAAAGATACAATAAGGAGTCCCCTACTCCCCAATCTCCCAAGGTAGAGGGTTTAGATAGCTGGAGGACCAGAAAATGATAGTGGTGTCTAGGGGTCCCAAAAATGGACTCAAATATTCATAGATTTGTACAATCAAGATAAAAGTTATTTTCAATTTTTTTAGCAAAAAGAAAATAAAGATTTTACTGATTTGGAGGTGCTGAAAAATCTAAAAAAAAAAAAACCTTAAAACCCTAGAAAAAAAAATAAAAAACCAGAATAATATATTCCTTCAAAGGTGACCAAGATAGAGGAGGAGGAGGAGGAGGAGAGGGGGGGGGGGGGGGGGGGGGGGGGGGGGTGTGGGGGTGTGTGGAGGTGGGGTGGCGGTGGGGCGGGAGCGCACAATTGCACACGTATGTCGCGGTTAGTTTAGAAACCCAAAAAGAAAATTATAGAATCCTTAAGATCATAGAGGCTTTTCATAAAATGATAATAATAGAAGAAAGAGATTTGAAGAGGAAGAAGACTTATAATTTCATTCCTTGAACGTTTCAAAAAAAAAATTCATTCCTTGAATCAAAGAGTACATCCGTCCTCTTTAAGTAGAGATTTTCCTACATTGAAAGGAAAAAACTATACAAGGAAAGTCAACTCTCAATGGTATAGTATCCCAAATACAAAACATTATGCACACACATTCACTCATGCTTCCAATAGTGTCATGTCCGAAACAGTGACTTCAGATCCTATCCATAAGATGAATTACAAGGGGGAAAAAAAAAATTCCAATTTCATATAGAATCTTGTTGATTTCATACATATGTAAATTGTCATTGCCACATGAACCATATTTGCCAAATCCAATTATCCAACCTTATAGGAATGGGATAAATGACTATAATGAAGAAATCCAAATTTGCCAAAAGAATAGCACAAATAACCCGCACGGGTAGCTCAATTGGTCTAAGCTTCTAGGATTAGACTAGACGTCTTGGATTCGACTCTTCCCGGACTTACCTGATACACGAGGCTTGTTGGAGCCCCAACCCCCACCCCACCCCCCGCCCTTCTTCTCTCTTTTCCCAACAAAAACAACTTGTTGCTCACAAGAAAGTAGCTTATTCTCCAATATAGTCTATTATAGCTTCTAAACAAAAATATAAAAATCATAATTTTGCATGGAATCTAGATGCATAAATTTTTTCTGTTGGTTCAACGAATCAAAACTATCAAATAACAGCACATCATCTAGGTGCTGCAAAACTGCGGTTGACCTCATTTCTAAGAACAGTCTCAACCTACCTAGACACAAAAGGACCAGCAGGAAGTAGTAGATGTCAGGTTAAAAATGATTGTGCATGTCAACAACAATGTGGGAAAAAGGAGGGGACTAGAGGACAAGATAGAGGTCAAATATTAATGTTAAAGGACTTGCAATACTCTAATTATTTACATCACCTAAGTACAACAACTAGAAGGGAAAACTAACCATTAGATTGGTCTAAACTTTGTAAAGTGCTGACTGCTGAATCAATGAGTCCATCTGTGTGAGATATTAAACCACCTAATAAAGCAACCTGACAAATTAGAAGAAGGAACTGTTAACAGGGAGGATGACATGGTGTTAAGAAAGAGGTGGTAGCGACAAAAGGAAGATAAAATGTATCTACCTCTGCAGTTTCAATATAAAGATTAAGGCACCCAGCAATGGATGAAATTGAAGGTATTGTAACTTCACTGAATGCTAAACAAGATTTGACAAAACCCAACGGCTTAGCATCTTTGAGAGCTTTAACCGCTAAAGAATTGCTAGCATGCACAAGAGTTTCCTGTCGGTTAAAAAGTAATACCCGGTTAGAACCAGTATCTATAAATAAATGTGATAGAGATGAATCTGTAGCCTACTGGGAACATGCTTAGCAACACAAACTGGAAGTCACAATTTCAATCCGAGCTTATCCATGTCAAATAAATAGATAAATATAAGGAAGATTAAATATGCTTATTGTGCAACTGATGAGGAAATCCTTCAAGAAGAATTAGCAAATTAGCCCTCAAAGCCCAAGAAAAATTCAAAGGTGGAAAAAGAGGCCCATTGAGAAGCAATTTGTAAATAAGTGGCCCATGGGGTGGAGACATGGGTCAAGGCTCTATTTGATGTACTAAAAAGGCTTGGACATACCTACTTTTGAGGCCTATGTGCAAGGGATAAGGACAAGTGACGAGCTTGCCTTCCCCCTCCTTAGAACACCGCTTTTCCAAGAATGGCAAGCACTATTTTTGGATTTAAAAAAAATTGGGCACCACCACCTTTCTTGTTTGATTTTTTATTTTATTTTAAATGATGTAATAAATATGGCATGCTTATGTCATTAGACACATGGCAGTAGGAGATTGATTTAGAATAAGGTACATGTCACTCTAGGATAGGCTAGAAATAAGGTGTAACTTTGTCGGATTTTCATAAATTGGATTCATTGGAAAGGTTAATTAATAAACTTTCCAATGAGCAAAACTTTGCACAATTTTGACAAATCTAGACAAAGTTATAATCAATTTTTGTAACAATGTGAATTAGAGTGATGCGAAACTTTATGTTTGTCAAGTTTTTATAATTCATAAAATAAGAGGGCTTGCACGCCCAAGGGATCATCCTAGTTTGCAGTGAAGTTTGGTTCTCATTTGCTGAGTTCAATTTATTTCGATGAATATCTTGTTATTCAATTTTGCATTATTTGATCATTGCAATTTAAATTTCAAGAATTCACTGTGCAATCTAGTGTATCTGAATTTCCATAGAGCAAATTCCTACCAAGGCCTTTGTTAAATTCCTTGAAGGGTGAATTGACCTTTGCTTCATCATAAAAAAATTTGGGTTTTCCTGTATCACACAGTGCGGAGAAGAACTCTTTCGAAGGAAAAACCCGTAAAAACCCTTTCCGACCCACAACCAAACCCGGTTTTTCAATTCTGACCGTCGCTCGCCGCTCTTGCCCCATCAATCGAATAAATTTTTTTTTTTTCGATTCTTCATCAGGTTTCCAAAGTTTTGAGGAGAAAAGGATACGGCAATGGGAGAAGGACAAAGAGACGAAATCGGAGAGAAAGAACGGAAACGGGAAACGGAACAGAGAGAAATAAGGGAAAAAAAAAGAAAAGAAATTGAGAGAGAGACAAAGGAAGAAGATTGGAGAGACGAAGAAGAAGAAGAATGGAAAAATAGAGAGAAGAAGAATGGAAAAAGAAACGGCGAAGGAGAAAAAAACAAGAAAGAAAAGAAGGAAATAGAGAAGAAAGGAGGAAGAAATAGTGGAGGCCGAGATTGAATCGGACTCGGACTCAAGAATCCGAGTAGGATATTTTTTTTTTTTTTTAATTTATTTTTCTTTTTGTGAAAATAAAGGCCTATAAATTCAGGGGTAGGCCAAGCATTGTAGCAGGTCCAGTTGAGTGAGTTTATTTGAATCTTTAATCTTTGTTTGAGTCTCCCTTCTGATGTAGGCTAGGACGAATAAATCGTCGAAACCCAATTACTATGCGGAAGCTTATTAATAACTTGATGACAAATCTAATAACCCGATTGCATAAATTAACAATCAAACGGAATTTCACAAACCAAAGACTTGATCACTGAAGTCGAATGAATCTGCTAGGAGGGAACCTGATCTGCTAATAAGAAGAGAGGACCTAACCTCAACCTGTTGCAGAAATATCCAACAAAACAAACCAGTCCTGTCTGTTTACTAGGCCTGGACACAATAAACTACTCAAGATCTCGATCTGAATCTGACAGAAACATAGAACAACGCCACTGAAAAGGATCACCCCAACTGGGCCTGAAACTGTTCACCCTCGCGGGGTCTGACCGACAATTGAGTCAGGCAGAAAAGGGAGGTTTCAGATCCCTTCACTCTTCTGCATCGCTTGCAAGCAGCAATACACGTTGTTGCTTGGAGAAGGTGCAAGGCAGCCAACAAAATTAGATGGTACATGCCTTCCAACACCTGTCTTGCTTAGGATTCAACAGAGAACCTGCAAATTGGGTAACAATTGTCTGCCAATGAAATCTGCAATAACTTGCAGAACTGGGCTGCCAAGAAGACAAGCCAATGCTTACACACGCACCTGGATAGGATGACACACAAGATCTGCTGTGTGTTACTGCAATCTCCACGAGAGTGCAACTTCAATGAATACTGCAGCTATTTGCAGTAGGAAATCACACAAGCAATTCACGATTAGCTTAGAGGAAAAAAAACTCAAATTTTATTAATCAAAATCTACCATGATCGGCTGATTACACCCCTTAAATAAAAAAAAATAACCAACCGTATGCTGAAAATAGGAGCTGACCCTCCATAGTTTGAATCCTACTAAAACTAAAATTCAAATAAGCTAAGTTCTAAATAAAACACATCACCAAAATTAGAAATAGCTAAATATAATTAATACTGATAACTCTAAGTCTCCACGTAGCTGCTGCTGCTTTTGGATTTGCCTCTGAAGAAGTCCCAACGTGACTAATGGTTTAAGGACTTTAGGATTCAAGCATGACTTGAATTAATTCAATTTGAATGGGATGATTTGATTGGCCACATTTTTCCTCCCTTCTTGCACAAGTGGGCCTGACATATTGGCTTGAACTTGGACCCTTAAAGCAACCAACTTGTATTTCATTCTGGCCCATTGTGAAATTGGCTTTACCTTTGGACCCAAACTGCTCACACCTGCTGGGATCGAAAATAAAATTTTCATCCTTCGACTCGGGGCTCGAACTTGCTAATTTAATAATGCACCCACCCGGGTCAATATTAAAATTTTGATTTAAGTCCACAGATGCCCGCATCACTCCCCAACGAGGTGAGACCTATTTTGGTTCTTTGAATTTAATTTGGGTTTGTGTTTTCAGAATTGAATTTAATTATTCTGGTTTTAATTTTTGCATAGTGGATTTACGGAGAAGGAGAAAGAAAAAGAAAGAAAAGGAGGAGTTTTTATTTGCTTTTTTAATTTCCTTTTTTTGTGAAAATAAAGACCTATAAATTCAGGGGTGGGCCAAGCATTGTAGCAGGTCCAGTTGAGTGAGTTTATTTGAAGCTTTAGGCCTTGTTTGAGTCTCCCCAGTGAGGTGAGTCCCATTTTGATTCTTTATTTTTGAAGACCAACGTATCCAAGCGTCCCACCTGAATTTTCCACGCATCCCACCTAACTAATCCTTGGGGCATGTGTAAACCTCCCAATCCGCACATGCTGGGTACAAAACTAAGGGGAGTGGCCCTTTCTGTGTTGAGGGGGGCTTGATCCCAAGACCACCCACAAACAAGGGTGGGAATTGACCATCAAGCTAACCCCTCAGAGTGGATTCTTTAAATTTAATTTGGATTTGTGTTTTTAGAACACTATTTAATTATTCGGGTTTTAATTTTTGCATAGTGGATTTATGAAGAAGAAGAAAGAAAGAAAAAAAAAAGAAAAGAAGAAAAGAAGGAAAGAAGAAGGAGAGGAAGAAAAACATGAAACTGCGTTGGACTCGGACTCGGGAATTTGAGTTGGATTTTATTTTAATTATTTTTAATTTCCTTTTTATGTGAAAATAAAGGCCTATAAATTCAAGGGTAGGCCAAGCATTGTAGCAGGTTCAATTGAGTGAGTTTTTTTTTAGGCTTTAAGCTTTGTTTGTCTCCCTAGTGAGGTGAGTCTTATTTTGGTTCTTTGAATTTAATTCGAATTTGTGTTTTTAGAATAGAATTTAATTATTCGGGTTTTAATTTTTGCGTGATGCATTTAATTTCATGTCTTGCATTTTTTCCCCATTCTTAATTAAATTACAATTCTACAATCAAATTGGTTTTATGAAGGTTTAATGATTGTCAAATTGAATTAATGGTGAATTTAATTTCCATGCATGCAAGCTGGATTTAGACCTTTAGGAAAGATAAAGCAAGCACCAATTTGAGATTAATAATTTTTTTTTTTGGTATTTATAATGGTGTTTGTGGGAACAAGAATATTTTTTATAAAATATAATCTTATATTTATTTGATAATTAATAATTTAATATGATTTATAGTATCATGTTGATGGCACGGGTTTGACTATGATTCAACTTCGGTTGAACCTTATTGAACCCAACCTTCCACTAAGACGGTTTGACTCACGGGTCGGTTTCTAGAACATTGGTATCACATTGGGCCAAATTTTTTTTGGACTTTTGAATGATCAAATTCAAATTAATTTCCTATAATTTTAACTAGATTTTAGAACACAACCCTTCTTCGGTGAATCTTGCTCAGGATTTTCTCTAGGTTTTTCCTCATACCCTAGAGCCTTTGCCAAATTCTCCTTAGTCAGATTGACCCGAAACCCCATATTGTGGCAAAAAATTCTAAAGTGTAGGTGGGAGGGGAAATGAGGTGAGGTGAGTGCCACATGATAGAAGAGACTAGGAGGTTTTGGTCGTTGGAGTCATTGGATGAGCATCTACCAAGGGATACCAATGACTTAAATAAAGGATGTTATGGGCCTCTGCATATGGGCCAGTTTTGTGGGCCACTAGATGCACTTAGACACCAGGTTGTACTAGTGGGCCAAAGGTCAAGTTCTGGGCTGGGGCTTGGACCAAGACGTCTCTTCCCAAACCTGGCCCAAGTTGTGGTTTAGAATGTTACTTTTAATAAAGAATGATAGGCAGATGAAGTGCTTTCCTTGGTTGAGCGACAAGAGTAAAGATATAAAACTAGCGGTAAAGCCTGTGGGTGAGACAAAAACCAAGGATTGGTGGCAGCCATTGGTGACAATTACTGTTTTTGACTCCGTTGAGGCCTCAGTAATTAAAGAGGATGCCTCTTACCCAATATTTTAATGCAAAGAAAATGAGGACAATCATGGAGAGGATGTTAGAGAGGTCGGTATCAAATGGTAGATGGCAGGTACTCCAAAGAGGTTGCTGCAAAAATTTTGTGCATTGGGAAGCATGTTTCTTTCATCGATGAAGGTGCAGAAGTAATGACATTGCAATGGATTGAAGACACAGATTTTTGTCAGCTCTAGAGTTTCAAGTAGAAGATTGAGAGGGATTGACTCACTAATGTGTAGGTCCAAAATTTTCATATTTTATTCCTCGAGAAGAAAAGGGAAGGACAACCGCGGCGGGGGGGGGGGGTTTGCGTTGGAGCAGAAAATGGTCTGCAAAAAGATTATTTCATGGAATGTGAGGGGCCTTGGGCTCAAAGACAAAGGAGAGGATGAGGAGGGGGTGCCTGGGCTTTTATTGTTTTTTATGATATGCTATTGATCCTTGAATTGTATGCTTATATCTCTTATATGACTTTCTTGAATTTATTGTGTTGTGATACTTGAAATTGTGTTTTATTACTTCTGTACCTTATTGTTTTTATATAATTCTTGTCATTACTTCAAATAAAGTTAGGGATTGCACCTACATTTAGAAAACATGCACAACCAGTAGGCATCACTCTGGGGCCCTTCTCCTCTATGAGGCTTCAC
Organism: Chimonanthus salicifolius; assembly: GCA_013350335.1. Classification (NCBI taxonomy): domain Eukaryota; kingdom Viridiplantae; phylum Streptophyta; class Magnoliopsida; order Laurales; family Calycanthaceae; genus Chimonanthus; species Chimonanthus salicifolius. The sequence continues at coordinate 52,165,408 of CM023537.1, forward strand.
CAATACATCAAATGCTTCAATTAGCATATCAATCCACTCAAAGAAAACAAAAACAACAACATTTTTAAGAAATAAAATTCTGTTTTCTTTCACTTATTCTCAACAGTTGCTGAATTAATATGAAAAACTTACCACCTTTCATACACCAAACATAAAGAGAAGCTAAATATCATTTCTTGAACATGGAAAGGCACACCAATGAAACAATGGAAATGACATGGTTTAAGATAAATGGTCCAGCAGAATCAAAGCATAAAACATCTGTAATGTATAATACCAGATTGGAACAGGAAACTCAAAACAATATCAAGGGACAAGTTAATACAAACCTTAAGCTCATTAATGCTACCAAAAGCGGTACGGCATTCAACTAAAAATGTCAAATGATGCTCCAAATCAGCACCAAAGTCAACCTAAATAGAATTGGCATCCATAACGTCATTCCACAAAATTTGAAACTATAGTGTCATAAAGGAACACAAACATTTACCATCTGGACAAAGCGACAAATGAGGTGTGACTGATGTTGATGATCATCACCAATGCTGCTTGAAAAGTCCATACTATCACGAAGAGCACGAGACATTTCAAAAAGCAACTGTATGGTGACAGGATCACGAATATATCCATTCCTGTCAATCAAATCATGACATAAGATAACTGACATGGAATACTTCAACATTGAAATCATGGGATTATTTCCAGTTACTGTTAATATGTAAATAAGATAATATAATTTTTGAGTTATCGATAGATAATATAATTCTTGAGTTATCGATTGAGTATACATCTTGATCAAGTGACGAATTATTCCATAATTAATCCTACAAGCATTTGATTTGATGGATTTTTTTTTTTTTTGAATGTTGGGAGGGATATGAGAAGCTTGTATATGTTGGAAGAGAGGTAGGGTTCAGGAATGTTAAGTGCACCACAAATGGAGGTGAGGACTTTCTGGCCATAGCAGGAGTGTGGAGACATGAAGCCTTTTTCGGATTTTTGTGATGTGAGGCTTCTGTTGGTCTTTGTGCTTTTATTGCTCTTTTTGTTGTTTTGTCAATACAGATCTCATATACTGATCTTTGAATGTATTGACTCTGATGAATTGTTTTCTATTTGAAATTTTGTTACTATTTCAAAACCAAAAAAAGAAAAAGAAAGAGAGATGTAAATTGGTCTGTCTATAAATATCAATTCAATTCTGAATGATATGTATGGCATGGTATTGGCAGGTTGTGATTGACTACCAGCCTCTGGGAAGCAGTTGAGCACTTGTTTGATTGCCATACTTCATATGAGAGAGAAGAGAGTGGGAGGTGGGTGGGGATGGGAAGCTTGAAACTGTTGTACTAGTACTATCTATCGTGCCCCGCCCCGCAGGCCCACAAGATGCGAGGTTTTTTTTTTGTCTCATACCAATCCACAACTAATGAACGTTAATCCTCCATCGGGAGGGGTTCCACACTTGCACATGGGGGAAACCTAGCATGATACTACGTTCATCGAATACTGGGGTACACTAACCCTAATTCAGTAGGGTTCCATCAAAGTGGGATACCGAGGGAAATTCTGCCCACTGTCATGTTAGTCCGACAACTGATCCCAACACATACTTATCTGCCAGGTCGTCTACGCACCACGGTGAGACTCAACATGGGGATTTCAAGCGCACATACACAACATACATTTGCGGAAGCATAGAAGGGTGTCTAAATATACATGTCTAAGTATATAACCCCATAGGGTTTACATTCATCCAATTATTAAGTTTGTAAAATTACTCAATAATTATAACAAACATATATGTGTATTGTTTCTCAAATAAACGTAAATAAAAAGGGGCCCAACATCCCTGTTCATCAAGGTTCCAATCCATTAACGCTATACTCCTGGGGTCCCTTGGGCCCCACCTCGGGTTGCGTTCCTAAAATCCATAAGGGTGAGCTAAACATGCATAGAGAAGAAAAATATACAACACATCATAGTCACATACATATATATGTGTGTATATATACATATATATATATGTACAACATAGGTTATCGATTAACATGCGGTCTAATCATAACACACAATGCTGTCATCTCATGCCATGCTTATACACGAGGGTTTCCTTGTTCTGTGCCATGCATCTAATATATCCACATCGCTAACACGAGGGTCTCCCCGTTTTGTGTTCCACATCTCATACACCTGGTGCGAGGGTTTCCCACTTTCCCCATTCCGTGCCTATCCACGAGGGTGTCCTGTTCCGTGCTTATCCACCAGGGTTTCCAGTTCCGTGCTCATCCACGAGTGCTTTCCTGTACCATGCTCATATACAAGGGATTCCCGTACCGCTCCACCACGAGGGCTCTCCCGTACTAGCTTATATACAAGGGTTTTCCCGTACCATGCTCAACCACAAGGGCTTTCCCGTGCCTTACAAATCTCATGTAATGCTCATGCATGAGGTTATATAGATGAACAAAATCATATTGAATCATGCATCACATCCAAGCATATTCAATCAGCATAGTTATTTCACAAATAACAAATAAACTCTACATCAGCTTGAATCATGCATCTCATTCAAGCACATTCAATTAACATAGTTATTTCGCAAATAACAAAAACTCCATATTAGGTTGAATCAGTCTAACAGGACTACCACATATGCACAAAGCCAATATCGTAAATATCATTAAGACATATTAACGAATATTCACATGGTTAACATCATTCTCACTTTAGCCAATACCACTGTTATGTCCACACCATTAACATTTTCATGTTTTTATAGATAATATCATTATCCCATTCACACAGTTCTGTACGTCCATAGTGCATATGTCCATGTTGGAGACTTGTGTTACAATACGTTCAATCCAATGTTCTCTGCATATCAATCATGTCATGCACATGATTCGGTTCTATTAGCGTTTAGATGGCTAGGCCTCAACTCCTAAATATTTGTTTGTACTTATTTTCGGTGTCCAGAACTGATTATTAACCCCCTTACATGTAAGTGATATCCGCTATGTTTCTTTGGTCCCATTCACATCTTTTCCATTTAGTCAAAAGTCCATAGGAACCCATCATTGCACTTAGATTAATAACATTCATTTTGCACAGTTTTTAATGCAATATACAATGCATTACAAAATTCAAATACTTTAAATATTAAGTGTGGTTAAATATCCTCACCTAGTACTTGGTGAGATAATGGTCCTAGAATAAACTAAACAAAATAAAGATGGCTTATAAACATAAACTTTTTAGGTTACTAGTCGGATCGTCCGATCAGAAGTCTCAGATCATCTAACAAGATCGGATAACCCGAACAGAAGGTTCGGTCAGTCTGAGGAACAGTTCGACCGAAGGATGAGATTGGTCCGACCGAAAAATCAAATCATCTAAGAGAAAAGATCGGATCGTCATATCGAACACTGATTTAGCTAAAATCCAGATTAAGATTTCTAAAACCTTTGTTAAGAGGAAAAACAGAGGAAAATTTAAGAAAAGAGTTCAGTTCAGCTTTCTATTCAGAGTCCGCAACATCGGATCGTCCAAGGGTCTGGATCTTCCGATGCAAGTCATTGAATCATCCGATGATTCGGATAATCTTGCATCGGATCATCTGATCGATCGTCATCTGCATAGAAAGTTGCAGTACAGCGGAAAAACGAGAGTAGAAGGAAGATTTTGGATTCGCATTTTAGCCCAATTTCGAAATCCAACTTTACAGAAAGTTCTAAAAACCCATTTCAAACCCAGAGAAGAAATGAAAACAGAAGTTTGATAAAGATCAGTTGAGATTTAATCCATCCAAATAAAAGTGGGAAAATCCAAGTTTTGCAAAACACAGTAGAACAATCTAGTTTTCTGTTAAATCTTCAAATGCTTTTTACTTAAACAAGTTGAATGATTAAATTAAAGTAAGGAGAGGGAGAAGAAAAGTACATTTCTTCTAAATTTTGAAAGAGGAGAGAGAGAGTTCTCTGCAGTAGGAGGAGGAGAGGAAGGAGACAACAGTAAGAAAGAGAGGGAGAGGGACGGTGGAAAGGGATTGAGGACCCTTTCCTTACATAGAGGGAGAATGACTCAGCCGAGGGGATGGAGATGAACTCCATCGGCGGAGGAGGGTTGTAGCTTGGCTATCAGGTGTGAGGAGAGAAGCCATGAGGCTTCCTTCCGTTTTCTGCAAATAAAAGAGTTTGGGTTCGACAAGGTAAGTTTCGGGGTTTACTGAGCGTACCCTGGAAAACTGACTCGGAGGGGCCCTCTTAGGAATCTAATCTCTCCGATAAGTTCAGAATTAAGAAAGGGCTACCCGATGATTTCAGTTGAAAACTGAAGCTTAAAGCCACTCGATTGAAATCGATTTCAAGCTTTTAAAACTAATTGGGTCAAATGGGTTTTAGGGTCTTCAGCCAAAACGAAGCATGACATCTAAAAGTCCAACTTCGGAAAAACTGAAGGGCGTTTTAAAAGTTCTGGTAGTTTTTATAATTTGAAGGTAGTTCTCTAAAATAAGTTTTATTGAAAAATGGAGACCCATAGATAATTAAAATAGGGGCCTTAAATTGCGTCATGCAAAATACGATTTTTAGAGAAAACCAAGGTGTGTCTAAGCGGGTTTCAAATTTCCCTAAGTTCAATTAATTTGGGTGTGTGCAAGTTTCGCGATTTTACGGCTCAAATAGATGATTTAACTGAAACTCAAAGTTTGAGGGCACTATTCATCATTTTTTAAAATAAATAATTATAACATTATCCAAAACTACAAAATTACAGTTTTGCCCTTTGAAATCAAAATGGCTATATCTTGAGCTCCCGAGCTCGGATTTTGCCTAACATGGGCTCATTGGAAAGCCCACAAGAAGATCTGCACAAACAGGTCCTTTAAACAAGAATGGAGTCCGTAAAACTCCTCAAAATGCGTGATCAAGGGTCAGGTCATTACACTATCAACCATTTAACCGACATCTAAACCAAGGACACAAGGTAGAAAGGCATGTTCCTGTTGCACAAAATGAATAACCACAATGATTAAAGATCTAGGAAGCGAGAGGACTTTTGAGATTAATTTCGAATTAGCAGCAGAAGCAAGTGACGATTTTAATACAAAGTGAATTACAAGTGGACAAATGCAGGATGCAGAGTTACAAGGTATAGAAGCTTATCAAGGCGACACACTGACTGACTATGACCAAACATCCTTTCACCAATAGAAGAAAGCAAAATAAACATAATCTTCACTTCATAAATGACAGGTTGTTCTCTAAGAAATCAGTACACTAGGTTGCACAAGTTAAAAGGAAAATTGTGAATGATATTAACAGAACTGCCAGAATAGTTTGTGTTTCGTGTTGACAAGATTGAAATGTTTATGTTCCCAGCCTGAGATACAGCAGTGAGAAAAAGGAGTAATGATGCGGACCATATCCATGCACCTCGTGCCTCGTGCTATTTCCGTGCTTTCCTAGTTATTTTCGTGTGTTTCTTTTATTTTATTATTTCCATGTTTAGCTTGTAGTTTATTTTTAGCAAAGAGTAGTAATCTTAGCAAGGGCAAATTGGGTATATGTGTTTTATAAGCATATATAAGGCCCTCTCATTGTAATAAAACGGCAGATTATTATGGAATAAGAATTGATGATTTTCGCTACATACCTTGTAGCGACGAAAACCTTGGTGGAATCCAAGATTTGGCGAGAAGCCAAGGCGAGAAGCCTTCTTCCTCTTTAGGTACTCTCTATCTTCCTCTTCTCTTTGCTCTCTCTCTTTTCTCCTCTTCTACATCTTCCTTTACCTTCCTACCAAGCCATACCCCAACTCCTTTACTGCTGTCCCTCTAACAACCCTCCGTTCTACGGCCGCACCCCTCCCCTTGGCCCAGGAACCCCTACAGTTTCCGCCGTTCCCTACTCTAGCTTCTGTCCCTTCCCAACCCCTTTTTCTAAGCCTTCCCAAGTCCCATACTGTCACCGCATACTTCTCCAGGTCCTATACAGCCATTGCCACCCTTTCTAATCCCTCTACCCATTGTTGCCACTTCCTAATACCCCTCCCTTTATTTTCGTTTCCCTCTAAAGCCCCTTCCCTTGCTGCCGCAGCCCTTCCATCCTTCTCCAAGCTTCCGCCAGCCCTCTTGTTCCTTCCTTCCTTCCGTCTCCCCTTCATCTAGTCTTCCGCCCTAAAACAGAGCCCTTTGTGTCCTTCCAATTCGTTTCTACAAGAGTAACCCATCCGTGCCCAGTTTTATTACCCACGTGTCTAATACCCAGTTTCATAAGTTATCCTTTACCCATTTACCCAAAGTCCATTAAGTCTGTCCCATTAATTGATGCTATTAACCCGACCCAAGGCTTCGTCGGGACTGATTAGATTCTAGAGTTTCTGTGATTATCTATGGTAGGTTTATATTCTTTGTTTCCTATTATTAATTTGGCTTTGAATTTCAGCTCCATAATTTATTTCATGTTGTTATTTTGCATAATTTAAAATGCATTGCATCAACTAATAATATGATGGTGGCATGGGATTAATAATATGGGGTTATGGCTTTATCTTGTTCTTTGAGTGTAGAGGGTATTGCTTTGTTTTTATTTGTCTGTTCTGTTCTTTATGTTTTCTTTTTGTTTCGCTCCTGTATATCTCTTATATGGAGCTTGTTGCCTTTTTCTTGATAGTAATATATTTATTGGTCTCTGGATCAAAAAAAAAAAAAAATTAGAATTTTCCCCAAAAAGGGATGCACGAAAGCATTAGATGTATAAATTCATAACTTTCTTTTCCAAGTAAAAGGAGAAACTTGGTCATCAGCCTATAAGAATCTACATTTTGAACATAGATAATGTCAGCAAAGGATCTTAAGTTGTCGGGTTCATCATTATCATGACCATATACGTATTCAGTTTCATTTAGGCTGGTGCTCATTGATCACCGATATGGTGAAAATGTTCCCATGCAAGTTACCAAGGTCAGAGAGGTGGCAATTAAGCAAGAAACATACCTTATTGCCTTGGTAAGAATATGCATATTGACAAAATTGCGAGAACTTCCGTGCATCACATCCAAGATCTCTAAAAAATGGTTCTGCCAAATTATTAAAAAATCACATAAAAATATATTCCAATGGAAATCAAGAATAAATGGTGTATCCCTCAAATACCAAAGTCAATTTCATTTGCAAACAAATGGTCAACATAATTTCTTGATATTAAGATGACATAGGGCTGTTTTCCTTGTTTCGTTGATTTTTTGCAGAGAATTCAGGCAGTTGTCTTTCAGAAAAATCAGATGACTCTTTTCTTTTTTGAAAAGTTAACCTTTGCATTGATTTTAAAAAAATTGCAGTATACAAATGATTTATTGATTCTTGACCAAAAATATTGAGAATCAGAAATAGCATTACATAAAATTAATAAAATTATCTTGCTTCTTTTAACCCTCATTTCTGTTATAAATCTGGCACACCATTTGCAGTTCTGGTCTAAAAGAGATATTTTCACCTCTATTTAGGTTTCTGATATCTCTTACCAGTAACATAAACCTTCATGGCACATTCTTCTTACCCATTGCATCTTCCAACTTGGATGAAATAAGATAGTCATCTTTGGTTCCAACTGAAAGATATACTTCATCTAACAAGGTTATAGCAAAATTGATAAAATTGATCTCTACTTTCATATCATTGCTGAAAGATTTACAACAAATTTAAAGAAACAAAAATACAGCATAAAATAAAGTCAACTTAGTATGGTGATCCTAATGACTACGAAATAATGCAATAAGTTGCCAAAAATGTTTGTATAGTACAAATCTTGTAATTCTCGGCCTCAAGATGGAGAATAGATATAAATCAAGCTTAGCTTGGATAACATGTCATCAAGTTGAGAATGAGACACAACTTTTGTGAGCATGTCAGCTAATTGATCCTTTGATTTGAGGAATTAGTTACCTCTGGGTGGTGTCACCCATGAACGACGTTTCCCCTAGGCCTTGTGGGGTCCACGAGGGTGGGGTCCAATGCATGGAGACAGATGGTGATGCAGAGTAGCCCAGCTGGGTAAGGGCCCGGCCTTGAGCCAGGCCCAGCCAACCAGGCCTGGCACACTTAAGCTCAAACAGGTTTTTATAACTCTCCTTCAGAGGCAGAACAGAACAGAATGAAATGAACGAAGGATTTTCTCTGCTGCTGCGGCGCATGGGGCATTCGTGAGAAACGAAGGAACCCTTGGTGGGAAGCCAAGGGACACAAGAAGCCATGGAAGACGGTTAGAAGCCACTTCCTCTATCCAGGTACACATCTCTATCTCTCATCTCTCTCTTCTCCCCTTTATTTTTTCTTCTTCCCTCTTCTCTTTTGTTTTCTTTGGCCATCTGAAACGAACCCTCAAGCCTTGCCGCTACTCCAAAACTCCCTTCCCCTTTGCCGCTGTCCTCTTTGGCCTATTCCTTACTTTCGCCTCCACCTGCAGCCCATTTCCCCCTGCCGCCACCTTTCTAACAGCCCATACAACTTCCACGTGCCCTCCCCTGTTCCTTAACTGCTTCAGATCCTTTTCCTATCGCTCTAAACTGCTGCCACATCCCTTCTTCAAACCTCTACAGCTGTCGCCTCCCCCTCCTAAGCCAGATCTAACTTTGTCTCCCTCCTTTGTAGGCTCTAGCCTTGGCCTCGAACCCTTTTGGCCATCCCCTACAGTGCTGCCGCACCTTTAAAATTATTTCCATGTAGCCGTAAGCCTCTCTTTTCCTTGCTTTCATGACTTCTCTTTAGCCAATCCTATTACCTCCCCCTTTCTTTAAGTCTAATACAGCTCAAAATATACCCATTACATTTAAAACCTTATTTTTATCATTTGATAAACCCATTTAATTTCCATACTCTTATATTCTCCATTAGATTTCCAAGATTTTGTGTGATTATCTGTGGTAAACTTATATTTTTGAATTGTTAGTATTAATTGACTTCTTAATTTCAGCCATAGTAGATATAGAGTGCATTATTCTCATTCCCTTTAATATGTAGAGAACCAAATTTAGGCATTTAGAGTTACCCTATCCCTTGTCCTGCGTCAGGTGGGTTTGAAAGGTACTTTCAGGATGATGCTTCATTAAAAATCAGATTCATTAGATTTGAAAAGCCATGATTTTTAAGGGTCAAAAGATCAACGGTCAAAATGGGGTCAATTTTGGATTTATTTTTTATCTAGTGGTGAGATCAACTTGAAATGGGTTCAAATTGGGTTTGAATACGATTAAAAGGGGGTAAATAGGTTTGATAAGAAGAGGGGATTCAAACCTCAATGGGCCCCACATGAAGCCTAGAGGTGATTGTCGCTCATGGACGATAGTTGCCCAAGTGAATTTATTTATTTATTTGAGATACGGTGTGACAATGTGATGAAGAAATATGATGCCAAAAGAAGTGGCAATTGTTAACAATTGGATTTCTCTGAATTTCTGCATATTTCATTAACAATCACCCATACATATAAATATACAAAATGGTTGAAATCTCTCCCCTAATTGCACCAAATTAATTCAAAATTATCTCCCCAAATTACATGCAGTTGACGCACTAATCTCTCAATTATACATCAGTATACTTTGCTTTCTTTTTCTCCTAGGTCTTCAAAATAAATAAATTATATATCAGTATACCATACATGTGCTCCTAATCATGCAGTTGACCCATTAATCTCTCAATTATACATCAGTATACCATAAATGTGCTCCTAATCGTGTAGTTGACCCACTAATCTCTCAATTATCTCTAACATCCCCCCTCAAACTCAAGTGGTTTTGAACTTATTTAATTTCATGATTCAACGGATGGATGATGTCATCTGATAGAGCAGAAGTAGATCAACGGTGAAGATGTGTCGAGGAAGCCAAGAACAGGACCAATGTGCCACTTGTGTAGAGCAAACTGAGGATGAGTAACAACAAACAGAGATCGGCATTCTAGAATGTGAGATCGACAAAATAAGATGATCTCAACGGCTAGAACCACGATCGAAGACAGAAACAAACAGATTCGAAACACATAAAATTCGGATATCAGAAGCAGTTGACAAATCCACATCAGAAAGGGACTAAATCATTACCACAACGATCATATTCTTTTTTTTGAGTGATAAAAAATGAAAAATATAGTAATAGAAAGAGAATGTACAATAGGGTCTCCAAGGATTAAACCCAAGGATAAAATACGAATGTCAATGTACAAGAAAGAAAATAGAAAGCCAGAAAACAACAATACAATTTCTTTTAAAAATACAATGATAAAGTCAAAAGAAATATTAAATCTTGAGATCCCAAGGCAAAGCCTTGCCATCCTGTCTGTTTATTCACCATTTGGCTAGAAAGATAGTGACTCTATTTGTCGATCTTCTAACAAGTGGGAAAGAGACCTCCCTCCCGACACACAGAGAACTAACCTCCCTGGCTATTGTTACAAGTTTCTAAAGTGTCCATTTCGATCCCCTTGTCCACTTGATTGCATTCGCCGAATCCCCTTCAATCATTAACTTAACATGACCGCATTCCGCCCACAAAATCAGGGCTCTCCTAATGGCTAACAACTTTGCTTCATTAGAAACCTTCACCCCTATAAGCTCTGAAAAAACTAACAATGACGATCTAACCGAGCTCCTCTAAAGCTCACCTATCCTCGCCGGTCGAAGTTTACCTTGTGAGGCCCCATTTACGTTGAACTTAAACATGCCACTAATAGGGGGAGACCAGGTTTCGAGTTTAGTCTTTTTCCTATGTGATCTGGATAAGCACCCATCCCAAGAAGTGTAGAAGTCCAGTAACCTAGTACCTTTAAATTCCAAACTAGTAACCAGCCAAGCACATAACTACCATTTTGTTGTCTGGAATAAGTCCTCTTCCTATGATCTTTTGTTCTAAAAACTTCTTTGATTCCTTTCTTTCCAGAATGACCAAAGGATAGCTGACGGAATAGTGTTCCATGCCAACTTGAGCTTGGGTCCCACTTTGGAGATTACCCAGCTATCCACTATTGTTGAAAAGGATCTATGGAGAACCCAAGTTACTCCCATCAAGAAAGCAAATTGGTTCCAGAGATTTCTCGATATTGGACAACTTCCTAGCAAACGATCGACATCTTCCCTCTGCTCTCCACAAAAAAGGCAAGAAGGATTGTCGCCGGACACACCAATTCCTCTCCTATTGAGTTCTGCTTTGGATAATATAAGATTTTTAAAGGCACACCAAGTAAAAGCATGAAATCTAGGTGGAGCCCCTTCAATCCATGCTAAACGAATCGGACAACCCTTATTGATGGTTCTTTCTGAACCAATTCCACCATGCGCTTAATTGAATAAAAGCCCGATGGGTCCCCCATCCAGATTAGTTCATCCACCATGCTCCAAAAAATGGGTACGACAACAAGCAAACCCTTAAGCTCCAGTAGGCTCTCTTGCTCGAAGGCCCTAAGTTCTCTTCTAAAAGCTATGTCCCACCTAGTGAAGTCCCTTTTGATCCTGAAGCATTCCATTACCCTTGCTTGCCTATTTCTAGCTATCCAAAATAGTCTTGGGTAAATTTCTTTTAAGGGTCTTTCTTGTATCCATAGGTCACTCCAAAAGAAAGTCCTATCTCCTTTTCCTATTAGAATTCTCAGTTTTTCTTTAAAATGACGCCTACCGTATACTTCGCCCGAACCTATCCTCCACCACGCCTTTAGGACATGTGATCCTTTTCTTTCCACTTCCTCTGACAGATTCCATTTGTTTTCATTCTTTGCCCCATACCTAGCTAGTAAGATCTTCCTCCACAAAACATTCAATTCTCTCCCAGACCTCTAGCTCCATTTGCATAACAGAGCGTGGTTCCTTACCCCAAGAGGTACTATTCCAAAGCCTCCTTCTCCTTTGAGTTTAGTGATCTCAGGCCATCTAACTAGGTAAAACTTCCACAACTATCATATTCAACAGACAATGACCCAAACTGCCCCATAAACAGATACATAGTAGCACAGGTGATGGTGAGCCAAGACGATAGTGGCATCAGAGGAAGGTAGTGAAGATGACAAACATCCGAATCAATGGTGGAGGCAACATTAATAACAGAAAGCACAAACAATCTCTAGATAGTTTACTAGACGCCCTCTTGTATCACAAAAGCTGCAACAGACTTTGCTCGGTGGGATTGCATAGAGCACTATTGGCAATACCACCATCAAATTTGCCACTCAGAGACCCCAAATCCCACAATATCGCCCCTTTCTCTACCAAAAAAAAACATATCACCAAGTCACAAGATCCAGAAAAGATTTATTTTATGAGTCTAGACCTCCAAAACAACAAATCTCCACCCCCGATCCTCCAAAACACACAGAAAAAAACCCATCAGCAGATGGAGTGGTATCAAATCTGTGAATGAAATCAATAGTGGCTGAAAAACATAGAGGGTGAGGTGGATTCAAAAGACCAAGGGTCACCAGATCTAGGTGGGGAAACTCGAGAAGCCAAGAGTCGGGTTGAAGATGAAGAGGAGACCCTATAATTGGAGACGGGATGGTGCTGGGCAAAGTGGACTTCGTATGCTCTCTCTCCAATACTCTCAAGAAATGATCCCAATAGAGACCATAAATGGACAACCCTTCATAGAACTTTTCCAAGGCCACCTCCACATTGATGGGTGCCTGAGTTTTTGTTTGGAACACACTGAAGAAATGATACATGGAGAGGAAAGTATCAAGAGGGACAATAATATTTGGGTTTGGGGTGATAAAGATGCAAGGAGGGGAGAAGATATAGGGAGGAACGTCAATGCAGCAAAGACCAAAGTACCGAATTCTACATGGCTGAAAAAAATTCTGAGCAAAGCGTGGTGGATGGAAGGTGCAAGAAGGGTTAGATTGAGATGATCGAGATTGGATTGGTGTTTTTGCTATGGAAATAGTCCATGATTCTGATCAAGAGCCATCATTTCCTGGCTCTGATGACCATGTTAACAATTGGATTTCTTTGATTTTTTGTATATATATATTTTTTTTTGAATGGTTAATATATTAGAAGATTTTTTTGTATATTTCATTAACAATAACTGACGCAGGACAAGACAAAAGGTGACCCCAAATGCCTAAATGCGATTTATGCAATAATAAGAAACTAAATGAGGCTGAAATTAAAATTAAAATTAATAGTAACAATTAGAATAATAAAATCTACCACAAATAATCAATAAAATTCAGAGGATTCAATGTAAGTAATAAAATCACAATCCAAACCATGTCATAGCTCAAAGTAGAAGGCTCTCAAAACCAAAAGGATTATCAAATCACACAAACACATAAAATCAACATCAAATAAAGATTAAATCTGATTTTAACAGCAGTGTGGAAGGTTAATGAGGTTAAGAAAAGGCCCAGTGTTGTAGGACAACAGTAAGAGAGGGGAAAACAGGTTGAAAAGGCTAAGATGGGGACTGGAAGAACAGGACAGGTGTAAAGGAGGTTAAGAAAGGCTATGGGAAAACATGACAGCTGTAGTTTAGGGCTGTATAGAGGTTGGGACAGGTGGTAAAGGCTGTATGAAGCTTGAAAAGGGTCCAAAGGTTTGAGGGCAGCTGTATGGTGGACTGTTATGGTTTGGATGAAGAGGTTTAAAACAGTGAAAGGGTTAAAGGAGGCTAAGATAAGGGGTTCAGCAGATCTGGATGGAGTTAAAGGGTATACGATGAGTAGGAGAAGAGAAGAAGAGAGAGAAGAAGAAGAGAAGAGGAAGAGGAAGATGATCAAGTACCTGGAAGGGAAACAGCTTCACGCCAAACTCTCGGATTCGCTCCAAGATAATCACGGTAGAGGATTTGCAGAGAAATTCTCAATCTTGATTTTATTTCATTGTAAAAACTGTCTTTGCCCAAAGGGCTACAAAGCCTTATATAAAGAATCACTTACTTAAAATAAAATAAAGCAAAATTACAATACTACCCTTGCTTAAAATAAAACTAACTAAAACAAAAACTAGCAAGTAAAGAAAAAGGCAACCCTTGCTTAAAATAAACACACAAAAATAGAAAAACTGGAAATAGCAAGTAAGAAAAATACTGGAAAGAGCAAGTAAGAAAAATAGCAGCAGCACAGCAGGATGATGCACCGCATCAATAACCCATACATATAAATATATAAAATGGTTGGAATATCTCCCCTAATTAATTCAAAATTAAGTAGGGGAGATATTCAAAATTAATTACACCAAATTAATTCAAAATTACCTCCCCAAATTACATGCAGTTGACCCACGATTCTCTCAATTATCTCTAACAACAATTGACTTTAATATGCTTGATCCTCTCATGTAAAACAGGGTCATGGCAATGTGATTTGTTGCTTGATTGTCACAAAACATAATCATGTTCCCAGAGAGGAAAGTCTAGCTAATGAAGAAATTTAGTAATTCATTTGTAGTGTCAGTCCTAGCCCCGTATTCGGCTTCAATACTAGAGTGACAGCAACAGTTTATTTCTTGCTGCACCAAGAAAAAAGATGACAGCCAAGAAAAATACAATAGCTAGAAGTCAATCAGTGATTATTTTTGGAACCAACCTAATCAACATCAAAATAATCAAATATAAAGAAAACATTTGTGGTTCTGCCGAATAGTGCGCTGACAAGATGAGCCTTGAGATATCACAGGATGTGAAAGACAACTTGAGGAAGAACATCATGCAGGGTGCATACAAAGGAAGCTCTACAGTTGATTTTTTTTTTAACAGAGGGTTGTGTTGCATTTATGTCATAGTGAATGTTGTTAAAATCGCACAATTCACAGTTCGAATCGTGCGATTCAAATTGAATCGGTACCTATCTCGAGTTGAATCTGTAGGAAAATCGGAAAAGGGCTAAAATCATACGATTCTGGGAGTGACTCGCAAATCATGAGAGTCAACCCATTGAATCGTTATATCGTGCGATTTGTTTGGAAGAAGGGAAAGTACCTGTTGGACTCCTCTTTTCCTCTTTTTTTTTTTTCTGTCATCCTCGTCTGTTGCGGCTGCTTCTTCTATGTCATAGTCTCCTTCTTCGCTGCTGCTGCTTCTTATTCTTTCTTCTTCCGCTTTCGTTTGTTAGGGTTCTCCATCGCATTAGGTACTAGGGTTTTTATTTTTACCTTGTTGCTTTCATTTCTTAGGCTTTTCCATCGCATTTGCTACGTGGATTTTTATTTTTACCTAAGTCGTAAGTCCTAACTTATATAAAGTCGCAGAAAATATTGCCGTCAACAGTCCTCTTTCTCTTAAGTATTTTTTTGTCTCTAAGTTTTTTCGTATCTTTTACATATTCTTATTAAAAAATCTTTCTATTATTTTTTTTTTACTTTTTATATCCATTTAAAAAAATAAATAGTTCTTTTTTTTATAAAAAATTATTTGATAGATGTTATTACTTATTAACTTTATTTAAATATTATTTTCTGATTTTTTAGTACTTAATATTTATATTTAAATCTTATATCAAATTTTTTTTTTTGTGTGTTCTTTTATAGATGATTATTTATGATGGAGAATAAATGTCAATTTTGTAGATGTGGCTTTAGAAATTTGTGTGGATTGTTAAAATGGCCTGAGGTCAACGAAGTGGTGGTGGGAATGAGTGAATAATAATAATAATAATCTTAGAAAAAATATTATGAATCTTACAATTCTACGATTCACGATTCACACCCCTCGACCGATTCACGATACGATTCGAGTTTGACAATATTGGTCATAGTAATGATTTATCCTAGGGGGTGGGCAATGTAGTGGAGTGTATCGAGGATGTATGAGGGGTTTTGGCTTGGTTACGCTTTATTGGGTTGTATAGCTCTCTCATACCACCCAAACTTTGTAATTGTTTTGCTTTGTTTCTTTTAATAATATCTTTACTCTTTGTTACCATTTCAATAATAGTAATAATAAAATCCTAACCACAAATCAAGAAGTTAACTTTTGATCCAAAGAGTGTTGAGAGATGTTTCGAATGGACCAACTCAGTTTCATGCACACATTTTACTTGCTTTTGAAAAATACTAAACCAAAACTTCATAGAAGATATGCATACTTAAAAATGTCTGTCTGTCATTTTGTTGCTACTGTGGCTTAGAGGAATCTTACCAAAGCAAATGCATCTTCCAGACTGTTGACGTGCGTAAGAATCTTAATTAGAATAGATTGTAGACTGCCAAATTCATCTTCCATGACTTTCTTATTGCATACCCGCATTGAAATTCCATCTAATATGATAGTCAAATAGTTCTCCTGTCATTATGAGAATATTTTTTTAGATTGAAGTAGTGACGAAGAAAAAGAACAGAATAGAGTACCTAACAAGATATGAAGCTTTGTACTTTCATAATATCATAGATCTCATTGCAAAAATTACAAACCACCCCCAATGAAGATCAGATGGTTATCTGTAAGCTGGAAAAAATGCTGCAAAGCAGAAAGATGGCTAATATAAAGTACAGCTTGCTTGGGTAACATGTAATTTAGCTAAAGGAAAAGAATGAAGCACATGCATATGTAAGAACATGATATATGAAACTAGATTCAGGATACCAGAGAGACAAAAAGGAAATTCCAAGTAAAACTTTTCCTGGAACTTACCATTTTATTTTGAAGAACGATATCCAAGTATGCATCAACAACTTTCAAATACTCATCAAGTTCATTACATTGAGTAATTTCCTGCCAAAGTAATAGGAATTAGACCTAACACGATTCCAAATAGAAAACTTCAATCATTCCAATTTGTTTCAAAGAAGAGAGAAAGAGAGGTAATATCTATCCCTAAATAGTAATCCTAATCGCGCATGAATCTCAATGACCAAGAATTGTTAATTGACGCGGGAAGGAACTAGAGAATACCGGGAATCTCACAGAACATTTTTATGAATTGTTCATTCAATTAATTTCAAATAAGTCGTATCTTGTTCAGACCAATCAATAGAGCTGGGGTTATAGTTGAAGCAGCCAGTAGAAAACCGAAATAACTAGTTATAGTAGGCATGAAGGAGCTAAATGAGATATGTTCTTTTTTATACATATGTTTAGAAAGCACTTACCTAAGTTTCCATTTTTGTGAGATACAATGATAAGAAAAAATACCAATTGACAGAATCAGTTCCAATTGAAAGTTCTTGATTCATCAGTCATTATAGATGGCACTAACAAAGATATAGTAAGGTAAGGGTAAGGGGGGTAGAAAAAAGATGGATTCGTCATCTGTCACATCTACGGATCCCGTGATTCCGAATCAACAGATTCTATGAGCAACTAGTGAGTAAAGTAATAATAAGAATCGTGTCCTGTAACGTCATTCAAAAATGCCATTTTCTTTGAGTAATTATGGAATAAAAGAATTGGATTTGAAAATCATTTCTATTTTTTTATCATTTCTTTTCTTTTTCAATTTATCTAATCTTAATCCATTTTGGAACAAACAGTTGGATAACACTTTTACTTTACTTTAATTCATTGGATTCAGTAGTAGGTTTAGGTTGGTTAATTGCACATAACATAATATTTCGAATGAGAAGACAAAAAAGTATCCCACGATCTCTTAAAGAAAGAAAACCTTTAGTTCGGGACCAACTCAATGCTAAAACTAGCAACTCCTATCACCCCTTTAGGTTCCAATTCTGTAATGGTTGGGGCTGATGAACTCATCCGCTTATCTCCATCCGTATAATGATAAAGAAAGGGAAGAGAAGATCAACGAATAAGATTCCGAAAAAAGGTAGGTTAAGGTTAGGGAGGTCAAGCTGGGTATATGTAAGGGCTATAAGCCAATCCTTGTATATGTTTCGAAGAATGATTCTAGAATCCGATTCAATATAAGATGTGAACGGTTCATGGAAGAAACACACGTATATGTGATATTAGATATTCACTAGTTATATACGGGTTATCCATATAGATTATTTCCCATCCCACTGAATTGAATTAATTCAAATGGATTCCAATCTAAGTCCTTCTGTTTTATCTTTGACTGTGGATTGAATAAACAAATAAAGTCAAGCATAGAGAAGAGAAAGAGCGAAGAATTGAAAGAATGGTTCGGGACAAAGAAATGAAAGAACTAGAACATACTCACGTCCGAGAGTTGAACCGTGCTCTAATATCATCTGTAATGCCCCATCCCGCCAGCACAATATTATCTGCTTTGGGCCCACACCGGCACTCACGACTTTGTTCTTGGAGCACTATCACATACTAACGCCCCAAAAGGCCTTGTACTAGAGGGAGGGAGGCATCTCATATATATCACTGCATTCAACGCCCCACAGGTGATGTGGGACTTTTAGCGCCCCATCCTGGCGCTTCTTTCACCCACACCGCCCCAAACACTGGGGTATCACAGGTTTGACGGTTTCACCTAAGTATCTAAATTTATTACAATGTGATACTAAGTCACAATTTTAATCAGTTCTTCTTCGATGCTCTACAAACCACTAAAGTTACACTCTATATTTAGCCTTCGGTTTACTATTTGTCAACCATTTATCTCTGAGGTTTTCCTCCATAATTCCAATTTCTTATTCAATTGGTTTTTTGTTTCACCAATTAACACCATATCATTTGTAGATAGCATACACCATGGCACTGCTTCCTATATATATGATGTTAAGTAATACATGGAGAAACAAATATAGGCTAAATAGTTCCTCAGTGAACTTTCAATCTCACTAGCTAGCTTTTTTATTAAACTCAAAAAGTAAAAAGTATAACTATGTGCAACCCAAGTAACAGGTTGCACCTGCAACCATCTTCTTCCAAGTACAAGAAGATGGAGAACGCATGCAAGAGGTGGAGAACACCAAATTCTCCTTGAGGAGAACTTTTCCATCTTGTGGGCCCCATGTTCCCCTAGAGAGAGGACCCAACATGAGAACTTGGACTTGTCTAAAAGAAGTCTTTGCACTCTTCCCCATCCAAACACAACCCATGAGTTGTCTCAACACAAAAATTGCTCTGTTGTTGACCTATTTGGCATAAACCCAAATCGGTTTTCTAAGACATTTGATTCAATCTTGGCCTTCGTTATATAATTCTCTCCCAAAGTTTCATCATATCATAAGTTTAATACCACAATAGTTAGCACAATTTTGAATATCTACTTTATTCTTATAGAATGGGGCTACCATACTTTTATGCTATTCTCCAGGCATCCTTCTCAAAATCAAGATTTTTTCTTGAAAGTTTCATAAGTATCTTCATTAAGAAACAAAAGCGACAATATAAGAGAAATATTTTGATCTCTACGAAAAGACAAGAATCACTATAAATAAATCCCAAAACGGGTACAATATGACCCAAAATAACATATGACCCACAAAACCCTCAAACAAGATCCACCCCCACCATAGATAGAAAATCTGCCACCCCAATAGTTGACCATCTAACATGCATGAAAGAAAGAAATGTCATTTTCCTTACATAAACAAGAGATATCCCGTGCAATATCAATGAGCCTCTAAAGAAGTTTCCTCCTACTAGAAGCCCAAGCAATACCATTTATTGAATTCCCTTCCACAATAAGGCTCCTAGGCTCCTAGGCACATATCCCTCATTAATCCATAGAGATAAAACACTAATAGTAATTAGTTCAGCCCCATTGGAGTTTCGAATGGCTAAAGGCTCTAAGAAAAAGGTTAACACATTACTGAGATGGTTTTGAAGAATATTGCCATCCCAACAGGCCTTGATTTCCCCCTAGCCGCACGATCGACATAAAATTTCTAATGAACTTAGTTCCCATCCCTCCATTGGCTTACTTTTCCTAGGACCTCCTGATAAACATTAAGCCCGCCCCAAGGAAATCATCAAACACTACCTTTCAAATCCTTGCAACACAAAAACAGTTGGATCAAACGGTCCTTGGCTTCTTAGATGCTTTTAAAAAACCCTAATGACCCGACTTATATTTAGATATTAAAATCCCAACATTCCTCTCCCTCCATAAAGACTAGAAAAATAATGCCGGAATTAAATTCTAGACAATCCTATCTCTACCTTTATAAGCATTAGACTGCCAGAGGAAAGGGTGTCAGCTATTGTATAATTTAGAACCCAAGAACATCCCATCAAGCCTATTCGACAAAGGCCTGTAAAAGAGCAATGAAAAAATAAATGATTCACAAACTCATCTTCCTGTTCCACATAACACACATGCTTAGATTGGTCCCTTCTGAAATCATCCTCCTTTGCTAAAGTTCAGATTTGGTTAATACTCTTCCTTTGGCCACACACCAACAAAAGGATTGGACCTATGGAAGGGATCTGCTCTTCCAAATGATATCCAGGTAAGGTTGGATAACCGCCTCTCTATGCAAATTCCTAACGTTGACTTCCACTAAAAATCTCCAGAAGAGCGCCATCCCAAAGTCTAATGTCCTTTTCCTTGCAACAAACACTTGCCGCATTAAGCATCTCCTAAAGTTCAACACGTAAATTTGTTTCCCTTTCTCAAAGGGCTCTCCTAAAAGAAACTGACGACACAATAGTACCTCCTAGAAAGTCATAATTATCAATAATTCAAAATCATTCTCTTTGTCCATGGTCTTGTTTGGATAAAGTTGATAAGATTCGTCATTCCAGTGAGGCTTATGGTTTTTCGGTCTCTTGCATTCCCTGATCCACAAATTTAGAGGCAGATGAGTTGGCTCGTTAGGGTTTGACTTTGTCTTTGGAAATTGTAAATAATTTTATGTAATGTGAGGATGCCCGGGGGGGGGGATAGGCTCCTGCTAAGGTTTTTGTTTGTTTGTGTTTTTATTATTATTATTATTAATGAAGTTACTTTTCAAAATAATAATTAAAAATCAAGATTTAGTTAAAAAACCAAGTTAACCATCTATTCCATTTTCAACCAATAAGATCAACATTTCTATAGGGATATTGTTTGGCCCTAAGGCTCTACTTTCCTTCATACCGTTTAAGGCCAATTCTATATCTGTTTCAGATATTGTGTTTACCGACCCTTAATTGCTTCTACATCCATGTGTATTTCACGCTCGTATTTTATATTTAATGTCTCTAAAGCACCTTTCTCATTTATCTCTTATTTCTTTGTCTTTGACTAAAACCCCTTAGCTTTCATCCTTAATGCATGTCATTTGATCTAAAGTCCCTAGTTCTCGTCTCCCTCACCCCGCTTCTCCAACACCTAAACGGGGTGTGATTTACTAATTCTGAGTTACGACCCAATGGGTCTTACATCACAAATCCGTGGCTAGAAATTTTCTCTTCAAATAAATCACATGTACAACACTTGTAGCCAACAAATTCTTCATGTCCACACATGACTAAGCTACAAAAAAAATCTAAATTCCATTCCACAGCCTAAAAAGACAATATCATGCTAGCGGGACGGGTCGTTACAAATGGTATCAGAGCCTAGTTCAACTCTCGGACCAAGGTGTGAGAAGATAAAGAGTGGTAGAGTCGGAGATGGCTCTTGTCCAAAGGGGGTGGGATGGTAATGGCCCGCACCAGAGAAGGGTGCTTGTGTAAGAGTTCGGCCATGAGAGATTTGCGCCAGAGAGAGTGCGCACAAAGTCCCACATTGCCTAAGATAAGAAATGGATAGGAGTATATAAGCCTAACTTCTCCTCCCTTCTAGCACAATGCGTTTTGGACTGAAGTGTGACACTTGGGCCCAAAGCCGTGAGGGTGTACGGGCCCCAAAGTGGCAATATTGTGCTAGCGGGATAGGTCGTTACAAAGACAAGCTTATACATTCCCTTTTCTCCCTCTTTAGTTTATAGTTTCACATACAGATCATGTGCTAACATACAAAGATGAAAATGGTTCATATTACATAGAAAGATGAAAATGGTTAGGACCTTCCCACATTTCAATGGCATATACTATATATTTTAAAATAATTAAATACATAATAATGCAGATGATGAATTAAAAACAAAAATTACTTCCTGGGTCATCACATCCAAAATGATATGTCAGCCTAGTGAAGTCCAAGTCTTGAGTGCTCCATCCATGGTGCATCACA
Source organism: Chimonanthus salicifolius (assembly GCA_013350335.1). Taxonomy (NCBI): domain Eukaryota; kingdom Viridiplantae; phylum Streptophyta; class Magnoliopsida; order Laurales; family Calycanthaceae; genus Chimonanthus; species Chimonanthus salicifolius. The sequence continues at coordinate 52,187,429 of CM023537.1, forward strand.
GAAAGAAGAACATCATGTTAAGGAAAATTATAGTGTTCTCAATGATCCGTAATCGGATCGAGTCAAAATGGAGGACTGAGTCACCAACTCAGCAATCTAGTCTGAATTTCAATTTTTCAAATCAGTTGGATAAAAGGTTGAAGTTGGACAACTGCCCATAGTGGTTGGCTGCGGTTGTAAGTGGTGGTCGGCAGTTGTAACTCCTTGTTGTCGATCCATAAAGAAGGAGTAGATGCACAGAGAGACCACACTCCAACAACGGTGGTGTCCCTTGGTACAGTAAACCAAGGTGGGCATCGTGGCGTCGCTGCATGGGACATTGCTGCCATTTCTTCACAGCCCATTCCTTCCACATCTATTTTGAAAGTATACAAACAGTGGCTTATCACTTGCCCAAAGGAAGTAGTGACTTCTCATCTGTAGTATTGCAAGGCACCTTTGGCTACTTGGCACAAGAGTTGCATACACTTGTCAAGTTACTGCAAGGGCAGATGTTTTTCAGTTTTGGCATTTGGATCCTTGTCAAACAGTGAGCATGAAGTTGCTGTCCCATAACAGCAAGTGGAACCCGATCAACATATTAGGCTATTATGGACGTCTAATGGTTGGAGTTCTTTTGAAGTATATTCCAACTTGGCCCAGGAATTTGTTTAGTTGCAAATGGATGTTACAGTGGCAAATGCAATTCATGTAGAAGAAAGGTTTTTGACTTAGAATCCAGACATGGGTATTTTCCATGGGGTAGTGCAGACCTCGTCTTCAACATCAAATGGGCCTGAACAGATGAAATGGTTCCATATTATTCAATCAAGAGAATTGTCGGGTTAGTGAACTATTTGTAATATTTCTCAAATGATAGTGGAATTTTGCTCGTAATGAGCACATGGATGTTTCCCTTATTCAGAGGGTTTTACCACATTAAAAAAATCTCGTCTCAGTCTCATTTTTATTTTATATTGCGTTGCCGTAAAAGATCCCCTTTTTGAGTCCCGCTCGTCCGTCGAAAAACGAGTAGGGGCGTCGAACTCATTTTGGATCACTCAATGGGAAGACAGTTCTCTTCCTTTTTCCCAAAAGAAAATAAAAAAAGGAAGACAAATTTTTCCCTAACACTATTAATGAAGAATGACAAACAAGCGTAAATATTGCCCAATACACAACAGTGAATACGAAAAAAAGAAAAGAATGAATTGCAACTCATACAGACTGAACATTGAGAAGAGAAACCTGCCACACTAAACAGAAAATTCCAGTAAGATAAATGCAAGTAAAAATGTAAAACAATGTAGACATAAATATTATACCTGAAAGACCTTATCCAGTATAATACCAACAGAATCTGCTAGGGGGCCACATTCATTGAGTTTGAATCCAAGCAACCTGTAGTTCAAATACTACAGTTAAACGTATCAGATACTGCTTATAATGGAGCACCAAATCTTTTGACCATCATAAATAATTTATAGAAGAATACACTTAGCATATGGCATGAGGTCATGTGAGTCTTACCTGATCAAAAGAAATATCCTTACTGTCCTCAACAAGCTGTACAATCTCCAATGCATTTACTTTAATAGTTTCGGGAGAAAGTTCCTTTAGAATATGATGAAGAACTAAAGAAATACATGGAGAAGCCCCAGTGAAGTTTGACTTATTCTTCCATAATCCAAGTTCCACAAGAATATCATCAACCTTCCACTTTCAATAAAAATTAATATAGATTAAATGTCAGCCTTCTCAACCAACTAATCCAAGCTCCAATTCTTGTAGTAATTGCAACAGAAACATAGTATCAAGTAGCTCAATTATAAAAGTAAGAGATTGATATCCTTCCTGCTGACAAAATATGGTTCACTTTTTTATCAGTAGTTGACATGTTTCAAAGGTGCACAAGAACATTTGTCTTCTGCATAGAAACATCATGCCGTGCAAACAAAATATTGCATTTGATAAAAAAAATTACTTGAACACAGTTATGGTTAGGGGCAGCCCCTTCTAGAGTGCAAGATTTTGTTTGGCACGCCTTAAAGAGTAAATTTTGACTCAGATCTGAGCTCAATCAGAGGGGAGTTTTGAACAGAAATAGTGATAATTTCTTGTGTTTTGTGCAGTCATGGGGAGAAGAAAGTAGATCATTTGTTTGGAGGAGGTCCAATGGCTTTGTTCTTGTGGTCAAAGTTCATTAACCTCATGCGAGTGTCGTGGTTTCTTGGTAATTCTTGTGTGGGTATTCTAGAGAGCTGGTCGGTAAAATATCGACAGGATTACATGGATGATGGCCTGGAGAACCATTCTTGTTGTTATCCAAAGAAAGGAACTTGAGGATTTTTTTAGGATAAATCATGCGAAGCTCAGGAGGTATTTGAGCTGGCCTGATGGGGATTAAGCACTTGACTCTCGGTGAGTAATGACTGTAGGAGAGCCATTCACCAAAATTGAGTAAGATCCTTGGACACATGCTCTTAGCCAACCCCTCCACTTGGAGCCGAAACCCATCCTCCAGAACAGATAGTCTACAAACTCCCAATTAACATGATCATAGGCCTTCTCCATATCTAGTTTTAGAAGCAAACCCCTTAAGCCTTCCTTCTGCCATGCGTGGATTAACTCGTTTGCTATCAACACCCCATTGAAAATCCGTGTTCCTTCAATAAATGCACCATGTGACTCCCTGATTAACCCCCCAAGGACTGGACTAAGCCTCGCAGCTAAGACTTTCGCCAACAGCTTATACACACATCTTACTAGGCTTATGGGTCTGTAGTGAAAAAGTTCTAACGCCCCTTCCTTTTTTGGGATAAGAGCTACCAAACAATGTTTACTTTCTACAGCAATATGGTGCCAATACAATAATAACGTCATAATGTTTTCTTTAAAAAATATATATAACATGAATCAGACTGTCAAATAACAAACAAAAGTTGTCAAACTCAAATCGTATCGTGAATCGGTCTAGGGGTGTGAATCGTGAATTGGAAATCGTAGAATCGTAAGATTCATAATGGTTTTTTTCTAAAATTATTCTATAAATTATAAATATATTAATCATCCATCGTTAAATTATTCTATAAACTAAAAATAATCGGTCAAGCTATTATTATCCCCAGTTTGACACCTATAATCAATCGTAAATAACCATCCAAAAAAAAGAAGACACAAAAATATATTAATATGAGATCTAAATATAAATATAAAGTACTAATAAATTTAAGATATCAACAAATAAATGAAAGACATTTAAATAAACATAAATGGCATTCATCAAATATTTCAAAAAATAAAAAATATTTTTTAGAGCTTTTCATTTTTTTTTAAATAGATACAAAATATTAAAAAAATAAAAAAGAGGTATTTAATAAGAATAGGAAAAGATAGAAAAATAAGAAAAAATAACATGCGAAAAACTAGAGAAAAAATGTGTTTTAAGTGAAAAGAGAAATAAAAGACAAAAATAAAAATGAAAGCCTGAAAACTTATCTTCAGAGAATTAGAAAGTTAATGAAGTTAATGACACGTGGAAGAAACTAAAGGCACCCATGCGAATACATTTTCTTCCGTAAGGCAGAGACGGAAGAGTTAGGATTCACGCAAATCCTGAAACATGTTTAGGGTTTCACGGTGGCGAAAAAGAAGGCATTGAAAAATAACAAAGGGAAGATAAAAAAAGAAAGGAAAAAAACACAGGTATGTTTCTTCGCTTCTTCTCTTTCTCTCATTTTTCTTCTTCGTTTCTTCTTCTTCCTTCTCTTTTTCCTTTTTCAATGGAATCGAATGATTCTGCAATTTGCGAGTTTGACTCGCACGATTTGCGATCAACCCAATGTATCATGCAATTTTGGGCATTGCCGATTAAGGATGCGATTTGACTCGTTGGACCCTCCAAGTTGAGTCGAATCGTACAAGTCGACTCGCGACTCGTACGATTTTGATAACATTGGACACAAAACATTCAATATCATAATGCCTAGACACAAATCCTAGCAACATTATAATAAGTTTATATTAACTAGTTGAACAGCAAAACGATTAATGAAATTAAAATTCAAAATACATTCCAAAGAAGCAATAAGCATGACATAAGTGGATTACTCTTGCTTTGGACAAGAAACATAATTTTCAGATGCAACCTCATTACAGCCTTAGAACATAGTTACCTCTCAAAAAAAAAGTGGAAAATATAAAGGAAAAACTAACCTTAGAGGCATCCTTAAAAATGCATTTTGTTATCCACTCAATGGTAGGCTCCAACAAGGTAATTAGCAACTTTCTATTTTCAGTTGACTTTCCCAAACTGTTTTCCTTGCCCAGAGTAATCCGTGTCAACAGAAAGGAGATATCATTAAATGAAGAAATGAGGAATCCTGTTGGATAATTACAAGGAAATAAAAAACAGATCAACCAACGTATGGAAGAAAAAAATGTATTACTTGCCAGTGCAGATAAAATGCAAAAATAATATTATAAACTATCAAAACAGACAAATAACTAAATCTAATCCAGTTTCAACAAAGTAAAATATTGATGTAATTACATATCAATATATGCAAAAGCTTTAACATGCAGTCACATCCATCGCTTCACATTAAAAAGGAAAAAAAGAAAAAAAAACAGGTAAGTTGTCATCCAACAGAGGACAGACTTGTTAAACAAGTACAACATTAAGTTGTCTAAAGGACAAAGATTATAGCAAAAGATACATATCCTTAGAAACTTACTACATGACTATATGGCAGTGTGAGACATAAATAAATAGCCACACGAACAATATTATGAAAACTGACTCTGTTAGCAATTATATGTCAATTATCAGGGTCCACAAAGAAGGGAAAATTAAGTGTCAATGTCATAGACAACCTACATAAAACTAGTTACAACGTATATAAAACTAGCAAGAACCAGTGAAATGCATGGACAAAAAAAAAAAATAAATAAATAAATATATATATATATATATATATATATATAAAGAAGAAATGAAATTTCTATCAAAGAAATATAAATTATAAATTATAAAAAAATTATAGATCATGAAAATTTGGTCTAAATGAGAAAGAAAACAATAGAAAAACTGTAGATAAAAAAATTTATTAGAAAATAAAATTCTATTTGGAATAAAAAATAAAATAAAAATAAAATTCTAGATAAACATAAATAAAAGGAAAAAGTGAAAAAGTGAAATTTGAGATCTGGAATTATTGAACTTTCTTTCTTAAAGAGATTTCAAAAGAATTATAATAAAAAATAAAATTAGTTACTCAAAATATGAAATGAAATTTGAATTTGTAATTAAAAAGGAAAGATAAAATGCTATGACATAGAAAATAAAAATAAGAAGTGAAATGAGGAAAAATAGACATCTTAAATAAAAATAAAATTGAACTTATCAATTTCATTAGTAAAAAAATTATTTTAGTAATCGTATAAAATAATTAAATTTGAAGCAAATGAGAAAGAGTTGACTAAGAATAAATATATAACAAAACATAAAAAAAAAAAATTCAAAGATATTAACAAAATGACATCTCTAACTTACATATCAAAGAAAAGCTACAACGAAGCAATATAGTGAAAAAAATTAATTCTAGAAATTACATTTGTCTATAACACTTAAAAAATAAAAAATACTCTATGCACGTACTTTTTGTGTAAGAGATAAATGAATAATTGAAAAGATAAATGGTTACAGTAATCGAAAGAAAATGTAAATATTAAAACTCAATATATAGATTATTACTTTTATCATGAATTAATAAGTAAAATAAAAAGAAGTTTAATGCGGAAAAGATAAATATATATATCACACAACACACACACACACACACACACACACACACACACACACATATATATATAGAGAGAGAGAGAGATGGTCGGTTTAGAAGAGGAATTTAAGGAGTTGAATTGGAGAAGATGTGGAGGAGCTATCAAACAACACTCAAACCATGTTGCCATAATGTATAAGATGTTCTTTGACAACTCATAATCGGTAACTAATAAAAGTACGCAAAAGCAATGAAGAAATGTAAATACGATCCTCAATAAAATCACAAGTTTGCAAAGTGGCCAAATACATTCTAAGCTCTTTATAACAAGGACCCAAAAGTGTATCAAGCTAGTTTCCTCCAAGACCATTGATTGCTAATGTACCAACTCTCAATGACGTCTCATAAGAGTTACCAAAAACCCATGCAAACCCCATGATATCTGTAAATCTAGACCAAAGCACTTTTGCCAATCAACAATCAATAAACAAATGATTGATGTTTTCCTCCATTTCACCAAATAAGACACAAGAAAGATCACTAACCCTACACAAAAGGCCCTTGTGGTGCAGACCCACCATGGTTAAAATCATGCCCTTTAAGGAACACCAAAAGCTTGCACTTTTAGTGGGGTAGCTCCAAGCCAAGCACAAGTCCCATTTTGGGAGGACCCAATACCCCTCTTGAGAGTTAAATTGACCCTGCCTTAACCTTAAATGATCCCGATAAATCCCATGCCTATATAACCTCGTCCTCCACACCTACAAAAAATGGTTATCTACCCCAACAATGTCGACAGTTCTTCGAAACTCCTTTACTCCAACACCCTAATATTTGTACTCAGCTCTAACTCCCATCTGACAAACCCATCATCTACCAAATAATACTCATGGAAACTTGTCTTCCTATCTCTAGCAATCCTAAATAAACTTCGATAAAACAATTTTGATGGTCTATCAATGATTCATAAATCCTCCCAAAAAAACGTTATATCCCCCCTTCTGACAAGTAATCGTAACCTTTAGTTATACAATCTATCCATCACCCCCCTACCATTACTAAACTTCAACCATGCTTTAACCATAGTAGATCCTTCCTTTTCTACCGTATACCCCAACCACCACCCTCCATCACGAATCCCATATCTTGCAACCAACACTTTCCTCCAAAGGGCTTCCCTTTCCCTGCCAAACCTCCAACACCATTTGCACAACAAAGCTTGATTCCTAATACCCAAGGATACTACCGTAAACCCCCAGCTTCTTTAGGTTTTGTAACCTTGACCACTTAACCAAGTGGATCTTGTTCTTTTCCTCCTCGTGCCCCCACAAAAATCTCTTTGAAGCTTCTCTAACCTTTCCTCAATCTATTCAACATGTCGAAGAGACATAAAGTAGAGAGGAAGGTTGGCAAGCACTGATTTCAACAAAGACGTCCACCCATAGACAAGTAGACCATCGTCCAACTTGCCAACCTTTTCTCTACTTTATCAATCACTGGATTCCACATTCTTTTCAATCTCGGGTTTGCTCCTATTGGTAATCCCAAATACGAGAGAGGAAACTTTCCATCCCACAACCCACCTCCATTCCAAAAAAAATTAGCAACTCCTTCCACGACCCCCACCCCAATCATGGTGCTTTTCCCCAAATTGATTCTAAGGCCAAAAGCCAACTCAAACCATCTAAGGCAGGCCTTGAACCCCATCAACTCCACTCTTGAAGCTTCAATAAAGAACAAGGTGTCATTCGTGATTGCAAATGAGTAATGATTGGACCATTATTCAACACCACAAAACCTTTAACCAATATTGTGAAAATCGAATCGTATTGTAAAATCGTTAACATCTTGAACCGCAAATCGTATATCGTAAACCATAGAATCGTAAAATTCATAAGTGTTTTTCCCAATGATGTCAAAATCGTACAAGTCGCGAGTCGACTCGTACGATTCGACTCGACTCGGAGGGTCCAACAATTCAAATCGCATCATTAATAGGTATTTTTAACAAAAACCGTGCGATTTTTGGGTTGAATCGGAAATCGAGCGATTCAAACCCTAAAATCGCAAAATCGTGCGATTTAGAGGAGAAATAAAGTGTACCTGATTTTTCTTCCACTTCTCTCTCCTTTCATCTTCTTCATGTATCCTTCTCTGTTCTGTCTCCATCTTTCCTCTTTTTCGCTCGCAAGCCTCCTTTCTTTCTGTCGCAGCTTCGGCACTTCGCCTTTCTTTTCGCAGCAAGAGTTGTTTTAAAGTTTATTTTACGGAAACCCTTTCTTTCTTTCTTTCTTTCGTGCTTTACACTCATTTCCTTTTTTTCGAAGGTCCTCGCACGAGGATTGCGAGGACTTCCGTGAACAGCCTGTTTAAGAGGGCCCATTTTAATTTCGAGAGTCTTCAACTTTTTCTTTTCTTAGACTATTTTTATATATTTTCTTTTTAATTTTTACCATCGTTTTTTATGTTCTAATTAAAAAACATCTCTTTTATTAATTTTTTTCAATCTTTTGTATCTACTTTAAAAAAATTCAAAGACTAATTTTTTTTTTAAATTATTTGATGAATGCTAATAAATTTTATTTAAACGTTTTTTATTTATTGATTATTTTTTAGATATATCAGTATTTAATATTTATATTTTAATCTCATATTAATATATTACATTTTTTTATTAGAATTTTTTGAGGTTTTAGAATTTGGATAATAAAAATTGATGAATTATGATGATTTGGAATGTAAAAACTTGACTTCTCATCATTTTAATTTAATTTTGCATTGGTACATTTTGTCATATACTCGTGTGTTTGCATATGTACTTATATGTTATGAGGAATTGAAAAAACAGCTTATTATTCTATATCATGTTACATGTAATTATAGTATAAATAATAATTTTAGAAAAAACGTTATGAATCTTATGATTTTACGATTTTCGATTCATGATTCACACCCTTAGACCGATTCACGATACAATTCGAGTTTGACAACATTGGTTTTCCTCAAAAATGTTCAATATATCAAGTAATTAAAATATATCTAAAAGGTAATCATGTAAATAATTCTCGAACTTTCTTTCATTATAAAGTGAATATTATATAATCAGTTCATTGGAACTTAGATTTTAATCTTCCAACTTCCAAAGTATAAGACCAGTATGTAATCCAAATATACTGTGAAAAGTCAATAATAAACTAAAAAGTCCCTAAAAATACCGAAGCTCTTAAATGCTCAATGACTCAAGCCTTAAAAACTATCAACATAAAAGGTTTTATGCATTCACATTCAATATAACACCATAATTCTATTACTTATAGGAACCGTAAGATTTTTTAATAGATACAAAACGTTCCTCTTATCATATTGTGTAAATCATAAGATATGAATCGTATATTGTAAGATTTCAACCATAATGCCTTTAACCATTTGCAAATCTTAGGCTTTCTCTACCAACCTATTTAGCCCCTCACCCACCAATGAGAAAATGAATGAGGATAAAGGATCCCCTTGCCGTAAACCCCTAGTGGCCTGAATTGCTTTGATGGGGATTCGTTGACAAGAATAGAATACAAAGAACGCTCCACATACGCTGTAATACCCCGCCCCATAGAGAGGGATGTGTTGTGTGGGCATTGTTGGGAGAGATAAATTCGCCAGGGAGAGGCGCAATTAGTCCCACATCGCTAGTGAGAGAAGAATCCCTTTGTATTTGAGGATGCCTCTTTCCTTCTAGCGCAACGCCCTTGGAGAGAAACCTTTGATTGGCTCACAAATGCAAAGCCGTGCGGCCCCTGAAAGCGGACAATATTGTGCTGGAGGCATGGTTGTTAAAATTTTACGATACACGATTCGTATCTTACGATTCATACGATATGATAAGAGGAACGATTCGTAACTATCAACAATCTTAGGAATCGTATAAATAATAGAATTATGGGATTATTAGGAGTGTGAAAGCATGAAACATTTTGTTTTAATGGTTTTTAAGACTTGAGTTGATGAGTATTTACGGCATTTTGATTTTTTGAGGGTCTTTTTAGTTCATTATTGACTTTTCATGGTATAGTTGGATTATATACTGGTCTTATACTTTTGGGAGTTGGAGGATTGAAATTTGAGCTCCAATGAACTAATTATATAAAATTTACTTAATATTGAAAGAAAGTTGGAGAATTGCTCATGTTATTACATTTTAGATATATTTTACGTTATTTCTTATATTAAATATTTTTTAGGGAAAACACTTATGAATCTTACGATTCTACGATTTACGATATACGATTACGATTCAAGATGTATTAACAATTTACGATACGATTCGATTTTCACAACATTGGCTGGAGGGTCAAGCATTATATGCGCCTTCATCTATTCTCTCCATTTAACCCCAAAGCCCATCCTCTCAAATAGGTATCCAACAAAAGTCAATCCACAAAGTCATAAGCTTTCTCCATATCAATTTTGAACAACACCCCTGGATGCTTCTTTCTTCCTCATATAGATAAATTCATTAGCAATCAATGCCATGTCTAAAAATTTGTTTATCCCCCACGAATGCCTCTTGGATCTCTCCTACTATATCCTTCAACACCTCCCTACTCCTCGCCAGAACCTTAGCCAACAGTTGTATAACACCCTATCAAACTAATGGGTCTAAAGTGGCATAGTTCAGATGGACCTTCTTTCTTGTGTACTTATGTACTATTTCAACCCTTTGTTAACCACTCTCCTATTGTGAAACTTAACAAAGACTTTTAAGAAGCTTGGACCTGCTATGTCCCACATAGATTTTTTATTTTTTGAACAGTAACAAATGAGAAATGTATTAATAGAAAGAAAGTGTACAATAGGGTCTACAACGATTAAACCCCAGAAAAGTACAAGTGGCAATGTACAAGAACGAAACAACCAAAGAACAAAAATACAAGTTTTTAGAAGATACAAAAAGAAAGTCAAAGAAATACTAAATCCTTAGATCCCAAGAAAGAGCCTCGCTATCCTGTTTATCTATTCCCTAATTGGCTAGAAAGCCTGCAACTCCATTTGCCAAACTTCTAACAAGAGAGAGAGACCTCCCTCACAGCACACAAAGTACTAATCTCCCAAGCTATTGTTACAAATTTCCAAGGAGATCGTTTCGAACCCCTAGCCCACTTAATTACATTCGCCAAATCCCCTTCAATCGTTAACTTACCACGACCGCATTCCGACCACTGAATCAAGGCTGTCCTAATAGCTAACAACTCTATTTCATTGGAAATTTTCACCCCTATAGGCTCTGAGAAAACTAACAAAGATGATCTATCTGAGTTCCTCAAAACCTCGCCTATCCCCACTTGTCCAGGTTTACCTCATGAAACACCATCTACATTGGACTTAAACGTTCCACTATATGGGGGAGACCAAACTTCGAGTTTAGTCTTTTTCCTAAGTGATCCAGATAAGCTCCCATCCTAAAAAGTGTAGAAGTTCAATAACCCAGTACCTTTGAATTCCGAACTAGAAGGCAACCAGGCACATAACCGCCATTTCGTTGTCTGGAATATGCCCTCTTCCTCGGAACTTTTATTCTCGAAAATTCTTTGGTTCCTTTCTTTCCAGATTGACCAAAGGATGGCTGACGGAATAGCCTGCCATGCCAACTTCAACTTCAGACCCACTTTGGAAATTACCCAGCTGTCCACTATTGCCAAAAAAGAACTATGAAGAACCCATGATACTCCCATCAAGGAAGCGAATCTATTCCATGGATTTCTCGAAGCTGGACAGCCTCCTAACAAATGATCTATGTCTTCCTCCTGCTCTCCACAAAGCGGAGAGGAAGGGTCTGTAGAATTATAATAAGAAAATAAGAAGATAAAAATGAGACACAGTGTTTTGGAGAAGAAATCTTCTCTCTTTTTTATTTTTTCTTATTCTAAACGTATAGAGATACATGTATATATAATACAAGGAGAGAGATTCATGGTGGCTAAAAAAGAAAGTACATCAATAAAGAATCAGTTACAATCAAACGTACAACTGTCGATATATTTTGAGTCAATTTTCCTAAACTAGGATTATGCTAGTCAACTCTGTCCAGAAAGTGGGCCCACACGGTCTACGGGGTACCACAATATCCTACAACACTCCCCCTCAAGCGAGTTCGAATGTCCCGCCCCGCCTTCCAATACCTAGACGAGCGTGATCTGACTGTACAAATTTACATCACCTGCTGCCATAAACGGGTCTTACATCCAAAATCTGTGGCTAAATTTAAACAAATACAACTACGTTCACAAACCACCAAGATTCCTCAAGTCCACAATCTGCTAGAAAACTTAACATCTCATTTGAGCTTCCAAATAACTTAAAGGGATAAAAACCACTCACATAAAGATTTCTAAACACATCATTTACTCACATTCCCATAACAATTAAAGCGTTCTCAAATTTAATCCATACTTGAATTTATTATCCAAGTTTTCACAAATAAAAATAAAACGAATAAACAACTTTCTCAAGGTCTCAAATCAAATAAACAACCAACTTATAATCTAAATAATAAATTCTGCACTAAGCGTTTCTATGAATTCTTCATCAACTCCTCGCCTTCTAAGCTCAATTGTGATTATCGTTCAGACCCAAGTCCAAGAGATTGCCTGCAATGTAAGGGATGAGCTTCATACCCAGTGAAAAAAACAATAACACAAACATAGCATAAGATATTCCTACTTCCTCAATGATATTTAAAATAAGCAAGAATAACAATTTATTACATCCACATGCCTTTGCAAAATGTAATGCTCAATGCCAAATGCCATATTCCAACCCATTATTACAATTACTGATATTTGGTGGTCTTCCCGACGAATCGAGGATAACACAACATCGTCTTAATGGCCTTCCCACATAAAGTGAGGATAACACAACCTACCACCAAATAACAGCCCTCATGACTTGTCACGGATATCACATCTCATCTACCATAATGGTCTTCCTACTTAAAGTGAGGCTAACAATACTACCACCGTCGTGGTATTCGTAACAATCATGGATCGCACCCTCATACCCCAAGCTATGAATATGAGAATGCTATGCTCAATGCCATTTCAACATGCTTAATTAATCATGACATATTTATAGAATTATGATTTCCATTCTAAGCAGATTATTGCATCATAATCGATATCTCATTTACTATAGCATCCATATACCTTGAAATAAACATAGCAATAATTCAAGCATCATAATGATTTGAATCATATAGACCAACATTCAAACATGTACCATCAAGATTGAAATTCAACAATACCATACAATTAATCATTAATCTACGAATATAAAATCATTGGATCTTTCAATGGTTAGATTTCACAATCCGGGCGGACTAGATCTCCTCATGGCCAATATAATATTTAGCCAAGATCTCCCTTACATTCTTGTGAGTAAGCACCGGATTATAACCATCATTAACATGCATCAATCTTTCTACATCCAACAATTATATTCATAACATATAAAACAATGCAATATTTTTCATTGCACAACAACAAATAGCAGATTATATGAATACATGGTATGTAGTGAATTGTTTCCCTCACCTAGAATCGCGTGAAATGTATGGTGCTAGCAAGAAATCCAAAGCTGTATAGACAAGTCTTTACTCCAAAGTTGCTGCAAATTAATTTGAATGTTCTAAGCCATTAAAAACTGATGTTTGTTAATCTCTTTAGGTTTCTTTTATTTACAAAGTGAAGGATCATATCCTACTACCCCTTCTAAGGTAAATCTAAGGTCACAGGCTTAGGGTGAAGGTAAAATCAAGTAATGGATGGCCTGAAAACCTTACTCATAAATGGGTCATAAATGGGCTTAAACTATCATAGAAGAAAAATAATGGAATAAAGAAAAATCATAGTACCTGTATACAGTTTGACACTACTCACTGGACGGTGATGGAGAGGGCAGCAGCTTGTCTTGCTGCTCAGATCTGAGCCAAGCAAGGAGGAAAAGAGAAGAGGTATCTATGATGGATGTGTATCTACTGTAGCAGGGAACCAATGACAAAGGCAGCAATGGTCTCTTTCAGTTCCAGCTGATTAGGTGTGCGGCAAAGAGGAAAGAAAGAACGATGCAGGGTTTATAGTATGGGATTGAATGGCTTTCCTAATGGGATTAGTAAAGAAAGAAAGATAACTTAGGAAAAGACTAGCTAATTTCTTAAATAGCAAAACATGTAAGCGAAAGGAATAATAGAAACTTCCACCGATAGAGAAGAAGGGAGAGATAAACTCAGCCCAAGCTTTCTTTCCAAGATGGGATTAAACTGAACTCAAAATTACTAATTTTGGTTCTTGGTTTTGAAAATTAAATCTTTATTCTTTATTTATTATTACACATGTAAGAAAAACATCTAATTTAATTCTAAGTTCCAAATTCCATAATCGATCAATCTCTATATGTAATTTTGCCTCAATAATGTGGGTCCCTTTAAATTATTGATTTTAATAAATTGTCCTTTGTTTCTCTTTTATTAATTTTGTCAATCATCGATTAAATTCTAGACACTTAAAATTGGAATTTATTTATTGATTTCACATTCTTAATTGAATATTTCCAATTGAGATTCTAACTTAGGGGAATTAAAATCTAAGTTGATAATTTATTTTCCATTCCCTTAATTTAATTCTAAGAGGATAAATTTGTAAACTCTCAGTGAGGGAAAAGTGTGAAATCGAGGTCTAATATTAAATCCCTAAATTCAATTGTATTTTTCTCAAATAAAATTATCAAATTAAACTAACAAATCAATTTAAACTTCAATCATTTTCTAAATTAATTTTACCCGTCACAACTGACCCGTTACCCCGGGTTGGGTCATTACATCGAAGATGTCGAGTAAACCTACCTTGATAACAACAAAAGTGAGCTGATGTCGAGTAATAGCCTTGGTTAACATATCCACGAGCTGATCTTGAGATTTCAGAAAAGGGGTAAACAACCGACCTTCAGAAACATGCTGACGAAAGAAGGGGCAGTCGATTGCAATATGCTTGGTCCTCTCATGAAAGACGGGATTAGAGGCAATGTTGATGGCAGCCTGATTGTCACAAAACATGATAAAGGGATCGACGGGTGAAAATCCCAACTCAGTAAGGAACTGTCGGATCCAAAACAACTCTGTCGCAGTGTTGGCCATTGCACGATACTCCGCTTCAGCACTAGAACGGGTAACAACAGACTGTTCCTTATTGCGCCAGGAGACTAAATGAGTGTCCAAGAAGACACAGTAACCAGAGGTAGAGCGGCAGTCATCAGGAGAGCCAGTCAAGTCAACATCTGAGTACCCACGAACAGAAAAGAAAGATTGTCGTTCAAAAAACAACCCTCTGCCAGGATGAGCCTTAAGATATCAAACAATTCGAAAGACAGCATGAAGATGGGTGTCCCGTGGAGCGTGCATGACTGGCTGACTACACCAACATCATAGGATAAATCAGGCCGGGTGATAGTGAGGTAAATCAGTTTCCCAACCAGTTTCTGATATAAGGCAGGGGTATCAAGGAGAGTCCCATCAAAAGCAGATAGCTTGGTGTTGACATCTAGCGGAGTATCAACAGATTTGCATCCACAGTACCCAGCATCCTATAGAAGATCGAGGGCATACTTTCGCTGTGAGAGAGAGAGGCCTCAAGAAGAACGAGCGACCTCTATCCCAAGAAAATAACGCAACGTCCCCAGATCTTTAATAAAAGATGTGTGCCGGAGGTACTCTTCGAAGCTAGAATAATATCATCAACATAAACTACTAGAAGCATTACCACAAATTGATGACAGTAGATAAAAACGGAGTGATCCGACTGGCACTGCGAGAAACCATAAGATAGCAAAGCACTACTGAACTTCTAAAATCAGGCTCGTGGAGACTGCTTAAGGCCATAAAGAACCTTCTTAAGTCTGCAAACAGAGAGAGGCTCCCCCTGCTTAACAAACCATGGAGGGGGGAGCATATAGACTTCATCCAGTGGATCGCCATGGAGGAAGGCATTCTTCACATCCAACTGATGAAGAGGCCAATCATGAGCGGTGGCAATGGAGATCAAAACACGAACAGAGGTAATCTTAGCCATGGGAGAAAAAGTTTACTGATAGTCCACCACATAAGTTTGCGTGAAGCCTTGGCAACGAGGCGAGCTTTGTATCTGGCAATGGATCCATCTGGATTATGTTTCAAGGCGAAGACCCACTTGCACCAAACTAGGGTTTTCCCTGGAGAGAGAGGAACCATGTCCTAGGTATGGTTCCAATCAAGTGCTGTTAACTCCTCTTCCATGGTTGCTTTCCATGAGGGATCATGTAGAGCAGTATCAATCCTCTTTGGAATCTTAATGCTGTCCAGAGTTGCAAGAAAACTGCGATAGGAAGAAGAAACAGCATGATATGACACAAAATGAGCAAGGGGATGACTGGTACAAGCACGCTTACCTTTCCGAAGCGCAATTGGGAGATCAATCTCTGTAGGGGTGGAGGGATCCGTACCAAGGGCAGGAGTGGTGGTGTCAGCTGCTGGAAGTGGAGGAGATTGTCAGTGGTAATAGACTAGAATGGGCTTTGTAGTGCCAATGGGAATCATATTGGTTGGACTTGTATTCTGCAGGGAGGAGATGTAGTATTGGAGAGGTAGAATTGGAGGATGCTGAAAAATAGGGAACCGTCAAGGAGTGAGTCCCTCACATGCAATGCGTTGTAGGGCGCTCTCACAGCTATATAACACATTTGATGTGCGTTGATGCGCAAGTTTAGATATTTGTTTACACCATGGGGATGGTACTAGCTTTTTAAGGTGTGGTCCGACCGTCTTATAGTGTGACTGAATCACCCATGAGGTGAAGGGATGCAGGGCGAGGTAGACTTGATCACGCCAGTCGTAAATCTCCCGCTAGTAAGTCATGGGCCCTAAGTCTTGTCAGGGGTCGTGGTATGCTTATGATTTGATATTGTTGCCACGGTCACGTAGTGATTCGTGCAATTGTTGTTCCTACGGAAAGAAGATCTCATGGTAGATGATGTGTTCCCTAGATGCGTTATGCCCATGGATGGATTATACCCATTGAGGGATTATATTTATGGATGATTTATAGCCATGGATAAATGATACTCAATGATGGAGTGTCACCAAGGATGGATGATTAGTCACATGGTTGTTGTTCCCATGCTAGACATATTGGATTCATACCCAGATATTGGTTATATGGTATGCATATTGGCCCCATGATAGACATGTTGGTCTCATGGTAGACATATTGGCCTCATGGTAAACTTGATGGTTCCATGGATAGATATTATTCCAATGGAGGGTTATTCCCATGGATGGTTATCCTCATAGGGGGTATTGTGACCATAGATGCATATTATTACCGTGGATGGATATTCTCACGGAAGGCATTGATTCTATAGGTGATTGGACCCGTACTTAGAGTACTATCCCCGATGAGGGATGTAGTACTTATGTTCGTGTATAGGTCCCATGGTGGTTGATGTTTATCCCATGAGTGACATAGACTTCATGGTTGACAGTGTTCCCATGGTTGGTATAGACCTATGATTGGCTAGACCTGTGATAGATGAGATCTATTCTATTGATGAGGCCCACAATTGGGTAATTAGAATGTCTTGCTGTGACATTATGAATAGTACGGGGTTTGTGCCATGAAATAAATGAATTTAGAACTATGCAAGATCTGATCTCCAATGGAGTACGTAGGAAGCTGATGATTCAATTCGATCAACCCAAGGGTCCAATAAGTCCTAGGATCTGTAGGGATCTTGTTACACGTGTGGGTGTCACGTGTTTAGACTATGAGTTGTGGATGCTTTAGAGTAAAAAAAAAAAATTCTTATTTCTCACGTGCCCGTTGGGTCGGACCGTGACACTTATGAGGCATGTAGTGTGTATCCCTCCTCCAAGTGGGGGTCCACATGATCTCAGGTGGGCCTTGGGCCCACGAGTGGGTCCGTATGCACCGCATGTCCCGATTCAGAGTCCGGACCAGCTACTCTGGCTCAATGCTTGCCCCGATCAAACACAGAGCTTTCTTTATTACCAGGTGTGATCTCCGCATCAGCCTATGTTCAAATGAGGCCAATCTAAGTCTTTTAAAAATATTATCTCCTTGCCTTCTTGACACACCCACCTCTACCCTTCCACGTAAGAGACTTCAGCAACAGCCTAGCCCGAGTGGCTGGGTTGGTGGACTTGGCAAAGGCAAGCTCACAGGCTTAGAGGAAAAAAGAAACCACTAGGTGAATACCAGTTAGAACAAAAATCATTGTCAGAGCTAAGTCTGCCAAAGCTAAATGACCTCTTGGCTCAATCTGTGAAGCCTCCCTATAGATTGGCAGCTTTGCGAGTGACATGGATCCACCAAGGTGATATCAAAGCTAGGAAAGAGGCTCATCCCAAGAGATACCAAGAGTTGATGAGGACCAACCCATTTCACTAAATAGAGATGATGATGCCTCCCCCCTGCCCAATTGAGAAAAGACCCAATACAATCTAAGGTCTAGCCGAACGTCCATGAGAATAGACCTCTGACTTGAAAGAAATCCAGGCTACATGAACCAAGAAAATAGCATCTAAACGGACAACCTATTTGAAAGAGAAAAATAAGAAACATGAGGAACAGAAGAGGTACTAGATAAGGCGTGATTGGGAGAATGACCGGGTAAGGGACATGCAGGCAACTGACATAGAGCATAAGAAGAAGAAGAAGGCTCGCCAAAAACAATCAACAGAAGAAAGGAGGAGCCACAGAAAATTTGAGTAAAATACTTTCTAATATTCTAGAAATCAAAATCGTACGAGCTTTTACCCTTTTGTTCAACATGAGATTTATGTCCTCGTTGAGCTCATCTTAGGACACGTGTTATATTTTAATAGATGTGCTGCCCTAGCCAAACTCCCCACCTGACAATGTCTTCCACCAAGATTGGCCTGCGGGAGTGGGCCTTGGGACCAAAAGGGCACAACCCCGCTTCCGTCTCACGGAATAAGTAAAATAATATTAAAAGTAGTAGTATTTTACTTGCGCCCGAGGTCTCCGACTTATCCTACCCCTCTCAAGTCATTTCACGCAAGGACTAGAGTCAAGCTCAATAAGGTATTTTTTTCCCTGCTGATTCTGCTAAGCTCGTTCTCTTCGTTGTGGTTTCAATGGATAGTAGACAGGGACAGTGGGAATCTCGTTAATCCATTCATGCACGTCATAATTAGATGACAAGCATTTGAGTACCTTAAAAAAGTCACAATTACTACCTTTCAAAAAAAAAGTCATAGTTACTCCCGCCGTTTCTCTCACTTGGTTGAATTTCTTCACTTTGACATTCAGAGCACTATGCGGAAATCACATTGCATGAGAATTCGTAGTGACATCGCAATGTTTTGCTTTAATTAAACAATCAAATTCCCCTTGTCTATACCAGTCCTGAGTTGATTGTTCGACGCCTGGGAAAAGTCCCCGTTCTCGCCACGGTTGCAGCTCGAGCAGTCCACTATCAACCGACGAGTTCAAAACTTTATGAATCCGTTTTGCCGACTTCCATTGCCTACATTGTTTCATCAACCAAAGTTGTTCACTTTGGAGACCTAATGCGATTATGAGTATGATCGGCACGGACAGCACTCGATCCTCTAGATTTTCAAGGGTCATCGGGGGCACACCAAACACCACAAGACGTGCGGTGCTCTTCCAGCCGCTGGACCCTACCTCCAACTGAGCCGTTTCCAGGGTGGGTAGGTTGTTAAAGAGAAGATAAACTCTTCCTAGGGCCCCCGCTGACACTCCAGACTCCCTAATATTGTCGTCAACCGCCACATCCCAGTTCAAGAATTTTTACCAGATTCCCTTTCGAAGCTCGTGCAAGGATGCGCCATCCAAGGGGCTTCCCCCATCTCTATGTCAATTGTCATGAAATAATTGTCTTGTCATTCATCTCATTTGTGTATTGAAACAAAAACATCAAAGAAAAAAAAATAAGGTAGATGAAGAGAATATAAGGGTTTTTTCTGAAGATAACACGAGGTATTGCTATTAGATGGTAAAATATTCAGAAAAAAAAAAAATAACAAACAATATGGAGCAATTTCTCAAAAGATAAAAGGAAATTAATACAATGGAGACAATAAAGAGAAATGAGGATAGAACTGTGTATAGAATTTCTCAGGCATTTTAATCATCGGCAATGCAAACAGAAACTTACCTAACTTAAAATCTTAGTATAAAGGAAAGCAAACCATGAACTTTGACGTCAACCATAGTTAATCAATAGGTAAGTGGCAAATAATTCCATCATACATGGTAAACATTAATGGTCAGTGGCATTATTGATATTTTATCACATGCACCTCAAACAATGTGGCATTATAGATGCTTTATCATGGTATAAACTCGGCAAATTTTCACATTTATATAGGACATGTACATGCCTATGTTCCACGCATTGACTGTAAAAATATTGATTATATGCAAGACATCAGAATGTCAGTTTGTTGTTGTACCCATATCACATAAAGGAAACATCTGTGCACACCGCACCATATAGAGATGACAATATCCAGAAGCAAGTGGATCAGCTAAACCTCTCATCATCATAGTCAAGCGGCGGAGAGTATCATAAGAATTGTCTTGCAGAAAACGCCAACATCGGAAAATGGCTAGCTCCAAATAACTGAAACAAATTGAAATGAAAAAAAAAAAAAAACATTAAAACCATTTTAAGAAATTCAATCATGTGAGTACAAAAAACAGTAAAGTACAAATGTATGCCCCATCAAAGTGCTTAGGACAAACCAGGGAGCACTTAAAATTACTGATGGGATTTCAAAAGTTTCTCAGCAATTATATATCTTAGTACTCAATAGAAAGTAATGTAACTACAACATCATACAAAGTACAAACATAGCTGATGAACACTGACTTCCATACTAAGTGATCATCAATAAGTAATGGAAACATCAAAGGATGCACCAGATATATTAGTGTTTCAATTTTTCACTGCACTTCAACAATTTCTTCAAATTAAGTTAGAATATCTAATAAGAGATTAACCATAGAATAAAACTTGTCAGTTATTGAAATGCATCTAAAGCCCTATATGCAAACAGTCAATCAACAATAGACTTTTCTTTCTTTTTACTCAGAGGGTGCCATTAAAGAAGACGACATGCAGATATGTTGATCAATGTTTTAAAACCCGACCTGTGGAGCGACCCGTCTTGGAGAAAGGGTTGGTTAAATAAGGTTCAACCAGGTTGACCCGTAGTCAAACCTGACCAAACCCTTGCTATTAATATAATATTATAAATAATATTAAATTATTAACTAAGGTTATATTTCATAAAAATATATTTTTTCTCTAACGAACACAATTGTAAATGCCAAAAATTAATAATCCAAAAATTATATTCCCAAAATAACCAACATTTTCATCTTCATTTTCTTCATTTAAAGAAACCAAGGGTTTTTAAGGATCACGAGTTTATTAGATAAACTGGGGTGACCCACAAATCATAGAGGGTTTTTAAGGTTTTTAATCCATAAGGGTTTTTAAATGACCCAACCCATGTCTCAGTCAACCCGCGGGTCGGGTCGGGTCAGGTCGGGTTTGATAACATTGATGTTGATGACATTGCTATTACTGGAGATGATGCACAAGCCCTATATGCTTTGCAAGAATTTCTTAAACAAGACTTTGAAATTAAAGATCTTTGTGTCATAAGATAGTTTTTGGGCATCAAGATAGCTCGATCACCCTCTGGTATTTATCTCTACCAACGAAAATATGCTTTTGATTTGCTTCAAGAACCTAGCACATTGGGGTGTAAGCCAATTGGTACTCTACTACAACCAATTATCATCTTGGTGTTGACAATGGCATTCTAATTGATAATCCTAGTGAATTTTACCATTTAGTTGGTAAGCTTATACACCACATAATACAAGGCTTAACTCGTAATATGTTGTTGGAGTCATCAATCAGTTTATGCATGCTTCTAAAACTGCTCACCTCAATACTGCCAAATGTATTCTTAGCTACCTCAAGTGTTCTCCTACTTGTGGCCTTCTTTATTTTGGAATCATTGGAAACTCTCATTTAGGCTTTCTCAGATACTGATTGGGTAGGATCTCCATCCGTCCATCATTCTATTTCTTGTTATTGCACCTTCGTTGGTGGAAATCTTGTTACATGGAGAAGCAAGAAGTGAACTATTGTTGCTGGTTCAACCGCATAAACAGAACATCGGTCCATGGGACATACTACATGTGGAATCATGTAACTTTCCACATTTCTATCAAATTAGGTTTTTGGTCAACGAGCCTATACCAATGTATTATGATAATCAAGTGGCTATAGATAATGCAGTAATCAAGTGGCTATAGATAATGCGGCTAATCCGGTTTTTCATGAGCACGCAAAGCATAATAAAATATATTGTTATTTTTCATGAAAAGGTCACTTCTAGAATTATCTTTACTCCACATGTTGCCTCAAGGAAACAAATAGTGGATGTCTTTACTGAAGCTCTTGCAAAAGGATCCCTCACTAACATCACATCCAAGTTGAGTATGACTAACATCTATAGACCAGCTTGAGGGGGGAGTGTAAAGCAATATTATTTGTCGCGTACATGTATTCCACACGTGCATAGGATCTATATAATGAAACCATGCTCATTAGTACTGTTTCTAATGTTAAATATTTGAGATAAGAAAAAGTCTTTGAATTGTTGTGATTAGGGAGAAAGAGTTTGATTTTTTTTTTATTTGCAATAGGCAGCTATAAAAAATGCCTCTATTAATTGAGGTCTACTCATGCTAACGGATACATCTCATTTTTCTCTTCCTCACTCATTTCTCTCTTGCTCTCTCCTCCTCATTATCTATCTTCTTCTTCTTCTTCTTCTTCTCTTTCCATCACTCCATTCTCACAATTCAAGTTCTGCAGAAATCACATCAGTACTTGCAGTTTTTTTTTTCTCTGATTTTGTTCATGGCATGGAGCTCTATCTGTTTCGGGACTTGCCATCAAGCTCAGATTTCTCTTTGGGGTTGTCAGGCTTGGGCTTGACTGAGTTCAAGCCCAAATCTAAACTGGCTCATTTCCGTCCCTAGTCAGTTTTAGGTTGAATTTAATATGTCACTTCAATCAAAGAAATCAGTACAGCCTCTTCTCATCTCTCATAATGGTCCCAGTTAAACTTTCTTTTCTCCCCTCCTTTTTATAAGTAATACAAACACACTAAAAAGTCATGAAAAGCAAAATGTATCAAGATAACAGAACAAGCAACAGAAAAGGAAACACCTAGTACTCTCCTTTTATCCAACAAAGGAAATGCTGATTACCATCTAGAAATCTACCAACAATGACATAAAGCAACAGTTGGACCCCCACTATTTGGAAGAAACTTGAGGAGAAAAAGATGGAGGAACACCAAGTCTATGCTCAATATTGAAAGAACTCACATTTCTAGAGAAGGCAACGACTTCAGAGACTGGTGACCCGCAATACATGGAATTTTATTGATCAAATCCAGTTCCAACACATCTATAAGAATCAGGGCATTCCAAGAACTACTTCTAGGAGTTTTTAGGAGGATTCTTAATCCATTTTACTGTTCCTCGCTGAAGTTACCATTCATCACCAGAGTTACTGTACATCATCAGACTCCGGTGTCATCTTCAGTCTCTAAGGTTCTCTGTTGCAGATCACCCCTGCCTTCCCTCAATTTCTAGTTTTTTTTCCAAGCTTCTGGACTATTTTTCTTGCCGTCCCAGATTCATTATTTTCTGGCCGGACCTTCACCGTCGTTCCAATCTTCTCAGGTGAAGTTTCCGGCATCAGGGACCCCATGCCCACGTCATTTTTTACAAGGCTTCCCATCCATGGAGCTTCTTGCTTGGTTTTTGGCAGTCACACGTCCTGCGACAGTCCTGTCCCACAAAAGACCCATTTTCTGGGTTTCCCGTTAGATCTATTGCTGGGTTATTCGTTTCTCCCCATCTGCTACTAACTTGTGTCGCCCCTTCCTACCCTTCTCATCTACAAGGGTTTTGCTACCCGCTACCTGGTTTTTGGGCCCCACTTTTGCAACGGCTTCCAGCGACTCTAGAAACTAGTTTTTTTGGGATTTTTGCCAGATCTGCTGGCTTTCACATTGGACTGCCTTCAATCCAACATCTCTGGTGTCTCCTCTTGCTGGTTTTTGGATTCCACCCAGTTGCTTTTGAACCCAACACTGGTGGGGCCCACTTCTGAGATTTTCTTCCCCCAGCTCTGTGACTGTTATTATTTGCAGTGGACTTTTTCAGATTTTGGGTCAGATCTAAAGCCCTTTTTTTACTGTTTTGGCTTGCAATCAGACCTATTGTTGTCGCTCCTTGTTGTTGTCTTCATCGCACTTGGTTGCTCCGATCTCCTTCACCGGTGGCCCCTCCTTTCTGCAGATTTTCAGTTGCTGCCTGGGAAGCAGGAACACCCACTCCTTGGGTTTTGTGTGCTAGATTTGCTGGCTTGGGACCTATTTTGGCTTCGAATCAAGCCTGGTAGTATCGCCTCATGTTGTTGTTTCCATCTAACAGGCCTTCTTCCATCTCCTTCACCGGTGGGCCCCTCCCCTCCTTTCTGCAGATTTTCAGTTGTTGCCTGAGATGCAGGAACACCCAGTTCTTGGGCTTTTTGTGCTAGATGTGCTGGCTTGGAACCAAGCCTGCTGGTGTTGCCCCATCTTGTCTTTTGCATCTACAAGGCTTTCACTTCTGTTCTTGCTTGGTGGGGCCCACATGGGTTGTGTACTTCCTTCTGAGTGACTGCAAACTGCGCAACTGGGTTTCTATTGGATTTTATCCACTGTTGTTGCCTTCTTCAGCGTTGTTGTACCAGGTTTTGTTATTTGTTTTACTTTATTGGCTCTTCTCCTGCTTCTCCTCTCTTTAGACAAAGGATGAAAGATACCCGATTTTGTGCCTACTGCAAAATGAACAATCATTATGTTGACTCGTGCCACAAGCTTCATGGTCGTCTGAAGCACGCTCATCACATCGGTACCCCTTCTCTCATTGCCACTTCTTCTAATGCGGCCACTGACAATGTCCCTGTGACTCAACAAGAGTTTGCGTTATTACAGCAACAGCTACAACGCCTTCAATCCTCCAAGATCTCTACTATTGTCTTCTCGCAATCAGGTACTGAGCCCCTCGCACACCATGCCTCCACCCATTCTTGGATTATCGATTTTGGGGCCATTGATCATATGGCTGGTAAGTCTAACATTTTTTCTTCCCTTTCTCCAGTTTCATATGGTAAGGTCGAATTAGCCAATGGGTCATTTACTGATATTGTTGGTAAAGGGATAATCCATGTTTCTTCTACTTTGGACATATCTTCAGTTATGCATGTTCTCACTTTATCACGCAATTTATTATCAATTAGTGCCCTTACTAAGACATTGAATTGCTCAGCCACCCTCTTTCCTTCTCATTGTATCTTTCAGGATCTGTCAACAAAGCAAACAATTGGTGGTGGTCATGAATTTGACGGCTCATACTTCCTAGAACCTCATACCAACCATTCTTCTGAAACTTGTTCGACCTCCTCCTTGGATGATGTGTGGCTTTGATATTGTCGCCTAGCGCATCGATCTGATTCTATTTTGAAGCAGCTTGTTCCATTTTTGTCTTTCATTAAATTTGAGTGTGAACATTGCCACTATGGCAAACACAGTAGACCTGCATTTCCCTCATCTCTCCATAAACATACTTCTACCTTATTTTCTTTTATCCATTCTGATGTCTGGCAATCTCCTTTTGTTTCCCACACTAGTTTCGTTATTTTCTTGATGATTATTCTCACATGACGTGGATATATATGATGAAACAAAAATCGGAGGTCTTTGATCACTTTTGCACATTTTACCACTGGCTTCAAACCCAATTTGCTTGTAAAATCCAAATTTTGCACAGTGATAATGGGGGAGAATATTTGTCGTACTCATTTGTACAATTTTAGCAAGACCATGATATAGAGTTCCAACTTTCTTGTCCCTCTACACCTCAACAAAATGGTGTAGCTGAACGGAAAAACAGTCACCTCCTTGACGTCGCCCGTTCACTTCTTTTTACCATACATATCCCAAAGTCCTATTGGCCAAAAGTTGTCTTAACTTCCAGTTACCTTATTAACTGCATGTCATCCTGATTGTTACAGAACAAATCCCCTCTTGATATTGTCTGTTTTGTTCACCAATTTTTTGGTATACACTCTCTCCTTGAGTTGTGCGATGTGTCTTTTTGGGATACTTTCCCTTCCATAAATGGTACAAGTGCCTTGATCCCCTCACTAGTAAGACATGTATCCATGGATGTCATTTTTTGGAAAGATTTCCTTACTTTTGTCCAGACACTTCTACTTCCCCCCTTCGTCCGTCTTCCTCTTCTTCGTGCAGATATTGGTCTTTCTAGCACTTCCAAGCCCACTCTGGTGTACCAACAAACGAAGCCTAAGCCTACAACTGCAGCTGACACCACTCAACCATCTACCAAAGGCCCAGATCCGTCCAACACTGCCCCTGATCCTCCCCTTGCACTTCGGAAAGGTAAGCGTGCTTACACCGATCATCCCTTTGATCGCTTTGTGTCCTCTCATGTTGTTTTTCCTTCCTATCACAATTTTCTTATAGACCTACACAACATTAAGATTCTAAGGAGGATTGGCATTTCCCTTCGTAATCCCTCCCGGATGGCCACAATGGAAGAGGAATTAGCAGCCCTTGAGAAAAGTCAAACCTAAGAGATGGTTCCTCTACCTCCAAGAAAGACCCAAGATGGGTGCAAATATGCCTTTGCTTTGAAGCATCATCCATACAAGTCCATTGCCAGATATAAAGCTCGTTTGGTTGCCAAAACTTTAGGCAAACATATGGCGTTGATTATCAGGAAACCTTCTCTCCTGTAGCCAAAATTACCTCTATTCGAGTATTGATTTCTATTGCTACTATTCGTGACTGGACCCTCCATCAATTGGATGTGAAGAATGTCTTTCTACATGGTGATCTACAGGAAGAAGTTTATATGTTTTCCCTCCTGGATTTGTCAAATAGGGGGAGAAACATTCTTTATGCAAACTAAAGAAGACTATCTATGGCCTCAAGCAATCTCCATGGGCCTGGTTCGATAAATTCATGAGTGCTTTGTTGTCGTATGGTTTTTCTCGGTGTCAGGCGGATCACTCAGTGTTTCTCTACAATGCCTTAGTTGTGATGATTCTTGTGGTATATGCTGACAATATAGTCCTTACTGGCAATAATGATGCCGCCATTTCTACATTCAAAGCATATTTACGACGCACCTTTGATATTTAAGATCTGGGGCCACTCTGCTACTTTCTCGCGATTGAGGTAGCTCGTTCCCCTATAAGACTCTCTCTTTCTCAATGAAAGTATGCTCTTTATCTATTACAGGATGCCGGGTATTCTAGATGTAAGCCTGCTAAGACTCCTTTGGATGTTAACACAAAGTTATCTGCTTCAGATGGGACCCTTCTTGATGATCATGCCTTCTATCAGAGATTAGTCGAAAAACTGATTTATCTTACTATCACATGGCCAGATTTATCATATGTTGTTGGTGTGATCAATCAGCTCATACATGCCCCTCGTGATACTCATCTTCATGTTGTTTTTTGCATTCTTCAGTATCTTAAGACTCATCCTAGACGAGGGATGTTCTATGCACGACAGTCTCACTTGTCGGTTCGTGGCTATTCAGATGTTGATTGGGTTGGATCTCCTGATGACCGACACTCTACCTCCAGATATTGCATCTTCTTGGGATCTACTTAGTTTCCTGGCGGAGCAAGAAGCAACATGTTGTTGCTCGGTCTAGTGCTGAAGCAAAATATCGTGCCATGGCCAATACTGCATCTGAGTTACTTTGGCTTCAACAATTCCTCTCCGAGTTAGGCCTTGCCCCTGTTGATCTAGTGTTGAAGTAGAATATCATGCCATGGCCAATAAGGTTGTCATCAACATAGCCTCAAACCATGTCTTTCATGAACGGACTAAACATATTGAAGTCGACTGTCACTTCCTTTGGCAACACATTTCTGAAAGTTGGATCTTCACTCCTTATCTTCAATCCAAGGACCAACTTGCAGAAGGTTGTTTGTTGGACCCAACTCAATCATGTTTTATGCAAGCTGGGCTTACACAAAATCTTCACACCAGCTTGAGGGGAAGTGTTGTGGAACCCATTACAGTTGACCAGAATCATCCTAGTTTGGAAAGTTGACTTAGAAGATATTGTAAGCTATGTAATTTATTGTAATTGATTATTCTTTTATTTCAGCCATCGTAATTGGATCCTTGTAAGCTATTTATACATGTACTCTCTTTTGATTATTTAACACAATTCAATACAAGAGAAATTATTCTTCTCCATTATTCTCCATATTACTTTCTAAAGTTTCTCAATCAAACACACATGGAGATCAGTGAGCCCAATTCTTTAGCAAGGCTTGGAAGAGAGGAGATTTAGCCTGATCTGCGATTCACTTCCCTTATTATTGTTAAGGCTTATTACATTTGTATCCCCCATGTATGATGTAGTCTGCTTTGATTTAGTTTCTAATGCCTGACAGTGTAAAAAACCTTCGCATTTTGCATTTCCCATGGCTCAATTCCATTGCAGGCTTCTATCAGTAATCACCTGTAGGAGCTCATCTTGAGTATCCACCTTATTTCTTTTCTTTTCACCATTTTAGGAAAAAATGATGTAAAGCAACAACCCCTAGTAACTTCTAGAGCATTGGACAATGTATGAAGATAACAACATAATTATGAAATGCCTCAATGCCAAGGACCAGTAGTAATGTGAAAAATCACACCAACTCTCTAGCAAAGGCCATTGAATAATCTCAGAACACATTCCCTAAATGACTGGAACAAATTTGACAAGCAACAAACATCGTACAAGAAACTCACAAAATATCTGTTCAAAGGGTGAATTGCAGAGAATTGATTAAAAAAATAGAAACAGAAAAAGAAAGCAGCAGACCTCAGCAGCCGAGTTCTATAAGACCAATCATCATCATCATTAAACATTTCCCCATCCATCTGGTGTTATCCTGTAAGACCAGTAAGGGAGGGAAAAAATGAACAAGATGATAATGACAGTCATACTTCCCACCTGGAAGTTTTTATAGCTCAATGGGCTTTTGCGCCAACCCCATCAAGGGCTAATTAATTTCTATTTCCTGAGCCTATTTTCTGGCCTAACAAATATTTTCTAATGCTGAATCTCAACACAACAGAGTTCAAGTCACATGACAGTTTCAGTTAAAGTCAACGTGATAAATCAGTAAACCATCAGTTGGAATTTAGGAAAGCAGTTGGCAAAAACATGAAAGACGTTATCTTTAAACAAACCAATCAGAATCAAATAATATCATATTTTAAGAATTTTCTTTCAGAGAGAGAGAGGAAAGAAAGGAAAAAGCGCCAGGAAATCACATGCGTGGAAGAAGCTCGCGGATGGAACCAATTTTGCAGAACCAGTTATTACAAGTTTCCTTGGCATCATAACAGACGTCTTTGGATTTAAAGTTCTCTGCAGAAATGAGAAAGAATTAAAAAAAAAAAAGTAAGAAACTTAAGCTTTTTCATGGAGATATCAACTGAAGATGTGGAAAACAAAGATTGACAGACCACAAAGCAGTTTTGCACTCATAATTGGGAATTTAACATTAAGAACATGCAACAAATTTGCACTATATACATTAAAATTGAACTATATAGCATTTTAAATGGTTTCAGAAACAGGAGTGCAGCATAATACCCACACATCCCTCCAAATGGGGGCCACCAGGGCTCTACCTACTCCACAAACCACCACCACCCCCAATCCCTCCTTCCCTTTCCAACATATGACATGTTCACCCCCTTTCAATTGGTTCCCTACCCAATTTGACTTCATGTGCAGCTGTTCTGACCATTTAATTAAAATTCCCTCTTAAGTTGGTTTATTGAAAGATCAAACTTTGAAGCCTTCGGAAAATGGATTGAGTTATCCAATCAAGGTGATTTTGGAGGGCCACCTTTCCAAGCAACTCATCCCTTCAGTCCAACTTAGGCTCCCACAATAATTCAAAATGTACTACCATGTACTACATGGAATCATTATATATACAACTATACAAGTAAGTTCAGACACAAACCCCATGGAAGGTTTGCATGGTGCAAGCTCTTTGTGGGCCACACTTGGGACCATGGAAAGCATTGAGTTGGAAGAATTTGGCCATTCAAAATGCCAATGAACTATCACATGAAACCCTTCTCAACTTGTGCCACAAGAACTTGGATCAAAACATCCAGTTGGTAATCATCTCTGTACTTTGTGTGATACCCCGACCCAAAATTAGGCCTAATTGTATGATTTTGTGCCGTTAATGATGTTTTGTGATCCGTTAATCTTGAATATTACGGAGTTGGCTTCCTAAAAAGTTCCAGATCGGCCCAATCGGAGCTCGGTAGCTCATGAATCCAACTCACTAAAGTTGGAAGGGCAAAATTGTAATTTCTCATAAATATTATTTATTAATGATATTAATCCTTG
Organism: Chimonanthus salicifolius; assembly: GCA_013350335.1. NCBI lineage: Eukaryota > Viridiplantae > Streptophyta > Magnoliopsida > Laurales > Calycanthaceae > Chimonanthus > Chimonanthus salicifolius. The sequence continues at coordinate 52,217,838 of CM023537.1, forward strand.
TTTATTTCAAAAAACATTTTAATTGAATTAATTAGACTTTCAAATTCACACTCTCAATGATTTTTAATTCTGAGATTATTGGATATTTTAATTTGTCTTTTTTAATTTTCAGAAATATAAATAAGTGTGACCCTAGGAGGTCCATATTTACAAAATATTAATTTTAAAATAATTATAGAAGTCAGAACATTACAAGCAAATATCATGTGTCTAATATATGTTTTAACCAATCCCCCTATACTTTTAGATTTCTAAAATAAAATTTTAAGAACACTTAAATAAAGCCTATTCTTTTTATGAAAATTTGCCTATACATCATTTTCGCTTAAATCAACGGGTTTTCGAAATATATTTTTCTCCAAATTTTTACAGTGCTCATGATTTTCAGACCCCAATCTTTTGGACCGGTTGGATTAATCTAATCAGACCTCTTTCTTACCCAAATTTTGAAGATAGACTTAAGGGACTTGAAAGCAAATAAAAATAATAATAATAAAAAAAAAAAAAATTACCGCTGCATGAATCAGCTGTCTGCACATGAATCACCACAGCTGTGCAGTGATTCACGAATCCTACAAATAGGTAACATAGCTACCTGACTGCTTGTTGAGCCAATGATTGTTCCCCCTCCATGGCTATAAATACGCATGGGAGGGAAGGAAAGAAATTACAAACTCAACTGATTTTCTGTTGCTGCATCTCCCTCAGTTTCTCTGTGTTTCTTCTTCCTGCAACTGTTTTTGGAAAAAATTTTGAGAACCAAAAACTCCACCCAATCTCTCAAGGAAAGGTGTCTTCAGAATAATTTAGAATCAAAATTGGAGTGTTTTGAAAGGTAAAATGAAGTTTTGAAATTTTGGAAAACTTGTTTTATTTTCATATATTTGGCGGTTACACCTTCAAAACCAAAGGAATCTCTCTATTAAATTATGTCCATTTGATTTCGAAAATGTAGTAGACTTATAGTAGAATACATCTAACTGGTTAGATTTAGAAAATGAGTCCAAAAAGCCCTCTGTTTTTCTATTCGTATTTCATATTGCCCGTCCCCACTGTTGTAAGATATAATGAACAAAAGGGATGAAAGCTGAGAGACACATGTGAAAAATACACTATCTTCAATATTATTTACTTGAATTACAAATCAATTACACCTAATGATATCTTTCGGTCAACTCTTGAATAAGACGTAAAAAATACAGTATCTTTAATATTATTTACAACACCCACCACACAATACACATGTCAGGTTAGCCTCCCAGGGATTATCCGTCTCTCACAAGGTTATATCTAGTTAGCACCCTACCTTTAGCAACACACCAACAACTCTTGAATAAGACATGTGAAAAATCCAGTATCTTCAATATTATTTACAACACCCACCACACAATACACATGTCAGGTTAGCCTCCCAGGGATTATCCTTCTCTCACAAGGTTATATCTAGTTAGCACCCTGCCTTTAGCAACACACCAACAAAACGATTGTACTTTACTCCTAATGATGTCAAAACAAGAAAGTGTCATTGCTTCTCTATGTAAACTAATTCCAGCTTTCACCGAGAATTCTCGAGGGGTCTCCATGCCAAATTCTGAAATCCTCTTCCTCACGGAAAATGCTCACCTCATTAAGTACCTCCAACTCTCCAACCACTCTATATAAAGATCTGCTCCCCCATCCCTAAGAGCGAGCTCCTCCTAAACACTACTACCACACAATAGTTCCTCCTAAGAAATCATAATTTTCGATAATTGTTGATTCTTTGTTTGATGCTAGCCAAAAAGTATAGGAAACTTATCCATGATGGAGACATCCCCCAACCATATTTCCTTCCAAAACCGAATCCTACTCCCTTTACCTATCACAAACCTTAAACCCTAATGAAAACCTCTCCCAATTGACCTCTTCCTACTCTTAGCCTATAAAGATCCTAGACCACAACAGAAGCCTTTTTCTCTACTTCCTCATTCATCACCCATCCCCCCAGGCCTTTCTCCATAGCTTGATTCAATAACCCTACGCCACAGTGTTATATGTTCATTCCCATATCTCCATGGCCATTTGCACAAGAGAGCCTCTTTCTGCACCTGAAATATAACCAGCCATAAACCACCTTCTTCTTTAGATATTGCTACCTCTTCTCAATTCAGAAAATGGACTTTTTCATATCCCCCCACCCATCCCACAAAAAATCCCATTGAAGCTTCTCCATCTCTTAGCAATAGTAGGTAGGTAGATTCAATAGAGTGGCTTTGTGATGCAAGACAAGTGATAGGGTAACCCTAAATGCCTAATTTAGTTCCTTAAAAATTAAAAGGGTGAAAATAATGCTCCCTAAATTTAAAATGGGCTAAAATTAATCAATCAATTAATATATGTAATTAATTAATATAAAATTTACCACAAACAATCATGCAAAATATCCTTGGAATCTAATAGACTAATGAATAGCTGAATGGAATATGGGTAATAACTAAGTGAGTTAATGATGGAATAAATCAAAAAAGAAAAGGGACGATGGATAAAATGTAACACCCCACCCACATGGGGGTGTGGGAAAAAGTCCCACATCGCCCATGTGATGGAGGGGGTGTGGGCTTATAAGAGGGTGCTCCCTTCTCCTTAGCACAAGGCATTTTGGGCTTGATCTTGTGCTGAAGGGACGGGTTGTTACATAAAATGAGTTAACTAGGAAAGGTTTTAAATAAGGCACTATCTGTATGGAAGAGAATGGGTTTGGGACTGGTGGAAGTAACAAGAAGGGTTAAAGGGGGGGATGGCGATGAGTGTGTTGGGCTAAGGAGGTGGCAGAAGTGACATAGGCCAAGGGGAGGAAGCGGCAAGGCCAAAAGGGGCTTCTTGGAGGATCGGCCAAGGTAAACAGGGCTTGGGACAGGTGGCTGCAACAAAGGAGAGGTCGCATATGGGTGGCAACAACAAGAGAGGATGGTAGATGGGATTTCAAGAGGGTCACGGCTGCAGTAAAAAGAAAAGACAAGGGAGAAGAAGAGAGGAAGAAGAAAAGAAAAAGTAGAATACCTGGCTTCTCGCCCTTTGCTTGGATTCGCTCCAAAGAAATCTCGCCGCACCTTGGAAGAGGTATTTGCTAAAATCTCAAATCTTATTCATCGTGTTTTTGCCTCAAGGAGGCTACAACTTATATAAAGACTTATACTACTAAACATAAAACAACAAAACTATTACTAAACTACCCCTAATCAAATAAAGCAATTACATAAAAATAGACATTACTAAATTAAAAAAAAACAATAAGCAACTGTTATATTTATGCTCCGCATCAAACTCCCCATCTGAAAAAAAACTCGACCTCAAGTTCAAACAGATAAAAAGACAAAAATCTACCCACGCATGCGTCTAGCCTGTGTGGGGTCTTCAAAGTACAATCACGCACACGTGAGGCCTTCAGGTGTCAACCAGTTGAAGCATCATCATTGGACCACAATAAGAATATTGGATCAACTCTCATTCGCCATGTGTACTTCTCTTATACATGGTCTTTCCCTCTTGTACCTCCTCCTTCATTAATCGAATTCACTCGTTACTGTTGCAAAAAAAAAAACTCTCATTCACCATCAATGGTATACTCGGAAACCTGTATTGAGATCACGAGCAACTCTGGCTAGCGACAACAAGATGGGACCAGAATGCACTTCTGATAATACAAGACGGATGCCACGATCAACTCTGCTTGGCGGTAGCAACAAGATGTGAGTAGAATGCATCGTCGATGAGAAGACTCCGATATCTCTCCAGTAGTTCCGAAACAAGTCGCGGTATCTCGCGCTCAGTCAGCTTAGACACCCAAATGACATCTGTCACAGGCAAAGGTGTCCACTCTAGAAGAGAGGTCTGATATACCTGATATCTGTCTGTAGAAACAACTTCTTGTACCAAGATAAATTCTATCTTTTCTCTCTTGGGTGGCAAAGAAAATAAGGGAGGTAGGATTGGTGAAGATTGTATAGGTGCAGCCATGTGTTATGAAGTGGGTCTGAAAAGCTAGTAGGAAGGTCAATGTGATGATCAGGATTGAAGGCAGCTCTAAACTGTAAAGGTGGGCTAGATGGTGCAGCTGTTGGGCTATGAAAAGGTGAGGGAGGTACAGGCTGAATTAGCTGGACATGCACATCGCATGGTTCATGGAATGGATCAGGAAGGCCATGAGGTACAAAAGGTAGAGGCTAAGATGGTGACACAGGTAAAGGTTGAAGGGACTATACCAATAAAGGTTGAGGGGACTGTACTGGTAGGCGACACGGGTCATGTTGTGGATCAAGTTGTGGATCAAGAAGGCCAATAAGATTAGGGTGAGGCCGTGGGTCAAGAAGGCCAATAAGATGGTCAGGAAGGCCAATATGTGGGACAGGGTCATGCTGATGTGGGATGGGATCAGAAGGTGAAGGTATTGGATCTGGACAGGGTGTGAGGTGCTCCACATGATCATCCACATCAAATTCATTGGACTTGCAATGAGTATCGGCAGCAAACTTATATTTTTCATCTCTTATATTAATTTGACTTTTAATTTCAGCGTGTGAATCATGAATGTGTTGTGCAATTGCATGTACAAACCAAGTGACACTGACACTGGGATAGGATCTATGGACTGGGATGGAGTGAGAGCACACCTAACCAAAGCAAGAGGAGTTTTTCTGGTCTCCTCAGGTTTTTCGCCCTTGGGAGATTCTTCTATCAAAAGAGGTATCTCCTGACTTCTGGTTTTGAGTCTCTGCCTATATTTGAGAGGGACATATTTCTCCATTAACAACTCTCTCATTTCGTCCCAAGTCAAATTGAGGTCTTTTCTTAACCTCCTACATTTCTGTTCCACGTCATCCAGAAAGTTCGGGCTTACTCCACCAATTTCAATTTGGCGCAACGGACTCGTCGACTTTCTGACATGTCATGTCACTCACAGAAGCGTTCCATGTCCGATAGCCAATCGAGAAAAACTTTGGGATCTAGACGTCCATCAAAATTTTGGGCACGACAGGAACAATCTTCAAGACACATTCTTCATTTTTAGTAACGTCCTGAGGCTTATGGGGCTGATGGTACTCACCACGATCAACTCCTCGGAATTCAGTCAACTGGGTGCTCTTGGGTTGTACAGGAATGAATTTAACATTTATGGCTTCCTGTCTCTTTTGAAATTCAGTCATCTAGATAGTCAATGGGTGAGGAACTTATTGAACCAAGCTGGGGGTTGTTCTCCTGACATATCTAGATAATTCTAAATGATGTGTCGTACACTATATGCCATTTTTTTTAAATATTTTTTAAAAATTAATTTTTTTATTTTTTTTTTTTTACACTAAATGCAAATCTGGGACCGTGGATGTTTAAGGAAACACCTTAACCTTGCTCTGATACCAATTTGATACATGACAAGTGATAGGGTAACTCTAAATGCTTAATTTGGTTCCCCAAAAATTAAAATGGTGAAAATAATGCTCTCTAAATTTAAAATGGGCTGAAATTAATCAATCAATTAATATATGTAATTAATTAATATAAAATTTACCACAAACAATCATACAAAATATCCTTGGAATCTAATAGACTAATGAATAGATGAATGGAATGTGGGTAATAACTAAGTGAGTTAATGACGGAATAAATCAAAAAAGAAAAGGGACGATGGATAAAATGAGTTAATTGGGTAAGGTTTTAAATAAGGGACTATCTGTATGGAAGAGAAAATGGCTTACGACAAACTAGAGAATGGGTTTGGGACTCATTTTCTAAGTGAGTTAATGACAGGTGGCTGCAACAAAGGAGAGGTCGCATATGGGTGACGACAACTAGAGAGGATGGTAGATGGGATTTCAAGAGGGTCACGGCTGCAGTAAAAAGAAAAGAAAAAGGAGAAGAAGAAGAGAGGAAGAAGAAAAGAAGAAGTAGAATACCTGGCTTCTCGCCCTTTCCTTCGACTCGCTCCAAAGAAATCTCGCCGCACCTAGGAAGAGCTATTTGCTAAAATCTCAAATCTTATTCATCGTGTGTTTGCCTCAAGGAGGCTACAACTTATATAAAGACTTATACTACTAAAAATAAAACAACAAAACTATTACTAAACTACCCCTAATCAAATAAAGCAATTACATAAAGATAGAAATTACTAAATTAAAAAAAAAAACAATAAGCAACTGTTATATTTATGCTCCGCATCACTTTGATTGATGTCAATCTTCCCCCGAAAAACAGATAACTCTTTGACCATCCTACCAACCATTTTTTGAAACGCTCCACTACTGGGTCCCAATTTTTTTTGGATCAAGGATTAGCACCAACCGGTAAACCTAGGTATGACAATGGTAGTTTCCCAACTTTACAACCCACCATACCTGCTAACTCATTTATCCACAGAATCAGTAGACGGTAAAAATGTTGAAACAGATACAAACACGAACCTGGCAAAGAGCAAATTAAATTTCCATCGTCATCATATTCTGCCTTCCGTTTGATGCGTTCCCACACCAAATTACCAAGCATGTCCAAAACCTCTGTAACTAGAATAAATATAGCAGGATAAAACTGTGCAACAGATGTGTCCATAAGAAGCCTAGCAACCTGCACAAGACAAGTATTAGTTCAGAGGATATGAATAATCCTACACTAACATGCCACTCATAGTGTGCTGGAGACAGTAATGGGAAAAACTAGATTATAAAGAAAACATCACAATGCATGCTCATACAAATAGCAAATGTTCGCCTCAAATCAACAGGAATTCATTCACAGATTTGAATGCAAATAAATCTAAACTGATTCTTTGATGATGGGAAAATTACATCTAGTGTAGTGATTTCAAAAGAGCCAAGATGATCTTGTCTACATTTAAAGATTGGGCTTAGAAGTAACAAACCCAATAAATTACCATCAACAAAATAAATCTATCACAAAATGCAGGCCCAACAATGAATTCTTCTCTACTCAACTTCAAAAATAATAAAATTCTCAAAAAACTATTTTCTTTAATTTGAAATAAATCAAAGAAATACCTTTAATAATTGATGCAGGATGCTTGATTCTCGATCGTTACTACTCTTGAAGCAAGACACGCTTTGAAGGAGAAAATCAAGGAGAAAAAGACAATCTCCTTAAGATAACTCTTCTATGCAGATTTGGATAAAAAACTTTTAAAATTCCACAAATAAAATAACAAACTCAACTCTATTCTAGCCTTGAGAACCCTCACTAGTATTTATAAGGTACATCTACATAACAAATTTCAAAAATAATGGATGTGGGACTAATTACAAACTCAAACTCGTCACTCTATGACACCCTATCAGAAAACAGGTAATAACTTCTCCTATATATGTCAAAATCATATAAACTTGGCCTTGTTAGATAGATTGTTGAAAAATTCATCCAACGAATCCAATTCATGTCAATCGGACATTGTATTGGACCTGAAATATGATCATTACTGAAAATTACGAAAACTAACTTAAAATAAAACTATATCTAAATAAAAAATCATCTTACCGGTACCCCATGCGCATGTGCCGTTGATGTGCCTGCATTAGTTATGAACTAAATAATTCTTTATTTGAATGATAAACTGACTCAATCTTGCAACATTGTGGTTGCGATACAAAGAACCTTCAACCTGTGGTAAACATTCTTATCAAGATGTATGAGAACAAACCCCAAGACCCCCACCTCTCCCCGAGTACGTGGGTGTTGGGTAAAAAACTGTGCCTTTTAAAACTATTATTTGGATTGAGCTATATGCCTTTTTTTACACCGAGCTGACTCAAACCTGAAAGTTGTGGTTGCAACCAGGAACCTTCCAACTATCCTATAGGTTCTCACCAACATGTTCAAAATGAAGGTCCCCTACAATGAGGTGAAGCATTTTGGAAACATATACAAAGAATAGAACCAGAACTCTAGCATGTACGGTTGGTAAAATGCGTCAAAGGTAAACTTGAAATGAAGCATCATGATATTTATAGTAACAGTAGTAACTGCTATCTAAAAGGACGACATGTAAAACATGTGTTGAAAGATCACTGGCACTCGGGCAGTTCAAAAGTTTGAACGCAACACTGCAGCCCACAACCCACTCAAACTGGTAAGCACAACCTTGCAACATAAAGTGCCTTCTGATGTAGGTTTCTCTGAAGGAAAAAAAACAAAACTATCTACCCTAGCGATGGAGGTTCCGACACCTTCCTGTCCTCTCAAAACCGAGAGAAAGAAGATTTCAGATCTTCAAATGTTTTCCTACCCAGATCTCCCTGTCACTCTGGCTTTGCCGTTTTCAAAAAACTGAAAACCCCTCTCATCACCGAACAGCTTTCAGCGCCTCTTCTCCAATTTGAGATTTTCCTTTCCGCTCTGAATCCGAAACTTTGCTCTGATATCAATTGTTGTGCAATTAACCCACACACTCAATCACAAATCGAATCGCACACAAGCAAAGACAGCAAGAACACACAATTTTACGTGGTTCGGCAAAATCCAGTTGCATCAGATCTGAGGCAAGGAGCAGCGGTGGAACCAGGGCAGGCACGAATCTAAGAGGAGAGTGCCTAGCAGCATGAGATCTAGAGGGTTTCTCGGATTTGGTAGCACCAAGGACTGCAAATCGGTAAGCAGACAGGCAACAGCAGCCTGAGCAGGTGGCAGCCTGAAGAGGTGCGGCTGGAAAGGCTGGAGCAGAGGGTTTCTTTTTTTTCAGATGTGTTTTCTTGTCTTGTCATGCGGTGCAAAGTTTTTCTGGTGAAGGCATTATTCATGGCCAGATCGCATAGAGAGGCCATCACAGAGAAAGAAAATTAGAATTAAAAAAAAAAAAAATTGCCCACCAAGTGTTCGATGATTTTCCGCAATGAAAAAGGAAAAGTCTTACAGCAACGTTCTTAGGCAGAAGCAGCAGAAGGATCAGATCGATTACAAATATGAGAGAGATGACTCAGAACTCCCTTCAATCCAGAGTTCATGATTGGACAAAATCAACGGTCAAGATTGTTTTGCGGTTTTTAGAGTCATCCGGACTCGGAATTTAGTTATGTCTTCGCCTCTACATTCGCAGCAAGGAGATCTACGCAGTGACCGATGTTGATAAAGAAAGAGAGAGAAAGGAACTTAGAGGACAGGAAAAAGCCGGGATCCACAGGGTTCATTGTGTTTGGCTTTGTTCTCGGATTAGAGATAAGGTATTCTCAAGACACGGGACAAGATTGTCTGAGAAGGCAGACAAGGTGGAGCAACGAGACTTGCGTTGCGGAATTTGTCTACGGCTCTTTAAACAGGAATGAGTTTTGGACTTTAAACTCATTAAATATCTCTCTTTGAAGGAGTCAGGAGTGGATCAATGGCAGTGACAAGAATCTCGGCGGCAATGCTCGAGGTGGAGCCTGGTTGGGCTGATCAGTCTTTCTCACTGAACACTGGTGGATCATCCCAGGATGTGGGATGCGCATCTTACACAAGATGTGGAATTGCAAAGGGAACACAGGAATCTCGGCGACAATGCTTGAGGTGGAGCCCGGTTGTGCTGATCACACTTTCTCACTAAAGACTGGTGGATCATCCCAAGGTGTCTTACAGAAGATGCAGAACTGTAGGTGCTACACAACAGGTGGAGGTGTCATAAACACAGGGCAACAATCTTCAAGGGGTTAGACTTTTTCGCCAATGTGGAGATTTGTTGAGTTTTATAGCTCAAAGCCCTTTTGAGCCTGGACTGTCTGTAAGGCCAGGGACCAGGCCCATTGGGCCCAATCTATGTTGTAAGCACAGCAGTATATATTGCCTCTTTCTCTTAGGGTTTTCTATATCTGTGAGGGAGAGAAAGAGAGACTGAGGAGAAGGGATGGGTAGGATTGGTTTGAAATCCTTGTAACGTGTCAAATAACTTCTTCTTAGTGGAATCATCACGCTCTGTGGATGTAGGCGGTTTTGTCGAACCATGTAAAATCTATGTTCTCTGTGTTCTTGTGTGATTGCGTGTTTGATTTGTGATTGATTGTGTGGGTTGATTGCATAATACTTTCCACTGCATCAGAGGTACCTTCCACTGCATCAGAGGCTCTTGCCGATGCAGATAAGTAGGATTGCATCTGTTAAATGCTAGAAACAAAGTTGTAGCTTTCAAGTATGAGTTTAGAAAAAGAAAAGAAAAACATGTTGAAAACATCCATCCAGCTATGTACAGAGGATACTAGCACATCAGTGGACTGTGGATCAACCCAATGACCTAAACCATATACTTGGTCCACCCATGGGCCACAATGGGGAATGCTGATGAGATGATCCAAACAGTGGACTTATTTTTCTATAATGTCCATTCCCAAATCCCAAATGAAATGTTTAAGATTGTTAACCAAAGTTACTCTTCAAAAGCATAGACAGTCGACAATCGAAAGTTTGATTTTTTACAATGTGACTTTCCATACCATGTTTCATGTTTTCTATACAAATGTCCAAATCTGAAAGTTGATCTTTGGATTGATGGGCATTGTGATTTCGTAAGACTATTTTTGCAAGGTAACTCACGAAAGCTGGCCTAGATTGACTATCTGATGTTCACACCCATCAATTGGGCTGTCCAGTGTCCACATCAATGAACTATAAGTACAATGTTTGATGTGAAGTTTAGGCATATCAATGTAAGAAAATAAGAGAACAATTGCCAAGCAAAACGGTTATAATCAATCAAACTATAAACATGAAAAACAACAGGACAAATAGAACATTCTTCAGTCATACTAGAAAACACCAAAAACAACAGAAAGAACAAAACAGTCTCCCAAACTATTGAAGGTTTGTGTAAGAAGATATTCAAAATTATTCAATTAGATTAGATTTAATCACAAGAAAAAATATATATTCTCAAATAACAGCCATATCCTTGCCTTGATTGATAACTTGAGAGACGTTACACGATCTTCAGCTCGCCATGCACGGCCAATATCATCTTTAAGTTCATGTAATCGTGAAATATATTCTTGTCGGGTAATAATTTTTACCTCCTCCTCGGCATTTTTTTGTGGATCATCCAGCTCCTCTAGATGCAAGTTTGACAAAGACTTCTCTGTTGCTGCAAGGAACCATGGATCCCCATGGTTGTGGCTGTATTGAGTCTAATGACTACCTATTTCTCAAGCATCAATGACACTCAAGTAGAAGTATAAAATTTGAAACACTGCCTAGTTGTTGACGAGATAGATAACATACCTTTACGTCCTTTTACTATCACATCAGACATCTGCAAGAGCAAATAGGTTCAATGACATAAATATTTAGAACAAAGCCAATCCATGAGACTACTGTTCAAAAGAAATGATCTGTACAAATAATCCCTAAGAACCAATGAAGAAGACCTCAAAGTTTCAGAAATTTTCTTTTTCCTTTTCTTTTTTTCTTTAGTGCAATATGACAAATTTACTCATTAGAGAAATTAATCAGAAATGACTTTCTTTAGAAAGGTTAAAAATTTGACTAAGAAAGTAAAGAATACAATCTAACATAGGGATTATTACCGCTCCAAAAAAAAGGAGAGAATACAATCTAACATAGGATAGCTCAAAATATTGAAAACCCTAGATCTAAATGCTAGATTGATGTTTTTATGAGACTGCAAAAGTGTGTTGTAAAGCCTAACATGACATGCAACCTATATCCATGATTCACATACGATATTAGAGAGATAAGTTACCATTAAACAAACAATGATTCAATGAATCAAAGAACTTCAAAAGGAAATATGGCACCCACACATAATGCACTCACAGTTGTGTGACTTGTCTTTAGTGCAAAATCCCTCAAATTTATCTAGATTTAAAATCAGTCAACCAAAATAATTGAAATAGGGCTATTGAACCACCTAGGGTTTGTTAAAAGGAATTAAGATTTCTTATTTATGATTTCAAACAAAAAATAGATCTCTAATAGACTCATACAACAGCTTAGGGTTAGATTTGTGCTTCCAAGATAGAGATAAAAGGTTGGGGCAAAGAATAAGGCCAAAATGGCAAATATGCAGGTCCTAACTAGGTTTTGGTGAACAATGGTGGGGTTCATCCTAGATTGGTTGAGGTTAGGGTTATTGTGATGTGGAGAAACTACAATTGGAATGTTACAATAAGAAAAACAAATAAAATTAAATCACACAAAACATATAACACAAAGTCTAGTGGGTAGTGCCACCCTTAGGATCATGTAAATGCAATGTGGATGGGGCAGCAAGGGGTAAACCCAGGCCGGCTGGAATAGGAGGAGTATTGCATGATGATAGGGGTAGGATGTTTTTAGCATTTTCCGAGCCATTAGAGATAATGGAGTCGAATGAGGCAGAACTGAGAGCAATCAGGAGAGCACTCCAGGTTTGGTCTAGGTTTAGGGTCGGTAATCTCATTATCAAAGGTAACTCGACCGCTGCCACCTCCTGTGCTAGTAATAAGAAATCTCCCCCGTGGAGGTTAACAAGCATTACTAGGGACATCAGGAGGCTATGCAAGGCGAGAGCCATCACTTTCATACATACACCTCGGTCGGCGAACAATATGTCTGACTTCTTAGCGAAAGTGGGTGTTCACAAACAAAGACTGGCTTTGGAACTGTTTTCATCATATCAGCCTTGGGAGAGTGATGAGAAGGGGACTCCTTTTTGTATCTTTTGTTGGGAGGGGCTTTTGTTCATATATTTTTGTTCGTTCCATTTCTTTTGCTTCTTGTGTTTTGTTGTTTCTTCTCATTTTTTCCTCATTTTCTTCTTCTTGGAACCTAGTATAATTCTCCTATACTTGGTTCTCTATGTACTTAATTCTTGTCTTTTAATGAATAATGTCGTTAATGTTTCAAAAATAACCAAGACAAAAATTTAATGTCTTTCAACTTTTGATGCCTACCTCCCATTTACTTCATGCTTGAATTTTGTTAGTTTGGTAATGTTGTTTTTATTACCATTGCTTAATTTCATCACCATGGTTTCTTTTCTTTTAATGATGATTTATCTCCATGTTTGATCAGATATTTCAATTTTAGTAATATTTGATGGTTGTCAAGAAGTGGACATCGAGACCATCTGTTGCATAAACTAATAATCGATTGCATTTGTAGGATTCATTTGGCAAAAGGGACCCCACCCCTCGCGTGAACGTAACATGTTGTGTTGAATGTCACTCCCGATTCCCGAGGGATCGACCACTATTCTAAAAAGAGTGTGCAGATAAGTAAGGTGGCGCTCAACTATCAGCAATTGTTCCCAAAGTGGGGGAAATGTTTGTTAATGGCAGAAATCAGGATAATTAACATAGTCTTACCACAAAAACTAACCATCCACCCACCCCCAGACACACACCCCTGCAATAGCTACCAAGCAAGACCGTGAAATCAAGAGAACCCCGAACTAGGGCAATTCCTAGAAAATTTTCCCAATCCAAATAACAACAGTTTCAAAACTAGCGTGAAATACAAATGCAAAGAACATATATATCAAATGGTCGAAATAAAATTGAACACTTAAAATCAGGCCACGCAACAATTACCAAATGAGTCTTCAGTCTAAACCCTAAACAACAGCAAAAGGACGAACAAAATCTAACCGGTGAAATGGATATAGTTTGCGTGAAGGAGAACTTCTGCATCAAAGACCTCTTGAAATTAGCCCATTCTTTAGCAGAGAAACTAACTTCATTAGAGGGACCTGTCGTGTAACTTTCATTCGTAATGGAAACAAGACCCAGACTGGGCCCTCTCAAAGGATCATCATAGAAATCAATCTTCTCGCTCTCAGGAACATCAACCTAATTAAGAATTCAGGTGAATCAACAGAAAAATAAATTGAAGGGGAATGTGGAATGTTGGTTTGATTTTTAAAGAAAAAAACCTGGGAAGAAGAGGAAGAGAAGGTGGCGAGAGGATGAGTATCGGAAGGTGTGCGTGGAAGCGTAGAGGCTGCTTCCTCTGCTCTGTAGTCTCGATCTCTGAATTTCATGGTCCTCACAACTGCTGTCATCTCTTTCTTTCTCCCTCTGTCGTTCGGGAATCTGGAACGTGGATTTTCAGGTTTCCGCTACCGGAATTCTTTTCAGAAACCCTCTGCTTCGCCGCATTGGTAATTCCCACGAGAAAATTGCTGACCAAAGTCAATCAGTCCAAATCCGACCGTAGCCAGCCCGAACTCAGTCTAAACAGACGGATTTAAACATGTCTAGAAAGTAGAAACCCGTTGACCGGAGCTCTCACTATTTTTAGAAATTTAGAGCCTTTTTAGTTGAAGTACAGGGGTAGAAAAATCGGCCGGGCCGAGATCCCGGCCGATTTTCCATATCGGCCATCGGCCGAATTTTTTTTCTCTCCTACTTTTTTTTTATTATTTAAAAAAAAAATTCAAAAAAATTACAGTAAATGCAGATAATTATGGGCTTATTGAATATGTAATTTTTTCATAAAATATCGGACATTTACATCTTCGAATATATTTTTGAAGTTAGGATAACGGGAAATTATATAATTAGTAATAAAATTGTGAAAATTATAAGGAAAAGGATATAAATGAGGAAAATTTGTAGAAATAATTTCATAATTTATTTTCTTAGTCAATGAGTGTTATTTTAAGTTAGGATATCCCTAGGGTGTGCCAAGAACACAGTATTTTATAAATAAGGTTACCCTAGGGTGTGCCGAAAACACATTTAGGAAAGTCAAAAGACCTTGAAGTCTTAAATTATTTTTATCAGGTTATCGTAATTAGTTCGGATATTCAATTTGAGAAATTTTGAAAATACACACTGCTTAAAAAATAACTTTAAAGTTTTAAAGGAGATTTTATTATTTAATACACTATGCACATTATTTTTTAAGCATCGTGTATTTTCAAAATTTCTGAAATTGAATATCTGGACTAATTATGATAACCTGATAAATATACTTTAAAACTTTAAGGTCTTTTGACACTCCAAAATGTGTTTTCGGCATACCCTAGGGATACCCTTATTTGTAAAATCTGTGTTTTAAATATTTAAGAGTGTCAAAAGACCTTTAAGTTTTAAAGTATTTTTATCAGATTATCGTAATTAGTCCGAATATTCAATTTGAGAAATTTTAGAAATACACAGTGTTTAAAAAATAACTTTAAAGTTTTAAAGGAGATTTTATTATTTAATACACTATGCACATTATTTTTTAAGCACTATGTATTTTCAAAATTTCTCAAATTGAATATCCGGACTAATTACGATAACCTGATAAATATACTTTAAGACTTCAAAGTCTTTTGACACTCCTAAATGTGTTTTCAACACACTCTAGGGATACCCTTATTTATAAAATACTGTGTTTTATATATTTAGAAGTGTCAAAAGATCTTTAAGTCTAAACTTTTAAAAATACACAGTGGTTTAAAAATAATTTTAAATTTTTAAAAAAGAATATTATCAATTACACAATTTGAAAAATAACTTTTGATAATATTAGAGTACACGCAGCTTTGTCAAATGGGTTTTCACTTAAAAACCCTAATGCTAATGTTTTAATACCCTTATTCTCTTTCACTCTCTGTTAAACCCTAGCAGCCGCCGCCTGTATTTTTCCCACTCTCTGCATTTTTTCCATCAACGAAGAAGAGAAAGAAGAGAAAAGAAGCCCTGAAAGGTGTGCGATTTTTTTCTTCAATCTTTTCTCTATATTTTCTTTTTTCTCTTTCCATTCTTGTCCGCTATTAAAAAAAAACCGAATTTTTAAAAATCGGCCGATACTGTGACCGATAATTCGGTAAAAAATTCGGCCATATCGGCTGAATTTTTTTTGTACGGCCGAAACTATACGTATCGGCCGATATAATTCGGTGGTCAAAAATCTGAATTATATCGGCCGATATGCACAGTATCGGCCGATATTTTGACCCCTGAGTTGAACGGACAAGCTCTCTGTTGAGATCCTATTAGCAGTATAGGACCTAACGAGCTTTTTGGCTTATTTAGTTTTCTAGTATGTATAGCTTACGTATTGACTAAGGATAAAATCAAGTTTAACGCTATTTATATGTTTTTAATATAGGAAATAAAGTATTTCACAATATTCGTCTTAGAAACTCAAAAGCAATTTAAAGAAACTCAAAATCATATTATCTCGATATTAATCTTCACATCAACTTCAACGTAGTAACATCTCTCAAAAACTTATTTAAATTTAAAGTAAGTGAAGCTTCAAAGAGGATGAATCAAAATTCCGCCTTCTTACTAGAAGAATTGAATGAGATGGAAAACTTTCTTAGGTGAAATTGACATCATACAAAATTCACTAAAGAAAATAAGAATTTTAGAATTGAATTTCTTAATTCAATCTCAAGAAGTAGAAATTAGATTCATCCAATGTTTTGACAGAAATTAATTCTAGAACTAGAAAACAAAACAATAACTCAAAAGAGAGAACTCAAAACTTGAATTGATTATTTGTGTGTACAATGGCCCAAGACCTTTATTTGTACACAATTGAAAAAAATTTATCATAAAAGATGTCATCCATCTTAACCATCCATTCCACTCACTTAAACTCCACCTAACTTCTTAACTCCATGTTTTCCTTTCACCAAACCTTCCTTGGGACCAGTTCATGGGTGTGAGAAAGCAAATTCGTGGAGCAATTTTGGTGAGAATGAATTTGTAAAGTTTGGAGCATTCGACCCATGTGATATAAACTTGTGTTGATTTTGGAGTAATTTAGGTGATTTTTTGTGCGGTAAATGTGGGTCTTGGCCACAATTATTTTTCTCATTCTCAGTTAAAGCTAATTGAGCAATTTCATCACTTGCTTGAATTTGGTGCTCACCAAATTGATCAAATCTTTCTCAAATTTATGCATGAAAGCTTCAATTTCTTCATTGTTACTTTTAATTATTCCCATATCAAAAATCTTCAAGAACCATGTCTTTATCTTCAATCTTTAATTGATCTTCATTTCTTCTAATTAAAATTGTGATGCCCCCATCAGTTATACACATGTATTTGTACATTTATAAAATATATTATATTGTATACTATGTATAAGATAAGCGACTCCACCTCTAAGGCTCTAATCTTAAGTCTCCATTTCTCCTTCTCTATAAAAATCTTCTGTAAAAATAGAAATGAAAATCCAATATGCTTTTCCTTTCTTCAAATCTTTCATCTTTATGTTAGGAATATAATATACAAAATATAACACCATTCACAGCACGAAATTAAATCAAACACACAATAATAAATCGGACACCAGGATTTAAGTGGTTTGGCAAAGACCTTCCTACATCCACGAAGCGTGAATCCACTATGAGAGTAAAGAGATAATATCGGTACAAGAAATTAAATAAATCACTCATATTTAAATCCCAAACCCAAGTCCCAAAATCCATGTACAATACATTGTTGCTACCCCCGCAACTAAATCCCAGTTGCTCCTCTCTAACTAGCACTCTCAACTCCAAAAGAATGAACCCTTCTTCTTCCCAGCTCTTTGGTGTACGTCATGTGCTTTCCTATGGTGGCCGTTGTCCCTGCATTGTTACCCACGCAGGCTATCTCACGTGTTACCTTGCTTCTCTATTTCAATTCCCCACAATGCCATGTGAAGGACCAAGAGCCTCCTCCACTTCTCCGCAATGTCGTTTGAAATACCAAACAAGCACATCATGCATTTCTTATGCGCCTAAGCTGTAACAGCCCGCCCTTTTTCAACTCGTAATCAGAGTTTTTTTTTTTTATATATCAGAGTATGAGCAAGAGCGGGATGTCACGACGCGAGTTAAGTCCTGACTTCTAAAATCCGACCCTTAACTGGCCAAACCCATATGTGCGTGGACTAAGTCCATGAGAAGCATTTCACATATGGTACTAAATAAAACTTGCGGAATATTACCTAAACTAACTGCGGATTATAATGGAACCTATGACTACTCCATTTTATTAGATAGCAAAGTACATTGTCATTTTTCCAAAGTTATCTTAACTTAATCAATCATTCTAAACCATACCAAACCATAGCAAATATTAACTAAGTTATTACATGTCCATGTAAACTTAAATAAAAGGTCCATAAATAAGTCCAATCAAAAGCCCAAGCTCCTATGCTTAGCTTTCCTCGTGATCCCCAGCCTTTGCCTTTCCTTTTCCTGCATCATCCTCTAAGGATATAAATAGGGCGTTAGATCAACACGCCCAGTAGGTCTTCCGATTAGGGTAACCACATGGTTAGTATAAAAAAACATGTATATTCATAATATATGGTCATCAAAACATATAAAACAATGCTATGTATGTATGCCAATGTAATGAGTCCTACCAATCACAAATATACATAGCCATCACTTAACGGGACTCTCATCGTCAAGGTTAACCACAGTGCTCTTTCGTTTACTCTTGATGGGACTCTCATCATCAAAGTAATCCTCCTGGCGGGACTCTCATCGCCTAAGGAGGCCCCACAGTTACCTCACAGACATACCGACGGAGTGTGGGCTTCGGTTTCCGTAACCATCACCCATGCCATGCACGAGATGTCAATGAATACATGATACATGTCATTTATAAATACATCCTAACATTTCAAAGTCCCATTTATAACATAATACTTTAACATAAACTACTCATAAAAATCATGATAAAACATCACATATAAGAGTGGTTACAAAGAGGTAGGAAAACCTACCTAAAAAATCACTTTGAAAGTCGCTCTTCTTAAACCGTCACCCGCTCACGAATGCACACTGTTTAAGATATTCCATCACCTTGTTAATAATAATAAATTAAACTTAAATCCCATTTGATTTCCATTTTAAGCCTAAGGCCACAAACACCAACTTGTGGGGTTCGGCCATACTCCATGGCCGAACCTCACCCTTTTTAATTTTGGTCCCATTTATTTTCAAGTCTATTAATCTCATCACTTAAACACCAGTCCTCTATTATTTGTAATAACCCAAGTCCATAAAAAAATATTACCCATTTAATCCCTTCCATGTCCATGGCAACCTATCATGGTGTTCGGCCATACACTATGGCCGAACCCATGGCTCATGTTTCCTTCACCCCATATTATTTTTATACCATGTAGAATGATTAATATTCTTCCCTTAAAAGGTCCTTTAAACTCTTAAACATGCATCCACCAATTCCATGTTTTGAAAACCTTATAATAAAATTAGTGCACAAAATAATCCTAGTGGGGTTCGGCCATATAACATGGCCGAACCTCACCTAGTCATCCTTGGTCCCTCTTTTAACATCTTAGCCATAATAACCCCATGGTTCGGCCATGAAATGGCCGACCCATGTCTTGTCCATTATATTCATTTAAAAATCCTTTTCATGCCATTCATCATGTTCCATGATCTTTAAGTTTTGAAACCCTTTAAATTTAATAAAACAATCCACATGAGTCAAAGTCTAAGAAATTCTAATTCTATGAATATATTGGGTGGGGTTCGGCCATACTCCATGGCCGAACCTCACCCCTTCTTTTCCATTCTTTTGGTCCATAATAACATCTTAGAAATTAATTTAAACATCACCCTTGTTCTTCCATTGGACTGATTTAATCAACATCTAAGTTTTCATCCATTTAAAAATCCTTTTAAGATTATCATAATGTCCCACAATTTCAATCCTCAAAATGACTAAGTCTTTCCATGGGGTTCGGTCATACATATGGCTGAACCCTATGGTTCATCTACTCCTCCTACACATACTCATTCAGTCCTTAATTTTTATCCATGGGGTTCGGCCATAACCTTGGCCGAACCATATAGTTCTTTTAGACAAAATTTTAATAAATAACGCTCACCGATTTCGCGACTCCTCTGGTCTTTCTTTGCTCTTTCTTGCTTCCTTTCTTCCTTAGCCTCTTTTCCTCCTTTCTCTTGCTTCTTTGGCCGAGACTGATCTTGATGAAATCTTTGAAGTGATTCGGCCAAGGTGTGGATTTGAGAGAGAGAGAAAAACTTGAAATGGTAAAATTACTTCAAGTCTTTGAGAGGAACGGCCAAGAGAGGAAGAAAATGAGATAAGAATTTTCTAAGTGTTTGATCTTTTTCTCTTAGGTTGCTGGCCGGCCAAGATAGAGTGTGAGGGAGAGAAAGCCAAGAGGGAGAGGGAGAGTTTGAATTTGAAAGTTAGGCCATAAACATCTCCATTTGCTTGAATTTCAAACTTAAACCACCTCCAATGTGTATCAGATATAACTCCTCCATCTCCTTTGTTTGAATTTGAAGATTAATCCATAAACATCTTCATCTCTCTCCATCGTGTAAATTTTGAAATAAAACCAAACTCTTCTCTTTGTTTGAATTTGAAGATTAATCCATAAACATCTTCATCTCTCTCCATCGTGTAAATTTTGAAATAAAACCGAACTCTTCTATTTGTTTGAATTTGAACATTAGCCATATCCCTCTCCATCTTCTCCAACGTGTATCATTGTTTTAAATTTAAAACATATAACCAAAAATTCCCATCTCCAATGTGTATCACCATTTTGAATTTAAACATAATTCCTCCATCTCATTTGTTTGAATTTCAAACATGAAACCGTCCACCCCATTTATTTTGAATTTTAAAACACCTTTGTCTCTCCAACCTATAACCATTGTTTGAACTTTGAATTTTGAAGTGTCAAAGCCGTCCATCCTATTTGAATTTGAACTTCAAATATATCCCATTTGCTTGAATTTCAAATATTAAACCCATCTTATTTGTTTGAACTTCAAGCATAAAATCGTCCATCCTATTTGAATTTGAACTTCAAATATATTCCATTTGCTTGAATTTAAATATTAAACCCATCTCATTTAAATTTAAAATAAAAACCGTCCATCCTAATTCATTTGAATTTGAACTATAAACCATTCATCCCAACTCCATCTCATTTTTTTGAATTTGAAACATAGACCGTCCATCCCAACTCAATTGAATTTGAACTCACCACTTAATTAAGCTTGAGCTCGCCCAATGGTCAAACAAGTCACCACGACCCATTGGGTCCCAATTGGGTCCTTTGACCCAATAAACGACCTCAACCCAATTAGATGCACATTACCCATTTACTTTTATTTGACCTTATAACATGTACATTGGGTCTTATTTGATCAACGGGCCCCACAATTTTCTCATGTACGATCATAACCTTTTAATTCATAATTTCAATGGCAATTTACATAATTATTGATATATTGAAAATCAGGGATATTACAATACAATCCTCTTTTTAAAATTTTCGTCCCGAAAATCGAACGAAGTAGGGTTCTAAAGCTTCCGCTGATTCCACTTTAACTAGGTTTCTAGCTTCATCCTCCTGAAACTCCATCGGCTAAGTACAGAGTCAGCTAGCTAGACTAACTCGGCAGTCGCCCATAGCTTCCCATTCGAGTTTCACTAGACTCTTATCTTTTCCATTAAATACATCTCCAAGATTTTCACATCTTCATTTGCACATAAGTCACTATATGACTAACACCTTTAACCGATACCCGGCATCAATCCAAACTACCATGGGAACCATCATCCATGGTTACATACATCCATCCCTGGTATCACTCTATCAGTGTATATCGTCTATCCGTGGTTAATAACTATCCATGAATGTAACCCTCCTCTGGGTATAATCCATTCATGGGCATACTAATCTATCCTTGATCATAATTAATCCAGATCACATCCTCTACCATGAGATATTTTATCCATAGAAACAACACTCGAGTGAGTCTCTACCCGACTGTGGCAATCATATCAAAACATAAACATATCCTGACCCCTAACAAGACTTACTGCCATGACTTACTAAGCGGAAAACCCACGTCCAACGTGATCAAGTCTACCTCGCCTTGCATCCCTTCACCCCAAGGGTGATTCAGTCAAGCTTTAAGGCGGTCAGACCATGTCTAACGAAGCTAGCACCACCCTATGGGATAAAATAGTATCTAGCTCTGCACATCAACGCACACCAAGTGTGCAAAATAGCCGTGAGAGCGCCCTCCAATGCGTAGCATGTGAGAGACCCACTCCTCAACGGTAACCCTACGGGACCAAGTCTCCGTATGTTCATATTGGTGCTCCCACATGGGTGGTAAGCCAAGGAGTTCTTTTGGAAAAACATCCGTGAATTCCTTCACAATTGCTGGAAGTTCAGTGATTGGTGCCTTGTTTATGATGACATTATTTAATACCAAATGGTTCCACCCTTCCTGTAGTTTATTTTGCTTATCCATCCGCACCATGTGTTGTATTTCCCTAGGGTGACAAAAATGTCACTCTGCGGCGATAACAATCAATGTTGGCCTGGAATCAAGCCAACCAGTCCATGCCAAAGATAATGTCGTACTCAGTTATGTTGAGTACCAGATAATTGAACTCAAATCTGAGTCCAGCAAGTTTAGTATTTACTGTCGTGCATATAAGTCCTAATGACTTGTCTCCGACAGGGGATACAATTGTAAGTGTTGTAGACAGTGTTTTTTTTTTTTTTTTTTGAACTAAGGTACCGGTAGCAGTTATAAATGATGCAGCTATAAAAGAGTGTGAAGCTCCAGAAACTACTAACTACCACCATACCTTGAATTACTGAATGATCCTCATCCGCTGGAGGTGCTAGAGTAAACAATCGTCCAGATCCAGTAGGGTTAGGCGCCCGTCTTGCCTGATTATACGTCCTGCCTCCCCGGGAGTTAACTGGTCTGGCTGGCGGACGAAATGATTCCCTGGAGTAAGAAAGTTTGTTGAGCTTTGGGCAATCCTTCTTGAAGTGACCTGGCTGGTCACAGTAAAAACAGTTACTCACTCCCCTGGAAGCCTGAGTGAATACAGACTAGGAGGGCTGATTGGGAAGATAGCACCCCGTGGACCCAATGGATGGTGAGGGTCCACTGAAGTTTGGTCGAAACTTCTTATTGGGCTGATATGTGCCCCTCCCACTCTGAGGTCGGCGGTTGTCAAACCGCACTATCTCAGCCATTTCTAGCTCAACTATGGTGGCCCTGCTGACCACCTCTGCCATTGTGGCTGCCTTGAATATAGATACTTTGGCCCTGATGTTTGGCCGTAGATCCCTCTCAAACTTTCGTGTCCTGCGGTGCTCGGTATCCAGCATATAAAATGCATAGTAGGATAGACTAAGGAATTCTCGGTGATACTCTGCTACCGTCATAGAGCCTTGTACCAAGGATAGAAAAGCTTGAATGTGACGCTCCCTCTCCTCCTCAGGAAAATACTGATCTAGAAAGGTTGCTGAGAACCATTCCCACGTCATTGTAATCCTTTCCCTTTCCGGCACAAGTGCTTGCTGTTTTTCTATAACCTCCCACCATTTTCCTGCATCCTTGATCAGTTGGGATGTTGCCAGCAGAATTTTATCAGCATGACTCGAGATCTGGAGTAGGGTCAACATCTGAGTGATCTTCGGCCAATGTTCTACTCCTACAGCCCCTTCCTTTCCTTTGAAGTAGGGAAGGCGTTGTTGCTGGAAATTTCGGACCATGTTCAGGTTATTGGCGTCACTAGTGGTTCCACCTCCATTCAGATGCTGTTGGAGAACAGAAGTCACTACTGCTTGAACTAAGCTCTGTAGTTCAGGTGGCACATGTGGTATATGTACGCCGTTGTTCCCCTCTTCTTCCCTCCGAGATGAGTGTTCACTCTTCCCCTCTTCTCGCCGAGAGTGATGTGACTCTTCCTCATAGTGTGATTTTTCATGTAGAGATTGCTCCTTCTCAGGTTGAGTTACTTCCTTCTCATGTTGGGAGTTTTCTACCACTTTTTCATTCCCTTTCTTGTCCTGTCGAGTCTTTCTTTTTGGAGCCATTTTCTTTCCTAAGTCATGAAAACATTAGGGACTTAGTTTCCTCGTAACATACAACTCAATGCCAACAATCCTCATAAACTCATAAATTTGCTTACTTTATTGAAAAATTATTCAAACTTCCATCACACTACAAAGGTTGGTAGGGTTAGAACAACCCTTCAAAACATACCCACAACCCTTACAAAAAATATCCCCCTTTTTTCCTAACTTTTCTTACTACTTCTTAGCTTAGTCCTCCGTAGAAGACCCTACATCATCAACAAACATAAAGAAACTGTCAGGGCATGTCACCGACATGTGTCCCAATACTCCACACGTCAAGCAGGGTATTATCCCCCGTCCTCCAATAAAAGGACAGTTAGTCCTTTCTTTCCCATGCCCATGTAGTCCACAAACCGAACAAATAACTTCAAGAGGGTGGTGGCAGTATGTACAGTTGTGCCCATCCTGATTACACAACTCGTACATATAATCAGGCTCTATCTCCCCTACAGACTCCCTTATCATTGGGATATCCTCCATATGCTCTTCTGGAAAAGGTGCTAGATGCACTTCAACCTCCTCACCTTCTTTGAAGGCACTCCCATGCATAATCACACCATCCACATATCCGCACACGCGAAGGCTTCCTATGTCTCAAGCCTCCATTGCATATTAGCATTCCACCACATGCACAGGCCCGGCCATGTCTATAGGAGAAGTTGGTTGTCGCCTAGGGCCTCCAAAGATCCATAAGTCATAACCCGTTTAAGGCCTGGGCGCTTGGGCCCAAAACTCGAATCAACATAAATATCACTGCATGCTGCTTGCGGAACGCGGTTCCACGTGTCCATGCGTCTTCCTTTCCGCATTTGGCATTTTTGTTGTTCTACGTCCGTGCGTCTTCCATTCCGTATTTCCGCGTCCGTTCGTATTCCATTAGGCTATTCCGCTTTTCGAAAAGCTCAAAACTTACACCTAGCGCATTCCTTTAGGCCCTTCCGTTTTTGAAACCCGAAAACACCAACCAAATAAAATCTCCAAGTGACTATTGCAGCAGCCTCTCCTCTCCTTGCTCTCTCACTGCTCTCTCAGTCTCTCTCACTGCACTCTCTCTCGCTCTCCTCTGACCTCTCTCTCCGTGGTCTCTCTCGCCGCTCCTCTCTTTGTTCTCTCTCACCTTCAGTTTGCTCAATTGCAGACTTCAGACTTGCAGGTACTTTTTTCATCGATCTCGTCATCTTGAATTCCTAATGGGTGTTTGGAGTGTAGATCTGATATTCCTTTAAATCATCAATGACTTATTGTTATTTATAATATGATTCATTTCTTATTTTTCTGTCATGTGCTACTTCCATGGCCTAGTAACTGCGATCGAATTACTACAAATAGTGAAAGAGACAATAGTTGTGTGGATTGTTCTTTGATTTAATTAAATCATTCAATTATTCAAATTTCAAACAGACCATTCAAACATCATGTGGCGATTCGACTGTCTTAAGTTACCACTTACTTTTTCAATGGAAACTGAGAAAGTGAATGGAACCCACATGTGGAAATGGGAAAGTAATTGAAAACTGAGAAAGTAAATGGTATCCACATATGTGAATGGGGAAAGTAATTGGAAAGTGAGAAACACTCCCATCTGGGAATAAAAGTAAATGAAAAATACAAACTTTCTAGTGTAGGTTTCTACAATGGGCATAGGTTTGTCCATGGCATATTTTTTATTCCATAATTTACATTTGAATTTATATTTGCAGTGAGCCAGTGAAATTGATTCTGCAACTGTGATTAATCTTGTATGAGCGGGGCGGGACGGGACGGCGAGTGTGTGACAATTTCCAACTGGTTTTAGTTTATTCCCAAATTAAATCAGGTTTTATTGTTCTTTAATTTTGATTATTTATCTGTTAATTTTTTTTAGTTAGCAATATCATTATGTCTACTAGAAAACATTCTTCTAGACATGAAAAAAGAAAAAGACAAAAACAAGTTCAAAAATTGATTCAATCTCAAACGGGATCTCTTCATAGAAATTTTAACAAAAGTAAACAAAATGAAAGTTCAATTGAATATTTAGTTAATGACGAACATAATAATAATGAGGAAACTATTAATGAACATAATTATATTAACTTGGTAAATGAAGAAGATATGGATAAAAGTGATAATGAAAATAAGAATAAGAGTGAAGAAAATAAAAATTTCAATGAATATGTTTCTTTAAACATTTATGATCCCGGTAATTGTAAAATATAAATATTGACCAAAATTTGAGAGACATATTGGTAAAAAGAGGTCATATAAGAGATAATGATATTAACTTTCTTAAATATTCAAATAATAGACAGTTTTCTATTAAACAATATATTCGATATTTACCAAATGCAGAAAAACAGGATAGAATATGACTAGTTTACTCAATCGTTTTGGATAAAATATTTTATTTTTCTACTAAGTTGTTTAAACAAAATGGACTCAATTATCAATTGGCAAATGAAGGAATTAATTATTGGAAAAATGTTAGTAGTAGACTTAAAAGCCATGAAACTAGTAACAACCATATTACTAGCCTGAGAGAATGGATGGAATTGAAAATAAGATTGTAAAAAAATGAAACAATTGATAAAATTAGGCAAGAAAAAATGAATAAATATAGGGAACATTGGAGGCAAGTACTATTAAGAATAATTGATGTTGTGAAAACTCTTGCTAAAAATAATTTGGCATTTCGTGGAGACTTAGAAAAGATTTATGAACAAAGTAATGAAATTTTTTTATCTTTTATTGAAATGATCGCCGAATTTGACCCTATAATGCAAGAACACGTTCGACGTATTCAAGATAAAGAAATTCAATACCACTATCTTGGTTATAAAATTCAAAATATATTAATACTTTTGTTAGCGGGTGCGATAAAGAATAAAATAATTAAAAGGATCAAGAATCAAAATAGTTTTCAATTATACTTGCTTGTACTTCAGATATAAGTCATAAAGAACAAATGTCTATCATGATACATCGTGTGGATTTTTAAAGGTGGATGATAAATCGGGACAATGACTTTTTAATGAACTTATAGATGTCGTAAAAACTCTTGAACTTAATATTGACGATATCAGGGGACAATGATATGATAATAACTCTAATATGAAAGGGAAAAATAAAAGAGTACAAAATAGGATATTACAAATAAATCCTAGAGCATTTTATACGCCGTATGGTTGTCATAGTCTTAACTTAGCACTTTGTGATATGGTAAATTCTTGTTATCAAGGTAAAATATTTTTTGGAATTATACAACATATATATAATATTTTTCATTTTCTACAAAGTGGTGGACAATTTTTAACGATTACGTTAAGGTATTACGGTTAAGCCATTATCACAAACACGTTGGAAAAGTCACATTGAAAGTGTAAAAGCAATTAGATTCCAAGCTCCACAAATTAGAGATGCTTTGTAACGCCCTGACCCGGAAGTGGGCCCAAAATGCTACTTTTTTTTTTTTTTAAACTAAACTCAAAGACTTTTAACTGGGCTGAATCAAAAGTTAGGCCCATAAATAAAAGCTACATATGTTCTCAACATGTATACTCAAACATAAGCCATAAACCTACCCACATGCAAACACATGTTATACAATCGAATATTTCCATAAACGAAATAACTCTTATTCAAATCAGAGTAACTGCGGTTGCATAGTGGTTATACAATTCATAACATAAGTACCACATGAGGTACTTTACAAAATGAATAGTTCAAATGAACCAAAGTCAAAGATAAAGAAATTCCAATCAGTGGAATTCCAAAAAACTACAACAGTTTAACCATCCTAAGCTTGATACGGGGGTTCCTCCTCCTCAGGCAGATGTCTTGAAATGTAAGTTGTGTGAACTAACTAGCTCAGTGAAAGAATATAACAATGCAGTTTATTGAACATCAGATTAGCCAAAAATCAATATTATCAACATAATAGTTTTATCTTGCCAAAATCTCAATATTATTCCATAATTGTTGACATCCACCGTAACACCTAAACACTACGCTGAGACTATAAGTATTAAGTCTCGACATAGTCAAAATACAATCCTTGCAAGTACATCTCCGACACACCCGAGGCCGGTACTGACACACCTGGTCCAGTAGACATAAACTGACACGTCCGAGGCCGGTAATAGTTCAGTAGTTAAAGGTACGTGGAAGCAGTATTAACATCATCATAGCTCATAAGCATCATAATATATGATCAACATCATAAATATCCATAAGCACTCTTCACAATAGTGCATCATGTCTAGGGATATAAGTGGGTTCATCAAAACTACTCATTGCACTAGATTCTTTTTAACCTGATTTAGTCCTACTACAATGTTAACTCTCATCACCGAAAATGTGTGGTATCGAAGTATCTATCAAACATGCAAATAGATATACAATCACTAATCAGTCAATATACATGGATACAATGCAGTACATACTCATGATATTTCAAATCTTTCTATCCTATTTTCCGGAAATCTCCAGGGGAAATGGAACTGAGTCTCCTATTTGGTTACTAACCATTTTAAGTTAAAATAATCAGCAATATATAATAGGGTGCTCAGACCACTTCTCATATTGTCTTCTGGACATGACCAGGTTGACATATTGAGTTAGGTCTAGAGGTATAAGGTACTCATGCCACTACTCTTATAGCGAGTTAGGCCTAGATGTCACTCAGTGCCCAAACCCTTATTTTCTACAGAGTGGCGAAGGAAATCGCTCAGCTACAGATAGCTATCTGGCTGAGTCAGCCACAGATAAAGAGTATTGATCTAGAAGTGCATACATAATATATATACACTATAATACCAAAGAAAAAAGTTAGTATCATTTTTAATTATAAAAAAGAGGGTATAAACATCACATTAAACCTAAAATCTAAAATATGCAATCCTAATTTAAACCAAGATTTACAAACCAAAATTGGATTCCTCGAAACATGTCTCGGAACCAAGTACTATGGCTTCGGACCTTCTGAGCCACTGCCTAAATTTGGGTTTGCAGAACTTTCGGAACAAGGGTTCTGTCCTTCGGAACTTCTGAGGCTCAGGTCTCGAAACTTCCGAGGGCACTTCCGAACAGAAGAACAAAAAAAAACAGGAAAAACAGTGGGTCTCAGTATGTTTCGAAACCTGCCGATGGGAGCTCGGAACTTCCAAATAGTTTTCGAAAGATCTCTGCAGCAGAGGTAAAAAGAATGTTGGCCTCTGGACACTTTGGAACCCCGGGCCGAAGTTCGGAACTTCCGAAGTGTCGGCTTCAGAACTTCCGAAGCCCAACTCTCGGACTTTTCGAGAGTCGTCTTCTTCCTCTGTCTGCAGCAGCAGACAGTAACGGGTAGCGGCTATGTGAAATACGAATCTAGAAACAGTATGTTTTCTGGGTTCGTTTTTCACATCTAACAAGTTAGATGGACTCTTTAGTGAGTCTTCTTGACAAAGGGAATGAATTGAACCTTTTATACTTATTTAAAACATCCGATTTTAACAAGAAATCTAGAGAAATACATGAAAATCAAAGTTTTCCTTAAAACTTCAAATACATTTTAAACACTAAAAACTTGATCAATTTTACTTCTGTTTGATTCTAAACAGACTGGAATTTGAAAACAAACACAATGGTTACCTTTGTTTTAGTTCCTGGGTAGAAAATTGGAGACTTCAAAATTCTTCCACTTCAAGGCTAACAGTAAAAATTTGAAAACAGAGAGGGAGTGTAATTTCTTTTCTAATTGCTTTGATTTCTACTGAGATGAATCCAGCTGAGGAGAAGGGTAGAAATTTATAGGCTCTTCACCATGGCCAGGTGAAAGACACCTCACCGGCAGCCCACGAGCGTCTGCATGAGTCGACGCCAGCTTCTAGCCACGTAGGAGTGGTAACAGTAAACAAAAATTTGCAGATAAGTCCTTCTATAGTTTTTGCAAACAAGTCTATTTTTGTATTATTTAAATTTTAACTAAAAACACGATGTATTAAATTTAATTAAATTAATCCAACTTAACAAAAATATTGGGTTTTATAAACTCTACTTATCATAAAATTTTGGAGATTTAAATTTCATTAAAAACCATAGATTTAAACAAAATTTATATTTTGACACTATTTACTTAATTTAACTTGTATTTATTAAAAGGGTTTAAAAACTTTATTTTCAAGATTTGAAGAAATAAAACAGTGAGTTATGAAAAGGTCTAAAATCATATATTTATTTCAAAATTTTCTTATTTCTAAAATCATTTAAAGCTCTGACTGGGCCAAAACTGGACTTTTCGTAAATTGCCATTTTGCCCTTCCAACTAGACGAGTTGGATCATCGAGCTTTCAAGCTCTGACTGGGCAAAAATTGGACTTTTCGTAAAGCCATAACCGTAATCTTCAAGATTAACCGGTTAAAATATGATTTAACATATTGATCACGCTTAATTCGGGTCAAGGTATTACATGCTTTAATTGACTTAGCAGACACTTTTGAAGATCCTAAGACAAAGAGTGATGCTGAAGACTTAGTAACATTAAAAATTGAAAATTTTGAATTTTTATTTGGCATGGTTATTTGGTATAATATATTGTTTGCAGTTAATAATACTAACAAAATTTTACAAGCAAAAGACATGAATATTGATGTTGCTTTAAATGCTTTAAAAAAACTCATTTATTTTTTTGAAACTCAAAGAGAAAGTGAATTTGAATCTGCTATGATTGATACTAAAGAGATTGTTAGATAAATGGAAATTGAACCTATATTTCATGAAAAATATATTATTCGTAGAAAAAAAATATTTTGATGAAAATACTAGTAACGCGATAACACAATCACCTTTAAAATCTTTTAGAGTAAATTACTTCTTACATATAATTGATCAAGCTCTTATGTCACTTAAGAATAGATTTGAACAATTTCAAAAATATGAAGATACTTTTGGATTTTTGTTTAATTTGGAAAAGTTAAATTCTTTAGATGATGATAGTTTGAAAAGTTCTTATAATAAGCTTGAAGATTTTCTAAAACATAAAATGATTTCTGATATTGATGGAAGTGACTTATTTTCAGAATTGTAAAGTTTGAAAGATGGACTACCTAAAGAAGTAAAAAAAACAATTGAAGTGTTAAATTATATAAAAGGAATGAATTGTTGTTTTTCAAATGCATGGATTGCTTATAGAATAATGTTGACCATACCAGTTACAGTTGCCTCTGTAAAAAGAAGTTTTTCAGAATTAAAACTGATAAAATCTTATCTTCGGTCTAAAATGTCATAAGAAATATTGAATAGATTAACTATCTTATCTATTGAAAAAGATATGTTAAAAGAATTTGACTATAGTAATTTAATTAGTAATTTTGCATCTCAAAATCTGAGAAGAATAAATTTTAAATAATACTTTGTTATAAATATAATTTTTATATTTTATTTAGATATTTCACACTTTATAAGAAAAATATATGACTTTTTTTTGTGAGTATATATATAAGGGCAAAAGGCTCCATTTTAAAAATTCACCTAGAGCGTCTAAAATCTCAGAGGCGATCCTGCATATACACCTTCTTTATATGTGGCATCTCCTGTGATGGCCTTCTCAATGCATGATTGCCACACGCATTACAGTGTGTATAGTGTTGTGCTGCCCACCTTCACAGCGCGTACTGCTGAAGCCTTCAATGTTGAGAGCATAATTCAGCCAGAATTCCATGCAGCTTTTGAACCGCTTTAAGAATGAGACTTTTGGTCAGTTTCAGGTGGACATCCTAATTAGTTAGGCTTCTTTCTTTATTCTACTTATGGGCCTTCCTAGTCGCCTGACCCATTCATCTTTTTTGTAAATTTTGGGAGTTTCTCCCCCTGTGAATGACTACTTACCCAATATTTAAAGAAAAAAATTTATAAAAAAATGTCATCTTCCCATCACAAAATTTTAAGTTAAAAGCTAAATTTCTAGCCATTAGATTAAATTCACTAAATGTCTTTCAAAATTAATGAGACAATGACTTTAACTATTAAGATCAAGTGGTAAGAAATTGATTTTAACTTAAATTTGATTTCACTTGTATCTCATCATGTCTAGTTTCAATCTTAATAGTCATTTTTAATTACTTTTAAAATATTTTTTTGAAAAAAAAATAGACCAAGTGTCCAAAAACACACATGTAATGAGAAATGGACCAAAAACTCAAATGGAAGTCCAAGTCATAACCTATCCGAGTGGTCGATATATATGTCTAAACCCGTTTATTTGTGACAAGTTTGTATAGATCTGAAAAGGAGTTCAAACCGAAAAATGAAGCAATAATTTTTTTGTTACCTTTAAAGTCACGGTATCAAATAACATTTCACAGTTATTTTCACATTTTCATTGACTTGTGTCAACTATGAACTCTTTTATTCCATATTAAATACTTCTAATATAATTTATCTATAGATAAAATGAGATACATGGTATAAAATGCAAAAAATGAAGAATGAGATACATTACATGGAATCACAGATGGGCCATTGGAATGACATCAATGTTGAACAACCTCCATTTTTCATATTTTATACTTTGACTAGCTTAAAAATGTCCTAGTGTGGGTTCTCTTCAGCCTTTTTGAAAGTAGGTCTCGTTTAACTTGGTCCATCAAAATATATATTGGGAATCAATCATTTAAAAAAAATATCCTTATAAACATGTTTTGTACTTTCTCAATAGATTTCATTGATATTATGACAATAATTAAACGAATTTGAGATATTTGATGAGCTTTAACAATAATGCATTAAAACAAAAACAAAATAAAGCAAAAACAACACAGATACTAAATTTGAATAATGGTTTGTTATCTTAGCTATTGAGAAATTAAAAGTTCATCAATCAAATAAATTGCAATATATAATTTTGCCTTTAAATAAAATAAAATTCAGTACAATATATTTAAATCATAACATATGCTTATGTTTGTAGAAAAAGAAAGATAATGGTAGAACATGACTAATCTCCATTATTATAAGCAGTTAAAATATTTTTTATGAGTGGAAGAATGTGTAATCTCATCTCTTAATGGAGAGAACATGGTCAAGGTAATGAACATGGTTTCCCAGCAACGCAGCTGAGAGCACCAGCATCGACTGTGAGAGTAGGAACCATCCATCCCTGAGCAGAAGAGAAAGTTTGAGATGAGGAATAATTAGGAGCACAGCTGCCCCACCCAGATTGAACGAAGTAGGCCCCATTTAAAAACACATCATGAGAAGATCTCCACTTCCATTTCTTCCAATCCCCACTCTCTCTCTTGGTTACCTGCAAGTAAGGTAAACAAGGATCGTATATCACTATCATTGAAATGATTGATATCATAGTTTAAAATTGACAATAATGAGATAATTTAATAAGATTATTTTCAACAAGTAGAGTGGCCATCTAACTAATGTATAACCTAAATCTATAATTTATTTACCAACTGTGTTACATCATCAACATTATTATCATCAGTAACCAACATTCTATTTATATAGGGTCAGCTCCTTTTTTATAAATCATACTATTAGTCAATTTGCACTCTCATACGCCCCTTTTTATCCCTTCCCTAAGTGGTATGAAAGGTCGCTTTCGCCCTTTAGTTCTTTCAAATAAGCGTCTGTCAATTTAGTATATGTCGGATCTATCTTTGAAATATTTGTAACATATTTGTTTCTAGCTCAATTATTTAAAGTCAAACCACTTATCCAATGCAGCAAACACATCTTTCTTGTCCTTATTTTGTCTATTTATCTTCTTTTTTCATTGTCCAACACTCTCTTTCTTATAGCATTGTAGATCTAATAACTATTTTATAAAATAATTGAGCCAATATAAACATGGCAATAATGTGGTCTGGGTTATCTATTAAATGGGTCGATTTGGGTCGAATCATTTATTAAAACATGTTGAGTGGGGTTGAATCGGGTCATATTTTGCCGGTTGTAGCCTATACTTGCACCGGGGTCTAGGATGTGCTGAAATTTGAAATGAAGTCCTGGTTCCAATCCCATCCCATCCTCATCCAATGGGACCTATACTTCCTTACTTCAAACAATCCATCTAGTTGGTTTATCTTCTCATGGTTTTGTAAGATTAACAGTCTCTTCTTGATTTGGCCCACATTCATTTAGAATTTGAAACTCAAGGGTCACATTCATATCTCTTGCATGTAACGGTTGAGAGACATAAGTGGGTCAGTTATCCACTTTGATGGGGTGTGGGTTTAAGGCTTTGAAACTGCCATTTGGGTCCTTCTTCTTGCTTGGTACAGCTCTCTCTATCTATCCATTACCTTATGCAAAACTGAGAGAGATTAAGGAAGAGAAAAGAAGAGAAATCCAGAGGCTTTTGGAACCTTGTGCTGTTTGTGTATTGCAGAGGAATCAACACAACTGTCTCAGATTTGTGCTTGGAAGAGAAGGCAAGAAGTGCAGCAAAAGGACAGCAGAGATATAACTTTGATTAGCGATGGATTCGGGTATGTGTTTTGATTTGTTTATGATGTTATTCCGCTTAATGTTTATAATCATTGTAAAACACCATTTGATTATGATCTTGTGGACTAAAGACAGTGGATTGATCTTATTTATGTATTTGGTATAACAAGAGAATGTTAGCATCGAATGTTTCATTCCCAAATGCTCAATCCCATTATGAAAATAATCTAACAGGTTTCACTTAAGACATTCGCCTATGTTTTCGTCCTAAACTCTCCCACTGTTAGGGTATTAATGGAGGGAGTCTTCTGCAACACCATGAAGGAATGAATCAATGGAAGGGATTCAACAAGGGTTTTGTTGCAACTTTTACCTCCTTGAAGGCAGCATTATCAGGAGCAGTGAAGTAGTTGCCTTCACTTAAGATGGTCGGATCTGCACTCCCACCAACGGCATACATCTCCCACTCGTCGTACCGATTGTTGGCAACATGTGCATACCCGATCCGAACTCTGTATGAAATCATCCATGAAATTTTCAAGAATGGACTATGGAGTTGTTGATAAAGATGATAAGAATGGTGAATGAGAGAGTCTCACCTCGGCATCCTCTGCACACAACCAGGGCCAAAATGGTTGAAGACGACCGTTACTTTCATTATCTTGTCTGCAGCATAACTATCTTCGTGCCCTAACAGCATCACCTAAAAAAGACAATCAAAGTACTAAGCGAGTAAGCACAATTTAATAAAAAATTAATCATCCGATTCACCATGGATATTTCTCCCAGGCCGAGATATCTAGGGTTTTGGACACCGGCCCAGAAAAAAAAATTCAAACGAGATCTCGGCCGATTTCTTTCTTTTTTTAAAAAAAAATATCGGTTGCAGGCCCAGTTGATATCTCGATTTTTTTTTAAAAAAAAGCAGCCTTTTATTTTTTTAAGTTAATTAATTTTTTAAAAAAAAAGTCACCGAAATTTCTAAATTTTTTTTTTTTGAAGAGAGTGAAAAAACTTCGAAGAAGATTTCGGCCGTATAGTATCTTGGTCGAAAATTCGGTGGAGCCTAACTTTCGACCCCTGATCAGTTCTGACCATTCATTTATGGGAAGGACAGGGACAACCTCACAAGCCCATACACTGAATAAGGCCTAAGCCTGGGCTTGCTTTAGGCCGAAAGCCTATTGGGCTCCTACTCTTAAATGGGCTTTCAGATGATGGGCTTATCCCTATTCTTCTCAAAGAAGCACATGGGCGTTTAGTGGGTAATCTTGAACTTCAAATATTTTTTAATGCAAACTTCGGCTGGAGCATGAAAAACCTGTTGGCTGTTGCACTTTAAACTGGGCTTGGTACTAAAAAATGGATTCATACCTGTGACCAGCCCTACCCATTTACAGCATATTACCATAGCACCAACCATACCTTGTCATGGTCGGAGAAAAAATTGTTTGAGATGGTAACTGCAGTGGATGCATGAGTGACATCGATGAGGCCGTCATGCGACTGAGACAGCGAGCAATGATCGATCCAAACATGTGAAGATGCCATGATACTGATGGCATCACCGTCGGAGCCAATCCGATGGCCTACATGTGTTGGGGAGCTACGAACAAGGCCGGGCTTCCCCGGCTGGCAATTATGAATGTGGAGACCATGGATTATGACCTGGCTGACACCTTGAACCGTGATGCACGGCCCATATGAGATCTCTACATGGGCTCCTCGCCCATCTATGGTCTTGAAACTGTTCACCATCAGCTCATTTTCTAATGTAATGTGCATGTCCTTCTCAAAGATTATCCACAAGGGCTGTGTTTGGATGGCACCATAGCGAAGGGTACCGGGCTTGGGATTGATCGGGTCATCAGATGGGTCGGTGACCAAGTACAACTCTCCATATTTCCCTCCCAAAGCTTTCTTGCCGAAGCCAATGGCACAGTCGGCCAGTGCCCGGCGATCGGATTCCCAGCCAGAGTTTGCACGCCAACAACTATCAATTGTATTCATGACTTTCTTTAAGGAGGTTGATAGAGGACCCTTTTCATAGTAGGTTGACACTGTGGATTTAGTGGGCTCATCAATGGAATGTGCGAGTGAAACTGGAAACCGCCATGAGAGTATGGATGAGATAAAGAGAGAGGAGGCTAGGGCGGCGGCCATGTTTATGGGTGGTGGTGGTTGTCGACTCCATGCAAGATTTGGTTTATAAGAGAAAAACCCAGAAAACGTTTGATGGTGCCCACGACTGTTTGATTCCTTTTAAATTTCGCTAACGTGATTGCACGAGCTGTGATTTCATACTTTCATTGAACGTGTCGAGTGTGGTGTCATTTGATGTTTATTCCTGTGTTTTTTTTAAAACATAAGAAACTAATCCTATGGAAATTCGAAACTACTATGGTAATTCTCTTTTTTTAGGGTTGTTTGTGTATTTTTTTTATAAAATAATTCTTTGAGAAAAATATTTCAATTCGATTTATCTCATTCAACCGATACTACGAG
Organism: Chimonanthus salicifolius; assembly: GCA_013350335.1. Classification (NCBI taxonomy): domain Eukaryota; kingdom Viridiplantae; phylum Streptophyta; class Magnoliopsida; order Laurales; family Calycanthaceae; genus Chimonanthus; species Chimonanthus salicifolius. Next base: position 52,254,613 of record CM023537.1, read on the forward strand.
GTCTAGCCTTGTATCAGGTTACTTAAAGTGAGTTTTTGTTTTATGTGCTAAAATCTTTATTTTTATTAAAAACTAATGAAACATTTTTTTCATCGAATGAGGAAAATCTCTTACTTTTTCATTAAAATTTCCTCACCTTTGTGAAAATAGATTCTTTGAAATAGAAGGGATGTGTTCTCCATAAAGAGTCCTTATTCCATAAAAAAAAAAAAAGAGTTTATTTTTATATACTTCATTCTTCATCAGTGGAAAAGGCAAACAACCCATTGGATCAAATGGGTCAATTCTTCCCATGCACATCATCGTCCTTCGTCTACGAAAGCTACTTAAAAGATTTGACCAATCTCACTACGATAAAATGGTTATTTTGATTAATAAGATCTGGTGGTTGAAAATTTAATTTTGAGATGAAGTTTCGTTTAGTTTTATTTTATCAAGTCTAATTTCAATCTATATGGTTGAATTTTTAATTAGATCAAAAAGTTTTTTTTAAAAAAAAAACAATAAATGGAATAGATTCTATAAATTAAGGTTAAAAAAATAATTTATGGACTTACAGTATAATGGGATCAAAACAGGCAAACGGACCTTTATCGGGCCACAGACCGTCCGACATGCTTATCGGGCCGCGTCGGATCCAAGGTTAATTGGACCCTGTATTATCGGATCGGGCTACGGACTGTCCGATTATTCTACTGGGCCGGGCCAAACCTGGGTCCATTTACAGGCCTAGGTGAATGTAATTTGTTTTAGTAATCTCTTCAATAAATACAAATTCTTTCTTTTAATGCTTTTCAGAAAAATATTAAAGTATAAGACTAAACCGTACATGTTACTTTAAAATCATTTTTTCTATTGTGTTCTCCAATTGAAAAACATGTTTTCCATTCCATAATTCTTCATCCCTTTTATAAATGATAAAAGAGAATTACCAACCACATTATCCACCATATTCTCCACTAAAACAATTGCATTCTTACCTCCATAATTGAATTGTAACGATCTACTTATAATACTCATCTGTCCCATTTTTGTCTCATTTTGTGGTTCGGTCCAAATGGAAAATTGAGTTTTCGGTTGAACCACCAGAAACCGATGTGAATCGCAAAAAACCATCGTGAATCGTATAACACCGCAAACTGTGAACCACAATTCACAAGATTTGAATTATTTTTATTTTTTTTTTTAAAAAATTCTCCTTCAAAATATCAAAAATTAATATTAAAAAATAGATAAATTTGAAATTTAAAGATTTCTTACCATTTCTATCCCATATCTTTCACCATTTTAATATATTACTTAGAGTTTAAATGTTATTTGTAATATTTATATTAATATTACTCATATTAATGTTATATGTAATATTTATATTAAATTATTACTTGACCGGCTTTGACCGCAGTTGAACCCGGTTGAAATCGGTTCAACCTAAAATGCCTCGAAGACAATTCGTTAGATGGTCCGGTTCTGATAACAATGGTGGGCACATACCAATATTTCGACTGATATTCCCCCATATCAGACCAATATCGGCTGATATTTTGATTTTATAATTTCCAGAAAAAAAACAAGCACGTTATTGAATTTTTTTATTCAAAAAAAAAAACACTCCAATATGTTTAAAAAGAGAGAGAGAAAGATATTGCTAATATCTGTAATCAAAATATGAAGTCAAAATTTAAAAAAAAAATGTCAAAAATTAGAATTTTTTTCCATAAAATCTCTAACATTAATTTGATGCTATTTACTAGTCCAAAAGGACTATTTTGAAGAAAATAATGTCATTTAATTGAATAAAAATTGAAAAATTAGAAAAAATGAAATGAATATATATAGTGTCATTTAATTGAAAAAAATGAAAAATTAGAAGGTATTATAATTGGAATGAAGAATTTTCTTTTAATTATATTATTTATATATTTGGATGTAATCTTTTTTACTTATATATTTCGATCTATCTGTTGATAATTCAAGGTATCCCTATCTCTCTTTTTTATCAAATTTAAAAAAAAAATAGAAAAATTACAAAAATAGAGAAAATATGAGTCACTTTATGAAATTATATCTATAAAAAACGGGCACTTTCATAGAGTAATAGGGCATCAAAGTTATGAAGTCAAAATTCTAAAAAAATTGTCAAAAATATGGAATTTTTTTCATAAAATCTTTATCATTAATTTGATGTTGTATACTAATCTAAAATGACTATTTTGAAGAAAATAATGTCATTTAATTAAATAAAAACTGAAAAATTAGAAAAAATGAAATGAATATATATATATATATATATATATATATATGGTCATTTAATTGAAAAAAATGAAAAACTAGAAGGTATCATAATTGGAATGAAGAATTTTCTTTTAATTATATTACTTCTATATTATTTAATTATATTATTTCGATCTAACTGTTCAAACTCATGAAGGAGGCTGACTTCACGTGTTGCAAAAACAATAGCTGTACGACAGCTCATATACTTCAAGCCGAAGCTTCCAAATATTTGGTTTTCGTCTGTGTTCTTCTATCCATTGCTTTCTGGGATAGAGAATAAAGGATGGTCATTACCATGTAAAACTTGGTTGCAATTTATTGATGAGAGAGAAGTCTGCGGGCAGGGCCGGTCCTGAGATTTCAGAGGCCCTAGATTTCAGAGGCTCTAAGTGATTTTTTAAAATGGGGCCTTTTGCTGTTATATATACTCACAAAAAAAATCATATATATATTTTTTATAAAGTGTAAAATATCCAAATAAAATATAAAAAAAATTATAATAAAGTATTATTTAAAACATCCATTGAGAATTCAAGATGACAGGATCGATGAAAAAAGTACCTGCAAGTCTGAAGTCTGCAACTTAGCAAGCTGAAGGCGAGAGAAAATAGAGAGAGGAGCGGCGAGAGAGACCATGGAGAGAGAGGTCAGAGGAGAGACTGAGAGAGCAATGAGAAAGGCAGAAAGTAAGGAGAGGAGAGACTGGTGCAATAGTCATTTGGAGATTTTATTTAATTAATATTTTCGAGTTTCAAAAATAGAAGAGCCTAAAAGAATGTGCTAGCTTTGAATTTTGAGCGTTCCGAAAAGAGGAACTGCGAAGCAGTGGAATGGGAAGAGGCACGGACGCGTGGAACCTCGTCTTGCACGGAAGCGTAGAACTGCTTGCCGCGTGCGGAACGCGGAACGACATTCCATGTGGCCCGTGCTGACTCAGTTCTGCTCTTCCGCGTCCACGAAGAAAGCCGTTCTGCATTTGTGCGGACCGCGTGAATTCGAGTTTTTTTGGATTCTAGAGGCCCTGCACACGGAATTTTGGATCTTTGGAGGCCCTGCCTAGTTGGAGGCCCTAAGCTCAAGCCTACTTCGCCTATAGGTAGGGCTGGGCCTGTTTGTGGGGAAAAGTTATGAAGGCAAAATACGGTGATGATTGCTTATAGAGGGGGGGAGTCCAATCTGGAAAGATATTTCAAAGTTTGGAAAGAATGGTCATTTTGTTGGCGAGATAATTAAGAGATGAGGATGATTGTGAGTGACATGGCTCAAGTATATTTTTGGAAGGACTCAAGTAAGTTAGAAATCCCTCTATCACATTTATCTAGAGTTATGTGCCATTTCATCCAAAGAAATTATTGTGTAAAAGTCTATGGTAGGAAGTCTTGGGTCCTTATCTTTGAAAGGGATCTAATGTATCATTAAACTCACTTGTTTCAATCTCTCATGGGCATGGTTGGGGATAGATTTGATTAATTGGTTAGTAATGATAAAAGGGTTTGGGCGGGTGAGTCAAATGGGATCTTTTAAAGTAAATATATCTACTCTCTTCTTAGATCCAATCCCCAACCTTTTTTCTTTTTCGGAATGATTGGTTAGTATATTCATTCAAGAGAGAAAAGCCCAAGACACAAAGGAGTTATGAATCCACAGCCCAGGCCAGGCCAAACAAGCCAAAATCAGCAAAGGCAACAAAGCACCCTCAGAGGGCAAAACTAAAAAAAGCCTCAAAACTCACTCACCCAGAGTAAATACAAAACTGGGCAAAATATTGACAAAAGACTGGCCCAGATTACAGCCCAGCCCCAAAAAACACAAGGGCAGAGAGGCAGCAGGCCCAGAAAACATGACAAGTCAGGCCCAGCCAATGCAAGAATGGTGGTTGCTAAGAAAGGAGTTGCTCCTTCTAATGCTAAATACTTATGTTGGGCATCCTTTCATAATAAGATGTTGCTTGTGGATAATTTGATCACCATGAACTCGTCAATTCTGAATATTTTCTTTCTTTGTTGGTGAAACCATGTGGGTCAATCATGTTCTTCTTTATTGACCCTTTTGTTCTTACCATTTGGTTGTTTTTCTTTGAGGCTCTCTATTTATTTTACTTGTCCCTCCTTTTTAAGGCTCTCTTGGAAAGTTGGGGTTCAGGTCCCTTCCCAAGGAAGGTCCAATTTCTTCCCTTCACAATCTCTTGGTCTGTTTGGAGGGAGAGAAACAGACACACCTTTGAAGGTAAGGTATTGAATAGATCTTTGATCCTTGGGATATGTATTGTCCAAATTAGCTGTAGCCTTGGGAAGTTCAATAGGTCTTTGAATATGGATTTGACTCCTTTTGATCTCTCTCACACACACACACAAAAGGATCTAGCAACTTTGTTTACCAAATGGGAACCTTTTGGTTCCCTGAATTTCTGTACAAGTAACAATTGAATGCATATTTACATGAATGAAGAAACCACCAAGAACAGTAGCTGTGTTGAATCACTTTGTCAATGTCAATGTCTTACACTGTGCTTAATGGTTGGAAAGCAGCACCATACTGTTTCCTTGGGGAGTTTATATGATATCAAGCAAGATCTTGACATTTGTATGAGGTGGACTAACCAGTTGGAAGAATTGGAAACCATCCTGAGAATTTTCATGCTTGTTTATCTACACTACAGCAGCATGTGTGAAGGAACCCTATTGGGGATATCTTGAAGCCAGGTCCCAATATGTATATTCTATGTAACCATTCTGTAATCTAGACTACTGATTAAGTGGGTTACAGAATACCCAAAAAGGGGTTCTTGTAAATAAATTTTGCCATGGTTCATAATGAATGTAAATGCAAGGCCTTCCAGAATGGGTGACAAATGTACATTGTCTATATTTTAGCCAGGTGCCCACCTGATGCATGATTCAGATGTAGTAGGGCTGAAGTCAGGTGAGGTCGGGTCGGATTTTTTAAAACTCAACCTGACCCGAATTACTAAGCTATAGAACCTGACCCGTCCCTGCCCGAACATCTCAACCCAACCCGACCTGAATTATAATCCGACTCAATCCGAATTCTGACTTGGCCCGCATTTTTTAACCCATTTTAACCTAAATTTGATCGGGTTTGATCGAGTCGAGTCGAGTTAACTTGAAAAGCCTTCAACCCGGCCCAACCCAAATTTAATACGAGTTTCTATCTCCTCAACCCGACCCGACCCGACCCGACCCTGTTGATTTCTCGGGTCGGGTCAGAGTTTCACGCCTAAGATGTAGCAACTAGCAACAACATCTCATTTCCATGGGTGCGGCTGCATGAAAATTTGCATAAAATGAACTTCTTGCACTGACGTATGGTTGACGCAATGGTTTGTGAAGGATAAATGTCATCATGACTAATTTGATGAATGCTTCTCCAATGCAATAACTTCCTTCCCAATTAATATCAAATTCAATTGAATGTACCTTTTCACACGTAAAAAAAAAATTGAATGTACCCTTTTTTAACGGTACTAAAGACTGAGAAAATAGAAAGATATAAATACATTGTCAGACTTAAACCCACAAGGTAAGAACAAGAAAAGAAAATACATCAAACAAAATATCCAATAAGTTAAAACATAAAAATAATCACTCTGTGCAACATGTTAAGGGTTCAAAGATAGAAAACGGCTACGGTCGTAGAGTCCATCCTATTCTTTGTGAAGAAATTTCTTACTCCTTTTGATGATTTTCTAACTAGTGTAAAAGAAATCTTGCAACCTGAACACAATACCTTTATCTTCCTTAAAACTGTGATAAGTTTCTAAGGGTGGTGTTTCAACCCCTTCAATGATTAGTTTCTCCTGTCTTGATGAAATCTGTAAGTACAAAGTTCTCCTAATGCTAATAAGTTTGTCTTATTTGAATATTTTTGTCCAATCAACTTGGAAAAAACCATAGACGTTATACCATTGCAATTGTAAAGAGCACCACTTATTTTAGTCGGACCTGATTTTCCTATCGGCATTAAATTTATATATGCCTGACTGAGGAGACCAGGAAATTTGAGCTCTAACCTTCCTTGAGTCTCTAAGAAAACAGGTTTAATAAAATGTCCAATAAGCTAAAACATAAAAATAGTTGCCATATGCAACATATCCTAAATGCATCATTATATTATCTCCTAGGGTTCTTAAAAAACAGATTTTATAAAACTTTCAATAAACTAAAATATAAAAATAATCGCTCCCCACAATATGTCCTGAATGCGCCGTTATATTATCCTTCTCAATAATATTTCAGTTTACTGGCAGGAATTTTGTAAGAAAGAAGTTCATTCTTTCTTAAAATTATAGAAAACTTTTGTTTGAGAACTACTTAGTCAATCTAAGGATACTAATTTACTTAAAAGAAAGAAACTAATATTTTTAAATCAACTGAAAAATAGAAGTGCGGCGTTCTCCCATGTTGTCCTGCTAACAACCAACACACGTCCTCATTACGTTTCTGCCCCTCACCTAGATGAAAAGGAATGAACTTATGGACTTTGGACAGGACACATGAGCCTTAATGAGCATGCAAATAGTGATAGTTACTGAAGCATTGAATGGTTGTCCATAATAGGATTTTCAAATAGTGCCTTAGTGTACCTCTTGCCCTCTTCATGATGAACCATTAAACAATAGGCCTTAATGGGCCTTGAACGTATGGACAATGGTGGGCCTTCAACATTAGGCTTCAATGGATTTTGCAATTTGGGCCTCAACAAAATACACGTATGATCTCAATAGGCCTTAAGGATTGAGTCTTAATAGACTTGAAGACTATAGGCCATAATGGCTTTTCGGGTATTTGACTTTAATGACTCTAAGATGATAAGACTTAGCAGCCTTTTTTATTTAGTGCTTTGATGGGCTTTGGAGATGATATGACTTGGAAAACTTTTGAATTTGGGGTTGTGATAAAAAATAAAAAAACATTATGGGCTTCAAGGTATTGGGCTTGGATGGACTTGGGATGATAAAGACTTAACAGGCTTAAAGGGGAATAAACATTCGAGTTCATGAACACTAATGGGTTTGGCATGATGAGCCTTAGTGGGTTTTTGAAGAATGGATTTTGGACTTTTGAATTCACATGCTTAGGATGGTAAGCCATAGTGGGCAATTAGAGATGGGCATGTGATTTCATGGACTGGACTTTGGATGGTGAGCATAATCGGGCTTTTGCTGTAGAATTTTTTTTTATGGATTTTGCAAGATTAATGGCCTTGGAATTGATGAGTGTTAATGGCTGTATCAAGAACAATATTACATGTCTGGAGACCAACGGCGAAGGACATAACCCCCTCAAAGAAAGGCCAAAGTTCTTTCGAAAGTGATCCCCTAGAAACCAGAAAACTGATCCAAGTCCGCGTCTTTGCTATTCTGAACGTTGTCACCCTTCCAAATGGTCTTGAGTAGGCCCAAGCCCATTTGAGTGTGCCCAAGCCCATATGAGGGGCCAAATGCATCTAACACACCAATCTAGATCTCTAATTGGCTAGTTTAGCCCTCTCCTTGCCGCAATAAAAAAAAAAGATGTTCTTTCTCAATTTCATCTTTTGGTGTGATGCCTACATCAGGAGATGTGTTGAATAAATGGGCTTGGACATATAGGCCCAAATTTTCCTTCTATGTGGTACTTTAGTATTAAGGGGTTGGGCTTGGACCAGCTGAACCAGGACTGAGTCCAGTTTTCTTTTGTCCTTAGACAGGGGTCAAAATATAGGCCGATACTGTGCGTATCGGCCGATATAATTCGGATTTTCAACCACCAAATTATATCGGCCGATACGTATAGTATCAGCCGTACAAATAAAAATTCAGCCGATATGACCGAATTATCGGTCATCGTATCGGCCGAATTTTTAAAATTCGGTTTTTTGTTTTTTTTTCTAAAAAAGCCCCTTTTTTTTAAAAAATATGGGACAAGAATGGAAAGAGAAAAAAGAAAACATGGAGAAAAGATTGAAGAAAAAAATCCCACACCTTTCATGACTTTCTTCTCTCTTCTTTCTCTTCTTCGTTGATGGGAAAAAACTTTCTTTTCTCTTCTTTCTCTTCTTCGTTGATGGGAAAAATAGAGAGGGGGCGGCGGCGGCTAGGGTTTAATAGAGAGAGAGTGAAAGAGAAAAGGGTCTTAAAACATGAGCATTAAGGTTTCATGTGAAAACCCATAAAAAGGAAATCGTCTACTCTAATATTTTATCAAAAACAATTTTTAATGTGAAAGTAATACTTTTTTTATTTTAAATATAATATTTACTTATGCTAAAAGTAAAAAGTATAATATTTTTTTTATTTATCTTATTGTCATAATTTAATATTATATTTACCATCTAATATTTTTAGGCTCTCCGTTTACAAATAAGGGTATCCCTAGGGTGTGCCGAAAACACATTTAATAGTGTCAAAAGACTTTAAAGTCTTAAAGTATATTTATCAAGTTATTTTAATTAGTCCAAATATTTAATTTGAGAAATTTTAAAAATACACAATGCTTAAAAAATAATGTGCATAGTACCTTTAAATCTTTAAAGTTATTTTTTAAGCACTGTGTATTTCCAAAATTTCTCAAATTGAATATCCGGACTAATTACGATAACCTGATAAAAATATATTAAAACTTTAAGGTCTTCTGACACTCCTAAATATTTAAAACACAGTATTTTACAAATAAGGGTATTCCTAAGATGTGTCGAAAACACAGTATTTTATTATTTATTTATTTTATTTCTATAATTCATAACTTAAAATAACACTCATTGAATAAGAAAATAAATTATGAAATTATTTCTACAAATTTTCCTTATTTATATCATTTTCCTTGTCATTTTCACCATTTTATTACTAATTATATAATTTTTCATTATCGTAACTTCAAAAATATATTAGAAGAAGTAAATGTCCGATATTTTATGAAAAAATTACATATTCAATAAGCCCATAATTATCTCTATTTACTGTAATTTTTTTGGAGTTTTTTTTTAAAAAAAAGCAAGAGAGAGAAAAAGTTCGGCCGATATATCGGCCGAACCGATATATCGGCCGATATGAAAAATCGACGGTGATCTCGACCCGGCCGATTTTTGTAACCCTGCCTTAGACCCGCAAAGTGCCTCTCCCTTTGTACAAAAGGCTTGGATATGATTGATTTTGATTCTCCTTTCCTTACAGAATATCTTAACAAACCCAATTTTTTTATTAGATAGGATAGGATTGTGTTCACACTGTTCCCACGATATTAATGACCAAGCCAATGATTGCAGTGTAGAATAACTAAATATCAACCACAGTAAGTTCCCCTACTTGTGTGGACCTCTTACCTCTTCAATAATTGCCACCACAGTTGACCCCACTCGTATCCTCACCTACCATTTGGCTCTGATTTGTTTAATTTATTAAGTCAAGTGAAACTGAGAACTTAAAAAAAAAAAAATTATCATGTAATTTTTTTTTAAATTTACGTGTAGAAAATCACAGGTACTAAATCCTCACAGTGAGCCCACTACTCTTAAAGTATACTAAAGTTAGACCATAAGAGTTTGAACCTGCAATTATGTTCTATTTGATCATGTGACATGTGTAGAAATCTTTATAGATAGAATATTTTTTGATAAATTTTCCTATGTGTGGCTCTGCAAGATGGATCATATATTAATAAAAAAAAAAATTACATTTAAAATCACAAGACTAAGATGATTTTACTCACCTCTTGCCGATGACTTTTTATATGCACCTTACTGAGAGATATTTTTGCTCTACTTGAAAATTTAATAAGAAGTGTTCCTAATCAGAGAGATTTAGATAATCTACTTGAGTTTTTATTAAAAAGAAAAAGTAATTTGACCAATTGGCCCCTCATATTAAAAGTATTTTTCTTCAAGAATGTATGGCAGCCGCAATGATTTGTGAAGGATAAATGTCATCATGACTAATTTGATGATGCTTCTCCAATGCAATAACTTCCTTCTCAAATACTTGAATGCACCTTTTTTTTTAAGACTGAATATATTAATAGAAAAGAGAAAGATGCAAATGCATTTTGTCTAAGAGACTTAAACTCGAAAGCTAAAAATAAGGCGCCTCATTTAGACATCAGGGTTTTTTTGTTACTAGACACCTATTTTCAAATTTTTCGGTGAAATTATCATTTTACCCTCCCGCTTTAAATCCTTCGAACGATTCTGCCGTTCATTTTTGAATCATTCGAATGATTCTGATCATTCGAAGGATCAGCCACAGTTATAAACTGATCGTTCTAATGGATCTGTTTGATCCTTCGAATGAATATAATAATAAATAATAAAATTTTATTTAAAACTTTAAAGTTATTTTCTAAGCACTGTGTATTTCCAAAATTTCTCAAATTGAATATCCGGACTAATTACGATAACATGATAAAAATACTTTAACACTTCAAAGTCTTTTAACACTTTCAAATGCTTAAAATACAATGTTTTACAAATAAGGGTATCCCTAGGCTGTGCCCAAAACACATTTGGAAGTGTCAAAAGACCTTGAAGTGTTAAAGTATTTTTATCAGGTTATCGTAATTAGTCCGGATATTCAATTTGAGAAATTTTAGAAATACACAGTGCTTAAAAAATAACTGTCTATATTTTAAAGAATATTTTATTATAGCATAGTCAACATAGACAGTTATTTGTTAAGCACTGTGTATTTCTAAAATTTCTCAAATTAAATATCCGGACTAATTACAATAACCTGATAAAAATACTTTAACACTTTAAGGTCTTTTGACACTTCCAAATGTGTTTTGGGCATAGCCTACGGATACCCTTATTTGTAAAACACTGTATTTTAAGCATTTGGAAGTGTCAAAAGACTTTAAAGTGTTAAAGTATTTTTATCAAGTTATTGTAATTAGTCCGGATATTTAATTTGAGAAATTTTAAAAATACACATTGCTTAACAAATAACTGTCTATGTTGACTATGCTATAATAAAATATTCTTTAAAACATAGACAGTTATTTTTTAAGCACTGTGTATTTCTAAAATTTCTCAAATTGAATATCTAGACTAATTGCGATAACCTGATAAAAATACTTTAACACTTAAAGGTCTTTTGACACTTCCAAATGTATTTTGGGCACAGCGTATGGATACCCTTATTTGTAAAACACTGTATTTTAAGCATTTGGAAGTGTCAAAAGACTTTGAAGTGTTAAAGTATTTTTATCATGTTATCGTAATTAGTCCGGATATTCAATTTGAGAAATTTTGGAAATACACAGTGCTTAGAAAATAACTTTAAAGTTTTAAATAAAATTTTATTATTTATTATTATATTCATTCGAAGGATCAGTTATAAACTGTGGCTGATCCTTCGAATGATCAGAATCATTCGAATGATTCAAAAATGAACGGCAGAATCGTTCGAAGGATTTAAAGCGGGAGGGTAAAACGGTAATTTCACCGAAAATTTTAAAAATGGGTGTCTGGTAGCAAAAAACCCTGGTGTCTAAATGGGGCGCCTAAAAATAATACAAGAAAATACATCAAACAAAATATCTAATAAGTTAAAGCATAAAAAAAAAAAAAAAAAATACTCTCCGCAACATGTTAGGGCTCAAAGATAGAACGTGGAGTCCACCCTATTCTTTGTGAAGAAATCGCCGATCCTTTTGTTGAACTTCTAACTAGTGTAAAAGAAATCTTACAACACATGAACACAACACCCTTATCTTCCTTACAAGATTAGTTTCTAAAGGTGATGTTTCAACCCCTTCAATGATTAGTTTTTCCTATCTTGATGAAATCTATAAGTTCAAAGTTCTCCTAATACTAATAAGTTCTACCTTATTTGAATATTTTCGTCCAATTAACTTAGAAAATACTATAGACGTTATACCATTACAATTGCACAGAGCACCACCTATTCTAGTCGGACCTAATTTTCTTATCGCCATCCTATCGACCAGGGGTATAGATATCAGCCGAAACGTATCGACCGATATGATTCGGATTTTAACATGTGTATAAATACGGCCGATACGTATTGTATCGGTCGTATAGTAATCATCTCGGTTGATATGGCCGATATATCGCCGAATCATATCTGTCCGATATCAGCCGATATATCGCCGAATCATATCGGTCCGATATTGGCTGATATATCGCCGAATCATAATGGTCCGGTATCGACCGATATAATTAATATCGGTATTTAAAAAAAAAACAGTGATGGGTCTGGGCCCAGATATCGGCCGATATCAGCCGATATTTACATTTTCAAATTTTTTTTTAAAATACAGTTTCTTTTTCATTTTTTTTATATTTTTAATTCAGAAAAAATAAAATAATACCGATATTTAAAAAAAAAAAACAAAAAAATGAGAGAGAATCATATTGGCCGATATATTGACCGGGGGTTTTTTGCACCCTTGCTATCGACATTAAATTTATAAATGCCTGATTGAGGAAGAGACGAGGAAATTTGAGCTCTAATCTTCCTTAGATCCCTAAAAAAACAGGTTTAATAAAATGTCCAATAAACTAAAACATAAAAATAGTCGCTCCCTACAACATGTCCTAAATGCACCGTTATATTATCACCTAGGGTTCTTAAAAAACATATTTAATAAAATTTTAAATAAACTAAAATATAAAAATAGTCTCTCCTCACAATATGTCCTGAATGCACCGTTGTATTATCTTTCTCAATAATATTTCAGTTTATTGGCAGGAATTTTGTAAGAATGGGTTTCATTCTTTCTTAAAATGATAGAAAACCTTTGTTTGAGAACTATTTAGTGACAGGGCAAAAACAGGAAGGTCAGGGAGAAAGGAAATATATATAAAAATAATAGTATATTTGTATAACTGAAATATTCCACACTAGGTAGAGAGAGGGGGCTTCTGAACTGTCTCACTTTAGACCTATAAGTCTGGTAGGGTGTGTGTACAAGCTGTTGGCCAAGGTTTTAGCTTCGAGACTCAGTTCGGTTCTTGGGGAGTTAATCGGAGAAGCTCAGGGGGCTTTTATTGGGGGTCGTCAGATTTTGGATGGGGTTTTGATTGCAAATGAGTTAATCCACGCAAGACGTAAGGATGGTTTAAGCGGTGTGCTTCTTAAGCTTGATATGGAAAAGGCTTATGATCATGTGAGATGGGATTTTATTGACTTTATTTTCTGGAGAATGGGGTTCGGTGCCAAATGGAGGGGTTGGTTGAAAGCTTGCGTTCAAGATTCCTCTTATTCAATTTTGGTGAATGGCTCACCTACTGAACCCCTCATCGCCTCTAGAGGATTACGTCAGGGGGACCCTCTATCCCCGTTCCTTTTCACAATGGTTGCTGAGGCTCTCAATGGTCTTATGGGTCGAGCCAAGCATTTAAATCTCATTAAAGGACTGGAGATCTCTCCAGGCAATCAGTCAATTACTCATCTCCAGTTCGCAGATGACACTCTTTTGTTCTGTGAAGCTTCTAGCGAAGAGTTGTTTGGTGTCAGAGCGGTTTTAAGGTGCTTTGAATTGGTTTCGGGTCTGAGAATAAATCTTGGGAAAAGCAATATTTTTGGTGTGGGGATTGAAGTGGAGGAGCTTCAAGTGTTGGCTAGGGAGTTTGGGTGCGGGGTTGGCAGTCTTCCATTTACTTACCTTGGGCTGCCAGTTGGTGGGAACCCGAGGTCCAAAGGGTTTTGGGAGCCCGTTTTAGAAAGAATGTCAAAGAAGTTGAATGCCTGGAGCAAAGCATATCTCTCTTTGGGGGGCCGGTTGACTCTAATTAAATCGTGTTTAGTGAACCTCCCAACCTATTACCTATCATTGTTTGAAATTCCTAAAGGAGTGGCAAAAAGGTTAGAAAAAATTCAAAGAGATTTCTTGTGGGAAGGGAATGAGAACTCGAGGAAAGTCCATCTTGTGAGCTGGGAAGAGGCTAGAGATGTGAAGGAGAAGGGTGGCCTGGGGATCTTCCACATTAGAGATAGGAATCATGCCCTCTTGTGTAAATGGTTGTGGAGATTTGCCTCAGATAGGGAGGCATTATGGAGGAAAGTTTTAGTAGCAAGATATGGTGTAGGCGAGCCAGGTGATTGGAGGTTAGGTAGTAGAGCAGCCCGGGATGGCTCATCGGTAGTGAAAGCCCTTATGAAAATCGGGAGCGGTGAAGGCAAAGTGGGGGAAATGTTTCAAAGGGGGATTAGGTTGGTGGTCGGTAATGGAAGAAGAGTTTTGTTTTGGAAAGATACCTGGGTGGGGGATAGGCCGCTAGTGGATGTTTTCCCTAGGCTTTTTAGAATGGCCCAAAATCAGGATGCTCTGGTCAGTGACTACTATAGCGAAGTCGATGATTCTCCTCATTGGACAATCTCTTTTAGGAGGTCTCTGCGTGATTTTGAAGAAGGTATCCACCAAGACTTGATTGGAATTCTAAATGATATCAGTTTGTGGGTTGGCGATGAAGATAGATGGGTTTGGTCAATGGAACCTTCAGGGGTTTTTTCGGTGAAATCAATTCTTCGGGCCACTTATTCAGCACACATGTTATCGTCTCCTACGTGTTGCCTGGCGTGGTATAATTTGGTCCCCCCTAGAATTCAATTCTTTATGTGGACGGCTTTGAAAAAGAGAATTCTAGTTAGACAAATTCTTAGGAGAAAGGGCTTTATTCCTGTCGAGGCTCCCTTAGTGTGCCCCCTATGTGAGGTCGATGAGGAATCAGTTGACCACTTGCTGTGCAATTGCCCTTTCTCTAGATTGGTTTGGTGCTCCTTTTTGAGATTATTTGGTTGTGAGTGGGTGTTAAGCAACGGAGTGGAGGAGACTTTCAAGTCTTGGATGGGGGGCCCTTTTAGAGGGACGCGTAGAGTGGCTTGGAAAATGGTTCCGTTCGCTGTTTCATGGACTATTTGGAAAGAACGCAATGGGAGGATCTTTGAGGGCAAGAGGGGTGATCCTAGAGATGTGTTTGAGCGGGCAAACTGGCAAGTGATCAATTGGTTGTCGGTTTGTAAAGAATTTCGGGGCCTAACGCCGAGGACTTTTATCTGTCGTGGGAAGGATGTATGAGAGGTGTTAGTAGAGCTAAGAAGAGATCGGTTAATTGGGTTATTCCACAGATTGGGTTTTTTAAATTCAATGTTGATGGGGCGGCAAGGGGTAAACCTTGGCCGGCAGGAATTGGAGGCGTCCTGCATGATGACAGAGGGCGTATGTTGGCTACTTTTTCCGAATCTGTTGGATTGATGGAATCTAATGAAGCTGAATTGAGAGCTATTAGGAGAGCACTTCAGATCTGGATTGGGCTTAGGAGTGGTAACCTTATTATCGAAAGTGACTCAACCAATGCCATCTCTTGGGCTAGCAATAGGAGATTTCCCCCATGGAGGTTGATCAGCATTGCTAGGGACATTTGGCGGCTGTGCAAGTGTGGAGGTGTCTCCTTCACTCACTCACCTCGCTCAGCAAACTGTGTGGCTGATTTTCTGGCGAAAGCCGGAGTTAATCTTCAAAGACCATCTTTGGAATTTTACTCTTCTCATCTGCATTGATCCATGGGGGTCTGGGTGTTCTTCTGGTTGTTGTTGTTGGGTGGTTCTATTATGATCTCTTTTGTTTGCTCTCTTTTTCGTGTTTTGTGATTTGAGTATATTTCTCTTATACTTGAATCCTCTTGTAATTTTTTCTTAATGAGAATTCACCGTTAATGTTTCAAAAAAAAAGGTAGAGAGAGAGTGTAAATCAAAATATGCAAGAAAAGAGTCAACATGAAAAAATGGAGATTAACTGTAGGCGGTAGAATTTTTTGTCACATCATACTCACCAATTCTCTACCATATATATCTTTAAAAAAATAATACATGAGAATTGACTTTACGGTCAAAAGTATAGCTAAATAAAGAGGTTTTGAGTTTAAATCATAAGAGTCACTCCTCGTAAATGCCTCTTAATTTGAAGCATATAATTATAATATATAAAAAGTCAATTATCTATTTAATTACATGGGTGAATGACCCTAATTGGTTGGCCTGTATTAAAAGTAGGTTGGAGTTTTAAAAATGAGTTAGGTTATGGGCAAGTTAGAATTGGGTTGAAAAAAAGTGACCCAAATTAAATATGGACCCACTTGCTCAGTTTTCACCGCTACCTATTTTTAATTTGGGCCGGGCTAGGGACATACTTTGTGTAACCCGACTCAAATTAGTCAACTTGAATTAAAAATGGATTTGATTATGAGTGAGTTGGAAGAGATTGAAATATAAATTGAATTAAAAAATAGTGATCTGAATTAAATATAAACAACTTAAAATTTGGCTCTCAATCCGATTCGCCTAACTTGGTAATCGTTGGTCTAGCTCTTGGAACCCTGACCCATTTGGATCCAAAACCCTATGCCATTAGGGTTATTTCGTTAATGGGAAGAATATATATATGATGAAAATGTAATTAGACATTATTTACTTCTCTATTGCTTTATTTGTTTGTGTGGTTGGGTATTATTATCCTGTGTGAGAGGTCTTGCCCCTAAACCCTTGAGGCACTTAATTTAATCTATGTAATACTTTATTGACCCACATTATAGGGACCCACATTATAAGGACCTATTTAACTTAAGTCAAAATCATGGACCCATATTCAACATAAAAGACACGGGAGTTATGAAGAGATGGGTTGGTTACAACCTCTTTGATGGGAAGAGGTATTAAAAAAAACATAACTGCCAATGGTCCTCTCTCTGCTCATTACAGTTTTTCTCTCCAACAAAATTTTCATCACCCAAGGCACATGAAAATAGAGAATTAAGGAAGAGAAAGTGAAAGAAATCTAAGACATCTATTTCTCCATTTTACATTGTATTTGCAGGAATTATCCATAACAAATACACTCAAAGATTAACACTAAAGGCGTCAATTAATTAAGCGATGGACTCTGGTATGGTTTATATTATGATTTATTAATTTCCGCATTATGATTACGATAATAAGTATGTTTATGATTTTTTTGTAAAACATAAATGATTCAAGGTCTTGTAGAATAATGACAGAGGATTAAATTACTGTATATATATTGAGTATTATAATGAAAATTCTATGTTATTGAACTATAGATTTTTTATCCAAATCTCAATTCCATACAAATAAAAGTCTAACAATCTATAGTGCTTTGTTGAGTAGGTGAGTTTCCACGTATAAAACAAAATATAGTTAGACATGTACCAACCATGTGATGAGGAGGTATAAAGGCGACGGGAAGGACTAAGCAGATCCAATTGGATTTATCCAATGAAGCTCAACACACATGGACCCATACCTGCATCCAATTGTCAAATATAGTTAGAAACTTGCCTGCACTCAAATTTTCAAGTGGAAGTAATTGAGGAACCATGTGCATCCCATTCCTATAGGTTTTGTGTAGCCTATCATGTCAATGGTATGGATTTAATAAAATATGGTCCCTAGTCTTGAAATTGAGAACTTGAGCCAATTGGGCAATGATGCATTCATGAGCATTGGATAATGCCTCTAATATTCTACAAAATTGTTCAACAACCATGAACATGAATATGAATAGGAATGGGAAACTCTTGCTTATTGTTTACGTCTCACATTTAGTATTTGTGGCTGGTTTCTTCTTCTTCTACAATGGAGCATGACATTTGTCTGTCGGAATCAATGGGGCTTTTATACACTGCAATGAATCTATTTTGCGATTGTGATGGCAAGAATAAGAGCTAATGGGACATGTGATGATTCACTTATAAATTTTATTTTATGATTAAATTGTTTAAGTCATTTAGAACACTTGACTAATTTTTGGAGCATCTGCAAGACTTTCTATCAACACAAGTAATTCTACGGAGGATAAACCTTTGAAGTAAAGTAAGAATCGAATTTAGCACTCCCGGCTTTCTGAGATAAATTTCTGATCATCACTTTTTCTTTCTTTTTTTTTGAGTGATAACAGAAAAATTTCATTAGGAAAGGAGAAAGAAAAGATACAAAAAAGGGTCTAAAAAAATTAGAAGAAAAAAAGGGAAAAGAACAAACACAAGAAAAAGAAAAGAAAAATATACAAATCCTTTATTGGTAGTTGGATGCATGTATTTCATTAGATTTTATTAAACTAATTTAATGTTAATGAATTAGATGGAAAATACTTCATAAAAGTGAGGAAACAAGATTACCGATATTTTATTCAATAGCCTCTCTAATGAGCACAATTTGTGTAATTCATATATATATACATATATAAAGCTATCCCTTATTTTTTAGAGGCTATAAAGTGACAAGTTTGAGTTTATAATTATTCCTACCTCAGTTATTCTTAAAATCAATCCTTTAGAGATACCTTATAAATACTAGTGAAAGCCTCAATATGAAAATAGAGCTGAATTGAATTGAATTGAGCTTAGTTATTTTGTTTGTGATATTTTGAAAGAAACTTGTCTAAATATACATAAAAGAGTTATCTGTTGAAAATCAAGAATCAAACATCCTCCATCCATTATCAGAAATATTTATTTGATTTATTTCAATTTATTTTAAATTGAAGGAAATTATTTTTTGGTAGTTTATTATTTTTAAAGTTGAATGAAGAAGAATTTATTGTTGGACTCTCTTTTGATGAAAATTCTATTTTATAAAAATAATTTACTGAATTTATGTCTTTAAATTCAATCTTTAAATATAGAAAAATCTGCTCTTATCCTTGCCCCACATTAATGTTACAGATAAATGGATAAAATATTTATGGATCAGCAGACCTCTGGAATACATGCTCACCCGCAACAAGGAGATGGCTGCTTGTTTGGGCACGTGGCAAAGAGATTCATATACAAATTTTTTTATTTATATACATCAAGTAATTTTCTAGTAGTCTTTTGGAAAATCCCTTCTTATTTATTTTACAAATGACGATGATTTATTAAATTTATTAGAATAAGAATCCGAATCTCTCTAATTTTTTATTTATTTAAAAATTTACAAATAGAAATGTAAAATTTATAAAATTGATGTATACTTATATGAATCTCATCTCACTTGTATTTATTCACTTCTACTGACATGATTTTTTCCAATAATATGGACTGTATATTTCTATACTTTTATACAATATGCCAATCTCAAATTTACAAGATAATTGTAAAGAAAAACTAATACTCTAAAATGATAAAGAAAACATGGTTGTTATTTTATTAAAGGTATTATATTCTTTTATATTCTAAAGTTTGTGCAAGAAGATACAATTAATTGACTTTTCAAAAATTAATTATGAAATCAATCAAATGACTTACTATATGTAAGGATGAGAAATAAAAAGATATAATTTTTGAGTAAATTTCATAGTTTTTTCTATCCACTTCAGATATATTTCCCAGCTACTCCTTCATGAGGTTTTTACTGAATTTTGTATTTTTTAAAAAATATTTTCGACCGATTTTTGAGTTATTCTTGTAATTTTTTCAAATTTTAAAAAATTTAAAGGAATTTATTCAACTTTACAGTTTTTAAAGTTATCTTCATCAATTTTGACACTTTGAGTCATTTTCATCAATTTTTCAAATTTGACTTTAAAATAATCTCAAATTTTGAATTTTTTGTGAAAAGGATTTAATAAAATATTATTGAATGTTACGGAATTCAATGGAGATGTGATTTTCTAATATTTTTCTAAAAATTTGATAAAAGTTTAATTTTTTTTTATGATATTTCTCATTTTTTAGTTTCTTGTCAAAAAATGAATGAAATGATTTACAACAATTAAATTAAGAGCCCTTTATGTGATTGATATAGTTTTTAGAATGTTTATGTAATTTTTTGAATACTCTAACTTTTTTATGAAACTTGGTTATTTTTAAAAAAAAGAAAAATTGAAATACAGATAGCATCGAGGATATTTGAAAGCATGAATTTCATATTTGGCGTTTGGTTTCAGACATTTTTTAAAATTTTAGAATATTTTTCAAAATATTTTATTCATATCGAAACTTCAACTCTAAAGTGTTTAAGATTCTATAAAATGAACATTATTTTAAAAAATATATATGTTCAATTTAAGTTTTCATATTTTCCTATTTTTCTTTTTCATATATTTAAAAAAAAAAAAGAGAGAGAGAGAGAAAAGAAGAATGTAAGAACAATAAGTATTTACGAAATGGTGAGCGATCATTTTACCATGATACCCATTTTGTTCTTTATCTGTCGTACAAAAAATATAAAACAATAGGAATATCAGAAATTGGTCGCAGAGAGTAAAATCGGCTCACCGGATCACTTATGAACAGTAAAATCGGCTCGACAAATCATCTGTGAATAATCAAATTGGCTCTTTAAATCACTCATAACTAGTAAATTGGCTCGAAAAAACTAATAAAAAATCTAATTGGTGAACTGAATTTTACATTCCAAACCTTTTTAGTACCGATGAATAACAAAATAGACATCACGATCTATATATATACATACACAAAGCACCCTTGCGAAGATTGCTTGGATATGGCCAATCTCCAGCTTTAAACCTATGCTGAGACTGCAAGCCTCCTCCACGTGGAATCCATACGTAACCCCAAGGGGGAGATGTCTACGCACATGGGAAAAAGCATGTGAAGACAAAAGAAACAAGACTTGGTCTTTGTCAACACTGATCCACTTGTTGGCAAATGATTCACTGAAATTTATTCGGAATATGAATCTCACTCTCCCTCCTTTATTTAAAAGCTTTTACATAAAATATATATATATATATATAATTTTTCTAAAATAAATAATTAGAGGTGGATTACTCAACTATATTATCATCGAGTCACTTGTATCTATTAATTTCTAAAGATGTTATTGTTGGTAACATAGACAATAAAATAAAATGAATATATATGAATATAATATCTTCTTTTTTATATGTTTATTTAATAATTTTTAGAAACCCAATTTTTTCGAGTGATTACACTTTGTGATGGAGTTTCGGTTTCATGGATATCACTTGATTTGGAATATCTTAACATAATACATAGAGATTTAATGGCTACTTAATTTGATGGGTGACTTATTACCTAATTTTATCAAATTTTGAATTGGTGGACTTAGAATTAAAAATGTGTTAAGATTTTAGATAAATTTATTACGGGCTATACCCAAAATGTAATTCGATAGGATTGATAAAGAGTTTCCTAGATGATATAACTTAGTAGAAACGTATATATCCAACCATTGTAGTTTTATTGGATGGTTCGTGAAAAATCAATGACATACGACAATCAAATTTTCAAAATAAGGATCCTCAAATTTAAATTTAAATCCACAGACCCCAATCACTTTTAATTTTTATAATATGTATCATTCAGTGGAGTCCTCTAATTCCACTACATTGAATTATAAGTTATAGACGAATCAATTACAAAGATATATCTTAATCAAATATCTTTATTTATTTGATTTAAATAGATGAAATGGAAATTCTACATAAAGTTTCACTTCAACTGGTCATTTTATTTAATTTAGATCATGTAGTTATACATATCTATTATTTAATAAAAAATAAAAATAAAAATCTCAATTAAACATTATAAGTGACAAAAGAAGTTTTTTTCCTCTTTCACTAGTCTCAACACCATTCCTCCCAACTCAAAACGATCTGAAGTGATAGATTACTCTATTAGATAAGAAACTGTATCTATGGATGCCACTTCCTCTCTCTGAATTTAGTAGTTGACTTATATAGATTTTGAGATTGTCTCAAAATAGTTGTCACATTCATATTGAAGTAACATAAAGTGTGTTAAAAATAGATGAGATCACATGAAGTGCTAGCTTTATATAAACAGTTTTTTAAAAAATACAAATGTTTCAAATGAGGCAATTAAAATGAGACGGAAGGAGTATTAAACTAGTGAGATAAGTCAACGAGACACACTGATGAGACATGATATTAAATAGATTGTGGGTCTTAAAAATTTAAATATATTTGATAGGTAATTAGATAAATATAAAGAGTATCTAAAGTTTCACTATAATTAATAATCCAAGTTATATAATCTCAGCCTTAAATTTTAATCAGTTTGGATTATTGAATTTTAAAAGTTTAAAATCAAGGCATAATACAATCGGATGGAGATAAAACTTCATATAAGAACTATTCATATGATCTTCTTTACATCAGACCCAACAAAGAGAGCTCTTAAATTTATTGTTACTAGATATATATACATACACAAAGCACCCTTGCGTTGATTATTTAGCATAACTTCACCAGCAAAATCCGTTAAAATCCAATTGAATAAGATGGGAGACAACCAAGCGCGCCGCCTTCGAGGAATCACCAGCGGAGCACCTAAAATGATGATCCAGCATCGTACCAAACCGACCTTTACTTGAACAGTGAGATAGCTGTTGGTATCCACCTGTCGGTACTCCACTTTCATAATCAAACAGTCATCGCCGCGTCTCTTGCCGACAGCTGCGTGCCCACCGCTCCCTCATCTAAATTGTTAGTTCAATGTTAATTTAACGGGAAATTTAAAAATTACAAAATATACTATTTGCTTTCATCCAATTGCTATCATCATCGTTCATTCATTTAATTTATTTAAAGTAATTTTATAAATTCTAGGCCAATTTTTCTTATTAGAAATTGTAAGTATTATATCTTTAGTCTTTTCAGTCTAACTTTTAAAGGTATTTTTCATTTTTATTTCTTTTACAACTACTATCGTGATTTCTTTAATTGTGAAATCTCTCTCTTAAAAAAATAATATTCAAATCAATTTTTCTCTAAAACTTTTTTAAAGCAGTATGTAGATTATTAATGGGAGAAAGGGAGAGTATTGATGAAGTCACTGTAGTACTAAAAAGAAAATAGTTAGAGATATTTGAAGCTTGTTTATTTTTTTAATAAAAAATTAACAAATTAATAAAAATACTCCAAAAATAACAGGTAAATGTCTGAAAAACGTTTGAATATCTTAGAAAAAAGTCTACATGTAAATTATAAACTTCACAGTGAATTTTATTTTATGTTAACGGTAATCTTCTAAAGCAATGAAGAGGGTAATTATTTTTAGATATAAATCCTATACATGTGCTGAGGGGATTATTTACAAATAATTTCAAAATTTAGATTGACTTTTATAATATGAGAAAGATAGATACAAATAAAGTTTTGCAAACGGCTTAACTCCAACGAATAAATGTACTACTCTGATACACGAAAAGGCCACGAAAACGACACGTAGAGATGACCGTTTGCACTTTCTTCTTCACCGGTTCACCATGCCAAAACGCTCAGAATTCCCATAGACGTTATCTATTTTTATTGCGTTTGTAATTTGTAGCTGTATCTACACACAATTTTAGTGTAATACAAGCCTCCTTTATGCGAATCTAGGCTTTCCCTTTATCTTCTGCTAAAGAAAAGGAAACCTCTAACTCATCTTCTCTCCATCCCTCGCTATCTCATTCCTTATATCTGAAGAATCCCTTTCTTAGTCTTCCTAACGTGCAGAAAGACATTAGCTCAAGAGTATGTTTCTCTAACTTTCCCTTTTCTTTTGGTATATGTATGCTCGTTTTTATTCTTCTGTTTAGGGAGATCTTCATTGCCTCTGGATTCTTGAATTCGTTTTTGGAATTTCTTTGTCTGTGTAGTCCATTTAAGGAATATTGGAGTTTTGGGTTCTGTGATCAATGTGTTGTGTTTTTTTTCAGTAGTAGAGTACTGATTCGGTATGATTGGTTTGTTGTTAAAAAGGGGGGAAGAGCTTCTTTCTTGTGCTTTGGATGGTCTTCAGTTGGGAAGTCTGCGATTTATTTCGTATAAATTTGTCGTTTGCGTATTCAGTATTTGATTCTGTTGATTGATTGACTGATTTTATTCTTGGGTCTGCTTTATCCAAAGTTGGTACGAATTCTACTTTCTAAAGATCTGATCCTGCTACTTGAAACTCTTTTTTTTTGAAAGATCTGCTACTTGAAACTCTTGTGTTTGCTTATCCATCTATCCATGTCTAGATGTGAATAGATTGACACATTTGTGGTTTTTTTAAACAATGGACTCGAGTTACATTATTGTGTTGGGCCTGAGCTTGCTATTTTGTTATTATTTTTTCTACTACTTTTAGAATGTCAAATATCTAAATATATGCCTTTTCTTTATAATTTTTACTGAAAAACCCCACTCAATTAAAAGTAAAAAGACACAACATATTGCAACAAGGAGATATGGTTTTCTAATTAGTTTTGGGGCTCTCCCTATGTAGTAAATGGATTTAAGAATGCATTTGCAATCGTCATATGTATATACATATATATACGTATATACGTATATATATATATGTTGAAACCAGGACAAAGCAAGTAATAAATTAATATATATAAAAAAAAAAAGAGTACATCAACGAATCTCTGAGTAAGAGAGATCAACTGGAAACATCCAAATAAAGGGAAAGAATAAAAAAAAGAGAAAAAAAAGTAACAAGTGGGAAGTATAATCCTCAAAAGTATAATCCTCAAATACCATGGAGCAGAAACTATAGTGACGGATGTACACATTCTCAAACTGCTTCCTCCTAGTTAACCGACCTTCATTTAGGGTCTTTTTTCTAATTAAGCCCAAGCTGAAACAACCTAGGTAGCATTCCTTAACCACTAACCTTAACAGGTTCAAATTTGCTTCCACATTGCAAATTTGGGGGCTACATGCTTCTGATTCATTGGAACAGGGGGACAAAGCAAGTAATAAATTAATAGAAAAAGAGAGTACATCAACGAAGCTCTGAGTAAGAGATATATACTGTAATGAAACATCCAAATAAAGGGAAAACAACATGAAAGAATAAAAAGAAAGAAAGAAAAAAACACCAACCCCTCCTAGTTAACCGACCTCCATTTATAGGGTCTTTTTCTAATGAAGCCCAAGCTGAAACAACGTAAGTAGCATTCCTTAACTACTAACCTTAACAGGTTCAAATTTGCTTCCACATTGCAAATTTGGGGGATACATGCTTCTGATTCATTAAAGGTTGAATATGGTATTTTTAAGAAGAATGGAAACAAGCATCTAGATTTTCTTAGTAAATGGTGAAGAAATTTTAGCATGTGGAGATTAGCAGATACAGAGTGTCCGGGGTGAGTCTTAATGGTGGAGAGCTCAGTGTACTAGGACTTAGTTCTTCCAGTAAGCCCTTTGGTGGCTTACAGGTGATACTCTTAATTATCATGGGTGTTCTTTGGAAAAATTTAAGTAGAATGCTTATTGGTTCCACTTGATACAATGGATCGAAACTGTCTGACCTTTATGTCTTCACCAAAATTTGTAGTGAGAGTACTTTCTGTACTGGATATATAGCAGTTTGATGTATGTTTTGTGATCTACATTTTCTGTCTCATTTTTTTTTCATATTTTAGTACACAGTTTGTATGTTGTTAGTTGTTCCGTACTTCAGAATTTAGTTTCTACCTTTTTATACCCCTCTCTCTGGGTGCATATTACGTGGCTGATAATCCATGTCTTGTTTGTAGGTGAGGTGTGTCTTTTTGAAAGACATAGATGGCTTCACTAGCGGACATTGGGTTGGCGGCAGCTATCAATATTCTCAGCGCCTTTGTATTTTTTATAGCATTTGCTATACTAAGACTTCAACCATTCAATGATAGGGTATACTTTCCAAAATGGTATCTCAAGCATCTAAGGAGCAGCCCCATGCATGCTGGAGCATTTGTGCACAAATTTGTGAATTTGGACTTCAGATCATATCTAAGGTTTCTAAACTGGATGCCAGATGCATTGAAAATGCCAGAACCTGAGCTTATTGAACATGCAGGACTTGACTCTGCTGTTTATTTGAGGATTTACTTGCTTGGGTATGCTCTATTTTTGTCTGCTTTTCTTCCATAGTCTTGGTATTCTTGTTTGGTTTTGTCCAAACCTTAAAAATGGCTTTGTTAGTCACTTTCTTTGAAATTTATGATTTTGAGCTTTTGCTGACGAATATATGAAAACTGATTCATGGAGGGTTGTTTTACAAAATTCAAAAAGCTGGAAGCATCCATATTAATGCCCATTGTAACGTGCATATGCATGAAGCATTATGTTGGCTAGCCTCTTAAATTGATGGATTGCATTAGTTAGTACATGAACCATTTCGTACTAGATGATTAACATGTATATGGATATATGTGCAGGCTTAAAATCTTTGTTCCTATCACATTTCTGGCTTTCACTATGTTCCAGTCAATTGGATTGCATCAGTTAGGACATGAACCATTTTGTACTAGATGATTAACATGTATATTGATTTATATGCAGGCTTAAAATCTTTGTTCCTATCACATTTCTGGCTTTCACTATACTGGTTCCAGTCAATTGGACTAACAACACTCTTGAGAACATATCAGCCAAGAATGTGACTTTCAGTGACATAGATAAGCTTTCCATTTCTAATATTCCGGAGGGATCAGAGAGGTGAGCCATCATCCACAGTTTTCTTGTTTATGCTTCAAGGTATGTTTTTAAGGTCATTTGCATAATTAAATTGTTGTGAGGTATGACACCTAAACCTCAGAGTGGAACACATTCCTGTATTGTGCCATATACAACACTCTGTTCTCTTTTATATAATCCATGTTGTTGCCATATGCCCATCTCCATCCCATTTCTGGGCATCATTTGTTGTGAGTTGATAAAATTGATAATCTCTTATAATTCTAACTATGATTATTGACATTCAGTTAGTGATTACAAACATTGGGATTAGTTCAACCATTCATTGTTTTAATGAAGAGTTGGAAATTAAGAGACAAATGGTTGATTAACTGAGTATAGAATTTAAATTAGATCTTATGGAATAATAATTTTCATTTTTGGTGTAGAAAAATGCTAGAAAGATGTAATTTTATTCTGATAATGTTGTAATTGTGTTCTACCCCAAATGATGCAATTGGTTTATATACATTCACATCTCTGATATGCTTTATAGTGCAGAATTTTCACTTATTCCAGCACTTCCTGCATTTGATTTTTCTGTCACATGAATTTAGGGTAGTTGTTGCAAAATGCGTTTGCTTCCACACTTAATTGGTCATAGATGACTGTTAAAAAAAATAACATCTTCCAATGGTGCAGGTTTTGGACTCATTTGGTAATGGCTTATGCTTTTACATTTTGGACATGCTATATGTTGTATAAGGAGTACAAGATCGTTGCTTCAATGAGGTTACATTTTCTTGCATCAGAGCATCGCCGTCCAGATCAGTTTACTGTAAGCTCATCTAACATGTTACTTCTTAGACTTACATGGTTATGCAAATGACGTGAAGTTATACTTGTGATATAGTTGGTTCAGGCTTTTTGGCTTTGCCAAAATGTCTCTGACAAACCTCAACCGCCAAAAATGAAAGATATCTTCTTTTTTTTTTGGGGTGGTGTGGGATTGGTGTGTTCCTCAAATTTCATTGAAATCTCAAAAACCCACAAAGGATAGGAAGAAGCAGATCACAAGATGAAAAAGAATAGTTCACCTTGATGTCCCCAAAACCAAAACCTTTAAGGGTATCTGTACACCATACAATTGACAGCTCCTCTCTCCTTTGCAAAGTCAACTTTTCTAATCCCATAAGCGTACATATGGTGTTTCATAGCATAATCATCCAAACAACACTATGTTTGGATCCTACAAGGATACTGCCTCTAATTTAGCAACCATATAATAATAAACAACTGAAGATATGTTCTCAATGCTCTAATCCAATCTTTGGATCAAATCAATGCTATATAAATAATGCAATATCCTCACTTTAAATGAAAGATAAAAAAAGCTAACATAATCAAGATAACTACTAACTAATCATTGTGGGACTTTTAAACACAATCCATGTTGGGTATTTAATGTTCCAAAATGGTGTTCTTGGGCAATATATATTTTATGATGGACTGGCATATGGACCTTGGGAAAACATCAACATTTGCTGCTTTCTTTCTTGAAATCCCTCCATATATATTGCTTTTTCCAAAAAAAAAAAAACTCATTGTGTTGTTGTATTTTGAGTTCATCCAC
Source organism: Chimonanthus salicifolius (assembly GCA_013350335.1). Lineage (NCBI taxonomy): Eukaryota > Viridiplantae > Streptophyta > Magnoliopsida > Laurales > Calycanthaceae > Chimonanthus > Chimonanthus salicifolius. The sequence goes on from CM023537.1 coordinate 52,282,897, forward strand.
TATTTTATGTCATTGTTGGCTGCATCTAATTGGTATCAATTATAAAGCAACAATTTGTGTTTTTTATTTTGAAAGATAATTACAAAGTGACAATTGTGACGAGCCCGTAGCATAGTTGCTCATTGTTATCAAGTCACCATCTCATAAATAAAATGAAATTATACTTATTTTCAACACAATTCATGTTGATGCTTGACTTTCATATCTCAAGATTGATTTATTTTTTTTTGAATATAATTTGCATGACTACAGTTTTTTATTATTGTTTGGCTGAACTTCAATGTTTTGTCTTCTGTACAACGAAACTCTGTGCGGTAACTCATCCATAATACATGTGTATTAGTTTTTTTTTTTTTGGAGCAGTAACAAAACAGATTTTATTGATAAAGAAAGAGAGTACAAATAGATCAACTGGGAAATGGTCTAGAAGTGCTAGATCGAAACTGAGTTGTTGACTCCATTTTTAATGAAGAAATCTGCCATGTCATTTGTTGTACAACTGACTTGCACAAAGGAAACATCCAGTCTCGAAGATATAGCCTAATTTCCCTAACTGTGGTAATCAATCTCCAGGGGGGTCGTTATGTCCCTTTCCCATTTAATTGCATTTGCCGAATCCCCTTCGATCACCAGTGAACAATGCCCATAGACTTTCCAGTTGGTTAAAGCTCGCTCCTAATACTGAGGAGTTTCACCTTATTTGAGTCCCTAATCCCCATCGACTCTGTGAAAACCAAAGAAGTTATACCACTATGGTTCCTAAGAACACCACCTATCCCTGCTAGACCTGGTTCCTAAGTACATGTTGTGAATTAGTTGTGGGATCTTTTCTGTCCAAATTTTAGCTCTTGTTGCACAAAGATATAGCAGAAAATTCTATGAACTGGAATCATCCAAACCATCTGATGCTCAATGAATTTAGACAGTTGGCTACTGTTTTTAACCGCTCATTTGTTGAATGGTGATCTAAGTGTTAACTATTGCGACTTTAATGATCTTTCTCATCCTCAATGACAGCAAGACATGCATAATGTATAAGTCATCATGAACTTTCTGAGTATATTTTCAGATTAGCAGCCTATAGCTTCTGCTTATAGTGTTAACATTTTGTTCTTGCCAGTCAGATCCGAGAAATGGGAAGTACACTAACAAGATTAAAATGCATGCTGTGGCATTTGAAATTCTGACATGTGATATTCAGTTTAAATTTGAAATTGTCTCATTTTACAGCTTCATTATAAATAAATGGTTCTTTTTAATCAGTAAATACAGTTTGCTTGGATTGCAATTTAGAATTATGCTTCCCATTTCCTAAGCATTGATATTCTATTTCATTCTTTGCCAGGTCCTTGTGAGAAATGTCCCACCAGATCCTGATGAATCCATTAGTGAGCTTGTTGAACATTTTTTTCTAGTCAACCATCCTGATCACTATCTCACTCATCAGGTTGTATGCTAAAACTTTTATTGGATTATTTTTCAAGCTATCTCTTGTGTTGCATGTGGAATAAAGTAATGCATGCTAAGAACGTTCCCCATTCATATATGGATTTTTCCTTTTCCTTGTTCATCTTGGATGCAAAACTGAAACTTCAATTCACCAATTATTTCTAGAATAAAATTCATAGTAATGGTTGGTAACGTTTGTAGCAGTTGTTATTGTCATAAGAATTTTGATACTGTGACTGGGTAGAGCCAGGAATCATCCTCTATTGGGTGGGTTTTGTTTTGTTCTTATTTTTTATTTTTATTTTTTCGGGGATTGGGGGTTGGCTAGATCTTAAGAATTGGTCAGATCTTTAAATACTTCATCCATGTCCTGATTTTTTAATATAATGTTGGAACAAGATTGCTCCTTCCCTGAATGCACTCTAATCCATACATTAGAGACCATGATTTAGTGATCTGGACCTTTAATCTGATAGACCCTTACATATATCAGAAAAAAGTGTTTCAGTTTAAGAATGCCGGCCACCATTCCACCCTTTTGTATTATTGGTGATTTGATGTAATCTCAATTGGTAAGATTTTGCCATATTGTTGAAATTCTCCTCCAATTGGAGAATTTTTTGGGCCTCTCTCCATCCATGCAACATGTTATGAGTAACTGTTTGGATCGGTATTATTGTAGGATACGATTCGTTATAATATTAGACATGATTAAGTTGATGTGTTAGATTGGATACGATTCGTTATAATATTAGACATGATTAAGTTGATGTGTTAGATTATCTTAACATACAACAGTTTACAGCCTTGACTACTTCAAAGAAAAATCTAAGGATGCTTATGCACCATTGTTGATTTACAATAAAAGAGGAGACTTGAAGGTTGAAAGGGACCACTACACTTCTTACTATTTTGAGAGTCAGTAGTGTATTGTATCTTAGAAAGGGGATGGATTTTTTTAATTGGAAAATGGGAATGAGATTTTGAATTGGGTTAAATGTATTAGACAATACTGCAAGTACTAAGGATACAAGTATTGTGAGATGCTTCCATTTATTCTCTATCAATATCAGTGGTGCATGGTGTGGGGGGAGGACAGGAGGGAGAGGGGACTAAGCAATGCTGCAAGTACTGTACTGTTAACTAAGGATCTTCCAAAGCCTTTGGTTTAGTGGGGTGGGGTGCACGGCCCCATGTCCTACAAGTATTGTGAGATGCTTCCGTTTATTCTATATCAATATCGGAGAGGAGGGAGAGGGGACTAAGCAATGCTGCAAGTACTGTACTGTTAACTAAGGATCTTCCAAAGCCTTTGGTTTAGTGGGGGTGGGGTGCACGGCCCCATGTCCTACAAGTATTGTGGGATGCTTCCATTTATTCTATATCAATATCGGATGTAAAAAGGCTTCTATAACACAAAACCTTGTTTGGGAATAGACAGGAGGATCAAGTAACTTATTCCAATCCATTTTAATTAGATTCAGCAAAAATATGTATATTATATTTGAGTTAAAAATCTCTTATAATAAATGTTACCACTGCTGCCCAGACCTCCTTTGCCCATTTATATAACCATTTATCCTTTTTTTTTTTGAAATGGTTATAACCATTTATCTTTGGTATACAACCTGGTATTTTCAACCTTTTTTCTTTTCAAATGAAAATGAAGTTCTCTCTAATTCAGGAATACCTCTATGATTGACATCTTACGAGCCTGGAAGGAATGTGCTGACCTTGCATAAGTTCCTTTCTTGTTGTTGTATCCATGTTTAGGGCTTTTTCGTGCGTGTTTTAGGTTTCTGGGATCTTTGTATTTTCTTTTTGTTTTGTGCTCTTTTTGTATCTATACTTCTGGTGCCTCTTTTTCTGTTAATATATGAACCATTAAAAAAAAAAATAGTTTGAGTATTTTTTATCCTGTGTAACTTTCAATCTCAATTTATCATTCAATTTTTTTTTCGTTCTCAATTTATGTTTTAAGTACTTTCAGGTTAGTATGAGATATGTATTGTCAAAGAGGTTGTCAAAGAGGTTGTAATTGTTCGAGACGTATTTCTTACTAACAAATGATCATCTGCACATTGGGTTGCCACTCACGAGTGGGCCCACCAAATGGGGTGGTGATGTGCCCATTGAATAATCTTTCCTTCAATTTGTGGTCTACCAAAAATCATCTTGATTAGATTGATCAAGCCATGTTTTTAAAAGGTCATAAAGTTTAAGATTAAAAAGTAACTTAAAGTGATCAAATTTTAAGAGCTTTAAAAACATGACTTGATCAATCCAATTAAGCTAATTTTTGGTGGCCACATATTGAAAGAAAGGGCATTCCAACAGACCTATGACCTATCACTACATTTAATGGACTCTATGCCTAGGTGCTCAAGGTAGCATAGTGCCAACCCAGTGCATGGATGTTTCTCACTTGTCACATGAGAACATTGGTGGGTCCTCCTCAAGGTTGATCCTCTACCCATTCTGAAGCAGTCGTTGATTACTAGTTCATAACACCTCTACCCATTCCAAAGCAGTCTTTGATTACCAGTTCATGACATAAGAACTTTCTATTTTTCAGCTGATAAGCTGTTAGTAATGTAATATCCAAGAATGCCATTCATTATATAGTCCAAGGACCCTTGGCCTTTTACTTAGTTGTACTGCTTTTTCTTTCCCCTATTCTTGAATGCTGAAAAGGACTGCCTCTTTGGTAAGAAGTACAATAGAAGTACTAATTTTTGAGGATCCAAGAGCTTGAGAGGAACCTTTCTTAGGCCTTTACTAGGCCATCAACTTCTTACAAAATGGCCTTTTGAGTTGTCAAAGATTACAAACTGTTTCAATTAAAAAAAAGATGTCATCAAAACATGTCAAAGATTATGAACTTTCCTACTTTGACATCCATCTTTAATACCAACAGTTCCATCACCCATTACCAAAGAACTTCAACACATATCCCTCATCTTATGAGAAAAAAAAATGTGATGTCACATTTCTTTACAATTTTCCTGTAGTCCAAGCTATCACACTGTTTGAAGGATTCCTTGAAAGGCTTTACACAGTCCTCAAGACGCACTAAAAAGAAAAAGATGTTTATGACTTGAAAATTTTCTTAAATGGTTCTTTACAATTTTCCTGTAGTCCAAGCTATCACACTGTTTGAAGGATTCCTTGAAAGGCTTTCCACAGTCCTCAAGGCGCACTAAAAAGAAAAAGATGTTTATGACTTGAAAATTTTCTTAAATGGTTATCACTGTAGTTTGATCATTGATCACCTTTTTGGGAACCATATTTGTTCTTTCTGTTTTGGAACTCTCATTCATATTTTGTCTCCATAGCAAAAGGTTCTAGTGTTTCGATTGGAGTTCTGTTTCAGAAAAAGAAGGCATAGAAATTTAAAGAAATGATAAAATATTAAAAATAGTACAAGCTTATAAAATGATGAAATTAGTCATTTACATCAGTTCACACTAATTTAAACAAATAAAAACATAAATTACTATCAAATACCTATTCATGTTTATAACCTCAAGTCATATAGCATGATTCCCATTTAAGGGGGTTTGAATTTTATTCTCCTAGGACTAAAATAAAAATCCAATTAGACAAAAGAATCCTAGGATATACCCAAGAAAGAAACTTAAATTCCCATTTTATTCAAAATCAAAAGTCATATAGCATGATTCCCATTTAAGGGGGTTTGAATTTTATTCTCGTAGGACTAAAATAAAAATCCAAGTAGACAAAAAAATCCTAGGATATACCCAAGAAATAAACTTAAATTCCCATTTTATTCAAAATCAAAAGTCCCTAGGTCCATTTCTTTTTCTTTCCATGTTTGTCACATCCATAAAAATCAAGCGTATGAATTGAAAAATAGACTGGATAAACTACAAGTGGGCCAAATTTTAGCTCAAAATTCAATTAAAATTGAAAAATAGACTTGATAAACTACAAGTAGGCCAATTTTTAGCTCAAAATTCAATTTTTAGCCACTTGATCTTAGTGGTCAACTCACAAGTTATCCACTAAGATCAATTGGCTAGAAATTGAATTTTGAGCTAAAATTTAATCCACTTATAGCTCATCAAGTCTAATTCTAAATCCCGTATGGTTGGATTTTAATTGAATTTTTAAAAACTAAAAAAAACTTGAAATCATTAGGATTGGAATGGTTAGGGCCAAAACAGGCCATTTTAGCCTGTTTCACCCAGATTTAGGCCCATTTGGGCTGGAGCAGACCTTAATGACCGTTACTGAATGGGCCAGAATGGAAGCCGATACCGAAACTTAGCTGTTCTGTTCCATTTTTTGGACGGAACCGGAATGTTCTGGCTAGAATGGAATGGAATTTACTTCTAAATTGGGAATCACTTGTTAATGAAAAGTCAAATTTGAACTTGATGACATTTGCTTTTCTTTTTGAAGTTTTCTGATTTTGCACAATCTATTTATTGGAGATCTTTGTCAAATAGACATTTTTTGTAGTCTAGTCTATTTATGAATTTAAGTAATCTTGTCAGATCTTCTTTACTCTTCTGCACTGTCTCAAAAAGGAGACTTTCGTAGCTCCTGCTTAGTTGGCTTATCATGTTTGACAATGCTGAATGTCTTAACTGGTATGGTTTGGGAAGGTCCATAAGTGTTAGGTTCCTCTGATTAACTTATACTTGCTTTTGGGGGTTTCTTCTCTCCTATCAATAAAACAACAATCTTTCAAAAAAAAAAACTAGCTTTGAGATTGATAGAGACACTGATCTTGTGCCCTGAGTCTTAGGATTGAGCTAGTAGTCTTTGGCTATGACATCCTTATAATCTAAGAAGCATGGTCTGATCTACTGGTTATTGTCAGGCTATGAAGATGTCTTGGTCTGATATAGAGTAGAAGTTGAAATGATTGAGGAGAGTATGAAGTAATGATCATTCACTTGGCCATTCTTTTTGTTGGTGAATAATGAATGAGCACAATGTTAGGGTGGATTTGAATTATAGGTTGTCTCATTTTTCTGTTTAATTTCTGGTAGATGACAGTTCTTATTGGTGTCATTTGAACTCTTTTTCATGCCACTCTTATGCATAGCCTTCTATTGCCTTGATTTCCTCTTTAGGTAGTTTTTCTTGGTTAAAACTGTTTTGAGCTTGCATTTACTGTTTACAAAATGAATGTAGGTTGTGTACAATGCAAACAAACTTGCAAAGCTTGTCAAGAAGAAGAAAACAAAGCAGAACTGGCTTGATTACTATAAACTTAAACAAGAGAGAAGTCCAGATCCATCACGGAGGCCAACAAAAAAGGTATAGCATCAATTAGGCCATAATTGTGTCAATATCTTTCCATGCCTTATAATACTTTTGAACGCAATTTGATGGATTTATGTTTCTTTTCTATCAATCAGACTGGTTTTCTGGGACTTTGGGGAAAAAAATTGGACTCAATTGAATATTACACATCTGAGATTGAAAAGTTATCTGCAGAAGTAAGTATTATTTTCTTATTTTCGTGGTACTAGATTTTAATTTTCTAGATGGAACAATTTCATGATTTTTTTGGGGTCCTTGTTTTAGTACATGTTCCATGATTATTGTAACAATTCTTTTGTGATAATTTCTGTTTCTCCTTCTTTTCTTTCTGCATCTTACCCCTTATTTGTTTAATGTATCTTTCAAACTTATGACTTATTTTGGCATGTTATTCATACATTACACTGATGGTAATTGTTGCACCTACAGTTAGTGCGCAAAGCATTCTGAATTGTGTTGGGTAGTGAATATTGTGAAATTTAAGGTTGAATGTACAACGAAAGAAAGGCAAAAGTGAAGTTCATCTCAATGTTACCATTTTTCTGTATCAAATACATGGCTAAGGGGACCCACAAACAACTTTCCTCCCTCCCTTCCCCCCACCCCACCCAAATAATAATAATAATAATCATAATCTACCCCCATCAATTGGATCCTACCCATTTTGAATCCATTAGGCATGTGTGTGTCACACTTGGATGTAGTAAGACATGCCTAACATGTTACTGTTACAACACTAAAAAGGCAACTTGTCAATTGGACCCTATACTTGGCATATAATACATCTTGAAGTATATAAGAATCCCTTTCTCTCTCTCGATCGATCTCGACCTCTCTATATTTTTCTCTCTCTCTCTCTCTATGTTTTTCTATCTCTCTCTCTCTTTGCTTGAATAGGGTGCCTATCAAAAATCACTTTGATTGGATAAGTGAAGTCATATTTGTTGAGGGTTGGACCAGGCGGTTGATTGGGACTATGGTGTGAGCCCTTTGGGTAGGGTTCTCATATATTATTTGAGGACCCTATATATTTTATGGGTGTGACGAGCTTGCTTGACGGTGTTTTGATAGGTTGTGGAACCAACAATCAAAGAAATTTTAAATTTTCTAAGGGTTTCGATGCTTTTGTAAATGAGTGCTTAGCTTAGCTGACTTTGAATGTGTGCGCACTGAGTGTAAATGTTCTCTTTCTTTAAAACTCTTTTTTATTTTTTTTTAAGATTCCAAATTATGAACTGAAACTTATTTTGTAGAGATGATTTCAGTAGATTAAATCCCACTTTTATTTGATCATGCTAACACTTATTTTTGTGCTCCCAAAATTGATATCAACATCATAAATTTTGAAATGAATTTTAATTCGATGGTGGGTACGAATTAGATGAATTAGGCTATTTGACAATGGAGTGTAGATGGTTAGTATTAAATTTTCGGTAAGATCTACTATGAAAAATTAAGCTCACTTCATGAGTTGCAGTCAAAATGTTACTTTAGAAGGAAAGACACTGATCTTGTGCCCTGAGGTTCCACAAATATGATACGTCACTTTAGGACTCTCTGGTCTTTTAATGAAATTACTCTTGGAATTCTAAAATAATTATGGCCAAAACTAGAAACAGAGTGTTCAAGTTGTTAGAAAGCCATGACTTGATAACATTTTTTATGTAGAACTCATGCTCAAAAGCTAGCCGTTGAGAGAATGGTGCCTCAAGTGTTACATGGAGTTATTGGTTTCTCAAATTAACCGATGTGGGACTTTTGTCACTTCACACTTGTCCTCACGTGTAGATACGCCCTGCGGCTGCACGTGGAAACTTCAGGCCCGCCCTCATGTGCAGCTGGACCCTATGGCTATATACGGAACCTGCTCTGATAAGATGTTAGAAAACCATGATTTGATAACATTCTTGAGGTAAAACTCACTCTCAAAAGCTAGCTGTTGAGAGAAGGGTGCCTCAAGTGTTATATGGAGTCATTGGTTTCTCAAATTAATCAATGTTGGACTTTTGCTACTTCACACAAGCTCCTGTCAGTCATAAAAGTTCTTTTGACATGGTTCAGAATTTCTCTATTGTATTTGTCTTTTGTTTTTCCACTTGGAGTTTGAATCCCAAAGGACTTGATGGTTGGCTTCATATCCTGATTTGTCAAGATGACCTAGAATGCCATGATGTACACAAGAACCCTCACAAATGCATTCTAATCTTGCCCTTGCTTTTGGAAGGTATTCAACTCTAGGGATGAATCGAAAAAGAAATCTTCATTGGTTCTACCTCCTATTTGTTATGAAGAGAATGAATCTTTTTATCGAAGGATTTGAGATGGTTTGCATTACCAACCCAATAGACACACTAGTATGGTTATCTGAGGACCACTTAAAAATTATGATACTGATAAAAAACATAATAATCTATACTGATGCTTGTGAAACTTGAACTGCTGAGAAGGGTTTTAGTAACAATTTCAAGAAATAAAGTGTTGTGGCAATTCAACTTGTTGTATTTAATCAAATTCGTAAATTGATAATCACATATGGGAAAAGCGTAGAATATGTTGTTCTTGAGACAGTGGAAAAGAAGAAATGATTGACAAGTAGTTAGAGCTTGCCATGATAAAGACTTGAGCATGTCTTGATGAATTGAAGAGATGCATATCCAAAAACTCGAAGTTGTTCACATTGAACTAAATCATTGGTCAAGTTTTTTTTTTTAACCCTTGTTTTTCCCAGGTATTTTTGAGTTTCGCTGAGTTTTTTTAGTCTAAATGTAGTTGAGTTGACAGAATTTGATTCGATTCATATCAAGTTTTTGAACTATATTTTAAGAGAATGAGCTACTCTTTGAAATTTGGGATGGTTCTTGTCTGTAGAGTTTGTCAAGTACAGAGACGTACTGTGAAGGAGCCATGGTCTTAGATGGATAGGAAATGAAATTGTTGTTCTGGTGATTATGTTTCATAGTGAAGTTTGAGAGTTTATTGGGAAAATTTTGAAGTATTCGCGTGTTGTTTTTCTTTCACAAAGTATAAATGATCAGATACCCTTAAAATACCAATGCATCTTTAAGTTTTTGAAATGCCCCAAACTAACATGGAATGACAAACATTTTTTTTTTCTATTTTGGTCTTTAAATTTTATTGATGAATTGGAGGGAAGGTCCTTGTGATAATTTTTTTATACGAATAATCATTATTTTGATGATGATTCTATTGAAAAAAATCTGATGAAACAAATTAGACATTATGACAATAATGAATCCCATATGCATCTATTTTTGTTCTCTCACTTGGGCATCCAAACATGCCGTGCCTGCCATTTTTACTCATATTTTCTGGTTCCTACAAATGAAAACCATTAGGAAATACCACTTCTAAACCATGCTAGATGCAATATGAAGGTTAAATAGGTTTTGATATCCCTTATGCCCCAAGAAAAACCATAATTTGGAGATATTTTCCAGCTGCACCACATTTCTGTTTGGAAAGGACAAGATCTTCTTTACCTCTAAAGAGAAGGAAAAATTTGCCACTTTTTTGTCTCCCAAAAAGTTATGATGAGAGTTTATATGCTATTTGCTCCAGTGATTTTCATTCAATTGTATGTAACAATTATGAGTTGTCCTAGTAAGTTGGTATACCTTTTCTTAACAATGGATGTTTGAATAATGGCTTCTCTCTCCATGCATGTTTGCCAATTCCATTTGTTCTGCGTAATTTTGAATATTCTGTGTAATGGAACTATTTTTTGTCAGGAAGCTGCAGAGCGAGAAAAGATCATAGGCAATCCCAAGTCCATAATGCCAGCAGCTTTTGTTTCCTTCAAAAGTCGATGGGCAGCTGCTGTTTGTGCACAAACTCAACAGTCAAGAAACCCCACCTTATGGTTAACTGAATGGGCTCCTGAACCCCGTGATGTATATTGGTCAAACCTGGCAATTCCATATGTTTCTCTCTCGGTTAGGAGGCTGATAGTTGCTGTGGCATTCTTCTTCCTCACCTTTTTCTTTATGATCCCAATAGCCTTTGTCCAGTCACTTGCAAATATTGAGGGAATTGAAAAGGCTGTTCCATTCTTGAAACCTGTGATTGAAATGTGAGTATTCTATTTCCAAGGCTCATTGAAGTCTAGTTTAACACACTTCTTGCATTGTGCTATCATGGAAAAAAGTACTGGAATATGGTTCACTATAATAAGTCCCCTTCAAAATAATTCTAGTTTGCCTGTTCACTGTATTGTGGTATAGGAAAGTAAATAAGAATTAGGGTTGATCATTTCACAATTTTTCGTCTGTAAACATGTGTCAGTTACCAATGTCTGCATTATAGATTTTGCAATTAATGAATGAGATTAAATTCTATATACTATATTTACATTATAGTGGACCTTGAGATCAATTTTGTAGACTTGCAAATTGAGGTTTAGGGTTTGATGTTGGAAATTGTGGGTATCCTTTTATTAGAACTACATGTAGTATTCAACTAGTTGCCATGCATGCTGAGAACATTGATTCATATTGTACATGTATTTTACACTTTCATTATCCCTCATATGCATGGTCACACAAAATGTGTCAGACTAATTCTGTTTTTCAGCTTTCCATGTGTGCATGTGCATGCAGGTGTGTTTGTGTTCTTGTGTGTGTGTGTTGATTAGGAGACGGATAGGCGAGTGTTCTCTTGTGATCCCCATTTTCCATAGTGTGAGAAATATGACACGCATGGATGAGAGATGGGGTGATGGGAAGCTTTGTGCATCATTTAGGATGCCATAAATATCAGCTTCATCATGAGATTTCTACACTGGAAAAGGTATTAAGGGCCTTCCATTCGAGTGGTTAGGTCTGATAAGCATATCAAAGTTGAGAATATCTACTCCAGAGGGGGAGTGATGATGGAAAGTGGGTCCCCAGACATGGAGGTCTGATATTTAAGGGTATAATGAAATTCTTGCTTGCATTTGATCGTTTTTGGCCATTGAGATCCAGTAATAAACATTTCTTTATGTATCTAAATCTGTATTTTTATACATTGAGTTATTATTTATGGATTCATTGTGTCAATAATTATTTATAGGTGTTAAACTCTTATGCTGGCAAATTAAGGAAATTCCAGATAGATAATTCATTGCTAATTATATTCTAAACCATGCACAACAGATTTTGAGAAGTGAAAAACGGGGGCATTATTTTACTTTTAATTGTTTGATGGATCTTTATTGTTCTCTTTTTCTTCAGAAGCATCCAACTCTCTTTATTAAAGTATAAAAATCAGAAGCAACTAAAAGGTCCATTATAGGCCCTTAGATAAATTTATAATTAAAGTATTCTGTTTTATGGTGCAATTTTGTCTAATGTTGTTTTTTTTCATCGTCTCTCACTGGTTGACTGATTTAAGTTCATTTGGTTTACCATGCAGTTCGATCATCAAGTCATTCATTCAAGGTTTCCTACCAGGAATTGCTCTAAAGATTTTCCTCATTCTTCTGCCGACAATTTTGATGCTAATGTCTAAGTTTGAAGGACTTGTCTCCTTATCATCTCTAGAGAGAAGATCTGCATCCAAGTATTATATATTTCAGCTTGTTAATGTATTCCTTGGGAGTATAATCACTGGAACTGCATTTGAACAGCTGAATAGCTTTATGAACCAGCCACCAAATAAGTATGTCCTATCAACTAGAGCAATAATATACGTATCCTACACACTTATGACAGTAAGAAGTATATGGTGGCAAATACATATATGCCTTTGGGTCCGATTTTAACAAAGGTTTACTGGATAAGGCCAGTCTCTGGTCCAAATATGACTGGATAGGTTCTTTGGCACTTGGTATCTGACATCTTGGGTAACAAAAGTCATCCAAGAGTGGAGATCACTCTAATATGAGGTGTTTTGATCCAGTTGATACATTTGAAAAGTGGACCTCAAATTTCAGATTTGCCATCCATCCCCCATCCGTCAACCCATCCATCCATGGATTTTTAGACCCTTGAAAATTCATGGTTTTTCAAATCCATTAGCTCATATTGATTTTTCACATGCAACCATCATCATCTTCATCATCTAAGCCATTTATCCCATCAATCTAGGATTGTCTTTTATATTTAGATTTAACAAATTATTTTTATGGACCGACTATCCTATCTAATGCCCAAATATGACTGGATAGATTCTTTGGCACTTGGTATTTGACAACTTGGGTAACAAAAGTCATCCAAGAGTGGAGATCACTCTAATATGAGGTGTTTTGATCCGGTTGATACATTTGAAAAGTGGACTTCAAATTTCAGATATACCATCCATCTTCATCCGTCAATCCATCCATCCATGGATTTTTAGACCCTTGAAAATTCATGATTTTTTCAAATCCATTAGCTCAGATTGATTTTTCACATTCAACCATCATCAGCTTCATCATCTAAGCCATTTATCCCATCAATCTAGGATTGTCTTTTATATTTAGATTTAACAAATTATTTTTATGGACCGACTATCCTATCTAATGCCCAAATATGACTGGATAGGTTCTTTGGCACTTGGTATTTGACAACTTGGGTAACAAAAGTCATCCAAGAGTGGAGATCACTCTAATATGAGGTGTTTTGATCCGGTTGATACATTTGAAAAGTGGACTTCAAATTTCAGATATACCATCCATCTTCATCCGTCAATCCATCCATCCATGGATTTTTAGACCCTTGAAAATTCATGATTTTTTCAAATCCATTAGCTCAGATTGATTTTTCACATTCAACCATCATCATCTTCATCATCTAAGCCATTTATCCCATTAATCTGGGATTGGCTTTTATAATTAGATTTGACAAATTATGTTCATGGACCAACTACCCTATTTTGACACCCATGGGACTTGAACCCACAACCTCTAGGCTATAACACTATAACAATGAGCTTTAACCAGTTATGCTATAGGTTCTTGTTTTGATTTTTCACATCAATATCATATGAGGTGTTTTTATCCAGTTGATACATTTGAAAAGTGGACTTCAAATTTCAGATTTGCCATCCATCTCCATCCGTCAATCCATCCATCCATGGATTTTTAGACCCTTGAAAATTCATGGTTTTTTCAAATCCGTTAGCTTAGATTGATTTGTCACATGCAACCATCATCATCTTCATCATCTAAGCCATTTATCCCATTAATCTGCGATTGGCTTTTATATTTAGATTTGACAAATTATGTTCATGGACCGACTACCCCATTTTGATACCCATGGGACTTGAACCCACAACCTCTAGGCTATAACACTATAACAATGAGCTTTAACCAGTTATGCTATAGGTTCTTGTTTTGATTTTTCACATTAATATCATATGGAAAATACCTTTCAAATGGACCTCACTCAAGTGGCCCCATAGTGCATGTGTGGCTTCATGCAGGTGAAACCTATTACACGTGTCCTCCAAGATGTAATAAGTCATGGTAGCATGTAAGGAAATTTCACATTTGGGCTCTATCACTCAGGTATTACTAAAAAAGGCAATCTATCATGTGGGCCCTAAGCTTTTGCTTAGTACATCTTGGAGTGTATATCAAATGTGCATATCATGGCCTTATCATCCCTCTCCCCTCGTACCTACCATATTCCATCATAATTGAATCCTTACTCAATTTTACCCTAATTTGAGTTGAAAACCTATTGATCTAACCCTATGAATTTCCACTGTTGGATAAAATTGCATCTAATCTTAAAAAGTATGATTTCACTTATTTAAGTCTTTGTAATCAACCCATCCAAACGGGCCTAGTTGGCCCAACAATTTGAGCGCGCGCCCATTTGGTCTTGACTAATGCAACTAATAATAGTCAAATGCAATGACTATTGCTAAAATAGGTTTCTCTTAAAAGATCGCGTGTCACAACAGTATTGATAATGTTCATACTATTATTTCACAATGGTAGTCCTAACGGGTGTTTTTTTTTTTTGTGGGGGGTGCAGAATTCCTATAACTATAGGTGTATCCATTCCAATGAAAGCAACTTTTTTCATTACTTATATCATGGTTGATGGGTGGGCTGGAATTGCTGGGGAGATTTTAAGGTTGAAGCCATTGATAATCTATCATTTGAAGAATCTTTTCTTAGTGAAGACTGAAAAAGATAGGGAGGAGGCTATGGATCCAGGAAGCATTGGTTTTGACTCTGCAGAACCACAAATACAATTGTATTTCTTGCTTGGGCTTGTTTATGCTGTGGTGACACCCATTCTACTACCTTTCATAGTCATATTTTTCGGCTTGGCATTTGTTGTAATCAGGCATCAGGTAAATGATTAGACAATTTTTTTAGTATAATGATATTTATTCTCTGGAGTACATTCATTGAAGAATTATATGATCCTAAGTCAAGAATTTGCACTGTTCCTTAAACCTTTAATTTGTACAGTATGAGATTCATGATTTTTAGGTTCAGACTTGACACAATGATCCTCCTTTAAGGTGTAGGTGTTAAGGTAGACCATTTTTACAACAAAGAGCTGAGCTCTTCATTTTTTTCCTCACTTGAGTGTGAGCCCCCTTTTCCAGATGTACTTGAATTGAGCCATTAACTATCCTTTTGAACATTGTTGATGTATGATCTGACTGTTCCATCAGAACTATTCTTAGTTATCTTTCAACAGTTTGGATCATTAAAATATGACCTCATTTGTAATTACCCAATTTCAGTGCCAGTCCTCTGAATGAGCAACAGCAGTATATATTTCCATAGTTTGCTAGCTTGATTTGCAAGTTGGTCTTATTTTTGGACATACATTCCAGTGTATGATCCATACAGCCAATAATTCTAAGGGAAAACAAGAATATAAAAAAGAGTGCATACACCCACTGTAGGGGTATGCAGTGAACACAAAGGGGGTATGTGGTGTGTACACCACAGCCCATTTGGACTGATCAGATGGCAAGTCAGGCTAGAGTTTTTACCTATTTCCTATATACATTCTTTTTTTAATATTCTGTTTTGGTAGAAGAGATCCTCTATATATGTGAGGGAGGCTTGCACATGCCACAGGGATTAGTCGGGTGCTTTAAGTCATTATTTCTTTCTGGAAGGAATTTTCCTGTGAAATTTCACCATATTTTTGTGAGATGCATGTGGACAGATCTCTTGGTTTCTAATGGTAGTTCTCTTGTGATGCATAGATCATAAATGTCTACAATCAAGAATATGAGAGCAGTGCAGCATTCTGGCCAGATGTTCATGGTCGTATTATTACCGCAATGGTAATCTCACAACTACTACTGATGGGCTTATTAAGTACAAAAGGGGCTGCTCAGGCAACACCTTTGCTCATTGCTCTGCCAGTGTTGACCATATGGTTCCACAGATTCTGCAAAGGGCGATTCGAATCTGCATTTGTTAAATTTCCATTGGAGGTTTGTTTGAACTTGCAAACTGTTTTGTAATTTGCAATTTGGTTCTAGATAACATCTAATTTTCAGCTGAAAGATCAATTTAATTCTTCAACATTTTCAAAAAACCAAATAAGTATAGGTCTTAATTTGCATATAGATTTTTTATTTAAAAAAATGAAAAAGAAAAATGTAGGTTAAGTCAGAAATCATCTTAAACTAATAATTTAAAAAGAAAAATCTTTTAGGTTTAAAAAAACGAAAACCCAAAATCTGATTTTTTTTCCCCAACATTTGATTTTTTTTTAGGCCTTAAAAAGTGAAATCCAAAATTTGATTGTTTTGGGTTTTAAAAAATGAAAACCCAAAATTTGGTTTCTTTAGGCTTTGAAAAATCAAATCCAAAATTTATTTTTGGGTTTTAAAAAATGAAAAACCAAAAAGATTTTTTTAAAAAGTTTTCAGAAACAAAAGGCCAAAGTCTATGGATACCTCTCTGGTTTTTTAGTTTTTAAATAATAGACCCAAAAATTTTGAGTCCACAGTTTTCTGATTTAAAAAAAATGTAAAAATCAAAATTGTTTTTTTTTTTTTAAAAATGCTACAAGACTAAGAAAAAAACCTGGAACGAGTTCGCAGAGGTTGAGTTGTGTGAGATTCCAATGCAAAATCAGGGTGTTTGGCTATCACGTAGATGTCGCAGATCTGCGAGATTGCGTGGTGAAAATAATTTTATGTATATATATTTTTGAGTCATTGCATATATATAATTGAGAAGAGAAGGAACTTTTCCTCTTTAAATGTATCTTCTTTTACTGGGGGATGAAAAATGTACAATTTTATTTTTCTTTTTCTTTTTGAAAGATAAATTGTTAAACCAGATGGGCATAAAAGAAGAGAGTCTCTCTATCTTCTGCAACATATTGTCTGATTAGCTTTATTAACATTATATTCATGAAATGTGCTATCATTTGCCTGATGTTTTTGTTCTCTGTTGAAACTATATCCAGGAAGCGATGAGGAAAGATACACTGGAGCGAGCAAAGGAGCCAAATCTTAATCTGAAATCGTACCTACAAAATGCATATATACACCCTGTATTCAAAGGCGGAGAAGATGATGACAGTTCAGTCCATGAAGAGGTGGAGCAGGAGAGTGTTTTGGTTCCCACAAAGCGACAATCTCGTAGGAACACACCTTTGGCCAGCAAATATGGTGGATCATCATCACCCTCCTCCCTACCTGATGGTTCAGTCACAACACTAATCAGTTAGGATTGTATTTTATTTCATTTTTTTGTACTTCTGTCTCTGTACATTACGCTTTTGTTAAGTTTGGCATGAGAGAGAATTTGTGTCAAGAGGTTGGGAGCGAAAATCATGTTGTGACAGTAGCCTTGAACTCAGGCAACTTGAGGAGTTGATCTTAGTGAGATGTAGAATTTTGTTTATATCTTTCCCTTCACTTTTTGAAGGCACCACGAGGCCGGACTTTCTAGAACCTCATCTCTGAAGGCTACTTGTGGCTGGTGGTCATGGATGTTGGGATTGCAGTTCACTACTTCCCTTGTCTTTTGCTGCTCCATCGGCAATCATCTCATCTGAAGTTCCTCTTTGGTTCTGGAGCTTGATTGGGACATGTATTATAGGGACTCTAAGGTGCCTCTTTTGTGACAATTATGAGCCTGATGCCTGAAGGTTTGCATTGTACTTAAGTGTGTTTTTTTTTAATTAAGCTTCAATATACAAGCTGTTTACAGAATTATCAAAACTTGCAGTTGCTCTTAACTTTTGCATGAGATTGAGAATCACAAATGTTTCTTTTGTCCAATCTGATTCCCCATTCGACTTTGCAAAGCCATGAACTTTAGTCTTAATTCTCTGACCCTGTTGTTGGACACAACAGACAAAGAAATCATATGCAATTCCAATTTGAATGATCTAATAAGGGGCATTTTTGACGTTTGCAGGTAGATATTTATCATTTGCTGTTTTTTGGATTGCAAGAAGTTTCGAAGTAGATTTCAAATGAAGTGCAGTTTGGAAAATGCACCAGTAGATGACATGCAACCTGATCTTCTACATGCCTGTTGTGTAGTTGCATTCATTATCCATTCCTGTCTTTGATAACATGGGTATTCTCACTCTACATTGGAGATGAGACTACACTACAAAAATATTCATTTCCGTGGGTCTTCCACGGCGCAAAACTAAGGGTAATTTATCCATTGTAAATGCATGATTGATGCCTTTCATCCAGAACTTTGAATTTGGGAGCCGTACTGGATTGGAACTTAGAAAACAAGCGGATATAGTGATATCAACATAGATGCAGATTCAAATCAATCTAGAGCAGAACTACAACATGCCTCAGGATGTTTTTCGTGCCCGGGAACAAGAGTCTCTGGTGGAGCAACAAATCTGAGTCGTTAAAATTCGATTCAGCCTTTTATAATGTTTATTTGATGCATTCTAACTGTTGGATTGAACACGAATTCAGGATGGATAAAAACTTATTTAATAGTTTACTTTTAATTTTAAAAAATCAAGAATTAGAATCATTCAATGACTTTTTTTACATTAAGATAGCTGTCGTGATCATTTATTTGGCTTATAATCTTTTGACCATAGGATGTACTCCACCTCTATGACATGCAAAGTTAAAGCACTCGGGCATTTCAGCACAAAATTCAATACTGTTGTGCAACCATCCATCTAGTTTTCTTTGGACTGTGGGCACCAATTTGGATTTGAACTCTTTCAAATTTAAGATGGTTGAATTGACATTAATAATTCAGTTGGTGAAAATTATAATAATGAAATTCAAATATTTGAACTGTGAGCTGAGATTCAGGTACCAATTGAAAACTTAGTATCCTACTCTAATTATTCAATACCTTGTTAGAAGTTGACCTGTTCTTTCAAAGTTATTCTTGCATTTTACTTCATAAAAGCATGAATCCAATAGGGTCAGGGGGGGTTGGGAAGAGAGAGAAAGATATTGAGTATATGGCAAAAAAGTTTTGCTATGTGAAAGGAAAATTTTAAAGAGACATTGTCTAAGTGGATTTAATACTAGACTTTCTTTTAAATGGGTCATGGATCTTATTTAAGTTACCCTAATGAGTGAAGGGTCCAATACATGGGTGAGGTGAGTTTAGAAGATATTTTCAAGATGATATTTTTTTAAAAAAAATAGATCTATTGAATTTAAAAAGCTTTAAAAAATTAATATTTTACATTTTAATCCTAGAGTTCCATTGAGCTGTTACTTTATCTAATATTAGTAAATATACATGTTGTATTGGACAGGAGTGGATTTTCCCCCTCTTTTGTTTTTATGCATTTTAAAAGGTAATTTATCTTTTAGTTAATTACACTTGAGTGGCAATTATTATTGGAACCTTGTACGATAGTTGGGCATCCAATCATATGGTGAGAGGTCATCATTTTGTGGATGTTGATTACACATTGTTATGAGTTTATATCTTTTCTATCACTCAAGTTAACTTTATTTAAGGGATAGATCTGAATTAAGTAGATGATTATTCTTAAATAATTCAATCTAACTCAACTCATTTATTAAAAATTTGATCAAACGTAACTCTTGTCAAACCAGATCCACTTGTTAAATGGGTTGATCCAATCTATACATGACCTAAATTAGGACTATAGCTTTGGTGGGTTAAATCGAGTTTTGGGCCAAAGCTAAGCTAGGGCTTGAATTGTTATTAAAGGGCTTGAGCTTAGACCCGAGCCTAACTTGACTTGATTCGTTCAAACTTGAGCTAAGATTGATTTGTATTTATTAGAGAATCAACTCGATTTCAAATTCAAAATGCATATGCAGGCTTTTATGCTCAAGCTTTTTGGTACTATAATGAATTTTTATGCTATTAATAAAAATATAAATTATGTTCGATTTTGATTTGAGCATTAGTATTTTTAAATTATATACGATTTTGATTCGAAAACTGGTATTTTTATTTACATCGAACATTGACTCATGAGAAAATGATTTTTTCTTACTTTTTCCATTTCACCCCTCCACAATCATTCACTAATAATAATTTTTCTCGCAAGAAAATTTCATTGTTAAATGATAAGATCGGGAAAACATGAACAAATGCCATGATATATTACATAAATTTTATACTTTTTGCAAAATATAAGTTAAATAAATTATGAATCTAAAATGTGACTCAAATTTGAATGTTTTAGGCCAATCGTGGACCGATTGGCCTTCTTGCATTAGGCTCAACTTGAGTCTAATTCAACCCAAAATTGAACTTTCTTTGATTTTTTCTTGCAAACTTAAGTTAGGCCCAACTTAGATTGTCTATAACCAACGTAATTTAGTAAATGAGATAATCCGAGTGAACTACTTGACAAAGCTTAAAAGAGATGAGCTAACCTTTTTGGCCCTTTATTAAATGGTTACTCGACTCTACTCGACTCCCACCTATTCAAACCATTTATTAAACTGAATCAATTTAAAATGTTTCGTTCATTAAAAGAGTTTCATCTAACTAGAATAATTCTAAATGGGTTAATTCAACCCATAAATGAGTTGACCTGACTTGGTTTCCTTACGAAATTTAAATGATCATTTGTTAAATGATAGACTCAATTCATGAATTTAATACCTACCTATGTCAACTCGTTTATTAAGGGTGTTAAATCCTAGCTAACTTGACTCTTTATCAACCAAATTTGTCCTATGTAGAATAGTGAGAAGCAAACATAAGCGAATGTCTACGGAGTCCTTTTTTAAGAAAATTTATCCATAGAAATTCATTTTTCATTGGATCAATCAATTTATTCTTAGTTTGATCAGATTAATTTATTTAGTAAATGAATCAAGTTGAGTCAACTCATTTAATCTTACTCCAATTGTATTAAACCGTTCAGTCAGATATGCATATTTTGAAGGTATTCATTATTCACTGAGTTATGTCCCTAGGTGATCTTAATAAATTTCCCATGAAAACATTTTTTTCATGAATCGTGAATAGAAATTTTTTTAACTAAAAGAAAGTAGAGATTTTTTTTTTTTAAAGTAGGCGTCTGGAGTTACGAGGCAAATAAGCGTTGTAGAAGAAGATTTTCATTTGGAAGAGAAAGGGTTTTCAGGCTCCAAGAGGAAAGGGGTGATTTGGGGTTGTTCTAGTATGAAGGGTATTGTATAGTACTTTTTATTTTCTATGATCTTATTTTATTTTAATAAAATTTTACAACCATTTAAAAAAAGAATTTTTTAACTATTTTCTAAAGATAATTGGCTCTAAGAATCTATATTCTTAAAAAAATTGCAAATAAATATAAAAAATCTCATTTTTAAAAGAATTAAAATTTTCAAAATAGATAATAAACTTTGCAAACAATCCCTTCCCTTTAACGTTTCATATTTTTAGTATCCATTTCCTTCCCTAACTTCGAACGAGCCAAATCTGTGGACCATGCCCAAAAAAAAAAACCTAGGCCAGCCCAGCCCAACTCAACTCGCTCGCTTCTACTCTCCGAGTCTTCTTAGAGTGGGTCCAATTTGGCTGAACTGTGATTCTCTCCCTTTCTGCATTTTCTTCTACTTCTCTGGCTTCTTCTCTCTTCTAAATCAGTAGCAGTCACTAGAAGACTTCTACACTCCATCTCTTGCGCTTCTTCTTCGTTTGATACTCACTGCATCAATTTTATTCCAGAAATTACAAGAAGAGTGAGACAGATCCACCGTTATGATTTGATTTTATTTCAGAGAGCGAGAGAGAGATGGGTGGTGGTGATGGTAATGGTGCTAACTGTAATCCGAGGGTGTTGAAGGGGTTGGTGGTGGTGATAGCCATTGTTCTCGCAGCATATATCGTGGGCCCTCCTCTTTACTGGCACTTGGCTGAAGGATTGGCTGCCGTCGGCCGTGCTTCCTCTGTCTCCTCCTGCGCTCCCTGCGTCTGTGATTGTGCTTCTCAGCCCCTTCTCGCCCTGCCTCATGGTAATTCACTATCGCTCCTCCCCAATTTGTTCAACATGCAAGATCTGAATATGGGTCTCAATCTTCTTTTGATTCTGGATCCGAGATTTTTACTTGTTGAATTTGCATATGATTCAATTGATTGCTATCATGTCGAATTTGATTTGATGATTTAGTTCTGTTAAATTCGATCTTCCCATATGAATGATTGAGATTAAATTATGTTGAAATGTTGAATTGATTTTAAATGGACTTGCACGTTCTATCAAGTATAAAAATTGTGGTGTACGGAAGAAAAAAAGGAAAGGAACTCAGTTTGGAAGCAATATCGAGCATCATATTGCTTCGCTTTCTTCATGTTGTTAAAGCTAGTTTCCAGTGGCTTGAAATTCACTGCAGAAACACGGTTGATTTTTTTTTTTTCCTTTTTTAGCTTGTTCAAATGTCTATTCAACTGATCAGTTCTGTTGTCATGGTTGTTTGTTCATCATTTTTGAAACACCACATTTTGAAGCAAAATAAGCAGCCATAAAGTCTTTACGGCTTAGCTTTCCATGACAATGCAAAGGATGCAATTGGATAGAGTATGGAAATGCATCACATGCTATTGCTGACATGGGAGTTTCTTTCAGTTTCCAATGTAATATCCTTGTACACATTCCATGATGATCCTGAGCAAATGCTGCTCTTTTTAGAGGGGGGGGGGCGGGGGTGGTTTGGTGGTGTGGAGGGGGTGGTGAAGGGGAAGGGGAATGGCTTGGGTGAACCAAGTTATCCATCTTGTATGATGTCCACCTTTGTCCATGAACTAGTCTGCCATGCATTTTTAGGTACTCATTTGTGAAGTATTTTGTTCTTGGTTAGATGCTTGTAAGCTATGTGCATTTATTTGAAAATTGCAATGGTTGAAATTTTTAATTTTGTTGTAGACGCTTGTAAATTACCTACTTGCTTTTAAAGCTGCATCCCTAGAATCTGTTTTTGGTTTGCCATTTTGTAGCTTATTGCTAGAATTAATGGATACTTTTTATTTATCATATGCTTTGTTCAAATAATTAATATTCCTGATCCAAAGCTTGTTTGGCTGTTAATTCAACCTGTATCTTATGTATGTATTAATTTTCTTATAAGATTCTCAACAGAAATAAATTTCATGTTGAGCTTCCTTTGTTTATTATATGTATGTGAAAGTGTATTTAGAACTATTGGAGATGAATTGCGTATATGTTGAATTGGTAAGGTCCATTTCTGTGCATTTTTCCTGCTGTCTCAGTTGTGATCCACATTAGTCAACACCTAGTAATTTCTTTGTTTACCTTTTTTCTGTTTTTTTGCAGGGTTAAGCAACAATTCTTTTACTGGTTAGTTTCTCAAACTTTTTCATATGGAGAAGGTGGCAGTTTTTATTAATTTGATGTGCAAATTATGTTAACAGTTTTTTTTCCATGCTTTGCTTTTCCCACTTAATAGTTTTCAGACATCACTGTTTGATATATTAATTATATTGAGGTTATTATTAATCACAACAAATTCAGGGCCATGCAATTTATGCATTTAAAATATTATTGCAATAAAAGGGATTACAAAGAAAATATAAAAAAAGTTGTTCAAGATCCTTATACCACACACCCTCAACCACCTCACCCCCAATACAAAACCCTCACATAACATGTCAATGAATTAACACCCATGAAAGTCAGCATTGATACTGAGTACAAAACCTCAACAACTGCTCTCTCTCTCTCTACTCCCTATTTATCAAGGAAATCAGCCACCTGTTAGAAGATCTTCTGACATGATTAAAAGAAACATCAATTCCATCATGGAGCACAAGTCCTTTATCTCCTTCTCAATCAAAACCAACCTCCAAGGGGTCTCTTTTGCCCACTGGTACATTGGATTGCATTCACCAAGTCCCCTCAATGAGGAGCTGACAAACCCTATGCCTCTCCTAGATGGATGGAGCCTTATGTATCCCTGACAACTCTACTTTATTTGACTCCTCAATGCCCACCGCCTCAAAGAAAAAAGCAATTAAAGCCCCTCCAAGTCATGCACTACTCCGTCAATGCCAACAAGTCTTGGCTTGCCTTTCACTACTCCACCACATTGATGATGATCCAACCCGATGGCAGTGGTTCCCAAACTATCCTAGGCTTACTCTCCTTGGGGGTATCCCTCATACATCCTTCCCAAGATACTAAGAGGTCTGATAGTAACAACCCTTTACAGTTCTTTCTTATATCCAACCAAGTGTAAAGTCTCTAGTGAGCCTTGTTAAAAATCTCATCCACTTCAGCTGCCTTATTTTTAAAAAACTATGGAGTTCCTTTCCTTCCAAATTGCCCAAAGGATAGTCGCATGAATTGAAGTCCTCGCCACTTATACCTTTGAAAGAGCAGAAACTCTACCCTTCCAATACGCTAGACAGTGAGTTTTTGAACGTCTAAGAACTCCTTATTAGACCTAGGAACGCATGCCACAACCTTTTCGTGACAATACACTCACACAAAAAAAAAAGATCACTGATTTCCATGGAGTGGCCACATATTACACGAGAAAGATCCGAATCCCTAACCAATATTCCTTGTCTTGATAACCCAACTCTGGTTAATATCTTGCCCTTTAGAGCACACCATACAAAAACCTGAACTCTTAGAGGAGCTAGATCCTTCCAAGCTAAAAGGCTCAAAAGAGCCAAATTTCCCTCTTGAGGATAAAGCCAATCTAACCCCTGACCTCACGATATAGTTCCCCGATGAATCCCCTGTCCAAATGCACTCATCCTCATTTGGGAAAATTAGAGAGAAATCCACCAACATTGCTTTAAGTTCACCTAGACTTTTTATGTTCTAGAACTCTGAGCTCCTTAAAAAGAATATTCCAATGAACCCTAGTATCCTCAAGGTAGCAATAATCATGGACTTTCGCTTTTCTATTGCAAGATGCATGGTATTGTTGACATTTATGGAAAAAAAGAAAACTAGAGGAAAGAAGAATTTGATGAATATTTTATTCAATTTTTATAAGATTTACAAGAAATCGAAGAGCCTTTTTTAAAGAGGAGTTATACACCAAAAAAGGAAAGACTGTACACAAGGACGGTCATCTCTGTATGTCGCATAGATAAATTATATAGTTTTACATACTCTGATACTCCCCCTCAAGATGTGGCGAAGATGTCGATCATGCCTAGCTTGACCATTGATTCTTGAAGTTGTTCCCTGGAAACAACTTTCATCAACATACCTGTTAATTGATCTTTGGACTTGACATAAGGGATGGAGATTGTCTTTAAAGTAACATGATCCTGGAGAAAATGAAGTCAACCTAAATTTGTTTCATTTGCTCATGGAAAACAGGATTGAAAGCAATGCGCATGGCAACTTGGTTGTCATAAAACATGATCATAGGATCAAGATGTGCAAACCCAATCTCAAGAAGAAGCTCAAGCCAGAGTAGTTCGGAAGTGTTGTTAGCCATGTCTCTCTATTCTGCTTCAACATTGGAACGAGCAACAACATTTTGCTTCTTGTTATGCCAAGAAATCAAATTTCCACCCAAGAATATGCAATAACAGGATGTATAGCAACGATCATCTGGAGAACCGACCCAATCTGCGTTTGAGTAGCCATGTAAGTAGCCATGGGATGAATTAAGAATACCTCAACCAGGGCTTCCTTTCAAATATGAAGAATATAGGAAACAACCTGAAGATGGGTATTTCTTGGTCGAGTGATTGTAAGATCAATTTTTCGACTAGCTTTTGATAATATCTAGGATTAGAAAGTAAGTACCATCTGACACATGAAGTTTGGAGTTAGGATTGAACAAAGTGTCAATGGGCTTGCACCCAAGATGTCTAACCTCTTAAAGAAGGTCAATGATATACTTTCATTGGGATAAACAAATCCCTTTGGACGATCCAACAACTTAAATCCCAAGAAAATAGCGAAGAGGGCTATAGTCTTTGATGTCAAAAACAGTGTTAAGATGTCTTTTGAGAGAGACAATGGCATCTTCATCATTACCAATAAGAACTAAGAAGCATCGATACGGGTGCGTGTATCGGATACGACACGTATCTGATACGGAGATACGACAAATTTTGAAAAATTATGGATACGGGTGCAGTAGGATACGCCGAATTAAAAAAATCATATATATATATGACATAAATTCCAACATTTACAAAAAAAATCATAAATTCTACTATGAGATAAAAAGAGTCAACAAATCATGGTTGTTAAAATCTTACGATACACGATTCGTATTTTACGATTCATACGATATGATAAGAGGAACGATTCGTTTATCAACAAATCTTATGATTCGTATAAATAATAGAATTATGGGGTTATTAGCAGTGTGAAAGTATAAAACATTTCGTTCTAATGGTTTTTAATGCTGGAGTTAATGAGCATTTAAGGCCCTTTGATTTTTTGAGGGTTTTTTAGTTCATTATTGACTTTTCACAGTATAGTTGGATTATATACTGGTCTTATACTTTTGGGAGTTGGAGCATTGAAATTTGAGCTTCAATGAACTAATTATATAGAATTCACTTAATATTAAAAGAAAGTTGGAGAATTGCTCATGTTATTACATTTTAGATATATTTTACGTTATTTCATATATTAAATATTTTTGAGGGAAAACACTTTTAAATCTTACGATTCTACGATTTACGATACACGATTTGCGATTCAAGATGTATTAACGATTTACGATACGATTCGATTTTCACAACATTACAACAAATATAAAATAACATAGAATAATAAGATGCTTTGTTCAATTCCTTATAATATATAATTATTTATACTATAATTGAATTGTATGTATTTTAGATAGATAATTTTGAATAATATTTGTTAAATGTAATTATAAAATTTAATTTCAATTGAATAAAATTGTAATTAACTATTTAATTGAGATGTGTACTATTTTAAATAATAATTATGTTAAAATAGTTAATTTAATATTTTAAATAATAACTGTTTAATTGACACAAATCAATAGCATTTAAAATTTTAAATAATTCTTAATAACATTTACCAAATAATGTTTTAAAATAGATAGAAAATATTAAAAATAAAAATATGTTTTAATTAGAAAAATAAAAAGAGGTTTTTAATAAAATTAGAAAAAGATGCAAAAAATAAAAATAAGAAAAATAACCATGTGAAAAACAAGAAAAAAATTATTTAATTAGAAAGAGAAATAAACTATATAAAAAAGACTGAAGAATATTACTAAAAAAGAAATATAAAAAACTTGACTAAAGCTTGCGTTTTACACAATGAAAGACACAAGTTAAAATACCTTGCGTGTCCAACGAAAGAAAGCCCTAGAACGGCTCCAGTTGTGGAGGAAACCAGAGAAAAAAGGCAGAAAAAAAAATTAAGAAAAGGAAGAAAACGAAGAGCAGAAGAAGAAAGAGGAAGAAATCGAAGAGCAGAAGAAGAAAAAAGAGGAAAGATAAAGAAAAAGAGGTATGGAAAAACACTTTCTCTAAAACCACACACGTCTTTCCCTCTTCCTTTTCCAAGTCTTCCCTTTTTTTTACTTTTCCCTTTTTATTTTCCTTTCTTCTCATCGCACAATTGAACGATTTTAAGAGTTTGAATAGTAAGATCTCGAAAATAAGGAAAAATAAATAAAAAAACGTGTGTCGCGTGCCCGGGCGTGTCGCGTGCCGTATCCTCGCACACCTACGCGTATCGGTGACGTATCGGTGGCATATCCGTATTTAAAAAAATATTTAATTAATTGGGTGCGTATCCGACACAGATACTCGAAGGGTTTACACGTATCCGTGCTTCATAGATTAAGAACAATGCCGTCAACACATTTGATTAACACGGTAATATTGGAACCCTATCGATGGACACTCAAGAAGTGATTGGTTTGATACTAAATAAAACCATACGCAATCGAGGCCCGGTTGACTTCTCAAATCATGCATGGGTGATTGCTTAAAACCATATAGAGCTTTCTTCAGATGACATACTTTGCCACTTTGTCCAAAAGGAGTGAATCTGGCAGGAGGAAGCATATAAACTTCTTCATGAAAATAACCATGCAGGAAGGCGTTCTAGACATCAAGTTGATAAAGAGGCTAGTTGAAAGATGCAACAATGGAGATAAGAGCTTGAACTGATGCCATCTTGGCAACAAGAGCAAAAGTCTCCATATATTCTACTCCATATGTTTGTTTGAAATCCTTTGGTAACCAAATGAGCTTTATATCTGCAATTGAACCATCTGGGTTATACATTAAAGTAAAGACCCATTTGCACCCAACATGTTGTTTGCTAGGCGGAAGAGATTCTCAAGTTTGGTTCATCTCAAGGGAAGCCAACTCTTCTTCCATACATGGATGTAGAAGTGCTACATCAACCCTCTTAGGTATCAAGACAGTCTCAAGAGATGCAAGAAATGCACACTATGATGGTGAAAAGGCATGATATGAGACAAAGTGAGAAATGGGATGATTAGTACAAGTCCATTTACCTTTTCGAAGAGAAATAAGTAGATCAAGGTCATTGGAAGGTGGATCGGGTTTCGAAGAAGACATGATGTTGGTAGGCGGAAGAGTAGAACTTTTGGAATCTCTTCATGGATAAACTAGAGAAGGCTTGTCTGCAGCTGGAGAGGCAGATATAAGAGGAACCTTTGCATATGACGATGTTGGAAGAATAATTGGAGAAGCATAAGAATCCTTTTGTAGAATCCTTGGTTGAGAAATATGGAGTAAGCTCAAACAATTGAACATCCATTAAAACAAATCATTTGCCAGACATAGGATTGAAGCACTTATACCCCTTTAGGGATAAGGAGTAACCAACACACATACATTTGACGGGCTTGGCAAATAGCTTATTAGTGGAATGTGAGAAACAAAACGATGTATAGAAATGACATCAATGGGCGCTTGTTTTTCAATACTTTAGATGGCATACGATTAATCAAATAACATGCAGTAAGTAAACCAAAAATGTTTAGGAACATGCATTGAATGCAAAAGAGTTTGAGTTACCTTTGTAAGGTGACGATTTTTATGCTCAACAACTCCATTTTGTTGAGGATTATAAGGAAAGGATGTTTGTGATTCAATGCCATGTTCCTAGAGATATTGTTGAAACTCAAAAGAGAGGTATTCACAACCATTATCACTGCCTAGAATTTTAATGGGTTTCTAGGCTTAAGTCTGAACCCATGAATGAAAATGACGAAAATGACTGAAAACTTCATCCTTTTGTTTCAAAATTAATGAAAATGAGTGAAAACTTCATCCTTCATGGGGGTAGGTGAGTGTGAGGGTTGGATCCATTAGGCCTATTATCGGCCCCACAAACCAAAGTTTGCATGAAAGCCTCACAAGAACCTTAAGATGTAAAAGAGGACAAGACAACTATTACCTAAACTAGTGTTGCAAATGTTAATTGACTTCTATTGTTATAGAGGTGAAGGATGTCTCTGAATTTGTTCATTTTCTATCAAGCATATAAGTACATGATGAAACTCTTGAAACGAGTGAGAGAGCAAAGTTTAAGAAAAAAATGTAATATTTTCAAGAACCACTTTGAGTTCATGCAATCTTGAGAAGTCACGTTTCTATGGAGCAACGTATAGAGAAGTTTAGAGAGGAGAATTTTTTTATCTATGGTCTTTATTGATTTGGTGAAGGTCAATGGTAGGATAGGAACGTGCTGGGCTCAAGCTGGGCTCTGAGTTATGCCAAGCCTCATGGATTAGCAAAGAAAAGCCCGAGCCCGATAAACATCATGAGCCCAATGGGAAGCTTGAGTCTAAATGGAAGCTCGAAAACAAGATTCTTCCCATGAAGCTTATGATTTGGAAAGAAAGCCATAAAAAATTCAATCACTCATTTTTTTAAAAATATATTTCCATTAAAAACAATGAATTCGGGGGGAAAATTAGAGAGATCTCTTTTTTAAAAAAAACACACATGCACACAAGAGGGAATCATGGTTCTTTCTCTGTCCCGTTTCCCCAAGTGGAGAGTGAATATGAAAATTAAAAAAAAAAAAAAGGTGAGATATGAGATGTCTCTCATCAGAGAGAGAGAGAGAGAGTGCTTGGGTTGGAGTGCATGGGAATATGGGATTCAGGGTTTGCTGCTTGCAAATGGCAATGGAAACCATAAATCAAAGTTTTAAATTGGGTCGGTAAAGATTTTTTTAAAACTATGATATGTTCATTAATACTACTAAATGAAGTATTTATGTGATATGAGTAATAGATATTTAACAGGTATGCCAGGCTCTTGGGTTTCAAGCTTGAGTATGCATGAGCCTGAGCCTAGCCCGAATGCTAATCGGGCTTTTTTGTACAAGCCCAACCCCTATTATAAATTGGGCCGAAAATTGTTCTTCAAGCCAGCCTTTTCTTAGGCCGGATTCATCAGGCTTTCATGCCAAAATTCCATCCCTAGTCAAGGGTGTGGTGCCAACGTAATTAATTTGGCGCCTATTGAAGAGAGAGTGCAAGCATGATAAGTGCCGTTATTGCAACATTTTTATTTTCAAATGGAAATGGCAAGGTCATTGAGGACCAGTTTGTTGATATCTCTCGAGGGGTTGATTGTATCGGCTACCACTTTGTTATGGACACATCTGGTTGCCACAACATATGGGTATCTGTAGGTTTTTGGGTCTTATGCCACTTGAGACATTCCCAGTTATACATGGTATTGCATATTTGAATGTTTTGAAAATTGAAATCGTACAAATCGTACATTGTAAGAGTTTTTATGGTTTTCTTAAAAGGGTTAAGATCTTTTAAAAATATTTAATAAGTAATAACTGTTTTCATATTCTATGCACTTGGTCTTCAAAACTTTATTGGTAAAATGACAAAAGATGATAGTATTGTATATATAACTCGATTGTCATTTATGTAAATGTCGCTTGAGATTAAAAAAGAAAGTCATATAAATGGCTTGCTATTGCATGCGATCATAGATAGCTTATAAGACAATTTTTTTGAAAACTGACATGGATAATGGAGGAGAATCATATTTTGGTAAATCTAACACTTAACTAATAAAAATTGTGAGGTTGTAAAAAAAATTATATCATATTATAAGATCCAAATCATTCTCCTTAAAAATCACATCATATCATAAAATTCAAATTATAAATTGTAAGATTTTAACAACTGTGTTAACACTGACTGACTGATTCTTTTATTGTTCTTATTTTACAATTTCTTTAAAAAAATTCTCTTTCAACATACTTGATTGATTGTATGAATACAGTTCATGAGTTCTCATTCCTTGATGAATCTTATTGCTTTTTTAGATTCCATACCATTAAACTTCTGTCACATACTACTGCATCCTCAATGGTTTGTGCAGATTGTGGAAAACGTGACACTGAAGTTGATGAAGAAATGGAGAAGAATTTTACTGATCTCCTGTCAGAGGAATTGAAGCTACGGGAAGCTGCATCTCAAGAAAGTCAGAGGCTTGCTGACATGGCACTGCTGGAGGCGAAGAAGATTGCATCTCAGTATCAGAAAGAAGCGGATAAATGTAATTCAGGAATGGAAACCTGTGAAGAGGCCAGAGAAAAAGCTGAAGCTGGTCTTCGAGACCAAAAGGGACTTTCTGAAATGTGGGAGATGAGAGCTCGTAAACGAGGATGGAAAGAAAGATCTCTTAAAGCATCTTCTTTACGGAGAACTCTAGGAAATTTGAGATCTGCAATCTGACCAAATATATTCACGACACGGTCCGGCATTCTATACTTCTTTATCGGTTGGTGCAGGATGAACATGATTGATGAGATGCTACTCAGACAGGATTAAGGATTTTGATATGTACATTTGGGATCCTATGGTGGCACCTATCCTACTTAATCCGGATACAAAATTCATTTGTTGTTCAGTCTGGCAAGTTGCTAAACTTTATTATTAGTACTTCATACTGGAGTTATTCCTCTGTGAAGGAGATGAGGACTCCTTGTTAAGATTTTGGAAGGTCAAGCTTGAGTTTTGCCGTGTAGTTTAGCATGTCCATTGGTATTTCTCGTTGGTCCAAAATCTGACTTCAATTTCATATAAAGATGCTTACAATTTTCAATATTTTCTGTACTTTCAACCATACACAATAATGAAACACGTGTGATGATATAAAGGTCTTAGACGGCCTTAACCAACAATTGTTACATTGTTCTTGATGGGTCACTGCCCATAAAATTATGTGATTGAATAGAATGTCTACATTCTCTTTCCAATCATGCATTTGCTGGATATGCCAATTTGATGGTTTTATACTTTGACTCTTTGATTGGAGAATCTGGATTGATCAGTGATGAATACCATAAAATTGCCATTTTACCTTTCAAATATTAGATTAATTAATCTTTATTTTGTAAATATTAGATATGTTTAATATATTTTTGAGTTTTGCATAATATTTTGGAAAATACAATAATTGGAATAAAAATTCGAGAAAATGGGCCACAATATCAAATTTGGAAAGTGGTTAATTTTACAAAATCATGCCATCAACATCTGCCTCTGAAACGGTCCGTGTTTGTGCATTCCCGACCGACTGGGTTTGAAAGGGATTGGGATTAGTCCACATTGCAACCCAGACGAAGCACCGACCAAGTCCTAAGAAGTGATAATTTTTCAAGGAGGGTGGAGTGCTAAAGTAGAGCAGGAAGAAAGGGCTTGTCGAGCAGAGGAGGCATTGAGGAAGATGAGAATGAACAATGCCAGAACAGCTGAGAGGCTTCAGGAAGAAATTAACCGGCTTTCCATGCGAATGTCATCAACATTTGAAGCAAATGAGAAGCTTGCAATGCAGGCTTTAACAGAAGCTAGTGAACTACGCCTACAGAAAAGTCATCTAGAAGAGTTGTTGGAGAGGGCTAATGAAGACCTTGGGGCGGTGAAGGATCGATATGAAGAAAAAGATGCTAGAGCTTTCGAACCAGTGTGATTTTCAAAACAATCAGAACAACTGCTAGCAGATCTTGAAGATAAATCCAAGGAGCTTGAGAATCTAAAGAAATCTATCGAAGCAAGAGACGCTTCCTTATCACAAGAATGGCCCACGCCGCAGTCTGGGCACTGCTCAATGTTGGTGGTGGAGCACGGTTGAAGACTGATGGGATCCGGCGGAACAGAGGAGCGCAATGTGGACTGGAGACTAAATGATTATGAAGAGTATTCTTCAATTGATGAAGGCCAGTGCAGACTCAAATGTTTGAATGATTGCTTCTGTGCTGTCGCTGTCTACACAGAACAGGGTAGTTGTTGGACGAAGAAGATGTCTCTCAAATGGGTAGATGGATACCGATGTCTCAAGAAAGACTTTCATCAAAATATGCAAAGGAAGGGTTGAAGCTGGATGTAGATAGAGAAGATAAGGATAAGAAAGAAAAGAAAAGAGTTTGAATGAGATACTGAAGAAGGAATGGTGTTAGCCGATCCTGAAAGAAAAAGGGTTAAAATGAAAGCTGCCGTGTATGTAGAAGAAAGGAAGAAAGATAAGGAGAAACGAAGAACAGAGAAAGATAAGGAGTGTGTTAGCTCTAGAGAAAAAAAAGGAATAAGAAGGTGGTTCTGCTGGAAAGAGATGACAGAATGAGATAAGGAAGAGGGAAACAATCGGCTAAAGCTAAATTTGAATGGGTTCCACGTATATTAAGAGTTAAATTTAAAATCATACCAAGTTTTAACTCACAAGCGCATTAACCATTTAATAGTGTAGTAAATGAATGTGAGGTCGTACGTAAGGGAAATCAACAAAATATATGTATGAAATAAAAATAGTACCATTAAAATAATGTGATCTAAGAAAATAATTTTCTAAAACATGGAGTTATAATCTTAATTTAGCAAAATTCTAGATTTAGATAACAAATATTTAATTAATTATTTAACTTTGGATTTTTTTTTTTTGAGCGGTAACTTTGGAAGATAACAAAATATAAGATCTACTTTTATCATTGATTTATAAATTTTGATTAAAATGGTGGAGTGAATTTAAATGACTTCAATCTAATTTAAAATGCAAATTTAAGAAACAAATAAAATATTTCTAACCTAGTTAAATCATTTCAAAGATTTTTTATGAATAAATAAAAGAATGAAATAAAAAACAATAATAATAAATTATTTACACAGTTAACAATAGAATCGAGACAAGTATCGAAGGCGGTATGTTATCCGATTTAAAAATAAAATTATGGCCTAGACTATGAAATATTTTAAAATTATAAAATATAATTCAAATTCATCATTTATTAAAATTCTAATTAGAAAAATTACGTCGTCCATTAAAACAGAATTTTTCAATTTAAATCTTAGACTTGAGTGGGATTTACAATTGCATTTTCCAAATCTAAAATAAGATGTTCTTGGAAAAAATCTTAGACTGAAAAAAGGTGCAAGTCCCACCGATCTTAATAGGAGTTCTACTTTTTCTTAAAAAACTCTAAAAATAATTTGATTCATAACATTCATAAAAAGAACTAAAATAAATTAAAAAACCATCACCATATAATATTAGTAATGGGGAACACCATAAATCTAAAGAATCTACCATAAATTTCATTTAAAATTTGAAATATAAGAAAAAATAATCATTTGAAACTCATTACATAAAAATTTAAAAAAAAATAACTTAAAAGAAATTAAATATTTTTCTCTGTTCTCAGCTGTCCAACTTCAGCTCCTTCAATGCCTTGCCTGGTTCACTGTTCAATGGACCCAAACTCATCAATTTATAGGAGTGAGAAGAGATGACATGATATACTGGAACCCATTCAAATTTAGCTTTAGCAGATTGTTTCCCTCTTCCTTATCTCAGTCGGTCATCTCTTTCCAGCAGAACCGCCTTCTTCTTATCCTTTTTTTTCTCTAGAGCTAACACACTCCTTATCTCTCTCTGTTCTTCGTTTCTCCTTATCTTTCTTCCTTCCTTTCTTCTACATACACGGCAGCTTCAACCGTGCTCCACCACCAACATAGAGCAGTGCCCAGACTGCTGCGTGGGCGATTCTTGTGATAAGGAAGCATCTCTTGCTTCGACAGATTTCTTTAGATTCTCAAGCTCCTTGGATTTATCTTCAAGATCTGCTAGCAGTTGTTCTGTTTGTTTTGAAAATCACACTGGTTCGAAACCTCTAGCATCTTTTTCTTCATATCGATCCTTCACCACCCCAAGGTCTTCATTAGCCCTCTCCAACAACTCTTCTAGATGACTTTTCTGTAGGCGTAGTTCACTAGCTTCTGTTAAAGTCTGCATTGCAAGCTTCTCATTTGCTTCAAATGTTGATGACATTCGCATGGAAAGCCGGTTAATTTCTTCCTGAAGCCTCTCAGCTGTACTGGCATTGTTCATTCTCATCTTCCTCAATGCCTCCTCTGCTCGACAAGCCCTTTCTTCCTGCTCTACTTTAGCACTCCACCCTCCTTGAAAAATTATCACTTCTTAGGACTTGGTCAGTGCTTCGTCTGGGATGCAATGTGGACTAATCCCAATCCCTTTCAAACCCAGTAGGTCCGGAATGCACAAACACGGACCGTTTCAGAGGCAGATGTTGATGGCATGATTTTGTAAAATTAACCACTTTCCAAATTTGACATTGTGGCCCATTTTCTCCAATTTTTATTCCAATTTCTTGTATTTTCTAAAATATTCTGCAAAACTCAAAAATATATTAAACATATCTAATAAAGACTAATTAATCTAATATTTAAATGGTAAAATGGTAGTTTTATGGTGTTCATCAATCAGCATCTACTGTTATTCCCTTCTGATGAGGTTCATGGCTTGCAAGAGTGTCTCTCTAAACCTCAACAGGTCAAGCTTCACATTCTGCCCATCTAAATACAGAGCCCTGCTGACCCTATAACCCTGCAAATGAATAGATGCAGGATCGACAAAAACTGTGTGGTTGAGAGGGTATTTCTCTGAAAGTGAGCTTTCATTTGGTGTGATCTTGTATTCCAGATAATTTATGCCCATTGATTGTGCAGGATCACCGTAATATACTGTCGAAGGCCATTCCAACCCCACGGGTACCACCTGCACCAGCACTGCTCCTGCACGAAGGAACAACTCGTTTGTCATGCCAGCCCCATGAGTCCCTACCAGCACATCGCAAGAGTACACTGCCTGGGCAAACTCATCTAGATTTGACACCTGCTGAGGCGAAGCGACACTTGCTTGGAAACCCATTTCCATGGCCATTATGATCAATTCTTCCTCATTCAATATCATTCGTGAATTGGTTCTTGAGATGAGGATGAGGGCGGGCTTTTTAGTTACGAGCCCCCTGTCTTCTGTTTTGCTGCTTGTTTTCAGGGAGAGTGAGTTCTGAAGGAAATGCCTGAAGTCAAATATGGAGTAACCGCTAGGAACATCAGATGCATTGCAGGTGAGATCTCCATGATACTTGATTCCAATCACTGCACCTGTGAAGCAGTGCACTCTTCCATCTTTGCTCATGTCGATGGGATCATAGGCTGAGAGGTGGGTCAGAATTCTGCGGTATTTAGTAACCCAGTTGAGTTTGAAATCAGTGATGACAAACTTGAGCTGGGATCGGAAATGGTGGGATGTGAGGAAAAGGGGAATGAGGATATCATTGAAGTCATGGAACAGATTGGTGGAGAACCCACCGGAGGAGAAGATTATCGCAGGGACAGTATGATTGACTTGGCAAGCTGGGCTCCCAGTACCGTTGACCGTCAGAAGTTCGACTTGAGTCACTTGTGACATGCATAAACTGTCCGTTTTCAGCGGATAGGGGCGAATCTTATGTTCTTCTGCAGGCAGAGGATTGCTGGAAGATGCATAGATTCTTGCCGTTGCAGTGTCTATTTTCACACTGTTCTTTACAGCACACACATCTGTGAGTGGTTCAGTGACACATGAAATACCATTGCTGTCAAGCTCACGTCGATCATTACCTGATTGTGAACATAAACATGTTATTGTTCACTTACATAATTCAGTGCATGCAATCCAAAAATAAACAAGCTAAACACCAAACTTCTGAAATGCTTAATTTTCAAAATTGAATATAATTTTGTATCCATTCAATTATGAGAATAGGATTCAGATCAAAATAAAATTGAACCTGATTTTGAGAGAGAAAAAAAGTCAAATGTAGACATGATGTGGGATTGTTGGTGCTATTTTGTTTTATCTTAAAATGTTAAAAGTAGGATTAAGAATGGGGAAGATAACCAATGTTGGATTTTGACCTGAATTTGGATGTATATTAGTCTTGATCTTGGATGAGGACTTGAATTTGAATATCCATTTTAAACTGGATGTGGTTGTCAAACGGTCATGTCATATTCAAATATATCAAATAGATTTTAAGATCAGTAGGACTGCAAATTTGCTTTGTACCAACTAGGCCCGGTCATGGTCTCGCTTTGCCAAAAAAGAAGAAGAAGAAGCCTGAGCACGTCTGATGCCCGGTGGGCTTTTAAAGTCAAAGCTCCAAGCCCATCGTTAGAAACCCATGTATTTTGCATCTTGAATTTTTATTTTTTTAAATTTTACTTTGTAACTTGAAAATCTAAAAGTACATATTTAAATTAGACTTAAAGACCTATCATTTAAAATTTCACCCCAAAAAACTCAATTCTTATTCACTTGATGTTAATAGTCAAAAGTTACCATGTCCTTGAAAGATTCAATACCTGGTGATTTCGATCATTAAGATCGAGAGAGTAGAAATTGACTTTTGGGATCAAATTTTAAGTATGTGTAAGTCGATAAGTCTTCTTTCAATCTTTAAAGTTGAAATTGGCTTGGGCTGAGTCAAGTAAAGACTGACTACCAGCAAGAAAACGGATGCGCTAACGCACAATGGATTTCGTGCAGCTCATCCCTTGCTTAAATTAAAAGCCTGAGATTAGCCTTTTGGACAAAAATCTTATCAAATTCATTTATTTAAGTCCGGTATGGACCGATCCCAGACCAATATTTTAGACAAATGAACACCCCTAGTACCAACCTATTTACA
This sequence comes from Chimonanthus salicifolius, assembly GCA_013350335.1. Taxonomy (NCBI): domain Eukaryota; kingdom Viridiplantae; phylum Streptophyta; class Magnoliopsida; order Laurales; family Calycanthaceae; genus Chimonanthus; species Chimonanthus salicifolius. The sequence continues at coordinate 52,321,011 of CM023537.1, forward strand.
TCTCTTTTTCTGCATGGATTTGATCTCATGGTGGTAGTTTACCTTAATGATCTGACTTGGTACTCAAATTAAATAACATGATTATTGAAGTTGATATGGTGAGTCCAAGATGGAGGAGATAATTGAAATAAAATATAAAATATTAATGGCAAGGTGCAAGATGGATGGTTGTTAAAATAAAGGGATGTGTCTCTATCTTTTCAATTATTTCCTTTTATGTCATTATACACCTATTTATATTCATTTTGATCATAATAAAAAGTATTTCTCCTAAATTCAGCTGGGACTAAGAGGTTTTGCTTCTCCCCAATTTGAAACCAATGTTGTTGGTTTGATATCTCCTCAAAATGAATACTCTTATCTCCATTTCCATTAGAGTTTTTACCATTTGGTGTCAAAGCCTTATTTCCATCTTTATTTTTATTACTATCTCTGTTTCATTTTAGTTGTTTTATTTTAAAATTTTGAATTTTGTAAGGAAGGGCTCTCGAAAGGCTTATGAACTTCTCTCCAACATCCTTTAACTCTTTTAAAATGCACATGAGACAACTATTTTAAGACAATTCTAAAATGTATATGTAACAATTAAATTGGGACAGATAAAATATTATACAAAAAAACTAAACGTTTGAAGAAGAGGAAAAGGAGGCGGCCATTTGCAGCCATCGACACTGTAGACCCATCATATTCTCTTCTCTTATTATTGTTATTTCTGGGTGATGCCAAACAAAACAAGTTAAAAGGAGGAAAAGAGAGGGTGACATACGTTTCTAGTGAAGGCCAAGGTTGATTCTTTCAAATCTTCCAAAGGACTTCAACGAACAGAATAGGAAAACCCAAATTCAGCTTCAATTTGATTCAAACTAGAGAGAACCCAAATTTGTGATGTGAAATTCTTTAGAATTTAAAGAATTTAGTCGAATATTCTTTCAATTCCCATTCAAATAAGAATTCACTCAAAATTTTGGACAAACGAAATTTCAATCGAAAAACAAATCTAAACCCAATTTCTCTCGAATAAAAAGAGAGTGAATTTCACAATAAAATTAAAATTCTAGTGAAAACTAGAAGTAAATTGCAAGATTAAATTAAAGTAATGCAATGGTCAAATTCAACAAGCAATAATCGAATTCTACATGCATGAAATTAACCTAATTCAAAGCAAAAACAAATTAGAAATCAAAAGCACACAACGGAACATAGAACTTACTTGTTCTAACTTCTAAGTAAAAGAGAAGAACTTCTATAAATGTCTAAGCACCTCTATTTATAGTGAATTGGCCAACTTTGTTGAAAATTGATCTAAAAAGGCACAAGTGGGTGTTTTATTGGTAGATTTAAAGAGAATTGTCGATATATACTTTAATTAAGACTGTTGGATTAGCCTGAATACATGAGGAGAATCTTCAATTTTTGGGCAAGATAACCAATATTTCGATTTCTTCATTGCTACAATTCTTTGGATGGTATATGAATGTGGTGATCGACCATCAAGGTTACAACTTCAACATTGACTTATTTGTGCATCCTCTCAAATTTTGGGATGTGGTGTTACATATCTGGAAGTAGAGCAACTTGATACGGTCATGTGATTAGAAACATAATCTAAAGGAGTTTGAGTGATGTCCAAAAATCCACCTTAAGAAGTATGAATTGATTCCCAATCCACCATGGAGGGTTATTCGGTGTGTATAGAGAGGCTTACATATGCGTCAATGATTAGTCGAGTACTCTAAGAAGCTCGAACACCTTAGTCAATAAAAAGAAAGATTGGAAACATAATACTGAACTTCTCAATGGGAGATGAAACAATTCATTTTGGAGAGTCAAACCAATTGGACGAGGCTAATAGATGGTTTGAACCCTGTGGATGAGATTTGTCTCAATCGGATTTTATTTTCATATTGATTATTTAGCTTAAAAATTATTTAGATCATTTTAATATTAAATTAATTAAGTGATGGATAGTTGCTAAAATAAAGGTACGCGTTTTTTCTATCAAATTAGTAGCGAGGGCTTATTACTAATTTGAACCAATATTTGACACTAAATACATTTATAGTCAATTTGTCTATTGCAGTAGAATAGAGTGAATTATACGATTTTACTTTTAAGAATTTTAATTAAAATTGTTAATTTGTTTGAATTTGACATTACCTGACTTAAGTGGGTTAGAATGGATTGAGTTGGGTTAAAAATGTGTTTGGAAATGATTGTTTGAATTGTTGATTGAGTTGAATTCGATTACACAATTGAGATTAATGTGTTCTTCACTTGGTTGTTTTATCTATTTGAAAAATCTCATGTGAATTACTATTTAATGTTAGACTTTATGGAGTTCGATCATTCGAAAAAAAATTATTAGATGAAATTTTGTAATTTTACATAGTGCCTTATATAAATTCTAATTAGGGTAGTATATATGATCGTTTTGTGTGTAAGAAAGACTGTGATCAGCTGAGAGTCATCTCTCATTTGTTTTTTACCTTTGAGCACAATAGATTGATGTTGAACCTGTAGACGTACAAAAGGGAAATATATAAATATATGTATTGTAGTTTATTTCTCTTTGTTTGTTTTTTCGATATTTCTATTTTTATAGTCGAAAAAATGATTTTCTCCCAACACAACATGTGCGAATGCTGATTCATTGAAATTTTATCTTTATTCTGATAGCAAATTATACTGGGTTGGACGACAACGAGACCCATTTTTCTTAATCCCTCCCATTGATCGAACAGATAGGATTGGTTGATCACTACGGTTTTGCAATCCTAAATGACCTAAATGATGATGATGGATAGAGTGAGAGAGAGAGACCTTGAACGAGTCTTTCCAGTGCAAAGTTTTGATAATCTCCCACCACTATTTCCACGCCATCACTCACATTGCTGCTGCTGACGCCCACGCTTGTATCTGATGGTTACAAAGCAGCAAATTTGAATTGATGAGACTTTAAAGAAGAGAGAAAGAGAGAGAGAGAAATGCAAACATAGGAAGAGAAGGACTAACATAAGCCAAGAGAGGAGACGTCGGACCAACGAAAAAGAAGGTAAGGAAGAAGCAAAAACAGGCAAACCATCGTAAATGCCCTTACTTTCGTCCACTTCTTTCCCATCGTCTCCTTCCAATAATGTCCGTCTCTCTTTCTTCATTGCCTGCCTTCTTCTCATTCTTATGTTCCTAAGAGACATAAAGAATGAGGTAAGTTGGAACATCAATTCAGGCCTCCAAAGGTCAACTTGCTTATCATCCAATTAATATTATTCTATCTATTCTACTTTGTATTTTTTATTTTTTATAAATAGATTATTTTTACACCTTCCATGGACTTTTTTATGGGTTTTCTTTTTTGCACTTCAACGTGATAAATTTTTAATTTCCAGTGATTTAAAATTTTAAATACTAAATTTAAGTGTTTCAAATCTTTATTTTTAAAAAAGAAATCCTAAATTTAGGACAGCACTATAAAATCGATTGAATTTACAATCACAATCACAACTAAATGTAACCATATAAGACCAATGAACATACAGTTAAACACACTGCAAATTTTTATCTTGGATTGGAATTTTCTCTAGTATAGAACTTTTATAAAGCACCAAAATGAATAATCAATTTAATAAAATAATTATAAGTCGCTGAAATGAATTAAAATAAAATAATTCATAATTTTTTTTTGAATTACGTGTGGGAAACCGTAGGATATCTAACGTAAAACTCTTACGTGTGAACCCACTATTCCTAAGGTACACCAAGATTAAGCCAGTAGGACTCGAATCCACAATCTCCTAACTCCTGAGGCGGGAGGAATCCTTTCTTTATTTTTAGTATTGTAGGGTAGTATAGATACTATTATCTAAATACAAACTAGATCTTGCTGTATTGTGTTGAATTCATGAACAATATTATATTAGTAAGATAATAGCTGCTCAGTCATGCTGAAAGCTACTTTCAATTGCCGTTGGCAAGGGCACAAGGGCTCCTAACTGGGCCTGGCCGGCTGCCAGCTAAGGCCCAAGCCAAGGCCCAATCTAGGCTGTTGCAAATTGTGTTTGGGCTGCATCTCTAGCTCCAGGGACCGTGTATTACTCTTAAGAATAGCCAGGCTTGCAAACGTAGCGGACTTTATTTACTGTATAGAGGACAGAGGTCAATTGATTCCACCGTATTAAATCTAGAATTGTGTGTATCATAATTTACAGTACCTGGGTTATAGTTGATATACTCAAAAGTCAAAACTATCATGAAACATGGGAGATTCAATAAATATTAGCCTGTATTTGAATAAATAATATATTTAAAGGCCACAATTTTAAAGATTAAAAAATAATTTAAATGGATCAATCAAATTTTTTAGTTTAAACGTATGGCTTAATTAATTCAACAAAGATGATTTTTGATGCATTTGTCATCACTTACCATTCTATTTGACGAATTCTATATCTAAATACTCGACGTAATACACGACACACTAATATGCAGATGATCATCACTTAAAAAATCATATATTATATTACTATTAATGTGTTGTAAAGTTGATATTATACTAACTTGAACATACACAACCTCAAATTTGTGTAGGTGGCGCACATTTCGTTACTAACAAGTTGTGCCACAAAGAAAAATGCTTCCACAGTTCTTTACGAAATGATCCTGCTGCTGGATTTGAACTATCAATGAAAATGATGGGAGAAAATAAATATTTTTTAGGATACATTTGTGTACAACTAATTTTTATACAAAATTGATTTTTTTTTTTTTGAGTTCTATTTGTGTTTTCTAGGAATATTAATTTATTTAGTTTATTGCGATGAAAGGTTTTCATAATAATTTATAAATAAATTCTTTCTATTGTTAGGTGGGAGAGATATAGATTATAACTCGATTATAATTAATTTTAGATGATGATAGTGATGATCATAATTATCTTAATAATCAAATAATAACAACAGTAATAATTATGTGCGTTAAATAGTTTATTCAACCTATATTTTACTTAAAATGATAATATTATATAAAAAGGAGTATAATTGGTTTAGATCTTAGCATGATCTATCACAATTTAATCTAAAAATTCATAAACTAGGTTGAATTAGATTGCTTCATTAATCGACGAGTATGAGAGCATCAGGTATCGATTGCGCTTCGTCATGAGAGAAAATGTTCACACAAAATAGTAGAAAATAATTTCAACATAGAAATCATTTATTATTTATGTGGAAACATGCCCTTAGAAAAAGAAAGTCAATAAATGATTTGCGAGTAAGATGAATGTTGTATTGGATTTAGATAGGCAAAAACACTATTGGCTAATCCTAGGTAATTATAGTTATCAAAGGTCAAAATTCCATCTATTTAACGTCGTAAGCTAAGGTGCAAATATCGGCCGATACATATCATATCGACCGATACATATCATATCGGCCGATACGATAAGTATCGGCCCTACAGTTGGAATATCGACCGATATGGACGATAAACGGTCCCCAATATCGGCCGATATTGGTAAATATCAGTTTATTACATTTATTTTTCTTTTTTTTTTTAAAAAAAAAATATCGGCCGATACGGGCGATATATCGGTCCGTATATCGGACGCAATATCGCCCGATATACTATTTATCGGTCTGGAAAGCCCGGTTTTTTTTAAAAAAAAATTATCGGTAGTGGGACCCACTGGATATCAGCGATATTTTTTTTTTGAAAGGTTAATATATTAAGAAAGAGAAAGGCACCAGAAGTGCAAATACAAAGGGATGGAAAAAATTCCACGGCAAATAAAAATACACACCTGAGACAACCAATCACTGACAAAGATAAAACTATGCTAATTCAATACATTCTTTCCAAGCACGGAGGATGTCATTCGCAGAGATGTTCCTGAATTCAGCAAGAGGAGAAGCCCAAGAGGCGCACATGGAAAAAATTCTTCTCGAAACTGCATCACTCGGCTCAGCACGATCTTTAAAGATTCTATTGTTGCGTTCCCACCATAAACTCCACACAGTGGCGAAGAAGGAGAGACGCCATAAAGAGGAGCATTTTGTAGAGACCAAAGATATGTCCCAAGCATAAGATAGCTTGGCCACAGAAGAAGGCATAACCCAAAACACGCCAAACTTATCCAACACAAAGTTCCAAACTGCAGAAGAAAAAGGGCAATGGAGAAGAAGGTGGCTTGTCTCTTCAGAAGCCCGAAGGCAGAGAGGGCAAGCACTGACAATGATTTTTCCTCTATTGCGCAAGTTGTCTTGAGTCAAAATTTTCCCCAGGCCAGCTGTCCATAAGAAGCAAATGACCCTAGGTGGAGCTTTGGAGACCCAAATATTTGGGTTGACAGCGACAGGCCGAGCCTCTTGATTGTTGCCAATGAAAAAAGATTTGACAGAAAAACAACCACTCGTGTCGTGCACCCAAAGGAGACTGTCCGCAGTAGAGCATCGAATCCGATAAGAGGAGATCAAGTGGAGAAGCTCGGAAATCTCATCAAACTCAAGGTCCGAAAGATTGCTCTGGATGTGAAGATCCCAAACGGTCTGGCCATTGTGGATGGAGTAAAAATCAGACATGGTCCCAGTCAACAGATGGGAGAGACGATAAATCGATGGAAACTGAACAGCCAAAGTAGAGTTGTTACACCAAGGATCAGTTCAAAACTTAACCCTATTGCCACGCCCCACCTTAAATCTGATTCCGTCTTTAAATTTGTCAACACAGCTAGCAATAGCTCTCCACATACCAGAAGCACTGCGAGGGGAAGGATGAACGTCCCAACCCAGATTACCCACACCATATTTTTGGATAATGATGTTCTTCCAAGGAAAATCACCCTCAGTCCCAAGCCGCCAGAGCCACTTAGACAGCAAAGCGACATTAACCTCCTTAATAGGCCGCACTCCAAGACCCCCCGCACTAACTGGAAGACAAACTTGCTCCCACTTCACTAAATGGTATTTTCTTCTATCCTCTTGATCACCCCAAAGGAAGTTCCTCATGATTTTCTCCAACGACTTGATAACTTTACTTGGACATCTGAAGGCAGAAAGGAAATAGATAGGGAGAGCTGCAAGAACTGCCTTGAGGAGAGTGACCCTGCCACCAAAAGACAAATATTTTCCTTTCCACGATGCAAGACGCTTACTGAACTTATGAATGATGGACTCCCATTAGTACAAGCCAGGAGACCCAATGCAAAGAGGAAGCCCCAGATAAGTGGAAGGAAGAGAAGATGAAACACAACCCAAAATCGCTAAAAGGGAACCGAGCTCATTATCAGTCAAATTGATACCAAAGGTTTCACTTTTTTGATAGTTGATGCGGAGGGAGGATGACAGTTCAAACCATCTGAGCAGAGAGCGGAGGTTCATAGCGGACTCCACATTAGCTTCACAAAAAATAATAGTATCATCCACAAACTGTAAGTGATTAATCTGAAGCAAAGAAGAATCAGTTCTGAAGCCATGAATCAGGGAGAAGTCAGCCGCTTTGGCAAGCAGAAGGCTAAGAGTCTCAGCAACCATGATGAAAAGGGCAGGAGAGAGAGGGTCACCCTGACGAATTCCCCGCGAGCTCTTGAAAAAACCTTTAGGAGATCCATTGATGAGGATAGAGAAGTGGGCGGAGGACATGCACTCATGAATCCATAAACACCATCTTCGAGTGAAGCCCATGCTTGAAAGAATAAAATGAAAGAAGTGTCAATCCACCATATCATACGCTTTTTCCAAGTCAAGTTTACAAATAATTCCTTTCCGTCGAGACTTGTGCTGGGAGTCAATACACTCATGCGCAGTAATGACAGCGTCCATAATTTGCCGGCCCTCAACAGCAGCAGACTGGTAGGGAGAAATAATCTTGTGAAGGAAGTGCTTTAATCTGTTCGCAATAATCTTGGACAAAATCTTGTACGGGCTACCAAGAAGACTGATTGGCCGGAAGTCTGAAAGAGCAGAAGCACCGTCTTTCTTAGGCACCAAGACAAGAAAAGTTGCCCCAATTTCCTTTAAAATTTAGCCTCTTTGGTGGAATTCCTCAATGAAAGCAATGAGCTCAAATTTCACGATGTCCCAAAAGATCTTAAAGAAAGCAATGGGAAAACCGTCAAGTCCAGGGGCCTTATCCTCACCCAAGTCCCAAACAGCCTTCCGAATTTCATCCACAGAGAAAGGACGCTCTAAAGAAGACGCCTCTGAAGGAGAGATGGACTTAAAAGGAAGCCCAGAGATCGACAATCTGTCAACTGGATTGGCAGAATACAACTGATTGAAGTGATTGAGAATGGTGGCAATGATCTCCTCCTTATCCGTCACATTTGAACCATCAACTGAAAGGGATCTGATTCTATTAATTCTTCTGTGAGCAGAAGCCATGGCATGGAAGAACTTGGTATTTTTATCCCCTTCCTTGATCCACTTTTCTCTTGACCTCTGACGCCACTTGATCTCCTCCTGAATGCACTTAGAGCGATACTGATCCTGTAGGTTGTGACGAAGAATCAAGTCGTCCTCAGAAATGGACCCATCCTGCTCGCTAAGATCAATAACCTCAATGCCATTAAGAAGAGACAAAAGAGATTCCGAAAAGGACCCATAGGTAGATACACTCCAACTCTTCAGCTAGGACTTCAACAATTTCAATTTGCGATGAAGGATGAGGATCGGTTGCCGGAGGGAGTGAATTCGTTCCACCAATTTGCAATGAGATCCTTGAACCCGATTTCCTTAGTCCAACAAAGGTCAAACTTGAATGGAGAAGGTCCCCAAGAATCATCAAAGGTGTCGAGAATCAAAGGCCAAGATCAGAGAAGGGACGAGGGCAGGCAGAGAGGTGCGAGTCAGGGAACAAATCCATCCACTCAGTCGAAACCAAGAACCTGTCAATCCGAGATAGAATAGGCCTCTCTTGCCTATTGGACCAGGTAAATTCCACACCAGAAATTGGCAAGTCCACTAGGTCAAGGGAGGAGATGCAATCAGAGAATCGGCTCATAATGGGTGTGAGTCTAGTCACTCCATTCTTCTCATGGGGAAATCTGATGAGATTGAAATTCCCACAAATACACCAACGATTGCTCCACCGACCATTGAGAGAATCAATCTCGTTAAGAAACCCAATCTTTCTAGCATCATCACAAGGTCCATGGACACAAGTTAAAGTCCAAGTCAATCCAGAGACACGATCTTGGAATAAAACTGAAAGAGAGAACTCACCAATGAAAGAGTCCAGCATGGTGAAGATACTAGAATCCCAACAAATGATAATGCCTCTAGAGGCCCCAGCAGAAGGTTTAGAAGCCCACTGAAAACGGCTGCCACAGCCACAAGACCGGATGATTGAATCTGACGGTTCTTCCAATTTAGACTCTTGAAGACAAAAAATGGTTGGTTTAATTGACATGATGAAGTTTTTCAGCGTAGCTCGCTTCCTTGGATCTCCAAGACCCCTAACATTCCAAGAAAGGATCTTCATGGGGAACCGAAAGGCTAACCCGGTTGGAGGTGGCTTCAGCTGACACATTACCCAGTGAAACCTTTTTCCTACGATTGTAGTTGACAGAGGAACTTAGACGGTGAAGTTCTCTAGCAGTCTTATCTTTTTTGCTGGAGCTTGAGGGGGGATGATTCTTGAAAGCGGCAAGGAACGAAAGAAATTTATCTTCCTGCCCATCCAAGATGAGACCAAGTGTCTTGCCAACCAATAGCATTCGATCGTTGATCCAATCAGGTGAAAGTTGATCATGCTGATCTCCCAAGTCAGTAGGGATTCTTACATTGCACTGCTGGATATCCGCTTCTAAAATTCTTTTCAAACTAATCTCATATTGCTTCTGATTGTCATTCAAAGTGGATAGTTGAGCTAGGGTGGGAGAATGAACCTCATCGGGACAAGAATTGCTGGGAGGATCAAGTTGAGCCATCTCCTTAAAGTCCAAAATATGAGTCTCCAAAGGGACTATCTCGGGCAGCAGTAGCGCTCTGACAGTCAAAGTGAGTCCGTCTGAGGTGAAATAACAGCAGGTCCCAGCGATTGATGTCGTGACTTTCTCAAGGTTGGCGAAAGTTGGAGGGTCTGTGAAGAAGGAGAAGCTGGCCTCAAAGGGGATGGAGGTGGATCAAGATTGGAGGAAGGTTGGATGAGATGGACTAAGGGAAAGTCCTGCAACGAAACAACTGGGTTTGTGGAGGAAGAAAAAACAGGTTTAGAGGCTCGGTCAATAAGGGTTGGGCAAGATCCATTGGGGTAAAAGGGTTGGGAATGGGTCGAAGAGAAAGAGGTGGGAGGCTGGGTCTGGCACATGTTGTTTTTGGCCAGGTCCTGAACTTGATTGCTCGAGCCCAAAAAAGCTAAAACAAGCCCAGGTCCAGAAAAGGGACCCGGCCCACTCCCATTGGCACAAACAGGGGGAGAAGTTTGGCTAGAAGAGGGGTAATAGGGAGGGTTATCAGTTATAATGGGTTCTCCACTAATACCTTGTACAGGTGGGCCAGCAGAGTTGGTTGCAGCAGGAGCACGCTTTGAGCAGGAGGTTGGTTGAGGGTTTAGCTGATGCAAGGTCAAGTCAGAAAGTTGGTGCAAGGAGGCGTGTTCTAGTGGAGAATTCAGTGGGGAGGCGTGCTCGAGATGAGGGGACGGCTGGAATACCTGCTGAACAGTGATTGGCCCAGAGGACGGCAACTGCACAGAGGATTAGCGGCCATGATTCTTCCAGGTGGCGAGAGGCATGGAGAAACTTTGACCATCAGCAGCACTCAGACTCGTCACCGGAAGTAGTGGAGCAGCGGGAACGACAACAGAGGTCGTCGGAGCATTCAGAGGGGGTTCAAGATAGGGCGATCCACCTTCAATCTCTACTCCCAGCTCCATCCAGCAATCTCCCACTTTGAGAGGGATCCTTTTGATCTGTTCGATCGTCGGTGACCAAGAGACTCTGTACCTTGCACACCTGAAATCACTGCCAGCCAGAGTGCATGGGTTGACTTCAATAACTGTACCGAGAAACTCCCCAATAGCCCGGATGGCTTCAGGAAACCAAGCACGGAGGGGAATGCCTGTGATCCGAACCCAACAACTCTTTGTGTCCCGATCTTTAGACCAAAAGCACAGGTTGGAAAAAGGAGCATCATGCAAGATAGGTAGCTCATGGAGTAATCTGGCTGCTTCTTCAGCCACCTCAAAGGAAAAAAGGACAAGCTGGGAGTCAATTCTGCTCACAGAAACTTTGCCAAGGCATCCCCTATCTTCAATCCAGGACTGAATTCTTGATGGGGTCACACCAGAAGAAGGACAAGAGGCAACCAGGCATCGTTTTAAAACCTCAGTTTTTTGATTGACAGCGCTGCTACTGAGAATTATCGATTTTCCTTTATCAGATATCACGGTCCAGACTAAACCAGCCACAACCTGGGCAGCAGAAGGTTGCCCAAGATCGCGAGAAACAGAGGGAGGAGAGGACCGAGGAGGAGGAGGCAGAATAAGTTGTGAATTCTTGGACAGCCCCCTAGGAGGTTTCGCCAACTGAACTACCAACTTCTTCCCTTTGAAAAGCCTACCATTGATGTCAATGATCCCTCTCAAAGCTTCCACTTCAGAGATGAAACGAATGAAAGCAAATCCACGGTTGACTTTTGAAGCATTGGCCAGAGGAATGAAGCTGTCCACAATATTTCCAGATTTGCTAAACAGGGAAAAAATATCAAGCTTAGAAAACTGTTCAGGGATGTTGGAAATGAACAAAGAAAAGAACTTTTTCCTCCTTTCCTTCCAACTAATCTGAGAGGAGGAAGAAAGATTGGTGGGAACGTGATTCAGAGGGAATTTAGGAGGAGAAAGGGGAAGGATGTGGGCCGGAGGATGGAGATCTGGAGGAGTTGGAAGAGGGAGAAGGGTAGAAGGGGAGGACATGTTTCTCGTCAGATAATACACCCAGGATATCAGCGATATTTGGTACAAATATTGGGCGAAATTTGGACCGTTTATCGGTCCAAATTATCGGCCGATAATCCCCCAATATCGGTCCGTAACAGTTCAGATAATATTAATTAAAAATTAATATCGGCGATATTTTAAACGATTATCGGGCGATATATCACAGACGATATATCGCGCAATATTTTGTCCAAAATATCGCCCAGGAATCCTGGATCATATCCCATCCAACAGGCTGTGAGATTCTTTCTGTTTCCCACGCCTGAATTTCTTAATATTATTTTTGAAACCCGTGATCTGAACCGACCGAACTCTTCCACTATATGAGTACCCCATACATCTCTTCATTCAGCCACAAATTCATTCCGAAACTCACTCATCCAGCAGTGGTATTTTCTAACTCCTATCCCCATCTTACAAAAGGTCATCCGTCTAGATTGGAAATCCTTGTGTATTATTGGCTTATCTTAGAAGATCATTCCGTTCAAAGTACTGGAAATATATTGATCTTCATTTTCATGTAAGTTTTTATTCCATTTTTATTTTTTAGCCTTCTGATCTAAATATTTTATGGTTTTAATGTATAGTTTTATATTTAATGAATTTTTTGTAATATGTTATTGTTTTAGAAATATGGATTTATTAATTATTGATAGTGATTTATTTATGCTTAAAGCCTTAAAAATTTAGCATAGAAGTTATTATGAATGTATGATATTTTTTTTCATGCAGATTAGTTTTTTTTTTCATTTTCTTTTATTTTCTAAAGTGAAAATGTACTACAAAACATTATAAGAATTAAGAAATAGTAATTATTGGGAAAAGTTGCTGATTTTTTTTATAAAACACCCCTCTGATTTTAGAAAGAAGGTTCTGTGAAAAAATATAAATTTCATGCAACGTAATTATTAATTTAAAATGCTTAAACAAAAACCTCGATTTCATGTGATAAATTGCGAAAAAATATGTAAATGTACCGAAAACGTATGAATATTTTTTAAACCAACCCTCTCAGTGATTAGTATTTGTTAAAAAATTCAGTTTCAAAGTAGATGAGGCTTTTTTTTAATTTTATCATTTAATCCCCCATTTTCATGTGATAAATTACGAAAAAATATGTAAATTTACCCAAAACGTATGAATTTTTTTAACCCAAACCTCTCAATGATTAGTGTTTTTGAACTGTAAAAAAAGTAGTATTTGACAGTAGATGAGGTTTGTTTTTTAATTTTATCATTTAATCCCCCATTTTCATGTCATAAATTATGAAAAAATATGTAAATGCACCCAAAACGTATGAATATTTTTTAACCCAACCCTCTCAGTGAGTAGTGTTTGTGAACTGTAAAACAAGCAGTATTTGACAGTATATGAGGTTTTTTTTTTAATTTTATCATTTAATTCCCCATTTTCATGTCATAAATTATGAAAAAATATGTAAATGTACTCAAAACGTATGAATATTTTTTAAACCAACCCTATCAGTGAGTAGTGTTTTTGAACTGTAAAAAAAGTAGTATTTGACAGTAGATGAAGTTTTTTTTTTTAATTTTATCATTTAATCCCCCATTTTCATGTGATAAATTACGAAAAAATATGTAAATGTACCCAAAACGTATGAATATTTTTTAACCCAACCCTCTCAGTGAGTAGTGTTTGTGAACTGTAAAAAAAGTAGTATTTGACAGTAGGTGAGGTTTTTTTTTTAATTTTATCATTTAATCCCCCATTTTCATGTGATAAATTATGAAAAAATATGTAAATGTACCCAAAACGTATGAATATTTTTTAACCCAACCCTCTCAGTGATTAGTGTTTGTGCACTGTAAAAAAAGTAGTATTTGACAGTAGATGAGGGATTTTTTAATTTTATCATTTAATCCCCCATTTTCATGTGATAAATTGTGAAAAAATGTGTAAATGTATCAAAAGAATCAGATTATTTTTTTAAATGAAGCCTCTGAGTTTGTAATGTGTTATTACTGTAAAAAGTTTCAGGTTCACAGCAGATGATGTTTTTTTTCAATTTTATCATTTAATCCCTTATTTTGATGTGATAAATTGCCCAAAAATGTGTAAATGTATCAAAAAAATCAGATTCTTTTTTTAAATGAAGCCTCTGAATTTTTAGTGTTTTATTACTGTAAAAAGTTTCAGGTTCACAGCAGATGATGTTTTTTTTTAATTTTATCATTTAATCCCCTATTTTCATGTGATAAATTGTCCAAAAATGTGTAAATGTATCAAAAAAATCAGATTCTTTTTTTAAATGAAGCCTCTGACTTTGTAGTGTGTTATTACTGTAAAAAGTTTCAAGTTCACAGCAGATGATGTTTTTTTTTAATTTTATCATTTAATCCCCTATTTTCATGTGATAAATTGCCCAAAAATGTGTAAATGTATCAAAAAAATCAGATTCTTTTTTTAAATGAAGCCTTTGACTTTGTAGTGTGTTATTACTGTAAAAAGTTTCAGGTTCACAGCAGATGATGTTTTTTTTTAATTTTATCATTTAATCCCCTATTTTCATGTGATAAATTGCCCAAAAATGTGTAAATGTATAAAAAAAAATCAGATTCTTAAACAGCAATGGCTAAGAACAATGAAGATCCAGCATGGTCGTTCGGTGAACGACATAGTAACAACAAAGTCAATTGCAACTTCTGTGAAAAGATGGTATCTGGAGGAATAACCCGTTTGAAGGCACATATAGTCGGAAAGACGGGAGATGTAGCCGCTTGCAAACGCGCACCAGCACAAGCGCAAATTATTTGCAAGCAACTACTGGAAGTGAATACCAAAAAAAAGAAAATAAGGACTGAAGCAGAAGAGCATGTTATCGGTCACATAATGGCCGACTGTTTAGAAAATGAAAGGAAGGACCAATACGTGAAAAATGTCCCGTCGTCTTCAGAAGAGGATCCAGACGAGATTGAGGAGGACAGAGACCTGGGGCGTGCAATGCAAATTAGTCGCCGCGAACATGAGATGAGAAGGCAGAGTGGTGCAGGTTAATTTCTTTAAATTAATTGTTTAATGTAACAAAAGCAATTTATTTCTCAATTACATTAAAATGCCAAATACTGAATTTTAATACTCTACACAGGCAGTGCGAGTGGATCAGGGACTGCGCGTGGATCATCCAGACAAAAATCTGGACTTATGGGCCGATGGACTTCCATTAAAAATGCATTCAGAGGAGGAGAACAAGCAAGGCCTGAACGCTATGGTGTAAATCCGAATACAGTTGGTGCTGGTGATCCAATGTGGGACAGACCAACTTCCTTAAAACAAAGAAAAATAAATCAAGTAGACAAAGAGACTGCAAAACAATTAGTTGGGACGGTAGTCACTAAGTTTTTCGCCGACAGCCATCGGCCACCGACTGAAATCTTAAATCCATATTTTAAGTCTGTGTGCTTTGCATCCGCAACTGCTGGACCTAATATCAACTTCCCATCGCCGTATGAGATTTCTACCACGTTCATCCCCCGTGAAATACAGCGGATCCGAGAATGGGTAAATAATTTTAAGTCTTCCTGGGAGGATACGGGAGTAACCCTTATGTCGGATGGCTGGAAGAGTGACGATAATCGTAGTATCGTTAACTTCCTCATTTATAATCAATGTGGCACAGTGTATCATAAATCATACGATACATCAGGCCAAGTAAATGATGGTGACTTTCTTTGTAGCTTGATGGTGTCTGTCTGTGAAGAAATTGGACATGAGAATGTTGTCCAAATTGTAACGGACAATGGAGCGGGCTATAAGTCGGGAGGGAGGAAGGTCGGGAACACATACTCGTGGATCTTATGGACCCCTGTGCGGCCCACTGCATAGATTTGATCCTCAAAGATTTTGCTAATGTGAGGGAATTTGAGAACCTAATTGACTGGTGTAAGAATGTCACCACATTTATATACAATCATGTTAGAATCTTAGAGGTAATGAGGAAGTACATGAAACGTCGTGAACTACTGCGACCTTCAGTAACACGTTTCACCACAGTATTCCTTATGATGCAAAGCTTCTTAAGAAGCAAGACAGAATTGATGAAGATGGCGAGAAGTAGGTCCTTTGTGAATGCGTTCGACATGAGGAACACTGAACATCAAATATATTACCAGAATATTACACACTTATTTGTACCTAAAGTGTTCTGGGACAGTATCATATCGGCCATCAACATCTCTACTCCCATAGTCACAGCACTCCGATTTGTAGGACGGAGATAAGAAGCCAACGCTCCCCTATGTATTTGAATGCATCATAAAGGCTAAAACTGAAGTTGCGAAAATTAATCCTCCGGTTCACTTCATGGAAATCATCAACGACAGGATTAATCAATTTTTCATCTCCAACCCACAGTTCGTTGCAGGTTAGTTTTTTATTCGCTAGTGTGTTTATATCTTGTTATTGTGCATATCTTATATTTAGGCTAATCACATTGTATTTCACTTGGCAGCATATTATTTAAATCCCTTCTCAAAGAAACCTAATGAGTTAGGTTTAGAACTGTCGACCGACTCAATTCGTAATTGCGTAAGACGGACATTGGAGATTATGGGTGTCATGCATCCTAGTGAACGGGCGGCATGTTTTAGAGATGTACTACTTTTGTTCATTATGATCTCCATATTTTTGATGATTTGAAAGTTGTTCATTATCCGATAATACTAATTGTGTTTCATTTTGTTTTGAAGTTACACAATTATGAGAACCGCTTGGAGTCATTTGCGGATGAAGCTGCCGATGTTAGGTTGAGAGAGACGGCGACGATGAGTGCTATACAATGGTGGACATATTTTGGCAACAGCTCACCTATATTGAGGAAGTATGCCATCAAGCTGATGAGCCAGACGTGTAGTGCAACCAACTACGAGCGTAACTGGTCAACATTTAAATATGTCCATAGCAAGCCTCGAAACAAATTATCATCTCAAAGACTTAATGATTTAGTGTACCTACACTACAATCAGAGGCTAAGGGCAAGGAATTTGAGGAGGTACCCCGAGTTGACACGGGAAGATGCCGATGATTTTTTCGTCCCGATCGACCTCGAGTCTCTATTTACCTATAATGATCCATTAAGTGAATGGATCGAAGAGGAAGAACAACATGTACTGCATGATCTAGATATATCATTTTTAGATCAAAGTATAGAGTTGGGAGAATTGCAAGATTCCGAGGAAGAGACTGAAAATAAAGGTCGCCGCCATTCAATAAGTGTGTCCCGCCTCCAAATGTGGGCCTAGAAAGTCAGACAAGTACAAAGATGGCTCCACGTCGTCATTCTATTAGTGAACGGCCCACTGGGACAGATGGGGTATCTAGCTCTTCACAAAGGAGGAGATCATTAAGAGGAAAAGAACATGTTGTTCTGAGCAGCCAACCCAGCAGACGTGATTATGGGTCGGCTAGATCTGATTCTGATTCATCTACCGATGACGGTAATGGGTCAGATGATGGGTTGGATTTTACTCATCCAAATATTGTTGTGGATGTTGAGCCTGCCGGCCCACCGGGGTATTATCCCAACATGAGTGAAGTCCATTACCAACAGGATGATAGGCAACATACACCTACTCATGGTGGAACAAACTTGGCCGGTGAAGGATATGTATCTTTCGGATATACGCCCACAGGATATTATAGTTAACCGAGCTATGGGCACTTCGACACGAACTCATTATCCAGTAATATGCAATCCATGTCGATTTCAGATCGTCAATCGCAACCCTCATCTGATAGTTGGCAGTACCACAATCCATCGTCAACATCCGACTACACGTCTAATGATGAGCGACTTCCGGAAGAGACGTATGCAAGATTTTATTTCCACGTCCCAGGTTATCCATATGAAGAGTTGGATCCATAGTAATATTACATTTGTTTTGAGAAAATTTGGACAAGCTTTGATGTAATTCAAATTTTGAGATATGAAATTCAATTTCATTGAGATCTACTTAAAATGAATTCAAATTTTGATAGATAACTAATAGTCTAAAAAAAAATAAACAATATCATATTATTCAGAGGTCTTCACTTATGAAATACTATTTTACCTTTTATTACCACTTCTTGAAAATTTTAAAAACATGATTTGAATTTTAAAATACTATTCAATAAATTAAAAATTATAATAAGTGACACTAATCTCATTAAAAATTATGCTAAGATTGATTAATTATATAATAGGATCTACTTCTTGATGAGACTTGAGAGGATTGATGGGACATTTTCATGTTTTTATAAGCTAACATCATCTATTGTTAATTTTAATATTAAAAATAGATGAAACTTAAATAAATAATTTGAATATGTATATGACCGATATTTAATGAAAAAATACATTTTCAAGAAGCCCAAAAATTTCCGACATTACCCAAAAAAAATCGGACAAAAATTCAAAAAAAAAAAATCGGAAGAGAGAGAAACTTACCGGCCGGTATATCGGCCGATATGCATATCGGCCGATATACCGTTCCAGCCGGTATTTCAATCCCTGGTCGTAAGGTCAATTTTTCAAGTTTTATTCCACTATTTGACCTCATTATTAATTGCACGGTCAATCATTCTATTATCAATTATGTTTTTCCCCATCTTCTCTCCACGTTTTCATAACTCTACCTTTCTTAATTCCTACCCGGGATTTAATCATATGTATACTAATATGTATCGCCGATGCGTACGGCTGAAATCGGGCCGGGTCAGATCGGCTTTTTTAAAACCCAACCTGACCCGAGTTACTAAACTATGGAATCCAACCCGACCCAAACTTTTAACCCGAATGTCTCAACCCGACCTGAATTATAACCCGACTCAACCCGAATTCTGACCCGACCTGCATTTTGAACCCATTTTAGCCTAAATTTAATCGGGTTGGGCCGAGTTAAGTTGAAAATCCCTCAACCCGACGCGACCCAAATTCAATGCGGGTTTCTATCTTCTCAACCCGACCCGATAAATTTATCGGGTCGGGTCATGCGGGTCGGGTCAAAACCCGACCCAAGTTTCACCCCTACCAATACGCATTATCTCTCCTCGACAAATTTTTCCTCCAAAAAATCAGAAAAATGTGGGTTTTCCATATAATTGTATGATTATTTAACAACCATTTAGACATCATATGGAGTGTTGAAGTTACAAAATTGAGATTTCAATAATTTCTAAAAAAAAATTGAAAAACTGCCCAAAAATATTAGAAAATTTGAAAATAATTTCCAGTAAAATTTTTAACATAAATTTCATGTAGTTAATCAATACAAAATGATTATTTTTAAGAAAATTGACTCGTATCTTAGAGAAATAATTGTAAAAATGAGGAAAAATAATTTGAGATGTAAAATATGAAAATAATTGAAAAGAGTGTATGAAAATAATTAGAAATAAAGAATGAGACAAATAACAATAAATAATAAATGAAGAAATGAATTTCTTCAACATATACTCGTGCAATCTAATATGTATTAGAGTTGTCTATCTGCAAGATTTGTATAATGTATGAAATATGAGTGTCAGAGAATTTTTAGTCAATTCTTGTTGATAGTGTTAGCAAAATCTTAGATTGCTAAGTAGACCTTTGGATCTTTGAGTTTATAAATATATGAGCATCATTTCTTCATAAGTCGGTTTTTAAGGATGTGTTTTATTCATGTGTTTTAACATCTATTTTTTATGAGCGGAGTTCACCAGATTGAATCTCCGCCTATGACTTTCCATCATCTGATACCAAACTGATGTAGCTCCGTGTGGGGTCCACAAGGGGTGACTACATAACCACTGTGGGACATCGGGTGGGTCCTTGTACAGTCCATCTGACTGGGCACTCACATAGGGTCCACATGGTGCTGAGTCATGGTGATATGGCATTCAAGATAGGACCCTCTCTTCTCTCAATCTGATCAAAAATTCGAAGTGCAAATTCGTCAATTTTATCCAATCAGATCTCAACGAAGCTCTGATCGAGTTTGTCGGATTCGAAGTCTATTAGAGTTGATTATTATCCCATATTGTACATTACCCAAATTCACTCCTGTTGATTGGCAATTACTAGAGTGTATTTGTATATTTTTACTTCTTTGTAGATTCCTCATTTATTTTTCATTGATTGTATTTCTTCTTATAAATAAAAAGGCATATACAACATCTTCCTTTCATTGAGGCAGACACAAATTTGTGTGTCAATCTTGGATTTCACAATGTCTGTATAAGAAATGAATGAGTAGGCAAGTGTGGAAAAATCGGAGAGCTGAACAAAGCCGCAGAGAAGAGTTGTAAGAGGGCAACCCATTCTCATTTGTCGACTCCTCTTTTTTATTTTTTTGTTTTCTGAATTGATGGTAAAAAACTAAAAACCCAAACTTCACCACACTTTCCCTCAAGAACAACAATAACACCTACAACTGGTTACCTCCTGTCTCAGGAAGTGGGAGGTGTAGGTTCGAGCCTATATGGCCTAATATTGGTGTGTCCTACGGATAATGAGCTCATCTGTAGGAGGTTTTACGCTGGATATTCTGCGGTTCAATTTTCCACACGTAAATTCAAAAAAGAACAACAATAATAAATGAGTAATTAATGATACAAGAGAGAAAAAAAAAATTAAGATGACAAAATATTCTCTCATAGACTCAGAGCTGAGATTTGGTTGATGGAGTGTCCATTCTTTTGCGCCACTTCGATGATTGCGAAGAAAGAAAGAGAACAAAATCAGTCTTGAATCTCAACACGATCATCCAATTCTCTCCCATTATCATATAAACGTGTTGAGAGAAGAGAGAGACGTATGAGTTGAGAGTTGAGAGTTGAGAGTTGAGACATCAATTCAGGCCAGGGAGGGCATATGATGTTTGGAGGTGGACTTACCAACAGACTGCGATAGTATTTATTTTATTTTATAGATTGCCTTCCCAATTCTTTACACCTCCCATTAGGGGTGAAACTTGGGTCAGATTTTAACATGTCTCGCATGAACCGGCCCAAGAAATTAATGGGTTTGAATTATGTATTTGTATATCTCGAATCGAGTTGGGAAAAATAAAATCCGTATGAAATTTTAGTCGGGTTAAATTGAGAAATTTAAAAACAACCCAACTCGATCCGAGTGCATCAAATTATAAAACAACATTTGGTTTGAGTTGAGTCAGAAATTCAGGTTGGGTCGAGTCGAATTTAGTGACTCGGGGCGGCAATCGGATCGGATTCAATAAATTTTGATATAGGTTGGGTTGGGTTTATTGAAACCCGACCCAACCCGAGTTTCAACCTTATCTCCCATCAAAATAAGGGTAAAAATAAAATCTTATGGAAAAACTGAAACTAGTAAGAGACGTTTTGCAGAGTGTTTTGTCAATGCATTTTATTCCTAATTTATTTTATGAATAGTACTCTCTTGTCTCAAAATACTTGTCCTATTTTGAAATTGTTCTAAATTACTTGCCCTATTCTTTTATTTTTACATTAAATCAAAGCTATATTTACTTTATTCTTAAGAAATAAAAAACTCTTAAATGGGACAAGTATTTTGGGACAGAGGGAGTCAAATTTATATTTTTAATATTTGCACGTAATGAGTTAATTGATTCTATCATATTAAATTCAAAATTTTCTATTATCTCGTAATAAAAAATTTGAGGGCAAAAATAACTATTAACCATCCGATCAAAATATCCTGAAATTAGTAAGTACCTCGCCATTTATTTTTAATAAATCTAAATGTGATGCACTTAAAGGATATTTAGTCCTACATTTTGATATTAAAATACTGTACAACTGTAAATTTACCATAGTAAGGTCCATTCAGTCACTCATTCATAAAATCCATTTTTCTAAAAGTATAATTTTCAAGATTTTAATTATTACTGTAGACAAAGTTTCTTGAAATTGACCATTATACCCTTTTTTAGTTATAAAAACCATTGAAAATATTAAATATTGTACATGACATTTAAAAGATCAATTTGATTAGCTATTGAAGCTGTTCTTCAAAATTAGGATTAAAGAGTAAAATACTGATTTAATAAAGTGATAAAAGGCAGTGGTTTTCTCAAAGAGTTTAAGAGAGATTGAGGTAACTATTTGGATTGGAGAGATTCAAATACTATGGTTTCACCTAAGAAGAATATAATTTTTAAAAATACTTTTTTATATCATCATCATAATTTTACAAGATGGAATATGAAGGATGGGCTTGAGCATTATATTTAGACCAAATGATAATCAGGATTGGGCTTAGCTCGGTTTTCAAGCTTGTTTTATACGTAAACTGGGCCAACATTATACATGCTGGGGCCCAAAAAGGCCGATATGTTTTAAAAATAATAAATTTGGTAAAATATTAAATAGTTATTTTCATGTTTTCAAAATCTTAAATATCAACTCTAATTTAAAGTTAAAGTGTTAAACTCTAAATCATAGTTAAATTCTATAGATCAAAAAATAAAAATAAATAAAAGGCAAAAAGTCGGGTTTTCATCGGCCTAAACCTTGGCACAAAATAGGCCCAACTCAAACTCATGCTGTCACCATTCCTACAATCCTACATTATATTGCTTTATGTAGTTTTTTGCGATAGTTTTTCAGGAAAGCCCTCATGGGCCTTGGCCCAATGCTCTGTATAAGGTTTTTTTTTTTTATGTTCTCTGCATGTAATAGACGTCAATTATTGATTCATTTGTAATTAAAGATTAATCAATAAAAATATATACTTAAAAATATAATTATATATTAATCTATCAAAACTTTTAATAACGATATAGAATACATAATATATTGAATCAACAAATCTATTTGTAAAAGCAAAATTAAAAAATAATCAATTCAAAAAAATAGTGCAATACACACTCAAAAGTTGGCCTAATCCTTAAATTCGCTAAATCTAATTTTGAAATCCTCTTTTTCTATTTTTAGATACTTTTTACTTTAGAATTTTTCCCTTTCAAAATGAAGACAAATCTTTTTGATTTATCAAATCTACATATATTTTTTTTTTCCATTTTTAGGATTTTTTGCACAGGATTTCTTGTTTCTATTTTAGGTTAAAGATGAATGGAATCCTTCCAACTCACCAAATGCAGTCTCAATATCCTAATATTAAAATCCTCTTTTACATTTTTAGTTATTTATTACATGAATTTTACACCTTTTTTTTTTTGGCTATTGATGTAACAAAAGTACAATAAATCAATTCAATTCATCAAGTTCAATCTTAAAATCTCTTTTCCTATTTTTTGTCATTTAGACAATTTTTTCATACTTTTAATACTAATGATAAGGATAGATGAAATCTTTTAAATTCATCAAATTAATATTTAAAATTCTTTTTTTCTATTTATAACTATTTTAAATGATTTTTTTATTTGTTTATTAAAATAGAAGCAAATCAGCACATATACATAAAAATCAACCCATGTAAAACAGGCCACATTGGGTCTGCTCATAAATTCATATTTTCTAATACCCAAATACATAATCTGTCCTTTTTTTTTAAGCATTAAGGCTGAAACTGGGCTGGGCTAGCCGAATCTCGGCCTGAGATCAGTTGGATTTGAGCTGTCATGGACTACGGTTTATTCAGGCCCAATAATTTACAGGGCCCGTTGCAAGATTTATTGCACATAGTGAGGAGCTATCTCGGCCAATACGCCAGAGATAAAAAAGTTCAGCTGATACGGCTGAGTATAGGCCGATTTTTATTTTTTATTTAAAAAAATTATTGGCATGGGCCCAATCGATATCTCGGCGGATATTTGAAATATCGGCAGATATTTATATTTTTAATTTTTTTTAAAAAAACAGTCTTTTTATTTTTTTAAATGAATTTTTCAAAAAAAAAAACTACCGATATTTTCAATAAAAAAAAATGAGAAGAGAGAAAATCTTAGGCGAGATCAAATATCGGCAAAAAATTCGGCTCTAGTGAGTCGAAGAGCAATATCATAGTAGTCGAAGAGCAAGAAAAGGGACTTTGGAGCTTAAAACTAAATCACATTTTTAAGCACGAGTTTAATGATGTTTTGTACACTTATTTATTTACATACTTCAAAATACGTATAGATTCATGAATTCATGCCCTTATTGCATCAAAAATAACAAAATATAACAATAATCATTTAAATAACAACATTATTTGCAATTAAGCTTCCAAGCACATCATATAATCACATATTACATACATGCACAATTATACCCAGGTGTAAAACAGCTTTCTTAAATAAAGCTGTTTCTCAATTAGTTATTAATTGAACCCATTAACCCTAGGACACTACTTCTGTAATAACCCGACCCTTTAAATTAGAAATAACAAATTTTTAGAATTATTAACTCGGCTTTGTGACCGGTTAATATGATATGGTACGGAAAGAGCTTCCCGAAAAGGGAGTATGTGACCCGATCAGAGGTCATTTGCTTAGTGATTTAGCCCAACGAAGTTCAGAGGGCATTTTAGACATTACTTAAATGTCTTTTGTTTTAGATATAAAATCATGAATAGTATTTTATAGACCTCTTGAGTGTGAAAGACCACTCTTCTGATACATTCAGACCGTGAAATTCACATACATATTAAGCTTTTGAGTACGTTACTCAGTGGTATTTTCAGAATTTTACGAGTATTCCTCGAAAGGTGTATTTTACATATGTTATCTAAAAGCCCCGATTTTTAAGATATCCCGTATTCCAAAAAATTAGCAAATTCAGATCACATTCGATCTGTATTTTATCAAACTCTTTACATATTTAAAATGTCGAAAAGAGTATTTTAAACATTTGTTTCGAAGTGTCAAAATCACAGTGATTATAAGCCGTCTATTTTATTAAAATGTTGACTTTGTGAAAAATACCCTATTTTTGGTGTCAAAACAAAAAGTGAATGTTCCACCATAGGTAAACCCTGTGTTCTTAACACACGTGTGGTGTTGGATTTTCACGAGTTAAGGGCTAATATAGACGAACAGAAAAAGAGTAAGGTAACAGTAAAAATTACCTAAGATAAGAATTTTTTCATCTTATCTTTCTGCCGACTGTCTTAAAGGATGAGATTTTGCCAACACTTTTAAAGGCTCAAGGTTAATCCAGCAGTTTTCAACAGTGAAATAGGTCCATTCGGTCTCAATTAAAAATCACAAATTTACGAAGTTTTTTTCTCATTTTTTCCATTCTCCTCTGTTGCCAGACGTTTACTGCTGCCCAAGCGGTTGTCTTAAATTTTTCAGAAGATTTTTATAAGTGTTTATTTTGAGTTAATATTTTTAGTTTATAGACCTTATTAAGAGTAAGCTAGATATTTAATTTCATCAAAAAATGACTTACGGTTTGCTCTATAAAAATCGGAGAAGAAAATACGAAAAAATAGAAAAATCTATCCGTTTACAGTGATTTGCGGCTCACTGTCCAGGCCGGCATTTTGTTAATTTGGTAATTCGGATGAACAGTGACCCGCCCGTGAACAGTAACCCGATGGCATTTTTGTAAATTCTGTGAACAGTACTGTGAATAGTGCCAATGCCATTTTTGTAAATTCTGTGAACAGTACTGTGAATAGTGCCAGTGGCATTTTTGTAAATTCTGTGAACAGCGCCCGTAAACAGTAATTTTCTGTGAACTGTAATTTTTAATGAACAGTGACGTGAACAGTATTTTCTGTGAATAGTACACAGGGGCATTTTGGTAATTTTAGATATTTTCGGGGACAAAAACGTAATTTTTGGAAAAATTTAAAAAATGAATTTTATGTTATTTTAGCTAAAAAAATATTTGTTTTAGACCACTTGGGAGTTTATTTTTAGCCCGTAGTAGGCTCTGGGGCAAAATCGTAATTTTTACAAAATTTCAAGAAAACTCTCTAAATGTATTGTCATTATATTCCAAACGCTTAGGAGTATAAATTATGGCTATATAGTATTATTATACGTTGTATTTACACTGTTTTTAATTTTAAACAGATTACTAAAAAACACTCGCCGACCGAAGGTAAGGAGATTCAACCACACTATATGTTTACTAAAATGTATCTCATTTTGCATTTAATATAATATTTCTTTCACCATTAGCCCCTATGGCAATAAGTGGATATCCGTGATCATCTTTATTGACAGAAATGACGTAATGGGATTAGAACGCGATACCGACACTGTTCACACGTAAGGAGTTGATTATGAGTTTCTACATATGAAACGTGAACTTGAGAGTGTTTCGAGATGTCGAGATCTAGCCATCTTAAAACGGAGTACGGAACTCACTTATTCCTAGAGACTACTTGGTATTGTGATATGGGTGATCTGATGATAGATCAGGTATCCAACAGTTATCCCGATAGGAATATGCATTTTGTGTATAATTGATGTATTGTACGATAATTAGTCTATGCAATAAATAATGAGTATAGGGTAGACGTACCCGATTGGAGAGAACGGTAACACTTTTTGTTATAATATAACCCGTTGGTGGGCTTTTAATCTGTGTTTAGTTTTATAATAGCCCGGAATTTTTTTAAATCAATATATATGTGGCTATTATTTATTTTAATGATGGAAATTGAGAATTTTGATGGAATAGATGTTAAGTGGATCAAAATTTGGGGCAAAGGCCTAAGTATGGCCCAATGGACCATGGATTAGATTAAATTCATTTAAATGGTCAATGATGGTTAATTGGGCCAAGAATGATCAAGTTGGGCCCAATACCCATTTGGGACCCAATGGGTCAAGATGGTTAAACTCTAAGGTAAATGGTTAGGAAATAAATTTAATTGGGCCATGGGCCCAATGGTGACCCAATTGGTTGGAATGGATTGAATTGGAATTAAATCACCTAAGTTAGTGATGAAATGATCAAGATGGCATAACCAAGTGGGGCCCACCTCCACCTTATCAAGTGAGGTGGCGTGTGGACCAGGGTATAGGTGGGGCCGACCATCAAGGTCGACCATGGATAAGTCAAACGGAATTAAAGAGGATCAAAGTCGATTAATGTGATTTAATTAATGTGAATTATCTAAGTTAGTATTTAATTAAACGTAGGTGACATGGTCGAATGGAGCCCACCTCCACCTCATCAAGTGAGGTGGCGGGTAAACAAGGAGTTAGTAGGGCCGGCCACCATGGTCAACCATGGGTGGATTAATGGAGAAGAATCAAGGAGATTAAAGGGATTAATTGAGAATTAATTAACCTAAGTTAAGGATCCAATTAATTAATTAATTAAGTTAGTCAAATGGGGAATGAAAGAGATAAGTCAATGGGTGGTTTCATCTCATTGAAACCACCCAAACCATTCAAAGAAAACACAACTAAACCATGGGCTTATGGTGGTGGTTTCATCTCAACCACCACCACCCAAAGCATGATGACCCATACCCCTCCATAATGATGGTCAAATGGTCAAGATGGAAGATCAAACCACTCCATCTCAAGTCACCAAAACCGTTGGCTTGGTAGTGGTTTTGTCCCAACCACCACCACTAAGGCATGTAAGCCATGCTTGGTTGGTGGAGAGAAATGATGGAGGAGTGTAGTCTAAGAAACCAAAATGAGATGGTTTTCATCTTATCTCTCAAATCCCACTCTCATCTCACTCTCTCCCTCTCTCCCTCCCTCTCATTGCCGATCCCTACACAAAGGAGAAAGAAGAAGAAAAACTTAGAAGAAAGGAAGAAAAACTCAAGTATAGGCCGACCACCTCAAGACCAAGGAGACTTAGACATTTTTCTCATCCTCTCCTCCCTTCCCTCTCTCAAACCCACCCCATGTTGGCCGAACCCAAACCTTAATGTTTTCATCTTGATCAAACACATCTAGTGGCCGAACATCAAAGAGAAGAAGAAGGAGAAAGGCTAAGGAATCCAAAGGGAGAAAAGGAAGCCGGAGGAGCCGCCGGATTGGTAAGTGTTCTTAAACAAGAATTAATATTTTTAAGGTTTAAAAATGGAGTCCATTTCTTAGATTAAATGGTGGCAAAAAATGTTATGGGCCATGGATCTAAAATCCATCCAATGAAAAGATGAGAAATGGACAAAATGGGAAAGATAGGTTAAGGAAAATAAAGGATTATTAAGGACATTAAGTATTAAGAT
This sequence comes from Chimonanthus salicifolius, assembly GCA_013350335.1. NCBI lineage: Eukaryota > Viridiplantae > Streptophyta > Magnoliopsida > Laurales > Calycanthaceae > Chimonanthus > Chimonanthus salicifolius. The sequence continues at coordinate 52,349,014 of CM023537.1, forward strand.
TATTAAAGCATGGATAAGTGATTTTTGAAGGAATCATAAACCATAGGGTTCGGCCATATAGTATGGCCGAACCCTATGGAAGGTGATTAGATAATTTTAATGGAGTTTTAAGGGTTAAAACCATAGAAGGATGATTTATGATCTTAAGGTTCTAATTATTAAATGTTAGTGATTTTTTTTAAAGGGGTTTTAATGAGGAAAATCATGGAAGATGATTAATGATTTTAATGGCCTCAAAAGTGGTACAAGAAGATGAACCATGAACCATGCGTTCGGCCATGGTGTATGGCCGAACCCTATGGTGATATATTTGTAATGTTAATGGGTGTAAAATATGGAAAAATGATGGGGAATGTTGGTAGTTTTGATGGACTCAAAAAATGAACCTAATGTTGATCAAAGGGGTGATTTAAATATATAATGGAATCCCCCCATGGAGGGACTTGTGGTGGATCTGAAATGTAACAAAAGACCCAAGGAAAAATGGGGAAAAGACTTCATGGGTTCAGCCATGGTGTATGGCTGAACCCATGACCCATTTTACAAGTCATTTGATGGGTTAAGTTGGAGTTATGTATGTGATTAAATTAATAGGGATTAGGTTAAGTAAATGGCTGTTTTTAATGATTCTATGACATGATTGGTGAGTCATTAAGGGATCTAAGTTTATGGATAAAAAAATGTGGTAAATGATCCAAGAGAAGTAAGGAGATTAACATCACGGGTTTGGCCATGGTGTATGGCTGAACCCATGACTCATTTGAGAGCCATTTTATGGGTCAAGGTTAAGGTTTATGTATGAGATTAATTGAATGGGTATTAGGTTAATTAAGTGGTTGATTCATTGATGCATAATAGGGTATCGGACATCGCAAGCGGTGCGCGATTGGTGACCGGATTATTGGACGGAAACGCTAAGGAATATTAGTTGGTATTTGGTAGGATTCCTACCTCATTGTAGCGATGGATGATGTGTATATTGATGCTTTGCTTGATTTATTTTTAGTAATTAAATTATATGTTTTATTGATGGGATTTTAATGCCATAGTTTGTGATATCATATAGTATATTAACACTTGCATCTTATGCATGACATGGGAGGGATATGCCATGGGAAGGATGAAATGAAACCGGAGTCCATGCTCCGTCAAGGCGACCGATAAACAAACATGGGGATATTTTGATGTGTTTTATCCATCAGGAAGGTTACTATGGGTTTTATGATATGTTGATGAGGTTATTCAAACAAGAATGTTACTATGTGTTTATTATACCTTGATGATGGTTTTTCCATCAAGGGGGATATTCGTATTTGTTATTATACCTTGAGGAGGTTTTGCCATTAAGGGGGACATTTTGTGTGATTTTATCTTGATGAAGTTTTTTCATCAAGGGGGATATTCGTATTTATTATTATACCTTGAGGAGGCTTTGCCATCAAGGGGATACTTTGTGTGATTTTATCTTGATAAAGATTTCCCATCAAGGGGGATAATTTGTGTGATTTTATCTTGATGAAGTTTTTCCATCAAGGGGGACATTATGTATGGTTGAAAAAGGGAATTGTACAATGATGATGAGCTTGATGGGTGGGATTCATGACATAGGACATCCATTGCATGACATTGCACCTAATTGCATTGTTTTGATATAATATTATCTATGTGTTTTGTTATCACTAATTCATTTGTTGGCCCTACTCGGAGTACCTACTGGGCGAGTTGTCTAACGTCCTACTTCTACCTTAGATGACGACACAGGACACGGAGGACGTGACAGGAGCCAAGCGTATGAGCTTGGGGAAGCGGGCTAGATGATTTACTTAAATTTATTTTGGAATGTAATTTGAGTAACTTATCTTGTCGGACTGTAATAATTTAGATTACTTGCTATGGTTTGAATTTTATTTTGGACATTATGATTTTGAGATATTCTAGTAATTTAAATGACATACGTCCTTGCTATCTAAAATTGGTAGGATAGACTCTATTATAATTCCGCATTAATTGATATTTCTGCAAGCTTACTTTCTACGTGTGAACCGTTCTCGTGGACTTAGTTCCACTCACACGTAGGGTTGGCCAGTTAAGGGCCGGGCTTTAGAACCTCGGACTTAACTCGCGTCGTGACGTCCCTCGCCTTTGTCACTCTTATTTCAAAAAAAAAATAGACTCTGATTTTTGGCTAAGTGGCATAGTGAAAAGGGGCGGGCGTTATAAGTTTTTCAGCATATTATATACTGATTGCTGATATTTGTATTATGATTACATGTGAGAGGGCTTAGGAATCTATGTTAGCTGAGTGAGGTTATTATAATCATATGTGTGAGAGATATTATGTGGGTTGACAATTATATTTAAATCCATATATTGATGTGCATGTTGATTGGTGTACTATGCATATCAAATTACCTCACACCAATGTATGAAGTACCTAGCTCGTAGAGGGCACTGGTACGAGGTGTATTTAAAATACGGACTGTGTGAAGCACTGAGCATGAATTTGCTGGCGGTGTAGGAAACGTATTACTCACGATTAGGGGAGAACCGTAGACGTCGTTTGGCCAAGGTATCTTTTTGAGAAATTAAAGACATTTCATGGCAGATAACTGTGTTGACATTATTCTACATGATTTATGAATGTATAAATTGTTGTTTGATAATATGTCTATTATGTTGATAATATGCCTTGTTATCCAGAACTTGCTGTCGTTTTCTCTTCATTGAATTTGTAAAACTCACACCCCTTACGAAACAGGAAACCCGGAAGACGAAGGACAGGATGATCTTCAGCTATAATTTAGGGTGGAGACTCTTTAGCTATCTACCCAAATGTTGGGATTTATGCTTAACTTAGTAGACATTGTACGTATGAACATGTAATGTAATAAACCCTTTATGATGTTCATTTGAAACACTGGTAGGATGTAATAAAGTCAACTTCATTTCTGATGTGCAATTCTGATGTTGATGGGATCGATTGATGATAAATATTAGGTAGATCATGTGTGACATTTTTCTATTTTGGGCTTTCCTAAGATGTTAAGTTATAGATTACATGTTGGTTAGTAGTGTAACCACATACTATGCGTCGAGATGAAATCTGTCGAGGTTTTGGGTTTTAAGCGAGCCTATGGTGGCCCCTCCATCTGCTTGGGATTTTTACCAGCTAGATATGGCTGAGTCCGAGGCTGCCAAATGTTAGATCCAAACTTAGTCATAAGAGATGTTAAAGTCCATAAGATGATTTCCGCAAAGGCTCAATATTGTGTTAGGAAAAAAAATAAATCTCACGTCAGTGGGCCCGGAGGGTCGGGGCATGACACCTTCGTAAAAGTAAATTACTAAATTGTAGAGGTTAGTTGTTTATTTTTCTAGAAAAGTAATTTTATTGAAATTCTTTCATTTTTATTAAAAATAAATATAATATTATTATGATAACAAAGAAAAATCTTCCTCTTTTCCTCGTTAAATTTTCTTATTGAGCATGAATTTATTGAAAGTTTGTTAGACAAATTGCAAAATCACTATGAAAGAAAGTATGTATCTATTACTTTCTTTGTTCTAAAATACTTGTCGTATATGTCTTTTGCAAAATCGCAATTTAATGTGATGGGAATAAAACCTTCTTTTATAAACTTTGACTTACTCAAGTAATAAAATACCGACATCTGAAAAATAATATTTTATAAAATAATCTTTAAAAAATAAAAAATTTAAAATTGGGACAAGTATGTTAAGAGGGTGGGAGTATGACTTTCGTATAAGACAATTTTTCAACATAAAGGTTAAAGATGGGTTTTCTTGAAAAATATTTGAATGGTTCAATGCTCTATCGAGCAGATCCGGACAGTCAAGATGAAAACCCTAATTGCCAAATCTGATGTGTTCAGATCGGAACGGAAGAACGTTTCAATTCCGATAAGAAACAGAAATGGAACTAAAGTTCGGTACCATTTGCAGAACAGCCCATTCCAAACCACTGAGCTTTGTCTCCATAGGAACATGCCTAATCTGCCTAAATTGGGCTCAAAATAGACCTTTTCGGCCCTAGTCATTTCACTATATTGATTTTATGTTTTTTTTTAAAAAAATTATATATCCATCTAACATCTAATTATATAAATTAAAAATAGGCTTGTTGAAATATTCGAAGGCGAATTCAACTTACAACTTAATTTTTAATCATTTGATTTTACTAGTCAAAGTGACTATGATATTTTTGTATAAATTAAATATAAACTTGATGAAATACATATAAACTGAACTTTAATTTAGAATTTAATTTTTAATCACTTATTCTTAATTGTAAGAGTCAAAATCAGAAAATGTTCTTAATTCAAGAATGTGGGATGACTTTAACTACTAAACTCAAATAGTTAGAAATTAAATTATAAACTATAATTTGATACACTTAAAAATTGAAGTACAAAAATTAAACATAATTTGTATCCTCACTCCTCTCTCCTCTCTCTCTCTCTCCACTTTAAGTACTCATAAGCATAATCTTTATCATCTCTACTCTCTCTCACACAAACAAAATATCATATTTCATCACCAATGGGACCATGCATCTACTAATGTTCTTCAAGTGTAGTGTGTAATGTGAATGACACTTGTGTCTTTATATTAATTTTTACAATTTCATATATTTAATATAAATCAAACAAATAATAACTAAAATCTAATTTAAAAAACTAGTTGTGTGTGTTAAACTGTTAAACTTCTAGCTTTCTCTCACCCTAGGCTTGATCTACAAGTAGTACGGCTGCATTTGAATGGAGTTACCCCTTCTTACTTTTGTTTGATAATTCAAAAATACTCTCATCACTTTTTCTAATATCCAGTTGAAACTTGGGGTATTCAAGGTGATCCATCACCCGTCTTAAATTCTTAGAGCCACCACTAGCCTACAAGCTCCTATAAGAGGTTTTAATTGGACCAAGTCAAATTAGTATTTTACCAACTCAGCCAAGTTAAGCCCTCTACTAGGTATCAGGTAGATGATACCACTATTTTTTTTAGTAAATGATGATCATGTAGTGTATTAAATGAAAAGATATGAATCCATTGAGAGATTATTAAATCAATTAATTTATATTTTTAACTCAAAAGGGTTACAATGATGGTCAGGAACTCACTTGGAAAAGTAAATCTTGGGTTGGATTCTCACTCCACTCTAAAGAATTACTCTTCGTAGACTTATCCGATGTGCGGATAAGAAGGCTTGAACATGTTGCTCTAAAGATTAGTCAAATGTTCTAAGAAACGTAAATACTATGGTCCTAAAAAAATAAATTCATATTTTTAAAAACTTTTAAATTTGATTAGTATTTTTTTTTAATATTTAAGTTATGCGTCTTTCAAAAATATAACAATATAATAAAAATAATAAAATTATTATGACAAACTCGATCCAATTTAAAAAATACATGTAAAATAATACTTAAACATATCAATATATAAAAAGTGTTTTAACAACTCGCCCAGCCTGAGTTTGAACCAGTGATTCAACCATGACCGATATAAGTAGAAGCTGGTTTTCTCAACAAAAGTTTTAGAGCATAAAACCATAAAAAATCAGTTAGACTTGTGAATTTGGTTGATTTTCTTCAAAAAATAGTGAATTGTGACTCATAAAATTCGTTTCAATAATTATAAAATAAAAAATTATTATTTATATCTTTCAAAAAATTCAACGTTTTTTTATTTTTTCAAAAAAAATTTACATAAAATTTTATTTCAAGTAATCAATTAAACATTAGTTAATAATTTTATATTAATTATAATATTATATTGATAGCACAGGTTTAATTTAATTTAATTAAAGTTGAATTTAATTTTACTTTATTTAACTTAACCTCTTACTTAAAAAAATTAATATAACTGATTCGTTGTGTGTACGGTACATGCGAAGGCGAGGAAGAAAATGATAGATGATGATGATAAAAAAATATATAGGGAGATGACTGGCATCCACAAGTTGAGGGGCGGAAACCGAAGATTGAAGGGCAGACACGTGTATGAAGCAGCGATGCAAAGTTAAGAAAGTGAAGATTAAAGGGGTGTCTACGTGTATCAAGTATCGCTGCAAAGTTGGCGTCTCTTTCGATGGCAATTACGACTGTGAAAAGATGGCGGTGGGACATTGATGATATCGACCTAAGGACGACTCTCAGCCTATGACTTGTGCGTGACGTTAACAGTGACAACACATCTGCATTATCTTTCAGAACGAATTTCAGTGAATTTTTTATTTTATCTCTCATTTATCTGTAAAGATTAATTTATTTATTGGTACACTGAACAGATGTATTAGTGGAATCATTTGAAAATCGTTGCACCGATTTTTTTAAAGTCCAAATCGGTAAATTGACCAGATTATTTTACACATAAATCAGTTCACTTTTCAGTAAATCGGTTCACTCATCGGAGGGTAAAATGAGAAATTCAAAAAACTTATATCTACTAAAAGAATATGTCTGTGTTAAGATGGACACTCTTTTAAATTTTATGAAATATAGATTAAACTAGTTCATGTTTATTTTAGATTGATTCAATTTTTTATTGAGTTTATGCTGAGAGGTCAGGTGAATTTCAAGTTGTCATAGCAGTGGAGAGTCTCACTTGCCAGTATAGTGGTTTCTGAGTTGGGCATCAGTCCCACGTCGAAAGAGTAAGCGTCTAGTGTTTGGGTTAAATGATAGAGCTCATCTCCTTAGACATATGTGTTTTGATATATTGAAAAATAAAGTCGTGAGCCCGATTTGATGAATCTTTGATCGGTTAAAGCAGACAATATCGTGCATCAGGGTTAGTTCTACATCAAGTGGTATCAGAGCCGAGGATACCTTTGCTTTAAAGGTGGGGCGAATGATGCGAGGCCTAATGGATTCCAAGTCTCCATGGCAGTGATGAGTCCCGCTTGACAATCTATTGAATTTTGGATTGAGCATCAGTCTCATATTGAAAGAATAAGCATTTAGAGTTCTGATTAAATGCTGGAGCTCCTCCCCCTAAAGCATGATGAGTTTTCATGTGCTACAAAATAAAGTCGTGAGTCCGACATGATTGATTCTCAGCCTGTCAAAACGGACAATATCGTGTCTCAAAGCCGGTTCTACATCAGTTTATAGTTTATGTGCTTGATTAAAGAGAGAGTTTTGTGAGACAAATAGCAAGTTTACTCCTAAAATGATTATAAGTCTCATATAATTAAATGAATTGGATATAGACGTAGTAATAGTCAGATCAATTAGATATACCAATTTATGAATGAACTTTGATCATATATATTCATTTATAAGCTGGTTGAATCAATCAACTAATTAAATAAATCAGATTTTACCAAGTTTAGATTGAATTCACCCACTTCATTTGATTGCAACAAGTAACTAATAAATTTGATCGAGATTGCATTTGGATGGGAATAATGGGGGTAATCCCCCGTTATCAGCGATTGGTAATTAAGGTAAAGGAGTAAAAAATTAATTTTTTATCTTTCCTCTTAAATTTTTTAAAACCATTTTCAAAAGAAGAGTTTTTATATTTCTTGAAATAACCCTTGGTGAGAGATTTTCCCTCCAAAATTTACCCCCGTCCCAATACAGCTACAGTTTATATCGGAATTCAATTTTTTCACGTACGTGCCTTTTTCTCAGAACATGAACCAGACAACTCCAATCATGCAATGTTAAAGGTTCCAACCTTACAACTTGTTCTCTGATGGTTCAACTTCATAGGCTTAATCAGGTCTATATCAGACTATATGGCAGCACCATTATATTGATGCTCCATAAGCAAATAGTCCAAGTAATGCTCGGTATCTCATGATTTTTTATATATAAATTTAAAAAAAATATTTGTAAAATTAAAAAAAAATATATATTTTTTTTAATCAAAATTTCTCCACTTAATATTTGTACATCTTAGCTTTGGTAGTAACTAGTAAGCCACCAACCAATAGATGTGGTTCTTGATATTGCCCATTTAAGTCGATGAGTGGTGCAGATTTAGCACAAACAAATATTCAACAAGTGGGACCCAACTCGTCAAAAATGTGAAGGGATCACCTAAGATTCCACATGTTCTAGTCATTCCCATCACATAAATTCAAAAGTTATGGGCTCTTAAAACTTTAGAATATATGCCCATTGTTTAATTCCAATGGCTACTTGTATTTTCAATGTCAAGTCACCCACTCATATCTCTCTCTATTCTCTCCGTTGTAAAAAAGAAAAATGATAAAGTTGAACGAGTCTCATTCAGATGAATTTTTATAAAAATTAAACTTATTAGATTTGAAAGGTATAAAAATGAATAATTAATAAATAGAATAATTTAACTTTTAATTAAATAGTGATATCAATTTGAAATGAGTTCGAATTAAAGAGAGAGGATTATTTTAGACTTTGGTGAATATTCTTGTTTAGTTTATCCTTGACCTTATTATTGTGACTTAGTAATTTCTTTAATATTTTATCTAATGATACATGTGTCTATATGTTTCTTTTTTAATAAAAAGATATTTAATATTTTTTTTTCAATATTGAAACGTGGGCTGCGTGAACAACATACATCCAAGGCATTTCCTAGGTGGGTCTCACCAACATGTCCAACATGAGTTTTGAATTTCGGCCATGATCAACTAATAAAATTTAGGTAAAAATTTTGGCCATTCTGGCCTATTTTAGATTTAGAATATGAAAAATTATTTATTGAGAATAAAAAATAAATATTTATAGTATTTTTTCACACTAATTGTTATCTCATAAATTAGATCTATATTGAATTTGAACTTTTCTCGAGTACACTTCTATTGAATTAAGGGCATATTTAATTGATAGTTGTCGTTTAAAAAAATGTCATAGATAATTTCAATTTTTCATCTTTAAAGCTTATTTGGAATGATTTTCTTAATTGAGTTTCACTATTTAATTAAACTTTATCATAAAAATGACAACAATATAGTTCACAAGGGATAACTTCTCAATAGAATATGGGAATTTTCTTAAAAAACCCAATATTTTATAAAATATATATATATATATATATATATACCACATTTTAAAAATTCAAAAAAATTCGACCGAACTTTTTCTTAATGTCTAATAACCAAACATAAATCATCCAATCACCAAGCAAGGTTCTGGTAATTTAAAAAATTCTATTTTACATAGAAATTCTTTTATCAAGTTTTATTAGGATTATTTAATAGAAGTTCTAGTATGATTACGATAGAACACTTTAGGGTGTGAGTTCGGATTATGCTCTATAGCAGCCTGAGCCTGTATTTATATACGTAAGTCCAAGGCTACCAATGCCCGTCGGGTTTTACATGGCTAAAGCCCAAGTCCATCTGTTTATAAAACTACTTACCTTGAATCCACCTATTTAAGACTATTAAAAAAAATCTAAATATTTAGATTAAAAGCAAATATGTTGAGCAACATTTGAACTAAATTTGTACAAAAAATTCTTCTTCTAATCATTTGATCTTAATGATTAAAATCATCTGACATCTTTAACGATTTTTAAGGACATATAATGACATTAACCACTATGGTCAAATGGCTAAAAGTTAATTTTCAACTCAAATTTCGCCTAGTATAGGTCATTATGTCTACTTTCAATTTGAACTGTCTATTTGCTAATTAATTTTAAATAAGAATGAGAAAATGGATCATGTGTATACATACACACTTATAATAGCTAAACAATCTAAAAAGTCCGATGAACTTTGATTACTTTCTTGTAAAAGCCCCAACCAAGCGTAACAAACTAGTATATGTCTTCAAACCCATCAAGTTAGGAAAGGTTTGGATGTGAGAAACAACTTTATGCATACTTTATAAAGTGCTCTAACCGTGAGAGCTCTATGTAAAATCCATCTATGATTATGAAGTTTGGTGAATTTGATCTACATATATATAGTGTACTTATAAAAAATAAACTTCATTAAACAGCTTTAGCCATGATTTTGAAGGGTCTGAAAATCAACAATTGATAGAAGTGTAATTTTGTCAAATTCAATCAAATGGCTAGAGACATTCACATATGCACAAAACTACCTACAAGTCCAATTTATCAAGTTAGCTTAAAAGGAGTCAAACTCGACTCCTTTAGATGAATCCTCAAAATTGAGGTCAAGGGAACTACTTGGGCAATTTTTAAATAAAAAATCTAATGGGATCTTATGAAATGAGATTTCAATAATATTAAATTTTTGATATTGAAAGATATTTTAAATATTTAAGATATTAAAAGGTAGAACTTACAGATGGAAAAAATAATTTATTTATTTGGCTAATGGTGTTTTTATTAAACTCAAGCATGGTTTTCAGTTTTCTTTTAATTTTATCATGATAAATTAATAATACTTCTAATTTAAACTTTTATTTTTTCAATTTATTATAATATAATGGAACTAAAATTGAAAAAAATATTCAATTTTAGTAAAAGCACCAATGCAACTTAAAAAAGTCTTATAAAGGGGCAGCTACTTAACATGGTAAATATAAAAATAACTTCATTTCTTATTAAATTAGAGGAAACTACAAAATATACAAACATTTCTTCGTACCTCAAGTACAAGGATCCCATGTAGGATCAATTTTGCTTTAATTCAATCAGTTAACATTATTTTTTAAATTAAATTTAATCTTTTATAATTTCTATTTAATACATCTATAGTATTTCAACAATTATAATAGGTCAAATATTTATTTAACAAGATGATAATTATATAATATTTATTTATCTATATAATTATCTTGATCATTGGAGTGAAACTTACCCTCTATCATAGCATATTATAACAGTCGGAGTTTTAAATTTGCTCAAGTAATTAATTTTTTTATTAATTTAAATAAAGTATCTTTAAAAAATAAAAATAAAGAAGTTTTTTAATTAGTAAGACCGTTTTTGCAAGTAGTTTGGAGAGTCATACAGATACTCAGAAAATCTGTCTATACACTCGCTTTCGAATTTTTGGGTGAAGTTAATGAATATATTCATCCACACGAACACTTTAGTGTAATTTTCATTTCTTTGAACGAATATATATATATATATATATATATATATCCTTCACAAAATTTGACTTGTTCATTCGAATGAACTAAATTGTTCATTCGAAAAAAATGAATATTTACTAATTTATTTATTAACAGTTCGTTCATATAAATAAAATATAAAAGGATAAATGATGATTTCACTCATTTTTTTTAAATCGAATGGATAGAGACAAAGAAATCAGATATTTATATGGGGGCAACACTGGTTTGCGTTACCCGTGAACAGTCCGTGTTTATGCGGGTTAAATGGATGAGTAGAGGACAGTAGCAGAGGACATTCGTACTTCCGCCACGTGACACCACCCACCTCGAGACGAAAGCCCCAATTGCACAACGGTAACTCCTTTTTCTGAACCGCTTTTGCCATCTACTTTATTAAATGGGGTCCGACTCCGACATCAGATAAGAAAGGCTGGCCTGTCTTTGGACAGTATCTTTCAATCAATACGGCTATACCTAGAAAAAGATTGTTGTTTTGTGTAATTATTACTTCAAATTATATATGATTATATTTTTTTTTAATAAAAATTTAAGTAATAAATTGAAAATTCATTTACAGATTGATATTTAGATGAAATTTCATTTGAAAAATAATTTTTAATTACTTAATTTTAATAGTAAAAAGCGTTTTTACCTTCTCTTACTTTAAATTATTTTCATCAAACTCAACCAAAAGCTTAGATTATCAATAACATATCAATCTAAGCTATATTTTTATTTTTACCTTTTAAGCCCTCAAAAAATTTATAACTTTTTTAAACTTTAAATATTTATAATTTTGAAAAAGATGGCTTTATATATCCAAGTGATATGATTTTTTTTATGGCTCACAAGTTTTAAGTGAGATTTTTCAATGAGGAACCTATGTCTGACATATACTGTACTTGGATTGGGTAATGGGTTGTTTGGTAACTAGAGGATAATGATAAAAAATCAACTTTTTACCTCTTTCCTCTCACTTTTAATTTTTGAAATCTCTTTCTAAACAAGGGGTATTCATAATAATCTAAGTAACCTCTAGCGGTAACCCCAGGTAATCTCGAGTAACTCCTGTAAAAATTTATCCCTCATCCAAACACAGACATAGATATACTCACCAAGAGTCCGACTTAAAGAGGTGGGAGATCGTCATCTTGATCAAATATATAATCAATTAAAAATTTATCTTATTTTAAATTATTTTAGTTTTAAAATGTTTGTATTATTAAAATTAAAAAATATATTTTAATAAAGTAATTTTTCAAACATTATACTTAAATATAAACCTTTTCATCCGACTATCACTCTATTATTTAAAGTGAAATATATAAACACAGATTGTCACACCCCGACCCGACCGGTGGGCCCGGAACGCGACTGATTTTTTTTTTTTGAAAGATAAACTGAACCACAAGCATTCTTACTGGGCCGGATCAACAGTTAGGCCCAGTGGTTACACATTAGCCCGTTAAGTGGACTCAAACATGTACCATATGTTTCTCAAAAACCAAAACATAATAACAACATAACATAACATGCTCAAATCAAACCCAACATTGATTAATACAAGGCGTAGGAAATTCAATCATTGATTCATCATTCCAAACATTGTCAAAAAGGCAACATGGCCTATTACATCGTTTACAAAATCACATCAGAGTAGCTACAGAAACGCAGCAGTCCTAGTTCAACCCATTGACGCACGCCAAGTACCACACTCGGTACTTTACAAAGGAAAATGGTTCCAAGAACCAGAAAGCATAAACACAATGGTATTCCCCTCAGTGGGAATCCCAAAGCAACGCCGCAGCTTAACCACACTAAGCCTCAAACGGAGGGTCCTCCTCCTCTGGTTCAATGCCTGAAAGGTGAGTGGGGTGAGCTAACTAGCCCAGTGAAAGAAATATAACAATGCAGTTAAGTAAACAACAGGTGAACATATAATCAACAGTTGTAATATAACATCTCATGCTTGATAATAGAATCACAATATAAAGTCTCATCATCATTTTCATCCTTTCATCATCTTTCCATTACTGCTGTCATCCACCGTAACCTCTTGGCACCATATTGACAACAATAGTATTAAGTCCCGACACGGTCAAAATACATCCTTGCAAGTACATCTCCGGCTCTTAAACGTAGCCGGTACTGACACCCTCAAGTCAGCAACTGACGCCCCACAGTCCACCCGTGGTCCAGTAGACATAAACCATCTCTCATATGGCCGATATTGATTCAATAGTCCAGGCACGTGGAAGCAGTAATACACACTCATACGCTCAACATCGTAATATTACAATCATCGTCAGCACTCTTACCATAGTGCGTCAAGTCTAGGCCAGCATCATAAGCACTCTTACCATAGTGCGTCACATTCAGACATATGAGTGGGTTCATCAAATCTGAAACCACTCATTGTTCGATATCCATATCCAATAACCAAACCTGTTTACATTTTAACTGCAAAGTTAAGTTCCCTCACCGTGATGTGTGGTTTTCGCGGTCTCTGTTCAAACAACACACAAGTGCACAATCAATATATATATAATAAATACGTACACATACGTAGTATTTGGAAATCCTACGTTTTCCCACAAAATATCCAGGGTTCATGGAAATGAGTCTCCTACTTGGTTTCTATCCTTTTTAAATCATCCACAAGATAATAATATAGTAAAAAGGGGCTCAGTCCAAACTCATATTGTCTTCTGGGCATTGACCAGATTGACTTATTGAGTAAGGTCTAGATCCTCGGGTCACTTCTCGGTTGTCTTCTGGATATGGACCAGAGCTGACATTTTGAGTAGGCCTCGAGGTCACCCAGTACCCGACTATAGTGTCGTCCTGAAAGTGAATCACTCAGTTCTCGACTAGTGTCGGACTGAAAGCGTATACTATAGTATTTACACTATAAATAATAAGAGGAAAATGAGTTAGTACAATTTTATTTAACAAGGGGGTATAAATCACAACAATTTATAAGACACATCAATAATCAATAATATTAGACAAAAACATTGTTCCAACAATATTTTATCATTTTCAAAACGGGTCCCTCGGAACATCACCTCGGAACAAGGGTACAGTGGCTTCGGATCGTCCGAACCACTCCAAACTGAGTTACTGGCCTCGGATCTTGAGGCCTTACTTCGGATCGTCCGAAGACTGGGTCTCGGACCTTCCGAAGTCCATCCGAAACAGAAAAAACAGAAAACAGGAGTCTCGGTGGGTCTACAGAGTTCGGAACGTCCGAATACTAGGTTCGGAACGTCCGAGAGGGTCGGCCTTTCCGAGCTTGGCTCGGTCCTTCCGAGCTGGGCTCGGTCCGCCTAAAAGCTTGCCTCGGGCGTTCTGGGCTTCGGGTGAGCTCGGAACGTCCGAAGGATGACGATCCTTCCGAGCTGGGCTCGGTGCGTCCGAAGGGTCAGGTTTACCTCGGGCGTGCTGGGCTTCGGGGTGAAGCTCGGAACGTCCGAGGGTCGGACCGTCCGAAGGTTCGGACCTTCCGAAGAACGGCTCTCGGACCTTCCGAGAGTCGTCTTCCTCAGCTGTCTGCACCTGCAGACAGTGACGGCGGATGAACAGTGAAATACGATTCCAAAAAGGGAGGGCTTCCCGGATTCCTTTTTCACATCGGTCTGGTTTGATGGACTCCTCTGGGAGCCCTCTTTCCACAGGGATTGGTTTGGAGCTCAGAAGCTCGAAGGGCCATCCGATTTTTAAGGTCAAATCCTCACGGGTACATGAAACCCATGGTTTTCCTTAAAACTTAAAACTGGTTTTTCTGATTGAAAACATGGTCAAAAACTGATTTTCTTGATTCTAAATCGGTTAGAATTTCAAAAGGAAAGCAATGGATACCTTGGTTTTGATTCCTGGTTTGAAATTCGGATTTTTGGAAAATCTTCCTCTAAGCTCACTGTTACTTAAAAACAGCAGCTTAACAGACGCTGATCAAAGGTCCGTTGGCTGGGTTTCAGCTGAAAACAGAGGCACAGAGGGAGAGAGAGAGGAAGGAAAGAAATTGCAAATGAATGCTGGGAGTTTGAAACCGAACGAAGACGATGAATTTATAGGAATTTCATTGAGGGGAGACGCCGGAAAAACGCTGCACAAGCAGCATAGTCGACGATGGGACGGGACAGAGGGCTTCATCATTCGCCGGCTGTTGATGGGACGAGACGGAAAATCTCAATGATCATTGCCGGAAATTCAGGAAATCCGGCCGAGTGGCCAGAGCACGCCTGCATGGCGTTGCTGATTTTTCCCCTGTAGTTTGCAGATCAGCCCTCAGGTAATTTCAAAATTTCAGAAAGGCCCTGGTTTTTATAAAAACTAATTTTTGAACTAAGAGTAATAATTTAAAACCTCAAAAACTTGATCCAACCTTACAGATGGGTTGGGTTTTGAAAACCTTGGTCACCATAATAATTTCAGAAATTATCTCTCACTATAAACCCTTGATTTAAACAAAAATCACATTTTACCTATAATTGCTTAATTAAACTAATGTAAAAATAACAAATTTGCAGACCTCATTTTCAAGTGAAATGGAATATCTAGATCATTCTTAAAATGATCTAACACCAAATACCGTTTTCAAAATTTATCTCTACCCCGAAATTATTTAAAATAATTAAAACTCCCTTTCAGGGTTTTCACGGGCAGAATTTAAATATCATTTTCTGAAAATTAAATCATTTTAAAATGATAAATGCAAATCCTTTATTAAGGATAATATTATCCACCAATAATATACACCAAATCACAAAATTTATAGAAATATGCACCACAGGTGGTAAATTACCAAAATACCCCTCTAGCTAAACAGGCTGGATCACTGAGCTCACGAGCTCGGATCGGGCCAAACTTGGGCTTTCCTCGAAGCCCTAACCGTAACCTCCGAGATTATCCGGTTAAACATGATTAACGAGTTAAAACACGCCTAATCCGGGGCAGGGTATTACACAGATACTGTAATATCTCATGATTGATATCAAAGATTAATTTTAGGTAGCTAAAATTAACCTTTCCCTTATACGCTAATCACCTGTTAAAATATTGTTTTTTAATTTTTGCAGATCTCCAATTTTCTCTACGTTAGATCAAAGTGGTAAGAAAAATAATAGGAAGTAGTTTTTTTTACCTGTTAAAATATTGTTTTCAATTTTTGCAGATCTCCAATTTTCTCTACGTTAGATCAAAGTAGTAAGAAAAATAACAGGAAGTATTTTTTTTTTTTACCATTGGAGATGAGATTAATTTCATAAGCATGTATAAACCTCTCAATCTACATACACAAGTAAGTCGGTGAAATGTGGAGTGGCCAAAAAAAAATTAAATATGAATCAAAATCAAGACCTCTCTTCGTAAGGGAAACTTTTTTATCGTCAAGTAGAACACATTAAAGTTTAGATTAATTTATAGAAGAAACAATGTTTTAAAAATTGACTCGTGGATCATTTACTATCTTAGAAGGAGAATAGGTTGGATAGGGTTCAACCAAGTTTCAATAATTGTCAAACTCAATCAAACTTATGATTTTAACATCCTCCCTCAGTCCCATTTTAGTTGTCTCGTCTGAAACATTTGTATTTTTTAAAGAACTCTCTATATTAGGCTAGCACTATATGTGATTTCATCAATTTTCAACACATTTTATACCACTCCAATATAAATGAGACAACTATTTTGGGATAATTCTGAAATCCATATAAGACAAGTAAATTGGGACAAAAGAAGTATTATCTTATATAATATTAATTTATTAATTAATTAATTATAATAAATAAGTTAAACATATAATAATATGTAAATAACTATAAAATGCCAATAACCATCCATTCTATTATCATAAGGTGCAAATGGGTTCACCATGAAACTTATTTTGTATGTGGTCTATTAAAAGTTTAATGGTCAATAATTACTTTATGTTTTAGTCAGAATGAAAGGAATGTCCCAATTCTATTGTAACCCATCATGGACCATGTCAAGGCTATTCCAGCCTGAATGGACCTCTTTTGGTCTGGCCGTGCCGCTCTGATGATTTTACTTTATTAAATTTTATCAAATATGTATAAAATCTAAATATATAGACCATAAGTGGATTAAATTTTAATTTAAAATTTATTTACTAACCACTTAATTTTAGTAGTTAAAATTGTTAGACATCTTTGAATTTATTTAAGAGTATGATAGTTTTGACCGATAAAATCAAGTGGTTAGAAATTGAATTTCAGATTGAGATTTGGTCTGTTTGTAGTTCATTAATTTTTTTTTTTTTTTCAATTTCTATGGTTGGTTTTTAAATAAATATATAAAAAATTGAAAAAATAATGGAATGAACCAGAATAGACCATATGTTTTGAGTTTTAAATATAATGAGAATCTAAGTTTATTTCTTAAATTTTTATTTTATATTTTTACTTGATTCACAATTTCATATGTGGATAAAATTCAATTTCCTTTCAATTAGTGTTTGACAATCACACTAATGTGACTCAAGACTACAAGCATGAATAAGTATGTAATAGTAATTTATGTTTTTATTGTGCAGATTAGTTTGGAATAATGAAAATAGTAATTGCAATCTATTGTAAGTTTGTACTATTTTTTTATATTTTATAAATTTTATATCTTTATATTTTTATTTCATCTTTTTAAATGGAGAACCAAACTTTCATAATGTCGAATTTTTTCAAAATGGAAACAAAACAAAAACGAGTTCTGAAATGAATTTGAAAATTATAATAAAAAACCATGGGCGAAGCTTGGGTCGGGTCAACTTGATCTGAGAAATCATGCGGGTCGGGTCATATAAGTCGTGTCAGTCATTCGAGTTGAGTTGAAAAGACAAAAACCTGCATCGAATTCGAGTCGGACCGGATTAAGAAATTTTCAAGTGAACTCGATTCAACCCGACCTAACCTGACCCAACTAAAATGGGTTCAAAACGTGGGTTTGGTAGAGAATTTCGAGTCAATATCTGGGTCAGGTCGAGTCAGATTCTATTAAATATTGACTCAGATCAAATTGCGTTTTAAGAAATATGACTTGAACCTATTTCAGCCGTATAAAAAACTATTTTAATTTAATTAATTAAGTCTTGAATATTTTTTTTTTAAGGATGTGATATTTAAGTAAAAGGACAGACCCCACATACACTCGGACCGAAACGTCGAAGTCTTCTGAGTTCTGACATGTCGTTCAAGACAACGGATCCCATCTAATGATTCAAAAACTGTAAGGATGGATATATTATCGTGCAGGCTATTGTACTTAAAAAATGGGATCCAGTGAATCACGTCAGGTCTTGCTTCTTCAAGATTAAAAAAAAAATTGTTTACATAAATATTTTGACATGTCATAATTAATTAAATGATGATAATACATCAAATAAAAATTATAAAATATTAGATCAAATTTTTTTTTTAAATAGCTTTAACGAACTTGATTTAACATAAAGTGAGTCTTACATGTTGCATGAGGTGCAAATTGATTTGAGATAAATTCAAAGTTATTTCGAGATATAAACTCTCAAAGATGTAGGATCAAAAGATTCAAAGTAAAGTCTTAGCAGAGGTTTATTAGTTAACTCAAAATGCATTAGACCACTTTTGGTATAGTTGTTTTTGAGAAAATGTTCTTTTTTAAAATTGTCTTAACGAGCTTGAATTACATCTTTGAAGAAACAAGTTTCGCAGAAAGACATTTGAAGTATAATTTTGAGGTTTTGAGTACTAATTTGAGATTGTTGGGAGTTGAGCTAAAGTGTTAAGCCCTAGTTGAAAGTTTATAAAAAAATTATTATTATAAAATCAAAATTATCATAAGTATAGTACATGATAAATACTCTTGTTTATTCCTAAAGTATCTTCTAGCTTTTACCCAATTGCAGTTAAAAACTTGACAACAAATGGTGTATCTTCTCATCAAGGCAGTTAAGATCAAGGCAGAGATTAATGAAATGGATTTATAAATAATCTCTCGGTCATAGAAGGAAGGGAGAAGAATCTTCTAAGTTTTTAGAAGAGGAGACTTTTTTAAAGAGATTTGAATGAGATCTTTAGATACTATTTTTTTTTTTAAGAAGTCCGATTGTTGAAGTTTTTTCTCAATTGTAATTCATGATTGGAATGATAGATCAAATCAAGTTTGACTCCAATTACATTTGATTTTTCTTCCCTTTTATATATAATAACTCATGTTTTGATGATTCACTTATAAGTTGATTTTATACTACTTTGGTGTTTTTTTTTTTTTTTCAGAAAAATGCAATTTCATTTCAAACATCTTTCCCTATCCTTCACCTTTCATTTTGATCCTTTGAAGTTTTACATCCGTTTGTCTTTTTTTTAGGACTTACCCATAAAGTTAAAAAATTAACCAATTTTAATTTGAGTTTGATTAGAGTCATATTTTATATAACATGACATGTTTGAATTACCTAAGTTATTTATATATTATAAATATGGTTTTTATTTTTTATAAAAATTAAATAAGAAAAAGATAAAATATAAGTTAAATTAATATTTTAATTCAAATTAAATATAAATAAATTAAATTTAGACTTTCAAGTCAACCCAATCTCTCACCCAGTAAAAAAAAATCATTTTCTATTTTTCAAGCGGATGGCCGGTGGCATATCCACGACATAAACGGGAGTTTGAATCTTACTTGGTCACACAATTCAGTGTAGGAAACTCGATTCCGGAATTATTCCTCTCGACTCCTTAAAATTTGCGGTATACCATTCGTTTTGCTCCTTTCTTCTCTCCTTTATAAGTACCAACCATCCAACGCCCTCTCTTCTTCACCAGCCCAAAGATTAAAGATAAGATTCTGAGATTTCTTCTGAGAATTTTTGCTTCTACTGTTAGAGCTTTCGAAGTGCTTCTCTGAGATCCTGCCTTCCCTTTTTTGATAGGTATATGTGTGTATTCAGCTCCTGGAAATTTGAAGTTCCTATATAGAAGAAGAAGGGAAAGAGAGTCTGGAGAGGTGGGGATAAAACCCAGGTCAGCAGAGTTGCGGACATCACGGCTATACAAAGAGCTCTCCCGTCCCTCATCGTTCATGCCCATTCTATACGACGTAAGGGTTGTGTAACTCAGAGCACACCTTCGCCGCACGGTGGGCGTGGCGCCTTGCCTTCTGAAGGAGGCAGCCCTTCAGACCTCTTGTTTCTTGCCGGAGGTGGCAGCTTCTCCAAATCTTCCCTCCTCCCCCTCTTCCCTTTCTCTTCCCCATCTCTGGTCGAGGAAGAATAGGAAGAGGGCCTCTGTTTCCTAGAAATTATTACAAATTACAGATCTAGATAGGTGAGAGACATATAGATCATCGATAAGTTTTGAAAAGTAAAAGAAAGATAGGAATAGAAAAATACAAGAACGAGCGGGTTCGTTGTTTGGTATTGACTCAGAAGTTTTATCCAACATGTTGAGCATCAAGAGGGTTCCGACTGTGGTTTCTAATTACCAAATTGATGAGGAGAATGGAGGTGGCTGTGGCCGCAATTGCCTCGGAAAATGCTGCCTTCAAGGTATTTGCCAATTTGCCCTTTCTTTTCTTTGAATTTCCTTTCTTTATTTTATGAAAATTGGAAAAGTAGGGTATATTTTTTAAGCTTCCAGCGAGCGCTTCAAAAGGTTGTTTATGAATGGAGAAAAAGCTTATTTTAGGAGCTTCTCTTCACATTCAAAGCACCCAAAAAAATATGAATTTCTTGTAATTACAATTTTGAGGTGCTTTAGGCGTGTATTCATGCATTGATATATATATCAGTTAATAGATTTTTGGTTGGAAATTGGAAGATAACACTTAGGTTTTGCAACTTTATCTGAATAATTATCTTCTTTTTAGCAAGTGCTTGGCAAAATTTTCTACCTTATGCTACTTACCGGAAATGGTTTTGGATGCTGGAAAGGATTTGCGTGATACCATTTTATGGCCTGTTTGGAAAGAGGATACTAAAAGACCGCAGCACTGTACTCAATTAATTATGAAGTTTCCACTACCTGTAGAAATTTTAAATTAAAGTTTTACCTAGTTCTATATTTTCTATGACATGGTCCAATTGCTAAGGCTATTAACATCATATTGACCAGACACATAAAATCAAATTCAAAACATAATCCATATGTGGGGAGTGGATCACAAAAGTTAATGCTTGATCAACCATTTTGTGAAAAAAAATAATGTTGATCATGATTAGCCTCCTCAAGTATGAGGATTAAGAATTTATTTCATTATTAGTTTGTATGTGTTGCAATTGTGTTTATGTTAGATAAGAGTTTGCTTGCTTCAGGAATGTAAAAGATACTTTCACCATCTAGAAAATGCTTTTTGAAAAAGAAAAGATAACAATGTAACAAAAACAATTGAAATTATCTTATATAATTACCAATTGAGCTATGCTGCACTCCCTACTCAAGCATGCATCCAATGGTCTAGTTACTTGGGTGTATTGCTCACAAGGAACATGGAATGCGCAACATAGTAATGGATGGAAGTAAGTTGGTAGAAAACTTTCAAAAAAAAAAGAAAGTAAAATGGTAGAATAAACCTTTGAAGTACAAAATTTTGGAGTTATGATTTTGAACCACATTGAAATATGTGATCCATTTCCCATAGGAATGCAACATCGTGAGCACTTGAAAAGCTTCCCTGTGACTAAATATTCCACTTCTAAGGCTCTCTCTAAATGCATGGCATCCAAATGGAGTTTAAAATACCAAATTTCTTTGTTTTGGGTCTCTTTAATTCAATTGGATCAGCAAGAATCATCCAGACAGTGAGTGAAACATAATCTGAAAGGGCAACATAAACGCCATGAGCTAAGTAAAAACTTGAACATCTCTCATTCACTATGAGAATTTTATGTCGCCTGTTAAGAAAAAACAAAGTTAGCCTGCTCTACATTTTGATAGTGGTGATATGATTATTAACCATCAACAAGAAGGAGAAGATTGAATCCATGCTTTTTTGGTTTATTTTACCATTTCTATTGATTTTGTCAGGTGGCAAGCTTCCTTTATACACTTACAGTAGGATGAAAATGAAGAAGGATTTGGATGACAAAGGGGGACAGGGCTTCTTTCTGGACACCTTGCTTCTTGGAGAGGTAAGATGCTATGAAGAATCAAAGCCTTTCTGATTCTGTTTTGCTGAGGATGGATGATAATCATTCTGGTTTTGAATTGCAGTGGGAGGACCGTATGTGCAGGGGACTTTTCCGTTATGATGTCACTGCCTGTGAAACCAAGGTTCAAATTAATTCCATTATCTGTAATCTCGCTTCAATTCTAGTCATCCACCAACAGCACTTTATGATTCTTCTTGCAGGTGATACCAGGTCAGTATGGTTTCATCGCGCAGCTGAATGAAGGTCGTCATCTGAAGAAACGACCCACTGAGTTTCGTGTTGACCGGGTTCTTCAACCATTCGATGAGAAAAAGTTCAACTTTACGAAGGTTGGTCAGGAGGAAGTACTCTTTCGTTTTGAAGAGAGTGAGGATGGTGAAGCTCAGTATTTCCAAAATGCTCTCATGGATAGCACCAACTCTCCAAGTGTAGTCGCTATAAATGTAATTTTGAACTGTCCCTCTTGTTATCTTGTGCATGGGGATTTAGGGGATAGTTTCTGTTATTGATGATTCTGTATTTTGCTCACAGGTGAGCCCTATAGAGTATGGCCATGTGCTTTTGATCCCACGTATCCTTGAATGCTTGCCCCAGAGGATCGATCGTGAGAGTTTCCTGCTTGCTCTTCATATGGCAGAAGATGCAGGAAATCCATACTTCAGATTGGGCTACAACAGTTTGGGTGCCTTTGCCACCATCAATCATCTTCACTTTCAGGTCAAGAACAGTGTGCCCTCAATTTTCTTCTTTTTTCTTATTTGTTTCCAAGAAGCTTTTTTTTTTTTTTTTGTTTTTGTTGTAATATTTGTGAGAATTATTTTGTAACTGGATTCATATCATTGACAGCAAGCTTACGACTTTTATTTTTTTATTTTTTGAATTATACAACAGGCTTATTACTTGGCTGTTCCCTTTCCTGTTGAGAAGGCTCCAGTTCAAAAAATAAGCACTGTGAAGGGCTTGTCTGAGAATTATGTGACGATCTACCAGTTGTTGAATTATCCAGTAAGAGGTCTTGTATTTGAAGGTGGAAATAGTCTGGAAGATTTAGCCGGTGTTGTCTCCAGTACTTGCATTTGCCTTCAAAACAACAACATTCCATATAACGTCCTAATTTCTGATTCAGGGAAACGAATATTCCTTTTTCCTCAGGTAAAGAAAGACTTCGACTCATCCTAATTTTGTTGATTGGTATCTGGAAATGCAATGGAACATACCTAACTTGTGGTTGACCTTTGTTATTGAATGAACTGGCAGTGTTATGCTGAGAAACAGGCCCTAGGTGAAGTGAGCCAAGAGCTGTTAGACACCCAAGTGAATCCCGCTGTTTGGGAGATCAGTGGGCACATGGTCTTAAAGAGAAGGAAGGACTACGAAGAAGCATCTGATGATAATGCTTGGAGGCTCCTTGCGGAGGTCTCTCTCTCTGAAGAACGGTTCCAAGAGGTGAAGGCTTTTATCATGGAAGCCATTTCAGCACATGGAGAAGTGGTGGATGAGCCTGGCATTGAGGATGATGAAGAGGAAGTCGAAGCTGGGAGCAGCGGCCCATTCAACGCCATTCTTCCTGGGAAGGAAGAATGTGTTCTTCACTAAAGAATGGTAGGTGCATTAGGGGGCTGTGGTGTGTCTGTCTGGTTCAGTGCTTCTTTCGGTAGATAAGGCGTAAGAAATAGGGTTTCATTTCTCTTACTGCCATTGTTTGGGTTTTGTTGTTTTAGGTTTTGTTCAATCCATACAACAGTGTTGTTTGGATGGTAATATTTGAAGATATAATTCGAAGACTGTAAGTAAGATATATGCTAGTTTGTACTCACGGGTGTCTTGCTCATCCTTGAGCATCATGATCAGGAGTAAGTTTTTATTTTTTTCTAAATAGATGGATGAAAGTAGTTACTGTTCTAAAATAGAACTGCAAAAGATAGAAGATATAGATTTGTGGTTGAGAGACCATTTCATTCTATATTTAAGTGGATGATGCCACCTCTCATGTGATTTTTAGACATGGAAGGTCACCTACAATGGCAGACGTCAAGAATTTTTGAATGACTGTATTTAGTTTCGTAAAATTTTAATCCTATTATACATTTGGGTCAATGCAACTTTTAGAAAAAGTAAGGGGAAATAGAAAGTGGAATGCAAAATTGAAGCTGATGTAGTTTCATTTTAAAACGAGTTCTGTTTGATAAAGATTACAGTTGAGATTCTTTGAATAAGACTAAAGTGTCTTGGTCTTTTTTAGAGTACGTGACTAATTTTTGGGACATCTGCAAACCTATTTACCCACATTTACAGGATAAATTTAACTTAGGAATCCCGTTTTCTGAAGTAGATTTCTGATCATCACTCTAATCACTTTGAGTTCTTAAAGAATCCTTGATAACTTATATTCGTTATATTTGTATAAAATTTAGTCAAAAGAGATTAAAGCTTGTTGAAATTTTATCATATTTCTACTCAATGAGATTTCCCATAGAAGGAAAGGGTTTTGCTCAAGATTTGTTGATTTAAAGTGAAGAGTTGGTGACATTTAAGAAAAAGGTTGAATCAACTTATGCCATATTTGGTTGATGGTTGGAAATTCAGAATTTCTTTTTCTTTTGTCGTGTTAGAATTTATTCATCTCACTTTCTATAAAAGTGATAACTTTCATTGCATAGAAAATGTTTACAAATTGGACACTCATGAATTTATTATATTTTTGAAATGTTGATTCTACGTGTTTTAAATGACAATATTTGAAGTCATTATTACTATTAAAATAATAGTACAAAACATTTTAGTGTATAAATACATTTAGATTAGATCTAACTCAAATCATCAATCTTACTCCAACACAATTTTCAATTTTGAACTCTATGCGGAGTTGCCTCGACCAAATCCAAGTCAACGAACCCGAATTTTTAGAGTCGGGTCTTAAAAAGTTAAACTGAGCGAGTTTGTAACCCGAATTTTCGGGTCGCTGCCGTTTTAAGTCCGAGTTGTAAGCTATTACTTTCCCTACACGTTAATAAAAAAATTTTCCGTGCCTTTCCACGATTCCATTCCTCTTCATTTTTTTTAGTGCGTGAAAGGGCAGGCAGAAAGCAAGGGAGGGAATGGCAGCGCCGGCGAAGGTTGTATTGAGGCCGGTGACGTTCGTGACGGGAAATGCAAAGAAGCTGGAGGAAGTTCGCGCTATCTTGGGCAACTCCATTCCCTTTCAATCTCTCAAGCTTGACTGTACTTTTCTCCCCTCTCTTCTCATCTCTCCTCCAACAATTGCGCTGCTTTTCTTTCTTTCCTTTCTCATCCAGTGACCCCTTTTATGTGACAATATGGAATAATTATCACTCTTCCATTTCTTTCCTTCCTGTTTTAGTTACTGTTCTCATTTCATTGTCTTCTTTTAGCTTCTTTCCAATTGTTCTTGTGATTTTAAGTCAATTTATTTAATATGGATCGCTTTGAGTTCACTATGCAACTTTGAATTTGCCCTAGGGTTTGAACTTTGAAGTATGTGCCCACCCTCCTTTGCATCTTGAAGAAACAAAGATGTTGATGCTACTTCTTCGTAGGAATTTCTGGAATCTCTGGTGTAAACTTTGTTTCTCTTGATTTCTTAGTATTTATCTCTGTGGGCAGAGGATATGTTTACACCAGTTTTGGAAGGTCTAGGCCTACTTCTTCCGGAATGTTCATATGTCTGAGATCCTGGAAAGAGTTCATTGGATTGTCATAATTTATAGTTGTATTTTTTGCCTTCTCCTTTGTGGGCTCTTTGGGTGTACTGGGTTGTGTTGATTCTTTTCCAATTTCTTTGTCTTTCGTATTTGCACCCCTGTTACTTTTCTCTACTAATATAGTACCCATTTTTTTTTTAAAAAGGAAAGTCTAGTCCTACTTATGAGAAGATTGGATATTTGGGTTGTATTGTTTCTTTGTAATTACCATTGTATTTCTTAAATACTGCTTGTCTGTTTTAATGCACACATGGTTTAGAATTTTTCCTGTTATCTATCCGTAATTCGGTATTGCAAGTGGGGAAATGATTGATCAGGTCTTCACAACTACTTCTAGAAGGAGAGCAACTGTTTGATGTGATTTCATGGTGCTCTTATGGTGTTTCAAGTGAAACAGTGGAGAGGTTTGTTGGGATCGATTGGGTGGCTCGAATCAAATCTTAACAATGGGCATCGGTTGAAGGAAGTTGCTATCCAAAGAAGGACACGGCAGGGAATTCTTTAGAAGGTAAATCCTTATATGAATAAGGAAACTGTAAGGATAACAAGTCTCCTAATGAAATTGCTAATAGAGGAGTATTTGGCTGGATGAATTCTAATCCTAAGGGACCGACTGTATATTACAGTATACAGTCGGATTGTTAGCAAATATATTAAGAGGTTGCTTTCATCGTTGGAAAATAAAGAGGAGATAAAAGAGGATCTTCTATTTATCAGTGTGGGACTCCTAGTCTCATTGGGAAAGTTGCTAAAAGCCAACATGGGCCAACAACTATAAAAGAGAGGCAGTCAAGAGAGAAGGCAAGGCAAGGCAACGTGAGACATGGCAACAAAGATGTAGCCTTTGGCCTGAGTGCCGTGTGCCTTCATCGGCCACATGTATTGAGGTGGTCACCACGGTGGACACCTCAAGGAGCCGCAAATCTGATGCTGACTGGAGTATAGTTCGACGGCTGGAGAGGGGCGGAAGCAACAATGCAATACCGCTGTAGATCTGGGTTTTCAGATATGTGAGTGGCAGCCAGTAGAATTGCGGCTGGAAAGACGAAGCCCCATCGCCAGAGCATAAGGATGCATCATCGGAGACGCTCGCGTTTGAGAAGCATATCGGGAATTGCTCGTAGAACGCAGGAAGTGTAGAGGGAGCAACACAGAAGTTGGGTTCACTAATCTGGGTATGAGAGAGATTCACATCAACTGAGAGGTGACGTCGGTGTGTTGTATACATGGGTGTATAAGGGGCTCGGGACTTGGGGTTGGGCTCATGACTCAAGGGAGTCTTTATTTTGTACATGTATCTTTCTTTCTCATATAGTGAATATTCTGTCGCTCCGTAGATGTAAGCCAGGTGGGCCGAACCACATTAAAATATTGTGTTGTGCTGTGTGTTTATTTCCGTTCGAGTTTTCTTGTTTCCGCGTGTAATGCTAATAAGGTTTTCATGACAAGTGGAATTAAGGTCTATGTAGTATCAAGCTGGTTCAAGTAACCAATGCTCGTAGATTGAAGGGACAAAGAGGGTTATTTAATGATTTAAAGGGGAGTGAAGAGTTCCCTGTGCAGTCTTATATCATACCTTCTTGCGAGTTTAGGCAGTTAAAACCATCTTCTCTACATGATTGGGCTCTTATGTGCAACTCTTTGCTACTTCTCTTTCAAGCTATTCTGAGGATTTGGCCATCTAAAAAAAGGTTTCTCCACTGTTTGGTACACATGCTAAAATTAGAACATGTAGTTATGCAGTTTCATTTCAGACTATGGAAAGCACTCCAAAAGAATTTGTGATGCTCTTCTTGCATTTTCATGGACATAGAGCCTGTGTCTAATGTTTATGACTGAATAACCTCTTATGTGGCTTTTATTTCTTTTTTCCTTTTTAAGTTGAACCATGTTATAACATAATGTTTTATTCTTCTATTGAATGTACCTTACTCAGATTCATGTCCTTATATTTCCTAGACTCATTAGCTCTTTATAAGTTGTGCTGCTTAATGAACAAACGATTATATCTCTAGTGTGTGCTCATTTAAAGTCATAATCGCATATTCATGCCGCTTTTGCACTTACATATATGTGCAAATGATGTCAGGATCTTCTTGCCAATTCTTCTTCTGGATCTCCCTTACTTTCTTTTCTTGGGACACTGGTATTTCAATATGTCATCCTTCTTCATTTCCCAATAAGCTTTTAACATCTTATATTATCATGTAAAAATAAGATACAAATATAGAAGACTGGAAAACATTATGTAGTTTCTAGTACCTCTAAACCCTATAAGATTCATTAAGTTGAAGGGCATATATATATATATAGATATATAGAAAGAGAGAGAGAGAGAGAGAGAGAGAGAGAGAGAGAGAGAGAGAGAGAGAGAGAGAGAGAAGATATTTGGAGTTCGGATGTGTATCGAGCATTTTGAGTGTCGAAACTGGGAAAAAATCAAAACGTGCATAACTTGACATTATAGCAATTTTGCTGCCAGAGACGACCGATCACTCCTCCGATAGATCGCTCATGGCTGGTGGTGATCGGACCAGAGAGCAGTCAGTTTTCAGACAGTGCTCTGAGCGATCTGTCGCTCAGGCGATTGATCGCTCAAGCTAAATTTTGTTCGTATTGGTTTTTAAATTGATTTCTGATATCCTATGCTTTTGGATCTCTTGTGTAATCCATATAAGCTTGTGAGGTCTTTCCTTTGGGCTTGTTTTGAGCCGAAAACTCATGGACTTAATGCATTCGAGGATGAGTGGGATTCCTCGACCGGGTTGAGTGGGATACTCTGGATCTGTACAGTTGAGGTTGAGTGGGATACCTCAACGGGTTGAGTGGGATAGTTATTATAAATGCATGAGAAGAAGGCAAAAATGCATGTGTGAGTTTACATATGCATGTATGAGTTATATATACACGTGTGAGAGTACACATGGGTGTGTGTGTGGAAGAAACAAATGGTAAGGTATGCCATTATATTCTAAGTATTTGTGTTAAAAATCTGTATATTTTCTATTTTGAAAATAGGTGGATATCTCGGTATGTCAAAGAATTACTGAACTACGGCAGATCTGATCCACTATGTGGTACGTAGGCAACTGAGAGCACTGCACCTCAGCTCAATCAAGAGATTCATTCTGTCTCACCCTTGCATTGTAGATTTATATTTTTGGTGGATTGAATGAACTCAATGTGTAAGGTGTGTGAATTTAGAGTGAAATCAGAATTGAACTAAGCAAACCCAGATCAATCAGTCGACCATCAGTCGATTGATTGCATCGACCGATTGGCTGACAGTGATTTTGTTATTTGTGTTGGTTTGAAACTCATATGCACAAGTCCCAAATCTTCATACCTTCGTAGTGGTATAAGAGATTTGGAGTTCGGATGTGTATCGAGCATTTTAAGTGTCGAAACTTGCGAAAAATCAAAACGTGCATAACCTGACATTATAGCAATTTTGCTGTCAGAGACGACTGATCGCTCCTCTGATCGATCGCTCATGGTTGGTGGTGATCGGACCAGAGAACAGTCAGTTTTTAGAGGCAAACTGTCTGCTCTACTAGCCAATTAGTTGACTGTCAGTCGATTGATGGTCGACTGATTGACATGAGTTTTTTTTTTTCTAGTTCAAATTTCACTCTACATTCACACACCTTACACATTGAGTTCATTTAACCCACAAAAAATATAAATCTACAAAGCAAGGGTGAGACACAAGGAGTCTCTTGATCGAGCTGAGGCACAATGCTCTTAGTTGCCTACGTACTACATAATGGATCAGATCAGCCGTAGTTCAGTAATTCTTTGACATACCGAGGTATCCACCAATTTTCAAAAGAGAAAGTATACAGAATTTTAACACAAATACTTAGAATATAATGGCATACCTTACCATTTATTTCTTCTACACGCACCCACGTATACTCTCACAACCATATACAACTCACACATGTATATATAACTCACACATGCATATGTAAATATCATACATGCGTACTGCCTTCTTCTCATGCATGCATATATAATGTGCGAAGGCTCAACGTCCTTGCACTTTGAGTTAAACACCCCTACGGGCCTCAGACTGAGTTAATCACCGTTGACGGACCTCAGTAGCATCAAGTCAAAACAGTCAAGATGCAGCTACTTGCAAGAGCATAACGACCCTACGGTCCGGCCCTATGGCCTATACATGAATGTGACCTAACGGTCAATGACGGCTAAACAACCAATGCATGAGAAGGCATTTACCGAAGGCACAAACCATACCCCAAACACTGAGGATTGAATCATAAACATGACTTATTTACTCACACTCCATGTGCCCTTCCACAGGGTTCCACACTGGAGTTATCATACCCTTCATGGGTCAGTTGTTATGGTTCAACGCCATAGAACACTTACATAACCATTACCTGCACAACTGGTTAGCACAATATATACAACATGCAGATATATACATAAACCACGCATTCACTTATAACATATATTCAAGATATGAATTATTTACATTTACTCCATATACTCCTTTCCACAAGGGTACACAAAGGAGATACACATACCATCCACTGGTATTGATCTAAGTTAACCAACCTAGAGAAAACACATCATCAGGTTACCAAGATCTTGGGTCCTGGTTTGAGACCTCGTCCTTCGAGACCTCGGAATATACTTCTGAGACCTCGTAAAACATAGTACTCCAATGTACTGTAACGCCCCGCCCTCTCCTAGAAATCAGAGTCTAAATTTTTTTTTTTTAAATAATAATAGAATAACACCGGAAGAGAGCGGACGGCGTCACGATGCGAGCTAAGTTCGGACTTTTCAAGTCCGACCCTTAACTGGCCACCCATGTGTGAATGGACTAAACCCACGATAACAATTCACACATAGAACTAAACAAATTATGCGGAATAAACTAGACTAACTGCGGAATTAGACTGAATACATAGCAAGTACAAGTCTCAATTCTTAAATAACTTAATCCAAACATCCATTGTCAATACCATAAACAAACCATAGCAAAGTTTACCAGCTGTTACATGTCCATAAAATATAACTCAAAAGACAGTAATAAGACATCCCAATCATCAATCAAGTGCTTAAGCTTGGCTCCCCTCCAGGTCCACGACCTTCTCTTTCCCTTTTCCATTTCCTGCATTATCCTCTATGGATAGAATTAGGGCGTTAGATCAACGCGCCCAGTAGGATTTCCGATTAGGGCTACCACATGGTTAGTATATAAAAACATGCATATATCATAATATATATGGTCATCAAAACAGGTGAATCAATGCTATGTAATTATGCACATGTAATGAGTCCCTCCCATCATGCATATACATAGCCATCACTTGACGAGACTCTCACTGTCAAGGTAAATCACAATACACTATCATTTCTTCTTGATGATATTCCTCCTGGCGGGACCCTCATCGCCTAAGGAGGCTGATGTGGCTCTCATCATCATAATATTTCTCCTGGCGGGACCCTCATCGCCTAAGGAGACCAATGTGATTCTCATCATTATAACATTTCTCCTAGCGGGACTTGCATCGCCTAAGGAGACCAATGTATTTCTCATCATTATAACATTTCTCCTGGCGGGACCTGCATCGCCTAAGGAGACCAATGTATTATCATCATCATGATACTACTCTTGGCGGGACCTGCATCGCCTAAGGAGGCATTCCATAATCATCATCCCATGTCCATGCATGAGATGCCAATGAATATATGAAGCATGTACATAAATCTCATGATTCAAAAACCAATTGAAACATAATAATAATAACAACATATCTTATCAAAATCATGATAAAACTAATAATCATAGTGGTTACAAGTAGGTAGGAAACCTATCGAAGATTAGCTTCGGTGTTTGTTCTTTCTTAAAGCGTCACTTGCTCACGACTTGCACGCCGTTCAACTTCCACTTCCTTGTTATAAAATCAGCAAGTCAACTACTTGATCTACTTGATTTCTAATCAAGTTTAGGTCTCATATACCGTCTTGTTTCTAACTAAATCCAAAACCTCATAAACCATTTTGTGGGGTTCGGCCACACCCATGGCCGAACCTTATCTCATTTGAATTTGATCTCTCTTTTTGTTTGCTAAACACTTCAACACTTCACATTTAAAAATATATCTCTTGATAGGGTTCGGCCATACCACATGGCCGAACCATATCACTTTGGTTTTGGACCCTTCTTTTCAAAATCCTTTAATCAATCCCTTCATATTACAATTTGGCTTGTATTTATGGTTTTGCCATTGGTCATACCCTTGTTTAACATTGTTAACAACCTATGGCAATAAACATTAACCCATTAAATTTAATATCCCAAAAACAATGTTTATAGGTAGGGTTCGGCCATACACCTTGGCCGAACCACACTTATTTCACTTGGGTCCACTTTTATCTCTTAATTTAATAATTCCATCCAAGTGACTCATTTACAAAAACTACAATCCAACAAATACAACTTGGTGGGGTTCGGCCATACTACATGGCCGAACCTCACCTTCTCACCTTAACCATATATCCAAAACATGAAACCTTATCTCCATATAAACCGGTCCATGGGGTTCTCTTATCCCAATTAATTCCATCTTTTATACATGGTTCACACTCAATATTTTTAACCATAATAACATTATGGTTCGGCCATGTAATGGCCGACCCAACACATCAACTTTATCTCCATATAAAAACACTTTAATAACCTTGAATCATTGTATGGTTTTTATCCCTCAAAACCATACAAATTTTCCATAAAAATGTCATATCATTTCATGGGGTTCGGCCATCCCAATTGGCCGAACCCAATGGCCTATGATTTAAACCTCTTTTGTCAAATACTTAGCCTTATTTAAAACATGCAAACATCTCCACCATTGGTATGGTTTTTATCTCTCCAAAACCATACCAAATCATCAAATATTTTCATGGGGTTCGGCCATCCAAAGTGGCCGAACCCTATGACCATGATTTGGACCCCTTTTTAATCAACAATTTCCAAGATTAAACCTTTGATGGATTCGGCCATTCCATGGCCAAATCGTGACATCCAAATCCATGTTTTAAACCTTCTTTAATAACTTATTTTGCCTCATCATAAACATGTATCTTAGGTCTAATTAAACATCCAAATCAGTCCAACACTTGCATGGTTTTATCTTACAAAAACCATCAAAATTAACCAATTCTTTTCATGGGGTTCGGCCATCTAAAGTGGCCGAACCCATTGATCCATTTTTCATCACTTTTGTAAAACACCATCCAAGGTCTAATCCTTGATGGATTCGGCCAAGACATGGCCAAATCATGATTCATTAATCCCATTTTATTAAACAAAAATCCATGGAAATACTTACCAAATTTTCCAAGCTTTTCTTCTTGCCTTTGCTCCTTGCCTTCCTTTCTTTCTTAGCCTCTCTTTCTTTGCTGATTATATGCTTAATCAATTGTGAAGACACTACTTGCTGGTTCGGCCAAGAGAAAGAGTTTGGAGAGAGGGAGAGAGATGAGGATTCTTAGGATTTCTTTGTGTGAAAATCGGCCAAATGAATGGTGTATTTCCTTTTGTTAAACAGCCCCATATTATCTCATTACTTCTCATCATTCTTTGATCAAACCAATGGGATATTTGGTGCCAACCAAGGCACCCCTTGGCACTCCCAAGGCACCCTTTGGCACTCCCATGCATCTCATCCAATTCCCATCCATTTCCATTTAAAATTTTGCATGGAAGCTCACATCACAAGTCCCCAACGTGTGGGACTTGTATTGTGTGGCTTGAGACCCAAGTAACTCTTCATCTTCCCTTCAACTCACTGCTTTTACAGCCCCTTTGATTTCCATTTTGACTCACCCAACTCACAAGCCCAACTCACCACATTAAATGACACTCATTTAATGCACTTGAGTCAACTCGTTCTTAATTCAAAACCAGCTCAATTCAGTTCCACTCAACCTGATTTTACTCACCATTGAGCTCATTTGAGGGCCCACACGGTCAGCTGTGGTCAACAAGGTCAACCCGACCCATTGGGTCCCCATTTAGCTTGTTGACCCGTTTTGACTCCATGACCAATTTATGGGTTGTTTTAGCCATTTGCATTTGGTTTTCACATGTGCATCAAGCCTACCCATTTATGCTCCACATAATTTCCAATCAATTCAGCTTAACCCCATTAAATTTGGGCTCACCCAATGGTCAATTAAGTCCACCATGACCCCTTGGGTCCCAATTGGGTCCTTTGACCCAATTAACCATTTTGTCCCAATTTGATGTTCATTATACATTCAATCAAATTTGACACTTATAATATGCTCATAGCGTCTTAACTTGAACAATGGGCCCCACCATTTCCTTATTTACAATCACATTTATTGAATTCACCAATCCAAGGGCATTTTCGTAAATATTCATCTTATTGAGAAATTGGGGTGTTACATGTACTCAGTTTCCTTTATCACTCACAGTTCACCGAGATCTTGGCTTTGTGTCGAGACCTCGTGTTCTCTACCGAGACCTCGAATTGAGTGCCGAGATCTCGGACAACAAAGAACAGTCCGAGTTTGAGATTTCTCTCTCTTCTCGGCTTGCATTCATAACCGCTATGCAAATAAATCACAGTTGAGTCTTCTCACCTTCTCTAGCCCGACTTCTTCACTAGAGGTTTTGAACGTTGAAATCTACTGAGAATCGACTCCGCTTGAAAACCCATGAAAACTTCCACAACCGCCTCTACTGGTCAATGGAAACACAGGAGACACGAAAGAAGAAAGGAAGAACAAATGAGAAAGAGAGGAGCTCCTCTCCTTTCTCTTTCTTTTCCTCCTCAACTTCAACTCCTCCCCTTTTCTCTCCCTTTCCACTTCATCTCCCAACCTCTATTTATAGAAAATCAAGACTTGGGGCCCAAGTCTCACATCACATCAGGCCACATCGGTCACATCACATCACTTCACTTTATGTCACATCACATCACTTTATCTCATATCACATCAACTCAATCACCATCACATCACATCAACTCACATCATATCACATCACATCAATCACATCACATCAACTCACATCAAGGCAATCCAAACTTGGAGATCAAGCAACATAGATAACTTTTAGATTTATATTTTTGATGGGTTAAATGAACTCAATGTGTAAGGTGTGTGAATGTAAAGTGAAATTTGAACTGAAAAAAAAAAAAAAAAAACCTCAGGTCAATCAGTCGACCATCAATTGACTGACAGTTGATTGGCTAGCAGAGCAGACAATTTGCTCTCGGGTGGTGTCAGTCTACCCTTTCAGTCGACTGACTGTCAACCGACAAAAATACAGTCAGTCTCGGGAAGTATCAATCGACCATCAGTCGCCTGATACACGACTGATGGAAGTGGTCAGCCGACTATCAGTCGACTGAATGAATAGTATCAGAGCATGGTTCTACTCTCGGACTGTGCATATGGGTGGAAGTGGATTGATTGAGTGATTTTGGATTCTTTCCTTTGATTATGGACTAGGAAAGGTAGAACTTTGAAGACGAGGTAAGGATGAACCTCTTTATTTGTCTAAAGATGTGCGATTTTGATGTCGAGATAGGATCTCGAATCAAGTGTTTAGAAGTGACAACTTCTTATGGTTATAGAGATACGAGTTTTCTTTTGAAAAATTTGGGACGGAATTTTCTTAAGGTTGGTGGATTGTGATACCCTGACCCAGTTTGGTGACTAATAAGGTGATTTGTCGCTGTTACTAGTGTTGTGGTCCGATTACGGGGTGGGCTTTGTGTAGAGTCCAAGTTTGACTAGATCCTAGTTCAGAAGCCGGTGGATCCGACTTGTTGAGTGCAGTGGCAAAGAGGTAATTGTCTGAACTTTCTCCAGCAGAGACTCTAAAAGTTATCTGTCTTGCTTGATCTCCAAGTTTGGATTGTCTTGATGTGATGTGACTTGAGTTGATATGATGTGACTTGAGTTGATGTAATATGACTTGAGTTGATGTGATGTGACTTGAGTTGATGTGATGTGACATAAAGTGAGTTGATGTGATGTGACCGATGTGACCTAATGTGATGTGAGACTTGAGCCTCAAGTCTTGATTTTCTATAAATAGAGGTTGGGAGATGAAGAAAAAAGAAGAAGGGGAGAAGGGGAGGAGATGAGGTTGAGAGGGGAGGAAAAAGAAGAAGAAATGGGCTCTTCTCTCTCTCCCATTTGTTCCCTCTCTTTCCTTGTTCTTCCTCTGTTTCCATCTACCGGTAGAGGCGGTTATGGAAGTTTTCATGGGTTTTCAAGTGGAGTCGATGTTCAAAACCTCTGGTGAAGAAGTCGGGCTGGAGAAGGTGAGGACTGAGGAGACTCAACTATGATTTATTTGCAAAGTGGTTATGAATGCAAACCGAGAATAGACAGAAATCTCAAACTCGGGCTGTTCTTTGTTGTCCAAGATCTCGGGCCAGAACCTGAAATCTTGATAACCTGATGAGGTGTTTTCTCTGAGTTGTTTAATTCGAGTGTTACCGTTACCAGTGGATGATAAGTGAATCTTCCCTTTGTAACTATGATGAAATGGACATATGGAGAAAAGTGTGGCATACGGACTTACCCAAAGTCCACATGGACAGTAGTGTGAAAAGTCCAATGATGTTGTGATTATGAACATGAACATGTAAATCATGTTAGGAATTTAGGATGCGTGTATGTTATGGTTAGTGGTGCATAAAGTATGTGTTATACTAGTTCATACATGTGATTCATGCATTGGTTATATGAATAGGTGATAAAAGTGGCTTTGATCATGCATGGAGTTCATGCTAGGATCAGTGATGCATATGGTATGTATTATATTAGAATATGCACGTGGTTTATACCATAGTATAAGTGCATGTGGTGGGTGTGATATTTGATCATTCATAGAGTTATGTATGTATATGATTATTCCTGTGATAATAAGTTTGTGCAGGTGATGAGATGAAAATACTCTAGGTTGTTAAACCTGGATTGAAACCAGTGGATGGTAAGTGGAACTCCATTGTTAAACCCTTGTGGAAAGGGTATATAGAGAAAACATATGTGAATGGTGATTTATATTGTTTCCATGTTTATGGATAGTTGATAGTTAATATACATGTTAATGTATAAGCACACACTTGTACGTTCGGTCGAGCTCTTGCAAGATTCTACATTCTGTCTGCTTTGACTTAATGCATTCGAGGATGAGTGAGATTCCTCGACAGGGTTGAGTTGGATACCCTGGACCTGTACAGTTGAGGTTGAGTGGGATACCCCAGTGTATCATAAGGTTCGTTGAAACCTTTTAAATGGAAAGAATAGAACAAATGGTAAATATGGATTATTTGTTTATCATTTTGTTAAACATGCACCCTGTCGAGTTGGATACCCTGGACCTGTACAGTTGAGGTTGAGTGGGATACCCCAGTGTATCATAAGGTTCGTTGAAACCTTTTAAATGGAAAGAATAGAACAAATGGTAAATATGGATTATTTGTTTATCATTTTGTTAAACATGCACTGTGTGATTGATATTATAAATGCATGAGAAGAAGGCAAAAATGCATATGTGAGTTTACATATGCATGTATGAGTTATATATACATGTGTGAGAGTACACATGGGTGTGTGTGTGGAAGAAAC
This sequence comes from Chimonanthus salicifolius, assembly GCA_013350335.1. Lineage (NCBI taxonomy): Eukaryota > Viridiplantae > Streptophyta > Magnoliopsida > Laurales > Calycanthaceae > Chimonanthus > Chimonanthus salicifolius. Next base: position 52,386,591 of record CM023537.1, read on the forward strand.
ACCCATGATTATGAGTTATATACACGTGTGTGAGAGTACACTATTCCTTCTTAGTTATCTTCTCAATGAAACTGTAATGTTTGAACATCTTGTTTACATTTGACAATCTGCTTCCTTTATCTTTCAGTGTAGTCTTTGACTGTTTATTATCTTTATGTTTCTTTTGCATATATTTTTCCTAGTGCCTGAACTGCAGGGAGAGCCTGAAGAGATATCTAAAGAAAAGGCTCGTTTAGCAGCAAAAGAGGTATTTATATATGTTCTTGTTTTTTCATTGCCTCTTGGAGTGTTTAGAGATAAAAGATCAGTCCATAAAAGATGAGAGCAGTCTGTGGATTGCTGTTGATTTTGGACCTAATGCTAAACTGATGCTTTATGTGGCTCCCAACTGAAAATGGACATGTCTTCTTGTTTCTGTCGAAGGAAGTATCTGGTCCATTAATATCTATCTGCATTATATCCTATATTTATTGACATGAGTATAGATGGATAGCGGATTTGTTACATCTACAAAAAATGATATTTCATTATGCAAATATTATGGAAATTATCTCCAATGTATTTATGTTGTTTTTCAACAAATTTTACATTTGATTTTTGTTAAGATGATTGATGAGTTCTGCATTTAGGTTATAAATTAAGCTTTTCTCTTTTTCATTGTAGATAAATGGACCTGTGCTTGTTGAAGATACTTGCCTCTGTTTTAATGCTTTGAATGGTCTTCCAGGTGTTGGTTGAAATATATTTGATTTTTCTCTTTCCTTTTTAATTTTATACATGATTATGACAGTAGAGATTTACTTAATATATATTGCAGGACCTTACATGTAAGTTTTCGTTTTCAACTCGTGTTTTTTTAAAGGTAATTTTTCTTCTCCCCATACCTCTGTTGAACACCGGCCTTTTGTCATGCTTGTTTGCTAGGGATTCTTTATGCATTGCTCGCTACTTTTCTTAATGCTCATCTGTTTTTGTTTTATCCTTTCGTTTTTTCAGATATTTTCTAATGTCAAGATCAAAATTTCTGATGTTTTCTGATGTCCATGATTCATTTATGGAATCAAATAACCAGAAAGTGGTTTCTGCAGAAGATTGGTCATGAAGGTAATGGTTGTTCGCACACTCTTAACATTTTATTTCACTTTTGGTTGGTTTGAGAGTGTTTTGTGCTCTAAGTTGTGGTGGATTGTTATGCAAGTCTCATATTAGTATTGTCATATTAATGTGTGCTCAAACATTAAGGTCAAAATTTACATGGTTTAGAATTGAAGACTGCATCATATTACGTGATTGAAATATTGTGTTTAGTCTTCAATATTTTCAGTTCCCTAGAAGGCTGGAAGCTTGCTAAACTGTGGCCTTTGCCAAGAGCAATGGAAACCTAAACTTTCTTCTTATGCTTCTTCACACCTTTGCAGGCCTGAACAATCTACTAAAGGCCTATGAGGATAAATCAGCCTATGCCATGTGTATATTTTCTCTTGCACTTGGGCCAAATGTGGAACCAATTACATTTGTTGGGAAGACTCAGGTACACTATTTTTTTTTTTAATCTTTTAAATAGTATTCATCATTTTCTGCTTCAGTGACCAGTTGGAAGCAGTAGGAACACATTAGGACTGTGTTTGGATCAGGGTGACTTGAGGTGGAGAAGTTGTACTCACTCTAAAAATACAAACCCTGTTTGGATTGTAGATGTGGGATTCCTCAGCCAAGAAACTCACCCCAAAACAGGGTGACTTGACTTCTCCACCAAAGGGTGGGGAAATCAGTCCACACTCTCAACTCCCCTCACTTTGTCTTCTCCACCCCTTATATGGCTTAGCTATTCCTCCATATGTGGTTGATTTTTTCTATTTCTTTTATTTTTTATTCAATGTATGGATTGCAATCATCATCATATATATATATATATAAATATATATATATATATATATATATATTATTTATATTCCTCTTATTTTTTATGACTTAAATATCATTTTCCTCTTGCAGTTTAGTAATATATGTGGAAGATTTTTTTGCTAGATGTGAAATTATTGAAATAAATAAGCAAGAGAAACAAATGATTGCATGAAATCTAATGATATGTGAGTATAAATGGTAGAAAATGTAATTACTCATATGTCCCATATGATCAACAATTAGCTGATCCTACAAAACCGTCGTGAACATGGTGATTGGAAATGAGTATGGGCCCCACCACGTATGTTTTACTTATATGGTTGTGCCAATTACTGACTAAGTTAATGTGGTCCTTCTACATATTATGAATAGTAATGCTTATTATAGAGTAAAAGAGAAAAATAAAAATTTAAAATTTCTACAATTCTTCTAGGAAATGTTCAATCTCCACCATAAATTTACCAAACGAGGTGTTTAAATGGTATGGAAAATAAAGGTAGGAGGTTCTCCACCTGTAGGGGAATCCCCTGTTCTACAAGTCCTTAGGGAACCCTCTACCTTAATTCACCCTGATCCAAACACAGCCTAGAAGTAATGTACAGCTCATATAAAATGAAATAACTTCCATGGAGAAATGAAAGAAATTTCAGTAACTCATATTGGTTTGGTTTTGATGTATATTTAGGAAAGTGAAAATACAAATGGCAAAAGCAACTTTCATGCCAATTACATTGAAATTTACATGAGTAGAGCCTTAAAAGATTTATGGATCTAATCAATGTACAACTTTTGATTTGTTTTTCATCTAGATATTATTTCTGCATGTTATATAATTTCATGAACTTGTGTATATATCCACTTATCAACTAGTATATTTAGGCTCCAATTGGATAAATCTTTGAGTAGTAGAATGTCATGTCAGATGGTCTCTGCATGAGTCTATTATACCAGAAATGCCATACTAAGAACTGAGGGATTGCTAGTTCATGTTACTAGGGAGGGAGGCAATGAAGACTTGAGATGAAGTAGTTAGAAGAAACCTGTATTGCTGCAGGAGTAACAGAGAATTTAGATGTCAACAAGGATGGAAGTACAATTAATGTAGAACAGCCTGCAACTAGGCAGGGATAAGAAGAAACAAAGAAGATAAGAAAAAGGCTATGCCTTTGAATAATTTTATTAATAATGCATTATGTCCTTTCTCTCTTACATCCATCTATATTTATAAGAAAATAATCCAAACGAAAATAGAAAAGGACTCAACTAGGAAAGCCACCGACCTGGCTTCCTTGTTAAACTAGGACTCTTAAACCAAATAGGAACCTAACTAAAGTTGGACTGCTACTCAACTAGGAAAGCCACCGACCTAGCTTCCTTGTTAAACTAGGACTCCTAAACCAAATAGGAAACTAACTAAAGTTGGACTGTTAAGAACCCCAACGAGAATAACAAATCCTACTTGCTAATTAAGATATAAATAAATAAAAATAAATAGAAGTGAAATCTGTGTGCTGCATCTTCCGTGTCCTACATCAGTCGCCTGGTCTTGAAAAGAACTCGTCCTCGAGTGGAAATCAGCAAAAGCACATGGCACCAAACAAAGATGAAGACCAAGTCTGAAGATGCGAATGATGAAGCTTTGAACTGCACAATCTTCAAGGCACAGATGACGAGAACATTCTTTCTGTGGGGCGAAAAATTGAAGGACCGCAAAAGGGCGCAAGCATGGATGAACCAAGCTGATGGCGAAGGGGTCGTCATATGGCACTAGAGTGATCACATGGTCCTGATGGTCTGTCAGATGGATGACAGGATGCTGACATGATAAGGGAAGAATAATCATAGATGAAGTCCTGGTATCCGTAATGGGATCAGGTTTGGGTAATGGAGATGGGTGAGAAATTTGCGGTGGTGGTGGAGGTGTAGGTAGAGGTGGTGGCGGTTGATCGACACTCGTCGTTGTATCGACGGTGGTGCCGGCAACACAACTCTCTTTGTCTCCAACACGGGCATTGGTTGTGGGGTCACGACTGCATGAGGAGGATGCATGAATTCTGAGTCCGACTCTGGGGCAGCATGCACGAACGCTGATGATGTCTTTGGAGTGGTCGGCACACATCTCGAGGAAGCGGGCACGTATTTCGAAGTTTGTTCACCTTCATCGGAGCTCTGTATTTTCGGCCGAGCAAAAGTTCTCTAAATTCTTGGAGAAAGTCGTGAAAGTCAGATCGCAACTCAGAGATAAACTCGGATTTAAAGTCATTGAACTCAGATTGGCGGAGAAATTGAACACCATTTTTGTTGGATGCTAACGGGGCTACATGATGCTGGGAGTGAGATCGGAGTGTCACATAATCCAAGACATGAAGGTTGGAGTGAGGAAAATGTTTAATGGATGGGTGAGGTGGGACCGAATGATAAGACATGGGATCGGTCAAAGTGGACACATAACTTGTCAAATAGTCAAACTTGGTCAACTGGTCATTTGGTTTTTTTTTTTTTGTTGTGTTTTTGTTGTCTGTGGGAAAAGGGGTGGAGGATGGGGATTGGGATGGTAGATTCGTACCTGGGATAATGCCTAGATTTGGCGAAGATGGCGGGGATCGAGACCACTATCATCCCTGATAACGCAGGAACCTGTCTCGGAACAGGAATGTCTCTGTATAACAGAGATACAGAGAAACTCAGCTCTGAACCAATTAATGTAGAACAGCCTGCAACTAGGCAGGGATAAGAAGAAACAAAGAAGATAAGAGAAAGGCTATGCCTTTGAATAATTTTATTAATAATCCATTGTGTCCTTTCTCTCTTACATCCACTATATTTATAAGAAAATAATCCAAACGAAAATAGAAAAGGACTCAACTAGGAAAGCCACCGACCTGGCTTTCTTGTTAAACTAAGACTCCTAAACCAAATAGGAACCTAACTAAAGTTGGACTGCTACTCAACTAGGAAAGCTACCGACCTGGCTTCCTTGTTAAACTAGGACTCCTAAACCAAATAGGAAATTAACTAAAGTTGGACTGCTAAGAACCCCAACGAGAATAACAAATCCTACTTGCTAATTAAGAAAGAAATAAATAAAAATAAATAGAAGTGAAATTTGTATGCTGCATCTTCCGTGTCCTACATCAACAACTCTCAAGGCTGAGGGGTAAGACTTGTGAATCATCATAATTATTGTTGTTGTAATCTAAGGAATAAAGGTGGAAGGGAGATAAGGAAAGAAGAAATATAATGAGGGGATAAATGATTATGGTTAAGGTGTTACTTTGAGATTACTATATCTGAAGATTACATCCAAATATATAGACCTACAACTAATCACAGATAAAGTCAAACTCTATTCTAATCCTAAACCAAACACATCTCTTAATAAGAGATTAATACAAACTTAGAATCCTAACTAAATAACAATTGTAATATATTCTAACAATTCTTTCTAACTAAATAAAGTGAACAAACTTCACATGTACACTTTTTCGACAACCACTTTTACCAGTGGCTCAATGGGCCCTGCCTTGAATGTCAGGGTTCCTTGAGAGTTCCAATTAGCACCATGAAGGAATAAAACAGTCCCAAAATTGTGTTATTCTTCGAATCGGGGATGGTAAGGAGCATCTAGGGACATCCAAAAACAATCGCAACAGAGGTGACAATCATATATTGCCTCTTTTTTTTCTTATTATTGCTGAAGCGCCAGAATGTGGGATGCAATTAAATTACCCGATGCTTGCCTTCTGACTAAATATTCATATATTGGGAAAATTATCATCTCCCTTTGTTCCAGATTCTATTCTTGGTGACAATAAATAAATTCTTGAATATGCTCTGCTGCATTTGACCATGATTTGGGAAATAGTATCACAGCTGTAATTAGGGATGGCTATTTTTTACACGACTCTTGAACTCGACCTGACCCTCCAAAAAAAGAAATCCGTGTTTTGGTCATTTTTATATTAAATCTGAAATTTGGGTCTGTTTGGGTCAACCTGTTTTTAATCTGGGTCAAGTTCGGATGAGAAGCCCTGGATCCGTAAGGTCCTTATGCTTCTTGTTCTCCAAATGACAAAATGAGAAATTAAAATAATATTATTAATCTCTAACCAAAATGTAAATAGTCTTTTTACATGTAAACTCCAAATATATCCTCAACTCTCTTCCCACTTCTGTCTACTCCCCTCTTTTGCAGCCAAGCAGCCGCTCTTTCTCTCTCAATTCAAAAGCAGAGTGTGTTGATTTCTATTTTCCACTGTAGAATTGGGGAAAATTTTGGTCGGCTCATAGAATTTGGAAAAAAATTGGGTTGTGTTGGGCCAGGTTAAGTTAGTCAATATTTATATTAATACCTATAGCCAACTCGATAAAAAATCGACCCAACCTGACGCATTGCCTCCCCTAGCTTTAATGACATGATTGATCCTAGTTTCACTAAATGGATTTGATGTTATCCAATTGCCTCACGTGGAAATTTAGGTGAAACCTATGAACTAGATTCATATGCATCTGTTGTAGTTGACCTCCACATTATTATTGTTCTCCCACTCAGCGTGTAAGCATGAATTCAAATAAAAGCCATGCACAGTTAAATGAAGTTGCACTAGACATGCATTGTTGCTGACATTTGGCTTGTTTGATGGGCTACGGCATTTTAGGGAATGATAGTTCCTCCAAGGGGGCCTGCTGATTTTGGATGGGATCCCGTCTTTCAACCTGATGGCTATCAACAGACGTGAGCTTTCTTTTAGGCAGAATCTGAGTCTACTTTGCATAATTTCCCTGTAATTCTTTGGTCTTACTGACAAGCTGATTGGTGCAGATATTCAGAGATGCCAAAGGATGAGAAGAATAGGATTTCCCATCGTTCTAAAGCTCTTGGTCTAGTGAAATCACACTTTTCGACGGCCAGTTACACCTTCCAGACAGAAGAATCCATCTGAGGACGAGGATGCTGCTATTGATGTGAGTCCTCTTTGATAAAGAGATCTGAAATTCTGAACTGTTTCTGTTCTTAGGCAGGCATCAATTGTTTTTAACTCCTGGGCTTCTATGATTTGAGCTGTGGTACTCATAGGATTTGCTAGAGAAGAAAGGTTCATTCATTAGAGCCATTCATCTCTGTGTTGCGAATCAGGATTAACATTTGCCATATAGGGGCCAAGTCGGGCATGCTGAGCTTGGCCTGATCTGCAATGAAATTTGAATGTGGCCAATATAAATTTTTATAACATAATTATTATTATATGTAGTATTTGAATTTGTGGTGAATATATATAGTTTATAAAATAATAAAATCAGATTTTAAGCTTTAATCTCATAATTGGGCCTTCTCTACTGACTTGGGTCTCGACAGCATAATAATGCAGCTGTGGTCAAAATTGTAAAATAACATATATAATGGTGGATAAATTTCGCTTTCATTGGTCACCTTGAAAATTTCACCATTACAAGTCATTATTTTCTCTTTTCTTCTTTTTTTCTTTTCTTTACTCTTCTCATGTAGCTACAGTGATGCGTCCTATGTAGTATATGTGAATTCTATAAAAAAATGTGAAACTTAGCTCATGATAAACAACTAACCTCTCTTACCTCAGCCTTCTTAGTGTATTTTTTTGCAATATATTGCAAGTGATAAACAACTAGCCTCTCTTACCTCAGCCTTCTTAGTGTATATTTCTGCAACATATTACAAGATTAAATATTTTTTCCTCTTATTCTCACTTTTTGATGGTAGAAAATGAAAATTATTAAAAAAATTAGGAAGGGCAAAAAGTTCTTTCAAATGTCAGACTCTTTAAGAGGAGAGGAAGGAGGTGTTCACGGTTGTGCTTTTCTAAATTCTCTCTTTTAACTTTTAAGAATATTTTTTATGAGAGACTTTCATGCAAACTTTGGTTTGTAGGGTCTAGGATTCAATTCTTCACTTACATCTATTTTCCCTTTGAATTGCATTCATACCTAATTTGACTTTGATTCAACTTGATGAATTTTTATTATTGGATAAAAGTAAAATTTTTTAGGCCTTAAAAAATATAGTTGTTTTTATCAATCAAGATAAGAATTTATAAGCGTTATATATAAGTTAAAAGCTTCTCAAACCCTCCTATCTTTATGGGCTTAAGCAGCACCCAAGGGTTTTCTAATAATTAGTTCTCATGAGACTTTTGTGAGAATGGCTAAAGAGTGTCACCTACGCTCACTTGGATGGATGGGTTTAAAAGGTTCTTGGTTTCTATATGGTACATATAAAATTTCATCCTAATTGGATAGAAGTCATAATTTTTAAGACTTTCAAATTTCACATTTATTCAACGGTGGAAATTTTTGGATTTGATAAGTTGAGTGCAATTCATGAGGGTAGGTGGGTGTGATGGGAGAATTGAATTAATTAGGTCTATTGTGGGTTCCACAAACTAAAGTTCTCATGAGTACTATTTTTAAGAGAGCATATAACAAATTTGCACCAAACTTGGTGCAATAAGTTAATGGTAGACTTGGCAAAATTTGACCTGACTCGATTATCTGATTTGAAAATGAGTGTTTTAAATGGGTATGTGTAAACCAAATCCGAAATAGATCCAAATCGACTAACTCATTTAATACACAACTAATGGGTTGAGAGTTGTTGACCTAAACTCGAAATCGACTCGATTAACTTGTTGCTAGGTCTACGTTGAATTAGACATGACAAAACTTGACCAGAGCATTTTAAATGGGTATAGATTTAAAATTTTGTAACCTCAATCTGAAATTTGTCTGAACTGATTAAACCATTTAATGAACAAGTAAGTAATTGGTTGATAAGACCCATTGATTGTTGATCCAAACTCGAATAAGACCCGACTCAAAACCGACTAGATTCGACCCATTGACGGATCTAGCTAATGGGTACCACCTAGGTTCTTGACTTGTATTTAGTGTGTATAAAATTTTATCTCGATTGGTAAAAGAAACTATGTTTTTTAGTGTCCTCAAAGTTTTACAATTCTTTTAACAGTAAATATTCATCGTATTAGATCAATAGGCTTTAAAAGTCAAATGATTTTCAAAATTGGTATAGGTTTAATTGATGGAGAGTAAGTGGCAAGGGAAAACTTGAATCCATTAGATCTACTGAGAGTCTTATAAATTTGTATGAAAGTCTCATGAAAAAATCATATTTAAAAATAAAAACACAAGATTCCAGTAAGTGAAGAAGACTTAACACCACATTCTATGTAGTTGACAGCGAGGAGTATCCATAGACGTGCAGAGAAAAAACCCATTAGGATCGAGGAAACATGGATTTAGTGAAATGCTTAACACACACTTGTACAAAATCAGACTGCATTAGATAAACCCAAATTAATCAAACTCAAGCCATCATTAAAAAGGCCTGGAAGAAAAATTAAAGAAAGAACGATAAGGAAATAAATGAACAAAGAAGAAGGATGAAAGATGCCTCATGTTGCAGTTTGCTTGGAGTCAATATCAAAGCAAGCAATGCATGTTATAATAAAACCTCAACTCTACCATATCAAAGAACCTAGAAGACCAATTCAAGAAAAATAATAATAAGTACAAAGAAGTAATAGGTTTTCTTCGTTGGGATGTTAATTTTTGACAAAGATCAGACATATTTAAATTTGTTGATTTAATAAATCTCATCAATTTAAAGATGGTACTACCGATTTTTTTAAAAAAAATTGAAGATAGGCATTTAATTTGGATTTATCAAATTATTTTCATGATCTGACTATCCTATTTAACACCTATGAGACTTGAATCTACAACCTCTAAATAATAAAAATATATTATCTTTTATATATTATAGAATTATCACAATTACATTCAACCATCTACATGGTGGATGCTCGGATATTCTCTCCTTTATATACTCCCTCTCTCCTAAAATACTTGTCCTATATGCATTTTGGAATTGTCCCAAATTACTTGTCCTATTTCTTTATTTTCACATTATATCAAAGCTTTAACCTTTTCGATGAGCTCCAAATCACCTTCTAACGTGATGGGAAGATGACCTTCTTTTATAAGCTTTGACTTGCATATATGCGGCGTTTTATAATTATTTCCAACTTCGACTCTCATCGTCTTGAATCATGCATTGCTGCATAATTAGAAAATGCTTATTGAGTACTAAATTAAGTTCATTGAGGGTTATTCGTAATCTTACTACCTCAAAATCATTCATATCAGGTTCTTATTGACTCACAGAATCTATTAATAGGCTTTTGGCACGTTCTGCACAAAAATGATTCTTAAGAAATAAAAAATTTCGAAATAGGACAAGTATTTTGGGACAAAGGGAGTATAAAAGAGTATGATGTTGATAATCTATCACTAGTCAGGTGGTGCATCGCCCCTTACATGCGCTCGTACTTTTCTTCAATGTTATCAAAACCGGACTGAACCGCGGTCGGAACTGCGGTTCGACCGGAACTGCCAAGGCTGCGGTTCGGTCAGAGGCTAAAAGCCGTTTTGGGCAAAACCGCGGTTTTATGTGGTTTTGAGGATAAAAACGTGAACCTTGAACTGCGACTTACAAATTTTTAATTAATTTTTTTTTTTTTAATTTTCCCTGTCAAAATATCAAAAATTAATATTAAAAAATAGATATATTTGAAATCTAAAGGTTTCTTACCATTTCTATCCCATATATTTCACTGTTTTGGTATATTACTCAGAGTTTGAATGTTATTTATAATATTTATATTAATTTATTTGTAAAAGGTGTTTTACATAATGATATATGTAATATTTATATTATATTATTCATTTACTGGCTTTGATCGCGGTTGAACCTAAAATGCCTCGAAGACGGTTTTTAAATGATCCAGTTCTGATAACATTGATTCCATTTCCAACGGTAGGGAGAGATTTTTATACTCTAAATTGAGCATCGATAACACTAACTCATTAACGCGTACTAATCTTGAAAATTTCCTAGTTGGACTCATTTTCATCAAAATAATCTACTTCTTTTTTCAAATATATAAAATTGATATTTCATATATTTTTGAAGAAATATTAGTTTAGGTTAACAAAAAAATATTTTTCAATATTTTTATAATGATTCCCTCTTGGATCAAAAAATTTAGGCCAATATTTAGATACCAACAAAAAATATTCTCAACCTTTAGGTGAGGCAGATCACCCATTTACTAAAAAAAATCTAATTTTATAATTAATAGTCATTAGATCTAAAAGAAAACAAATTTGAATATTTGAACAATTTGATTTTAGTTGTCAATTTTAATTAAATAGAAAAAATAATTAGATGATTTTTATACATGATTGATCGGAAATGCCTTCTTAATATAGTGAAATAAGCAATCTATGTTAAATTTATCTCTTTTTACAATAATATTTTGATCACAAGAAATCAAAATGCTTCTAATTTCAATTTCTTTGACTACTAATTTACAATTTAAAATATAAATTGAACCTAAATGTGTGGAATGAGTCAAAATTTCAACTAATTTTTTAAAATCAATTTTTTAGGTTGCTATAGCAATTTCAATATTTTAAAATTTCTTTATATTTCTCAAAATGGATATCAATGGACTATTAATGAAGACTTTAGCTAAAATAATTTTTAAAAGTCCTCGCCTTGTCCCAAGTTATTCTTGATATAATTTAGGGCTGAAATTCGGACGGGTCGAGTCGGCTTTTAATAAACTCAATGCAACTTATATAAAAATTATTGAACCTGATTCGATTCGACCCGAATTGTTCAACCCAACCCAAACCGAATTGATGGGCCGACTCAAACCGAGTGTTATATTAAATTTTTTGAATGGATCGGGATGAGTCAATTCTAAAAAAGTTTGACTTGACTTCGCCTGAATTTAATTTGAGATTATTTTTTTCTTTAACCCAACTCGACTCTAATCTTAAAAATATAAAACACAACCCACTTAATTTCTTAGATTGATTTAAAACCTGACCCAAATTTCACCCAGAAAAAAAATAAAAAAAAACTAAGAAAGGAATTGAAAGGTATTACAATCATAAATGAAAAATATTAAGTGTTAGGCGGAGTGTGAGTTAGGCTTTTAGAGGTGTTAGCTTCAAAGCCACGATGGAAGTGTGGGTGCGTGGCCATAAGGCTAGCACACTTCTCTACCAGTATTATATAAATTATTTGAAGAATTGCTAATAGATCTCATATAATCTAGAATTCTAGATACAAAATGTGTAAGAGCCTGTGGACGTATGAAAGTATACTTCAAAAGATGGCACTACTTTTATTAATTTTTGTTGATCTCAATATAAAAATTAATTATATAGATTGAAAGTAGGCTTGATGAGCGATAAATAGATTGAATTTCGTCTCTACCATCGATTTTTACCCAGTTAATTTTAATAGTCAAAATCATCAAAAATTTCAATCATCTCAATCCAATTGTAGAAGTCATTTTTTAAGCTTATTTGTTATTTCCTAATTTCAAATTATTTTTTATTAAAACTTTTGCATCCCATACGGAGTTTAACTTTTTTTTTTTTCCATATGATGGGTCTTTTCAATCGATCTTTTCATCCATGAATTTAATACTTAAAAACCCACTTCTAGACTCCTTAAATAATAATTATTTTTAAATACTAAAATTCTCATCTTGCATGGAGCCACTTTCACTATTAAAAGATCTTAACATAAATATGAAATTTAAGAAAAAATTACTCGACCAATCTTATTTTTTGAATAGTTACGGAAGAGACAAAGATTTTTTCTTTAGATAAGATCCACTTTAGTCCAATTGTTAATTTATAAAAATGTATACATATAAACTATAACTTAACTATACTTATAAATTTACATAAAGCTATGTTTTGGTATCATATTTTTATAGTTTTATTCTTAATGTTAAATGTTATAGATTGTATAATTAATTTTAATATTCTATTTACTATTATCATAAAGCCTCATCTGAAGTGTGTGTCTAAAATAGCATGTATATGGAACGTAGATCCCCTACCATGCCTTATTCGCTGTACTTGTATGTGGGGCCGAGATGGCTCCATGTGGATGGTTAGATTGGAATTAAAATCACCTTCATCGGATAATGACGTCTCAAATATTCAGTTTTATTTTATAATTAATTTAATCGGTTAGCTTAATCAAATTTGAATTTGCTCTTTTTTTCTTCCATGGGTTAGTTTGACCGGTAATCTTCCGTCTGAGGAAGTAGGAGGTGTCAGGCTTGAACTCTTGCGGACTTACCTTGGTGTAACTCATAGGATCAGAGGTACCACCTCTAAGGACTTTAGTAGAATCGTGTCTGAGGTTTCCCACGCGTAAATCCAAAAGAAAAAAAAAATTGAAATGAGACCAAATTGAGTAAAGATCTAATTTAATAGATTTGATTGAGGCCAAGTTGGACCTTACAAGAGTGTCACTGCATTCCAAGTGAGATTTCTTAAAAGCTTTAACCACCTATGAATTCATGATAAGCAGAGCCCTATTATGTGTCAAATAGTATGATCCAACTCGGCCCAATAGATGTTGATGGAGATGGAAAAACATAGTTGTCAAATTCAGTTCTATTTCTACTTAAATAACCCAAGCATTTTTTTCCAAAATAAAAACTAAAGCAAAACATGTATTGAAATGTTTCGACCATTTCAACTTTTTTCCTACCATTTAGTTCTATCGTGATTTGTATTATCGATAGAAATTTTCTTATTTCAAAATTTAGCCATCCATATTTCTAGCATACTAAAATTGGAATTAAAAGCATTTCTTCCACTTTAAATGATATTTTTAATATAATTATTACATTTCAAGTCATAAAAATCCTACCCCTTCATTTAAAAAGAAGTTGAAAAGCATGTAAAATACCGTTTAAGAGTAGATGTAATATCTTGTATTTTAACTCTTAAACAATATATTTCTGTCAAACTCTATGTTCAAACAATTCAATGGGATTGGAGTAATAAGTTAGAAACTCGCTTTAAAAAATAGAAGTCTTGAGTTTGATTCTCACTCCACACTAAAATGCCACTTCTTGTAGAGTTATCCGATGTGTGTGGGTAAAGAGACTTACACATGCTCCGAGGATTAATTTGATACCTGAACACCCGTGGGAGGATTGCTATCCTATATAAAGGCTGACCATATAGACACCACATTTTTATGCCAGGAGACACCTCTTTTCCTTTTTTTATGTGTGAAATTACCAATTTGCCCTTCTGTGCTTATATCGTCCGATCGAAGGTTGTGGAGGGAACATTCGATTGTGGAGAGGGAGTTTCAAAAGAGGTCGTTTCTCGACCTCTTTTTACAAACAAGATATCAAAATTTATCTACTCTAAATTTTATGAACTCTGGGACTGATTTTGAGTGAAAATAATATAGTTTTGGACTTCAAAATTGTATCCAAAGAATTAAGGAAAATGACATTCCTTCTTAATTCATTCGGTACGATTTTTAAAGCCCGAAACTATACCATTTTCATTTAAAATCAATCTTGGAGTTCATAAAATTTAGAGTAGATGAATTTTGATACATTGTTTATAGAAATAAGTTGAGAAACCGCCTCGTTTGAAAACCCAAGCAAAACTATAATCTTTTCATTTAAAATCAGTTCCGGAATTCATAAAATTCAAAGTAGATGAATTTTGATATCTTGTTTGTAAAAATCGGTCGAGAAACGGCATCCCTGTCAACCGTAACCTTTGCGCGTTTGACTCGGGTTTTTAAACGAGTCAGTTTCTCAACCTATTTATACAAACAAGATATCAAAATTCATCTACTCTGAATTTTATGAACTCCGGGACTGATTTTAAGTGAAAATATTATAGTTTTGAATTAAAAAAATCGTACCCAAAGAATTAAGAGGGAATGACATTTTTTTCTTAATTCTTTGAGTACGATTTTTTAAATTCAAAACTAACTCCTTTCACTTTGTAAAAATCGGTCAAGAAACAAGCTCTTTTGAAAATCCCTCCCCACAACATTCCATATAAAAACGTGGTGTCTACAGGGCAGCCTTATATAAATCTACTTAATTATTAAATGAGAGCATATTATTTAACAGTTGAGTTCAATACTTAATAAAATGGAAGTCGAAGCATGACAGTTCTTAGTTTAAGAGAGAGAGAACAGTCATCGGTCCTACTACCCATCATTGTGTAGACGACCTTTAGTGTCTTGTAGCAATAGCAGTTTCCATGTATTTTATTATAGATCAGTGATTAAATAATTAAATATTACTTTAAAATTAAAAAAAGGGTGCTTACAACACTTTACAATCACAACCACAAGTTTTAAGTAAGAAAAGAAAAGAAGATTTTGTGGCAAGTCTTTATCAAGAGAGATGTGCACCATTTAATATTTATATATCACAAAAATGTGATATGTCTGGTGGGTGACATTAAAGATAAAAAAAAAAAATCGAATTATTTAGTTTGATTTCTTAAATCTATTTAATTCTTATTTTTTACTTTTGATTCTACTACTCGAGAGAAAAAATAGAATATTGGATAAGAGAAAAAATTAAATATATTTTATTTATATAAATTTTTTTTACATCTCACTCAAATATATAATTTAGTAAAATTATGACCATTTTTCTTAATTAGCACCAGCTAGATATGCAAGAAGAAACTATATTATTTGAAAATATTCTTCTAACGAATATCATAAAACACTCTATAATGAGTAGAATATACATATTTATAATAAATTAATATTTCAAAACCCAACATTATTATTATTCAAGATTGGGCCATAAGAATTTCTATCTGCACCTACACCACAATATCATATTGGGGGAAGACCGGACATAGATATTGATAGAAAATTAATGAAAAGAAATATCTTTTCTAATTTCATTCTTACATATTGGTTCAAATATAAAATAAATTCCAAATAGTGTTTGCTATTTTAAGATTTCTTGTCTTTTAAAATCATAGGAGAAAAAATTAATTAATTAAAAAAGAAATCACAGACAAGTTTTTTGATGAGCAAAGTATTTAGGTCTTTTAGAGCTTCTGACTAATTTTTAGAGAATATACAAACCTCCCTACCCTCATATGTAATTACATACAAGGAGAGATTCTTTGAAGTGAAGTGGAAATAGAACTAAAATAAAACTAAAACTCTCACTTCCTAAGATGATTCCTAGCTCTAACCTCTTTGAGTAATCAGAGGCAGGGGTTTAAATATCGGTCTTGACCGATATATCGGTCGAGAAATCTCTTTTTTTTTTTTTAATCAAAACCACCGATATCTGACGATATATATCGGATATTGTACTATCTCTTTTTTTTTAATCAAAACCACCGATATCTGGCGATACATATCGGATATCGTACGATATCGATGAATATCGTATCGACCGATATTTTTTCCCTCATCAGAGGCAGGTTTGTCAGTGTCTTTTTTACCACTACCTCTATGTATGAGTCCATAGTTCTCAAAAATCAAGAATCTATTTTAGTTTTGATAACGGCCCACCATATAGACACCACTGCTTTTTGCTAGTAGACACTGCATTTTAATGTTTAACTGAAAATTATCATTTTGCCCTTCCATTTCCGCACCCTCCGAACGCACGAACGTTTTTTTGGGGACAATACAAAAACCGATTTTTCATGTGGAACGTTCTATTTCTTCCATTTTTAGGTTGTGGAGATGGATTTTCAAATGAGGTGATTTCTCGACTGATTTCTACAGACAATGTATTAAAATTCATGTACTCTGAATTTTATGAATTCCGATACTGATTTTAAGTGAAAAATGTATAGTTTTGGACTTAAAAAAATCGTACCCAAAGAATTAAGGAAAAATATCCTTTCCTCTTAATTCTTTAGGAATTCTTTGGGTACGATTTTTTAAACCCAAAACTATACTATTTTTACTTAAAATCAGTCCCGGAGTTTACAAAATTCAGATTAGATGAATTTTGATACATTGTTTGTAGAAATCGGTTGAAAAACCCGATGTAAAGCCCCATCCCGCTACGGGCGTTTTATCTCTGAAATATCTCAAAAAGTCGTAAAGGACGGATATCGAGTATATTTTTTTTCTTTTGAAACGGAGTGACTATCTTCCGCTCAACAAACCACAAATTTACAATGCTAAGAAAACATAACAAGCAACTATAGAATAACCAAATATGGTTATGCAGTCATCCAAACAAACATGTAATAACAAGTCCATGCAAAATATAAGCATGAACATAAATTTCTGGCTATTACTGCTCCTCCCCAGGTGCATTGCTCAAGAGACTCGCTTGGCCCCTCCATGATCGGGGTATCTAAAAGGTAAGGGGTGAGCTAACCAACCCAGTGAAGGGATAAAACATATCACATGTCGTGCTTGGTGGGGTCAAAATAAGACTCGTTTTCATAAGCATTACTCTCTTTTACTCTAAAGCATCTAGGCCTGTTTACGGGCTCAATTTGGGCTGGGCTTTACTTAAAAAGCCCAAGCCCGTTTGCTTAAAACCCGATTATTTTGTAAAATCAATTTTAAAAAAAACTCAATAATTTAAAACATTTATGTAATTTTTTTTAAAACGGTCAATCATTTAGGCCTTTTTGCATATCACTTTTAGAGTTTCCTTTTTTTTTTTTTTTTAATTCATGTGTGAAAACATCGAGATACCCAGCGTAAAACTCCCATAAGGTGAACCCACTACCCTATGACACACCAAAATTAGGCCATGGGGGCTTGAACCCACAACCTCTCACTTCCTGAGGTGGGAGACAACCAGCTGATCTACACCCAAGTGGCTTACTTACTTTAATTAGATAACAAAAGCTCACCTCAATCGATTATTTTAATTTAGGACTGCCGAATGGGGAAGATGGAAGCATTGATTTCTTTTCCTAGGGTTTGCAATTTGAGCGTGGGAATTGGGAACTGTGGGAGTGGAAGTAGGATTTTGGGAAGAGAGAATAGAGGGTTAACCCGAAAGGCCTAAAATGAGTGGAAATTGTTGGACGTGGGTAAGACATTAAGAGAGTAAATATTTATATTTAATTCATATATAAGAAAATAAATGAGCCAAAAAGCTCAATGCCCTCAACGGGCTTCAAATAAAAGCCCTTAGCCCAGCCCTCAAATAAAATATTTGTTTAAGCTTTATTTATTTATGTCAGGTTCGAGATAAACTCGAGCCGAGTTCAAACAAATGAACGCCCTAGATGCATTTGTTTGTGAAGTTATATCTTTTTTACTTTATTCATATATATATAAGAGACAGTTTAGGTGATTGTCAAATAAATCTTGGTCCTTCATTCATCAAACAATTGTCATTTGTCTCTAATTGATAAATGGAAGAAAATAGAAAATCTGTTTAAAAATGACTAAAATTTGAAAAAGAAATTTTAAGATTTGATTTGGTAAGTTTGAGATATTTGACCGACATTTGTCATATTAATGTTGAAAAATAATAAAATTTGTGTAAAAGAGAGACAAAAAATAGGAGAACAGATTTTAAATTTGGACTTGATTTGCCTCATCATATTATTATCTAAAAATATAAAAAGATTGAAATAAATAAAGGCTAAAAATAAAAAGGGGTTTTATTATTAAATTTGGTTATTTTGAAGGATTTGGCCTATATTTTTTTTATCTTAGTATATAAAAATATAAAATTTTCCCATCATTCAAAAAAAAAAAAAAATATAAAATTTATGTGCGAAAATTTATAAAATGGAGAAAACTTATCTTGTATCAATTTTTGACCAATATCAGCGTTGTGAAACACATGCTTTTAACTAATATTTATTAAAGATGGTTCCATATGATCACATATCATTGTTTTCTCCCGCAGAGAAACTGTTGTAAAACATGCATGTTGATTTTAATATTTTAAATGATTGTTAAAACATGTATGTAGATGGTAAGAATATTTTTGTGGAAAACATCTCGAAAGTTGCAAATTTGGATCAGTGTATTTTTAGAAATTGAAATTGGGTCACGGTGCCTCATACACCTAGTCATATTTTTTTTAACCAAATTACCCCTATTTTGCAGAGGAGCACACAATAAAGAGGCGCTCGTGCAGCCCGTCTCTATGTTTCATGTTTTGATCATGGACTGTTTTCTGATACAGTCTTGTTAGATAATATACATGATTTTTATGATTTTAAATTATCTTTTATTTTAATTTTTAATTATTTGAGTAAGGCTGGATATGTCCACATTCATATGGCCATAAAATTAGAGGTGGTGGTATGGTTTTCATCCGTTTTGGGCAAGAAACTGTTGGGCTTTTAATAATCTATCTTCATTCATTTACCTTAGAAAATGCAGGAGTTTGCTTGCATAAATCTATTGTTTATGCTTCATCATTAACGAGCATGTGTGGGCGTAGGGCAGAGAGAGTTTACTTTAGTCATTCTAATTCTGAAGAGAGAAGGGGGAGTTGTTAGTATCTGACATTGAATTGTGTGGGAATTAGACACTGAGATTTGAGACACTGTAAACAGAGTCCCACATCGGAAAGAGAGTTAAGAAGGATGGTTGGAAATAGACTATAAAAGGAGGAGTAGGAGAATGGGTCAGCATACTTACCTGGACGGGGTTAATGGGTGATCCAGAAGGCCCATGGCCTAGGGCTGGGGCTTCCATTGCACTTAGGAAGGGCCTTGTCCTACCATCTCCTCAAGTAGGAGAGTGGACGTCATAATTTGTGTGAGAGGGGGTACGCGTTCGCGCGGCCCCTGCCACTTCTAAATCAAAATTGTTTCATACTTGTTGTATCCTTGTTGGACTGACACACTGGGCTTTACTCCTGTCGAAACTTGGGTTTAAATGAGACATTAAACGGAGGCCCAGGTGGAATTCAAAATTGTTTCATCCGGATTTAATCCTAGTTGTTGGATCTGATTTTTGCATATATGAGAATTCGGTTGATACACTGTGCTTTACTCCTGTCAAAATTTAGGTTTACATGAGCCATTAGACGAAGGCCCAGGAGGAATATGAAATTTGACTCGCGTGCAAGACATAAATGCAAACTGAGTGCATGTCCACCAAAGGTTGAAAAAGAAAATAATAACTTTAATATACTTATGATGGGTATATAGGTCATTGAATTGATAAGAGAAATTTTGTAATTAAAACGAGAAACGAAATTCATTATGATGGTTGTCAATTGGATTAATGAAGTCTCGTGAAAAAATATGTTAATAATCATGAAGTTAGGTCTCACTCATATGATTTGACCTGAGAAATAAGTGGTTTGGTTCAATATTTTCAAAATTAAGGTGGGATTAGGTTGAAAAAAATAAATTCACAATAAATTTGAGTCAAATTGGACTCACCTTTTTAAAATTGATCTGACTCAATCTACATGAATATATACATATATTCCTAATTTTCTCCCTTCTCTCATAGTCCCTCACTTGTTACTCCTAAGAGTCCTCTCAGGGCCAGTTCTGGGTATAGGCGGCGTAGGCCACAGCCTAGAGCCTCCAGATAGAAAAGATCCTCACACAATTAAACTCTTTAATATATCAGTTACAAAGGGAGCCTCAAATCTCACTCCGCCTAAGACCCCTGAGATTTTAGGAGATCTCAGGGCCGGCCCTAAGTCCTTCGTCCCGTTTCACTTCCTAAACTTCTTCTTTTCAATTAAATCTACTCTATCATCATGAAATTCAATCGTTCCCTCAATCCCAGGGGTATAAATCTTGGCCGATACGCATAATATCGGCCAGAGATAGAAAAAATTGGCCAAGATCTCGACTGAATATCGGTCGATTTTTTTTCCTTTTTTTTTTTTTTAAATATCTGTTGTTGACCCGGACGAATATCGGCTGATATATATAACGGCCTTTTTATTCTTTTAAATGAATTTTTTCAAAAAAAAACTGAGATTTTTAAAAAAAAAATTGAAGAGAGAAAATATCTCGACCGAACCATGATCGATATGAAAAATATATTGAGTCACCCACCGAAATGAGTCAACCCCCATTGGGCTCCTTCCTCATCCACCACTTCAAATATGTTAAAGACTTCTCATCAACACATGATACCACAAAGCCCCTGATTTTCTCCCTTCTCGACTTCTCCTCTTCTCGTCAGAGTCAATCAATCGCTCCAATCCTTCCTTCTTGTCTTCTCTTCTCTAGCTCACTTGTTCCAATCCTGTCCTTGAGTTTCTCTCTCTCTTAACGACAACGATAATCCCTTTCTCCTTCACTCTCTTCGACCGGCAATGGTGATTCCTCTCTCCTTGACTCTCTGCAATCGGCGGTAATCCCTCTCTCCTTGACTCTTAGTCCTCTCTCTACCGTCGGATCCCTTTTTGTGCTTGATGCTCTAACTTAGGGGTCAGGACCAAAGAAGGTTGTTCGTTACTGATGTTATCAAGCACTACCTCGTTCAAGTGAAAAGGGATTGAAAAAGGTCTAGATATTTTGTTATTTTTTATCTTTTTCTTATTTTATTTTAAGTTGGTCTTTTTTCTTTCAGACTAAAATGGGTCGGGCTGGATTCTTGGATTCTAAGTCAAATCAGGTTGACTTGTGTAATTTGGATTATCAGGTCGCATTGGACTAGGCTCAACCATTTTTTATACGGGTCGAGTTGAGTTTATCAATACCTAGCCCAAATGGCTGAGTATCAGCTCAATTTGAAATTCTTTACATAATTTATATAATGAAATTGATTTGTTACAGAATCCTCGATAATCCATAAACAAATTTCAAATTATCCTAAAATGTTCACAAAATAAATGACTTTTCTATAAATTAGTTGAAAATGAACTTACTCGAATAACTTGTACTATTTTTATAATGGAATTTGAAATTATTCATATTTTTTTTTATTTTTATGTTTGCAGATAATTGCTTTCTAAAATGTTCCTGAATATGAAATTATCAACTCTATGGCATTGCTACATGCTAGCCCAATGACGAATTCAAACAGTTAAAATTATTATTTATTATTAATTTTAGATAAACTTTTTTGTTATTTTCGTACAACACATCCTCAACATTGGATCGATCAAGATTGCCAAAAATTACCCAATAATTTATTTTTAATTTCAAAATAGAAAACAAACATGATTCAATACACCTTATTTTTTACACTTAAGTAGCTCATATAATAATAATCTAACCATATAATTTTTTTTCATCATCGAAGAACTGCACACTCCATAACAGACATGAGATGAGAACACCCAGGCGTTTCCAGACCTGCCCTACCTTTATATTTTTGGTTATTTTTCACTTACTGGGTACATTTTGGACGTGACAATGTGACACTTACGGACGATTAAATTGGCAGAAACATTAGAATTATGTCAAAACACTTGAAGATAAACCAGTTTCTTAGATCTTAGATGTCACACGAAGTGCCTTCTGCATATGATATTGGTATGCTTGTACCTATAAGGTCAAGAGAAAATAGGACAATTGTATTTCAAACACAGTTTCCCACTAAACAATTCAAAGTCACTGTCGAATAACGTTGATACAACAAAGCAGAAAACAAAGATGATCCAATAATGTACAGTACCACATACTTTCGATTTTCATTTCCATTGTTCCATTCATGTTTGTCAGGCACAATCATATTCTAGTGTTCTAGCTTCCATTAAACTATTTAAAAGAAGATACACTTAACCTGCATACAGTAAACCAAAAAGAGATTTGGACCTGAAAATTCAGGTGATGGAGTCCTTTCAAGTTCAATCTCCACTCGCACAGCCCCTGCAACCACAATGGACGCACTCTATAACCTTCTCTTCTCTCAGGTGCTTGGGGACTCGGCAAACACAGGTAGTCGCAAAGTTGTGATCCCGTGGCTGCATGCACTGTAGGCAGCAGAGTCGCTCATAGCCAGGCTGCAAATCGACACAAGACAAACCAAGATTCAAATAAATACCCGAGCTTTCTAACTTGCATGGGTAACTCAGTCAGCTTGAGCTTCTGATAAATTGTACAGATGGAAATTAAGCACCTCTTGGTTAGGTGGAAAGATTTTTCTTAATATAATTACAAGCTTTTCTTGGTATTTATTGATTAGTGAGATTACTCCATAAGCAACTGATTTGGAGCAAGCAAGCAGAATGGATGAGTATCCCATTCTCTATCACGTGAGTATGAATTGGAAGCGAGTACAGGTCCTGGGTTCATGTAATATAGTGAAACTAAGGAAAAACATACATATTTTGCAGTAACAGGTATAATGGGCAGTTCCACTGGGTTTCTAATGCCTACAGTTCTACACCCACCCAACAACTTCCCCTTTCCAAAACGCCGTCAGTAGTTTCCAAATTTGTTAGTTTGGGACAACTGCTGTTGTAGTGCACCTTAAAATTTTAAACCAGACCAGTAATCTTTCAAAATATTGTTCGATGAATGATAATACACTGTAGATCAATCATTTGGAAGATGGTCTGTGAATAAAAGCTGGAGGAGATCACTAATTGGCACTGAAACGATTTCATACTTTCACGAAAAGTCCAATAAGAGGATCTGTCAATTAAGCAACAGCATGTGTTACACTGCCTGCTCTGCTTGTTCAAAAAACAATGAAATGTAACTTTCATGCTTTGAAAGATATTGGAAATTATATTTTGCTAGGATATTTTTTCCTGAAGAACAGTCCATGCTGGATTAGCATTTTTTCTGATCATTCTCCACCCAATCAAAAATTCTTTTGAGTGATCATTCTCCACTTAATCAAATCCCAGCAAAAGGATCTGATGGTTGTTAGAGGAAGAAAATTGGAAAAAACATCCTCTCATTAGCATATGCATAAATAAACAACTGAATGGATTACCACCCATTCGACCAAAAATATCAACATGGTCTAAAACCAGGGAAAGATCCCAAACATACCTCCAAGAGAAATCAAGTTATAGCTAAGACCCTAGTATAAAGCAATTGGGAGATTATTTGCAGAAGCAACCACCTAGGCTTTGTTTGGACAAGGAGAAGTGAAGAGATTTCTCCTGAATTCTCCTCGGTTCCCTTGATTGGATCTCTTTTGTGGGAGAAAGTGAGCCCACAAGATGCCAAACTCCTCCTCAAGGAGATGGCATTCCCATCCTGCAAGAGAACAACATCCTTCTACTGTGGAGAGGATGGTATTTTTTTGGGTCCAATAAGAAATCTAACCAGTGAGATTGAAAATCCATTTCAAACACGATATGTGGACCAATTTCAGCCAAAAAACTGAATTCCAGCCACTTCATCTTAATGATTGAAAATCACCAAGTGTCCTTGTTTTTTATAAAATGCCTGGAAATTTCTACTCCTAAGATCAAGTGGCTAAAGTTTGATTTTTTCAGTTAAAATTTGGTTCACATGTTATCCTTAAAATAATCTTTCAATTCCTGCAGGAATTTTTTTTTTGAAGGATTCATAATTTTTTAAGTCCAAAATATAAATCTTATAACCTTACAAAACACTCCACTGAACCACTTATCTCCAGCAGAACCGAGAGGGGAAGAAGAAGTCTTGACTTCTCCTGCCCTAGGAGAAGTAAGGTGACTTCTTCTACTTTTAAGTTCTCCCCATCCAAACACAGCCCTGATGGACTCGTGCAAGTTAAGACCAAATAAAAACAAGTAGGGAATGATAGCAAAAAATTAATTAGACAGGGGAAAAGAAGGGGTGAATATTCAGCACTCAAAATTCATGAAATAGACTTCCTGAACCTTTTTCCATTTGGCAATTAGATTACGGTCAGCATAGCCTTGATCCAAGCAGAACTCATACAATTCTTTTGATATCTCCTTCCTTCGGTGATAAAGGTCATATATGTAGCGGCTCTTCTGATGTGCAATTCGAGAAATGGGCCATAGCGCTTCACATTTTCGCTTTCCATCATGTGGATCATTTTCAGCTGTCGATGAATGTAAAGGTTGTTAATTTACAAAACTGTCATTGCCATGTAGACTCAAAAAGAAGTAACCATCAAAGGAATTAAAGTAGGGATTGGTGAAGCAAAGAAGACACCTATTTCATTCATGTGGAGCTCATGGTTCTTAATGAGAATATGGATCAAAAACCCCTTGAACAGGAGTCCCTTAAGGCTTCTTTTCTATTTTCCACTAAGAAACTTTCCATATTCTTATTTTAACTATTTGTGAGCAATTGACCATAAATTTTCATTATTGAGCAATTGACCATGTGATTAGGATATTCCGACATGCTATTTCAAGAAATCCCCATCCACTCCAGGTCAGATCAGGAATCTAGACATGTTGCTGCATTTGCAGCACTTACATGGATGCTACAAATGGAATTTCTTTTAATAAAATGGCACAAGGCATATTTTGGAGCCCACCAACTATATCAAATAAAATATAAGCTTTAGATTTACTTAAATACTAAATTTTATTCTTAAAAAAATTCAATTCAGTTTATGTAGACCTACAAAAATGGATGAAAAGCTTGAGCCCCTTTTTTATTTTAAGAATTACTATTTTCAAGTTCAGCCATCCATTTTTTGGCCCTACATCAAATGAACATCTTTTTTTAGAAATTAATTTTGGCAGTTAAGTAGATCTAATAAAATATATTTCATTTTTTTTTTAATATACGTGTGGGAAACAACGGGAAACCCAACGTAAAACCCCCACGGGTGATACCCACCACCCTTAGGGGCTCGAACCTGGCACCTCCTGCTTCCTGAGAGGGGAGATTACCGATTGAGCTACACTCATGTGGGCTCTATTTCATTTTGATATAGTTGGTGGGCTCAAAAATATGTCGTGTCAGTTTATTTAAAAATTTGGATTTTCAGCACCCAAGTTGGTGCTACCAATGCACACTTAACACAGGCTCTCAAATCAGACTAAGAGACTACATCACCAGACCTTGGCAGCTCATGCATCCTTTTTCTAAAAGATACAGGATTCAGGTAATCCAGTAACAACTATGTATATTTGACTCAAACACCCTAAGATTCCTAAATTCATAAAATTGGTATTATATGCATCAATTAACATGCTAACCTTCTCGCATCTTTGCCTCTAACTCACGGAGAGTAGGCTCAATTAACTCCCATCCATTTGGATATTTGGTACGATTTGTTCTTATCTTTGGCATTCTTCCGGGCACTGTATGTTTTGACAAGCCTTTACAAGAGAAATAAACCAGTAAAATGTCAGACACCAATCCAAAAGTAAAGAGTAACTAGAAATTGCAAACTCTATCCGACAATCTACTTGATCATATTTCCTTTGTTTTTTTTTTTTTATTCAGAGATTACTTGACCAAATTTCTTTTAAAAGGCTTATTTATACATTACCAAAAGAGTGCATAAATAGCAGACTACATAGAATTGCATTCCTTGGCCACATTTATGCAGAGTAAAATCCATGGATTTAGAATTCTAAATCCTCAATAAATCTGATTTTCCATGTTAAGTCCAGTGTAACTCCAATGATTTGAAAATCATTAAAGATCTCAAAACCTTAAAAACTTTAGAGGGTATGCAATCTAATCACTACCACCACCGGACCACACCTTTTATCAATGTTTCTTTTCATGTTTCATCCTAATCTGAAATGGGTAAGCTCCAATAAAACAGAAATGGTATATGAGATTGTTATAGGCATAGTTGTTAAAATCTTACAATTTACAAATTTGAATCTTACGATACAATATGATTTTTAAAGACAACAATTTGGATTTTATAATAATACAATATGATTTTTTAACAACCTTATGATTTTTGTTATTTAAATGTTAGTTTTACCAAAATATGATTTCTCATTTATGATTCAAGTAATATTTCAAATACTACTCTTACAAGCTATTCATGATCACAAGTAATTAAAAAATCATATACATAACTATCTTTTTAATCTTGAACAATGTTTACATAAATGTAAAATGATAATGAAGTTGTATATATAATATTATCATCATTTTTTGTCATTTTACCAATATGTTTTGAATACCAAGTGCATAAAATATGAAAAACCTTTTTATAGATTTTTTTAAAAAAAATATCCTTCTCCTGAGAAAATTATAAAAAATCTTTTGATTTTATGATACAATTTGTGATTCAATATGATTTGATTACTAAAACAAAACAATTTTGATTTTCAGAAGATTGGTTATAGGCTTTCAACATGCACATAAAATAATAATTAAAAAAATCCCCATCTGACAAATTAATGTTACAAGTACAAGGAACTACAACAACTGAGAAGAAAAAAGATGTTTTAAGTAGAAAAAACTCTGTTTTTTTTTTTTTTTTGTATGATGATAGTTTTATTGCAAAAGGAAAAGATACAACAGAATCCCAGCTGTGTTTGCAGAGCACCTTCCATGTAGGTGAGAACAATAAAGATTTTTTTCCTATGATGCCAAGGCACCATACATGGATGTAGCAAAGACAATGACCTTACAAATATAAGTGAAATAGTGATTTTACACATAAACAAAAAGTATCAGATATGACAAGAGACAAAAACCATTGCTACCCATTACTTTGGATAATATTGAGAGTCAATAATTAACTTCATTAGTTCCAAAAGTGGCAGCTGTAGAATCTGCTATTGGTTTAGCCATTTTCTTTATCACTTTGCAAGTCAGAGGGATTATTGCTATAGAATTTCAAAATTGAATTCAGGGTTAAACATGACCATTTTAGACATATAACTATCATGTTCCCCAGGTCATTTTTTGGATTTGATGATAAAAAGTTGTGCTTTTAAAAAATTGTAGGAAAGAATGCTTTTGATAATAAAAAGTCAAATTGATTTTTGGCTTGCTGGTTTTTGACACAAACTAAAAAGACAAACGAGATTGAATTTCAACTCATAAGAAAGGTTAGATACATCTAACGACCAGGTGGTTGTATCTTTTGTTGAAATGGAATGGAAGTCAAAACTCCCAATATGCAGTCTAGATTGCTGACCCTCCCCTTTCTAACTGGACTGACTAAGGGAATGGACAATTTGACCTCATGCATCATGGTCACTATCTAGGTATACATATGATAACATCCTAGACAAAAAAGCATTTAGTGGATATTTGTTATTGGCAATAATTAGCATGTCAATGGAAATAAATTTATTTCCATTCTTGTACTCGGTATGAGTTGCAATCAGCCTATTTATAGGCTACCCTAAATAATGGAAGGCAAGAGAGAATTTCCGTTGAAAATAACAAATATCCACTAAATACTTTATTTTCTAGGGTGCTATCAGCATATAAATGCATAAAATTCCAAGTAGCATGTTAGGTTTTAGAGCAACATAAAATACAGACCAATGAAAGGCTTTGATGACAGGGCAATGGTGGTGACCAGTTACAAAAGATAGAGAGAGAAATACAAAAAATGAGAAAAACAGTAAAAAAAAAAAGAAAAAGATCGCAAGTAGAAGAAGAATACAAGAGACCAGTGGACAAAACAAAAGCATGCTAATTATAACAATAACTAAAATTCAAAGCTCTCCTATAATGCCTAGGATTGTCTAGGATGCTATCAGCATATAAATGCATAAAATTCAAAATAGTATGTTAGGTTTTAGAACAACAAAAAATATGCTAAATGGAAAATACACTGAATGGGGACGAATGGGGACGAGCCCAAATAGAAGGAATGATGACCAATGAAAGGCTTTGATGACAAGACAAGGATGGTGACCATGTCACAAAAGATAGAGAGAGACAAATACAAAAACTGAGAAAAACAGTAAAAAAAATGATGGCAGGTAGAAGAATATGAGAGACCATTGGACCAAACAAAAGCATGCTAACTATAAGATACCTAAAATTCACAGCTCTCCTACAATACTTATTCATGAGAGCATCACAAAAACTTAAAAAACCTAAATTTTAATCTAAAACTCTCCCAACCCATCCTGCCATAGCATCGAATCTTCCTACAACCTGATAGACACCAATAACTCAATAAGCCTTCAATGTTTTCAAAGTGCACTCAATAAGACTTTGAATTGGCAGACTCCAACATAAACAATATATAACAATTAACAATCCAACCTCCTAAAAATCTAAACTGCCCTAGGAAGCACGGATACTTCAAAATTAGTGAAGTACCCGCCGGGTACGGCTCGGATACGTACCGGACACGTATCCAATTAATTAAAAAATATTTTAATTATGGATACTCCCCGGATACACGTATCTGGGTCAGGATACGGCAACAAATAAAGAGGATACTGCCGGGACACGGCCGAGACATTCCACACGGAATACGCCTCAAGAGAATAAATGAAACGGCGGAGAGAAAGAATGGAAAGAGAAAAAAGAAAATATGGAGAAAGGATTGAAGAAAAAAAATCGCTTACACCTGCTTTCCTTTCTCTTCTCTGCGTCTTTTTCTTCTTCGTTGATGGCAAAAATACAGAGAACAGCGGCGGCTAGAGTTTGATAGAGAGAGGGAAAGAGAAGAGGGTATGAGGGTTTGCAAGTGATCAGCCGTCTTTTTTAAAAGGAACTCGCGTTAGCTTACTAAATCACGCGTGTGTAATCTAATATTTTGTAAAAAAATTATTTTAAAGAGAAAGTAATAAAATTTTATTTTAAATACAATATTTACATATGCGGGAATTAAAAATTATAATATTTTTTTTATTTACCTTATTACAATAATTTAATATTATATTTACTATCTAATATTTTTACCATTATCATTATTATTAAAAGATCTTCTTTATTTTTATTATATTAATATAACGCAATTACCTATTGCTCATAATTTTATCTAATTATTATTAATGAAAAATAAAATTTCTTTTTTCAAATAAAAGAAAACATAATCATTATAATAAATTTCATTTTAAAGTTAAAAACTTAAAATATTATGATAAGTACCTTTCTTGATTTGACTTTAAAAAAATAATAATAACTAATTACATTGTTATTAGAATGGATTTGAAAGCTAAAATGAATTTGTAAGATTCAATCCATGATAATGGATAATAGACAAATATTTAGAAAATATTAATCTATATGTATATATTGAAATACTTTATATTTTTTAACGTAATAACTAGTGATTATTAAATTCTAGTCTATATGTATATATATATATAATAATTTTTTAATTCGGCGTATTCCGCCACACCCGTATCCTAGTTTTTTAAAATTTGTCGTATCCCTGTATCGAATACATATCGTATTCAATACACGTATCCGTATCGGTGCTTCTTAGAAACTGCCCTAAATACCCAAAAAAGGGCTATAGTGTCCCAATTTCTGAAACCTTGCAATGAGTTAGAAAGTCTTATCCAATTAGAAAGGCAAGTGGCAAAGTATATGATTGCACCAATTTTGTGGTATTGTGAAATTGAAGATAAATTGAAAACGACCCAGTAGGAATGACCAAAAGGAACGGTCCAAATAACAAGGACTTGCAAATACAAACCCTCAGAAAAAGAACCTTTCAGGTAGTGAACCCTCTCTCCATCCTCCCTCTCCTCTCTCACCCCAGTGGGGACAGGGCCACAGTTGCATGTGGATTATGAGGGTTATGGATAATAACAAAATGAGATTTGTAGAATCCATCACTTAAAGGTAACAAAAACACTTAATTAATTTTTTTTTAAAAAAAACAAAGTACAACGATACAATAGATCATGTCAAAGCCAATAAAAGATATAGAATAATACAATTGCTGACGGTTCATATCATAACGACTCCATGTAAGGATCATGTCTGTCCATTCCTGGTTGTGTAAGAAAACCAGCCACCCCATTTGTCAATCATCTAACATGTCTAACAGTTACCTCCCTATTAACACATAACCTCCTAATGGCTCCAACTTCTGTCATCAACTTCCAAGATGGCTTAACTTTTTCCT
Source organism: Chimonanthus salicifolius (assembly GCA_013350335.1). Classification (NCBI taxonomy): domain Eukaryota; kingdom Viridiplantae; phylum Streptophyta; class Magnoliopsida; order Laurales; family Calycanthaceae; genus Chimonanthus; species Chimonanthus salicifolius. The sequence goes on from CM023537.1 coordinate 52,417,258, forward strand.
TTAGCCCATGAAATCACATCTTTTTTTTGGAATGGTAATCATACTAGTAAAAAGAAAGCACCAGAGATGCAAGAACAAGTACTAAGAAAGCAACAGGAAATCCCAACAACAGGAGAGCCCTACAATCCGTAATACTGGACATACAACATAAGATAGGTCAGGAAGGAGCCCAACATGAGCAAGTTCAGAGGTTGGGCACAGGACACTCGGAGCGCCTATTCCATTCTCGGTCACGTGGAGGGAGCAGGAAGGACGCTGCAAATGTCGAGGAGCCACAAGAAGTCCGAAATGCGCACTAGTCCCATGAATGCCAATGACCGATGATAGTAGTAGGTAGGCTGATCGGTGACGGAAGAGACGATGAACAACAGGAACAGGAGAGGCCGTAGGGACATTGACACAGGAGCCACATGCTATATCTGCAGAAGGCTACCTCAACCGGAGAAGAGAGAGAGGACTAAGAGAGAGTAAAGGAGGCTCACTAGAGATGAACAAAGCCTGAGATCTGGAAACAACAATGGAAAGAGATAGACGAGCACGGGACGACAAAGTCGATCGGGCATGGCAGAGGCACGACGAAGGTGCTCCACGAAGTGAAATCAGATTTGATGTCTGCCCACAAGGGAGCGACTGGAAGGTCAAAGGAGATAGGTCGGTAGCAGTGGAAGAAGGGCGAACGTTGCCAGAGAGATGGATGATGGAGCGTCAGGATTGCAAATCTGCAACAGCCGGAACGAGAAGATCTGCAGACCAGCAAATCGGAGCGACGAGGAAGCTCGAGGCAGAGACACCATCCTCACCGTGGCCAAACAAGGGGCATCAAAAGTGGTTCTCCACTTCTCCCTCTACTGGTGATGTTGCAAGCAGCAAAGGGAGAGGGGGAAACTTCTTCTTGGAGGACGACGAAGGAGAGAGGTTAGAGGTTTAGGGTTTTTTTTTGCCGCTCTTTCGCTTCTCTCTCCCAATTTTGATTGAAATTTTAGTTGAAGTTTTTTACGCCATGCAATCACATTAGTTGAATCTCTCTCCACAATTAGCTTCCACTCCTCAAAGCTCACCCAAAGCTCCAATGCCCTCCTAATTCCTAATAGCTCCACCTCAATGAAATCTCTAGCAACAACTGAATCTAAGAAAAACAACCTGATCTCCCCAATTGTCATATAGGAGTCCAACAACTATCGATCTTGATTTGCCTCTAACAGGCTCATCAATAATAAACCATCACCTTCCAACTCCTTTGATGAGAACTCATCCATACGTTTACAAACACAACATAGATACAGTTTAAATTTTTCTAATCAACCAAATGATATTTCTTCTTATCGGTCACTACATCCCATATACATATAACCCTTTTAGATCTTTTCTTGCTACTTGATAGGAATTTTAAAGAGGGATATAAATAATAAAATGGAAAATTATTTAGAATCAGCTCAATGAGGGTGATTCAACTGCCATAGAATAGATGGGACTCTTTCCAAGAGGAAAGCCTTGTCCGAACCTTTTAAATAACCGGTTCCTATAAAGTTGGAGAGTTTGGGTTACCACCTAAGGGAAAGCCCAAATATAGAAAAGGAAATTGTACCTTGGCATGTCTAATGGATGATGAAACATGTAATTGTCCTTTGATGAGTGGAGACCAACAATTGCACTGATACATTTGTTGACCTCAATTCTCAAAATAGCTAGGAAACATTAAAACACACTGAACAAATTAACGAGCTACTCCTCTGCCTTTGAAAATGACACTAGTGCCATCCACAAAGTGCAAGTGAGCAAGGGCAAGACCAAGAATTTTAATTTTGGAGTGGGGCTGCCCAACATAAAAAATGTTTACGTAATACAAAGATTGTAATTACAAAGAAGGTCCATACTTTATCCATTTAAAGACCCCATAAAAAATGTTTACGTAATACAAAGATTGTAATTGCAAAGAAGGTCCATACTTTATCCATTTAAAGACCCTATATGAAAGTAGAGATACCTATAATAAAGAGTTGCACCAAAATGTTGCAATTATCATTTGATATCAAATATGGTTGAGCCAAATCATATTACGATTCTTTTCTTTTTTTCTTTTTCTTTTTCTTTTTTTGAAATGGTAATAATAAAAGCACTAGAGGTGCAAAAAAAAAAATATTATGTTTCTTTTTTAAGTCCTTCACATAAGCATTATGCACTTATAATTAGATCATCATTTACATGTGCACCTTATGTGTGACCCACCCTAAGCTCATGTGGTGGGTGTGTTTGAATTTGGAAAGGTATACGCTTGAACACAAAGCCACTGAAAATCACCTCGATTCAATCAATGAAGTCATGCTTTTAAGCCACCAAAATTTGATCACTTTATATATTTTCAATCTCTAAACATTTGTGCCTTTAAAACCATGATCTAATTAAGGTGATTTTATTATGTCCCACTTTAAAAATGAAAATAAACCTTTCCAACTAGCCTATCACATGAGAACAATGTGGGCATTAAATATCTTCTGCACAAGTGCACAAAGAACATATCTTACAAAATTATGTAAGGACTTGTTATTGGTGAGAAATTATGTATTTGTGAACTTCTTTTCTGAAAAGAAAACCATGAACTTGATTAAAATAGGGGAAATGGTAAACTTATCCCAAAGTTATATCATTTTATACCCTCTACTGATGTGGCAAGTCATCATTGGTATCTTAGCTAAACTCTAGAAAAGTCAACCAATGATTTGCCACGTGAGCTTGAGGGTACAAAAGAGTAGAACTTAAAGGTACGTGTAGCATCTCCCTTAAAATAAATAAGGGAACAAATACAATAGAAAAAGTGACCAAGGTGGTCAAAGAAATACAAATACAACAAAAAAGGACCAAACTTGTTTATTTGTGAACTTGTTTTTGGAACAAGGGTATCCCCAACCCACATTGGAGGTGAGACTAATCCAACGAATATGTACAAACCTCCCAACCCACACATACTAGTTTAGTCGATGTGGAGTAACCTCATGAGGAGTGGTCCAGAGGGGTCTGAGCGTAAATCGACTAAAGACCTCCCATCATGAGGGGAACTTCTTGACCGTCAGGCCAACCCCCTCTAGGTTTATTTGTGAACTTGTTTATTGCAAAATAACAACTTTTAGAAAATCTATATTTCCACCACTTGAGACTTGTCCTGTGCAACAAGTTTTTGCACATTAACAGACTTACAGCAGAAAGAAAGGGATTGAGGAACTAGATAAATTTCTTTGTTGGAGAGTTTTAAGAAAGAAGAGATGGAGAAAAAACAAGGAATTATCAACTCGGAATAGTTAGAATCTAGGGATTTTGGGAAAGAATGGAAACCAAAAAATAAAAATTCCAGAAACATAGATTGGACAGCGAATGTCGATGCTCAACAATACTTAAACCTCATTGCACAAAAGGGAACTACATACCCCCGTCTGCCCACCCCCACCCTTGCAAGTGAGAGATAGCCAATTGGAGCAAGCTATGCGGAAACCTTGAAATAATCTTATTTGTCGAACTCTTTGGAGCATGTCACACAAGCCTTCCATAACAATGGAAAGGGGATTAAGGGTTATCTTGTCTCAAGCCTCTCTGAGACTGAAAGAAGCCACATAGAAAATCGTTCGCCAATACAGATAAAAAGCAAGTGGGTATGCACTCTTTAATCAAAGAAATTCATTTGCCATCAAATCCAAATTTTTGTAACATATAAAACAAAAATGACCAATCCATATGATTGTAGGCCTCCTCCATAATCCACTTTATATACTGCTCCTGGTAAAGGTCTCATTTTTGGATTCTTCACAAACAACCCTTATTTCATGAAAGACAAGATGAGAGGAGGGTATTCATTTTCCATTAGTGGAAATGACATACAGCTCGCAAGGAAACAGTGAAGCATAAGAAAATAATAATAACGAAGAAAAAAATAAAAATAAAAGTAGTATCTAAGACTATAAAATTAGATTTTTTTTCTCTTTGCTTGGGCAAGGCTCTTGGATATGCAACCACAATGCCCTAAATCCATAAATCAAACCACAAAATTAGATATTCGAACATCATAAACAAAGCCCAAGACCCAACAGGGGAGAGAGAGCAAGAGAGGTGTAGTTTGTTACCTGGGGAGGGAGGAGCGAACCGAAAGATGGAGAAGAGAAATGGTACAGATCGATTGAGCAAGGGCAGGACAGTCGGTTAAAATATCAAGACGGACTGCAATTGGGGATGCCACACTGGATTTTGAACCCTCAACGGGCAAGTTGTTTGCAACTTTGGATTCTTTAACTTCTTGAGTTTTCAATAACTTGATAATATTTTAAAAAATTTGAGTTATAGCAAATAATATATATATATATATATATATATATATATATATATATATATATATATATATATATTTGATGATGAAGGTGTTTAGAAGTCTCATCTGAATTTGGACATGGGATATTTTAACTCGACTAGTCATGGACATATGTAAACCTCCCAATCCTACACACCCAAGTAAGCAACTTTAGAGAGTGGCCCATAGGAGAGGTGTTGAGCGTCAATCGAACTAAAGACATCCCTTCATTAGGGGAGTTTTTTGAATGTTAGGCTAACCCCTTCTTGAGTTACAAATAAAATATATTTTAAATTTATATAAAAAATAAAAATGGATGAGTAAGTATGAAAGTTATTTTTTTAAGAAATTATGTGTTTAATTTAACCATCCATTTTTAATTAAAATCAGATAAAGTAAAATTTTAAATATATTTAAAAAAATATTTTAATTAATAAGATTGATTGACTAAAAGAATAAGAAGTGTTTAATTATTAAAAAAAAAATCTCCATCTATGGCATTTTAAAATCTAGACTCTAAACAAATAGAGATGAAAGCAAGCTAGTTACAAAATGGAGAGGAGAGATGAAAATGAAAAAAATATATACACATAAAACTTCATTATAATAATTAGAGTTGGAACATTGAAGTAGCCCTCACATCTTAAACTCAACTGTGCAACTTAGCTGTGAAAAATGGGGAGAACAAAAGAGAAACAGAAAAATGAGAATGAAAATTGTCACAAGAAGTTGTCATATTTAACCCCAAATCTACCATTAAAAATGAAGTCTTGAGTAACTGTAGCTCTAGATCTACCATTAAAAAGAGTTTTGATCAACTTACACATCTAGATTTCTATGTAGCAATAAATTGAATGGTTTTTTAAGACTTCTGAAAAAAAAAAAAATTACGTGTGAGAAATTGTGGAATTCCCAGTGCAAAACTCCCACGGGTGAGCCCACTATCCCTAGGACACACCAAAGTTAGACCATGGAGGCTCAAAAGCTATTTAAAACTATTTCACCATTTAAAACTAAGAAAGCTCTCAAATATTTGTTGTAAAATACATGAAAAAATAAAGAAAAATAAAGAAAGAGAGCTTTAAATATTAAAGAAAAGGTTGTCCTCCCGTGGGTGATAAGACAAAAACTTGCAAAAGAAATGAATGAGATGAAAGGTCAATGGAAATCTACCATAATTAGGTTTGCAGACTTTCAGGGTTGGCACTATATAAGCCCGGCCCAATAATTACTGGGCTGGAGGCCCATGTCCAAGCCCAAGACGGAATGAAAATCGAAGTTACAAATTCATGTTCAAGCCCACCTATTTTTGGCTCAAACACTTTGAGGTTTGAGCTTTCGGACAAAATCCTTGTAATTCATTAAATTCAGCCTTAAAACCATTTTTCTACTTACATAAATTTTATGTATATTTTAGTTATTGGCATCACACAAGTATCATAAATTAATCTAAGTCACTAAATCTAATTCTAAAGGCTTTATTTTTATTTTTGTCATTGTTGAAAGTCTTCAATAGTTTTAAGTTTCAAAGATTCATTTAACAATCACCTAAAATTATTATTTTTTATACATAAGGCAACGCAAAAGAGCTAATTTAACCAATTTTCTAAAAAGATGGGAATGTAGAATTAAAACATATTTAGGTTATTCAATGATTGTTGAAACCAGGGGTTATGGGCTGATATATTTGCCGATATACCGATATTGGATATCGGCCAAATCTTTCTCTCATTTTTTTTTTTTTAATATTGGTGGGTTTTATTTAATAAAAAATTAAAAAACATGTAATTTTTTATTTTTGGAAATTAGAAAAGCAAAATATCAGCCAATATAAGCCCATGGCCAATATCAAATTTAAAAAAAAAAAATGTTATTTATAAATATCATCCCATATTTGATAGATACATCGGCCAAACCATATTAACTAATATAGATATTGTATGGTCATATGATTGCATGATTGCCTCGAGAGAACCAACAACCCTCAAAAACTAGCTTATGAGGAATGATGTTTGAGTTATTGTTTAAATGGATGCATATTATATTAAAAATTATGTATATGGAAATCATAATTTTGAAAGTATTTGGTAGGGTGAAGGGTTCCAGAAACATATCGGTCACTATATATCCCCTATACGTGTGAATACTATTTGTCCATTTCAAATTTTTTTTTTAATTTGTTTATTTAATTTTTTTTTTTAACAATTCTTTTTAAATTTTTTCTCTAGAGATGTCTTAATGAAATTATATAATTTGTAGAATATTTGCAAATTAATGATATGTGTTTTTTGATTTTACAAATTTTCTAATATTTTCATAAAATTCAAATTTTCTATGAATTTTTTAATTATTTTCCACACGCATTATATTTGTGGTAATATGTATAATGAAATAAAGCAAATACTAATTTTAAACCAAAATATACTTACAATAGATTTGCATTGTAAATGTAGCAAAAGATATTTCCTATGTCAAACTGAAGTGACTTATTACATGTATATACACTAGTCAGTTATCTAATTAATTTTAAAAAATAAACCAAATATATACAGGCTAAATAGGCAAAAAAAAGCCCACTGGACTTTCACTGGATTTTTTATGGGCCCACACTGCAGCCTCACCGTATACATGTGTTCAAACTTCAAACTTATGAGTTCGAGCAGGTTTTAAACATGATTCAGTTGAATTTATACAAATAAAATCTCCAACTAAAATCTGTGAAGGTTGTCTTGACGGTCAAAAACCTACCTGAGATGTAGGAAGTCTTGAATTCGAATCACTCACAATACAAAAGACCGACTCTCCATAGTCTTATCCGGTATGTGTGGATAGAGAAGTTTGCACATGCCCACTCAAGCCAAGTAGAATTAGATCGTCTTTGAATTGCTTGTTCATGGTAAGTGAACTAGGCAAGTACACTAGAGAAGCTCTCTACAGCTGATTTGTGCACCAAAATTTACAAATGGAGCAGCTGCTCTGGTGTTTGCATATTGCCCATAAACTACATTGGTTTGAGAAAGTGCACACATTCAAAACAAGCTAAAAACCCAATCAGATGATTGGCCAAAGATGAAAGGAGTTGGTCACTAGGTAACATCATAGCCATTAATCCCATATCTAGAGTTGAGTTGCAACACAGTTTATTTTATTGTAAACAGGTCAAGCTATGAACATGTTCACACAACCTATATACAAACAGAGTGGTGACAACTCTTCTATTTCCACAAGCACAACTATGTCTATGTAAGATGACCATTTGAGATCTCTACAAGTCCCCTGTTTGGCATCACAGTTCTCAAATAACAACTTTTCTGCTATCTGTTCTTCCATGTTAATAATGCACCTCAGACTCTCACCCTTCAACATGTAATCAAAAGCCTTGTTAATCTCAGAGAAAGGGATTTCATGAGTGATGAACTTTTCCAATTCTAACTCCTGCAAAACATCAGACCTCCAGTTTTTACATGACCAAGAGCAAAACTTGCAAATGTTTCTGATATGCCAAAGGGTATAATTATATATAAAAAAAACATACCTTCCTTTTGTACAAATTGACAACAGAAGGGAGATCAGTTCTTGGTTTATAGTTCCCAAAGAAAGTTCCTTTGAGAGTCCTTTCATTAAGGATGTTGACCGGATTAGTAGTGAAAACTGCATCCTTGTTGGGTACTCCTACCAGAACAGCCACACCCCAGCCCTACAAACATGAGCTAATGTTACATGGCGCGCTGACAGAATTATATACAAGGTGATCAATGTGTTCTGAGTGGCCGGCCATACATCATGAGCACATTCAAATGCAGATATCATGGAATCAATGTGTCCGGTGCAATCTACACTACGATCGACCCCACCGTTAGTCATTTCAGCAATCACCTAAAGTCAGTCAAGGAAGTGAGAATTGTGAGGCAAAGAAATCCTTTACATGCTATATCTTACCAAAACTGAACAATATAAAATACCTCCTGAACGGGTTTATTGTGATCCTTTGGATTAATGAATTCAGTGACACCAAACTTCTTTGCTGGCAGAGGAAAGAAGACGACCATGAAGAGAGTTCTGAAACATGACTAGTTATTGGAAATCATTGACTGATGAGAGTTTGGTGGGTATTGAATTACCTTCCTCGAACCTTCTAGAATTCAAGTCAACCCCAATGATTCTTGATGCACCTGCAATCTTTGCACCTTCTGCAGCCTGTTAATGGACCAAGGTTAACAATCAGAACATCAGCCAAGATGATGATTTGAACACAGGAATGGGAAGTACAATCCAAAATCCTTATCTCACTTGGATGGCAACTCTCGGTAAAGAAACAATTTCCATATTTCTGACTGATTCAATAAAACTAAGAACAAAGATAGGAGCAGAGAACTGAGGCAGAAATCAATGTTTTATTGAGTCAGAGTTTGTTACTTAGTACATCTACTACACAAAACAGAACTACAGATGAATGATATATCTAAAATTCTCTCTTATCCATATTTACTGATGTCAGATACACTTAATAGGGTACTTTGTTAACTCAAATAGATAGCAGGTGCAACCCTGAGGGGTTAGGGTGATGGTCAATTCCCGCCCTTGTTTGTAGGAGGTCTTGGGATAATTCTCTCTTATCTTTGACTAATATAAAGTTATGTGATGTAATCACTGACACAGATGTATCCCACTTACAGCAAGGCCTACAGCACCCAATCCAAAGATAGCAACTGATGCGCCTTTCTTTGGTTTAGCCACGTTTAGAGTAGCCCCTAAACCTGAAATTTAGGAGGAAGTGGAACACATAAACATCAACAATCTTAAGGAAAAGGTACAATAGGAAAAAAAAATCCACATTAATGCCCAAACACCTGTTGAAATACCACAACTGAGGAGGCAAACCTTATCAAGTGGTGCTGAAGGATCAATTTTTGCCAAACAACCGGCATGGACGACTGTGTATTCACTAAAGGTGGAAATGCCAACAAAGTGGTTAATGGGTTTTCCATTGATTGAAAATCTAGACTTCCCATCATTGAGCATCACTCCTCTGTCAGTATTTATTCGTAAGAGTTCACACATATTGCTTTCCTCTGATTTGCAGTGAGCACACTCCTTGCACTCCCCAGTAAAAACAGGGAGCACATGATCTCCCACTTGAAGGTCAGTCACATCTTCACCCACACTTTCCACAATCCTACAAGAATTTACAACACAAGCACCTAATTGGAAATAGAAACGCACAAAAAATAAACGAAAAAACAAACCACAGATCAAATGCACACCAACATAGAGATCTTATGTAGTTCCCTTTCAGTATTCAAACCAGATCTACTATGCTCAAAGCCAAGAAAAACGAAGAAGAGACAACTGACCTATGTTACAATTTTTGCTCATCTATCCTCTGTCACGAAAGGGACATTATATACTGCCCTGATTAGGGTTTACACGGGTGCAATGTAAAATTACATAATTGGCCTCCATTAAAAAAATCGGTTCGGCGGCCACGACCGGACCAGTACAGTACATATCTGAACCTAACAAGTAAGCTATATCTCAAGGGTAGATTAGATGCCAAACAGGACAAAAAAGCACCAAAATCATAAATCTTTATGAGAGTCAGAATGCAAATTTCGACAAATCTTGAACATGCAGTGAGCTTGGAAACAGTAACATGATTATAAGATCCACTGTTCAAAAGCTAGTAAACTACTTAGTTGCCTGCTCTTATCATTCCTCCATCACTAAGAGGAGTTGAGCATTTAACAAGATATTTTGTTTAAGAGATTGGAATTTCTTCTCTCTTGAGAAAGCAAATGAACATACCTTTAAGGATTCACACAAGAAAGTAGTAGTTCCACTTAATCTCAAGCATTATATTAGTCCCGTATCTCTCAAACACTAGATTGATGCTAAAGGCTATAACTTTTGAGAAAATTTGTTCTTCATTCCTACTGCAGGACTCAGAAATTAGAATTTCAAACAATCAAGTAATTCATTCATACTGTATTTAATTGAAATTAAACAGAAAGAGAAGATAAAATCAATAGATACATGGTACAAGTGTACAACATACCCAGCTGCTTCGCGTCCAAAAATGCGAGGAAACAATGGCTTTTGACCCTGAATATCCAAATTTGGATATGCAAACTCAAATTATATCAAAACAAGAACTTAATATGAATAAATAACAATGAGAAAAGAAAAACTTAAGAGCCATTCATTCACTTGAGAAAAGAAAAATAACAATTCACAAATGACATTCCTTTTCTTAATCCTGCTTAAGCAAAATTAACAAATCGCTGTTTTTTTTTATAAGATGTTCCTCATACACTCCTACTTCGCTTGGGGCGATCAATGATGCTAGACATGCTTGATTAGGAAATTTTAAACATGAATAGAAAATTAACAAAAAGTTATCTTGGTCAAGTCAATCAAATATTTTCTAAAGCTTCATAAAAATTAAAAATAACATAAAGTCATGAAAATTTGAAGACTTAAAAAATAAATATATTGATCTAATCTAATTTTTGAGAAAACAACAATATTCAAACATAGGCTTTTCCATTACACAAAAACAAAGTGGGCTCTACAATGGAGAGCATCCTAACAGTGTCACAAATAAGCTCATGTTCAGGTGATCATTTGTCTTCAAATGTGTGATAATTAGTGCTCTAATCAGATACTATTTTTCCTCCTTTTTAAAAAAAAAAAAAAAAATTGAAGTCTATGTTAGATACAAATTTAAGAGAACTCTCAAGGACAAACTCAATTGGAAAACTAAATTAAACAGATAGAATAAATAAAGATTACTTGATCAAAGGGATTTCTCTTTTTTTTTTGGATAATATGGTTATCTTCACTCTATATTAGAGGTGAGACTAATTCCACGAATAAAGTATCTTGTCAAGTAAGTCTAAGAAAAGTCGAACTTAAGACCTCCAGTCCAATCCCAGAAGCTTAAAATTCAATCAATGGTGAGAGAGACAGAGATTCGTTTGTCTTGTGAAATGCTGATGGAATTACCTTAGCCGTGGCAAAGGGAAGTATAATTGATCTTGATCCTAACTTCCATAAATAGTGGCTGAGCCACTGTTATATAATTTTCTTTATGAATTGACAATTTTGGTATGAATTTAATAATTAATTAAATTCAGTTCATTATTTGATTCATACCTAATTATTAAAAATAATTCAATCCTCATCTTGAATCATCAATGCTTTACAAAATTATAATCATAATGCGGAAATATGCTTCATAATTTAAATTATACCGGAGTCCATCGCTTAAATCCAATGATATTTTAGTGTTGATTCTTAAATGTATTTGCTTTAGATCCTTTCCGCAAATAGAGTACAAACAAGGAGAAATTGATGCCTTTGATTTCTTTCTCTTGCTCTTCTTTAGTTCTCTGTAAAGGTTGCTTAATGTGATGGAATTGTTGAAGCAGAGAAAAACGTTTCAGAGCAGAGATAAGGACTCTTAGGCGGTTAGAGAATATATAGGCACTTCCATCAAAGTAGCAATAATCGAATCCACCTCTTCATAACCGACACTTTCTTTTGATTATGTGTCCTATGTTTGACTCAAGTTAAATGGGTCTTAATGACGTGTGGGTCATATTATTTTTCAGCCACCTCAACATGCTCTATCACCATAGGTTTGCCTGCCTCCCATGCAACGGCAGCTGCAACTCAAATACACACACGCTTCATTAATACTCAAGAACAAAAGTTCAACAATTTAAAACATAATTCAACCAGACTAAGCTTCTAAGATTAGACTTAGATTAAAATATCGAACTTAAGCCCACGATTTTTCTGCCGTTTACCTCTGCAGGAGATGATACGACCTTCTGTGGTTGATGACATGACAGAGATACTGAACAGTCTATTTGTTTGGCTGAGAAGTGAAAATGAGAGGATGGGACGACGGAAGAGACTAAAAGAGAGAAAGCAGAGGGTATAAGAGAGAAGGAATAGATAGCGATGAGTTGTGAACAGCGAGCACATGGCAGAACGTCAGTCGACAGAATCCACGTTTCACTCGCCGGAGCCTCCAACAGCTAAGTGGATGCAACGTGCATCTAAATGGACGACGGACAAAAGGAGCCGTTTTGGCTTTACCGATTTATTATTTAAATTTAGAAATATAACTAACTATATAATATTAAATATTTTAAAGATAATAATAAAATCACTCCTATTTATAAGTAATAGAATAGAGGCACCTATAAGACTAAGATGCCTCTTCTCTACGTTAAAACGTCACCTAATGGCCTTATAATATAATTTTAATTAGATGAAAATTATTAATAAGTTTGGTTAATAGATTTAAAAAATAAAATAAGAAATTAAAAAAATCTTATTAAATATATAATTATCTAATTTAAATTAATTGAAATAGACCATTTAAGTTATATAATTTAGTTGTTTAAATTTGATCAGTAAAAAGAATTAATAAACTTTATGTTATTTGAGAGAGAACAAAAGAATTTCATTAAAAGAGAAAAATAAAAAGAACAATAAAAACAAAACAAAAGGAGGTCTAAAAGAGTTAGACCACCACGACAACTGAAGAAAATAAAAGACAACAGAGAGAAAGATCCTTTGCAGAGCAGCTAACGTTAGCCAAAGAGATATTCAATCTTACAATTAGTCCCCTAATTTTCTTTGTAATGGTAATCATCTTGCAGAAAGATTGTTTAAGACCCATGGTCTACTTAATTACATTTATTGAGTCCCCTTCAACAACAAATGACATATGATTTTATCTTATATTAATATATCGAAAAATTAAAATTAAAATTTAGCCACGATCACTTAAAACTAAATAATGTCAACCTCTATAGGTTGTTGATTTTGTGTTCAATTCACATTCAATTTTAAAAATTCACTTTCATAATTTGTGTGGATCGTGTTTGATGGGTGAGCTTCGATGCTGTGTCTTTCCAGCATCACCCATTGCCCTTCCATGGTCCCAACAATTGGGCTGCACTCCAGTTTCATCTTTGAAGAAGTTACAACTCTTGATATGATTGTCAGCCAAACAATGGCAATAGGGGACAACCAAAAACTTTAGCCAGTGCCAGGTGCACCCGAAGAAGGACATGGCTCCATGAAAATGAGATTACCGGTAGTTATCTTGTGTGGGTGTAGGACGTCATCAGAAGTGAGGGTTTTAGGAGAACTAATCTAACTCCAAAAGTTTGAAGGAAATTTCCCCCTCTTCATTCTGAAAAAAAAACCATGTAAACAGGCTGAACTCGGGTTAGATTTAGATAAACCCAAATTTAAATCTATTTAATAGTATAGGACTTACAATATATATCCAAACGCCAATGCATCTAAAAGTGTTAGATTCAGATTCATATTCGACATATTTCTAAATTTTAAAATATTAGCATTCTGTTCTATAAAGAAAAATTAGATTAATTAAATAATCAAGCTCTCTTATTAAAATAACTTAAATTTATACAAAACTCATGCAACATGTTACCAGTACATATTATGAGAAAAAAACTATAAAAATAAAATTAATAAATATATTTAACAATATTTATTAAGAATAAATATATAATTTGCATTATTGTCGTTCGAATTATTGAGTTATCGGATTTAGATATGGCTAGATCCAAATTCACATAAAAAAACAAGCAAACCTTAGTTTTTTATTCAAACTTAGATCTAAAAATTTGAATGGATTTAAACCTAAAACTAATGGGATAAATGACTTGATGATTGGTGATACTCCCTTTCTGCTTTAGAAACAAGTAAACAACTCAGTAAAAGGAGATACAGCCTCAAGAGCCAACAGATTTGATTTGCAGTAAGAATTACCTTCATTTATCCGTTGAAAATATTTTTTATATTAGAACTGGCAAAATTTGACTTGAAATAGACTCTAACTGATTTAAATCCATTTAAGAAGACCCAAAATTGACTTAAACCTAAAATAACCTAGAACCGAATAAGACCCAAAATGACCCACCGGACCCATTAGCAGTCTACTAGTTATCCAAACCAGAACCACCAAATGAACCATGTATGCATTTAAATATTTGGATTGAAATTGAATAGAATCATGTTTTGATTTACTTTAATGAGTTAGGGAAAATAAAATTTATCGAGTTATCCATGAATAGAATCAAATTCTATTATATTATATTCCCATTAAAAAAAGCCAGCACATATAGACACTCGAAAATTCTGTCCTAATACACCTGATTTCAAATTTTTGGGTGAAATGAACAAAATTGGGTTTCGGACGCCCAAAACAGCAGCTGAAAAACTTGCCAAAGGAGGGTCCCACCATATTCCGATCAGAGATCTGATAGTACAGATGGATAGACCATCAAAAAACGGAATGGGTACGGTGAGACCCGCGGGCAGAAACATTCTCCATCACCTGATCTAAGGCCAAAAAGCAGATCTGGCGGCACCAAAATTTGTGCCGCCAAATCTTCTTCTCGGCCTTAGATCAGGTGATGGAGAAGGTTTCTGCCCGCGGCTCCTACCATACCCATTCCGTTTTTTGATGGTCTATCCATCTGTACCATCAGATCTCTGATCGGAGTATGGTGGGACCCTCCTCTGGCCAGTTTCTTCGACTGCTGTTTTGGGCGTCCGAAAATCCATGATTTGGGTTTTTTTATTAGATCTAAGTGGATCCTGCACTTCTGACCCTAGGATTGACACCACCATGATCGTCCCTGGCCAACCTATCTACGGCTATGGAAGACCATGGGTTTCGATCAACGGTGGAGCCCATTGGAGTTTTTCTTATTTGGTCGATCGTTCGTCGGTCCGAAGGAACATTTCCTTCGACGGAAGAGAAAGTGGAAAGGCAAAACAGTCATTTCACCTAAAATTTTTAAATTAATTGTATTGGAACAGAATTTCCAAGTGTCTACATGGGCTGCCTAAAAAAAAGCCATCATTTACTCAAGCACTTTTTGGAAAGTTCAATCAATTTTTTCTTTAAATATTTACCCATTATTATATCTAGAAACACGATAAAATATTATTATTTGAAAGAACGCATGTTGAAATCCAGAAGAACAACGGTGTAGCTGTGATCCACCATGTAGGGTCCACTTAAAAAACTCCCACCAATCCCAGGAGTGGGGTGAGATGCATTATGAAATATGAATTACTTCCAAAAAAAAATTGAAGCATCTTCAAAATGAGGGCGGCTGCTAATTAGAAGGGGCAGAAGATATTTAAAACTGTAATTATTCAGTTATTCAATCTAACTATTAATAGTAATATATTATTCATAATGGACATAATTAAAATAATATAAAATATTTTTAATAATATGATAGAATATTAGACACACCATAATAAAAACGGAATTTTGGATTATCCATATCTATTGAAAACATTGTATTCAAATGCATTAATATTATTCATTTGATGGATGGCTATTGTTGGGTTTGTAAAAGGTATTTAGTAGTAAAATTTGACTTCATCTAATTACTCAATTTGGTTTAACTTATTTAATGAAAAGATAGTCTCAACTTGAACCCATTTATAAATAAATGGATCTAACGAGAAGTCTAAATATTGGCCGATATTATCATTTTTGAGTTCTTTGATTATCCTATATAGCTGATTTGATCATGTACTGCCGATTTTAGGTTGAAATATTACTAAGACAATACATATTATTGATATGATATATTTTTATTTTTACTTAAAAAAATATTGAGTTAATTTAGTTGGATATCGTCAACACACCGTTATTTTATTATATCAATTTCACTCATATTTGGATCTTGAACCTAACTGGCCCGACTATTACTATGTCTGTATACAACACATCTCATCATAAAAGATCTACACACATCAAAAAAGTAGTATCGTCCAGTAAAATATGGCATAGGTTCATCAATTTTTATTCTCTTTCAAAAAGTTAAATTAACATTAGACAGTAGAGACTACTATACATACTATCAATATATTTACCATTGTTTGCTACTAAAGAAGGGTAGCGATCTTTCCACAGATATTTTGTGTAAAGAGAAACAGAATTTAAGGTATTGTACATTTTACCCTTTTACTGTCATACGAAAGCATTTAAAAAGAATTCAGTAATCTGGTCACTGATCTGATTTCAATGATCCGGTCAGCTATTCTGTGTGAAAAAAACAGTCTCACTTAGATAAATTTCATTGAGCCAATTTATATTGTAATGGAAGGGCCAGTGATCCAACAAGCCGATTCGAAAGGTTCAGTGAGCCGGTTCGAAGGGCAAAATGGACAATACAATAAAACCTATGTCGTGTTACACAAACCCACTAAAGAAACATCATAACATAAAAATACTTCAACTGAAGTGAGCTTTATTCGGTGTCTCCATTACTAAAATCAATTATAAAGTTGGCATCACTTCTAACCTTTAAACTAGGTATTGTGACGTTAATGCTATTTAAGAACAGTTTATTTTAAAGGTAGTGTGTCAAATTCATTTATCTAATTGAGAAGGTCCTCGTTCTTTTGAAGATTCAGAAAGGGATTTCTGTCTCCCTCTTTTTTAATCAATCCACAACTTATGAATATTTTAATCCATTAGTGAAAAAAGAAGGCAGATTAAGTGCATTTCAGGAAATTTCCATAGCCTCATACAAGGAAGACCATGAATATATTATAGAAAGATATTGGCACTATTATGTTTCAGTTGTGATAATACTAAAGTACCAACCGATGATATAAAAATTAAAAAATCTAGGCCAGAGATCACTTCGCAGACATCAATGAACTTGAGACTGTTTAAATGTAGAGAAGTGAAGAAACTTTCTTAATTCTCCTGAATTTTATGTTTCGTTCACAGAGAAGGAGAAAGTGAAATCCAAATCCACAATTCTTCTCACTTCTCTTCGTGTTGAAGTCTCCACTTTTAACACTATTGGGGTAGAACGACTCTCAGAAAGAGAAGATTTACGGATATATAAATGATTTGGATTACTTCTGACTATCCTTTTGGGATGGAGACCCGGTCCTGATAAGTGGTAATAGTCATATTCCCCTAGCTGTCGGAGAGCCTACGTCGAGGGAAAAATTGTTGGAACAGCGAACAAATTCCACATTGATTGTGAAAGGATAGATTTAAAAACTTATAAAGGACTTAAATCACTCCACCTAATGAACTAACCTTTTAAGTTGGATATCCAATCTTAACACCACCTCTCTTCAATTTTCTCACTCTAAGAGACATCGGAAGAAGTCTCAAAATGCAGCCTTAGGCTCTTCTCATAGAGAAAAAGATAAATTTCACTTTCAAAAGCTCCACTCATGAAATGAACGGACGCCTTGAATTTAATTCATGCTCAAGCCCCTTTAGACGAGGACATGATAGATCTCCGAAATCCAAGGTTGATTATAGAATAGTGGCACTGTTACCGTACTACATCAAACATGCAAAAATGGGCGTATTTCACAACTGAAATCAATATAAGCCATACCTATAGAAGATGTAGTGGGATGACATAATGACTTGTATGTGTTAGATTTCTACAAATTTCAGAACCCCATCTCAATTCTCACGTTCTAACACCCTATTTGAAACCAAACCTTCTTTTGCAAAATATGGCAGGCTACATCTTAAAACAAGCTGCAGAGTATAAGACTCCAGCAAATGAAGGAGCTCTTCCCTGATTCAGAAATTATACAATTTTCCATTTCCATATAAGATATATTGCAATACATGACTCAGTCACCCACCCCATAAAGCTATTTCCCAAAATTCTAATACCCAATCAACCATATAATTACAAATGGCTGTGATGGTAGAAAACCTAGAGTCCTTTAGGGAAGATGACCCCCAAAAAGAGTTGGCCTAAAAGGGGGTCCCTACCTCACTCCTTGTTTCAGTTGGGCTGTACAATGCAGATCTGTTCCTTGGTCTGTTCTCTTCCAATTGCTTCACAACTTCATCCATATCAGGTCTAACAGAGGCGACAGGAGCACAACAACCCATGGCAAGTTTCAGTGCCTGCACCAATCCATCCTCCATTGGACTCCTTATCCCCTTCAGCAACTCCACGTCGAACAAATCCATCGTCGTCTCTTCCAACACAGCGATCTTCACCAATGATGGCAAATCTATAAATTCCCCACTTCTCACATCCTTTCCGGGCTTTTTCCCCAGCAGGATCTCTAAAAGAAGTATCCCAAATGTATAGACGTCCGTCCTTGAATTGCACTTCTTCATCTTGTTTAGCTCTGGTGCCTTGTACCCATCAGACTTAGCTGCCGACAACATCTCATCGGCTACTGCAGGGACCATCAACTTGTCGAGCCCACATTCAGTAAGCCTGGACACGAAGAACTCGTCCACAAGGACATTCTTCGATTGAACATTCCCATGGATGATGGGTATTTCATTGCCAGTGTGAAGATAAGCAAGCCCACGAGCTATTCCCAACGCAATCTTGTGTCTCCGAGCCCAGTTCAACAATGGCTTCCCTGCCCTGGTTTCTGAACCCAAAAAACACTCAAGGGCCTTTTAGCTAAAAAACAGAAAATTCATTCCATGTTTTATTCTTAGAATTGGATTTCAATAGAAAGATATGTACATTTATTTCAACATCACATCAAGCTAAATTAGGACAAAGGGATAGAATAAAGCTGTTGCCTCCCAATGAATTTTTTATTACTGGGTCCAGCCCATTTCAGCCGGCTGGGTTTTCTGTATCTAAATAGCTTCTTTTCAGAGTTGGTAGATAGGGGGTACAGCAACCTATTGACAGTATCAAAACCATCAATCAATCTCATCAAAATATTCCCGTGCAGTTTGGTTTTTAGTTTTTAACAGAAATAAGTGCATTTAATTCAAAATAACATTAAACCAAATTAGGAAGAAATAGTAAACAAAGCGGTTTGATTCTTCATAACTATTTATTACTAGCAGTCCCAATCCATTTCTGCTGGGTTTTCTGCTTCTCAAATCTCAACAGCTTCTTCTTAAAGGGGTTGGTAGATAGAGTTTATCGAAAGAACAATCTCTTCAAACACTTAGGAGGTGAGTTATTTTAGAAAGATATGTACATTCAGTTCAACATGACAAAGTTTTTTATCCTAGAGATTTGTGAACCAGTTTCAGTCAATTTTGTCTCTCAATAGCATTTCTATAGGGGTTGGTAGACAGGGTTTGGCAGAAGAGCAAACAACTGACACTTTCAAAAACATCACTCTAATTCAACACGCAATGATTTATAAATTTTAAGCCTATCCTAATCTTCCATTGGCCAGAGTAGATTTCAAAAGAGAACTTCGCAGTCATATTAATCAGAGTGGTTCAGGGTTCACCCCATGATTTTCCTTTTGGAAAACAGAGTTTTCCATGTGAATTTGTGTCATTTTGCTCTAAAACTTATTTCTTTTCATTCATTTGATTCAGAAGTAGAAGAAAATTCCAAGTTCCCAAACACTCGAGTCTCTAGCATACCCAGATGTACATAGATTGTAGAAAAGAGACGAAAGAAAGGAAAAAAAAATGCAGAAGAACACGTACCATGGAGAAGATCATGAAGTGTTCTGTTGGGAAGATAGTCATAGATGAGGAGCTTTTCCCCTCTCTCCCCTTGATAGAAACCTCTGAGAGGAACCAGATTCTCATGCCTAAGACGCCCAAGCTGCCTAATCACAGGAAGACAAGAAGCTCTATCCTTGCAACTTCCTTCTCTCAATAGCCTCAAGGCAATGGTTCCTCCTTCCACCAGCTTCGCCTTATAAACAGTTCCATAGCTGGTCTTCTCGATCACCTGTCCTGTTGCATTCAACACATCCTCCAGCGTCAAATGCTCTCCTCCTTGAAACAAAATCAGCTTTCCTTCACTCCCACCATCACGAACCCCATTCTCCTCTTCTTCGTGCTCTTCGTAGTCATAGTCGTCCTCGTCCAGCTTCCTTCCCCTGTTTTTCCTCCTCTTACCCTGCACAAATCCGATCAGAACCGACGCCAAAACCACAATACCCGCCATAAGTCCGATCACAATACCCGCAATCGCACCCGAACCCAGACCCGAACTTTCCCTACATTTCCCCAAAGGACCTCCGCAAAGCCCCGGATTGTTTCCTTCAAAAGACTCCGCTCCCATCTTGGAACCAAATTCTGGCAACAACCCAGTAAAGTTATTGTAAGAAAGATTCAGTCTCTGGAGATTTAACAAAGAGAGCTCCTCGGGTATTGGACCCGAAAAGAGATTGGACCCAAGATCCAGCTCCTTTAACCCAACGAAACCCGTGAGGAATTGCGCGAACTCTCCTTCGAGTCTGTTGTTGCCCAAGTCCAAGACCTCCAAGTTGGCGCAAGTCAAGTTGGGGATAGCGGGTTCGGGGAGAAAACCCGAGAGGCGGTTGCCGTGGAGCCGGAGGAAGATGAGTGGGCCACAGAGATTCCAAATGGACGGTGGGAGAGAACCGCTGAGCTCATTCCCGCTCAAATCAACGTCCGAGAGCGAGGGGCCGTTGCCGAGTTCGAACGGGACCGACCCAGAAAGAGAATTGACGCCAAGATAGAGAGATTGTAAGGAAGAGAGCTGTTCGAACTCTTTGGGTATTGTACCCGACAGCCCAGCCGCCGGAAGCCGGATAGAAAGAAGCTGTAAGTTGGGGTCGAGTGAAAGTGTGAGGTTTGTAGAGTCAGACACGGCTTTGCAGCTAAGAATAGAACCGTTCATGAATCCCCATTTGAGGCCTCTCCAATGGCAGAGAGGAATGGAGAGATTCCACGAAGAAAGGAGGAGGTTATCAGAAGAGCCCTGGAGAGATGGCTTGATCTTCTTCAAGAGGAGAGAAACGTCAGAGGCGTCTGATATTATTGGGGAAGAAGAGAAAGCAAGGAAGAAGAAAAGGCAGAGACAAGTGGAAGATATTGAGAGAGATGCCATGAGAGAGAGAAGAAGGAAAATGCAGAGAGAAGGTGATTTTTTCGGAAAGCTGAGAGAGGAGGATTGAGAGAGAAGTGTTGGGGAGTCTTTTGAGGTGAGATATTGGAGAAAAGCTGGTTTGTTTGACTGATGCTGCTTGGTTTTGGAGCTATCTATCATCTCTCTTTCCTTCTAATTTTTTTATCTTAACTCAAAATAAAGGATTTAGATGTTTTAATGTATTAAAAACAATCTAATTTTAAATAATATAATTATGAATGATTGGTTACTTTTTATACTCCAACCTCAATAATTATATATCAATCAAAATATGTAAATTTAAAAATGTTTAAATATCAATTAAACCTTTTTAATTTTATTGGATTGGAAAAATTTAACTCAACTGAACGCATAATTTATCTTCAACACTAGATATTATTGTATGGCAACTATGACCAAATGAGGTGATTTTCACCACATGGAGTGCTCTCATATTCATCATTCTTTTTAACATAGAGGAGGAGAAATAAACATTAATATAGGATGTAATATAATACTGTATTAAATGGGAATGGGCAGCTTTAATGAGATTAGGATATGCATTTTAATAAAAAATTATACATTTATCATAAGATGGATTTTACATTGGGTGGTGAGATAGAGAGAGAACTTCATGAATAACATAATTTAAAGAAAACTTCTCAAATCGATCATCATAATTATAATATAGACATTTCTATCTTATATTGGAGGTGAGATTAATTTCACTCATTTTATTAGAAGAACATCTTGACGTAAAAATTAATAATTTTATAGTAATTGATTTTTTTTCAAAATTTAAAATTGTAAGACTAATTTAATTTACAGGCAACGTCTCAAATGTTTGGTACCCATCAAATGTTTTTGTATATTTTATGAGAGAATATGTAGTATATTTAAATATTTTTTTTTAAAAAAAAGTCCCTCTAAATAGAAATTTTTGAAAAGGCTCCAGTTCAGTAGTGTATATTTTAATGGGAATGAAGAGGAGAATGTATGGGTATGGGAGGAAGTTGGGAAAAAAAGAAGCAGCAACAGAGGATGATGTGCACGTCCGCGATGGCTCTTGGGCTGTCGTGGACTGTTTGAGAAGGAAAGGTGGTGGACTATAGAGTATGGGAGTAGGGCAGGCTACAGAGACTTGTCTTTTCAAAGAAAGAGAAAGGAAAACAAAAGACGACCTTCCTTACTGCTATTATTATTTCTTCTGTTGGCTGATGGGAGAAAAAGGCAGATGTGGATTGGGCCCCACCATTTTTAAGGTCTAATACACGCGACATGATTGGCGACTTTGCTGGGCCCCACTAGATTTTCCTGTGTTGTGACCAATGGGAGTGAATGATTTGGTGGTCCAGCAGCACTGCATGTTGAGTGAGTGAGGGGAGGGGCGAGGGGGGGGGCGCGGGGGGAGGGCTGAGGGGCTGAAGAGTCCAATGATTGTATGAAAAGATAAAATAATGCAGTGGCTGGCATAAATGTAGGGCCCATGTTTCTATTCCTGGGCCCACTTTGATGGGTCCAACTCATGATGGCCCTTCTAGATTTCTAATCGACCCTTACCCTGTCCCTGACCAACATTACAACATTGGTGTTTCCCATGTGCAACTTCCACCAAGAAAAGTTTGTGGGAGCAAGGGCTCCAACTCAGGCAGATATGATCTTAATTTTATTTACAAGACTCAAGCTCAAAAATCAAAATATGTATCAATTATTTTTTGGATTATTTTATTTAAGTATATTCTCTCACCACTCTCCATTTCACAACTCTAATCATGTACTATTCTTCTTTCCTCTCATCAAACCTTATTACCCTATTTTAAGAAATTTATTTAATTATAAACTAATGATATAAATTAATTTTCAAATAATTTAAGTTCCAAAAATCCATACTAAGCTCGGGTATGATTTCAAATAATTTAGACCCATATAAGCTTAATCTCAGAGGGGATCCCATTATTGTAATTTTAAGTCTACCTTGAAGCTCATTTAGCAAAGTTTCTCCTCCATTAATCTCATTTCACTTAACTAATAACCAATTTTTTAATGCAAGTATTTTATTCAAAATAAATGATAAACTCTGCATCATGTTATGTCAAGAACCTCATGTGAGGCTTACTTAGAAGTCTAGAGATAGATTAGTTGGAAAAACTTATATCATAATCAAATATTCGACATATAGCAATAATAAAGAATAAACGATGTTAAGATACCATAAAATTAAGTTGGCGAATGAGATAATAAATTTTTTGATAAAGAATATATGAATGGAAAAAGTTTGAAGATGAACACATCCAACTACAATTTTTTTTGTTTTTTTTAATTTATGTATGGAAAACCGTAGATATATATATATATATATATATATATATTATATATTTATAAAAAAATTTGAGAAAGTGAATAAATATGCAACTAACAAAAAATAAAATTTCCAAAACATTATACTATACAATATAAACGTACGATTTTTTCAACCTTTTCATTCCTTAAGCTATCACTAAAAATTATGTATTATATATTTTTTGTCCATTGCTGAAAGCTGCTAGAAAAATAATATCCCAATAATAGATGAGTCCACCAATATTATAATAATAATTTATAGTACAATTTGTTAAGACATTACTGTTGTAGTTAGGGGTTAGAGTTCAAGTTTTATGAGAGTAAGATAGGATAATAATAAAAATAATTTATTATTCAAGTCTTATAAATTTTAGATAAGACTGTTGATTTATAAAAAAAATTATTAAATTTAAATATAATAATATAATAATTAAAAATATCAATTTTTTTTCTTCTTGTTCTTTTCCTTCTGCAGCTCCATTTTTTTCTTTTTAAAAAATCTATATTTGTGTTGATCTATTAAAAATCTCTGTTTCTGCTGCTTTTTTCCCCTTCTTTATTTTTTTAAAGGTTTTGTTTAAATTAAAATATTCATGTCTATTGTTTAATTGCTTATAAAACAAATGAATTTGAAGTAGAATATTCATTGCTAATTGCTTACCATTGTGCAATTCAGAGTTTCCTATATTTTCTTTTATATTATTTATTAATTATTGTATTTATTGACAGAATTGATTTTGCATAACATACTCAACACCCATACATAAGGAAGCAGTTACAATTTAAATTCAAATGCAAACGATTGCCTTAATTAAATCTAATTAAAGTTAATGATGCAGGCCAATCTGCATTTGATAATTTAGATTTCTGGTTTTTTTTTTTTAGGTCCCAAGGTATCCAGGCGCACCCGACTAGTCCTCCGAGGTGTGTAAAAGTGGTTTTACGCCGAATCACAGATTTCAATGAAGAAACTCACGTCATACAAGTACGGTCTGAACTCAAGAAGTTTCTTGTAATTTCAACTTGGAATTGTGGAGTACACATTTAATTAAATAATGAAAAAATGTATTAATGAAAATTTAAATGCAATTAACACAATAAATTAATCTAATTAAAAATAACTCAACACAATAACACAAATCAAATTCAAAACTCATCAAACTTGCCATCCTGGAGAGATGAGGAAAAACGCTTCAGTTTTACTTAATTTCAAAATATTCGAATTTTTATTTTATTTTATTCTATTGGTTTCTAAAACTCGGTTCTGCAATTTGCAAACCTTCTTTTGTTTCTTTCAATGCTTGTTGTGAACGATCCTCTCTCCTAGAACCATTTTGGCCGATTATTCTCTGTGCACGGCTCTGCACGGCTGGCCTTATCTCTTACTTATTTTTCTGCTGATATTTAGCCTAGCTTTATTTGCTTAGTAAATCGTAGGACTGTAATTTAGGTTGGGTGAGTTGCGTTTCTTAAAATTCAACTTGACTCGGATTAATATATATGGAATCTGACCCAATCTGACCCGATTTCTAAACCCGAACTTCATAATCTGACCCGACTCGAATTCTAACCTGAATCAACCCAAATTCTAACCCTACACATATTCGGAACCTATTTTAACTTAATTTTAGCTGAGTTAAATTGGGTTGGGTCCGATCGGATCGGGTTAATTTTTAAATCTTCAACCTAACTCAATCCGAATTTCATGTGGGTTTTTATCTTCTCAACCCGATCCAACCCGCATGATTTCTTGGGTCGCATCATGTGGGTCGGATCAAAATCCATCCCGAGTTGCAGCCCTAGTACTAAATCGTGAAAGAATCAGTGGGTCCCTGTACAGTCATGTCTGACTGGACATTCATGTGGGGTCCTCATGTGCTGAGTCATTGGTGACATGGCATTCAAATGTGCCCTCTCTTCCCGCCATCTGTCCGTGCATTAATCTGTGGAGAAAAACCATCAATTTCGCCTAAATGGGGCAGCCCGTCATCAATTGGGACCGCATCGGGTTCATCGTATTCGATATCTGCATCACTTAATCTTTTCAATACACCCTCTCGAGCTGATGGACTTGCAAGCACGTAAAGCTCGTGTTACAGAAGATAAAATCATGTTGAAGATGACATCGACCACGAGATCAGCAGTAGTTGTAAGAAGATGCCTTTATCAAAAGAAAACAAATGAGATAGGCATCTAAACTGCAAAATTTGAAGAAGAATTGCATAAGAGATGACCAAATTTCAGCCTTAATAATGTTTCAGCTCTACAAGTGTGCAGGCAAGGAATTTACATCCAAATTTCGCCCTTAATAATACTCAAGCTCTTCAAGTGTGCAGGAAAGGAATTTAAGGCCAAATTTCAGCCTTCATAATACTCAAGCTCTCCAAATGTGCAGGCGAGAAACTTCTATAGAAAAAGAGATAAAAATAAGAAGAAGGAGACAAAAACAAGTCATTCATGATTTCAAAATCAAGGGGATCCAAAATAAATTACGTGGGATCCTTTTAAAGTCTCGAGAGAAGGCAAAATCAACGATGGAGAAGAAAAAAACGATATCGTTGAGGCCAATTTTTAATAAAAAATTAACACAAAAACTCTCAATCATTCATGGAGGACTCTCACGCTAGTATCATTTTGGAGACCCAAAATTGAGCACTCCTCAAAGCCCTCTCTAATTTTCGATCTGTAATTTTATTTTCCAATTTCGTTTGTAAGCTAAAAACAAGGACTTGCATGCGTTGGACTTGCTAGGTTGGAGGAGATTCTGTACGACTAGGGCTGCAACTCGGGTCGGGTTTTGGCCCGACCAGCATGACCCGACGTGAGAAATCATATGGGTCGGGTATAGAGTTTCGGGTCAGCGGGTCGGGTCAGACTGAGAAAATAAAAATCCGCATGAAATTCAAGTCTGGTTGGGTTGAGCATTTTATAAATTAATCCGATCCGACTCTAGACAAACCGACTCCACCTGGTTAAAATTAGTCTAAAATAAGTTCAAAATACGGGTCGAGTTAGATTTCGAGTTGGATCGGGTTGTGAGATTCGGGATGAGAATTCGGTAGGGTTGGGTTTTAAGGAACCCGACCCGCTCGACCCGAATTGCAACCCTATGTACAACTAAATTTTTGCTATAATTTGGTGACATTGCGATGATGTGTCTTCCATGCAAGCGATGACATGTCAAATTCGTCCAAATAGTTTTTTTGTTTTTTAAATGGAGTTCTTAAAGTCAGCTTTTAAGGTCTATAACATGTCATAAGAGTCGTTGATCCATATCACACTCAAATCGGCTCCAAATTAGGTGTAAGTAGGTCCATTAGAAAGCTCTTTGGGTTCTCTCTTTCCACTGTTGATTCTTTGATGGATTAAGGTAGAAAACCGACAAATAAATTCATATCAAGCCCATCATCTTCTAAAGAGTCTTCATAAATTTTATTTGGCCTGAGTGAGCTTCTGATGGCCTTATCATATGGCAAGGGTGGATCGAAACCACTAAATTCACCAAATCCAATCTTGAAACCTTCTTTTTTATATTTTCCACGGTTTTTTTTTTTTTTCTAATTTTTAGTTGCTTTTGTGATCAGATTGAGTCAAATCATTGTAATTCATATTCATCTATAAAATCATTTTTTCTAATGTAGACATTTTCATGAATTTTCTTATCTTTTTTTATTAAGATCAGTCAAATGTTTACAACTCCCCAAATCCAATCTTAAGTTTTTTTTTTTCCCTTTTTTTCTCATTTTTAAATGAATCATATATTTAAAATTTTAGTTATTGACATGACAAAAGTGTGTTAAATCAATTAAACTCACTAAATTTAGTTCTAAAATATTTATTTCTATTTTTTACAATTTTTGTATATTTTTTATTTTAAAATTTATTAAATTATATCAACTATAGATTAAACAAACCATCAAGAAATATCAAGATTCATTTAATTGTCTCTTCTATATAGAAATAGATTTCGACCATTTCAAAACTATTACTTATACCATGAAAATAAGTTTTACTATTAACCAAAACCTGATTCAGTAATGGTTGGTGGACAAAGCCAGTAAGTATAAAATTCTCAATTGTTGGGCTGGACCCAAGCTTGGGTCTAATTCTAATGTGGCCCCTGAGGGCTGAACTTAGTGCGGCTGATGCAACCACAATTATAGGCTTTATAAAATGGTACTAGCCCACTTGAGAAGTGCAATTTGGGTGGGACTGACCTAACTTGAGCTCACATAAAAAAATCTTAGAATTTTTTATTAGGGGTGGCTCAGGCTTGAATTAGGCATATTTTTTAACCTAAAAATATAAAATTTAGATTGGTTTGAGTCTATTACATGGAAGCTTGAATTTGAATAATAACTTCTAAAATCTTATTTTCTTTAATTAATATTATGTAAATAAATTAGTTAAACATTGTTTCTTAATTTGAATCCAGTTGAGTTAGATTAGAACACTTTAAAATATTTTAAAAAATACATAATCTAAACTCAATTTTTTAAATACATAACCTAAACTCAAATTTTTAAGTTTAAAATTGAATTCATGTGTTGGATCAAAAATTTCCTCCCACATTGTAATTTAAACCAAACAAACAATAGCAATGTTATCAGAATTCAACCGTCTACTAAACAATCTTCGAAGAAAATTGAATTAAATAAGATTTAAACATGGTCAAATGCGATCAACTTCATAGCCTGCTGGTCAACTCATGAATAGGATTAGATTGATGGAAGATTAATGTCACGTTAGAATGATTGACTCAGCTACCACTTTGTAAAATAAAGAAGAAAGAGAAGCCTACAAACAAATGGAAATGGAAATGGAAATATACACATGCTATGCACGTTGATTGGGTCCCATTGTTGGCCAATCAACGTCATCCACCTTGTTTAATTAGTGGGACCTACCTGCTTTAAAGAAGATAACATTCGTCGGATGAGCCTAATCACTTTAATCACCACACCAGGCTGTGGACCGTCGCACTTTCCCCTTCTCTTTTGCCCTTTTCAAAGGATGGGACTGTCCATTTCGATGATTAATTAATTATCCACCAACTGCTCATATTTTTTTTTTTAAAACTAAAGTAATTAGAGAAATATTTTAAAAATCAGTCCACGAGATGAATCGTGCTAATGAAAAATTGGATTAAATGAGGTTCAATCGAATTTAAATTATCGATCTTTTTTTTTGATAAATAAACAATAGAGAGCAATCTTGTTCTCAAAATTTTCTGCAAATATAAAGAAATTTTGACTATCAAAGCTATCGATATTTATCAGGTTAAAATTTTATTTAATTTGAATTTTTTTAACTTAAAAGTTGACTCAAATCATGATATTTAAGATGATCTTCTTTGGAGAATTGACTCAACTAAAAGAAATATTTAAGAATTAAGAATTGAATTAGAGATTTGAAAATAGATTATAAAAAAATTGAACAATTGTAAAAATAAAAATATAATATAATATATTTTAAAAAAAGAAAGAGATAAAATAAGAAGTGTTAATAAATACCTAAATTTAATAACAAAATGTAAAATAGAGAAGTCTCAAAATAAAAGAAATTGAATGTTATTATATAATTTTATAAAATAGATATAACGAATAAGAGACGACAACGACAATTAAAATTTAAAGTATGTTATATAATCTTGGGGTTGTTCCATTAACTTAACTTAGGAAATTTTTTATTTTAAAAACATAAAAAATTGATGATAATCTCTAACTTAACATGGACTGTTAAATAGACGATTTGGTGAAGGTGAGAACATGATTGGAGATTCGAGGAATTGGGGAAAGAAATGTGGGCTCATTGGGAGTCGAGACATTGAAAAACGAGGAAAAGGGGAGGGGAGTTAGTGTGTGATTTCTCATTTATTCAAGTGTTTTTTCAACGAGATGGTCTGATTTGATCGAGGAATGATGACCTCTTTAAAATTAAAAAATTATAAAGAATTTTTAAACATATTTACCTACAATATTTCTTTTAAAAAATTATTATTCATTGAGAATCTTTTCTATGAAAAATTATTCCACAGCTTGATCATTTGTCATAACAAATATGTAAAATGAATTTATTAGAAAGGAGTAAATTTTATTTTTACCAAAAACTCTTTGGTTTTAATGTATAACTCAATCAAATGGACTTAGTCATGACCCAACTCGATCTATGAGCCAGCATCCAACTTAAACATAACTCATGATTCGATCCATGACTCATGATTCGATCCATAACCCATGACGCATTTCGTGATCTAATTGACTCAACCTATTATCCAATCTGACCCTTGTCTTATGGTCAAGTCAACCAAATCTATTAATCAATCTAAGATTTAAAACTCAGTTGATGGTTCAACTTAATCAAAAGTACTCACTTTGTCTTAAAATACTTGTCCTATATGTATTTTGGAATTATCTCAAATTACTTGTCATATTTCTTTATTTTCACATTAAATCAAAGCTTTAATATTTCCGATGAGTTTCAAATCACCTTCTAATGTGATGGGAAGACGACATTCTTTTATAAACTTTGACTTACACATATAAGGCATTTTATAATTATTTCCACCTCTAACTCTCATCGTATGGAATCATGCATTGCTGCATAGTTAAGAAAGGCTAAATGAGTACTAAATTAAGTTCATTGAGGGTTATTCGTAATCTTACTACGGCTCAAAATCATTCATACCATGTTCATATTGTCTTGGAGAATCTATTAATAGACTTTTGGCATATTCCGTATGAAAACGATCCTTAAAAAATAAAAAAATTTGAAATAAGACAAGTATTTTGAGACGGAGGGAGTAGTATTCATAATCTATTACTCGACTCATTACTAAATACAACACATATCTCGTCCTTAGTGTATGTTCAATGAACTAACATAATCTGACCTACCTTATGAATTTTTAGATTAAATTGATGTAGGTCAAGACAAGATTTAAATCAATTGTACTCCTTATTATATAATATTATCATTTTAAATAAAATATAAGTTAAATCAACTATATGATGTAGTAATTATTATTGTCGTTATTATTTTGATTCTTATGATAATTTTGAATATTATCATCATCACCATAATCATCTAGAATTAGGTATAATTGCATTATAACTTACATCTCTCACACCTAATAATAGAAAGAATTTATTTATAATTAAAATATTTTATCACATTAAACTAAAGAAATTAATATCTCGACAAAATTTATAGATTTCATTTTCCATGAAAATAGAAATCATCGAGAAAATTATTTTTTATAGAAATTAGTTGTGCGTGAACATGCCCTTGAGGTTGCATTTGGCACTTTATAGTTTTCTTCTTTGTTTTTTTTATTGAAAATAAGATTTTCACGAAAAAAATAGTTTTTTTATAAAAATATGTATAATGTTTACAAAAAATAAAGTGTTTTTCAACTAACTTTATATTTTTAGTTTTATTAGAATATAGGTTTTTCAATACAAATGTGCATTGATACATTGATATAGTTTATATTTTTATTAGAATATAGGTTAAATATAGTTTTTAACCCACATGGGTGTGTAGGTCAGATGGTTACCTTCCGTCTCAGGAAGCCGCAGGTCACCTATGGCCTAACCTTGGTGTGCCTTAGGGGTAGGGTCCACCCATGGACATTTTATGATGCCTAAATATGGATTTAAGATTGTATAAAAATTATTTTAGTTAGATTTTTAACTAAAACTTTAAAGAATATTCTACTTTATATATTTTTGTATATTTGAGAAGATGAATATTCTTTTCCCTACAATCTCAATCTTCTATAACTTGATCGTCATTTTCCTTTGACAAGTCAAGTCATAATGCTCATTAAGTCTATGTTTTGTCAAGAAAGTTAGGCCCTGTCTAATTATCTCACTTTATAATTTTTTAATTTAAAATTTTAATCATCTAATGATATGTTAAATTCACCAGTGAAGATTAATAAAAAAATTTATATTGGCAAAAAAAGATTAGTGGAACCCACCCTTTTAAATATACAAAAATATTAATACTCTTTGTTGTTTAATGCTATGGTGAGTATAATTAGCAATATTTAACATGATTTAAATATAATTGATGTAGCAGAATAATAATGAAGGAAAACATAAAAAGAGAATGTAGATTCTCCATAACCACAAGGAATAATATAGAAATATAGAAAACTCTTATTTTGATTGAATTAAGTTTTAATAATTTATTAAATTGTCTAAACATTATAATATATAAGAAAAATGTAGTGGATCTATTAAACCCTTAATTATGACCTTTTAGAAATAATAACAAATAGTCAAATAACAATTTAAAAAAACTTGCTCATTATCCACGTGGTAGCTGAATTGGTTGCCTCCCGCAGTGAGAAAGTAGGAGGTTGGGGTTTGAGCCCTTATAGCCTAACCTTGGTGTGTCCTAGGGGTAATTAGTCACCTGTGGAGGTTTTACGCTGAGTATCCCGCAGTTTCCTACACGTAAATTCAAAAAAGTAAAAACTTGCTCATTGCGTTTGCTTATCTACCAATCCACCTTCAATTTTTTTTTTTAAAAAAAAACTCAAAACATCTCAAATTTGAATTTGAGTAAAAATAAAATATTTGAATTAAACAGGCACTTTGACACTAATACAGAATTACCTCTCGAGAACATGAACAAGAAAGTCAGGCCCATGATAAAGTCCAAAGACTAATCCCACAAGGAAAGGGCCCACTAATTTTGTTGTTTACCTGGTATACCTAGAAGAGCCCACAAATTTTCGAATCCTGTTTCCTTCATAGATTAGTTAGAAAAGGGATGTAATACTAAAATAAAAAGTTTCTTAGAGGATATAAACAAGTTTAGATGCAAATTAGATTTGAAGACCCAGGTCTGATTTTATGATTTACACAATTAAAAGGATCAATTAGTGTAAAAATCTGATAAAATATTATATTTACAAATAAACCATCTTTTATTCACAAAGTTTCAGCTCTAAGGTCAAAAGATTTCCAACTCCATGCCTGTAAACAGACAGGGTGAGCGAGGCCCGAATTAACCAGTATTTGCCTGATGAACAGGCCCATCAATTCAGATGTTTGCGAAACCAAGTCGTACCGGAGAACCCATATAAACAGGCCCATCAATTCAGTTTAGCTGCACGAACTTACTCAAAGCCCATCTTTGTCTAATCGAAATTTGGACCTGGGTTCGGGTTCATCGTAGGTACGTGAAATAGATATTGTTGAGTCATGTCTGAGTCGAGCACAAGGCCATAATTTAATGTACACATCAATGTTATTGACTTTTTTTTAAAAAAAAAAATTTAATGTCATTGTTAATAACTTCATGTCTAAGAAAAGCCCATTATCAAAGTGTCCAGGTTTCCAGAGGCTGGAACCTGACCTTCATGCAATTTGACTAAGCAAAATATGGACATGAGCCCAAAATTATTTTATCAGGTTCAGTCCGGTCAAGTGATTCATTTAGAAAGACTTGGGTCTTTCGACGTGGTCCATTTTGTTGACACATCTTCATTACTATTGTCCATGAGCTAGCACTTGGGTACAAGCCTGTTTGAGAATAATATGGGCCTGGATATCTTTACAAAAGCCGTCAAGAGAGAAACACATGTAAGGATTTTTATGATTGCAGAGAGTAAGTAAAAGATTTTTTATCCCTTCTCTTTCAATCAAGAAAATGGCAAAGGGGGTTGGAGGAGGAGGGTCTTGTATGTTAGAGTTTGGCCTCGTTTTTAGGAATTTCTATTTTTCTTCTTTATTCTTATTTTTCTTCTATATTTTGTTTCTGAAAATTTCCTATTTTTTCTCTCTCAATTATTGTTTTAAAGAGGTCTCTCTCGTGGAAAGTGAGCCTCATGATTTAGAGTGAGAAAAATTGAGATTTGGCTTTTCGGGAGAGTTTCGAATTATATTTGAGAGAGACCGAGTTGATTAAGAGAATTTTAGTTTGGGTTTGTATGAGAAAAAATTTGTACCCTTTGATATTAACTGAACTTTCCAATTGTTTTATGTGGATGTAGGTTTCGGCCGAACTAAACTAAAATTGTGTTGATCTCTGTGGATTGATTGTTTTGTTTGTTTGACGCTTCCATTGATTAATATTGTATTCACGAAAAGGTGATTCTCAAGTTAGTATCTTCAAAAGGTTGCTTGAACTCTATTGTTTCATAGTGGATTTTGATTTGTCCCCATAATGTTTCCATCTTAATTGGAAAAAAGGGGTTTTCTATGTAAATTGGTGTGCATCTCTTTTTATTGTTTTCTATGTTTTCTATATTCTATTGCTCGTGTGCCCTTGTGTTTATTGAAATTCCTAAGTGGCTCAAAAAGAGGGGAACAACTCTAGATTGCTCTCTTAACAAGTGATAATAAAACTTTCATAGTTAATTGGAGTATATTTTCATTAAAGAAAAATTGGGGTATATTTGTGTGAATTGAGATGGAAACTACAACTACAAGGATGATTATCTCAATGAAAGCAATTGGTCAAGATGGAAGTTCAAGATAGAATACATTCTCTACCGTAGAGACTATTAGTGGAATTAATCTCACACAAATCAAAACAAGCAATCACACAAGAAGACACAGATGACACATTGATTTTACGTGGTTAGGCAAGATTGCGTATGTCCACGGAGCGTGATGATTTCACTAAGCTGAAGTTTCCAGGTTATAAGGATTACAAACCAAACCCTCCCCATCCCTTCCTCTCTCTCTCTCCATTCACAGTTCAAGGGAACCCTAAGAGAAAGAACCTTATATACTTGTACATATGAAACATGATTGGGCCTGGTGGGCGTTCCATAAACACAGACCTGGCCCAAAAAAGACCTTTTGAGCCAACCCAACAAAGAATCACGACACCGTCAATATTGTGGCAACCGATTCTCAACCTTTAGCAAAAGAAAATAAAAGTCATTTTATAGTGATTAATGACAGCAATTGGGTGATTGATTCTAGTACCCAACATCATGCTACCATGCAAAGACTAATTTAATTCCTACAAGTTTGAAAAAGTTCAGTGTTGGGTAATAATATGGGTGAACTAGCATTGGAGCCAGGGGTCGAGATATCGGCCAATACGAAACGTATCAACGGATATCATACGGGTTTTAAGTCCCATATAATATTGGCCGATACGTATTGCATCAGCCGTACAACAATCATATCGGCCGATATCTCGCCGAATCATATCGGTCCGAGATCGGCTAATATGATTAATATCGGTATTTAAAAAAAAAAAAATCAAAACGGTGATGGGACTGGGTCAAAATATCGGCTGATATCTGCCGATATTACATTTAATTTTTTTTTTTTAAAAACAGTTTCTTTTTCTTTCTTTTTTTTATATTTTTTAATTCAGAAAAAATAAAATAAAATAATACCGATATTTAAAAAAAAAACAAAAAGAGGAGAGAGAATCATATCGGCCGGCCCGTTTTTTTTACCCCTGATTAGAGCTAAGATTGTGCTAAAGAAATTGTGAAATGTATAGTTGAATGATAAAAATACGCATAGGGAACTGTGTAAAAATCAATGGATTTCACAAGTTCTATAAAAATCCAATTCTCCAATAGTTGAATCAACGTTGTACTAGTCCAAGATTCATAACCAAAATTAAAGAAGAAGAACAAGAGTAAAATATGTATAGAACTTTAATGGAGATGTGTATAACATTCATTCATCAAGACAACATCCCTGATTATAGATAATAACTACTAATAACTTCATAGTTCAAACACATTTTCATATTCAAATCTATATACTAATATAATATAAAAGAAATCTTAAAAAATGGCTTCAACTTGAATAAAAAGAAAGTGACCTAAGTTCATCAAAATCTTTCAGTGTCAAATTGAATAAAAAGTTCAATATGAAGTTTTACAATTTGTCTATCATTTCATCCACATATAATAACAAAATCATGTGCAACTCTCCTTACTTCGTTATAAACAAATTACAATCTAAAAAACAAAAGATTAAGTATTTAACTATCTTACCCAAATCATGCCCTTGAGCTTAATTAAGTCTATAAAAAAGTCTTTTTGAGTTCACGAATTGATATGAGTTGAAATGAGAGCAGGGGTTCAAAATTCACTGATACGAGATATTGCCTGATATCGGTTTATAGCTCAGCAGAACTTATTCTCTCTCTTTTTTTTTTTTCTTTTTTCAAAAATCAGCTGGTTTTTTTTTTTTAAATTTCATTTGAATTAAAAAAAACAAAAAAATAGATTTTTTTTGTAAAAAAGGATTTTTCGGAAAAAAAAAAATAATATCGGCTGATATTTGCCTATATGGCCAAATATTGGACGATATATTGGAGGGACTCAACACCGATTTTGATATATTTTTTTTTAATTTCGACCGATATTTAAGATATCAGCCAATATTTTGGGCCGACATGTATCGGAAATATTGCCGATATTTATTTATGTAGGCCGATACATATCTTATCGGCCATCAAATTTCCAATACATATCAGCCGACATTAACACCTCTGAGGCAATCGCAGTGCAAGCATCAGATCAATTAGATTACTTTTGAAATCAATTCCAAGTTCATAGGATTCTTTGGGAGTTAGATGAGATAAATTCAAATAAAGAAGTTGTTGGTTATACTTGGGAGTAGATTGCTTAGTTTCAAGAGTAGTTGTGAGGCGTTGGTATTTTTGAGAATGAAAGCAGAGAAGTAATGTCTTAAAATATTTTTAGTTTGAAAGGCCAAATATTTACTAACCTTGCTAGAAAGTAAACAAATCATTGTCAAACATTTCAAACTAAATGAATATCTTAAGGGCACGTTTGTTGGTGTTTTGAGAAAATGATTTCAATGAAAAATTTGATTTCTGGGAAAGTGGTTTGATAGGAATTTGATATCTTATCTAAAAAATTTCCTATGTTTGATTGATAAATGGGTCGAGTTATACTGCAACTTAATAGGGCAGGTCAAGGATTGGGTTTGCCTGAGCTTAGGCCCAAATACAATTAAAGAGGCCATCTCAAGCCCAGGTTCAAGTTAAACCAAATTAATCAAACTTGAGCTAGCCCAAGTTTTATTTATAGGACCCAAGCCTAGTTTCAAAGTCCAAAATGTATGTTCGGGCTTATTTGGGCCCAAAACAGAAATCTTTTGTACCATTCTATTAAAATGAAATGTTACATATTTTTATTTCTATACAAAAATATTAATTCAAGAAAATTAGATTTTATAATTCTTTACTTAAATTTGGGCCAAAATCGGTTTTAACATACTAGGATCAACTCAACTTGAACTCTAATCGGGTCTGACATTTAGGCCGACAATAGGGCCTGACCCGAGCCCAGGTCAACATGACCTGAACTTTTTGGGTCTTTTCTCATGGGATTGGGTTAGGCCTGGTCCAAGTTGCACCCCTAAATCAAGTTCGATTACGTTAGCCCATTTAATAAAGGACACAAGATTGATACTCGTTAAGTTGGATCTACCATTTAATAAATAAGCCAAGTTGGTCAACCATTAAATAAATAGTTATCTTAGCTATGGGTCAAATTAACTCATTTAAGATTATTTGAGTTTGGCTAACTTGTTTAATAAATAAATCATTTTGAGTAGAGTCAACTCGTTGAATCAATAGTTTGGGGTAGGCACAAGCTAGGTTGGGTAACTCATTTCATAAATAGGTTAAGTTGGATCAACCAATTTGATCTTAGTTGAGTTAATTTAATCCATTTAATGAAAAGGTCATGTTCCGTCAACTTATTTGAGTTTAGTTGAAACATGTCAACCCATTTAAGAAATCGACTCTAATAATCTAAATTTCTAGAAAAATCTGGCAAAGATACATGGAAAAATCTCACCTTTCTGAAAAAAATTATCATATTTTTTTTTTTATAAAAGTAATATGTGCAAACAAATGTATCTAATTGAATGTCATACTTTAGATAAGAAATTATCTATTGTGAACTAGTTCACAAGAATTGATCTGAATTTTCAATAATGATCTTAAATGAAGAGAAAGGTATTAAGTTTTACTTTTTAAATTTAATCAAGATTATCATCTAAATGCTGTTATTAAAAGTTCACAACAGATTATTTTGAATTGATTCATACTGAATTATTTCTCCTATTTTAGACTAAGGAACTCCATGGGGTAATTTTCTTTATAATAATAATGTAGTAGTACTAAATAAGGTAATTTATAACTAGTATTAGATAAACATGGTCTGTGGGCAAAAGTGATGGGAAACGTGGACTTTATCGTCTAAACCGATCGACATTGACATTTCACAATTTGAAACTGTCACTCAATCTCTTCTGCATCAGAATTAGGAGACCAAATACAAAAGATCAGTCAGTCTAATCAATGTAAAGTAGGGGGAACATGTACCTAATACTAGGGGTGAAACTCGGTTCGGGCCAACAAAGGGTGAAACTGGGGTCGGGTTTTGGCCCGAACCCGCATGACTCGACTAGAAAATCATATGGGTCGGGTTATGAAAGTCGGGTCTGGTTGAAAAGTCAGAAACCTGTAATGAATTCAGGTCGTGTTGGGTTGAGAGATTTTTAAGTTACCCTGACTCGAACTGATAAAAAGTAAGTTAAACTAGGTTCAAAATACGGGTCGAGTTGGATTTCGATTTGAATTAAGTTATAATTCGGGTGGGATAAGGTCAAAAAGTCTAGGTCAAAAGTTCGGATCGAATTTCATATATTAGTAACTTGGGCCAAGTTGGATTTTAAAAAACCCGACCTTACCCGGGCCGAGTTTAGCCCTACCTAATACTGATATATTGACATGATGGGGGTTCAATTGATCTGGATGCTACACTTTGATGACCAAATTTGTCGTTATATATCTAATTCTTCTATCTATATATAATATAAAAGAGAAATATTTAAGATATCAAATTATGTAAAAATATTGATGCATTTTTTTAAATTTCTATTTTTATTTATCTGATATGAATGATTTTTTTAGTGATATCCTGAATTCGCCTGCAAATTTACATAGATTAATTCAAAGATGTCTATTGGATTTATAATGATTAATTCAAAGGCATGGGCCACATGCTGAAGATGTTCAATCTTTAAGGTTAATAAAACTAGTAACTTGAGTGCGTCTCAAACTTGAACAAACAATTCTACATCCCAACCTAAACCTAAGACAATAAACTTGTAGACATAACCCTTGAGGTTGGCTTGACAGTCAAGAATTCGTCTGAGATGTGAGAGGTCTTAGGTTTAAAGTACTTTCAACACAAACGAGTCACTCCCAATAGTGTTACCTAGTGTATCGATACAGAGGTTTGTACATGCTTCAAGAATTAGTCTATTGTTCTAAGAAGTTTGGACACTTTAATTTAAAAAAAAATTCTGTAGACATGTAAATAAAACTTGGATAGATCTATATTAATTATAATCTTAATTTTTTTTTAAAAGAAAGGAAAAGGAAAGAACATGAAACAAAGTGTCTATTGTTAAAATTGTCACATGAGGTAGTTGGATCATATAAAATAATTTGTAAAACTTTTTAAAAATCAATCGACTCCAACTCAAATTTAACTCAATGGATGCCAATAAGATGGTATTATTTCAGTGTGGTATCCATTAAGACCCCCTCTCCTATTCATTGATTTTCAATTTGATCCCTATCTTACCTTAGAAATTTGGACCACATAATGTTGTAGCACTAGACAAATTATGGTGCGGCAAATCACCTCTTGTAACATGAACAAGGCAAATGTTAATTGTTTATTGTAATAAAACAAATTGTAACTTTTTACTATATTTAAACAATTAATTTACCCTTAAATTAGTCCACATCGACCCTGGCTAATGATCATTGATAGCACAATTGTAATATCCTTTCTTAAAAAGTCCTACATTGCCACTGGCGTTGGAAATTCCCTGGTATATAAGTAGTAGCCTTCCTCCTTCTAGTATAAGGCCTTTTGGGAGCAACAGCGGGTTGGCTCGCTAAAGCAAAGTCGTGCTGGTCCGTGTGTAGGCCCAAAGAGGACAATATTGTTCTAGCGGGACGGGTCGTTACAAATGTTAGACGGCTCTGGCTTTAAGGAGGGTAGATTGTAATACCCTGCTCCAAAAAGTCCCACATTGCTAGTGGCGTTGGAAATTCCCTATCGCTTGGACGTGACCGGAACTCAATCTTTCTTAAATTAGAGATCGGAATCTTATGATTAAGACCCTAATTGTGAGAGTCAACCACAAATGAATAGATTAATGATATGTTCTACAGAAAAATAATACCAAAAATTCAATGTGCACAATGCCTACATCTATTGAGAAACTAAAACTTTCATGTGCAATGATATATTACAATGCTAGCTCCAAGTCTCTTAAAAAAAAAGGAAAAGAGTTAAGTAGAGATAGCTGTTGGATGATTTGTTTAGAGAATGACAATAGAGTTAGGTTGGCTAGTTTCACATGGTTGAGTCTTGAGTGTAAAGCACTGAACTGGTCTGATTGCTTCAGGATGTGTTCTAAACATTTATCTCACAAGTAAGATGACTGCATTATATTTTCAAATAACTTGAAATACACTAAAGAAAGTGAATGAATAAACAATAATGATTTTAAGAAGCTGGCTGCTTATCCCTCTCTTACAATGAAGGCAATCATCCATGATTGATTGATGAAGGCAGACAAGAGTAATGGCCCTGAATTTGAATCAATCCCATTTATGTGACCATTAATTCAACTGATTCCCACCACTAAAGATAAACCCAACTGAGAAAATCTAGCTGTTCTCATAAATGAAGAGAAATTTTTAGGGTGACCCAACAACTATTATACATTAGACAAATAGTGACTCCCTTGTGAGACCTTTTGGTGGATGTGAATCCCTCAAAAGGAGGGAATCGCCAACTCCAATGCTATTTTATGTATTAGGAATTCATTAAAAAACCACTTTGATATGATATTTCAATTTAAGTCTTTTATGAGAATTTTATGAGTATAACTTTGTTTTGTTTAATTAGTTAATAAAATGTAAACAATATCTAGAGAATTCAGAGGTATTGGAGTGCCTCAAGAAGCGGAAGTTTTGAGTTTGATTTTCACTCTACTCTAAAAGACCAATATCTATAGAGTTATCCAGTATATATAAGTAGAGAGAGAATTGATACTTATTAGCCGATGTTAACCTTATAAAAATTGAACCACACTGTTCTGTTCAATTTTAACTGGCCTTCGTGATAGACCTATCTTTAAGATGGTTTGATTATATAAGATTTTTATTTTATTTTTTTGAGTTGTAAAGGTGTCTAGGCATTGCATCCGATGAGTCCCCTGGTGTCAGTATCGGTCCTGAAATTTCAAGGGCCCTAAATATTAACAATAAGAAGACGATTTCCATCTGTGAAATCAGGGATTTCCAGTAGAGAAATTGACTGAACAAATTAGGGATTTCCAGCAGAGATATTGACTGAAAATCTCTAATTTCCCTCTATAGTGATTTGATTGTAACCTTATATGTAAAGAATATTTATCTTGATTCATACATGTATTTTCAGATGAAATATTATAAGAATACCAAAGGTCTCCAAAGTTGAACAGTGGAGAACCATTCGTTCATTACTCTGTGTTTTCTATTTCTTTCACTAAACGCAATGCATTGGTGGAGGTCTTAGGCCCTTAGAGTAGTGCAAGTAGAGGTCCAACCCATTGATCACTTTGGACGGCCTAGGGGATGGCCTAGTTGGTGATTTGCTGCGCCATTATTTAATGAATATGAAAGGGCAATTCCTTTAAAATGAGTTGGTTCAAGAAAGGGAAGAGACTGAGTAGAGAGTGGTCGAGTCAAAGAAGAAGAAAGAAAGAAGGAAAGAATTGCAAGAGGACAGAAGAGGAAGAAGGGTTTCTTTTGTTGGAAGGAGTGGGGAACACGTAAATACATAAATATGATTACGGAGTACAGTTCCGTATTAAGAAGACGTGCAAGTGACGCTGCCTTTGGAATTTCCATCCACGCCATTCGCGCCTCCTCATTCGCTTTTTTATGCCAATCCCACGCTACTCTTCAGTCTTCACTCACGCACATCAGTAAACAACTTCTACCCCTATAATTTTTAAAACTTTTAAAAAATTATTATATGAGAATATTTTACACTATTGCATTATCATATCAAATGATAGAAATAATTCTTTTTTATTTATTTCAGTGCTTTGTGACAATGACAACTTATAGAAAAAAAAATATTCATTACTATAACTTTAAGTTATATTCTAATTCTGAAAGGTTGACTTAGTGGTCAAAATTTATTTTATTTGTGGAGACTCTTACAATAAAGTCTCCTACGTAGGAGTGAAACGTGGGTCGGATTTTGACATGACCTGACTCGAGAAATAATGCGAGTCGAGTCGGGTTGATAAGACAAAAATTCGCATGAAATTCGGGTCAAGTAGGGTTGAGGAATTTTCAAGTTAACTCTATCAATCCGACCCAACTCAACCCGGCTAAGATGGGTTCAGAATGCTGGTCAGGTCAGAATTCGGGTTAAGTTGGGTTA
Source organism: Chimonanthus salicifolius (assembly GCA_013350335.1). Lineage (NCBI taxonomy): Eukaryota > Viridiplantae > Streptophyta > Magnoliopsida > Laurales > Calycanthaceae > Chimonanthus > Chimonanthus salicifolius. The sequence continues at coordinate 52,459,319 of CM023537.1, forward strand.
GAATTCAAGTCGAGTCGCTCGAGAATTTCGGGTCAAGGCTCGGGTCAGGTCGGGTTTTATAAATATTGACTCAAATCAGGTTGGGTTTTAAGAAATCTGACCCAACCCTATTTCAACCCTACTTCCACATTAAGAGGTTTACACACCTCAAAGATGAATTAGGTGAGACATTTGGATATTTTGGTCTTAAAAAAAAAAAAATTCAAAGTTGTAGTGTCGCAATTTAAAAAAATTATAATAGTTTAATTTTAAAATTTTAAAAATAATTTAATCTGATCAAATTTGGAAGAGCTTAAAAATATGTCTCAATTAATTTGATGAAATTAATTTTAAGTAGATATACATATCCTCAGAAAAAACCTTTTCCAACGGACTCATTATGTTCGTATTAAATAGGTTTTGTGCCTAAAATGTGCAATTGATCATCATTTTTAAATCATTCTCATGTAATTTTTTTAACACTCTTTTGCAAAAGCTATACTTCGTAAGTAATTTCAGAGATGATAGAATAATTTTATTGATGATATCTAAATTTAACAATAAATTTTAAATATTTTAAAATAATTTTAATATAATGTGTAATAATTTAAAACATATGACAAATCACATGGGTTGGGAGACAATGGAAAGAAAAGAGAATAATATATATGTATGTCTCCTAAAAGAGTTTATGAGTTCATAAAAAAATTTAACTTTAATCTAGAGTAGTGATTTTTACGCCGCTATTTTCTCTTATGGTATATCTCTTTAAATGAAAATTTCAATTTTATCTTGAAAAAGAGGAAAAGAGAGAAGAGAGAAATAATGACAAAATTAAAATTCCTTTTTAAACTGAAATATAGACATAAATGAATCAAAGTTTTTATCTATTTTGGCTGAAAATTCAGTATACTGTCAGAATTTTAAAATTAAAAAAATTAAATATATTAATATATTTATATTGAACACGACATAACTAGAGAATTTTGATTGCTATTTTAATTTTAATCTCATAACGACTAAAGGAATGGAACTCTAAATGATGTGACCCAACATTCATTAAGGGCTCACACCTAAAAATCGGTAGGACACATCAAGAAATGGTTAGCAGGTGTTGGGTGACCAACTAAATGGTAATTGGATGGATCTAATTAATTATCAACTGGTGGGTCCCATTTTATCTACTAGGGGTGGATGATCCTCAAGGACCATCTAACTTAATGGTCAGGATTCAGAGCCACCAAACATGATCATAAAATAGAAATTTTACCAAGGCATGCAATAATTTTTTTTAGAATCTGTTGCTATTTGGTGAAAATAATCGGCTACACCTAAGAAATGATGGCTACATCATCTATAAATATACTTAAGAGGGCCCTATTCATTTTCAGTAATTTGAGCAAGTGAACTGCTGCCACTTAAACTGACATTTTTTTTTATTTGTGGGAGAGAGGACCTAAATTGGGTTATGTGTTCCACCAATAAATTGTTTAAAACAAAAGTTTTATAAAAAAAGTATCAGATTTATAATGTCATACCTAGAACAATATTAGATAAAGAAATAAAATAAATAAAGTTAAAATAATAAAGAGGTGCTGGCGAAATTGGGTGAGTGATTTAATTTTAAAAGATTACTATAGTAAGTGCAATTCAAAATAGTATCAATTGACCAGTGACAACAAATCGAAGAAAATCCATTTAAGATGGCTGAAAGTCTAAAAGTGACACTAAATCTAAAAAAAAAAATACACTAGTGTGAAGAGTTTAGAGATAGTAAGAAAAAAATGATATAAATCACTAAAAATATAACAAAAAATGATAAATAAAAATATGATAGATAGTGAAGTGACGGTAATTACAGTCCTTTATAATATTAAATAGAGAAAGATTTCAAGAGGGTAATGATTTTTGTACTTTCATTTTCTTTGGTAGTGTACGCCTTTAAAAGAAATTTTCAAATTTGTTTATATTTCTCTTCTCCCCTCTATTTTCCTCATTATTAAAAGTAAGGATAAATTGAAAATTCATTTTAAAAGAGTCCATAAGAGAAAACGAGAGATACAAAAATACTATCCGTTCAAAAAATTGACTTTAAATAAATAAAATTTTGACAATTATAGTTGATAATAGTGATGATGTGCTTCGCTAATTATAATACTTTAAATTAGGGCTGCAACTCTACCTGATTTGACCTAGTTAATATTCATGGAATCCAGTCTGGTCCGACTTGAATTCTCAACATGAAATTGTCGACATGAAGTCTAACACAAATCAATTCAAATTCTGATCCGGTCCATATTTTGAATCCATTTTACTTTAATTTTAGTCGAATCAAGTTAAGTCGGATTAACTTGTAAAATCCTTAATCCAATCTGACCTGAATTTCATATACATTTTTATCTTATCAACTCGATCTGACTCTCTAACCCAAAATTCTCAACTCCACCTGGGTCGACTTGGAGCCCTACTTCAAACATAACTTCATACTTCCGAACTCCACGCCTCCACGGCACCAGACATTTGGATTTAGCCGACAAAAGATTCAGTTCTCGTTTGACCAACCTGATTAAGACATTTTTTTATAAAAAATTAAAATTATTTTATTTTGAATCTCATTAATCATTTTTGAAAAAAATACAAAAATAAATGACTAAATTTAAAAATATTTTTTAACTAGACTTTAAAATCTATATCCTAATTCATTGATCTACTTTTCTACTTTTATATTAAAAATAAAATAAAATTTTAAAATAAATTTATATATTTAAATATATCTTATAAATATAATTAAAAAAAAAAAGGTTGTCCGCGCCGAGATGTACATGCCAACGCTGGACCAAACTCCTTGTACGGTAATTAAAGAGGGTCGTTTAAGCCGTACATTCACGTGACAACCTTTTGAGGTGGCAGATCTAAAGGTGAGAGTTAGGTAGTGATTAAGTAAATTCTTTTCATACTAACAGTTTAAAGTTTAGTTATTAATTTATCATTTGAGTTTTAAGCATGGAAAAATATAATTTTTTAATTTTTAAAATTTAAAAATTAAATAGGGATTTTTTTTTTGGAAATAGTTCAAAAGTTGAGAATTAGAATTTATGAGAGTTCACTTGGTGGTCAAGAACCTTTTCGAGATGCGAGATATTTTAGATTCAAGTTACTATAAACACAAAAGGGTCATTTCTCATAGTGTTATCCGGTGTGTGAGGATACAAAGGTTTGCACATGTCTCATGAATTAGTCAGGTATTTTACAAGATCTGGACACTTGGTATTAAAAAAAAAAGATGTAAATTTTAGTCGTATGTCTACAAATTCTAAAATTAGGTTAAAGTCTTTCTTATGCTTAGTCGGACTTTTTTGGGATGAAGTCACCCACGTTACTTTTTTAGAATCACAACCGCAATCACACAAATGACACTCAATCACACAAATGACACTGCAACTGTCAAAACAACATGCTAGTTTAACCGTGCGTATATATCTGCAAAAATACTACTTTTTCTAGCGTTATAACTTTGAAAGAAGACCTCCACATTAAAAACAATTATCTTTACCATCAAACTACAATAACTTTCATATTTTTAATTGACGTCTTCTTGTATATATAATATTTTGCATTGTTAAAGCGCTAGATGAAGCAGCACTTTAGCAGATATATACGTGCTGGTAAAACTAACGCGTTGTTCCGATAGTCATAGTGTCATTTACGTGGTTGCGTTTGTGATTTTACAAAAGTAGTATGGATAATTTGGTCAAAAAAAATCTGACTAGACGTGCGAAGCACTTTGACCCAATTTCAGAATTTATAAGTATATTGAACCAAATTCGCAACTTTTGAAAACATTTTCAACTAAAAAACTCAATTAAATATTAAAATAATTAAATAATGGTAAAATTTATACACCTTCGATTTACATAATTTTCTTTACATCATCAATCTAATTATACGAAATATTTCATATCAAATTTTACTACACAAAATTTGGTTAGAATTTTGGACGGCGTTTCTAGCCCATTAAAACTAATGTGGAAGGACTCTTCTTTGATGTACCCACGTTTATGTTTTGAAGATCTGTTGATCCACATGGGTCCATGTGCCTTCCTACGCCTCCCATGTGCCTTAAATGCTTCCAACATGGACATGTTCCTATATTGCCTTCCATCCATTTTAAATTTTTAAATTTTAAAATTTTTTTTTTTCAATCCAATGCACAAGTTAGGCGTTGACATGTGTCTATTTCTATCAATAATAAGTATGGAGAGGGGTCCTTCAATCATCTCTTATACCAACTTTATATGTTATTATGATTATTCTCACTTGCACATGCTATATTGCCAATAAGAAAGAGGAGTTTGATTTTCTATATTTATTGGGAATACAGTGTTTCTTGCACGTATATTTGATTGAGAAGTGACAGATTTCTTCAATTATTCAAGTGTATGCACAAATGAAAAATGAATGAAAGTCGGTAAGCGTGATTTATATTAACATTGATTTTCATTTCCCTCATATATCATATTTTTGCATGACTTTTGTGCAAGCACAATGACTATTTTTATGTGAAATGATCACTCTTACAGTCATGTTATTAGCAAAGTCCCACGTCGCGAGTAATTTTTTGGGTTATGGGATTTATAAACACATGTGTTTCCTCTCCTTAATAGATGGTTTTAAGGATGAGTTTTACTCATGTATTTTATCATGGTATCAAAGCAACATGTACTACAGGGATGTGTCAGATTCGTATCTCTAGCCCTTCGTAGAGGAGAAGAGCCGAGCGTCTCCAACCTTGGTGTTGAGGGAAAGTATTAGCAAGTCCCACATTATCAGTGAACCTTTGGATTTTGAGGTTTTTAAGCACATGCGTTTCTTTTTTTATCAGACAATTTTTAAAGATGAGTTTTACTCATTTGTTTTATTATTATACAGCCTTGTGTCTTCAGCCCTAGCACTGAGGGAGAGTGTTAACATATCCCACATCACCTATAAACTTTGGGATCTTAGAATTTATAAATACATGATCACCCTTTCCTTGTAAATCAACTTTTAAAGATAATTTATAAATATATTATTACTTCATCTTTGAACCAAGGTTCCCTCCTGCCACTGTCTCACAATTTCTCCGAGAGTACAAGAGTAGAAGCTCCTACAAGGATTTAAGGAAACATCACTTTATTTGCCAGTCGTTTGGAGTATGTCCAAGGCAATCTAGGTGAGGGTTTCATTCGTCATTTTACATGTCATCTTAGTCCTTCAACTCAAAACATGTCAATTCATATTTACACAAATGAGAGTAGACTTTTGAATTTTCAGCCACTCGCATCTAAATTATACACAATAATTGAATAACATCACTATATTATAAGATCATTTTTTTTATTTTTTTTTGAATTTGTGTGTGAGAAATCGTGAGATACTCAGCGTAAAATCTCCACGGATAGACTCCTACTCTTAAGACACACCTAAATTAAGTCATGGGGGCTCAAATCCGTGACCTCTCACTTTCTGAGACAGAAGGTAACGAGATGAGCTACACGAATATGCCACTTTCACTACTCCCATGGTCGACATGAGCCTCATTGAAGTGACATTCTTTGTTTAGTTGAAGCATGTAATGCATGTAAGTGACTTTATTTGTATCTATTATTTCAATCAAATGGAGGATCATTTTGTTTTCATTTGTACTTCAATTTATTTTGCTAACTTGAAAGGTCAGGACAAGATTTTAAAAAAAAAATTATTGCAAGATGATGCCTAACATGAAAAAGGTGTCTGTGTGCTAATACGACGTGGTTCGTTCGTTGTACGGGAGAAGTGTGTTAATGGAGCTCCTAAAAGATTTAATATGATACTTGAAATGTGGATAATGCTAATTTAAGACATAACTAGATGATTATATGGAGGAGACCTCACCATCATACTATGATTTCACATGTATGTGACTAAATAAATGTATTTAGATTCGCTAAACAATCAAATTAAGCTTAACATTGTGATTTGTTTATTTTTAATGCAAAGAGAATCTTGATAGGTGATTTAGAAGCTTGCACGTTATCCTATTTCTCTTCATTTTTCAATCCATTATCCTAATATTCAGATGGCCCAATACAGCTCCTAGTTTTCTAATCATTAGGACATAATTAACCATTCTATACAAGTTTAATATGCAAAGATTTTTTATATTAGGATTAAAAATTCCTGTATTATTGGAATCAGTCCTATAATATGATTTCGATTGGGGTCCACTTTAAATTTGGATCAGAACCTTCTGCAATTCAGACGTGACTTCGAGTAGCTCTGAATTTCTAATTTCATTAAAAAAAATATTTATACAAACTAGATTTGACAAAATCAAAAAAAAAAAAAAAAAAAACCCTTTCCAGAGAAAATGTAAATTGCAAAATGTCCATCTATCTGCCTACCAGTACAATGGATGGACAATGACCGAACTGATCATTATGCATTAATGGTTCGGAATGGATTTGAAGATAGAAAACAAAATTTCAGAAGAAATTCAGTGGGAGCAAGGTGTGGCAATGTAATTGCTTGTAAACTATGATGTATCATCACTTTCGCACGGGATAACTCAACAGACATAGGGTTATTTCGACACAAGTTAAGGTCTAGGGTGAAAAATCTAAATGGAGCCTTGTTGGTAATATTATTATTATTGGTTATTGTCTCGACACAAGTTCAAACCGGCCCGGAACAGACATGCAGTTGTCACTAAAAAATTAAGGTCCCAAATTCGAATCATGTAGTCATCTGATGCCACTGTGACCCATCATCATTTTAGTATGCCTCTCTACTTAAAGAAATTATCATTATTATTATTATTGGTTATTGTTTAAAAACTTAAAATAATTGAGGCAGTGAGTCCGAGTCAATTTGACTTGATAGGTTTTGAGCCGAGCAAATTGACAAGTTTTTCCAAGGTTTCTTCAAAAACAATTAAAGTTAAATGTAGTTTCTTGACTCGATGAAACTTAAAGCCGTGTCCACGTCTTATTTAACCTGCCATTTTTCTCATAAAACCACTGTTTTTTTTTTAATCCAAAATGGTAACAGACTATATAACCCTCTATTAAATTTTTGGAACTATATTTTGAAATAATCAGATATTTTCTTGCCCATAAACATGAACAGTGAAAATTGAGCTGAATGGCAAAACTGACAATGCAAACTTGATAATTTTTTAAGGTTGTGGACTCTGAAATTGGAACATTCCAATGGGAAACTATTAGCTCCCAAAGAGTCAGAAAGTCCAATGAGAAGTTACACATGCAATTAACTTTTCAAGTTTCCCATAATTTTTAGTCAATTCCAACTGTTCATCCTTAAGTCTAACAGAGTTTGTAAATTATAATACTCAGCTAAGTTGATTTTTGGAGTAGTTACTGGTCAATACATGCACCTCCTTCATGTCCTATTCCTTAAATCAGTACATTGGAAAAGGAAATTCGTGGAAAAATAGACTTGTTTCTAACTTTTGTTGACTCTTTCAAGATTGGTATATCAAAGAGTTCTGGGTTTTTTTAGTTTAATTTGGTGAAATCAGTAGTTCTGAGTTCTGACTACACCAACAAATACACAAGCGAAACTTGGTGCGAGAGACAAGGAATTGATTATAATTATAGTCTTTTTTAAAAAATGTAGTCTATTTTTTAATTTATTTAAAAGGGGTCTTCATATTTAAAAAAAAATATTAACCTCTTGCGAACAAAGGTATCATCCATTATGAAGTCATTCTCATAATGTGTAATCCACTGACTTTCAAGTTATAGCTCAAGTTAGAATAATGTTTCATCAGTTCGGATAATACTTATGATCGATAATATATATATTTTAAATTTACATGTGGGTCACCGTGGGATACTCAGTATAAAACTCTCACGGATGAGCCCACTACACGTAGGGCACACCAATGTTAGACTATGGGGGTTCGAACCTCCAACCTCTCACTTCCTGAGATGGGAGGTAATCAGTTGAACTACACTCATGTAAATGTTGATAATATATTTCAATACAGCTGATAGAAATTATACAAAACTATACTGTTTGTATGGCATGTTTATAAGTAGATAGAGGTTTCTCTCATGCATTTTGGGGTATAATATATTTCAATTTTTTTAATTGATTTAGGTCTTTTTTATTCTTTTTTAAGAGTTTTTTTCCAGTTAAAGTATGTATAATGTAATATTTTTTAATTTACACAACATTTTTTCTTCGTAAAAATAACAAAGTGATTTTCTCTATATGGGTGTAGTTCAATTGGTTAACCTCCCATCTCAAGAAGCGGGAGGTGCCAAGTTCGAACTCACATGACCTAACCTGATGTACCATAAGGGTAGAGATAAGGGTAGAGGGTATCACCCGTGGAGGTTTTACGCTGAGTTTCCTGTGGTTTTCTAAATTAAAAAAAAAAAAAAAACAGAGAAAAATATAATGTCTCTTGAAATAGAAAAAGTGAAGTATTTAAAATGTTTTTTAATAGCACAAAAAGTTTATTTCTAACAGAAAAAAGGCAGAAAAAAAATACTAAGGTGACGATGAAAAAGAAAAAAAAATAATAATAATAAGTGGGCAAAATGATGGGAATAAGGTGGACCATAAAATCATTTTGTCCATGCAATCAAACTCCCGATTCAGTACTCAAGACCAAGCTGTTCTGAAAAAATTGAAGGCACGCATGAGAAATTCCAATCCAAAAGTGCACAACAATCTGCACTTTTCACTTTGCAGTCCTCATCACCTGATGGACTCCACCATCCTTCATTGATGTCACTTTGGTTGGACTCAATAGTTAATATCGACTCCATGCATGACTAGGAAGATCAATTTTATAATGCGTTAAGATTCATCGATGACTTGTCATGTGTTCTGTGAAATTTTGTTTAGTGATTAAGAGCATAGACGTTGAGTTAGACAAACATAGTATTAGAAGGTAACAAATGACTTAATTTTTCATGTTACATCAACTCCGATGGCCCACTTAGAAGTGTATGGCCCATAATCTCATTCCCATCTCCAACTGGAAGTCTGTCACTCTATTCTAAGTTTCTTTCTGCAGTGGACCAGGAAGTGTTTAAATTGGAAAATTACCAACAATTTTTTTTTTTAACTGTGAAAAAATATCCTTATTGTGATAAAACGTTTTTTCTATCACACAGAAACAACAATATCGAAAAGAAAAAATAAAAGGAAGAAAAATCAACATAGAGAATTAAACAACAATGCAGAATTTGTGTGTTTCTCTTTCAGTACGTCCATAGATTCAATATCAATCTACTATGTTCAAAGACAAAAATCGAAGAAGAGACATCTCTCACTATCGCTACAATTTTCGCTCATGCACTCTCTCTCTCTCACATAAAACGATATTATATACTATCCTCATCAGGGTTTACATAAGGTGCACTGTGAAAATTACAAAATTCAACTCAAATAAAATATCTTTGTTTAATTTACTACATCATTTAGAAAATAACTATTGTGAATTTGTGATATCTGATCTTTAATAATTGTAACTTATGATTATATTTTATTACAAAGGAATGCTTCTCCACAGAAAATGAATCAATTGTGTTACTCCCTAGTCCCTACGGCAATGTCTCTCTAGATGGTGTCCCATGCTCGGAAATCTTCCCATTCCATCCCACACCTCACAATATAAGGCCTAATCCATCTAAGCATTTATGTATCCATTCAACTTATTTTTTTTAACATTACATTTCTTATATAATTTCTTAAGTATAGATATGTAATTTAGTTAACTCAATTCATACTAATTATAATCTTTTATCTTATTCTAAGGATTGATTTGACATTCGTGGTATACACGCTTGTTCATACACTAAACAAGTTTCGAAGATAGACATTTCCATATCGTATACGCCTACACAAGTATACGTTATAGAAATGCAGTTTTTTTCATTTATTATTCATTGTTATATGTTTCATTCTTGATTTCTAATTATTTTTAAACATTCTTTTCATTTATTATTCGTTGCTATATGTTTCATTCTTTATTTGTAATTATTTTTGTACATTCATTTCATTCTTTCCATTATTATTCATTGTTATATGTTTCATTCTTTATTTGAAATTATTTTTATACATTCTTTTCATATGAATTCATTTTTTCCTCATGTTTACAACTTTTTATTGAAGGTATGAGTAATTTTTTTAGATATAATCATTAACTAGATCAATATTTTGTGAGAAAATTACTAGAAATAATTTTCAATTTTTTGGTATTTTTTGCTATTTTTAAAAATATATAAAATTATTGAAATCACGATTTCATAACTTGAAAACCCTATTTTGATGTCTAAATGATCATTAAATAAAGATAAATTACAGAGAAATGAAGCACAAACTTTTCTTGGTTTTTTGTAATTTTTCTAAATTTTTTGAAAAAACAGAAGAGTGAAAAAGCATATCGCTGATATGCAGTGTTGTATCGATATCGGTGTAACGATTGCCCGTATCGGCTCAAGGAACTTTAAACCCCCTGTGTGGTAGAAAGAATGGTTATGAAGGGATAACTTGAGAATGACTTTAATTCTTATTTATTTTGCTTTTGATCTTTTTATAAATTAAATATTATTTTCATTCTAAATAAAAACCATTCTCTGTAAACTACTAAACAAACCCAAAATAATTATCAATACCTATCATTCGTATCCAATTACATATTCCCTAAAAACCAATGCCATAAAAAATTTAACTTTCCCAAAATTGAAATGCTTAAATGATAGAATATGAAACAAAACTATATCCAATTTTATCTCTTTGATTTTCTACGTATTCAACATAGCCTCATTTATCGACTCGTTCCCTCTCGCCTCAAGAAGCTGGAGGTTGCGAGTTTGAGCCCATATGATCTAACCTTGGTGTGCCCTAAGGGTAGTGGACTCACTCATGGGGGTTTTACACTGGGTATCCCACGGTTTTCGACAAGTAAATTCAAAAAAAATGAAGCTACTATTAATTAAAATGCAAAAAACATTTTAAATTTAACTCAAAACATAAAAAAGAATAGGATTTTTAAAAAATGTCAAAAATGAAAATGTAGTGAAGAGGATCTTGAAAAGATTTATTATTGTAATGTTCTTTTGGTTGGAAATTCATTAAATCTTGTTTTTTTAATTATGGTGTAAAGATCATATTTCCCAATCAAAGTTTGTTACTCATGTTATGCAAATTATTGCCTGATGCTAGTAATTAATTATGAGATGTGTTGGCATGTCACTCACACATTCAAAACTTAACTAATTTTTTTCTTTTAAGGATAAACTTAATTAATTTGTCAAGGTTACTTAATTAAACACTACTATTATCAGAAAATATCATATATTGACATCGTTATAATTAATACATAAGCCATTCAGGCATGTAGGGCTCCAATTTGTTGAATTGAAATCTTTCATTAACCCTCATCTCATTGGATTTGGGCGAAGTGTGAAATTCATTTTTATTTTATTTTTTAATTCATACAAAGAGATTTTAATTAGAAAACTTATAAAGTTTATATTGCCGACTCTATGATTTATTGAATGTTAAAACCTATCAAAAATCTGTTATTATTGGTAGAATTAGGGGTGAAACTTGGGTCGGGTTTTAACCCAACCCGTATGACTCAATTCGAAAAATCAATGGATTTGGGTTATATATTTGTATATTTTGGGTGAGGTCGGGTTGGGAAAATAAAAACCCGTATGAAATTTGGATTGAGTTATGTTAAGAAATTTAAAATTAACCCGACTCAACTCGACGTAATCTGATTCGACCCGCGTGCACCAAGTTATAAAATAATACTCGGGTTGACTCGGGTCAATAATTCGGGTCGGGTCAGGTTCAATAAATTTTTTACATGGGTTGGATTGGATTTATTAAAACCCGACCTGACCCGACCCGAGTTTCAGCTCTGGGTAGAATGAAAAATCTAGTACATTCTTCTCTCATATTTAATGTTAAAATTTAGCAACAATAATTCTTATGAATGTACATATATTTACAAGTTTCTAAGATTGTTTATTTTAGAATAGTTTAGATGGGACTGAACATCCACTGTCAAAGATAATTTTTTTTAGAAAATTGTTCGTTATAAATTTATAATTGTCTTTCTATTTTTTCATAAAAGCTACCAACATGCCTTATTTGAAAAGATCCGATAAGAAACATGTAATTCATGCTTAACATATATGAATTTAACCATCTTAATGATGGAATTTTTTTTTTTTATACTTTGTAGGTTTGTACAACCAGCCATCAATTCATGCTGCTTGTCCCTCTAAAGTGGGCTTCCAATTGATGGATGGATGTCAATCTATAAGAGCAAATTAAATGAGGAATCTATTTTGTACAGTGTTTTAAAAATTAGACCACATCAGGTTTGTCACTGTTCAACTAAAACTGGTCCATAGAATGATGGGTCCAGATGAATCAGGGCCAAAATTTCATCCATTTATTAAATAATAATCTTTACCCACAAATGAAAACCCAAAAAAAAATGTGAATCTAGAAGAAAAAAAACCCTTGTAGTCATAAACCAAACATTTTAAAAATCACTCCAACTTGATGTTGATCTTATTCATCTCATCGTTAGATCAAATGTTAAAAATATATAGGTTTCTTTAATAAAAGAGGTTACACGGTGCGCCTAAAACTCCCACAGGTGAGCTCTATACCTCTAAGGCACACTAAAGTTAGGCCATGGGAATCATGGGAACTCGAAATCTACAACCTCCTGCTTCTTGAAGCCGGAGGTAACCATTTGAACGCATGTGGATAAAATATAAATATTTAATCAATTGTTTAACTTTATACCTCACTTTGAATGGTTTCAGTGTATTAGATTAATAAGTACTTATCAAATGCACAAGTAGATGACAAATTTATATGAAAAACAGATTTCACTTCCTCTTTAAAAGAAAACAAATTGAAATAATTATAAAAAAAATCTTATAATCCTTCCTTTTCTGCAGAAGCGGCAACCATTGCGAAAAAAGTGTCATAAATTGAACCAAATGTGATTGATTAAAGAATCTATTTGAAATAAAATTGAATTTTGAATCCAAAGGGGTTGGAGTAATGGCCAAGAACCCGTCTTGAAGTGTGAATTCTGAGTTCAATTTCAACTTTACCTTAAAGGATCACTCTATGTAGAGTAGGGGTGAAACTCGGTTCGGGTTTTGACCCGACTCGAGAAATCATGCGATTTGGGTCATGCAAGTCGGGTCAACGGGTCGGGTCAGGTTGAGAAGACTGAAACCCGCATTGAATTCAGGTCGGGTCGGGACGGATTGAGGGATTTTCAAGTTAACCCGACTCGACCCGGCTAAAATTAGGCTAAAATGGGTTCAAAATGTGGGTCGGGTCAGAATTCGGGTTGAGTCAGGTTATAATTTGGGTCGGGTCGGGCTGAGATTTTTGGGTTAGAAGTTTGGGTCAGATCAGGTCGGGTTCCATATTATATTGACTCGGGTTGGGTTGGATTTTAAGAAACTTGATCCGACTCGATTTCAGCCCTATTGTAGAGCTATCATGTGTGTGTATATAGGGAGGTTCGTACATGCCCTCAGAATTAGTCGGAGAGGTTGTAAGCTACTTGGACAGCTTGGTAATAAAAAATAAAAAAACATGTGAATTTTGGACCCCTAATTTATTAGATAAGGATTATTTATTCTTTTATCTTTTATAATTGTTAAAAAAAAAAACTATAGCATGTTTTTTAATAATATAATTGACTATTTAGTTAATTTTTTTTCTTGACCAAGATGGTGCAGTATCAACTCTCTTTGTCCTGTGACAACTTAAAATTTTACAAAATCAAAACGTTAATAAAATATTAACATTAATATTAAAATTTAAAACCTAATCAGATGGACAATGTAAGGGAAAAGAGGTACAGAAACAAGCGTCTGTTCCTGACGTGATTTGCGGCCACAATTAAGCCACCAAACCCCAAACCGAAGTTAGCCAAGCTCAGTTTATCATTTCAACGCCACCAACGTAACATGAACCCGTTTTGTCGTTGACCACCAACTCACTGCTTTTCCATATTCCACATTCCAATTTTTTTTTTTAAATGGGATATATTTTTTATTACTTTTTGATAAGCTTAAAAAAGTCTATTCCAATAAAGTAGGTTTTTAATTTAACTTCTCATTATTAAAAAATACTTTTTGAACTATTTATTGCAATAAGTTAAAGTAAGTTCTACGCAATAGAATTTAAGATAATAATACTTAATACACTGTGAGCAAATGATGGGTTTCTTATTTTAATTTGATTTAATTATAATATTTAAATTGATGATAATTAATTTGAATAATTAACCTCATTTCTTACAAAGGCTACTTGAGCTGCAGTCATGAAAAGAGTGATCTACATTGTCGGGTGAAATAAATAAAAGTATAATAGTATAATATTTATCTGCAGTGTAATTTTAAACACCAAATTGAGCAATTAAGATAATTCTATCAGATCCACTGTTAAGTTAGTAATCAATCTAAATCTTGAAAGATAAAACTCAACCTGCAACATAGTTTCTCCAATGAGGTCTAAACTTTTTGAACCTTCCCTTGTAAAAAAGGGTTATTCTCCGTCATTCTATATCTAGCATATGTGGATCGGGAGGTTTACATATGTCTCAAAAAATTAGTCAGGTGAGAAGCCTTGATACTTCGGTCTTTAAAAAAAAAAGACCAAGGTGTCCAAGCCTCTTAGATCATTTGACTAATCATCAAAGCATGTGTAAGCGTCCTTATCCACACATCGGATAAGTCTACAGAGAGTAGTCCTATGAAATCGAATGAGAATCGAACTTATAACTCTCACTTTCTAAATTTTATTTTTCCTTCTCAGTAAAATTTCTATAAGCTACATTCTTATTCATCCTTCAAAGAGAGAGGTGAGAATATCTTTTTTTCTTATGAAGAAATTTCTGAAACTTTCTCCTTTTATCATTCTTGTAAAAGAAAATATACATGGACAGCTGCCAAACAGTACGACGAAAAGCTGAAGCCTGTCTTGCGTGGAGTTTGGACTTTGGGGCCCTAATTCCTAAGCCCTCTCTCTCTGTGTGTTTGATTTCCAGAAGATTGACTGACTCTCTCTTTCTAGTTTATCTCTTAAGTAGAGAGAGAGAGTTTCTAATTTCTCTCTTAAGTAGAGAGAGAGAGTCAATCCTCCCCATGAAAGAGCGTCAATTACCCCCTTGATAGGCGGAGAGTGGGCATGTGCACCTAGCCATTTTAGAAATTAGAAGGCAGTTGGTTGGATGGCCAACCCTAACCCTCTCCATTTATTGCTCCCTTTATTTTCTTATATATATTTATTTAGCAAGTAACAGCGGCCCCCATGCAACGTAACGTTGCCTAACATTTCATTTTCTTTTGCCTTTCTTATCTTAAGATATATATACATACACCAGCAGTCTATCTATCAACTGATGCTTTTAAAATAGGTGTATACAATGCTGATTTCTTCAACTTACAATGTGTTCTTGGTTAAAAGACTCGATTAACAGCTTATCTTATCATCGTTATGAACTTCAAATCAAACTATTTGATAAATATTTTCTTAATTGATATTTGACCTGATATTGAATGACTTCAAGTAGATCAAATTTGAGTTTAGAGGCATGAATGGTGTGGGGAGTAATTTGAATTAGTTCTTCTATTTGAAATTATGTATCTCATTATTTATGCTTAACACTATGTTTGGAAAAGAATATAGAAGATTTCTGTTTTTTCTTATGTTTGATATTTACTGAGCAAAGTAGAGTCTCATCCCCTCCCCCTCCTCTCAAATTCCTCTCTCAAATGGAGAAATAATGGTCTCTCCTCTGTAATCATTGTCTTTCCTTCTTTTCACATCGTACCTTTTTTAATCTAAAGTGTCGAGCATGTTGGGGATGCAAATGAGTTCCACATTTAAAGTGTAGAGAGAGATTTAACGATTTATAAAGAATTTAAGTCACTCCACCTAATGAGTTAGTCTTTTGGACTTGATACCCAGCTTCTATCAAATGGTATCAGAGTTATGTGTCAAGTTACCTCACATGGACTTAATAGATCCCCCAAGAAGACAGGATGTCTGGCCTCTTTCGAGGGAGATTGTATGGGCTGAGAAAGAGATATAGAGATTTATATAAGACTTTGGTCAATCCACCTAATAAGTTAGTCTTTGAGACGGATACTCAACTCCTAACAAAAGAAAATATACGAAATACCTTTAATAAGAGAATTCTCTAAGAATTTATCTCCTCATCCAACAATATTCCCATACAATGGCTTTTTCTATACGATATCTATACTATAAAGTGTTATTATATTATATTATATTTATTATACACATTTACTTCAAATTTTAAGATACGTTTCAATTTTTTTTTAATTCCAACTATGTTTGTGTATTTGTTAAGCCAAACAAAGCACATCAATACGTTCATGCGTTGACCAACCATGGTCCCACATATGGACATTTTCGTCTTCGACCTGGTTTAAACTTCAAATTTCAATCAATTGGAGTAAGAAAGTAATTGTCATAAGCAAACCTAATGATAAAATGATGGATAAACTGCTTTGACAAGAGCAAAAGCCAAACTTACGGTGGTTGAAAACTTGAAATAATATTTGTTTTTTTTTTTCTTTTATTTATTTTTTTAACTTTTAAGCACCTCATACCAAATTTAAAATAAACAATAATTAAAGGTCAACGTGGCCCTTGAAAAACAAAAAGAAAAATCCCTCTTTCAATGATGCCTTCCTTGAAACGATTATAACAAAATAATCAACATTAAAGTAAGCAGGCATGATGTGCTTATTTATAAATTGACCAACTGTAGCAAAAATAAATAATATTAGAGTGAAAGAATGTCTTGATTACAAAATGTTGTCTAATCTTAGAGTGCCTATGTGTTTTAAGTTTTGACTTTTAATTTTGAATAAAATGAGAATTCAAGTTTCTCTTGGATATTTTTGTCTAATTCATATGTATTTGATTATTATTAGATTAAAATGTCAAATACTCTTGAATTAATAATTGATAATTACACTATAATGAATTGAATTTACAAATATAAGTAGTTATCTAATGATAATTTATATTTTATTTATGTATATTAGTGTAAAATAGTGAAAATAATTAATTAAAATATATTTATAAGTTTCCATTGTTGTCTTCATATTTTATCATATTTTTTTACTTTTTAAAATTTAATGTTTTATTTTTCAAAACGGAAGACTGAAACAACTCGAACTTCATAATGTTCTATTATAGAGACAAAATTGAAATGAGTTCCGGAACGGATCTGACAACTATGATAATAGTGCAACCACTATATTAAAACTATTTATGGAGAGATAATGAAATTCCGAATCGGAGTAAGGCTCCACCAAACATCTGCATTAAGGTTATACTTATTTGTTGATAAATTGACATAAAGGAATTCAAGATGAAATGTCATAGTGTATGTTTATGATAATACAATACTAGTTAGTGAAACAAAATAAGAGTTCAATATTGTATTAGTATCGTGGACGAAAACTTCTAAGGAAAGTGATTTAAACAATACTAGGACTAAATTAGAATACATCAGCTGTAACTTTAGTAGAATAAAAGATAGAGAGGCCAATCCAATTAAAATTGGAAATGACTTATTATTGCATTGCAATAAGTTGAGATTCTTGAATTCTGCAATAAAACCTCATCGAGGATTAACTTAGAAATAACTTAGTGGACAAAATGTATACAAATTATTAGAGTTTTGTATGACTAAAGAGTACTACATTGCAAAGGGATGATTTTATAAAATAGTTAACAAATCTCCAGAGTATCGGATAATGATGAAAACACAAATAGACAAAGTTAAAGTAATGTTGATGCGCATGCAATGCTAGATGAATGGATTAACTTTAAAGGAAAGTGTTAGAAATGGTTGATTACATTAAGGGAAATTTAAAAATAGTCCTAATAGATGACAAATTGATAGAAATTCATTTGAAGTGGTTTGATCATGAAAATAGAAAACATAAACGGCAACGGCTCGAATATGTAGAGTTTAAACGGTACAAGTTGAAGGCACAAGAAATAGGGATAGACTATTGAAAATATGGAGGGATAAGATAAAAAAATATATAATATAGGATCAAAAAGTTGAGCCTAAATAGAAGAGATTCTAAGATTTGATTATTTTGAGTTTTACATAAATATAAACTATTACTCATACATGCATCTAAGAAATTGCTTCCTAATAGATTGACTGCATATTTTATATTTATAATTTAAATCTGAAATATTTATCATCACAATAATGACCACTTATCAACCCTTTATTTTCCATATTTTTATTTTTTAATTCTCAATGTCTCAATGAAAGCCAAATATTTAGAGCATTGAAAAATTATTAAATGTAAATAAATATTAACTTCTTAAAGCTGAATGGAAATTAATTAGCGTTTTACATATGATCCACCCAATAAGGAATATTATGGTAACTGTATTGAAATTTCAGAGAATATCTTCTTAAATGTATTACTCATTTAATTAAATCGAACGTCGAGCTTGATCATACATTGAAATGCATAAAATATTGTTGACCATGACAATTTTCATAGTTTAACCGAGTGATCCAAGTTGGTGGGTTTGATTATCATCTGCTAAAGTTTTAATCCAAATTTAAACATAAAACTATGTTTAATCATGAATGAAATATCGGTAGATATCATTGTTTTTTTTCTTTTTTTAGAAATTAAAAAAAGAAATATCGGTCGATTTTGGAAATTAAAAAATGATATATCTCTCTTTTCTATTAATAGAAGGTATGAATCATAATGGAGCACTAAATGACATAGTTTGATTACTTTCATGTCAATTATTTTTCTAATAATTATCTTCCATATTTTTTCAATTTTTTAGACATATTGAAAAAATTTACTACTAAAATATTTTAAATTAAGATATGTTCACTATAAATTTTCATTTTTCCCCTTTTATTTTTATTTTTTCATTTATCAAACAATTTTTTGAAAACTGTTACTAACACATTCAGTCATTTTTTTCATGCAACACTGTACCCTCAGTGCGCATGGCTGGCCCAATTGCATTTTTTTCCGACTGTTTTAGAGTTCACAATCTGCAAAAACTATTTTTTATACAAGGAACACTCTATACAAAACTATGTCTTACCCAATAAAGTCTATTAACTTCCCGATCTTTACTTCTCAATCTCTTTTCTATATTTTCTTCTCAACTTTATTTCTTTGAATTTTAATCTGAAAAGTATGATTATCAACTTTTTTTCAAAGATTCGTACAGCTAAAGTTCGAATTCAATGCTAGACATTCTTGGATTATAAAGGAAAGCTTATAAAGAGGATAAAAAATCAAAACAATATGAGGAAACAAAATAATATGTGATAATGATTCTTGAGTGCGTATATTCTTTCCTAATATTTCTTTTAAAAATGGAATTCATAGCAATTACAATATTTATTATCTCCTAATTAAATATCGACCTCTTTCTTTAAAAAATAAAACAGGTTGACATGAAAAACTTCACCTAAAAATTGAAATTGATACAACTAAAAGACTTTCCTATTATTCAAAATCTAAAATACTGAGTTGCAATTAAGTAAGAAAATGCGTATCTTTTAAAATTAATGATAACATTGATAGGAGTTAATCACGATTTTAAAGCTAAAACTAAGTTAAGCAAGTCGGTCGAGTCCTACGTCATCTACCCTAATATGGTAAGATGAGGTATTTGAATAAATACATAAAGATTTTCTTTACATTTGTAGCGTCCAAACAAATCCAACATTCTAATTCTGTTTGAAAATGCAAAGATATTGAAATACATCATCATCATTGTGGGTGGGACCCACTAGATAAATGGTCAAGATTGCTGCTCCATGAGGATCATGGAACGCTGTTGTAAATGAGAAAATATTGAATGTATCAAAAGATTAAAATAAAATTGAAAAGAATTAAAGTAAACCTAACTAAATACTCAAGAGTAATTGTCGGAAACTCTAACTTGACATTGTTGTGTCACAGACTCACACTGTTATTCTCTTGATATTATTGATTTTTATATATTAATCTTATTAAAGTTGTAAATATATTGATTATGAAAATAATATTCATTTAAACATACTTATTTTTTTATTTAAGAAAATAAATTTAATAAATGCAAAAAAACTATATCGTAAGTGCATATGGTATATTGATTGATAGGGCCGTTAAAAGACTGTCGTATACACATACATTATGAATATTTCCTTATTTATTTTTTAATATTTTCAGAGAATTTTTGTTTCTTATTTTCTACATTTTTTAGTATTTCCTATTATTTTTAAAAAACATTTCAAATTCTTGGATTTCCTAATTTAAAAATAAATTTTGAATTTGTAAATAACTGCTACTTAACGATAAAATTACATATATATGAAGCCCATATTTTTCTTGATTTTTTTTAAAATTTGTTAAAAAAATAGGAGGAGAGAGAAAAATATCGACCTTCTAAATTTTGAATATAATATAATGTGTTATTAAAGTTAAAATTGAATTAGAGTGACATAGTGGGCCCACATGGATGTTAATTCATTTGGGCCACCTGATGTACATTTTCTCCCCAGAACAAGTTTGTAACATGTAGTATGTACAGAGAAGTCAAATTAAAGGAAAAGAGGGAAATGTTGACAGGTTTCCAACGCTACTTGTGTATTTCATGTGGGTAGGCACTTCAAAACAGAGGATCTTGGCCCCTGGATTGGATATTTGGATGGAAATATTTATTTTTATTTAGAAAAAATAGATTTATACTTTGATAATTTAATTATTTGTAGTAGATTTTATATTTTTTCCACTTACACATTAAAATTATTATAATTTTCCAATTTTCTTCCACTTTTTAAAAAAATGTTTTTGCCTCCCAAGTTGGAAAATGAATGCAATGGTTGAAATTTAAACGTATAAGAATATTTTAATTTTAATCCAATTCAACATGAAAATATTGTGTTTTGAAAATTCTAAAATTATCATATCAAATCAAATTCTCAGTTTTTGACTAAAATTCTGATTCATTTTTTAAAATTGTCTAAATATTTTATTTTTAACTAGAACTTATTAGGAGTTAAACTTGAGCTAGGTTTAATTCGACTCGCATGATCTGACTCGAGAAATCAATGGGTTTAGATTATATATTTGTATATCTCGGGTCGAGACAGGTCGGGAAAAAAAAACTGTATGAAACTTGAGTTGGGTTGAGAAATTTAATATCAACTTGATTCGATCTGATGTAAGCTGACTTGATATGATTGTATCAAGTTTTAAAACAACACTTGATTAAAATTAGATCAAAAATTCGAATCGAATCGGATTAAGTAATTCACAGGTCAAATTAAATTTTACAGTTGGACTTTTCAGTGATAAAAAACTAAAATATCATCACCCAACTCACATTATTTTCCTTAACACATGTGAAGGATATCTACTAATTCTTCAATTCTTCTGAATCCTAATTGTCGGGTGAGAAACAGAGGATCATGCAGGTTTTGAGGATTTGGTAGGCTGGCCAGCCCAAAACCCCCACACATGTTACACTTCACACGTGTGAGAAAGGACATCCTAGCACGTAACCAACCGCAAAGTCCGCATGGGGAACCGTTCGCACGTGCTTGGCCATCGCAAGTGACACGTGGAAGATACCGTCGTCGGTGATTTCACGTCTTGAGAGTTTAACAGACGTGAGTCCGTTAGTGGCAGTTAGCCCAACCTTTGGAATTTGGGATGTCAATCTGGGGTTAATTAACTTAACCATGGTTTAACATTTAAACAAAGTTTGGTTATTTCTCTCTTCCCCCTCTATAAAATCCACATTCCGAGACCCCTCCTTTTATTCAATCCATTATTATTTCTTCTTCGTTGCCGCTGCGGCGACCTGCAACTTTTCTCCTTTTTCCTCCTCTTTCTCTCCCTCTCTCTCACTAAATTGATAGCGAAAGATAAAGGGATAGAAAGGGAGATCTGAAATGACAATGGCGTCTGGTATGAAGAGCAGCATTTCTCTGCTTCTTATGCTTCTACTTCTGTCAGTTGGATCCATGGCTGGAATCGGAAGCTCTGAATTGCCTGATTCCAGGTGCTTTACTAGTATTTTCTTTGAAAGTTCATGAAATGCGGAAAGGTTTTTAGTAGAAATGAGAAAATTTTCTTACTTCTGTTCTGTTGCTTGGGATCTGTAACTTTTGGTGGCTATTTTTTAAAAAAAATTAAAAATTAAAAAAAAAAACAAAATGAGTTGATCTATTCCTCATTTCAATTGATTTGGTCAGGCAGGCGTCACTCCGAAATTTGTACAAAAATTGATTTGGTTCGGAGTTGTTTTGATGATTTCAAGTTCCTTTTTCCCCCTTTTCTGCCTCAGAAACAGTGGATTTCCATGATCGTCGGCAGAATGTGGATGGTTTTTAAGATCAATGAAAGCAGCATTTTGCAATTCTCTTAATTTCCGATTCTGGAAGATTTTCTCGACAAAAAGTGGAGTTGAAGGTCTTTACTTCTTAATTTTTTTTTAACAAAAAAGAAATTGTTTTTACTGTTTTATCACCTGGACCACGGAGAACAATCCCATTTGGAACCGCTGAACCTAAAAGCTGAATCTCATTCATTGATTTTTATTACTTCTGTCGCCAAACTTTCATCGAAATGTGGACAAGATGGAGGGTCCCTTCCTTTCAAACGAACTAATGGAAATACTTTTTCCTTCTTCTTCTTTTATGTAGGGCTGTAGAAGCAGAGCAGAGCTCCAATGGAGATCCAACAAAAGAAGGGCTAAAAGCAGAGCGGTCAGTAACACTAGTACTTTAGCATAACCTTCCATTCTATCAGCTTTCTCTTTCCTTTTCAGCCTTCTCAGATCTAATCTGGCCCGCCCATCTTATTCTCTACGTGGTTTGGACCGTTAGATCTTCTTACCAAACTTTTTCTAGCTTTTCTTTTACTGTCTTAAGATCATGTGAACAGACATCGAAAAATCTGGATCATTCAGATTGAGGTTTGCAGATCCGAGCCGTTTAATTCGTTAAGTTAGTTTTGTCACCCCTTTTCTTTTTCTTTATTTTCTAATTTACTGGGAAACAATTTCTCCACTAAGTCACTAACTGCTGCTTTCAATTTATTTTAAATTATGAATTTTCTTAATGAATTTTTTGTCACTTTAAAAAAGCCACCTAAAGAGAGATTTTTTTATATTCTCTTGTAAGAAATTAAATAAAATTTATCTTTGAAAAATCAGATATTATTAGTCATTTATATAGTCTATTTAAACATTAAGTTTATATAGTAATTGATGCACTCGCAATTTAAATAAAATAAAATAGTTTCCTTATCTTTTTATATACATTTGAATATGCAAAAATAAAAATATATAGATTAAAATCTCTAACATTTTCTATTATTAACTCATGTCTAGTTGTATTTATTGAGACCCATTATTCTAATTTAAGAAATCAGCGAGGGCAATTTAGTCATTTGATTTCTCACTGGAGTCAAAGAAGAATTAGCTGATCGTTTGACCGTACTGGGCCTTGACTCCTCGTCTCTGTCTACTCTCTCTCTGCGCTTTTATATACATTTGAATATGCAAAAATAAAAATATATAGATTAAAATCTCTAACATTTTCTATTATTAACTCATGTCTAGTTGTATTTATTGAGACCCATTATTCTAATTTAAGAAATCAGCGAGGGCAATTTAGTCATTTGATTTCTCACTGGAGTCAAAGAAGAATTAGCTGATCGTTTGACCGTACTGGGCCTTGACTCCTCGTCTCTGTCTACTCTCTCTCTGCGCTTTTACGGTTTCCCGGGCCTCGAATCATGAGCGAGGGGTGCATTCGTTATCTTCGATATTCTAAATTCTTTATTCTTTAATTAGATTAATCATTAAACTAAGTTTGGACCATAGATAATGCCTTTTGTGAAATTAATTATAAACTAATAATTTATAATAATAAACTTTTAAATTTCAATATGACAAGATTAGGAAAAAATTATATAATCATTTATTCTTACAATAACTAGTCTATCTAACGCTTTTGTTTCACAGTTGAAACATTTCAATGGACTTCCATCTTTATATATGTTTTTATTTATAGCCTATTGTTTTAATGGTAATTAAGTTAATATAGCAGTGTTGATTATCAGATTCTGCTTTTACTAGGATTAAGAAGTCTCCACCATATAAAAATTAAGCAAGGATATTAATAATTTCTTGTCCATATTCATTGAAATTAATATTAATTGATCATTAACTTTCATCATCATAATAGAATCATTTATCTCATAAAGTTGAAGTTGACATTTAGAATTATTGAATTTGACAAATTTTATTATGAGTGGACTGTTTATCTAAATTAATTTTAATTTTGAAAAACCATCTAGCAGGAATCTACTTTTAATACAGTAATTTAATGGCGGATCATAGTCACATGATAACATGATTTATTTTCCGGATCTTGCAACACTGATGAACTTTATGGGTGACACATTATAGCTCCATGTGAACAAAACTCAGGGCCATGATGCTGCATGTCTGTGGGTGGAGGATAATGATAATATTCTGCTCACATAATATAATTACATATTTTACCAATAATGCTTCTATACAAAATGTGTTCCAAGCACAAAATATTAGATACTAAAGTTTAAAATAAAGAATTCAGTAAATTTTGCTGATTCAATTCATCTAATATTAGATTATCAATCATTACTCAATATCTTGGTAAATAAATTACTGATATCTTGGTTATTGGAGTAAAAAGTTATTATATAAAATCATTAAAGACAAGCTTCATGATTTTGAAATTCTAAAGACAAAAATGACTGGATGATGTGTGACCAACCGCTGAGATCTTTGAAGATTTTCTCTTATTTCCTTTTTTCCCCATCTGGGTAATTTGCTTTTCTTCAGGTCCGAGTGGAAAGAAGAGGAACACGTGGTGGACGACCCGGAGGTGGTTGCGTCAATGGTGGAGATGTAAGTATTCTTTTCTGACACTGCTTACTATCCTTCGGTTTTGCTGATAATAATAATCTTCCAAAAATAATAATATTGTATTACTATTACATTTATATTCCTCTGCATTTCATGTGATTCCTGTTTGGTAATATACTAATATTGGATCTCTGCTTTCAAATATAAATAAATAAACATCTAGATCTTGATAACATTCTCACTTATTCTAAATTATTTGCCATTTACAATTACACAATTATTAGAGACGAGATATCTTGTGCCAGAGCTACCCATCTCTATCCTCTCATGCCCTGTCAAAATTCACATGCACCGGCCACATGCTCATCAGTAGTTCAGAACAACCATTATTCATTTTTCTTAATTTCCCCTTTATTCAACTGCAAAAAATAAAAATAAAGTTTACTGTTGTCCGCTGTGATCTGGGTTAGTATTTCCCTCTAAATAAAGTGTAGGACAGAGGATCCAGACCATCCAATGGTCGGATCATCTCTACCATTCTAATACTAAAAAAATATTCCAATTGTATTTATCACATCTACTTATTAATAAAAGTTATTATATTTTAATTTTAAATATAAAATTGAAAAATAGGTTGTTGAGTTTGAATATAAATTTTAAAGTATTTTTAAGTTAATTTTTTTACTTAATATGGGATTTATAAGAGTAGCATACGGCCACGAGCGATCCTTTGTCTTCAATCCAATCGCCACTGCATGACACCTCAATTCGGACATTGCTTTATTGTCGGCAGTGGTACAAGTCGGTGACACAGCTGTACTTGTTATTATATCCAAAGAGAAGTCCTGCAGCCCCCACCCCGCTGATTCTATTCAGTATCCACTAAGAGAGACCGAGCCACTCCACACTATGTCCATGATCCATTAAATGTTATTTGCCTCTTTCTATGATAGTTGCCCCCTTCACAATTTATAAATAATTAATGCCCATTTCTTTTTTTCCTCATGGTCTTAACCTAGGGTCAAAAGGCAACTCTTCTTGTAATCAGATTTACCACACAAATACCCACTCTTCCAAAATAACCATAACCAAAGCCCTTTTAATCCTCCTTGATAGTCTCCTCTGGTTGACATCAGATTTTATCACTTTTGCAACCATTACTGTCCACAAAGTTAAATGGGGTCAGTTTTCAGAGCCTTTTTTCTTGGTCATTATGTCAAATGGTACAGTTTTGTCTAGTAATAGCAAGTTATTGGTACAGGTGAACCCTGTTACCTTCTACTCTCTGTAGCAATAGAAGGGGATCTTATTGCCCATGTAGGTTACCACACGTAAAGCCATTCTCTGCAATAAACATTCCATCATGGTCTTTGATTATTTACCTAAAACAGAACCAAATAGAGATTAGGCTGTAAAATTATTCAAAATTCAAAGGGGTAATGAGTTTTTCTTATGGCATACATCCTTGGTAGAAAGATCAGTGGAACAGTTCTTTGATTTTTCTGTTAATTTTGTAACACATGCAAGCTTGGCCTGAAATGAATGTTTTCTGGGTTGAGCAGGAGCATAAGTAACAGCACCGCGAGGAGGAACCTCGGCTTTCTTTCCTGTGGCACCGGCAATCCCATAGATGACTGCTGGCGTTGCGATCCAAACTGGCACCGCAACCGCAAGAGGTTGGCCGATTGTGGAATTGGCTTTGGCCGCAATGCAGTCGGAGGTCGCGATGGCCGCTTCTATGTGGTCACTGATCCTGGTGACTATGACGCCGTCAACCCTCGGCCTGGGACACTCCGTCACGCAGTCATCCAGGATCGGCCCCTCTGGATCGTATTCAAGCGCGACATGGTCATAATTCTCAAGCAAGAACTCATCATGAACAGCTTTAAAACCATCGATGGACGCGGTGTCAATGTCCACATTGCTAATGGAGCATGCATCACCGCCCAGTACGTGACCAACATCATCATCCATGGCATTAACATCCATGATTGCAAGCCAACCGGAAATGCTATGGTTCGTAGCTCTCCCAGTCACTATGGATGGAGAACCATTGCAGACGGTGATGGTGTCTCCATCTTCGGCTCCAGCCACATATGGGTCGATCACTGCTCCCTTGCCAACTGCGCTGATGGCCTTATAGATGCCATCATGGGTTCCACTGCCATCACTATTTCAAACAATTATTTCACTCACCACAATGAGGTATTCATTTTTGTGATTTTCTCTCTTTCAGTATAAAAAATCGGGCGTCACCAGTCGAATAATTTGCCATTTCCACGTATGAGGATATAAATGGGCTTCGCTCAGGCGGGCTCTAGCATGCACCAATCTCTGTTATGAAGGACGGCGTTCTTTGAGTTTTCAAGTCTAATTCTCATTTTTAGTAGAATGTCAATACTAGACTGTCCAAGTCCTATTATTGTGAACTAAGCTAGTTGGACCTGGGTTTAAGTGCCATCCTTAATACAGAACTAATACAGAGTTGGCCCTGTATCTCACTTGCATTAATCTGTCTGGATTGAGTGATGAGCCAGCTCAAAGTTTCTTCCTAGTTGCCAGCATGGGAAATGAATGATTGAAATGGACAAAAATCAAAAGAACGAAATATTCCCTCTTCCAAAGCTACTTAATTCTATTTTTGAGTTTCTGTAGAAGCATGAAATGAATTAAAGAAAATCATCATTAAAACTTTCAAGTTAGTATTCAGCTTTAATTACCATCTACACGATTTATATATTATTTGTTTATTTATGATTTTATAACCTTGTTTTGCTAAAAAAATTGAAAATAGGTGATGCTGTTGGGTCACAGTGACTCCTACACAAGAGACAAGATGATGCAAGTGACCATTGCATTCAACCACTTCGGCGAGGGTCTCATTCAGAGAATGCCAAGGTAATAAATGAAACTAATGTATATAAATTATAATGAAATTAGTGTACATAAGTTCTCTTAGTTCTTTCTTTTCTACAAGGAACAGTACAATCCATTGTGAATCTTCTTTTTAACTCTTTAGGCCTAATTTTTGCATCATTTACTCTTCATTCAATTGGCGGCAATGCCATTGCATTAAGTGTTCCCCATCCCATACCTACATACTTTTTCATAACTTGTTTGAGGAATTTCAGATTTGTTGTACTGAAAATATTTCTTAAGAGGAAAATGGAGTTTCTAAATACTAGAAATGTGGGGAAAATATGCAGGTGCAGACATGGATATTTCCATGTGGTGAACAATGACTACACTCACTGGGAGATGTATGCAATTGGTGGAAGCGCAGAGCCCACCATCAACAGCCAAGGCAACCGATATCTCGCCCCTGCCAACAACTTCGCCAAAGAGGTAATACACACAACCATATTGCTGAATACATGTTAACCAAACAATGGTTACATCATGCTAGTTAGTCTGTGGCAAAACAATGCAGTAGAGGCAGAAGTAGCTACAAAAATTGTCCTCCACAGTCTAAAATGCTGCTACTGATCAAATTATGGGGCACATTTTTGGATTCCAAATGTTTGTAAGAAACAGGATTCTGTGAATGCCTCCTCTGATTGTTACCAAGGCATGAAATCCTCCCATCCTTCCAGAGTGTAAAACACATGAATGTAGGTGGAAAATCGAGGGTGAAGCCTACTCGAGCCTTTTTCTTATCATTCATTTATTTATTTTGCTTCTGGATTGGGATGGACAGGTGACCAAGAGAGTAGAGACTTCAACTGATGTATGGAAGAACTGGAATTGGCGATCAGAGGGCGACTTGCTGTTAAATGGTGCCTTCTTCACCCCCTCTGGTGCTGGAGCTTCCGCAAGCTATGCCAGAGCATCCAGCCTAGGGGCGAAGTCATCTTCCATGGTGGCATCCATCACTGCTGGATCAGGCGTTTTATCATGCCGCCGAGGCCATCAGTGCTAATTCCACTGCCTAAACCTTCAATTCGACGGTGTACACATTTTATACACAGTCATCTGAACAACCATTGTTGCCATTCCTTGCTCTTCTCAACCTCGGCCTACTTGTCTACTTAATTGATTCTATGAAGGTGGGTGCAGAAGCGTTGTTCATTTGCCGCTTCAACTCCGGGTTGGATGATCTGGGCTTTTTTTTTTTTTGGGGTATTTTAATGTCAGTCATACATGCATAGTGTGAATGTCGAATTCGCCAACTGGTTACAAATGCATTGCAAATAGAGGTAATTGTAAGAAGTATTTTTACGAAAGGAAGCACGTTCTCTCTTCTGAAAATCAGAAACTTGTTTGCTTTCACAGTATTCCGCCTCTTGTAGTTATATTTACATACAATGTATCTTTTTATCACTAAGAATGCAAAAATTGCAAAAAAGAATGAACCTCTTTTTGAGCCTTTTTAAGGATAACAAGGACCCTAACTAGTATTCATCAATCTTTCCAGTTTCCATCCATACAGGGCACAAGGATAAACTGAAAAATTCCACCATTTCTGAATGCAAATGATCGAAGAATCATCGTCTATGAGAGCTTTCTGTTTGAGCTAGTACCTGCAATGAATTTTCTAGGACCACCAATATTTACCCTGGAATTCAATGAAACTACGCATAGAACACAGTATTCTGTTTTCTCTATGCCAATCAGGGCAGATTTAGCTTCATGTGCATCCTTCACTTCTAAAGGCCCAATTGTTCTGTTGTTTAACATTTCTGATCCATCACTGTGGAAAGACCGTAAGGAGTTGTCCATGGTCATTCCAGGTTAGCCAAGAAGGCCTATTGTCTTACTTTCATGTGGATTTCTTGAACAACGGGCATCTCACCTGTCAAGAGGCCTATGTGAATAAATTGAACGGATACTAGTAGGATCTTGTGATGAGA
Organism: Chimonanthus salicifolius; assembly: GCA_013350335.1. NCBI lineage: Eukaryota > Viridiplantae > Streptophyta > Magnoliopsida > Laurales > Calycanthaceae > Chimonanthus > Chimonanthus salicifolius. The sequence goes on from CM023537.1 coordinate 52,489,156, forward strand.
TTAGTTTGAATCGGATTATAATTGAACGGGTGACTTAGATAATTGAAATTAAATGGAATTTAATAAAAATGATTAAAACGGTTAAATAATAAATAAATGATGTGAAGAAAACTCAAGTGGGTATGGTACGGTCAGAGGAGGTGAAGATTGCATGGGATCCCACGTCCCACGTGGGTAAGAGAATGGAAGAGTGGAATAGTTCAAGAGACATGGGCGAAGGAGGGTCGGCAGGCACACTGCCGTCGCAGGCGGCGGAGGCGGAGATGCCCAAGCAGCCAGAGAACGGGAGGCAGGGGCGGAGGCTGCAGCTGGAGTTCCCGAACTCACAGCGGAGATGCTGCTGGGCTTTCCTCGGGCAGCCGACGAAGAAGGTGATGTGAAAATATAGCAGAAAAGTGATTACAAATATAGCAGGTGAATTAAATATAATCTAATTATATCTTAACAAGTCGTGAAGAGAGGAAAGAAGAGGAAGAGACGGAAGAAACCGAGGAAGAATAGAAGAATCAGAAACGGGAGTCCAACTGCACAAGAGACGAAGGAAACGAGAGAGATATTAGGGAAAATCCCAAACTTAGTTTTGCAATTAACCTGTGTACATTGCTTCAATCACGATTGGGTTTTTATACATTCGAAAATAAAAAATTGAAAATAAAATTAAACGAAAATTAATCAAAAGGGCAGAAAAAAAGGAAATAAATAAAAATGAAAAATTCTTTTTCTCTCTAGTCTTTTCTTTTAGACATTGATGAATTTTTTCATTAAAAAATACAAGAGGTGAAACCACGTATAGAAGAGATATGCCCTACTCCGAAAGAAGAGAAGGAAAAGAAACAGGAGAAAAACCAAGAAAACAAAAAACAAAAATAAAAGGCGCATTAAAATATACATCAGTGTGCCCCGTTCGAAGCAAGATAAGTTAATGAATCCCTTTACCCCTTACACCCAAAACTATTAAGATGAAAAAAACTCCAAAGCTGGTCTTTGTTTATGTACATCAACTTTCACCAAGAAATCCACGACAATGTTTGTCGAACAGGATGTGTAAATGAAAGTAACGCCTCCCAATCTACACATCTTCCAAATATCTCTATCAATACTTATCAACCTCCATAGAATAACTTCCTATTAATAATCCAAAAGATGACATTAGTGGAATCGCCTTTAATAATGAAGCCATCATTTTTAAACTTAGACTAAACTTGGAGTGCTCTCCTAATTACTCTCACTTTTGCCACTTTTGACTCTAAAGATTAAGCAAATGCTAACAGCATTCTATCCCTTCTCTTGAGTCTTGACGTTGGCTTCTAGTTTCTATTTCAGCTTCACGCGGTTACCGCTGGATTTCGCTGGGTCTTCCACGCGTGCTGAATCAGTTAAGGTTGGAATTCATGGTTACTATTACATAATGCAAAGGCTCTCATCTCTTGTGTGATCAGTTCATTTTTTATTCAAAATATGCATCTAAAAAGAGCTGAAAGTGATGAAGGCTTTTTAAGAAATCATTCATATTTTAATTTTTTTATTTATCTATCAAGCAACATAACCTGAGTCAAGCCCTCAACATGTTGCTTGTGACCATGAGTTCTATCCAACAGGACACTGAAATTTTGGACTTATTTATTGTGTGCTTATGTAACTTTCTCCATTTTTAGAATAATTTACTGTTTTTTTTTCAGGTTTCTGAGTTAGTAGAATAGACAGACCAAATTACCAAGTGAGAATTTCATTCCTAGTATGCATGGAGTTCAGAAATGAATCATTATTATGATATCATGGCCATGGAATGCTTTTGAAATTTTCATAACATCTTTGGTGTGACAAGAATTGTACGTTAGAACCAACTTAAGGGAAGTTTGAGCAAATTTCTTTGGATTCTATCTGATATGATCCGCAACTCATGAACCCAAATGCCTTTCTCAGTTACAATTCCGGCGTTTCGCAGATACATGCACAAACTCACAATGCAAACGCATTAGCATTCTAGTAAGCATCGATGTGTCAAACAGTTCTTGCACACCATCAGTACTCAAGCATCTGATGGAGGTAAGAAGAAATGTGTGTGCAATTCTGTCTAGCAGTGTTGATGTTGTTCGAAGTTCGAACAAGCTCGCGAAGTGACAAGTCCAAATGGCCACTGATTTACGAGTCATTTATAGAATGATTTGGAATGACTTAATCGAACCTGTTAAAATAGCTTGCAACTATACTTTCCCCTGATAAAATCGAACTCTGTGAGGATTGGTTTGGCGGTTAAGAACCCACTTGAGATGCAAAATGTCTTGGGTTCAAATCACTCTCAATATAAAAGGGTCATTCTCCAAAGTATTATCCGATGTGTGGATAGGGAGATTTACATATGCCCCAAGAATTAATCAGGTGATCTAAGAAGCCTGAACTCGTTAGTTTAAAAAAAAAAAAAAGAAGATGAGACTGCATAAAATATTATATTCCCTCTATCCCAAATTAGTTGTCCTATATAGATTTTAGAATTGTGTCAAAATAGTTGTCTCATTTGTATTAGAGTAGTATAAAGTGTGTTGAAAATGGATGAAATCACATGAAGTGCTAGTTTTATATAGAGAATTCTTTAAAAAATACAAATATTTTAAATGAGAAGAAAAAAGTATTATTTATAGTTTCCTCTTCAAACTGTTCTGACCCCATGGACTTCTTGCCCTCTCTATTTATACAGACCAAATATTTGCTTTATTGTGTTGTGTATCCTGTGTCTTTTTAAAAGCTGAAGTCCCAATGTTCCAATCATGTTTTATTCCTCTGCAACGTCCATGAAAAAGCAATGAGAAAGTGTTTTCACTCTAGAAACATACTATGGACACTCATCCTAGCACAATGGTGGAAGCAGGGTCAAAAATTCAAGCAGGCCGATATTTCACCTGATAATTTTCTCTCTCATCCGTCTTTTCTATTTTATTGCATTTCTCTCTCCTCCGATATTTAAAATCATAAAAAATCGTGAAAAACCTTAAAAAAAACGTATCGATTTTTTTTAAAAATAAATAAATAAATAAATTTTAAATACCGATTTTTATGCTTATCGGCCGATATGTTGACTGATATTCGGTCCGAATATCGGTCATATCGATCGATAACCTTTTTTAGTGGCCGATACATATCGTACCGGCCGATATCGTTCGGCCCTGAAAAATCGATACATATCGACCGATACGATATGTATCGACCGATATTTCGACCCCTGGGTGGAAGAACTGTGAACGCTAAAATTGTTTGCAAAATTGCATCCAATCAGTTGAGCAAACAAGACATCAAAATCCAGTGAGAGAAGGTGAACGTCATGAATAAAAAAGGTGATTCCATCGATCTAGACTATCTACTGTTCAATTGACCAAAAGTGGGCCACTGGTGGATAAAAAAAGGTATTGAGATCTGATGATAACAGATCTTAGTCCTAGGATGGATCTACTACTCATTGATCTTCGATCAGACATGGATCAAAATAAGTCATGTGTGGTCCACTCATGATGATGCGATAATCACACATAAGTCCATTTCGAAGATCCGGGTGTTAGATCTCCATTGCAACTTATGGATTGACAATCGATTAAAAGATATAATATGTAGCCCACTCATGATAGCTTCATGATCACAAGTTCAAGTCCACTTCGAAAATCCATGTGTAAGATCTACATCGCAACTAAAGGATCGATGATTAGACAAGTGATTGAAAGATATAAGTTGTGGCCCACTTATGATGGCCTGAAGATCACAAGTTGAAGCCTATTTCAAAGATCAATGTGTTAAATCTCCATTGTGATTTACAAATTGATTATCAAATTGCTAGATTGAAAGATATAAGCTGTGGTCTATTCATGACGGTTTGATGATCACAAGACAAGTACATTCCAAAGATTTATGTGTTAGATCTCCATCATAATTTATGGATCATTAATCGGATGTATGGGTTAAAATATAAGATTCCTAAGAGATAGGAATTGCTCATGAGGATGGAGAGATCCTCTCCATGAGCTTAGGTTGAGGTCTAGCCTCTTTAGACGTGGGCTTGGTCTTAATAGGTTAATATGTTTCACTCGGGTTTACTGGGCCTCAACTAATAGAGTGGATGGATTTATTAGACAGAGTCTAGCTATGGTTACCTCGGCCAAAGTGATCCATGTAAGGTATGACAATCTACTCCACTGGATCGGTCCACTGAAGAGTCCGAGTGTGAGTCATTGGATTTGATGCCCCTCATTATATATATAGACAAGCGGACAAATAGATAGGTAGAACATTTGCAAACAAGTTTGCACTAAAGTTTGGTGCAAATGGCCTAATTGCTTTACTTGGGCCATCATCGATGGGTGAATTTGGAAGGCTTAGCATATATCTATAATACTTATAAAATTTCATCTTAATTAAATAAAAGAAACTATGTTTTTGAAGGCCCACCAAATTTCACATTTTTCTAACGATGAAAATGCATCATATTAGATTAACAAATTTTAAAAGTCAAATTTGTATTAAATTGATACAATTGCAATTCACAAAGGTAGATAGGTGGGCTGATTAAATTCAATACGGGTCTCACAATCCCAAATTTGCACCAAACTTCATACCAATTCATTTACAAAGATATGTTAAGCTATTATACTTAATTACTTATATATACTTGCCTATTGCTATGTATAGTATTTTTTAATAAATTTGTATTGGTATGCTTTCATTTGGGATATACAGGCCATTGATCCGAAATTTGATTTCATTTATGTTTTCTTTCCCAGGTTGTCAATTCCATGTTATTGGGCAAGAACTCAGGATATGTCCAAGGAAAGAAGTATCTGCTGATCAAATATTATATACAAGCATGAAGCAACCTCAGCTGTACTCTACAGGAATGTCATAAATATCAACATTATTTTAAATTTACTATATTATTTTTATTGGCAAAATATTATTACTGTATTAATATAGCGTATTTACTGGCACGAGACTAAATTTTCTATAAAATCGCGTAAAAAATGCAATAAATGGTAATATCATAATAATATCCCGAAAAATCTTGGTAAATTACTGATAAATTTCTTATTAAGATTTTTTAATTAATACTTTCATTTATTATATATTTATAATAACAATAATAATAATAATAATAATGCGTCTGTAAGTTGATGCCACTCATTGCTTTTGAAATTTAAAATCAATTTACTCATTCAAATGATAATAAAATTACTCTCAGTGGATTACAGAGGCTACGAAGGCTTAATTGATCTAATTTTTCATAAAAAGCATTATTTTTAAAATACTTTGAAATGGATCCAATATCCACCTACACAATGTCCTAACAAATTAATCGGGCAAGACACGTGAACACCTTAGATCATAGGTGAATACTCCCTTCAATTGATCATCTCCCTACAAGTTCTGGGTAGTGGAAAGGCTACAATGTTGTGATTCCTTTATTTCTGCAAACATTTAACATTTTATAGATGTTTGGTATTCTCCATTGATGGCAACTTAAACCTTGACTTTGTGTTTTACAAGGCACAATCAATTATTCATATTTATAAATGGCAACTTTCTCTGCAAGAGAGAATCTTGGATCATATAAAATTACAGACTTTGATTATAAGTTTCAATTCCAACAAGCAACTGTCAATTTAAAACCATCATTCTTTTCTTACAAGCAAGCACAAAGTTTAAACCCCTCATGTCAATGAAAAGACAGGATGTATTCCGACCAAATGCTATTGATTCTAGGACTATAATGAGGAGAAGGACAGACCAAATCTCGGATTCTCACGCCTCATCATCAATCAAATACTCAACTACACAAACCCATATTAACTCATGAAATTGTGTGAAGTTGATCAATAAATTGATGAGTAGTATGATGGTTAACTATGATGAAATTTGGACAATTTTGACTAATTCACATGTGAGAGATGTTCATGTGCAAACTTAGGATTAAGAAAAGAACGTGTGTATTAAGAGAAGGAGCTTTCGAGTGATAATGATGATAGATTCATTGAAAAGATTTATATTTGAATAGGTAACCCATAAAAATTTATCTTGATTAGATTGATGAAGCCGTATTTTTTACGTTCACAAAAGTTTAAAATTTAAAAATAATTTAAAGGGATTAAATTTTGAGAAGTTTTAAAAACTACTCAATCGATTCAATTGAGGCGATATTTATGTGATTGTGGGTTTTGATATTTGTATTCAATGTGTTACTAATGTGGACATCCGGTCAGTCTCATCGTGAGTTTGATAGCACCAAATCTAGCTTGCTAAAGGTGTGCGTTTGCATAGTGTCTCAGAGGAAGTTTTTGAGTGGTGAGAGAGAGATGGATGTACATGGGACTCAGGTATTTAAGTTTGGGGTTTAAACTCCAGGGAGTCAGTATGTTGTATATGTCAGGGGTTGAAATATCGGCCGATACGTATCGTATCGGCCGATATATATCGGTTTTGGATATGTGAATATCGGCCGATATGTATCGTATCGGCTGATATTCACAATATCGGCCTTGATATCGGCCGTATTATATCGGCCCGATATCAAAATATCGGCCCGATATCAAAATATCGGCCGATATCGGCCGATATTTAAAAAAACAAGGAAGAAAGAGAAAAATATCGGCCGATATATCGGTCGACATATCGTATCGGCCGATATATCGGCCGATACCGATTTTTAAACCCCTGGTATATGTATTCTTTCTCTCACAGTGAAAATTTTTATTGTTCCGTGGATATATGCTGGGTAGGCCGAATCACATAAATCTCTTGTGTTGTGTAGTGCTTAATTTTATTCTGTTGTTTCTTATTTTTCTGCATTAATATTCCTAACACACACTTCAACAACTGGTTTCAGCAATTAAGGTTTGACATTTTTAGCCCAAAAGTTTAGCCCAACCCCAGCTTGGGTCAACCCAAACATAAAAAATTTCATTTTTTTCATGTAGGCTCGAGTTAGGCCAAGTCCAAGTTGCCACCTTATATTTTAGGAAAATTTTAAAAATCAAACAAAATCATAAAATTTGATCCAGTTCAACCTAAACTAGTCTCTTAAGACTATTTGGTTCTTGTAACAGTTCAATTTGTCCAAGAACTATTTATAACTCTTATTTTTTTTATTTTTCTCATTTTTTCTTCAAAATGTTAACTTCTACCATTACTATTATTGGCTTATTGCATCTGAATCGTAATGTGATTTTTTATTTTTCATAATTTTAGAATTTTTCTTGTAAATATAACAAATTGTCAAATATTTATTAAAAACTCTACCGAGACATACATAACTAGACAGGACATCAGATGTGACTTTACATTTTTCATAATTTTTGGCTTGATAAATATGTGTCTCCTTGTTGAAAATAAGTACTCCATTTCTTTATCTTTTAATTTATTAAATACGATGATTATGTAACAATAATTAATTATTCAACGTCTATACCAAATGGCTAAAATTTTAAAAATTGGTCTAATTTTTAATATAAAGCATATCAAAAGTATTAGTTTTATTTGTATGACATGCTCATATCATAATCATCCCATATATCAATTTTCAAGTTTATTTTTATATTCATAGTTGAATATATATTATTAATAGCAACAAAAACAATAAAATCACGTAACTACTCAACTGCGCTACTGAATTGCTGAGGTGCTGAATTGCTGAGATGTTGAGCTACTAAATTACTAGGTTGTTGTACTGTGAAACTGCTGAAATGGACTACTAAATGATTAAATTAAATCTAAATGGGCTAGAGTGATAGTAAGAATCCACCTCAAGAAGTTGGAATTCCGAATTTGATTCTCACTCCATCTTAAATTGTCACTCCCTGTAAGTTACCTAGTGTGTGGGCAGAAACGCTTGTACGCGTCTTAAGGATCAGTCGAGTACTCCAAAATACTTGAACACCTTAGTCATAAGAAAATAGGGTGGCCATCCTAACACGGAAAAACTCTTTTAGCAAATACGGGTTTTAGTGAACTTTCCATTTTACCCACATTCGTTCGTACGGAAAAATTAAAAAAAAAAATATTCAGAAATCGGTGTACCGACTGGATCACTTTCCAGTGAATCGGTGCACTGATTTTCAGTTTATAACAGGGAACTGGGAGCGGAAATTTGAGGAGACGTGAGAGTATGCTTTGAGTGGTTGATGATGAGACCAAATAGTATCTTTTGGACCCACAAATTAGTTGTTTACTTGGTGCAGTTCAAGAAATGAAGTAGACCCCACCATTTCTTCTAATCCAAAAATGAATATGTGTTGTTGCTGATCTGATGGCGTACCAAACTAAATCCAAAATAGCTTAGTTGGAGAGAGCATGGTAGTCCAAGATTCTATCAAAGTTTTTTTTTTTTTTGTTAATAATTACTACAGCCTGTCTTCATCATGCATTGGGCAAATAATGGGCTCTCAAGTAGGGGTGGAAAAATCGGTCCATATGCAAATATCGGCCGATATGATTTTCTCTCTTATTTTATTTTTTTTAAATATTGGTATTATTTTATTATTTTATTTTTTCTGAATTAAAAAATATAAAAAAAAACAAAAACGAAACTTCTTTAAAAAAAAAATTGAAAATGTAAATATCGGCCGATATTTTAACCCGGGCCCATCACCATTTTTTTTTTTTTAAATACAGATATTAATCATATCGGCCGATATCAGACCGATATGATTCGGCGAGATATCGGCCGTTTTTATTCTGCTCTTAATTTTGTTTTTGCTTTTTATCGTCTTTCGTAGTTTGATATCGGGATTTCACACAACATTTCTTTTGTATGATCAAGGTGTGCAGGCTTCTTAGAGCACCCACTAATCCTTTGAGCATGTACAAGCCTCCCTACTGACACATACCAGGTAATTCTAGAAAGAGTGACCCTGGGGTGTGTACTATAAATTTGTTATGTAGAAATCACTAGATCAAATCTTTTTCCAAATATGTGAATGAAATAGAAAAGCAATAAAATAATCAAACATGCAACCACATAAAAATGACACCAAGATTTACGTGGTTCGGCGATGTGCCTATATCCACGAGACAAACTCCGAATTGGTCTTCCATTATAAAATGGAATTACAAGCAACTCTCTTTTTAACAAGAGATGATAACAACATCAAGAGTAAAACAACTCAAGGATAACACAATAAAAGAACAATCTCACCGAAGTGGTTGCGCTGTCGTCTCTTCCAAAATCACTTTTGGAGATATCACCACCAAAGTTCCTTGTATGCACAAAAGGATTGCTTATCCCTCTCTTATTGTCTCTCACACTTGGATCTTGAATTGGTGGAATGTTGAAATGAAGAGAGAAGTGGATTTATATAGGCTTAGGAGAGGTTTGAGAAACTACGCCATAATGCTCCTTTCAACTCCTTAGGAGACCTTTCCAAATTCAATAAGGTTTCTTCAATTTTCTAGGAGACTATAACAACCAATGAGCCATTCTTCATTTCCAACGAGGCACTTCCAATTTCCATGAAGCATCTCTTCCATTCCCAAAAAGTCTTTCCTCTCTCCCATGAGCCATCTCCTATTTCAATGAGACAATTCTCATTTCAATGAGGCATTGCCACTTCCAAGGTCCATGTACCTTGGGATCAGGGCCGACCTAACTATAAGGCAAGTTAGGCCGGCGCCTTAGGCCTCATTTATAAAAAGGCCCACTTAATGTTTTTTCGCTTGTTTGTGTCCTTTTTCATTCATGAAGTTAATTTCCAAAAAAAAAAAAAAGGTGTAAATAGGTTAACTCTTAAGCTATTCTGCAAATTAGTTTCACATTGGAGATGGGTTGCAGTTTTGGACATCATCATTTTGAGCCCAGATTTATTTGTTGGATAAATTTGAAGGAACCTCCTCTAATTTAATTAAATTGAAGATTTCAGATTATTATTTCATCCCCTTGAAATAACTGTAACACCCTGGATTTTCATGTTATAAATATCTATGGAAATTGCCCATTTAATTTGTGAAATTAATGGATATGGACCTTAGATGAGTAAGGTGTTGGGTCAATTGCCCAATTAAGGCCGAACGGATGGTGGATATAGTTCAATTGAATTAAATGGGTGAGATTTATTTAATTGGGTCAAAATGTCCAATTGAGACCAATGGGTCATGGTTGACTTGGTTGACCACCAAGTGAGTTCAAGCTTAATTAAATTGGGTTGAATTAAGTTGGAAATGGAATCAATTAATTGAGTTGATTTTAAGTAAGTTGAATGAGTTGAAATAAAAAGGTGAGTTGAGTTAAATGAGTTGAATGGAAGTTAATGGGACCTTCATCTTAAGTGAGTGGAGTGGGAAGATGAAGGGTTTTTGTTGTTACACAAACATATCCTAGGGTTACACGTTGGAATGGTGGGAGTTTCATCTCATGGGATGAAACTCCAAAGGAAGCTTTAATGAGGAAGATGAAGAGTTTGTTGTTTCAAAAGACACCTTCAAGGCATACACGTTGGAAGATGGAGGGGTGTTCCATCTCAAGTGGTGTCTTGGCCAAGCCAAGGGACACTTGGGAAGACACCATCATTATGAGGAAGTTGAAAGGTTGGTTGTTACACAAAGTACATACAAGGCTACACGTTGGAAAGGGTGGGAGTTTCATCTCATGGGATGAAACTCCAAAAGGAATATTAATGAGAAGTTGAAGGGATTTTGGTTGTTACACAAAGTACATACAAGGCTACACATTGGAAAGGGTGGAAGTTTCATCTCATGGGATGAAACTCCAAAAGGAATATTAATGAGAAGTTGAAGGGATTTTGGTTGTTGCACAAGGTATGCCTATGCATACACGTTGGAACATGGAAGCCCAAGGGCATATGGTTGGGAGTTACATTCATGGGATGAAACCCCCAAAGTACTTATCAATGAGGAGGTGAAAGGTCGTGGGAGTTATAAAAGGGGTATCAACCAAAGGATACCACCCTTGGCTGAATTATATTGGACAAACAAAGAGGATTTTTTGCTCCATCTCACTCTCAAGCTCTCACACAAGGCCGACCCTCTCTCATTGACAAAAGACAAAGGACTTAGAGTATTTTCTATCCCAAGTTTTCCTTTTTCTCTCAAACCTACACTCTCTTGGCCGAACCCTCTCTTTCGGTTTTCATTTCAAGACCTCTCAAGCTCACTCGCGGCCATGGATCAAGGAGGAAGAAGAGGCTAAGGAAAAAGAAGATTGGAGGAGCAAGAAGGAGTGAAAGAAACCGGAGGAATCGCGGAATTGGTAAGTACATGATAAGATTTTATAAGCATGGAAAAGATGGTCAAAGAACATGGTTTGGCCATTGCATGGCCAAACCCTAAGCTATATTATGTATGAGAACCATCAAGGACAACAAAAAGGGGTGAATGAGGTTCGGCCATGATGTATGGCCGAACCCCATCAAAAGAATATGATCATGGTTATATGATTTTTAGAATAAATTGATGAACCATAGGGTTCGGCCATGTTGTATGGCCGAACCCAATGGAAGAACATCATTGGTTTAAATGGTTTTAAAGGTGGTTAAACCATGGAAGGTTATTAATGATTTTAAAAGGTTTTACATGGAGGTATATTGTTGATGTTTAAAGGGTTTTAAAGATGAGAATGATGGATGGATGTTGGTAAATGTTAATGGTGGTAAATGGGTCTAAATGATGTAAAGGATAGAGAACCATGGACCTTGGGTTCGGCCATGGTGTATGGCCGAACCCCATGAAGAATTATTGAAGTATGAGCATGTATTGAATCATGGAAATAAAGGACTATGGGTTCGGCCATGGCGTATGGCCGAACCCCATGAAGAATGTTTTGTGCATGAAATATTAGTCATGGACCTAAACATAAGGTGATGGAAACAATGGCAAAGAAGTAAATATGGGTAAAATGGAAGATCATGGGTTCGGCGATGGTGTATGGCCGAACCCCATGAGGAATGTTTTTGTGGACTTAGGCTGTTATCAATGGTAGATAATTATTGTATAAGTGATTAGAGTTATGAATCAAAGATGACATGATCTTGGATTTAATTTAAAAGATCAAAGGACTACAAAGAGGGACCAAAATCAAGTGAGTGAGGTTCGGCCATGTTGTATGGTCGAACCCCACTAAAGAATATTTGTGGACTTAGGGTTTCTTAGATGGTTAAATTTATGTGGATTGGTTAATAAATAAAAAGAGGGACTCAAATTCAAGTGGATGAGGTTCAGCCATGTTGTATGGCCGAACCCCACAAGGTGGTGTTTATGGACTTAGACATATTTGTAGATCAAATAGAACATGGGATTGATTGATTGGCATGTTATAAGGTAACGGGACTTCACAAGGGGTGTACAATCCTGAACGGGTTCCGGACGAAAGCGCAAGGACACTTTAGTAGTCTTTGGTAGGATTCTACCTCTTTGAAACCATGGAACATGTAATATGATTTTAGTTCATGTTTTTTATGAGTTATTTTGTATCAAATGTTATGTTTCAAATATGGAAGTTTTATGCTATGATTTATACTATTACATAGCATATGGACATTTACATCTCATGCATGGCATGGGAGGGATGATTTATAACCGGAGGTCACGCTCCGTCGGGGCGTCCGTAAGGCATTCGTGGGAAGACCTTGATGTGCATCATCCATCAAGAAGTAACCGGAGAACACACTCCGTCGGGGCGTCCGTAAGGAAACTGTGGGGATACCTTGATGAGGAGAATTCCATCAAGAGGATACATGTGTTTGTGATGGGTGGGACTCATTGCATATGACACCATGGTATGTCATTGTTTTACATGGTTTTATTAATATGTTATCTATATGATTTTGTATTAACCATGTGTTAACCCTATTTGGAATACCTACTGGGCGCGTTGTCTAACGCCCTACTTCTACCCTAGTTGATGACATAGGGAATGAACGGAACGAAGAACAAGATCGGAGCCAAGCTTAGGAGCTTGGATGATTAAGTTTCATTTTGTTTAAGTTACTCATAGATAATGTATTTGATTAATTAGTTTGTGGAAATGTAATAACTTAGATTATTTGCTATGGTTTGGAATGTTAACGTTGGATATGTTAACTTAAGATAATTGTTATTAAGTGATGGACCTCCTTGCTATCTAAAATGGAATAGGATTGTTATCCTATTGTAATTCCGCATCTATGATTTATTCCGCATGTTAACTTGAGTACGTGTGAACCGTTTTAGTGGACTTGGTCCACGCACATGTATGGTTGGTCAGTTAAGGGTCGGGCTTTGGAAGCTCGGACTTAGCTCGAGTCGTGGCGTCCCGCTCTCTCTCTCACTCTTTTATTGAAAGAAAAAAAATAGACTCTGATTATCGACGAGTAAAAAAGGGCAGGGCGTTACAATAACATCAGTTTTTTCCCATTTCCCACTTTATCTGATCCAACGCCAACGTTACTTGTGTTAGTTGAACTTAAGGTGCAGAATTTTTAATTTCTTCGTCTTTTGATTACTTTATTTATTTTTTAATTCTTTTGTCTTTTGATTACTTTTTTAATTCAGTTATTTATTCTTTTATTTGGTGAATGGTGATTGATACTAGATTAGTACTGCCATAATGGAAATATTGAAATAATAGAGTTTTGATGTTTGGATATTTGAATATTGGTAGAATAATAATTACTTTATAAACTTGAAAATCAAATTCAAAATTACTTTAAAAGATTTACGTACTCCCTTCCAATGGGGTTGCTTGAATTTCAGATCTTCAAAATAAGGCTTTAGTGTGGCCATGACCGGCAGATTCTTAACTGGTGAACAATTGCTTTGGCTACTGGCATGATTTGGAAAGTGAGGGTCCCACACTCACTTATAAATATCCGGACTCATAAATGGCATGATGTGGACATGAACTCATTCCATATTTCTTCCTTGCGTCCCATCCATGCTGGTAAGTTACAGATTCCATCCAGAACTGAAAGGAATGTTTCTTTAATTAATCCCATTTGGAAACCATCTGTCGCAAATCAAAGTTGTAACATTCAAATTGCAAATCGTTCATCATTTATGTCCTTTAAAAGCATTATGAAGAGACTGCGACCTCTAATAACATGAAATGGAGAGAGAATCAATGACACGTTAGAGTGTAGAGTTAATGATAGTATATAATTTATAATAGAGTCAACTCAACTCAAGAATAAGAATTTATAAGCCGACTCCCTCATGATTAATGTCATAAATTAAATTTATCATATTTTTATTAAAAAAATATCGCTACCACGCTAATAACGTGTGTTTAGTGAGACTACGATAAATTCCTAATAAAATCATGTTAAAAATGCAATAATTGATAATATCACAATAATATCTCGATAAATTTTCAATAAATTTTTTAATAAGATTATTATTTTATTAATATTTTTTCTATGGCCCAATTGAACTATCTACAATTGCCCTGTTGAAGCAAATATGGTGGCCATAACTTTGGCAAACTTGCATCCACCGGCCTATTTAAAATTTAATGCAAATTTTTTTTCTCCCATCCTTCAGGAAGAAGATCATTGAAAAAGATGTTCAGATGGCACAATGAGGGCACTCCGTTCGGATACCCTTCTTTATGCCACGGAACACCCCGTTTTTAAGTAAATTACGTTCTACTAAAAGTACTTCAAATAATTATTCAGTGCAATTTTATTCTTCGAGCCATCAAATCGTTCGAAGGTCTATAAACATCCTTCAAATGACGCTACAGTAAAAGTTATTTAAAATTTTAAACAGTAAAATCTTTTTTTTATTTTAAAGTTATTTTTTAAACACTGTGTATCTTTAAAATTTCTCAAATTTAATATCCGGACTAATTACGATAGCCTGACAAAAATACTTTAAGAATCCAAGGTCTTTTGACACTCCCAAATGCTTAAAACACAGTATTTTACAAAAAAGGATATCCTTTGGCTGTGTGGAAAATATATTTGGGAGTGTCAAAAGACCTTAAAGTCTTAAAATATTTTTATCAGGTTATCATAATTAGTCCGGATATTCAATTTGAGAAATTTTGAAAACACACGGTGCTTAAAAAATAACTGTCTATGTTGTCGATATTTCCTTTAAAACTTTAAAGTTATTTTTTAAATACTGTGTATTTCCAAAATTTCTCAAATTGAATATCCGGACTAATTACGATAACCTGGTAAAAATACTTTAAAACTTTAAGGTCTTTTGGCACTCTCAAATGTATTTTTTATACAGCCGAGGGATACCCTTATTTGTAAAACACTGTGTTTTAAGCATTTGGGAGTGTCAAAAGACCTTGAATTCTTAAAGTATTTTTATCAGGCTATCGTAATTAGTTTAGATATTTAATTTGAGAAATTTTAAAAGTATACAATACTTAAAAAATAACTTTAAAATTAAAATAAAAAAAAAAAAAAAAAACTTTTACTGTAGCATAATTCAAAGGATGTTTATAATTCTTCCTTTGATGGTTCGAAGGATGTGAAAATTGCACTGAATAATTATTAAAAGTATTTTTAGTGGAATGATAAAATGGTAATTTATATATAAAATTTGAAAAGGAGCACTTCATGATAGAAAAAGAGGGTGTCCGAATGGGGCACGCACAATGAGTAATTTCCACATTGGATATGAGTCTGTCCAGAGGTGTAAAATTCAGTATCAACAAATATAATTAATATATTGGTATCGGCTGATATTATTGTCTCTCCTCGTAGTCTCTTAGATGAGTCGTACGTGGGATAAAAAAAATGTTATGGGTTCAATTTCGATGTATGTTTTGTTTGGGCATCTCCTTATGGATAAGTGGTGGGCTCAAAGGGTTATTTTGTAACATTTTCAACTTCTAAAGAAATAGCCATTTTATTGAAAAAAAAAATATTTTGTAGGGCCTACCAACACGTTATATAAAATGTTTTCATTATATAGTACTTAATTATAAAGAATTCTAAAAATGTTCAACTTATTTGATATATGGTCATCATAAAATGGACATTGGGATCTGAGAATAGAAGTTTTTAACTTAATAAAAGCAATCTAACATTATCCATCCACTTCTGTGGCCTTATAATAGATGAAAATGACATCTTATTAATAATAAGTATTTTATAATTAATTACTCTAATAAAATATATTATATAATATGTTGAATAGGCCCACAAAATGTCATGTGTTAATTTATTAAAAGAAACAATTGTACCATCAAATCCTCTTTGGGTTTTTTAACAAGATATCTCTGAGGTATTGTATCCAACCAGACTAATTTCTCTCAACTTGTACCACCAAGCCCACGCAGCCAACCTAAATTAGTGAGGTGGTAGCATAGTGATAAATATCGTTCTCGGGATATTAAAGGCAATTGGTAATAATGGGATATTTTTAAATTCTCGGATTTTTATCGGGAATTTAACGGGAAAATCTCGCTGAAATTATAATATTTAAAAAATAAAAAAAACAGAATAAATAAAAAAATTAATGAAATAAAAATGGTATAGGGAATTTACAGGGAATTTGTCGGGAATTTACCGGAAATTTATCGGGATATTATCGCGTTATTAACGTTTATCGCGTTTTTAACGCGATTTTATCGGGAATTTACCGGAAATTTATCGTTTGGCTATAAAAACACGTTTTTAACGCGGTAATGGTATTTTGCCGATAAAAACGCGGTAAATTTGAAAATACCGCCGATATTTGTCACATTGGGTGGTAGCACCAGGAATAGATTACTGGACATGAGGAGCAAGAATCCTCTCTCTTCTTATAATTCAAAATTATCTCTGTTGCAAATTAAAATTTTACGTTGACCACATATCTCCGGATATGTAGTAAAATGACAAAAGATGACAGATGGGTAAAATTTGAATTCCATTTGATCATATTTTTCTTATAATTTTAAATTTAAAAATTATTATTTAAAAAATGTATTTATTTTTCATAACCCATCTCCTAAAGCAACGATAGTTGAATAAAAGAGTTATGAAAGGGTATTATTATCCTTTTAATACCCAAGTCATTGAAGAGGCATAGGAGGCGTTTTAAGCATCAAAGTTAGAGGCGTCTCTATCTATCCCCTTAAAAATGGCTCTTTCCTTTACTAAATAATAATGGCAATCATTTATTAACATTTTTATTTAAATTTTAATGCTTGATCCATATTTAGCAAGCTTTTATTTTCACTTTAGTGGTAATTTATTCAAAAATTCAGTATTTCTAAGTTAAAAAATTCAGTTGATAGCAACACTTCAACCACTTAAGAAATAAATGTTTTGGTCGAAATTTTGAGTTTATCAGCCACTTCAACTCATGTGTAATTTTCTAATTATAATAATGAAAAAAAAAAAACATTGCATTGAAATTGGGCCATAGAAATTTCAACATTTGTAGAAAGTTTGAAAATTGTTGATATTTTAACTTAGTTTATGTTTTATTAGTCTAAAATTGGAAAATTTTGGTTGGAGTGGGTTAAACATTGTTAGTCCATTTACGTCCATTCAGCCAAAATGTGAGCCCATTTTGCAAATTTCGATTCAACACTTTTCATGATGTTTTATTAAAATTATGCATCAATCGAAATGGTTTATAGGATAAAAATTTCATTAAGAAAATGACATCCATTAAACAATTGAAAGTTATTACCAATCAAAGTTTTTATCTTAGCACAATGCTTATCCCTTAAATCACAATAAATTTAAACCCCACTCTAAGCTACATTCGTGTTGGATAAAACCCAAGTTTCTCATGAACCATTAGTCATTTGTGGCCTTAAGAAACTATTTTTAAAACAATTAATTTACTAATGGGTTACCATTTAAATTTAAAATAATTAAGTAATCTCTCTTATGCAATTCAAATGATTAACTAAAAGAATTTAAAATAATAATTACAATAGAGTTGAATTTAACTCAAATATATTTGTAATATTTAAAAATTTAATCCAATATAAGCATAGAGACGACACCTAGGTAGCATGTATGGTGTGTTGTGAATGGAAGTGTACAGAGCCACAGACATTAACCGGAAGAACAAAGTACAGATCAATCACACACAAAGACATAATGATTTACGTATTTCCCTTTCGATACGTCCAAAGATTCAAACCAAATCCATTATGCTTAGAGGCAAAAAAGACGAAGAAGATACGATCATGCCTGTTACAATTTTCTCTCTTTCTCGTTTCTCATGAAAAGAGACATTATATATTGCCCTAATTAGGACTACAACATATGTAATACAAAAATTACAAAATTACCCTCCATTAGAAAACTGTTCGGGAGCTCCCCATGCCCGCGGACAAGGGTGCACCACCTCCTTTGACCTCCTGCAAACTCAGCGGAGAGGTCAACCCCCAAACGGGACAATAGAGATGGAATCACCACTAAATATCTGACAATCACCTCCACAAATCTAACATGATATCCATATCACTACCATAGTTACAAATTTTGATAGAGGAGAACTGAAAATTTTGAACTGTGATTTTTGTCCATATCAGCTATATCAACTGAAATATGTAAATGGACTATGTCGGTGATATTAAAAAATGGATTAAATTTGCAAAATGTTTTAGAAATTTGATCAAAATTTAATGAAATTCACCATATTTTTAGCCATAATCTTACAAATTCTAGCCAATACAGATGTTTTAAAATATCAACATTTCAAATATTTATGTTTCAGCCTAGAACCAAATCGAAACGTTGAGATTTCAACAATAAAATATTGTTTTCTACGCACAATTGATTACATCAGTCAAATTTGCACCTCACTTGACTTTCAAAGGGTTGGTGTAATTAACTAAAAACTGAGCCCACCTTCCAATGTCATTCCTTTTTTATTTTTAATCTATTTTAAATAACAAAAATTGTATTTTTTAAGTCAAAATTAAAGAACCTTTAATAAAAAAATTAAAAAAAAATAGTTGTTAGTCATTAATCACATTAGATTGAAATTGGTCACCATCTCATCGATGCCGGTTATGTATCAACCAGGGATTTAAAAAACGGCCGAAACAATATATCGGCCGATATTTTTATCTCTCCTCCCGATATCGACATTTTCTCTCTCCTCCGATATCGGAACCATGAAAAAACCGCAAAAAACCGTGACGAACCGTGACGAACCGCGAAAAACAGCAAAAAATCGCGAAAAACCGCAAAAAACCGTGAAAGCCGTATCCTGACGAACCGTGACGAACCGTGGCGAACCGCAAAAAACCGTTAAAAACCGCAAAAAACTGTGAAAGCCGTATTCTGACGAACCGTGTTGAACCGTGGCGAACCGCAAAAAACCGTTAAAAACCGCAAAAAACCGTGTAAAAACCGTATCGGTGTTTTAAAAAAAAAAAAAAATTTAAATACCGATATTTATGAATATCGGCCGATATTGGGACCGATATTTCGGTCTGAATATCGGCCATATCGGCCGATATTACTATTGTACGACTGATACATATCGTATCGGTCGATATGTATGGGTTTGAAAAAATCGATATATATCGGCCGTTACGATATGTATCGACCGATATTTGCACCTTAGGTATCAACACTTAATCTTAAACTTTTCGTTTTAAATTACTATATATTCCATTTTTAGTATGACAAAATCCAATTATCCACATAATGTTGTGTAAAAAGAGGTTCAATATTATTCTATTACGTATTGATGATTAGCAATCTAGCATAATAATATTATTATTTAAGTCAATTTAAAAGAATTTAATAAAATTTATTGACAATTAGAGCTTTAAAAGTCAGCCAAGTGTGAGTCAACTGAAACTCGGCCCTTCTCAATACAATTCACTTCCATTATGACTTGGCTAAGTTCTATTACTTTCATCCGATTCTGAGTAGGACCCGGCTAGTTCTAACTCACACTTGAGGTGATATTTAAAACCTTGACTCGGGTCAACTCGCTTAAGTTTTTCTAAGATTTTAAATATTAGTTTTAATTTAAATTATTATACAATTCCATATTTAGTCCATTAAAATCCAATTCCCACATAATCCTGCGTGTAAAAACTTATATTCAAAATTTTCCCTATTATATATTGATGATTGACCTAATAATTACTAGTAACAACGAAGACAAGTTTTTTTCAAATAAACTGAAAATAATTTAGTAAAATTTGTTGATAATTAGTATTTTTTTTTTTTTGAATTTACGTGTAGGAAACTGTGGGATTCCCAGCGTAAAACCCCCATGGATGGACTCCTACGCTTAAGGCACACCAAAGTTAAGCCATGGGAGCTCGAACTCATCATCGATGATAGTTAGTGCTTTAAAAGTTGGTCAATTGCAACTTGACTCGAACTCGATCATTTCTGATTTGTTGATCCTATTATGACTCAACCAAGTCTTATTACTTTCACCTGATCAATTTTGACTCTGACTTGAGACTAATATTTGAAGCCTGGACTCAAACCAACTCACCTAAGTTTTTATAAATTTTCAAAATTTAGTTTTATTCCAAGTTGTTTAGTTCAATAACATTACATGTTAAATACTTTTAATCTGCCCATCAAATTGGTCAAAAGTAGCTCTCATATATATGATGTTAAATTCAAGATAAGAGCATAATGGTGATTTCTAAAGTCTAAACATAACTTAAGTATTTAGAAACGGCTGTCCTAAATGTCAATTTTCAATTAAAAATTACACTGCTGGGTTGATTTAATCGAGTCATGAGATTCTCGCAATTCAACTTGATTTATATGAAATAGATAATATGGTAAAATTTATTGGCCCTACGAAATCAAAGAAATAATCGTCAATTTTTTTTTATTTTTTTTTTAAATTAAAAAAAGTTAATCTCAAGTAAATTAAGAAAAACAAATAGCTAAAATTGAGCTCTCTATCAACTATCATTTGTTTGTTTAAATAAATAGATAAATATGCTTAAATGAAATTATTTTATAATCATTACATCGCAAATCTTCTCTTTATTTTCAAAAGTTTTTACATGTTTGTGAAGATGCTTGACACGCTTTAATGGATGACAAACTTGTGGGCTTTTGGTAATTACGTAAATTTTGACAATTTTTTTTTTTTAAAAAGAAACAAAGACAGTGCGTGCGTCTTTTTCACAGACCACAATGGGTGCATTTCATTCGGTTTCTATGATTTATTTAATTTAGTTTTAATAATTATAATATAAATTATATTAATAATTGTCAATATATTTTAAAATTATTCAAATTGGAGGTCTGGGAGACTCCCGTGCATAAAAATCAAATGTTGTAATACGCCATGACAATGGAAGTCACATCTTATGTTTAAAAAAATTACGAGACTATCAAGATATGATTCAGTAAATCATTTTAATTTTTTAAATAAAAAATAATATTAGAGACTCTCTAAATACAAAACTGAAACAAAAAATGTTTTATCATTTATCATTTCCTACTTAAATTTTAATAAAATAAACTCTCTAAATACAAAACTGAAACAAAAAATGTTTTAATAAAACATACTCTCTAAATACAAAACTGAAACAAAAAATGTTTTAATAAAACAAACTCTCTAATACAAAACTGAAACAAAAAATGTCAGAAGTGGGATTTGAACCCACGCCCTCGTTAGAGGACCAGAACTTGAGTCTGGCGCCTTAGACCACTCGGCCATCCTGACTTCCCCTCTTAAACACAGCATTTCGTGTAATAATCACTGAAATATAGAAAGCCTCGAGGAGTAAAATTTGAAGTGCTCACGCGGCGTACGTTCTCTCCAAATTTGTTCATTTTTCATACACGCAGACAAACTGTCAACAAGTAACAGCAAAATGAACACCTGATATGACGTAACAGAGTTATTAGATTTTCAATTTAATTTTAATAATATATTAATGTATCAGATAAAATAATTTAATTTAAATAAATTAAATATTATTAGTGTTATAATATAAAAAATTACTTAAATTTTTTAATTCAATTTAAACATCATAGTCAAATAAAATTGATAGAAAAGTCTAATATAACTATTTATTTATCTAGTCTGAATCTAATGGCTAAATATATTTGTTGTGATTAAATTTTATTATATTTTAAAATCAACAATCATTTCTTTGATTTCATAGAGCTGATAAGTTCATCTTATCAGGTATTATTTCTTCATGAAAATGAATATTACAGAGCCGGTGAATCTTCTTCACGAAAACAGGGTCTAAATTTATTTATTTTTAAATCAAGATAAAAAAATGAAAAATAGATAGATTTTTCTTATTTAGTGGGACAATATCTGATCGTTTTTATAAAAATAAAAATTTTAGTACAAAATATATAAACACTAGATTTTCATGATCTAGTGTTTATATATAATAGAAGTTAGAATTTATGATAATATAGATTGCATCTTTTTCACAATTTTTCTTATAAAATTAATTTTATAAAAAATATACAATAACCTAAATATTTCAAATCAAAGTAAAAGAATCTCATTACTAAGCCGTATAAATATAACCGTCTCCCCCAAATAGAAAAGTGCCATTGCATTAAGATCCACTAATTACATTATTACATTCAATTAAATAAAATTTTATTTATAAATAATATTTTTTATACAATATAATTTTTTTCTAAATTTTTTATTATGTAATAATTTTTTTTATAAATATAAGTCAATTAAGATTAATGGTATAAATGACATAGAGAATGATGATGGCGGTGGTGGTGATTATACTATAATTTTTTAAAAATAATTAAATTTGAAATATTTATTTTAAAACTTTATAAATCATTGATTTAGTTGCTTTATACTTAAAAATTTAATTAAGTTATGGTACGCACATAGTGCAGCTTAACTGGATGCCTCCCACTTTGAGAAATAAAAGATTGTAGGTTTGAACTTCCATAACTTAATTTTGGTGTTCATAGGGATAATGGGCTCACCCGTAGAGGTTTTATGGTAGGTATTCAGAGTTTTTTAATGTAAATTTAAAAAAAAAAATTAATTAAGATAAAAATGATATTTCTCTATTTTTAAATTTAATAGCCCACTTTCATTGACCAGACTCCGGAACAAGTACTATGGAAGTACAAATACGTGTTGAACATCTGCTGAATTCAGTCTACCCCCTCCATTTTCAATATTCTCCATCAATCAATGAAAATAAATTCTCAACAAATTCATTGTGTATGTTTTAAACTTTAATTTAGTTTAAATTACAGCCGTTTTTAAATTAAACTTTTATTTAAATCTTAGCATTCAAAACTTTATTTAAGAGAAATCAAGCACTTTAATTTTGATAGTTGTTCATCTAAAAAACTAAACTCAAATAAATTATTCCATATAAGATTTGAAAAGTTATAACGATTTAATGATAATCGATGTATTTTTAACTTAATTTTGTGGTTAACGTAATTAGAGAGATGGGTTGAAAGTTAAAATTAAAATTAAAATTAAAATATAAATGAAGAATTAAATTGACAAATGATAATCTAATAAGTATTAAAAATATAAATCAAAACGAAGATGCTGACAGATATACAATTTCCCATTTTCGGACATATTCGATTCTCCTGAATCTGTGCCCAGTTTCCTCTGCTTCAGTAGAAGAACGAGAGGAAGCAGAAATTTGAGAGAACAAAGCGGAGAAAAATAAAAGAACGACAGGCGTTCTGGTTTCTCTTCTCTTCCCTTCAGTTACAAAGAACCCCTCTTTCTCTCCCCACGTTCTATCTCTCTCTCTCTCTCCTCCCATTCGCTTCAATTTATATATATATATACCATAGGAGAAAGCGTCCGCTGCTGCATATGCACCCATAGTTATAGATTTCTTTTACTTCTCTGCTTCTTTCTCTTCTTCTCATGGCGACTGAGAAAGGAAAGGAAGCTTCAGCAGATCTGGATCTGGAAGAGACCGACCGCCGTGATGGAGAGAGCTCTTCCGATTCCTCAACCCGTGAACAGCTGGACAATCCCAAGAGTTCATCAGACGGTCAGGACGCCTTGCTTGCTCCAGTGGAAGTGGAAGTTGTCCAAGGTGTTAGCCACGATGACGATTTGAAGAATAGAATTGTGTCTGAGTCGGTGGAGAAGGAAGCAGTCGATGATGGGAAGTACCGAGAGCTCAATTCTGGCCGACATGATGAAATCTCTTCAGGTTCCTTTATTTTTAAAATTGATTTCTGGGTTCTTATTTTTGAGCGAAATTATAGGGTTTTTTATTTGCAACTTAAAATTTATCTGATTTTTGATTTCTTGTTTTGTTGCTGATTGGATTTGATTTAGAATTTGTTAACAGTACGCTATCTTGTCACTTTTTGTGGTTGGTTAGGATGCGTGGGAAGGGTAGTTCTTTCTTGGAGAACAGTTGTTTTTAACTGAAAATGGAAATGGGTTTAACCAATTTTGGTGAAGCATTTTTATTTTCAGGAAACTAAGTTCATTTCTGCACATCCAAATGGAGCCTGAGTCCGTCATTCATTTACACTTCACCACATTTTACTTTGGGTCGAGGACTTTTGGCATATCTCGTTTCCGCTATAAAGCTGGTTTTGTTGCTGGAATTTGACGCTGTGTTTCAATTGAGAGAAACTTGTTTAGTATAAAGGGTGAGGGGGGGAAAAGAAGAAAAAGAAAGGGGAGGGATCTACTGTGTATGAATTGCTAGAATTTTTTGAGTAAAAGGTGATTGAAAAAAAATGGGTGGTAAGAACATTTTCTTGGAAGTGGAAGAAATGGTGCGTAAAGCTGCATTTGGTCCTATTATGGTCATCTGTGGCTGTAAAGAACATACATGTGCACTTCTGTTGTCATCCAATGTGATTTTTTTGGTACTTCTTAAACTTTCCACAAACTGCAATGTGGCTACTTCCAAGTGGCTCCTTAGTGATAATAATGTCGTGCCATCATCATCTTTAAAAGTATGTCCCATCTATTTGGGGCTACTTCACTTCATAATCAAGCATGTCCTTTCTACCACTTCATTTCAAGTCTTTACTAATCCCACAATGCCTTTTCTATGCTTAGACCTACAATTCGTTGTGCTAGGACAATTTCTGTTCTTCTTTATGTGGGCCCTTGATAATATATAGCAACCCTATTTATCCATTTGTTCTTGGAAGAGGCTTCAAAGTGCCATTAGGAAATTCATTTAAAACATACCATTAGCAAATTGAACTGGATAAAGAAAGGACTCATGAATAAACCGTTTTCTTTTACCCTTTTTGTGTGTTCCACATCTTAAATCTCTTATGGTTACTTTAGAACTGTAAAACAAAT
This sequence comes from Chimonanthus salicifolius, assembly GCA_013350335.1. Taxonomy (NCBI): domain Eukaryota; kingdom Viridiplantae; phylum Streptophyta; class Magnoliopsida; order Laurales; family Calycanthaceae; genus Chimonanthus; species Chimonanthus salicifolius. The sequence continues at coordinate 52,514,338 of CM023537.1, forward strand.
TTCTGTTGCTTGTTATAAATTCCTGCTTTACACATTTGTTGCAATAAATGAAAGAGCTTATAGCATAGTGGGTAAGTGCTCATTCTTTCAACCATAAAGTTTGTGGGTTCCGTTTGGTGTTAGATAGTCTGTTGGCCATGGGAAGCATTTTGCCAAATCTACTTGCGAGTGATGACCTTCTATAGATGGGATAAGTGGCCTTGACAATGACGGGGACATATGTTGCTATATAGGTGATGGAAGTTTCTTTGTGGCTTGATAGAAACAAGTAAATTAAGTTGTGTTAATTTTAGTTTTATTAGATTTTCTACAAGCCCAAGTTGCTCTCTTCTTTAAATGCTAATGTGACCCTGACCTGCAGCCTTTATTGTTGCTGACAAGACCAAAGTTTCTATGAACATTGTTGATACCTGCTAATTTTTAGGAGATTCCGATTTTCCTAATAGCCCATGGATCTTGTGACTTTATAATATTTTTATACAGATGTGCTTGATAGGAGTTTGCCTAGGGCAAATACTCTTCCCGGGGAGAAAGCAAATGTCAACATATCAGAGGCATCAGCAAGCCAGCCTAATTTGGAAAGATCAAAAACTGAGAGACGGAGACAAAAGAACATTCTTGGCAATGAAGCAGTACAAATTTTTGATGAAAAGATATCTGCTCGAAAGAAGGTCTAAACCATTTGAAGTGCTTTCAAGATCATTTCTGTCATGAATTCTGTTTTTATGCTTGACAAATGACAGGATTCTTTTTTTTTATTAAGCATCATAGATTGTTGTTCTTTATGCAGACTTCTCATTAGATACTTGTCATTGTCACTAAAATGATCAAAACTTGGCAGCTAAAAATGTTGAACCGAATTGCTACTGTGAAAGATGATGGAACTGTAGAGTTTGACCTTCCTAGTAATGTTGCATCCGGAAGTCTTCATTTTGGGTCTGAAGATAATTATAATGAAGCTGTTGATGAAGAACCTCAGGAATCCACTGACCTTCAATACATACCACCTCTGCAAATAGTGATAATCATAGTTGGGACTCGTGGTGATGTGCAACCATTTATCGCTATTGGTAAACGCTTACAGGTTGATATGCGGTTACCAATTTTTTTAAGCTATTTATATTTTTTTTAAAATTTGGTCATTACTTTGTTCCTTCCCCCCTCCCCTTCTCTAATGTAGCTTAATTCTCAACTCTAGACAGCCTACAGGTTTGTTGATGTTGCATTCAATTGTAATTCACCCATTGTTAAGAGTTTCATATCATCTAACAAATAAGTGGAAAATAGATCCTTGTAGTGGGTGTTGTTTCAAGGATTGTAGGTAGATGTTCAATGATGGATTATCTAGGACCTTCAACAATCAAAAAAGAAAAAGAAAAAGAAAAAAGAGAGGGTTATTTTGGCTGCAAGTGTTAGGGTGACTTGTATTGAAGTATTTGGCATAATTTATTGCTGTGCATAGTTTTTCATTCAGTAGAAACCTACAAAAACCTCAATGGCAACTAATTCTTTACCGGTCAAAAAAATATCAATGATCAGAAAATAAACTTTAATGGTAACTAACAATACTTGAGGCAACACAAATTTGTTTAGATTCCTCTCACAAGGATAATTTGTATGAGATTTGTAGTTATTTGGCTAGAACCTGTAAGCTATTCTCTGGTAAAATTACTACTGCACGGTCGAAAGCCAAATTTTATGTTGTGGGCCTTTTTCTCTGGAAAAAATTGGTGGACATGATAACAGCTGTGCTTGAAAATTCAAAAACACATGATTAAAAATGTACAGTGTATTATTGAAAATTAACAATTTCTTCCTAAAAATATGCATCGACTCCTTTAGAGATACGTCGTTCTTGGAGTCTTGGTACGATGTCTGCAACTTGTTTCCCTTAATGTAACATTGTAGCTCTGACATTTTCCTCTGAGGTTGCAATTTGATCTATATTGCTCTTGTAGAGGATGTACGGATTTTTAGGGTGTTACAGTTATTACAGCAGGTTTCATATTTGCTGCTCTAGAAATTCTCTTCAACTAGAGAACTTTTTTAGAAATGTATATCCTTGCCAATTTATTTTAGTTCCTTTCTGTACCGCATATCAGATCTGTCTCTTGCAGTTTTTTTTTTTTTTTTTGAGCGGTAAAAAGAGATTTCATTAAAATTAAAAGAAACAAGTACAGAGTAAACATTTCAATCTATAAAGAAGGTCTAAGAGAGAAAGGCCAATCAACAAAAGAAAACAGAAAAACAGTATGGAGAACCCCCCAAAAGATAATACAAAGTAAAATCCCAAAACAAGTCTCCACTAGCTCAAAGGAAGAAGACCCTGGAGCCTGAGTTGTGTACTCCAAATTTGGAGAAGAAATCCGCCACCCCATTTGTTGTGCGACTCACTTGGACAAAGGAAACGTCCAGTCCCAAAGATAAACTCCTAATTTCTCTGGCTATGGTAATCAGCTTCCAAGGGGGACTCTTGAGTCCCTTGGCCCATTTAATTGCATTTGCCGAGTCCCTTTCTAAAATAAGTGGACCTTGCCCATAAGCTCTCCAAATAGTCAAAGCGCTCTTGATACTATGCAATTCTGCCTCATTTGAATCTCTAATATCCACATCTTTAGTGAAAACAAGAACATAAACCCCCCGTGATCCCTAAGTACTACTCCCATGCCTGCTGGCCCCGGCTTACCTCTAGCAGTTCCATCAACATTGAATTTCATTACACCATGAGGAGGAGGAACCTATTTGACTAAAGTTTTTAAATTTCTAGCACAACCACTCATGCACCCCTCCCAAGACGACATGACATCATTGGCTTGAGTCCCATGAAATCTTTTCCAGATAGTAGCCAAACACAAAGTCTCCACTTAGCCCTTTGGAATAGGTCATTGATCTCACTTGATTTTCTTTAAAAAATTCTCGCATTTCTTTCTGTCCACAAGGTTCAAAATATCACAGCCAGAACCGAGTACCAAGCTGCCATCTTTTTTCGGTTAAGTTTCAACAATACCCATGACTCCACAACCCCCTCATAGTTCGAACCAAAAACCCAAGAAACCCCAAAGAGACTCACAAAATTTACCCACAAACTCCTAGCAACATGGCATCTAACAAAAAGGTGATCAACATCCTCCTCAGGGTGACTACATAAATGGCAACTTAAATCCTCCCCATCCCTCATCATACCCCTTCTCTTGAGCTCCATTCTAGTAAGGATCTTACCCTTTAGTGTACACCATACAAAAGCTTGAACCCTTGGAGGGGCCAACCCAACCCAAGCTAGCCTAGATGTAGAATCTTCATTGTGAAGTTGCCCCAGGCCTAATTCCACCAATTGTTTTAAAAAAAATGTGCCCGACGAGTCACATGTCCACAAAAGTTCATCTTCTTCACCTAGAGATACATGAAATTCCTTCAATTGGGATGAGAGGTTCACCGAACTCCTTAACTCAAAGGATCTAAGTTCGCGTCTGAAATCTAGGTTCCACGAGATGTTACCACCCTCAACCTGGTAGCAATCCTGAACTAGGACATTCTTATTGTGAGAAATTCGGTACAGTCTAGGTTCTATCTCCTAACCAGATATCCGTCCAGAAAGAGGTTCTATCCCCTCTCCCCACCAACCTCCTAATGTTTTCCTTGAAAACCCTTCCTAAATCTGATCTCCCTTGGTATAACCTCCACCAGGCCTTAACGATCGGTGAACCAAATCTCTCAACATTCTCACGTAGGGCCCACCCATTCCTATCTTCCCAACCATATCTAGCTGTCAAGACTCGGGCCCACAATGCTTCTCTCTTTTCCAAATCTCCATCCCCACTTGCATAGGAGAGCTTGTGACGCAGGACAAGACAACCTTCCTTGCCACCTGCTTGATTTCTCATTCTAAGAGGAACAATTCCTAATCCTCCTTTAGATTTTGGTTTGGTTGCCTCTTCCCATGCCACTAGGTGCACCTTCCTTTTTGAATCCTTGTCTCCCCATAGGAAGCTTTTGAAGAGTTGTCCAATTTTCCTCAATATCCTTATCTTATTTATGTGATCTTTGGTCATTCTGTTTCCATCAGACCTAAGAAGCTCGTGAAAGCAAAAACTGTGTAAACTCTGCCTTATGCTGATTCTCAAGTTCCAAAGGGATTTCAAACTAAGGATATTTTGATCATTTGAGAAATATGGTATCCCATAATAAAATATCCTAGTGTGACAATTAGGGGCCACTTTGTACTAGTATTATTTTCATTTAAAATAAATTTAATAAATTAAATTTATTTTTTATTTAAATATGGTGTCAAGTTCCCTTCCTTTTTTTTTTTTATGGTTTGCCAAGTCTGACAACTTGCACCAGTGTTGGACCGCAACACTCATACATGTGCCCATGCTACTTAGCACATAGCTCAATTGTCTTTGCACATCATTGATTTACTGAAGAGGTGCACATTTTCTATCGATGGTCAAAGCTTTAATATGTATCAACCTTATTCCACTTAAGCTCCATGTGAGGCCCTCCAGGCCCCCTTACCCCTATAAAGGTCAAGGTTTGAGTTGATAAGAAACAGACCTATGGTCTTCCAATGAAAGGTTTTATGCTGAAGTTTGTGAAAATTGGCCCAAAGAAAGTTGAGTTTGACTCTTAAGGAATTTAGAAAACTTAGAGAAAATCCATACAAAAATTTACTAAAGAAAAAAGGTTTTTAGATCTAGGGCTTTACTAAATCTATGGGAATTTGAATATGACTCTAAGGTAGAATTTAGAGAAAACCCATAATCAAATTACGTATGGGGGATTTTCGAAAATCCTCGAATTTTACCAAAACTCAAATTCTCCAATAAAATTTGGCTCTTAAGGTGAAAAACCAAAAGAGAGAATCCAAAACTAATTGGTTAACCAAGGAGGTAACTCTATACAAAGCAAACATATCTAAGGCAAAATCAATGCTAATATAAAAATTGCACACCGGAATTTATCATACCAATGGAAAATAAAATTACACAATAACTAAATGCAAAATTAAATTTGACAAAAAAAAAAAACTCTCTGAGAGAACACAAACGACTCTAGACTATGGTCATCCATGGCCCCTTATCTATAGTGTAGGAGGATAGAAAATTATCAAAATTAAAGTTTACATGTGTCTCATCACCTTAGGACACCTTAATACAAAATCAATCATAACATTTTGTCATATGTGTGAATCATACAAATTTGGGTTAATTGGAAACGTCATTGAATAAGATTTCCAATGTATCCAATTTTGTGCAATTCTAACATTGTTTGATACATCAAATTTTACTAGATTGACAACATACATATGGCCTCACTGCTCCAATGAGGAGATTATACATCATTATTCAAGATAAGTATGAAAAAACAAGAAAAGGAAAACCTAGCAGGCACCTATGTGGATGTCTAATCCATTTAGTGCATGCTACACACGAAAAGAGGGCTCTAAAACCTTGCCCTAAGACACTTATTTCACTAATCTTTGGCCTGAAATATTCCCAAATGACCTGTCTTTGATCCATGAATTTGTCAAATTTTATTATGCATTGTATGGATCCATCTTTTGTAGATGCTCCTGCATTTCTCCCCCTTTCCTCACCCATGCCTTTTATTCTCACCATCTACCCCTGTGAATTATATTTCACCCAAATTGAACCATTTTGAGGTGAGCTCACCATTGGATTGATTTCCATCCAAAACTGACTTCATTTTAATTGTTGATTACCTTTTAGAATCATGACTTTTGAAATCCAATAGACCTAATTTTTATAGGAGTCGTCATTCTAAAACTACCTTTCAAACACCCTTCCCCATGCATTGGGTTCACCAATGTGGGCCCATAGGGCCTAAGGCACTTTCTTGCTCATGGGCAGTTTTTGCGTGGGTGAAACCATTCTATATTGTGAATGATTACAATGACATGGATTCTTGGTAGTGGGGTGTTTTACGAATTATATTTCAAAGAACAAGCACATCTGTGTAGCATTTATATGTATTTTTAGTTTCTCTGTATTAGAAATGTTATATTCTTTTGTAATCTTGAAATAGCATGAATCTTCACGTGCAGGACTATGGACATCGTGTTAGATTAGCTAGTCATTCAAATTTCAAAGACTTCGTATTGACTGCTGGTTTGGAGTTTTTCCCTATTGGTGGTGATCCAAAAGTTCTAGCTGAGTGTACGTCACCTTTTTTTAAAATAATTTTCCATTTTGTCTAAAGGATATAGTTGTGCGGCTTTCCTATTTATGTAAAACTCTTCTATGTAGATTTTAAATTTATGTGGGTATATCTACATGCTTGGGCAATGGCTCTTCAGTTTTGTTAGAATCCATTTGGAGAAGTATCTCACCATTAATTTCGAGTGGAAGCTAATCTTTTTTTTTTGGGCTTAAGTTGGCATTCGAGGCTATGCCAGACATCGTGCAAGGAATGTACTCCACTATAGAATGCGTTATGTTCAAATTGGGTAACATCAAATGGTACCTGAGCTATTAAACAAAGCATGTGAACAAAGTCCTTACCTGGTTCTCCCTTGTAATGATAGGAGAATCTACTTCTTAATCTGAAGAGATACTTCTTTGGCAACACCTTATTACCATAGAGATGCGGATTTGGGTCATTTAAGCAACTGTTTGAAGAACCCAACCCACAAAAAGTAGGGTTGGTGCATAATAAGTCTGGAAAATTTGGTTGGCTTGACAGGGAATTAGGCAAGGACGTCCTTTATCTCCTTATCTTTATGTTATTGTTGCAGAGGTTCTCCATCTTATGCTTCATGTTGCAGCTACACAGGGTTTGATTCATGCGTTCCAGGTTAATCACTCGGAGGTTGATATCACCCATCTTCAATATGCCGATGATACTATCTTGTTCCTTAAGGCGGAGGTAGAGGAGTTGAGGATGGTTCGGGCTATCCTTTTATGGTTTCAGATATGTTCCAGGCTGAAGATTAATTTTCATAAGAATGAATTGATGGGGGTTAATGTGGATCACATTTTGTGTGTGGAGTCGGCGACTCAATTGAGATGCAAAGTTGCTTCTTTTCCATCTTCTTATCTTTGTCTTCCCTTGTGTAAGGGTAAACCAAGTGTCGTTGGGATAAGGTAATCGAGAAAATGGAGAGGAGATTATCTATATGGAAAGGAAAATATTTGTTGATTGGTGGTCGAATAATTCTTATTAAGAATGTCCTTAAACAAAAGAATAATTCTTTTGAATACTCTCCATCTTATTAGCAAGAGCAACTAGACATTTAAACAAAAGAATGTCTAGTTGCTCTTGCTAATAAGATGGAGAGTATTCAAAAGAAGTTCTTGTGGCAGGATGATAGGGAAAAAAGAAAGTTTCATTTAGTTTCCTGGGCTCAGGTCTGTAAATCAGTGATGAAAGGTGGTCTTGGTATTAGGACGATTCGGTTATTCAACACTGCTCTTCTAGGGAAGTGGTTGTTGCGTTTGGGGAATGATTCAGATGGCTTATGGAAGCAAATTGTTTTGCAAAAGTATCGATTGAATAGTTCGGGTTGGTGGGTTACTACATCTACAAGAAGGGTTTCAAGTTTTTGGAAGGGAGTTTGCTCAATTTCCTCCCTCTATGGATCTTGTATCAGGTACCGGGCTTCTGGGACTGATATTTTCTTCTGGAAAGGTAGATGGCTGGGTGATGCGTCATTGGCTTCCCAGTTTCTTGTTCTCTTCTCCCTTACTGCCAATAAAGAAGCTAAGGTTAAGGCATGTTTTGATCTTCATCATGGTAAGGTTGTTTGGTGTCCTCCGTCAAAAGACCTTTGGAGGATCGGATGCTGGCAGAGTGGTTCTCTTTAATGGCCCAATTGGGTGATGCTTTTATCGTGGCGATTGGAGGTGTATCTGGGATCTTGATTCTCATGGGATTTTTTCAGTTAGATCTTTTTGTACAAAGCTGATATGTGTTTGTGATGTGCCTCAGATAAGTTTGAAAATTTGGAAGGGCGTTGCTCCTTACAGGGTGAAGGTTTTTGGTTGGCTAGTTGGATTGGATAAGATTTTGACAACTGACAAACTGCACCTATGTAGTATGATTATTGTTAATGCTTACCCGCTTTGGTTGGCTGATGAAGAGTCACTAAATCACCTTCTTCTTCATTGTTAGTTTGCCTATCAGATTTGGAGTCATTTCTTTCAGTTATTAGGGATGGATTTTTGTCTATTCAAAGCTTGGTTGGCCTTGCTTAATGAAGAAGTTTTATTCGTTGGAAGTTTGTTTAGGACTCTTTGGGTTGCTACTGTTTAATTATTGTGTGGTCAATTTGGTTGGAAAGGAACTCAAGAGTCTTTAACAGTAAAAACTCCTCTGTCAAGCACCTTATTGAAGTTATTAAGTGCAAAGTTGCTTAGTGGCTGCTGGGATTAGGGCGGTTTGTTGGTATTAGACTTTCAGATGTTTATAGGGTGTAGGATTCAGTGGATCATATTATGCCTCAGTCAATTCCGGTGAGATTTGTTGCTTGGTACCCTCCACTCCAGATTTGAGTATCCTTAAACTTAATTTTGATGGGAGTTGTGTGCATAAGCTTGGGTTAGTTGGCTATGGGGGAGTTATTCGAAATAAGTCTGGTGTCACCTTGGTTTCTTTTGTGGGCCCTCTTCCGAATGGCTCAGTGCTTGATGTGGAGTTGTATACTTTATGGAGAGGGGTTTTGGCTTTGGAAGAGTTAATTGGGGGGGGGGGGGGGGGGGGGTCGGTTTGGAGTCTCTTAGAAGGGGACTCTAAGCTTGTTGTTGGTTGGGCCTTAGGGTTTCTTTGTCCTTGGTCTTATTTGGATAAAATGAACAAGATTCGTCATTCTATTCAGGCTTATGGTTATGGGGTCTCTTAGGTTCCTCGATCTGCAAATTCAAAAGCCGATGAATTGGCTCGTCAGGGTATGGCTTTGTCGTCGGAAATTGCTGATACTTTTATGTAGGCTGCGTTTGAATGAGGGGTAAGTTTTAAAAGGGTCACCCCTGAGTAGGGGTCACTCTTGAACAAGGGTTACCCTTATCTTATTTGGTAATTACAGTGGTAAAGTAAGAACGGATACTAAGGTAAAAAATCTTGTTTGGTAACTATAAGTAAGGGTAACATGATATATTAACAATTTTATTAGAATTAATAATTTTTATTAAATTCAATATAATAAAAAAACAAAAATAAAATTTTATAAAACATAATTATTAAATAATATTCATCAATTAAAAAATATTTTAAATATTTTTGCTCCATAGGTGCAAAGAGGGGTAATATATTAACAATTTTATTAAATTCACATAATATAAAAAATAATAAAACATGATTACTAAATATTATTCATCAATTAAAATATTTTTGCTCCATATGTGCAAAGAGGAGGGGTAAAGAGGGGTAATATATTAACAATTTTATTAGAATAGATAATTTTATTAAATTCATATAATATAAAAATAATAAAACATAATTATTAAATAATATTCATCAATTAAAAATATTTTTGCTCTATAGGTGCAAAGAGGGGTAAAGAGGGTTTAGAGGGGTAAAGAAGGGTAATAGGTGCAAAGAGGGGTAAAGAAGGGTAATAGGTGCTAAGAGAGGTAAGAAGGGTAATAGGTGCAAAGAGGGGTAAAAAAGGGTAAAGAGGGTTTATTAGAATTAATAATTTTTATTAAATTTATAAAATAAAAAATTTATTAAACATAATTATTAAATAATATTCATCAATTAGAAATATTTTAAAATATTTTTGCTCCATAGGTGCAAAGAGGGGGTAAGGAGGGTAATTTATTAACATTTTTTTATTAAATTCATATAATCAAAAAATAAGAATAAAATTTTATGAAACATAATTAATAAATAATATTCATCAATTAAAAAATATTTTAAAATATTTTTGCTCCATAGGTGCAAAGAGGGAGAAAGTGGGGTAAAGAGGGGTAAAGAAGGGTAAAGAGGGGCAAGGGTTTCATGAAAACCCGCATGCTCCAAGGGGTATTCATAAAAGGAGGGGGAGGGGTAAAATTTTCAATTTTTACCCTCACCCCTCCGTTACCAAACAAGGGTAAAGGGGGGTAACCCCCCCTTACCCCCCATCCAAATGCAGTCGTAATTTTCGGGGGTAGTCTCTTTTTTTTTTTTTTTTGGTTTGGTGGCTGGCTTTTTTTGCCTGCTTTGGTTGTTTTTTTATTTTATTAAAAGCCCGAAGGATCGAACCCATAGGGCCTGCTTGGTAGGTCATTTAGGATAGAATGAAAATGATTTTCATTCAGAATCAAAACGATACCCCTTTTTAAGGAGACTAAAAGAAGCACAAAACAAGAATTAAAGTCATTCTCAATTAACTTTTACAGAATCTTTCTACCAAACACACTTTCTCAACATCATTTCTATTCTCAAAGATTTTGTCATTCTGGATACCAAACAGGACTGTAGAAAATTTGTTTTAGTTCAGTTGAACTAGCTTCTTCCCATCTTTCTGGCCCCCTTCCCCTCTTTTTTGTATTCTTAAGTAACATATTTACTAAAATGAGATAAACTTTCTTATATGTGGCATGTGGTGGGCCAATCAACCACATTGTATTGAAGGCATGGTTATGGAGTACCCAATGATTGAAAAGCCTAGTCCAAAGTCATTGGAATTCGAGGCATTTTGAACAATTTGATCCTACCTAGGGTTGTTTAAGGTTATGGAATACCCTTTGCTCAAGCCCGAGCCCATTTGTAATCTTAAAGTCCAAGCCAGTCTAAAGCCCATGAGGCTTTTTTTGGTTGAAGACCATGCCCACATGTTTGGATGGAGTAAAAGCCCATGCCCTTTCTGTTGGAGCTTATTTGTAGATCAGCCTACTTGGACGAAGTGATTCTAATGCCTACTTTAAGGCCAACTTTCAAATTACAATGAGATGATTTTTTTTTTTTTGTGAGGGAGGGATTTGTGTTATATACTATGGGGCCTAATATAATAATATAAAAATATGTGAAATTATTATTTATTTATATATTCATAAATGTGCTAAATAGCCCAATGGGCTTTACTTAAAAGCTTGAGCCCATCCATTTATTAAGCAAGCTTAAAACATGCAGCTGAGCCTGGCTTGTTGGTCAAATGCATATGTTCGTGCCCAACTATTTGCAACAGGTTCAGGGTTCGAGCCCATGAACAACCCTAATTCTGTGCTTTTTTCCTATAATTTTAGTAGTTAAGTATTTTGCAACCTTGTCTTCAATACGATGGAGTTTGTTGGCCCAAGTGTCATGTTTCAATAAAAATCTCAATGTTATTCTCATAACTCTTTCTACAATCCATAAGCCACTTTTTATGGTTTTGTATTACTTATTTTTAGTAGTGAGAAAGTTGCATTTTATGACAACCTCGCTAACCTGTTTTCCCTTTCTCTAGTTACTTTGTTATTGCATTTTATTAAAAAAATTATTCTAAAAAGAAAGGTAAGAAGAAAAGGAAAAGAAAAAGTGCGAAAGTTGCTGGCGACCTTTCATTGATATCCTACCATGAATTTGTACCAGGGTTTAAGACCTTCAGGGTCTTTAAATTTGAAACAAAAAGAGACATGTCATGGTTATATAGTTTGATCATGTAGATCTATAAGGGTGTCAAGACTTGCCTACACACCAAAAATTCAGCCTCATCTGAGGTTTTTAGCCATCTACTTTGAGGTCTTAAAATACATGGTTGTGGTCATTTTAAAATTTTCAATTTTAAAGTGTGAATTTTAAAACCTTATCTTGGGGGTATGAAAATCCAAAAGAGACATGTAGCATGGTTATATAGATTGTTCATGCAGAATAAAAGGGGCATCAAGATTTATGTAGATGCAAAAAGCAGCCTATCTGGAGGTTTTTCTCCCATATGGGGCTATAGTTTGATGGTTTTTAGATATTTTAAAATTTTCAAATTCCAGTGTCAATTTTATAAAACCTTATATTAGATAGTAAACTGAAATAGGACTGAATTTTTGCATTTGGGTGATCTTGAGGTTTGTTTTATTTGTTAAGATGGGTATGCCCTGTGCAAATATGTCACGGTTCTTTTTTATTGTTTAGTATAGGTAAACTTTTCCCTTTTCTTTAAAAGAAAATTAAAAATTGAATGGTATGGGTAACCTTTTTTCTTTTTTGAAAATGGTAACTTTATTAAGAAGAGATCACCTACTTAATACAGAGGAAAAAGCCTGCAATGGAAGAATGGACAAGCCTAAACCAGCAGCCAAAACATAGAAAAGAAAAGGCAAAGTTCGACTGTACTAGGTTACAACTCTCTCCAGTCTCATGTCAGATAGTTAGGGACAATAAAAAATCTCGTCTATGGTTGACAATTTTGCAACTACTGCACAAGAAATCTTCTTTTACAGACTTATTCTACAGAGAGGAGACTGCACTACTGCTAAGATAGTTGGCCTAGTTGACTTGCCAGGTTGACTAATGTACATTGGATTTGGCTGAGTTGCCCAAGGAACCTCATTTTATGGCAAGACCCTTGTAGCCCCATATCACATATGATTGAGTTTGAGTGCACTTGGATTTTAAAAACTCTGCTCACTACACGTAGAATGATGGTTTCTTTCTCCAGCATCTTTTACTTCAATTTTATTATTATTTTTTCTGCAGTCATCATATTTAGTTTTCCCTTAATGAGGTTACTACTGCTATTCTAAAGTCAATCCTGTAACTTTCTTCATCCAAAATTTACAATGACTTCTTTTGTTGGTATTGTCATTAATACATACTTTTATATGGTTATATATAGAGTTTTTTCTTTCTTTTGAGCGATATAATGCTTAGCATTTTGTTGTAATATTTTCTGATACTGTGTTTCTTTTATGCAGACATGGTCAAGAATAAAGGCTTCTTGCCATCAGGACCTTCAGAAATACCTATTCAAAGAAAACAAATAAAGGAAATCATAAACTCTTTACTTCCAGCATGCAAAGACCCAGATGTTGATACTGGGATTGCTTTTAAAGCAGAAGCTATAATTGCCAATCCCCCTGCTTATGGTTAGATTCTTATACTTATTTATCTAATTTTTTTTTTTTTAAAAAAAAAAATAGGTTGTCAGGTACAATGCCTTTCTTTGATCATTTCACCTTAGTCTGCTATTCTCTATTGACAGGTATGATTTACCAGTTTTATGAATTACTCTTTTTTTAATCAAGTACTATTTTGAGACATTCTATGTTTATGTTGACTAAGTGACTTTAAGGTGTGAGATCATAGTGACTGCTAATATGTTTTTAAATAGTTTGAACTATTTAAACCAATTGAGTTAGGGAGTGCATAACTGTGAGTTTAGGTGAAACAGATTCAGGAAAGGCATTTGTTTGGTTTTGAAAATATGAAGGGTTTCTACTAGAATGTTCCAACTTTCTTATTTCTCTATTGCATCTTGGATTTGTGCAGAAGACCTCATTCGAGTCATGAGTTTGTTATGATGAACTAGATTATCTCTGCCTGTACAAATATAAATCATGAATTAAAGCATCTTATAACCATACAGATTTTTTCCTTGGATTAAATTGATAATGGATGTTATTAGATGTAATCACATGTTTTTTTTTATTTCGTTATTCACCAGTGATGGTCATTAGTCAATGGAGAGGCCGATGCTTTAACTCTCTGTGGATTTCATTTAGTCATTACTGCACTTGCCTGAAGCTCCTCACTGTTACTGTCGAAGCCTTTTGTCCAATCTATTTAGGGTTGGCTTTTCAAGTTCTATTTTCTAGTTATCCCATCCAACATCACATTTTGTCACACCTATTTTGTCCAATATTTCTTGGCCTCTTTTTGTTAAATGCACTCATCCAGGTTCTTTTTGGTTTGTCATGGATGGTTGGGGATTTTTCAATAGGAGGCAGATTTTATGAGAACCATTCAACTTGGCATACTATGATGAATTTGGAATGAGACAAATAGAAGAAATTTCCAGAACAACTGCATCAAGGGCATTTGTTCAGTGGTCTCTAGATTATGCTGTCCATTGTTCAGTGGTCTCTCATGTCAAAGGGGTTTAGTATCATTACAGCAGAAGACTCGTAAAGATTGAATGCTTCTGTATGGGGGTAGATATCTGCAGGACCAACATAATTACCTAGGCTCCTATGAACACCCATCATTAGATCAGATAGGGCCACTTTTTCTTTTGGTGGGTGTTCACATTTTCATCTTCCTTTACAGGAAAAAACTTTATTCAATTTCCGTTATTTATAATAAATCACTGGACTTGAAAAAAGTAGTATTTGGATGCATCTACATAGGCCAAATCATTTCTCACACCATAAGAATGGTACATGGTCTCCACATGCGATCACCTATATAAATGCATTTCTATACAATGCCTTTGAGCCCTTGTACAGATTAGATGCTAGTCATGGTTGTTTTAGAATTACTACGAATGCTTATTGCTATTATATTATGCCTTTCTTCAACAAAGTTACCCCTCATGATTTATCTTCAAGAGGAAAAATGGAGTTATCCCTCATGATTCATTTGATTGGATATATTTTTATCCTGTTTGATTCGCTGCAACATGTGCCATGAGGAAAAAATTTATGCCAAGCCCTTTTCGAGATCCATTGAGTCGACATCTATTTTGTATTTGATATATTTCTATTTTCTTGGATCCAGGGATTAGTGTATTTCTATTTTATGCTCAATTGGAAGTCTTGAGTTCAACTGCTGATCTGGACAAATGCTTGTTCAGGACACACTCATGTGGCAGAGGCACTAAAAGTACCGCTTCACATATTTTTCACAATGCCTTGGACGTAAGTGTTGTTTGATGAATGTCTTATTACCTTATATCACTGTGAAAAATGTGGTGCTAGGACTCATTTTTTTCTACTCACTTTTTCCAACAGATCAACTGTCAAAAATTTTTATTCTGAAAAATGAGCCCATTGCACTGAGTCATGTTGCAGCCCGAAAAGGTGGAATGTGTGATACTTAACATGAGTAGTCCAAAATTTCATGATCTTGCCTTAGTTGAACACATCATTCTACCAGTATCTGAAGATGAATTTTCATACCCAATAACCATCAATTGAACATTATGGTTGCAACGTTTTTGTGTGCGCCACTTAATCTCTCTTTCATCATTTTGAAATAGTTACCAAGGAAATGTAATGAAACATGAGATATTTTGTTCCAACTTTCACATTTATACTTCCATTTGACTATTCAAGCTCTGAAACATTTAAGATCAACTTGATGTGGTTCTTTCGTTTGTGGATAGGCCAACAAGTGAATTTCCACATCCTCTTTCCCGTGTCAAGCAACCAGCTGGATACAGAGTGAGCAAAACTGATACTTTCTTTTGCAGTGATATTTTCCTCATTATCACATTTGTCTGCAGATTCACTTATTTTTTGCTCATAATTCATTTTGCAGCTATCATATCAAATTGTTGACTCATTGGTATGGCTTGGAATACGAGACATGATAAATGATTTCAGGAAAAAAAAGCTGAAGCTTCGACCTGTCACTTATTTAAGTGGTGCCCAAGGTTCAGCGTCTGATGTTCCAACTGGATATATCTGGAGCCCTCACCTTGTACCCAAACCAAAAGGTCTTACTTTTTATTTTCATCAGATTGTACTCATACTTCGGCTTTGGAGGTGTATGCACCTAAACTTGATAATTGTGAATTGCATCTGGCCGATGAGATCTCATTTTACCAATTTCCATTCTGAATGCTTTGGAAAATGAGGAGACAATAACATCTTTGCCTCTTATTGAGGCACCAGCAATGATGTTTACCATTTTTTTACTTCTTTACCAGGTCACTCCTTTATTTGCAATTTTCCTTTCTGATTGAGGAAAATATACTTGAAAAGGTCAAGGAAAAATATCCAATTTCTCTCTACATTTTCTAACCATCCTTATTGGAAAATTCTACCATTAGAAATGCAAACAACACTTATGGAATGGGCTTTCATCTGATTTGCGTTGGTTGTTTTGATAATTTGGCCTGAAAACTTATTCTCTTTTACATGTTTTTCATAAATTTCAACTTTCACTTTGTTGGAGCTTGGAACTGGCATCTAATCATCTGCTCCTGAGAAAGAATCTGAAGTGCGAAAAGACACTGTTTGCTTTAAACACTTGAGCCCTTTTCTTATATTTTTGATATCTATTGCTTTTCACAATATGCATTTCATTCAATTTATAACCAACGGACAGTTATTTCTTCTTTTGGCTAGATCCCAATGTTAATCATTAATCGTGATAATCATCATCATTGTCGTCGTAGCTACTTATCCCATCTATCTAGGATTGGCCTTTCTTGATCATGATGTTGTGGTCCAATTAATTGCTTGATTTGCAGATTGGGGTCCGAAGGTTGATGTTGTTGGGTTTTGCTTCCTTGATCTTGCTTCAAATTATGAACCTCCAGAGTCACTTGTGAAATGGATTGAGGCAGGTTCAAAGCCAATATACATCGGATTTGGTAGCCTTGTGAGTTTATTTCCCCTCTACTTTCCTTATTTTTCCCCTTTTATTCCAAAATTCCAACTTGCATGGGTATGGGTGTAAATGAATTTTTTTTTTTTTTTAATGACCAAGGTGTGACAAGCCTCTTAGAGCACCCAACTAATCCTCGGGGCATGTGCAAGCCTCCCTACCCTCATACACTGGGTAGATTTATGAGGAGTGGCCCTTTGGGGTGGAATGAGAATCGAACTCAGACTCTCGCTTCTTCAGGTAGATTCCTGACCATCACTCCAACCCCTTCAGGTTGGAGTGGGTGCAAATATTGTAGTGCCACATGGGTGCAAGGTGTTGGACTTAGCAAACCCAAAAATAGGACACATGGACATGACACTGTATTTAAATAAACTTTATCTAAATTCATTTGAAATGAAATAATATGCAAAAATAATATTGATAGAAAATAATGTAGTAGTTTTACTCTAAACAATTAAGTGATAAACATAACAATATCTTAATTGGGTTAAGAGAAAGGTGTTGTAATGTTTTACTCATTTTGGGAAAGAATGTTAACGAGTACTAGAAGAGTCAATGAAGAACGGGTGCATCACTCATCAAAAAGAATCCATACTGCGTAGCTTCCAACCCCACCTCTCTTTATCAGTTTTTTTGTTGTTGTTGGAAATAGTTTGTTTTCTTTGTTCAATTATAGCCCCTTGATGTTTGTAGAGGTCCTTCCTTTTGATTTACTTCCTTTCATACATGTGAGCTATTCTATTTTGTATGGCTGAAGAAGGATTAGATTTGTCCTGTTTTTTATATCTAAAGTATGTTTCCTGTGCCATCTCTTTTTCCTGGATATTCATCGTTCTTAAGTTTCATACTTTTTTTTTTGATAACCGAGGGGAACCACGAGGCAAGGGCCCTGCCAAACCCCTCGGGAGAATGCCCCACACCCACACAAGACGCCCTCAGTTTATGTTGCTAGGACTCGAACTGGCGACCTCTCGCTTCTTGAGGCGAGAAGTAACTTGTTGAGCTACCCAACGTTGGTTTAAGTTTCATACTTAGGACTGCAAGTAGGGGGAAAGCGAATATCCAAGAAACTTTGGGCCTTGGTTGTGGAGAGAGTGGAGAGAAGATTAGTGGTTTGGGAAGGAACTATCTTTCTATCAGGGGTAGGTTGACTCTCATTAAGTCCATCTTGGGGAATCTTCCTCTTTATTATATGTCTATATTTGAGATTCCAAAAGGAGTTAATAAAAAGTTGAAACTATTTTTCAGAAACTTTCTTTGGGGGGATAAGGACAATAGAAAGAAAGTACATTTGGTTGCTTGGTCAGAAGTGACCAAGCCAAAACCCTACGGAGGATTAGTAGTAGTTCCTCTTGAGGTTAGAAACCAAGCTTTGTTATGCAAATGGAGCTGGAGATTTGGTAGGAAAAAGGAAGTTTTGTGGCGTAGAATTTTAGCTGCAAGGTTTGGGATAGACGATCTAGGTTATTGGGATTTGGGGGAGAAGGTAGAAAAGTATGGATCTTCATTAATAAAGGCATAGTGGAGAATTGGCACAGAAAAAGGTAGAGTATATAGTGTCTTTAGGGAGAAACTTAGGTTTCTAATGGGGAAAGGGGCGGCATGACACTGTTTTGGATGAACCTCTTCGTCGGAGGGAGACCTTTGAAGGAACTATACCCTAGACTTTTTAGGATAGTCAAGAACAAACAGGCAAAGGTTCAAGATTATTATAGGATGGAAAGGTGAACCACTATTTGGAATATCGACTTCGGAAGGTCTTTGAGAGGTTTGGAGGAAGAAAGTCTTGAGGAGTTGGTGACTATGCTAGGAGAGTTTTCTATCGCTAGAGAAGAGGAAGACGAGAGAATATGGATAGGAGTTTCTTCAGGGGGCTTCTCAATAAAAGCAGCAGTCAATTTAGCTCTACTCGATCCTAATATTGAGCATGACCTCTCCTTCTCCGCTTGGGTCGATTTGGCCCCTTCGAGGGTCCAAACTTTCATTTGGTGCGCCCTAAAAGGCAAAGTTCTATCCAGGATGGAACTATTCATAAGGGGTGTATTAAATCCTGGAGATGACCTTCATTGTGTGCTATGTGGAGGCCAAGAGGAGGATATTGATCATTTGTTTGCATGTTGCTCAGTGGTGAGGCGTTTATGGAATAGTTTTGTGGGCCTGATGGGGTTCTCGTGCGTATTAGATAGATCGTGAGGGGGAATTGTGGGAAGCTGGATGGTTACGAATCTCGGCTCGAAAATGAAGAAAGCATGGATCATTGTTCCAAAAGCAATCCTATGATCTATTTGTTTGCATGTTGCTCAGTGGTGAGGCGTTTATGGAATAGTTTTGTGGGCCTGATGGGGTTCTCGTGCGTATTAGATAGATCGTGAGGGGGAATTGTGGGAAGCTGGATGATTACGAATCTCGGCTCGAAAATGAAGAAAGCATGGATCATTGTTCCAAAAGCAATCCTATGATCTATTTGGAAGGAGAGAAACTCCAGGATCTTTGAGAATAAAGCCGTTGAGGAAAGTGAGATTCTCTTGAAGGTTAAGGGATACAAAATGTCGGACTTCTTTACTTTGTGGGAGAGTTGTATGAGTAGTGAAGCTAGAAGGGTCTACACTACTGAGATTTGGTCACCTCCCCATTAGGAGTCTCCAAATTCAATGTTAACGGGGCAACTAGGGGGAAACCAGGGTCGACTAGTATATGAGGGGTCTCACCCAATTCGGCTGGTACATCATCCATAGTTTTCTTAGAATTGGTGGGTGTAAAAGATTCTAACAAAGCCGAACTTTTAGCTATTAGGAGAGCTTTGATTCTATGAAATTCCTTTTGACATGGCAAATTAATCATAAAAGGGGATTCGGCGAATGCGTTGGGCTAAGGAAAAGAAAAAGGCTCCAAAGAAACTGATTATAGTGGTCAGGGAGATTAAGGAATTATGTTCGGGCCATGAGGTCTCCTTTGCACAGATTAGACATTCGGCCTATAGAGTCATGGACTTCTTTGCAAGATAGGGATTGACTCAACGATTGAGGGCGTCTTCTTTTTGTAGCCTTTGGGGAAGGGGTTGTATAGAGAAACATGGGGATTGGATTTTATTTTGTCTTGAGGTTTATGACTATGAATTTTTTTTTTTTTGTTTCTCTTCTCTTATCCTGCGTTTAAGCCTGTTAGACCCCTTTATGTATTTGTAATGTTTCTTCACTTTAATATAATCTTCATCTTGTTACTGCTGAAAAAAAATGTAAATAAATAAAAAACTTGTACATCTTTCTTCAACACTCGCTCCATGATTCTTAAAATATGCCCTTGCTAAATAATGTTTTTGGTATTTAAAGGCATATTTCTTGCTCAGGTACATTATTGATTCAGTGTCAATATCATCTTTACCAAATGCGTAAACTGGGCTAGGCAAATGTACGTGTCACATCAAATACTTATGTCTAGCAGGAACCCTGCCTGGTGGTTCCTTAAAATTTCATCTGTTAGCCAGTTTCGTAATTGTCTAGTGGAACCCCCTTTAGTACTGCCCAGCCAGCAGACTGAAAAAATTGTTCAGAATCTCTAAAAATGTTAAAAATCAGTTTCTGGAAGTCTTTTCATATTTATGCTTGCTGATGTTGGTGATAAATTTGGAAACTACTCACAATCCAAACGAATAGAAGGAAATTTGGCTTGTTCATGATCAACTATCAAAACCAGAGAATCTGTATTATCATATCCAAGGAAACAGGCTAACATTTCACAGTTTCAAAGCACAACACGCTTTGCTCTTAGCTCTCGTACTTTATTTCTGTCTAAATTGCCCAAGTTATTGCTTATGGGATGGTTTCCACAATATTTGGCCTTGCCCGTTGATCAAGAGTTGTTAATGTTGGATGAGCAAGTATAGCTTTGTATGTTATTAAAACGGAACTTCTTAGAACTGATACTATTGTTATATACACCTTAAATAATTTATGCTATGGGGATGTGGCGGTGTTATCCAAACTTGTATTGAAACAAAAATCTATATTGATTATAAAAGCAAGAGGTAAAACAGATATATTGTTTCCCTTTGTCACTAACTTTTCATCAAAACCTAGACCTATAAATTTGACTAGGGTGGTATCTGTTGCTGATATAACTAATTCTTTGCTGATATGGTAGCCTGTTCAAGAACCTGGAAAAATGACCCAAATCATTGTGGAAGCACTAGAAATGACTGGACAGAGAGGCATTATAAACAAGGGCTGGGGTGGTCTTGGGAACTGTAAGTTTCTGTTGATTTTTTAGCTTACTATGTTCTATGACCCAGTAGATGTCTATCCATTTCCGTTGCTCTTTTTCCAACTTGTTTGCAATGCTGTGTATGTACTCATCTGAAACATTCTTTGTCAGTGGCAGAACCGAAGGATTTCATATATCTACTGGATAATTGCCCTCATGACTGGCTATTCTTGCATTGCATGGCTGTGGTAAACTGGTCACTCTTCATTGGTTTAGTTTTGTGTGATTATGTTGCTAACTTCTTGTTATTCTGTACTTTGTGAAGATCTTCCATGCCTGTACTGTATAGTTTTTTTCTTGACTTGCAGTTGCTCGGCCATGTATCTTGAATCACCAAGTCTCACCAACAATTTGTGTGTTTTTCTCCTCTTTTTGAAATGAGAGTATTGCATTCTGAAATAATCATAGTTTAGAAAACTCGAACTCAACCAAGTCAATTCAATTCATTCAAAAAATTGAGCAATCTAGGTCGGGTTGGGTCGGGTCAGACAAAAACTTTGTTATTATCTATAGACAAGACATGAACAGAACCCTAACTGGACGTGACCAGGCCTATTGCCACCCTTATCATGTCTATCTGGACACGGAAGTCATTTGAAAATATTATGAGGGCAAAAACGGAAAAGAAAGACTATAAGAGGGTTGATGAAACCCTAAGGGTTTCTCTGATGAGACGAGAGAAGAATGGAAAGGAGGTGGGAAAGAGGCGATGTTTCTGCCTCTGCAACTCAATTTTGAGCTGCACAATTTTTTTTCCATTCTTGTTTTTCTTTTTTTCTTCTTCATCGTCATCATTTTCACTTCTTTTTTCTTCCTGAAAGAACATTTTTTTGTTACATATTCGTTTTTTTTTATTTTTTATTCTCTATTTCACTTTATTTTATTTTCTTCTTTTTGCTTCATCTTTATTTTTGTCATTTGTAATCTTCTTTATTTTTCCATCATTTTCACTTTTCCATTTTTATGTACTTTTCTTCTTTTTTTCTCAGTTTCATCAATTTTCTGTTTCTTCTATTATTTTCTTTTTTGACTTTTTTCAATTTCTTGTTTCTAGTATTTCTCATTTTAATATACTATGCTACTAATAGTATGTTTAACAGTTGTTCCAGATTCTAAAGGTTTTTTTTTGCATTTTTTTCAACTTTTCATGATTTTTCATATTATGTATATTTTAATAATTTTGACTGAGTCTTGACTTTTTGACTCAGTCAAAACTCGGCCAAGTCTTTGAGGTGACTCAATCCGTTGAAAAATTGTATCAAATTTTCAGCTTTAAAACTATGGAAATAATTAATTAGATGTACTCTTTGAATATTTAGAACTGTTTCGATTTCCATGTTTGGTGTTTGGGTGTAGTTTAGCAATGTTTCAGGCACTGGAGATCTTTAGGTTCAATCTGTCATTTAGCGTACATATGTAGTAGGCAAGTTCTACACAATAAAAAATTATGTGAGCAGCAGAAGATAAAAAGTACACAAGCTGTTGCAAAAGTAAAATGATGTGTTATAATTCTGGTTCTGGACATTTTCCTTTTCTGTCTACACACATGATGACATCATTCAAGTCTGGTCTTAGGAATGGACGTGTAGCATGGTCAAAAACCCATGTCCACGATATGAACATATAACAGAGCTCAAAATTTAGTGTCTAGTCAAATAGATTTTGAATTTCAGACTCATTATTCAAAAAAAAAAATTGAAATTGAAATTCAATGTAGTATTTGTTTTCAGTTCCCTTTTTTTAAATAGTAGGGTTTGCTGTAAACTAAACACATGCTGATACTTGTATGCTGGATCATTGTTGAGTGATTAGATGTCCAATAGCATGGGTAGTTTCTGAGTCATATTTGCTTTTGTGTGTGGATATGAAGGTTGGATAACTTTGTTAAACTCTATTTGTCTTGGTCAAGTCGACTGAGTTTCAGTCCATTTGCTCAAATAATAAGACCACATTTCCAGTGCCAGATAAACATATTTTCTTCGATGATCTTGTTATTCAGTCATGCATTTTGATATTTTTAGTTCCATCCCAACCTGATGAACTTACTTTCTTAGATGAACTGGTGATATTGTTCTATTGTGCTTCCAGGTGCATCATGGGGGTGCTGGAACAACTGCTGCGGGGCTTAAGGCTGCGGTATATACTTCTGCTCATTTGCACAGAATAATTTCTATTTCTATTGATTGATTTTCTGTTTCTGATTATACCCTGCAGTGCCCAACCACTGTTGTACCTTTTTTTGGGGACCAACCTTTCTGGGGAGAGCAAGTTCATGCTAGAGGAGTAGGTCCTCCTCCAATCCCTATTGATCAGTTTTCACTGCAACGACTTGTCAATGCAATAAAATTCATGTTGGACCCAAAGGTAATGACCCCTCACCTTCTCTAAAATCCTTGCCCTTCCAGAGAATTTACTCCACAACCTTCATCACCTTGTAGTATGCTTCATTGTTCTATATTGCAAAGGCATTATGTATGGGATGCTTGTGTCAATGGGGCATTAGAATCTGTAATCTGGGAACTAAATCTTAAAGCAATTTGAGTGATCAAATCCTTCCTATGATTGATGGCTGGCTTAGGTGCCACTTTGATTGAAATAATATTTGTCATCAGGTTGAAGTGACTGCAATTGAAAAGTGATTTGGTCAAGTCCCTCTTTGCACTGTTTCAACTGTGAACATTATCCGCTAAACTCGATAATCTGATCAGCCCACAATCATCGTTCTAGTCCATAGGAGGAGCCAACTCTGTACATGCTCCATCCCAAAAACCAGGCTGGTTAATTAATCCAGTGGGCAAAGCCATGAGAAAGTGGTCTGGTTATGTATAAAATGACCGATTTTGTATTCAACTTACATGTGTGGTCCGACTGATGAATGAACTATAGTAATTTTGGGCATGGGCATCTTCGTGGTTGGTTGCAACTCCTAATTTGAAGACCCTTCTGCGGATTGTTTTCATGTAAAAGTGCTGGAGTTGCTTCTTAGAAAATGGAGTAACCAGGGGACTTGGGATTTTGTTTGACTATTTGATTATGAACATGAAGGTTAAGGAACGAGCAGTGGAACTGGCTACGGCAATGCAAGCAGAAGATGGGGTGACTGGAGCTGTGAAAGCCTTCTTTAAACATCTACCTCCCAGAATCCTGCCACCTCAACCTTCACCTGTCTCGTCAGGTTTCTGTAAACCATGCTTCGGCCCTTTTGGAAAATGTTTTGGCTATACATGATTTTTCAGGCGTACGTAGTGGTTTCCTTCTTTTTTGTGATGTGTATTCTGGCACATTGCCAACTAACCTACTTGTGTTTCAGCCTCTGGGAAAGTGAGTTTGTATTTTTTTCTTTTTTCTTTTTTGTACTGATCTGCCTCGACTGCTGGCTGATTTTTTGAACAATATATAGGGCATTAGATATGTAATTTTTGTTTTAAAATCCAGGTGTATACCAATTCATATGGTCATGTTCCTGTATAGGGTTTGATTTGAACATAGTTGGGGCTACGTCATAGTTCCAAATTCCTTATTTGATCCATGTATATACTGCCCTACCATAGATACATTTTAACATGTTGTGTTCAAAGAATAGTATCTGAGTGCGTAGCATGGCGCATCGTTGCTGAATGTCTGGATGCTCCCAGTGGTGCCCACTGTTTTTAACATGACCTATGCAAACCATAGAGGCTGGTACCATGTGTTTCAGTTTTTAAAAATTGAGATGTGATTCAGGGTTGACTTGAGTTCTCATTATCATCTCTCAAAAAATAGTTTACTTAGGTTTGACTGGTTTGGCCTCGTATGGGTGTGTTTGGATGGTGTAGTGCTTCAAAAAATCATTTATTGGCAAAAAGACTTACCTAATAACTAAATTTAAAAAGATTTGACACTGTTTAAAAATAAAATAAAAGGCCAACTTTAATATCCTTTTAAAAAAATGCAACAATTGAAGCACTGTTCTTAGAATGAAGTTATTTCAATAAAACACTATTTAAAATATTAACTGAAAAAGAAGCCGATCTCTCTCTCTGTGTTGTTAGCTTCGAATAGAGATCAAATGAATGCGGATAAAAAAACTATTAGAAAGAAAGGTAGTATTTAAATTTTGATGATAATAGCCATGTAATTATAGCTCATGAAATTTTAACTTTTATAAATAAAATATTTTTTCTTAATCCAAGTCACATAAAAACGATAACATAACAAGGTTGATATTTAATTTACCCGCTACCAATGTAGTTTTTTACACATTATGTTCCGATGTATGGTAGATGGATAATCTCCCTTAAAATCCAGCACTAGAGTTTCAAGATTGATGAGTTTTAACCATTTTTCTTTTTCTTTTTTCTTCCTTTTCCCAAATCGGTATTGCCCTCAAAGTTAAGTTGAACTTTTGATCAACAAACCCTTCCTTTGTAGTCCTGGACTGGCTTCTAGTATTGGATTGAATGGTGATGAACTAGAGGTCAAGGATTTATAATGTTAAAAGACAAATAAAATGCCAAAACATGGAAAGCCTCAAATTCAAAAATCTTGCAAGCTTGAATAAAATGACAAGATATCATTTCTTGGTTGGATTTGGTCAAAATGGATCAAAGACTTAATAAGATCGTAAACTTTGTAGATTCCTATAATTTTAGCGATCAAAATAACTAGTATGACACATTTAAACTAGTTTGTTTAGCACAAGCCTAGCAATAAATAAACATAAATTTTACTTTGGAAGAATTGAATCTGCTGCTGTTAGTAAATCCTAGCTACTCAATTAAAGCAGATTAATTTTTTTCTTCTAATTGCATCTTTAGACTATTATCATCATCAATAGGTTTAACTAGAGGTCTCAAATTCGAATCCCATAGGCACTCGATGTCCATGACTTGAGAGAGACTTCGTACATCAGGACTTTTACCCAATGTCCTCGTATTCTAAGAGGTGAGGCCTTAGATTTTTTTTTTTTCATCATGAAAAATGTTTGATAAATTTTTTCTTTAGGTATGCTGCCTATTTGAGCCTATGATATTCAAACTGGCATCTGAACTCCGGTCAAGACTTTTTCAAAACATTCAGTTTTAATTTACAAAGTTCTTAGACCAGTATGTTCAATCTTCCATCCAGTTGGATTTTGCTGTATCGTCATGAAGAGCCCAATAATGGAGCAGTCAATGGATATCCCATGCATGATGTAACACAGTCAAAGGATACAATGCATTAAAATCTAACATACCATCCTTTCAAACCATACTAAAACCACATTTACCAGAGTTTTCTCATTCACTTCCAACCAATCCCAATTTCAAATCTGTTACATCTATAAATTATATAGCATAACAATCAATGAAAGCCATTACCCACCCAAGTAAAGCACATTGCATCGCCAACCTCCTCTCAATAATTTGCCCACTCAGAAGAAAAAAGTCAATGGATTATCTCAGTTCAAGACAATACAACCAGTAGCAACTTCCAGTTTGTAACTGTTCTAAATTTTCCATGACTTCAAGTTTCGGAAGCAAAACACACGACTTGATTTAGTGGCAACACTTCCTACCTGTATGACTCGGCACGCTTGGGTTTGGTTTGGACAACAGCCTCGATCTTCTCCAGCACTTGAGGTGTCAGCAAAGGAATGACATCAATGGCTTTCATATTCTCTTGAATCTGCATCAATGAAGCTCCAGTCAATCCTTGGGAACATTACTTGATAGCCAAAATGCAGGGCTAAGTAAGAAGTGAAGTATTTGACACCCATTCTCATCATCTGATTTGAGTGTGCATATGTTGTTCTACATCTCATGAAAGCCTTTTTCCTTTTATGAATATTGAACACTATTTTGAACACAACATGGATTGGAGATACCTGTATTCTGCTTTTCCTGAGAAGATAACAATTAGTTATGGACTTGGGGCATTCCGGTGGGACTCTTTTTGGTTGCGTATCCATTTGGGTAGGACCCCACCCCATTTTTTAATTGATGGAGCAGTCCGTTTTGAGCTTTTCATGTAAGAAAAACATTGACATGACTTTAGACATCCAAAGCTATAAAACTGTGGGACTCCTATTGGCTGCTCATCTATATTGGAAGTCTAGAAGAACCAATCTCAATATATATTGCCAATGGATCTGATGCCAGTTTTGGCTCTTAAGATATCTAAACTTTGTTTTTGCTGTCCAATTAATGGCTCTACATCAGAAAGGCGAGAATCTTCCAAGTTCTAACCACTTCAGATAGATACCTAATCTAGAGATTCACCTTCATCAGGTGGGGTCAGCAGGCCACAAAAACATACCTGCTGTCCAATTTGGTTACTACTTAATAGCTCCAGTCACAATAGGGGATCCACACTTCTAATTGGACCTTCCGTGAGTCAAGTCTTGAGATGTAAATGTTAGCTGGTAATGAAATACTGGCCAATATTTTGGTTTGTATGGTGTCCATACAATATTTTATACTGGTGTATGGTGGCCAAAAAAATGGCCAATGTTTCAGATATCAGTGTATATTTAAAGGTTTCAGGACGAAGTGAAGAAAATTTACCTGACTCTCTTTTGTAGCACCAGTGATAACTGATGACACATTTGGATTAGAAGCACACCAAGCAATTGCAAGTTGGGATAACGGCACACCGAGGTCATCAGCAATTGGCTTAAGACCATTAACTTTTTTCAGCACATCATCAGCCAGTGATCTGGTCGCGAGGTTCTATAAGACATGCAAAGCATAGCATTGAGATGATAAAATGAATAACATATTAAGAGAGGAAGGAACATCCATTATCATATTAAAATGTAATTTGAAACATATAGAAATGTAAATACAAATCCAGGACAATTATTTAAGGTTTAGAAGGATGTAAAGACTAATGGCAACAGTTCCACAAGCATGAAATCAGAACATACATTTGTAATTTGTTCTCTCTACCAAAAAAAGAAGAATGAAATTAAGAAAATATATTTGTGACTTTCACAAGTAATGAACTTGTGTACCAATCATGATAAACAACTAGTGTGCAAAGGTTTTAGGAATCAAACTGGTCCTACTTTACCTACAACGTCACATCACCAAGCAAATATACTAGAACATTGACCTGCCAACTGACATTCACTGGACAAGAATAAATTCACAGGTTCTCATTGCAAATTTGTGAATATTGCTGGAAGTGCAATGTTATTTATCCAGCAAAGACATGAACCAATTGTAAAAGCCGAACACCTTGTTCTACAGCTTGTAGATTTTTCAAGAAAAATGTGACATAGTAGAAGGGTGAAGAATTAAGTCATTTTGTTTGCTAGGTAGCATTGTGCTTGTTAGAATTCAGTTATGGTATTTTGGTAGTTCAACTTACTGAAATTGAAATGGAATTGTTATTCTGTCAATGTAATGAAATGTTTGTGGTATTGGTAGTTGTTAATTTGGAACATTATTGTGGAACCAACAGATTGCTTGTTTAAATGGTACAGAGTATTGCTGTGGAACAGGAAGGTGCTAACTTTTAACTGTTTTAAGTTAAACAGCTCAAAGATGTGAAAAAGAAAGACTTTTACTTAACATGATCAGGTTCTGATTTGTCTGGATCTTCATTATTTACGAAAGACTACGCTTCCAGGATTTGTTGGGATTTTTACGGTGGTAGCCAAACAAGATTCCTGAATGGATTTTCTCACAATCAAAGACTCAAAATCTTCACACTTCGAAATTCCAGTTTAAACAAAAATATGAAGCCTTGGTTTAACTATCCAACTCTTCACATGATACACCACACAGTAGATGGACTGGCCCTCCTTAGTTCTCTATTCGTTAGGTAACAGAGGATCGAAGTTTCCCCATTTGGGAAGTATCACTCTCTGTGTCATGTAAATGGTCCAAATATGAAAGCTCCAAAGCATAGGCAGTAAATCCAAGCAGAGAAGAAGTCATTCTCTACTATCATATTTTGATCCAATTTGATTAATCTGAGCATTGAATCCCAGCTACCCTAGATGGGGACAACTAGGAGCATTTTAATATATGCACACCCACCTATCTATAGAAAACATTGATTTGTACATTTACATGGAAATAATGTAGAGTTTTCAATAAACCAACTTGTCTTTCTCTCTTAGCATCACCACACATCCAACATTTAGAAAATTAAGTTTAGATCGAGATTCATGATGGATCAGGTAAATGACCAACAATGCTATAAACAAAAATAATAAAATTTAAAAAATGCATCAAGGAGAAAAGGATTTCCTTAAAAAAAATGGGAATATTTGCAACCAAACAAATCCTAAATAAGTACTTCATCTACAAAAAAAAGGACAATAAAAGATTAGCATATTTTATTGATTCAAAAGAAATGCAAATAGATTGCTTATTGTTAAGCTTGTACATGACAACAACAATGATGAAGATGATGGCATCAAACAGATACATCAAACAACACAATGAAGAGTGAATGAACTGAAATTTAAATAAAATGCAAAAACCTTGAATGGCAGGACAGTTAAAGAACAAAAATTACCAAGGAGCTTCATCAATGGGAAATTATAAATCATGTTGGTGTATTGGTGAAGTGCATGCAACACAACACCCTCAACCAAGGGCAAGGTATTCTTGAATGTCCTGATGGTATATGGTCAAGCAATTGAAGTAAAAACTGAAGAATTCAAAGAATCCAAATAACAATTCATTGCAAGAAAAAGAGCATGTAGGTTTTCTAAGTCCATCATAATCCACTAGGCCAACTGGCATTTTTGGTCTCTAAATGGAGTTTGCTAAAAAATTCTCAGCTCTGGCAGGAGCACTGGAATTACATGAGGCAGAATTTCTCGTATTAAAATGTCTCAGGATATTGCAGGAGTCAATGAGCATGTTATAATTGAAGAAGATTACAGTAAGGCTATAGTTGGGCATCCAAAGGAAGAGTAGAACCTAAGAGACTCATTCTGGTAGGTTATCGTGGGATTTGATGTTAGTGTCTTTTAAAGAATTAGGAGTACTAACCCAGAAGTTATTCTTAGGTGAAGTCAGGAGTGGATAGAGATTTGTGTACGTAGGAAGCAAGGTGCCCCAGAAGATTCTTAGCTGGTGGGGCATTGTTCACTTATACTGTACTTGGCATCTTCCAATAGGTGGTCAGCTCATGTAAAACAATTAGGCCCAGTTCAAATATAAATTGCAACCCAGACTGATGAGATATATGGTTTCCATGATAATGGCCCTATCATACTGTATAGATCCATAGACTTTTTTTTTCAATTCATTACCTATTTTGAAAAGCATGAGTGTCTCATTCCATAATGGCAAATATCTCATGCTATCTACAGGAGGCAGTCATATTTCAAGGTGCAGAGATGGGCATTGCAAATTCTAAATTAGAGTTTATATCCATCACCTGGTCCCACATAAACAAGAAATTGCTACAAATTTATATACAAGAGCAACAATGCCACAAGAACACATGCCAAATAGCACAAGCGATAAAAACTACTCAATAGTTTATGTATCACAGTGTTTATTTCTGCATAATAAGTCAAGGTGCTCAGAGACCTCTGAGGTAATCCAATAAAGAAATCATCAGAGGCAGAAGTGTCCTTTTTTGTCAATTGCAAATAGAGTAGTAGTGTCCTTTCAGATTCAAGAATTATTTTAACCTAACCATGAACAAGTTATTCATGGAAATAAAAGTATCGGCAGTTTTTTGGGGATTAACTTCTGAATGTGATTTACATGCCACATGTGCTCTGATTTTGGTGTATAAGGAGATTTTAGCAAGAAATAGGTATTCAACATTGATTCAGAATGTTCCCTAACTTCTTCTTCTTATTCTTTTATTTATTTATTTGGGAGGTAGTGGTGGAGGTAGTAATGTTTCCTAACATTTTATAAGGAATACTAATCTTTGGAGATAGATAGGTTTGATTTGTGCCGTTTTAAGAAATTCAAGTGACAGACCTTCAAGAAGAATTGAGGATCTTTTCTAGCATTTTAACAGGTTATAAGCAGACGGTGGTTCATGCCACATTGCCAATTGAGCCATGGCAGCTTCATCCCTCGATGGAAGTTCATGATAAAATTTGGGGATGGACCATACAAGTCATATCTATGGTTCAGTAATTCAAAATATTGATAGATACGGGTCTCAACTGTGGATGGACCATGGGAAAAATGAGAAAGCTCCCAAATAATAGAATCTTTGGATGTTTTTGAAATTATGCCATTGATTCCCCACCTCATGTGTCTATCTGCTGCCAACAATTGAGTAGTTAGATATGGCCCCTTCTTGAACAAGGCATTGTGTATTTCTGCTTTCCTAGACTAGAAATATAAGCTAAACATGTTTGTTGTGTGGTTAATGGATTGCTTCATATTTAGTTAAGAATCCCAGATAGATGAGATATTGATTGTTGATAATGATGATGAATCAACCATTGTTCTAGTCAGTGTGAACACTAAAAGATCATGTGAAAGTGGAAACATAACAGACAAGAATTCAATCAACTAAATGTTGGCCAAGTTGAGGACCTGCCAAGCATGAAGTCTGAAACCATGTAATACATTTTGCAACCAGTCATTAGCAAAAGTTAACAAAACTACCAGCTACCCTGGAACAAGTACAGTATTAGAGGACTATGACTTACCTTGTAGTTTTCTAGGGCAAACCGACTGTCAGCCGGTATTTTTCCTTGGTTGTACTTTCCAGTGAGTACCCCTGAATGCAGTGGACTCCATGTGGTAAGACCTAAACCATAATTACTGTAAAGTGGTAGGTACTCAACTTCAACCTGTTTTAGCATACACAAATTTCAACTCTCCATGAAATAACAAAGACAAATGTTTACAAATAGAACTTTTGCTAGTAGTGTGCTTAACCCTGATAACAATTACCTCAATAGTTCAATGAAAAAAGAAAGAAAGAAAATAAGCTTTCCTGCAAAGAACTAGTTTTGTGTACATGCTTCACATGTGGGTTCTAATAAAAAGGAAAATTGAAATGATAAGGAAAAATTTAACAGTAAAAATGATAAGATATACTAATCATCACTAGAAAAAGGTAAACTACTCAAATATTTAATCTTAAAACTTGAGAAGTAAATACATTTTTATTTTTATGAATTTACAAGGAAAAACACACAATAGAAAAACAAACTTCATGGAAGGAAGGAAAAAGTAAGATACATTAACTTCCTATCAATAGGAAAAGAAAAGAAAAATATGATAATGAATGAATTTTTTTTATAAAAGTGACTAAGATCAAATAATCAAATTGTTTAGATATTATATCTTAGTTTTCTTGAATTTACTGTGAAACTTTGGGAGAGAATAATAGAACAAGTGAACAATGGCTAAGACAAGAGTCAAAGGTTTTGGAGAATCCAGTTGAATTTATGCCAAATAGGTTAGGAAGCTATTTTTTGTGTTGAGGCAATTCATGGAAAAATTTGCATATAGCTTTTATCGACTTAGAGAAGGCATATTATAAGTTGCAAAGGTAATTAATATGGAAAACCCTGAGATAGAAATTCATCCCTAATAATTATGTTGAGGGTATATATGATATGTATGAATAAGTGTCAACTAGTGTAGAACAAGAGAGACGGAGAAGTTCTTAGCGGGAGTTAAGACTTCACCAAGGATCAACCTTAAACCTATAGGGATTTGTCTTAGTAATGGACTACTCAACATCATAATACAACATGAAATGTCAACAGTGTGTGCTATATTTGTAAATGAGATATTGGTAATCAGTGAAACAAGAAATTAAAAAAAATGAGAAATTAGAATTATAGAAAAAATGTTAAGAGATGAATAGGTCGACAATTAGCAGAGTGAAGACAAAATATATGGAATGTGACTTTAGTCACTTGGGGAACATAGAAGAGGCACCAATTAAAATTGAAAGTGAAATGGTGTCGCTTTGTGATAAGTTGAAATGCTTAGGTGCAACTGTCAAACCAAATAGGGGAATAGATCTCTATGTAGCCACTAAGACGAGAGCAAGACAAGTTGAGTGTAGGCAAGCTAGAAGATTGCTATGTGATAAAAAAGTGGCGTGCATTTTTTAAAATTGATTAATAGAGTAACATTGAAAAAACAAAACTAACAATGACACATTAGGGAAACATTCCAAGTAGCCCCAGTAGGTTGTTCGAGCACATATGCAAGAGACCAAAATAGATCCTATGTGGAAAATAGAAAGGATGCAAGTAGAAGGAACAAGGCAAAGGAGACCTTTAAGAAATGGATTGAAGGGGTAAGGAAGCATATAGTGAATTGCAAGGTAACGGATCATAAGGTTTTTGATAAGATAAAATGAAGAAAGAACTTAAGCCAACATTAGATAGATGGGATCAATGGCTTCAACAATAATGATGTTTTCTTGAATTTATGAAAAAATGGATAATCCAATTATTAAATGAAAATATTTAGATGTGCGTGTTTGTAGTGTGTATGTGTAAGAGAGAGAGAGAGAGAGATTGTTCTGTAAAGGCGACTTTGAAAATAATTCCAACAAAAAGAAAATGAGGGGGAGCCATTTAAGATGGTTTGGACATGTTTTGAAGAATAGAAAAAATTACAAAGATACGAGGAGGAGAGGAATGTTGTCGGACCCATGTCTGGTCATAGTTGACCAGAACCATCCCAGCTTGGAAAGTTGACCTGGAAGATATCACTGGTTGTGTAATTTCTCATAATTGATTATTCCTTCGTTCCTTGTGTACATTCTTCTTCTTTTTCCCATCGTGATTGGCTCTCTTGTGATTATATATTTATGTAATCTCTTACAGATTAATACACAATATACAAGAAAAGAGATCTTTCTCTCCTCCAATATTTTCTTCTCTTTTCTCCATTATTACTTTCTACATAGTATCAACCAAAATGAATTTCTGGACACGCAAGAAGGCTTTTTTTTTTTTTCCTTTGCCGGGTTACTATTCATCGCCAGAGTTACTGTTCATCCTCAGACTCTAGCCTCTTCTCTGTCTCTCCGAGGACTTCTGTAGCGGATTCTCCCTCCTTTCTTTCTTCTTCTGCAAATCTAGAAATTTCTCAGTCTTCCTACAGATTTGAGTTGTCCTCTGCAGTTGTCCCTTCTTGGCCTTCGATCAGATGACCAGAAAAGCTTCTGCCGGGGGATGCCACCATACCCCCTGCCATTTTTTAATGGTCTATTCATTTGTACCATCAGATCTCTGATCTAACCCATGTACAGTGTTTTAAAAATCGACCCGAGTAATGAACCATCTGAATAGAAGATTGGGTTAAATAAGTTCAATCGCAAACTCAGTCAAACCTGTGCCATCAATATAAATATTATAAATAATATTAAATTATTAATTAAGGTTTAATTGATGAATTGAAATAAAATTTTAAACAAAAAATGTTTTTGTCACATCTAAATATAATAATAAAATTAACACAAAAACAATATGATTGGTATATTTAATGGGTCTAAACATTTATATTATGCTCTTTGACGCAAAAACAATATACTATTTATATTCTAATAATGATTTATATTAAAAACATATAACAATATATGCTATTATATTATAATAGCATATAATACCAATAAAGATATTATTCTAAACATTATATAATACATTTATATTATTCTAAATATATAATGTTATTTATTTATGTTATTTATATTTAAGTAAACAATATGCTATTTATATTATACAAATTATATTTTTAAATCCAATAAAATAAATTGATTATATTGTTCTGCTCCTGTCAGTCCAGATCCCATCTTGTGCAGAATTCTCTGAAGTCACCCTGCTGCCAGCTGCTGTTCGATCCACATCTGGTGTCCCTGCTTCAGCCTTGTAGCTGTCTTAAGTCTCAACAGTCCAGACCAGCCATTGTTGCTGCCATCTACAAACAGCCACGCCCGACAACCATACATACCTCACCATGTCTGTTGCCTGAGTTCCCTTCAATCCCCTGCTGTTTGAGCGCACTTCAGCCAGCCTGAATCAGACGCACCGCCGGACCTGTTCTTGCCACCACCAGCATCCACTTCACCAAACCCAGGTTCTGCCATCCCTTTGCCTAGCCAAACCCACCGTTCCCTTATCACCCTTTTCCAAAGAGCCCCACCATCATACTCGCCCCTCTCTGTTTTCAATCCCATCTTACCCTCTTGTCCCACTCATCCAAACTGCCAACCACCATCGTCCCTGACCCCTTTCCAGATACTGTTCACGCCTAATCCATTCACTCCAATTCACTGTAACCCATTCAGCCCACACACATTGCCTCCTCCAGAACTCCACGTCAGTCCCAGCCAACGCCCATTAAACAGTTCCACTTTCTTCCTGCGTCATTCCCCCTTTTCAGACCACTGTTGAACAGTCCCAGACCCAATTCGTCCCTGCTGAATGCCCATTTACATCCCTATTTAATTAGATTAAATCATACACCCATTTAGCCAATTAACCTTACCCAATAACTCGTCCTAATCTTCTTTAACCTGATCCCCCGCTAAGTCAGAACCTTAGCTTGAATGGCTAGTGAACTTGTGATCTTTTTCATTTTCAAAAATCATTATTCCAAGGGTTTTACCATCATGTTATGTGATACATATTGATCTCATAGTCCCATTGATGAGCCAAGAAGACATAGCCATGTAGTTACATAGTACAAGTCATATGATAAAAGAAAAAACCCAAGAATAACCACTTGTTATCTACAAAATGTAACAAAATGGTTGGGTGGTGTTCAATATCCCCAACAGGATGCAAGGATCGAATGTACAATTAATATACTCAAACACACAAACAATGTAAAATAATAATAACCTGACATGTGAAATAACAGAATAAGTGGAGTCCATTGGCCTTACCAGACTAAGCAAGACATGTGAACAAGCCATTAAAAAAAGTAGTAAGAACGGTAACTTTTTAGCTATACAATCTAGAGCTGAGATATAAGTAGTTTGTTTCATTTCAGTCCTACATTTATAGACTTAAAAACTTGGATGGCTAAAACTGATCACTCTAACTAATTTTTGTTTTGTGGCACTTATTCAAAATCCTACCATTCAATTTCATGTCATTATTCACAGGGGACGTCTATATTGAACTTAGATTCTCATGTTGCATCAAAGGATGGGCCCACCATTTGACATGGACAAACACAAGCAAATAAATAATCATGTAAAGTATTGATATGTCCAAAAAGGACTTACCAGATCACCTTAGCCCTCAATTGTTTAGCATGAAAGTTATGTGATGGATAAATACTATAGTTTTTATATTTGATCTAATAGCAAAAATGATGTAGATGGACATTAACTTAAGCCAAATTTGAATCCAGAATGCAAAGTGATATAGAGTTACTGATTCATAATTGCATCTAATGATTACATAGAGACTGTTCAGGATATGTACGATGACACAACCACCTATTAAAACCCATTTGAGAAGAAATGGTAGAGTTCCCAGTCACAGTGGGAGTCCACTAAGAATCGGCATTAAGCTATACCTATTCGATAAATCATGGATCACTTAACATCAGGAATCTAACAAGAAGTGTCGTGGAGTATGCTTTTTACAAATTATATAGTATTACCTAGTGAGACAAAATACATAAAATATAACTTTAATGAAACATAAGATAGGAAGGGCAAGTCAGGTCCCACCACTAGAACCCGGCATGTGTGTGTAGGGAGGGGCGCACATGCCTCGAAGGACTAGTTGGATGGAGACACCTGGACACCTTCGGTCATCAAAAAAAGAAAAAGATAGGAAGGGAATCTGACTAAAATTGGTATCCACTTAGTAGCACAATGCAATAAGTTTAGATACTAGGGATCTAAAATAGATTTTCATAGAGGATTGGACTTGGATATAGCTAATAGGATGGGAGCAAGGCGAACAAAATGTAGACAAGCTAATGGAGTTTTGTGTCTAAAGAGAGTCCTTTGTAGCTTAAAGGGGTGATTTTATTAAATAGTGATTAGACCGTCAATGTTATAAGGACCAAAGTGTTGAAAAATAGAAAAAGGGTGACAGAGATGGCACATGTTATGCTTGATGCTTGGACTAACTTTAAGGATAGAGTTGGAAATAATCACATTAGAGATATTTTAAAAATAGCTCTAATAGAAGATAAATTGAGGGAAACTTGTTTGAGGTGGTTTGAGCATGCAACTAGAAGACCAGAGACTAGTCCAATACATAGGCTGCATTTGGATGGGGGGTAATTTTTATAGGGGTTATCCCTAATTACCAAACAAAATAAGGGTAATCCCAGTTCAAGGGTCACCTCTACTCAAGGGTTACCCCTAAGTAGGGGTCACCCTTGAGTAGGGGTGATCCTTGAACTTGGATTACCTTATCTTTTTTAGTAATTGCAGTGGTAAAGTAAAACCTTACCCTAAGGGTAAAAAATCTTGTTTGGTAACTACAAGCAAGGGTAACCTGATATATTAATATTTTTTATTTTTTTTATAAAACATAATTATTAAATAATATTCATGAAGTAAATTTTAATAATATAACTTATAATAATATTATCTCATTTTTATAAATTATTTTTCATAATTATAATTTAAAATGAACACTTGCATTCTAATATTAAAAAAAATAAATAAAGATTTTTTTTGATGTTACTATTTTAAATCCCAATAAATAAATAAAAAATATCAACGTATCTCTTCATAAAAATTATAATTATTATTTTTTATATTATATGAATTTAATAAAAATATTAATTTACATAAAATTGTTAATATGTCAGTTTACCCCTATTCAAGGGTAACCCCTATAAAAATTTACCCCTTACCCAAATGCATCACTTTGAAAATGTTACAGAAATTTTATTTTTATATTATATAGATTTAATAAAATTATTAATTCACATAAAATTGTTAATATGTCAGTTTACCCCTACGTACAATTACCCCTACTCAAGGGTAACCCCTGTAAAAATTTACCCCTCACTAAAATGCATCACGTTAAAAATGTTGCAGAAATTTTATTTTTATATTATATAATTTTAATAAAATTGTTAATTCTCATAAAATTGTTAATATGTCAGTTTACCCCTACTTACAATTACCCCTATTCAAGGGTAACCCCTGTAAAAATTTACCCCTCATCCAAATGCATCACGTTGAAAATGTTGTAGAAATTTTATTTTTATGTTATATAGATTTAATAAAATTATTAATATGTCAGTTTACCCCTACTCAAGGGTAACCCTTGTAAAAATTTACCCCTCACCCAAATGCATCACGTTGAAAATTTACCCTTCACCTCTTGTTACCAAACGGGGGTAACAAGGGGTAATGGGGGGTTACCCCCTCTTACCCCCCATCCAAACGCAGCCATAGAGTTGAGAAGCTAAAAGTTGTAGATACAAGGCAGGATAGACCACTGAAAATATGGAGGGAAGGGATAAAGAAAAACATGACAAATATTGGAGTAATTGAATGCACAGTTTATGAAAAAGTAGAAATCGAAAGGCTAAACCCAAATAGATGGGATTTTTGGCTTTGACGATAATGATAACCAAGCTGGATTTGAATCCTAAATGTAGAACGATACAGAACAATTGAATTCACAATTGCATGGACCCAACTAATAGGTCTTTCATTCAATTTTAATAATATCAATGGAATTACAAAAGACAGCCATAAAAAATATTGAAACCAAAAGTTTTATTAAAGAAACTCACTGAAAATTTTAAATGAAAAAGAGCCACAAAATAACAATATGTCACCTAAAGACTCCCATTTGTGTTAAAACATATGTGAAGCATATCAACAAAACAAGAAAAAGGGAAGTTTGCTGACCAACTACTCAAAAGATGAAAACTTCATGTTAATGGTTTCAGCTGTATCCATGAGTCAATTATAGAAGCCACAATCCATACCACTAAATTAACTATAGATCTAACCACCTTTACTGAAAAGTAATGCAAATAAAATGCTATTTTGCATTTTCAAAAAATAATAAAAAGCAATTTTATGTTAAGGAGAATTATCATCACTGTCAAAGCCAACAATCATAAAACCAAATAACGCCTTAAGCCATCCACTATAATTATACCCAAGTCAAGAACTATACATCTTGAAAGGCAAAATACTCCAGATCCCAGATCCATAAATTCTCAAATCATGTAGTTATGAAAACTAAATGAAGAAGGAAAGATAGGGGACTAACATAAGTTCAAAACAGATGTGCCGAATGCAGTTAAAAAAACAAAAAAAGGAATTAAAATGCTTGCATCAGATGTTGAACCATAAATATAATGAAAAGATGAGAGAACTCTGCCTTAGCTGTTGTCCAGATCAGAGAGAGCTTTGTAAAAGAGAATTGAAGATTTACAAGTGGAAGATAATAGTAAAAGATGAGGCCATTGAAGACTTGGATTGACGGGGCAAGTAACGCCATTGCAGATTGATTGCACACTAGAGTGAAGGAGTATGATTTTTTACGGTAGAATGAAAATGCAGTAAGTCAAAAAAAAAAAAAAGATCCGGTGAAGTAGAAAGAAAAGTGGGATGATGACAAAGCGCCAATGAAATTCCAATGAAACAAGAGAGAGAGAGAGAAGCAATTAGTGACCTTGTGGCGATTGAAGAGATTGTACTCAGGCTGTTCCACAATGGGGCCGATGAGATCAAGGCGGTCAGCAACGGCCCAGGCCTCAGTGATCTGCTGGGAGGACCACTCGCTGGTGCCCCAGTAGAAGGCCCAGCCCTTGTCAATGACATGATTTATAGCGCGGACGGTCTCCTCAATAGGGGTGGTGTAGTCGGGGCGGTGGCAGTAGATGAGATCGACATAGTCCATGTCGAGGCGCTTGAGGGAGGCCTTGGTCCCTTCAATGATGTGCTTGCGGGAGAGACCCTTGTCGTTAGGACCAGACCCACCCCAGAAAATCTTGGTGGAGATGACGAGATCGGAGCGCTTCCAGCCCAGCTCCCGGATAGCCTGCCCCATGATTTCTTCAGCGCGGCCATTGGCATAGACCTCAGCATTGTCGAAGAAGTTGACGCCGTGGTCGCGGCAGCATTGTAGAAGGGACTTAGCCTCCTTAACATCCAGCTGGTTCCCGAAGCTCACCCATGACCCATACGATAGCTGGCTCACCCTCAACCCCGATCTACCCAGGTTCTTGTACTGCATCTTCGCCTTTTCCCGTCCTCACACCAACTGTTTGTTTACTTGCCCGAAAGAGAATACAGAGACCTCCGCCTTTGGGTGGATGGTGGAAAATGTAGCACTATGCGTTATTTATAAATGGGCACCGACCAATCATCGTGAAAAGCGAAGAAGAAGAATGAGAAAGTTGTCCCCAGCGAGCTGTACTGCTGTCATTACACCCACGTGCTTCTTTGAAAACACCAGAAATGGTCAAAAAAAAAAAAAACTTTAATATTCACATTTTATTTAGATTTTTATAAATTTAACTTT
The DNA here is from genome assembly GCA_013350335.1 of Chimonanthus salicifolius. NCBI lineage: Eukaryota > Viridiplantae > Streptophyta > Magnoliopsida > Laurales > Calycanthaceae > Chimonanthus > Chimonanthus salicifolius. Next base: position 52,554,473 of record CM023537.1, read on the forward strand.
CGGATCCACTGAGTTATTTGCAAAGGAATGATTTGAATAAATTATTTTAAAAGATCTCGGTCTAATCGTTGACCACATATTGTACAGCTACGTCATGAGATTTACTTTATTATAATGTATTTTAAATCAATAAATATATAATTTCTTAGTAAACTCAAAAATTTAATATGGTTGGTAGTGCGTGTCAATTGTTGATTTGAGTCTAATTAACTAATATAAATTGATATCATTTAATGTGGTAGTTAAAATAAAAGATCCTATCTTCATAACCCCATATGCGGCTCGCACACGTATAATGTGTGTAAACCATTACATGGGCCTCCAACAAACTACTCATTAGATCCCATCTCATTTAGCTTGTATGGCCCCTCTGCAAATCTACAAAACATTTTGCTGTGGGGCATGCATATAATACAATTTTTTAGTACTTGATACATTCTATGTTATTATCTCTCAACATTTCATCTGCTAAAAGGAATAAAATTAATTAAACATGCATATGTTGTCAAATTTTTTCAGCTTTATTCTCTTCTTAACACTTTATGAGCTAAAAGCGATGAAATTAATTATACGTGCATGTGCTACACTTTTTTAATAATACCTAATATGTTGCATGCTCTTTTCAACACTTCCCATACTAGGAACAATAAAAATAGTTACTTGTAGACTCTTTTTAGTACCTACTCTGCTGCATACTCTATTTCAACAATTCTTGTACTGAAAGCAATGTACATGTGCTATATAGTCTTATATGATTAAGAGGGCCCATTCTAGCACGGAAATTGTCTTTTAAGATATACGATTTTTAGTGAACTTCTCATTTTGTCTCCCATCTATCGGCAGAAATCAGTTCATTATCCAGTGAATCGGTTCACTCTCCAGTGAATCGGTTCACTCATCAGTGCACCGTGTGAGATATCTAGCGTAAAACTTTCATGGGTGAACCCACTACCCTTAGGACACACTAAGATTAGGTCATAGGGGTTTAAACTCACAATCTCTCGCTTCCTGAGGCGGGAGACAACTAGTTAAACTACACCATGTAGATTACCACTACGCAAGTGCCAGTTATATCGTGAAGTAATAAGCTTCACTCATAGGCCAAAAATGGTAATAATGATTGGTATATTAGAAAGATTTTTCTTTAAATATATATTAAAAATTATTTTGATGGTATTAATCACAATCCTTAGTTTCGAAGGCCATAAAATTTAAGAATTAAATTAGTTAAAATTAATAAAAGATGACAATCCATGATGAGATGCTACGATACCATTTTGGACCCTCGTAGTGTTCAATATCATATTTTATAATCCTTGTAATAGTTAATAGATCACACATGATTCCATTGCAAAATCTTTATATATATATATATATATATATATATATATATATATATATATATATATATATAAAGATTTTTTTTATCTACCATTTAGATGGAAAAAAAATACTACACTTCATGAAACTGGATCATCTGACGTAGTATTTAATTTGATAATCAATTTCTCAATCTCCAACATTTAGGTCATATAGATAAAAATGCTACACCTCACGTAGTTAAACATTTAATACAATACTCAATTTGATATTAAACAATATCATAAGTGACACATTGCGCTTTACATTATTGATTGTGTTGTATTAATTTTTTAAGAAACATTTATGTTGTAAATTAAACATTACCTTGGGTGATATATTCTTTGTTAACTCACAAAAGGTAATGCATTAGGTGACTCCTTTTCTACTGAATTATACTAGGCATATCTATAAATCATCGAAGGTTCTGCATTGATTGACAACTCATCCCATTACTTGTAATTGGATGCTTTTCCTCCCAAATCCCAAATCCATTCCATGCGCCCAAAGCTTGCCAAACTTGGAAGAACCCATCCTATTTGCCATGTGACATGGATAATCCACCTTACATGTAGCAAACGAGCTTCAAAATATGGGCATTTAAAGTCCAAAACACTACGAAACAGGCCTTAGTCCAGATCCCTCTCATTTGGGTTCAGAATTGCTTGTAAAGCTCTCTCTTTCTTCTATCCATTCTTGAGTGGAACAGGAGTACAATTTCATGTATAAATTCAAATTAGGAATGGAGCTCTTGAGAATTTTCCAAGAAAGATTTTCGTCTGCCTAAATGTCTTGAGTCAAGAATTTGTCAGAATAAACACCAAATGCACAGTTTAGTGTGTTAATCCTCAAATTATATTCCTTATAGCTATTGAACACCTTATTTAGGAGCTCCAAATGTTGGGTCTGTTGTGCAAAATCTATTTCAATCAACAGAAACAATCAAAACAAAATCAAATCAAGCATCTACAGAGAAGATAGAGGGCAGAAGTCAGATAAATTCCACTAATTTCAAACAGAGGTACAAAATACAAATTTCTCTCCTCAAACTCTCTCTCATACAATTACAAAATAAATTTCCCAATTTTCTCCTCTCTATTTTTCTCTCACACAGCGGACCCAACTCCTAGAGTGATCCGTCAGTAAGATCGGGTCACTTAAGTGAGTCAACTTACAATGAAGAGTTGACTCAGTGGGTTGTAAACCCACCATGTACACAGTTTTCCTCCAACCGTAGCCACCAAAACGACTACTTCAAACAGTTGCTTTAACCGTTGAAATTGAAATTGAAAAATTCTCTATAAAGAGGGACCCACTTCTCAGACCAAAGGATCGGGCATTTTTTTTAGAGAAACCATCATCAACTTCTCCGATCAGATCTATTCATCTCTCAGGCAACCAAACTGTTTTTTCTCAGGCAAAAGACAACTACTCCTCTAAGTACTTTGTTACCAGGCAGCAAACTTTCCATTTGGATTCTCCATTAAATCCCTTCTATCTCTCTATTCAGGCAGTTTATCTCTATTCATCTCTCAGTTCCAGCCAAGGACAACCTTCACACAGTCTTCTTTCCATTTGGACTTTACCCAGAAGCAATCATTTCCAAAGGTATTCGGACAATAAGTAATACAGTAAACAGAAGTGGAACCTGATTATGTATGTACTGGGCCATTTATTATTTATTTGATTTATGAGTTTTGATTATGAAAATTGTTGAGTCATAACTTAGTGTATTTGGATCTCGCAATGACCTACTATTTTGGGACACCTCCTATCTTTAGAAGTTGTCGTATTTGGACTTTTTCTAATATTTCAGTGCCTTTTTAAAATTAGAAAATTTATTTTTAATAACCTACAATTTTTAGCACATGTTATTTTTTCAAGAGTGCATTCTTTTGGACCAAATCTATGGTTGAGATGAAGCCAATCGAGATCAACATTGACTAGTTGGCTAGAGGTTTGGGTACACTGAATTGTTCTGGGTATGATGTGTTAGGACAATTGGGTATGATAATATATAGGAAACTTGTAATTAGGTCTGTAACGATCCGATCTGATCATAGGGCTCAGGGCTTGACTCAACAAGAAATTGTCCGCTCTGGGCCTCACACACACGCAAGCCTGCACGGTTTTTGCTTTTGGGCTGGGGCCCACATGACCCGGCCCAAAACGCACCTTGTGAGTTAAGGTGGGTTGGCCTCATCTAAACCCATATTCATCTTCCTTCTTCACCGATGTGGGACTCCCACATCGGTGAACAGTGGCTGGGCAAGGGTATCACAAGGTCTAATGACAAGTGTTTGGGTATTTGCAATCGAGTCCATCAACATTTGGGCTGATTTGGTTTGCAATCTAGTTTTTGGAGTTTATTAGGTATGCCTATTGGGTCCAAGACATTTGGGCTTGAATATTGGGTTTACAGGGTAGGTTCAAATTATATTTGATCTTTATGTGGCATCTCAATTTTAAGTTTTTAATTGGGTTCTATGAGGAAGGTTGGGTAATACAAGTATGAGGGTATAGATTAAATTGGAATGTCTACACCTACCACTCTTAATTCAACTTATATAATGCCTAATTGAAATTGTTGAATTTCAATATCTCAAATTTGTTGAAACCCCATGTTGCCATCTTTGACACGTGTAAACATGAACCTGAACATTAATCTTATGTATAGACACCTCTTAGCTCTACATTCCACTTGATATAGAAGATTATCACAACAATAGATGGGCTTAATCCTAATACAAAAGTAAAGGAGAAAATTAAAGGAAATGAGATAATAAAGAAGACATATAATTTTAACTCACTTTGGCATGTAGGCATAAGTCCATAGGATGCAACATAGAAGGATTATGTTTAGCAGAAACAAAAGAAAAATTAATGGCTTAACTTACCTCTCACTAGATCTCTCTTCCAATACAAGAAATTCAAAACAAAGGTCTTTTTTTTTTTTTTTAATACGTGGAAATTCATCAATTCTATTTTATGATAATCATAGGTAAAACTCCAGCTTCATGACATAACTTACAAGTATCATAAATTAGATTAGGCGCCCCATGGGTTTGAGGGCAAGACCTCCCACATAAGATGATGATACCAAACCACTAGAACAAATAAAGGAATGAGTATAAAAATTATCTTAATTGAATTAATCAAGCCATAATATTTTTAACACTCTAAAATTTTATTAGTTTAAATTATTTTTTAATCTTTAAATTTTACAATTTAAAAAATATAATTTGATTTAATCCAATCAAATATATTTTTAGTGGACTTCATACTTAAAAGAATAACCTCCACTTCATTTAATGGACCCATACTTCATATACGAGATAATAACACAAATACTAGTATGCAAATAATAATTTTTTCCTAACCCTAAAAACACAAACAATTAACGTACGTAATATAGTCATCTATGAACCATACTATGTCACATTTAAGTGATATTCTTCAACTAAACTGCTAAAAAATTATCAGTGTATATTGAAAATAAATTTTGATAAGTACATGGTAGTTGGGATTAGTGTACAACTCAAATAAATTAGGTCAGTTTTGTTGGGGCCAACCCACCTAATTCTAAAGAAAAAAATTGAATTTTACCTGCTATAGCTATAGACATTTGTATAATTATATATATGTTATTCAAGTTTATATATATATATATATATATACCAAAAAATAAATAGAAATTTCATTAAACTAATTAGATTCACTTTTATAGTTATATACACCTTTCTATTCTATTAAATATAAAAAGATAGTTTATAAACGCAAAATGAATTTTGAACATTTGCTCATTGAACTATTTACTTTCATATTAGTAAACAAAAAAGATAAAATTTGATAAAAATAGTTAAAAATAGGAAAAGAGATTCTAATATTGGATTTGGTGAGTTGAAAGGATTTGGTTCAACTTTGTCATAATATTATCTGAAAATAGAGAAAATTCGTGTAAAAAATGACTAGAAATAGAAAAAGAGATTTTATGTTTAAATTTGGTAATTTTGAAGGACTTGCCCGAGATTCTTTTATTTTAGTATCTAAAAATAGAAAATTTCACATAAAAACTGGTGAACTAAAGAAAATTATTCTATATAAAATTTTGACTAATGATACTCGTGCGAAGTACAAGCTTCCCACTACTCTATTTTAATTTGATCAAGTCAATTCATAAAAGAGACAGTTTATCAGTCCATAAAATGAATTTTGACCGTTCACTTATTGACGGTTGAAATTTACTTTCATGTTCGTAAACGAAAAAGATAAATTTGTCTAAAAATAGCTAAAAAATAGGAAAAGAGATTCTTAGATGGGATTTAGTGAGTTAGAAAGATTTTGCTCAACTTTATCATATCATTATCTAAAAATTGAAAAAAAAATCTTATACAAATTAACTAAAAATAGAAAAGGGAGATTTTATTGTTAAATTTAGTGATTTTGAAGGATATGACAGAGATTTTTTATATTAGTATCTAAAAATAGAAAATCTTATCTCCATCAAATTTTGATGAATGTTACTTGTACAAAGTAGGTGCTCCCTAATAGTTTTTATGATATGTGGGGGTCTTATCATTTTTTAACTCCGTTTTCGAATATAATGGGTCAAAAGGGTGGGCCTATTTTTTAAATGAGTAAAGTAATGTATGAATAAAAATTCATGGACTTCAAACTATTTCAAAGTGAATTCCATGAAGTCATCCTGATTTTTAGATTTTTAGCATAAAAAATTCAAAATCAAACCAAAGTCCAAACCTGAGACATAATTGGAACCCATTGGATCAAAATGCCTTGCATTACCAAATCAAGACCCCATATGCACAACGCAAAGGAGTTAGAGTGATGGACAGAAATCTGTCTGAGGAAGCGAAAGAGTCTTGAGTTCAATTTTCACTCCATCTCAAAGGGTCACTTCATGTAGAATTACTCAGTGTGTGAATAGAGAGACTTATACATATCTCAAAAATTAATCAAATTTTCTAAAAAACCTCGAGATGTAAATTGACAAAATACACAAACTCAAGATCCATTGACAAAATGATCTGATGCAGGCCCGAGGACAGTGGTGGCTCCAAGTTCCAACATAGCAAGAGCTACTGCAATAGAATAAACCATCACATACAATTGGTGGAGAATGTACCCTTTTTACTTGTGAATGGATTCACTCATTCACAAAAGGTCTTCAGCAGGCATATTCCAGCTTGCTAATGTACTGTATTATTCCTCAGTCTCTGTCATTGTGTGGGAAAGTAATAAAAGAAAATGACCCACAAATAAGAGGAAGTTTCATAGAATGTGGGTTGCTAATTAACTAGTTCAAATCTAAAGAAGTTGAGGAGAGAAGGGGGAAAAGGGTTGGGACAAGAAGAATCAGAGGGATTGAGAAAAGATTAAAAGCTATATTCTTTGCTCCTCTCTACTCCCACAACTCCAACATGGGCAGCTTTAACCAGACCAACTTTGTTAAAAGAATTCCTTGCTTTGCTTAGTTTTGTTGTTCCTTTACCACTGCACAGGCATTCCATAGCTTTAAGGTTAATCTCAGCACCGTCTTGCCTTTATTACTTTAAAGTTATGGTTTTTATCCTTCTTTCCATGAAGCTGCCTTACACAACCAAAAGCGACAGCTGAGACAAGCTTTCTTAACATACCTTTTAGAAACAAAGCATGTTTACTCTTTAAGTACCTCTAATGTTTATTCTTATCCAAAAAAAAAAAAAAGAGAGTCATTCAAGCATTTAGTAGGTGTCGGGTAAAAAGTGGGTTGTGTTAGATATAGGGCGGCGTTGTATTTGAAACGGAGCAACGCAACGTATAGGCCATTAAATGTTGATACAGTTCCATCTGCACTCGTCTGTCACTTGTCTGAACTCGTCCGCCACATGTCTGGCCCACCCACAAAACACTGATACATTGCGGTCAATACATTGTAGTCGAGACTTTTCTGCAACATTGTGTGTGATATGCAACGTATCGATCGAGTTTTTTACTTCAGAGTGGGTCAAAGTTTTTGATAAAATATTAATTATTTTGGTCAAAGTATCAATCATTTGAGCCTCCATCAAGTCCAAATTCTTTATTTTTCAAAATAAATCATAAAAAACAATATATCAAGAAATTTTGGTTGAAGTATTTAGCATATTGGTTTTTAGAAGTTACATCGAACCCTAATCAATATTTCAAATATCAGAATTTTTTTTTTTTTTAAATGTACCACGACACTAGCGTTGTTCAAAGTAAAAACTGCTTCCATTAAAGTGGTCTCTATTATTAATTGATGATACCCAATGGAGGGAAAAAAATATCATTAAAACATATGGCTATGATTTTTTTTTAGTAACTTTTGATATGAGGCCCACAGTTTATTTTGGGTTTGTGCTTTAGAAAACTACACTATTCATGTTATTCAAATTAACAAGGTCTTATTTTTAATCTATTTTATACTTCTATTTTTTTTTAATATCCTATTAATTGGAGTATCATAGATAAAAAAATTAATTGCTGGCATGGCAGGTTATGTACAATGTTTTTTAATCCCAACCTGCTTGCGGTTGAACCACTTTTCAACCTCAACCTTTGGATTCTTTAGACCGGATTAATTCAAACCCCTCACATTGCAAAAAATCTTAGAATAAGAAATATATAAATGGAAAGGAAAGAGAAAGAGAGAGGGAGAATTAATGCTATTTTTTTTTTAGAACTAGAGAAACTCCTGACCAACCCATGTCTTCAACTCCATTAAGTTACTCCAAAACCTCCATGGGCAACGCCCCACACCCAACCAATGCTTTCGGCCCCATTTATACTTTTGTAGTTCCTTTTGGATTAGTCTTAAGAAAACATAAACATGATCATATTGATGAATGTTTGGATGATATTTTTTAATTTGGGCATTTGATTATTGAATCTTTTAGGTATTTATAATTGTTTTAGTGTGATAAAAGGTTTTTAAGTGACAATGTGTTAGCTATATTTTTTAGTTATATTTTCAAATGACTTGTTTTAGTTATATATTTTTATTTTATTCTTGTATTTATTAATTAATTGACGACACCATGCACTCCTACAAATTTGATCTAATTTGACACTAATTGAACCTTAGTTGAATTTTATCTAACCTAACTTTCTACTAAAATGATTTCACTCATGAATTATTTTTCAAAACCGGTTGGTGGACAGATCACTTAAAACATTGTTGTTGAAAAAATTAATGGAAATTGATGGAGAGACTGATATTTTTATAACAAGAGATACTGATGTATTTTTTTACCACTTAAATAATAATAAGTGGAAAAAAAATAGACATATTTGATATTCTTTCTTATAAAAGACACTGAATTATTAAAATTTATCTTTTACTCATCTAGATCGTTCATCTAAGTATCCTCATGTAGATAAATGATCTAGATCTCATATTGCTAAAAGTGGATCCCACAACAACAAATTACTACCTGGCAAGACACAACCAACTATTGCAAGAATAAAAGTCGATGGTTGATATAATTCATCTACCAACAATCTCATCATTAGATTTATTGAATTTGAATGTGACCTTTTTTTTCATTGCGTGACCATGCTAGTTCTCAATGGGTCCCACCTACCATGATTGTATAGCCCCAAGTGGTACATCCAACTCCATCTAGACATCCATTATTTGCTGAAAAAAGAATTTAAGCAATTTTATATTCTTTAAGGTATTTGCTTGGAGATTTACCCATTTGTCTTGTACTCTCAATTAAGATGTAACTATTAATTAAATATGAGTTGAAATAATATAAGTAATTTTAGATAGAGACTTAATTTCTGACTGTCAAAAATCTGCTCTGTGTCGGTTTGACCGATGACTCATGCCAGTCAAACTGACAAAGGCTCTGATGGATACTGTAAACTTTTTAGGTTTCAGAAGGTTCGACCGACGTCAACAGCCGGTTGTATTGTAGAGATCAGGTTCTGTATTTCATTTTCTGTCCACTAAAGGCCGAACCAACAGGTCATGCCGGTTGGACCGACTTCCACAACTTTTCATTTTTCGAATTTCTTTCTCTTGGGTATTCCAAACCAGGTTTGTGAGGCTTAAGTCAAAATCTAGACCCACGAACATTCTAGGTGTCACCTCATACGTGCAAACTCATCAAATTTTCCAAAATTGGTACAAATTAAGAGTTGGATCACTACATAAAATAGTCAATTTAAAAGATTTTTAATCAAACGGTAAGATGAACTCATAAATTTAAATTGAATAAAGAATCAGTTGTGACGAGCAAGTGGGTGCAAAATAACGTAAATGTGATTTTGAGGACCAAGACTTCACATGTGAACACAATCATCGAAATGAAACTGATTTAATTATATCCATTTAATCTTTTAAAGTGATTGATTTACAGAAGAATATGACAACAAAATTTTAAATTTTATTTTTATAAAATCATTCAAAACAATTGTAAATCAACTCGTGTCAACTCAATACATTTTAAATTTTATAAATCTGAGTTGCATCCAACACTAATCTCAAAAATCAAAATCCCAAAAGCAAACAACTGAACAAAGTCTTCAATCGTCCTCTTGAAGCGTGACTTTTACATGAAAATAAGATGATATAATTTCATTTCATCTTAATCTTAAGAAAGAAAAAGAATGGCTCAGATTGTGTCCGTACGATTTAAACATGCCGTTTGTAGAGTAAGGAGACGACATGGCTTTAGTGAATGTTTCTGTCCAACCAACACAAGAGAAGCACATTCATTCACGTTCTCTTAATTAAATAATAATAATCAACTTGAGCCATTATTACCACTAAAAATCATGATTACATGATGTTTCATTGTCTAAGGTTAGATTTAAGAGGAAATGACTTTCCTGTTAACCTAGCATGATTATTTTTAAGACTAAGGTCTCCAGTGGTCTCACCTGATTGATATTTGCAGCATGTGTAAATCTCTTTATTCGTATACGCTAAGTATAAAATAATGAAGAGTGGTCATTTTTGTATTGAAGGAGATTTGATCTCTAAGACTTTTCGCAAATGTGTGTGACTTTTGACCATCAAGACAACTCTTCGAGGTTACATGTACGTTTATCATAAGGTGGGTTTTATAAAAATGGAAAAAAATAAATAGAGCACTTCGAAGATAAAATACTTAAAAATAAAGTTTTGCAACTAATCATTATAGTCTTGTGAGTTGAGTTATAAAAATCAATGGCTATGACAATCATAGTTTCTTATTATAAAACTAAAATAATTAAATTGGGTAGCGATCTTCAAACGACATTTTTTTGTAATCAAATGCGAAAATTAGTGGATTTTTTTAAATTATCCGTAAGAGAGGTGAAGGGTAAAATGGATTTCACCCTAAGATCTCTTATTTGATTTGAATTCAATTTAATAGCTATATTTTTCATGTTCTCACTCAAGTATCTCCACGAATCAAAGGGTTTCATGCTTCTTTAACAACACCCACCTATGTCTTTCCTCTCAAATTTCAATAAATTAACCTCTCATATCTTGTGGGGTCTATCAACTATATTATTTACATTGTTTTTAGAATCTATTTAATCATAAAATTTTGATCTTAAAAATTCAAATCATCTAATATAAGGCCAAAATAGTAATGATTGATCTTGAAATGAAAGATTATAAATTAAAATAGAGTAATTCAAAATTATCTAAATCTTTTTAAGAACAAAAGTTTATCATACTGTGATAATAGAAAAAAAGTATTAATTTATTTAAAGAATGAATACTCTCTCCTCTCACATGCAGGGACATGCAATTCTCTTAACTTTTAAAATTCTTTGTAATTTAATTGTTAAAATTTTTTAATCTCTAATTTTTTATTAAAATTAAAATTAAGATCGATTGATTTCATATAAATATTACACATTAGATATAAAGAAGGCCCCACAAGGACCGTAGACCTGCCCCTGTTTTGGTAGACTTGTAGGTATTGAAACTTGACCCAGACCCGCCCGCACTTTCATAAACCCGCATCCGATCTGGAAGAATGAAACTAAACCTAGCCAACTGAGCTGTTCCCCAGGAAAGGAACTGTCGGGCCCGCCACCGCCGCGTTCGTGCGAGGATCTTGTCGGCCTAGTGGCCTTGATTCCACGTGTTCCTACTTCCTTTCTCTGGGCCCACCTTGTCGGTAGACTTCATAATAAGTGGGTCCCAAATCCATTTTCCATCAAGCAATTTAAAAAACGTGAGAAAATGAACCCCTCGAGAATCCAGATATTTATATGTTTTTCACGCGAAGATTTCGTGCTGCCTCTCCTTTCTCCAAGAAGATCTATATTTTATTTTATGTTTGTGGTTATTATTAAGTTTTGATTTTCAAATAGGTATTTTTTATAATATTGGATATGGTCTCTCGTGAGATTGGTTTCTTTTATTTTTTTTTTATAGTTTTATTTATTCTTTTTGTAATTATATAAGCAGAGGAATTGAAGTGAAAATAAGAAAGGTAAAATATAAATAAAAAGAAAAAAGTTAATATCCCACATAATGGTATTCATTATTATAAAAAATATCGGTTTTAAATTAAAAAATCTCATAATAAAAATATTTTAGATTTTATTATATGATATATAATAATAGACAGTTAGATCTCACCACATTAAATACATTATTATGAAGTAAAATATTCAATTGATTGATAATCGTTCTTAACATCTTAACTTTTTGAATTTCGGATCGTATATATTCACTTTAAATCATTACTTAAAATCAATTATTATAATAGATTTTATATAAATTAACTCTTTTTCATTAGTGTATTTGTGCCTTGTACATAGGACTTTTGTAAGAAGGTTAGGACTTGTCAATAGATAAATTTTGAAATTTAAAATATAAAGTTTTTTTAATGAATATGTAGAATTTGACTTTATTATAGTCAATTTTTTTTTATCATTCATCACTTTAACTATAACTATGCTAATGTTTGTTATGAGTTTCACTTTGGGTCATACTAAGATAAAATTTTCAAATTTCATTTAGTTTTTTTAAGCTATGTTGGGCCTCCTCAAATCAAAAGAATTCGAGTAATATACATTTAAAATTGAAAGCCCTGATCCAGAAAGTGTTCAAGTTGGATGGTCCATCAAATCAGAAGGCCCACTGTCAAATGAGAAAATGAAAAAATGGGCACGAGATTAAGTGGAGACAGAAAATGAGAAAGAGTGGGCCCACCATGCCACCAGCCACCTCCACTAGTCCATTCCCACCACACACCCACCTTCCCATTCTCCTTACTTGAAATTGCAGGCCAACCATACGACACATAAAATACAGTCCCCCACCACCCACTCACGCATTCTCTCCACTCATTGCTTTCGTGTTATCATCATTTTCCTTCTTCCTCTCCTCTCCAAGGAAAAAGTAGGTGATTTGAAGAAGAAGAAGAAGCAGAGGAATGCAAGGAAGAGGAGGTGATTCTTCTGGTTGCTCTATCAAGGAGTGCATGTCGACGGTTTCCAGGGAGGAAGAGGCGGTGGTGATGGAGGAGGACTACGTGGGCACGTCCGAGCTGACTTCATACGACACTTCAGCCAGCAGCAGCAGCGGCAGCAAGTGCATGGAGGGGGAAGATGGAGCCGAGCTTGAACTTGGGTTGGGCCTTGGATTGGGCCTTGGGTCGAAGGCTAAGCCGTGCTCTTCCCAGGACTATTGTAGGATCTTAACTGCTAACAACTTCGCTTCTTTGGTCTCTGCTTCTCCTTCCCCTGCTTCCACTTCTCTTACAAGGGCTGTTTCTGGGACTAAGAGAGCTGCTGATTCTGTGTCTCAGGACGTGGGATCCAACTCCCAAAGGTGAAGATTTCTCCATTCATCTCTTGGCTTTGGTCCTTTCTCTGAGATTATTGGTTTTTTTTTTTCCTTCTTTTAAGATAAGTTAATGTGATTTTAGTTCATAACTTTTGTAAAATCACTTGTTTGCAATTCCTGTTATCATAACTTGTTAGTATTACAGAGAATGACAGATTCTCAAACATTTTCTAATCCATGGTGGTTTTTTGTCTTGTGAATTTCAAATTTTGGTGCCTTATAAATCATAATTTAGGTGATGAAAGAATGTGTGTTGTATTTGAATTCATCAGATATGAACCCCCACAATTTTCCTTGACTATTTGTTGGGTTATTTTGATGTTGATTTAGATTTTTCTTTATACTTTTGGTAGCAGTCAGGTGATTGGGTGGCCACCTATAAGAGCATACAGAAGAAACAGCTTGGTGAATCAGAGCAGAGTCTCTGCAGAAGATGGCACTGATATTAGTAAGAAAGATCGTATGAAGATGGGTAGCTGCAACAGCAACATTAAAAATAATCAAGAGAAAGGGAATGGTAAATCCATGTTTGTTAAGGTTAATATGGATGGGGTGCCCATCGGGAGGAAAGTGGATTTGAATGCCCATCTCTCCTATCAAACCTTAGCTCAAGCTTTGAAGGACATGTTCCACAGGCCCACTATCTCCACGAGTTCCATGATTCGTAAGTTCCCTTTTTTCATTTTCAATGCCTGTCTGCTTGCCTTTCTTTCTTCTTCCTTGCTTCCTTTTTAATATATAAATTGGGCTATAAATGGGCTGAAATGGGCCTGGCTTAGCACTGTTATGGTTGGCAGGCTTTAGGCGCTTCCCATCCAAAATTCCATGTTATAGATGTCAATGTTGGGGCTGCGAACGAGTCCCACATTGGAAGTGTAGAGGGAGATCTAGGGATTTATAAAGGACTTGGGTCATTCCACCTAACATGCTAGTCTTTTGGATTGGATTCCTAGGTCCTAACAAGTGGTATCAGAGTCAGGTCTCAGCAGGAGATCCAATAGGCGAACGAGTTGGCTGACCTCGTTCAAGCGGGGGATTGTTGCGGCTGCGAATGAGTCTCATATTGGAAGTGTAGAGGGAGATCTGGGGATTTATAAAGGATTTGGGTCACTCCACCTAACAGGCAGTCTTTTGGACTGGATATCCAGGTCTTAACAGTCAATGTGATGATTTTAGTTTGTACGTGCTCTATTATCATCGATTAGACTCTTTGGGCCTTTGAACTTCTGGTCTAAAATGCATTCTTAGTAATGATTGTTAGAAGTGACATGGGGGATGATTTAAATGTTCTAGAGGTGATTGCAAGGCTGATTCGAAGAATGATTTGTGGTTGATCAGTGCCATTTATGAGAGATTTGAGGCTGGTTATGGGGCTGGTATAGGGAAGTTTTTGTGAGTATTACACTAGGAAAATGCAACACACTAGCCTCAGCTAAAGGAAATTAATTATGGAAGCTCAACCATTCTGCAGCTTTGGTAGAAACTAGGAAGGCAATCACAAGAACATGATTTGGGCCTCAGTTAAAAGGAATTAGTTGCAATACATTAGTTTCTTAGTATTAAAGAAAAATGAATTGTAAACATTGGCCTTAGAGGAAACTAATTTCATAAGGTCGATTTTGCTACAATTTTGGTAGGAAGGCAACTACTGGATTTGGGGCACTCACTAAATCATCTCTCTCTTGTCCACATTTCATCTAATAAATGATTTTACTGAAAGCATAACATCAATGAAAAAACTCAAAATGATAATGCCAAATTTGGCCTTTCCAATCGAAAATTTGGCGAAAAAAAATCTACTTTCAGCTGGTATGGCAATACATGGACCAAGATCAGCAGCCCCCATTCCATATCTGGAAGTCCTATGCTGGGCTTGGGAAACCCTGTATGTAGCAGATGGAATTTCAGATTGTGGCCAAACTTTTAAACTATGATCCTTTCACAGGCAACAAATTTTTGGATAGGTTACAGATGTTTTTGGTCATTAGTAATAATTGATTTTGATTCTTCAAGATCCATTTTCCTCAAATAGTTTGAAGAGATTTTCAACTGTCCTAGTGTTTGTACTAAATCATAGAAGTGATGAGGTTTAGAACTGATACATGTGTATATTGTTCACACATAACATCTGAAATTTGCAAAATGTCGAGACTTGTAAATTGATAAATAATGTAGGTTTCTCTTTTTCTTAAAAAAAAAAAAGGTTTTCTTTATGTAAAAGTCAGAACTGCCAAAATTTAGCTATTTCTAAATGAAAAAATCTTAATATTTCGATATTTGAAAGTATAGTGGTATTCATGGATCAATGCAATATTTAGTCACTTATATTGGGTCTCTGTTTTATGTCATTGCAGCACCCAATGGACTTCAAGAAGATCGTGCCACGGTAGAAGCTATGAAGCCCTCTAAGCTCTTGGATGTCTCTTCTGAGTTTGTTCTCACATATGAAGATAGGGAGGGAGACTGGATGCTTGTGGGAGATGTTCCTTGGAGGTATGAGCATTCCATCCAAACTTTTGAAATAAGAAATCAAGTGAAAAAGTATAAATGAGCCAATTCCACGAAATTTATTTAAGTTATAAGTGAAGGGCCTTGGAAAATGTCTGTCAATTTTATCCTTTTCCAATTGATGTTTCAAAATTGTGGAATTTTTCTGTTCTTAAAGTCCCAACCACTTTTTTTTTAGATAACATGGGTATCCTCACCCCGCATTGGAGGTGAGACTAATCCCACCGATGCACAAAACCACCCACAAGTCTCGTGTACCAGGTAAGCTAGGGAGGAGTTGAATTCAATACCCCTAGTCTAATTTTAGAAACTTAGACCAACTGAGCTACCTGTGCTGGTTAAGTCCCTACCACTTTGGGGGAAAAACACATTTTGATATTTGATAAAACTAGAATACTTAGGTTTTTTATATCTATGATTTTTGCAAAAGTATGTTCTTATTATATCCATTCTTTTCTAACTCCTCTCTCATTAAATTGCAAATGTATCACTACTGCTGCTTGCCTTTTTATCCATAGTTTTAGTTCCATGCCCCAAGCATTTTAGAGCAAGATGTGGTAAGATGTGTACTTTCATTCTGACTCTTTCCTTCTGATTGGATCTCTGTAGAATGTTTTTGAGCACTGTTAAGAGGCTTAGAATTATGAAGACATCAGCTAACAGACTTGGTAAGTACATACACAGAAATCTTCACAAAGATTTATTTAGCTCTTTGTTTTTTGCTTCTCATTTCATTATATACATTCATCTATGCAGCTCCAAGGTTTCAACACCACAAAAGTGACAGGCAAAGAAGTAAACCTGTCTAAGATACTGAGGGTACTTAAAAAAAAATTGAAGTTACAAAGAAGAAAAAGGAGTGCTTGGATTTAGAGATTTAGCTAAAGAAAAAAGAAATGTTGGGTTGGATATGAAAGTATTGGCCAAGGAAAAGAAATTGTTGGATTGAGAGATGAACTTATTTGCCAAGTTCAGTTACTGTTACACACTTGTAGTATGCTTTTTTACTCCTTTTTCACACCTCTTGGGCATTCCAGGTTTTTGTCATTTGACATACACAGTTTTCTTTCAGCCCTGTGTAATGTAAATCATATATTTGATTGTTCTGATTGTTGTTTGCTCATATAATGTAAATAAATCTGATGAGTCCTTGGTTGATGTGGTTTTAGGATGTAGCAGATTTTAATTTACATTCTATTTTAGATTTGAATGAATTGGATTGCTTGTATCCTTATTCCTTAACAACATTGGGTTCCTTAATATTATATGTCTTTGAAAGATAGAGGTGAAAAATCATTCTAAGTGAAGAAAAATGAACTCAAGGGAAGGTGTTTGAAGCAACGAGCCTTAAGAGTTTGAGTCAGAGGGATGACAGAAAAGCCTCTCATATACCATACTCTTTTATATGCAAAAACTAATCACCCACAACCTGGGCCAGGAAACCGGCCTAAGCCAGTGTAGTTGGATAACAATTTTCTACATATTCCAGCCAAGAATTTGAAGCTTCGCTAACTAGAGACTTCTAGTTTTAGTTTGGAAATTAAGTTGTTTACTAAAATAAAACAACGACATCAATCCAAGGACGGATGGGTTTGAACGAGGGGTAAATTTTACAGGGGTTACACTGAGTAGGAGTTATCTGGAAAGGGTTTTCAAAAATAGGAGGAGAGGAGTAAAAATTTGATTTTTTATCCTTACCTCTCCATTTCCAAATAAGGGTAATGGGAGGTCATCTCCCATTAAACCCACCCCCCAACCCCCACACACACAATACCTCCATCCAAATGTAGCCTAAGTTTTATAATTTCCATCATTTTGTGTGATCCACTAATCTCTTTAAATTAAATTAGGAGATACAATATCTACCAATTATAAAAAAAAAATGTCAAATTCAAATACAACTATTTCATTTGATTTAAGTAGATGAATTGGACAATTGACATAAAGCAAGGGTGTAAACGGACCTAGATCCGGCCCGTGGACCGTCCGGCCCGGCCCGACAAATAAGCATACAGGCCGGATCTTAAGATCCACGGACTCGAACCCGGACAGTCCGTTTATTTTTAGACGGGCCGCGGACGGTCCGCGAGCCCGTCAGACTCTCAATATTCTAGTGCAAAGTTCGTGAGTTCGACGAAATGCAGTAAATCGAAAATTTAGGGCTTCCCCGTTCTGTCTCCCACCCACCGTTCTCTCTTGATTTCTCTCCCTTGCGATTGCTCTCTCACCCATCTCTCTCCATGTCATCTCTCCCTCACTGTTTTCTCGATCTCTCTCACTGGATCTCTCTCAGTTTCATCTCTCTCGCCGCTCTCTCTCGATCTCACTTTCACGCTATCGGGATCTCTCTCGCCTCTGGGTCTCTCTCCGCTATCGAGATCTCTCTCGCCTCTGGGTCTCTCTCTTTGGTTTCTTGGTCTTTCTCTCTTTGGGTCTCTCGGTATCTCTCTCTGATGCCAGATGCCAGAGAAGTATCTGTAATGGGGGTAAGAGGATCGATTTCCCTAGAAAGCACTGCGATTCCTGTGAGGGATTGGGCATCAGGAGTCCAGCCTTCGCTATGCCATTGAAGAAGCCTTTTTTCTCCAGAGGTACCCCTCTTTTCTCTTTCTTTTATTTGGAAGAATGGTCTAGAAATTGCTTTCTTCACCATTTTGAACAATACGTAAATGAGGTGGATTTTATTGATAGACTCTAAAACAGATCAATGTGGGTTAAATTATTAAAAAGAATCCCTAGCAGCATCTCTGCATCTCTGTATTAAGTGAAGTAAATTCGTAAATGAGGTGGATTTTATTTTGTTCTGTTTATCATTTGCAGATGATAAGGAAAAATGGGTTTTCAGAACTGGGCTTCCCTGTGGAATTTCAATGCAGGTTGGGGTGGATTTGAACAAGTTTGGAGTTTTGAAGGTTGGGATTTTATGAAGAAAGTAGCGTTCTTTCCCCAGGAAAGTAATACAAAACCAAGACCTGCAGAAGAAGGATTGAAGAATATATGGTTAGAAAACTAATCGAAAATGAAAGAGGGACCTTTTTTTGCCTCCCACAAAATCAATATTTTTCACAGAAAAAAAAAAAACCGAGAAAATGTCAGTGTAAGAACATTAGAATCAAATATGTTCCAGCACTGGTAAGTTGCATGTTCAAGCATCTTCATTAGCAGTTGATTTATCAAACCATCAAATTCCATTTGTTTGATTTCAAATGCATGTGCTTGTAATGGTCAATTGCTTTTAGCAGATTCCCTCCACGTATGCACCAGAGAGGCTATATCTATTGAGACAACTTGAGAAAGTAAAAGAGTGGGAGACTGGAGAGCTGAGTCCTGATGGAAGGGAAAAGGCTGATGTCTTGGGCAGAACCAGTACTGACAACTTATGACAACAGAGTGTAATTCTTCCATACCTTGCCTTAATTTGGAGTATTTTGTTGTCCATGTTATATGATTCTGATCAAAGGAATGATGTCCTTTTATACTTTATCCAACTTCATAACTGGGGCTGAACTGAGTTTAAGCACTACAATTTGGTACATGAATTCATTATATCCATTACTCATCTTAGGACTAAAATATATAGTGGAAATAGGCAACTGTAACTGATGCGGAGCAGCAGATCCACATATGAATGTGAAGTTGTTAATATTTATTATTATTATTATTATTATTTATTTCTATTTTTGAATTGGTCCTAATTAGAAATTAGGATTTTCTATTTCTAATTGGAATCAAATATCCACGAAAAATGTTGCTATAAGCATTCCACATAATTCATTTATCAGGAAAAAAAAAAAGAATTTTGAAGACGACCCAATTCATAAAACTAACCTTAGATTCTCGAATGTCATCCAATACAAAGATTGATTGGCATTCGGGAATGGGTGGAAGAAACCGCTCTATGCAAAAAATGAGGGAATGGGAAGAACATAATACAGAGATTCTTTCGGTTTCTAATACTGTTTTTTGAACATTTGGGTTGTGAGATTGATTTTATTTATATGTGGCATTGAAATTCCACATGGAAGCCTCTGGTATGGCTAACACCCTTGAAGTTCATCGGTGAACTTAATCCAAAAGCAAAGCACCTACTAGAGAGAGAACTTTGATAGTTGTTTTATTAAAAAGGGTGTTTATCATTTGGAGAGCCTCTCGTATGTCAACCTTCTTTTTCGAATTGTACATGTTTAATGGTGAAACCATCTCTATGTTCTTTGATTCTTTTGGTGTCAACGAAGGACCCAACTCTTATCCTCAGGCTCTCTAACATGCCAAGTAAGAGCATGAGCTCTACCACTGATATATAGTGATGAAGATTGTTCACACTTAAATCACATGGAATATTTTTCCATTTTTGAGGGCTAATTTGACTGGATGACGATTCAAATGGGTTCAAGGTAAGTTTGAAGTCAAAGGGCACTTTGGTTTTTGAAAGAGTCTGGATTTATCATTCTACTAACTATATAGACCATACACAGTGGAATTCCAGCTTACAATTATCTTGAATTGATGTTAAAGCATGGAAAAATTATCTGACAATTGTTTTCAGCCCATCGATCCTTGTTTCATATTTTGGTAGTCAGTTAAAGGGTTTTTTTTTTTGATGTGTAGGCTTCTTTGTCAATTGTTTTGCATGTGAATTGCAGGTGAGAGGGATAAATTTGATTTATGGTGGAGGGAGTGAGATGTTTGAAGCTTGTAATTTCGGCAAAGGATCTCAAGAAAGCTTCAGAAATGAAGAGAGGATACAGAAGGACAGTTCCAATTCAGAAATCATTTTATTTGGGCTTAATATTAGTTGATTGTAACATTATTATTATCTCATTTATATTTTTTTTTAGCGGTAATTATCTCATGTATATATCTGTCTCGTGGAAGTTAAATATCAGTTTAAAAGCAATCCGAACTAAAAATTTCTATTGCGAATTTGAATACTCAAAAGACTTCATTGAAAAAATTTCAAAAAAATTATCATTTGAAAAGTTCAAATATATCTTTTTTTTACTTTAAAATTATTTTAGAGAGGTATTGGATGTGCCTTTCATCTAATATTTTATTTAAAATCTTGAAAATTTTTAGTTAGAGTTATTTGACCAACAAAAATTCAAATCTACCAAGTAGAGTTGTTTTAATTTTAAAATTTTAATTATTTTTCTTATATCAAATCAAGTCTTAATTTCAAATTTTCAAACTTTGATTTAGATTAAAATAAAATATCTGATTTATTGTGCTCAGTTTGATAAAAAAAAATTGGCCTTGAAGTATGATGGCCAGAAATCAGACAAACGGGCCTTTATTGGGCCGCGGACGGTCCGACAGCCCGATCGGGCTGGGCCGGACCCAAGGCTAATCGGACCATATCTTATCGGACTGGGCCACGGACTACCCGATTATCTTATCGGGCCGGGCCGGATCTTTGCGGGCCGGGCCGGACGTGGGTCCGTTTACAGGTTTTACTTATTCATTTTCATAAAGCGTGACTTCACCTATCTATATTATTTAATTTAAATAAAGTGATTATACATATTTAATGAGATTAATTTCTTTTGAATTCTTATATCAACAGCTACTTTATAAAGTCATTAAACATCATATCATTGTGCATTTATTTGATTTTTGGTATTGAATTTTATTTACTTCATTATTTTACTAAGTCAATTTCATACTTTATTTAAATAAAAAAGAAAATAAAAGAATTATAGCAATTGAGTACCGCCGTCATTTCTCTCTCTCATGGACAAAGTACCACTGCTCCATCTCATTCAGCTTCATGCTTTGCGAAAGCAATTGGATGTCCATCCAAAATCAATACACCTCTAATTGCTCCCTTATAGGCGTCTATTTGCACCTATAAAGGCTACTCAAGATCTGGTAATCGTAGGATGGGTTTGCTGGGCACAACTTCTTTCAATCTACCAAAACAATATTGGCATTTGATTGACCATTTCCATGGTCTATTATTCTCTCACAGATTTTATAGTACATCTACTCTCCCAAACTAGCCTTTGATAAACCTTCTATAGCCTTTGGTGGGCGTAGGCCACTCCATGATCGCCTTTGTTTGCACTCAATTGTTCTAGCACATTCCTTAGATGAATCATGTCGTCCTCTTCAATATATTCACAACAAATATTGTTCTCCAGTACAAAGTCTAGCGGGAATATTGGTTAGTCTAAAAGAAATTACAAGATACTCAAACCTAATAGTAGCGTAATTGCGAGTCTAACTTGGAGAAGAGAGATGTTTTTCACAATTGGATGCTCTACCTTAGGGATATTGGGAGAAAATCATCTTTTTGAATACACAGGCAGTAATTCCCCCGTGAACGTTAGTATCTATTGCTAGAGACATTTAGAGGTTGTGCAGGATGAGAGATATCACTTTCATTCACAGACCTTAATTAGCAAACAGTATAGTGGACTTTTTTACTAAAGTTAATGTACATAAACAGATACCAGCTACAAAAATCTTTTCATCACATCAGTCTTGGGAGTTATGGGAGTAGGGGTTTCCTTGGTGTATCTTGTGATGAGAGGGTCATATTATTGTATCTTTTTACTGTTTCTTTTTTCCTGATTTTCATGTTTCTCTTTCTTAGTTCTGGGTATATCTCTCATATTATTGATCTACCTCTTGTACTCTTTATTTGTCTTTTAATGAATTAAGTCATTAACGTGGCAAAAAAAAAATAGCAATATCTGAAAAACATAAAAGAGCAATCAACAAAGAGAAGAGAAGCAAAAGTACACGACAGAGATTTATTTGATTCTCCTTCGGTATGTTCACGGAGTTCAAACTTATCCACTATACTACCCTAATTAAGTTTTACATAAGATGCCATGTGAAAATTATAAAAGAGTCCTAAAATTTCTAGTTGGGGGGTGTTGGTCCCCTTTGACTCCGGAGAGCTTAGAGTGGAGCTCGACTTGCAACTGGATCGGCGGTACATCTCTAATGATCAGGCTCCATGAAACCTAATAAGGTACAAAGTACTTGCTCTTCACCATAATTTTGTTGAGAACTCAGTGGTTCGCACATATTTGAAGTGACCCATTTTGCTTCCTCTAAAACAAAGCAAGTGCTCCATAAAGGGTTTGAAGTGTTGTATGAACCCTATCCTCAGGAGTTCATCCAATTGTTTATGCAACACTGCAAGCTTAGAAGGTGCCATCTTATATGGTGCTTGGGCAGGAGGTTTCATGCCCGGCACCAAATCAATTTGGTGGCTGACTTCCCTGCATGGTTGTTTCATACTATCGGCAAATTCCCTCAATAGATTCACCACTATTAGAAATTAATATGCAAAACACAAATCAAACCACACCAGAGACACAAAATTTTACATGATTCATCCGAAGGCTACGTCCATAGAGCAATTTGCTCAATCCACTCTGAAGAATATGAAAAAGTGGGTATTATACCTTCATAGTCTCTCTTCTCTCTCTATCTCTGATATTCTTAGAAAAGAAAATTGTCCCAACTTAAAACCTAGAAGAAAAATAAACCCTTATAACTTTGGGCAAACAAAAATAGACTTGGGCATGTTGGGCCCAACTTAGGCCTTATGAGCCAAACCCAACAATCTCCACATTGGCAAAAAATGTCGACCATTGAAGAATGTTGAAATGTGTTTGTAGCACATCCACCTGGTGGGAACTCACTCCCACCAATCCTGCACCTTAAAGGTGCAAGTCCAATCTCTAGCAGGATGAGAGATTGAGCAAGTCCAGGAAGTGCCTGAACTTTTCTTTGGTAACCGGCTTGGTAAGCATGTCTGCAGCATTCTCGTCTGTGTGAATCTTCTGAATGAAGATTTTACCAGTAGCAACCAAGTCTCAAACCCTGTGATACATCACTATTATGTGTTTTGTCATGGCATGCTATACTTGATTCTTTGACAAATAAATAGCACCCTGACTGTCACAATATAAAGAGACTGATTCTATTTAATGTCCAATTCATTCACCAAACCTCTCAACTACACTGCTTCCTTAGAAGCCCATGTCAGTGCCATATACTCTGCCTCTGTAGTGGATAAAGTTGTAGTAGACTGAAGCACTAACCGCCAACTGATGGGTCCACTGGCAAGTGTGTAGACATAACATGTAGTAGATTTTCTCTTGTCTCACTCACTTGCATAATCAACATCTACATATCTAACTACGGTTTCTGACCCCTGTTTTCTTTCAAACACTATACCCAAGTCTTTGGTGCCCTCCGAATACCTGAGAATCCACTTGACTACATTCCAATGCTCTTTTCCTAAGTTCACCATATATTTGCTGACTAAACTCACTGCTTGAGCTACATCTGGCCGAGTACAAACCATAGCATACATGAGACATCCTACTGCATTAGCATACAGCTTTGGACATTTCTGCAACTTCCATAGGTATTGTCACGACCCGACCATACTCAACAAGATATTATCCTCTTTGGACCACACACCCTCAAGGTTTTGGTTTGAGCCCAACCCACTAGGTCAGGCCCAAAAGGCTTTTTGTTGGGTTGTGGCTGCCCCCATCTCTTAAAATTTCTTGATATGTTGTGTTTTATGATTTATTTTGAAAATTAAAGAATTTGGACTTGAAGGAGGCTCAAATGACTGATACTTTGACCAAAATAATTAATATTTTATCAAAAACTTTGACCCCTTTGAAGTAAAAAAATGTGATCGATAAGTTGCATATCAGCAACAACATTATAGGAAAATCTCGGCCACAACGTATTGGCTGCAATGCATCAATGCTTTGTGGCCGGGGTTCGTACATGTACAAACGAATTCAGACGGGTGATAGACGAGTGCAGATAGAGGTGTATCGACCTGTGATGGCCTATACAATGCGTTGCTCCAGTACAAACATAATGCCGCCTTGTATCAACACAAACCACTTTTTACCCTAACACTTAGGGATTTAAATCTCGTGTATCGGCCGAGAAATTTTTTTCTCATATTTTTTTTTAAAAAAGACCTTTATCGGCCGATATCGACGATATATATCACATATCGACCGATATCTCAAATCTCGATTTCCCTACTAACACCCGCTAAAGGTTTGAATGACTTTTTTTTGGTAAGAGTAAACATTAGAGGTACTTAAAGAGTAAACATGCTTTGTTTCTAGAAGGTATGTTAAGAAAGCTCGTCAAGCTATAGTGATGTAGGCTAGGACGAATAAATGTCGAAAACCCGATTTCTTCGCGGAAGCTTATAACAACTTAAATAAATTGAATCACAAATTGAAGAAGGCAACCAAAACAACCCAAAGAATCAATGGGCTGAACTGCAAGAAAACCAACCTCTATATCTCTTGCTTCTCAGAGAGTTGTTCTCTGCCTTTAATCCAGCAAGATGCTGCCAACACATACATATACACAGTCGTATGCTCTGAATTTTCTGCCGTGTACACACCAGCACCCTCTCTGTCAAACAAATCTTGGAGTATGTACTACCTCCTAACAGTCTTATGCAATCAGTCCTCCTCTATGAGTAGCCACCTCTCTCAACAGGTGTCTCTAGGATTCACGCTGTATGTTGTAGTCTCCAAAACTGGGCCTGGGTTGTAGCACTCAATCTCAACAAAACTTTGCAATCTATTTGCAGCACTTGAATCTTCACAAAACAATCCTTCATTTTGCACTTGAATCTTCATAAAACAGTCATTCGTTTTGCACTTGAATCCTCACAAAACAATCCTTCGTTTTGCTAAACAAAATAACAATTTCATTGATCAAAATAATCTCCCATCAAAACTAACTATTATAACTCCTTAAATAAAAACATCTACTAAATAAGAGTCTCATCTAATTAGGAACTCTTAATAATAAACACCTACTAAATAAGAGTACTATTTAATTAGGAATTCCTAATAATAAACACCTACTAAATAAGAGTCCTATATCCGCATCATATAGCTTTTGGTTGTGTAAGACAACTTTATGGAAAAAAAGATAAAAATCATATATTCTCATTCTCTAAGGAAACTTGCACCACTTTGGTTTCCATAGGTATTGTCACGACCCAATCCTATTCAACAAGATATTGTCCTCTTTGGACCACACACCTTCAAGGTTTTGCTTTGGGACCAACCCACCAGGCTAGGTGTAAAAGGCCTCTTGTTGAGTTATGGATGCCCCCATCTCTTATAATCCCCCAGTTGACTGGGCGATGTGGGACTTTTCCCACATGCCTAGCTCAAGCTGGGTGGGTGTTTACAATTTTCTCTTAGGTCGGAACTCTGACTCAGGAGTATCGATCTTCATATACTAAACTATCTGAGTTTCAATGGCTGAAGCCTCGGAACTCTGACCCTTAGTTTTTTCTAAAATATTTCTCTAGGATTGGAAGCCTTGAGCATCGGTCTTCCGATGTGCCTTGAAAATCCAGGCTGGGCCTTGAAAAACAGCCTTGAAAAACACAGAGTTTCCTCACTGGGTTGGAACTCCAACTATCTGCTATCGGTCCTCCAATAGAATCGGACTTCCGACAGTGAACTATCAGAAGTATGACCAAAACATAGAATCTTGGTTTACGACGAAAATTCTAGTTTTCAAGCTTGAAAATAATGTGGCTTCTAGCTTCAATTTTAAAATTCTATATTAAAGATAGATTCTACACTAAAAATAGCATAATTTTGAAATTTTCAAGATTAATTTTGATTAAAAACAAGCTTTGATTTTAAGGTCTAGGAACCAAAGAAGAAAAAAGACAATATCTGTAAAAGTAGTTTGACAGTTTAAGTAGCTTTTAATCTTGATTATTAGTTTAAAATCATGTTATAAAGTTCGAAGAGAGGTGAAAGGGCACCTTTTAACCAAGCTTTAAGTGTTCTAAACAATTCAAATTTTTTATTGAGGTTCTACCTAGTTCGTTGCTGGAAAGAAGAAGAAGAAGGTTAACAGGGGAAGTAGAGTGAGAGTGAGCTGAGAAAGATGTGAGGGAGTGAAAGGGAAAATGAGAGAGCTTTTAAATAGGCAATGGGGGAGGGTCTAAAGAGAACCCCAACCATCCACATCGACAGTGGGTTGTTCGGTGCATATGGTTGATGAGGGAGAAGCAACGAGGCTTCTCTCTTCTGCAAGTTTAAAATGGGTTCAACGGTTTTTTTGAAAGGGTTTACTGCGAGAGTCTCAGAAAAGGTATTCGAGGGTCCCGACAGAGCAATCTAACTTTACAGAATTGTTTAGAGCATTGAAGATAAGTTGAGGATGGAATCAGGCGGAAATCCGATGTTGGAAGCCACGCGGTTTTAATTGAAAATGCTGATTTTACAACTTAATGTAAATCGACGGTCAATGGAACGCGAGTTTGACATTAAATAATTAAATCTTGGAAAATCAAAATAGTGCTTTAAACATTCAGTAAGTCGTAGAAAAACACAGATCATATGGAAAACAATTTTCATTGAATTCCAAGTGTCAAAGATATTTTAAAATAAAATCTTTACAAACAGCATTTCGTAAGTGCATTTTTTTTAGAAAAACCAATAAATATTATTTCCATCTTAGAAAATCAAAACGTCGGGCCTCAAGAGCCATCTGTGTGTGTGAATTTCAAACCAAACAACTTCAATTCAGTGATTTTAGAATCAATTTAATTTTTGGGGCACTATTCACTATTTTTCTTATTAAAACAATGCTATATTATCTAAATAAGTCAAAAGACCAAAATGCCCCTAGATTTCCAACGTCAATATCTGGAGCTATAGAGCTCGGAGCTATAGAGCTCAGCTTAGGCCAACTTAGGCTTCTCTAAAAGCCTACACAAAGTTTTGCACATCTAATCAGTCAAAATCACACTTAATGTCTCTAATTTTTTTTCAAAGTATGTGATTAAGGGTCGGGTAATGACATGATCTACCTAACTCAACTTATTTATTTGAAGGTTACCAAAATTGATCTATTTCTTATTAAATGAGTTTTGTTGCAACAAAGACAATACTAAATGAGCCCATTAGATCCAATTTAAATGCTTAACTAAGCTCAAATGATTTGAATTAACTCTATTTACGTCAAACTTGAACTATTTATTAAATAGATTAAATTAAGGCTGGTCATATAGACACCAACAGACACCACTTTTCGTTTTTAGGTGTGAAATTATCATTTTGCCCTTCCATTTTCTTTTGTCCGAACGAACCAACAGTCATTTTTCGTTAATCCGATTGATCTTATACGTGTATGTTAGTCAAGCTAACCAAATATCTAAAATAGTCATAGAGGGGGGTAAATAGGACTATTGGGGAATTTTAATTTCTATTTAAATATTGGGCACTTAAAGATTCATCAATACAACTTGGTCCAATTACCCCAACTAGATTAGCATGCAAGATTCAATTTTCTAATCAAAGTGGCATGCAATCAATAAATCCACATAAAACAAAATGTGCAAAAAGATAAGAGATTAAGACAATGCACAAGATTAGGTGAAGGAGATGAGAAGAGATGGAGACTTGTGACACAATGATTTTTACGTGGTTCGGCAACTTTGCCTACACCCACGCCTCAAGTACACCGCTTAAGGATTTCACTAACCTTCTCTTTCACGAATGGAGAAGAAATCTATTACAATATTAATCTCTTTCAAGAGTAGAGATCGAACCGTGACTAACAAACACCAAGAAAACACTTTTCTTGGATTTCACTAAGGATACACCAACCCTTTACAATAAACACAATGATAGAAAGAATTTGTTTGAAAGTTACCAAGAACACTAGCATCTTGTTGTTTAATGTAGCTTGGGCGTGTTCTTGAATGTCCTTCTCCCACTTGGCTCTTTGGTGATTTGTAGATGCTCCAATAAATGCCAAACCAAAGACTTTAGAGATGAAGCTTGTGGATGATAATTGGTTTTACTATAGATCAAATTTCCCCTAAGGAGTTTCTCAATAACACATTCAAGATTGAGCCTAAGATGCTCAAGGATTTGGTTATGAATGCTTTTAATGAGTTAGAGAATAAGTTTAAGAGCTTTGATGGTCTAACTATAGAGTTTTAGTGCTCTTAGAATGGTTGGGATGCTTTGGGAAGAGTTGGAAAAAATCTAGCTCAAAGGAATCAACCTTTGCCCCTCAAATGGCCTTGGTTTATATAGCCAACAAACTCCAAACGAATCTCTGCTTCGGAACTTACTTGACTAGCCTCGGAACTTCCGAAGTCTCAATGGTTGTAATCACAATAGATAATTTGACCTTCCAACGGCTAGTTGGACCACCTTCGGAACTAGCCAAGTTCCAAGTTCGAAACTAGCCAAGTTCCAAGTTCGAAACTTTCGAAGTCTGGTTCCGAATATCAGAAGAAGTGCCTCAAGTATGTACATTGGAGGTCTCGGAACTTGCAGTCTGCATCCCTCGGAACTTCTGATGCTGGTTCCGAGGAAGGTTTTGAGCCTAGGAACAACCTTTAGAACATCTGAGGTAGGTTCCGAAGAACCTGATAAGCTACAGATTTCACAAAGTGTTGATGAATTTAAAGTTTGAAAATCCGGACAAGATGGAGAGCCCTTTGTGTGGTCTTTTGCAATCAATAAGTTTAACTATAGTAAACATTTGTTGGATTGCAAATACACAAAAATATATAGGGATATTTGATAGATAACTAGAGCTCTCCATAGGGCAAAGGTACTTAGAATTCTCATTTTAATTAAACCAGTTCTTAAATGAGGGATTCTAAGGCTTCTAGGTCCTTCCTAGGGTCCATATACCTATGATGGTTGGCATTCAAAGAGTTCTTCCAGTTTTGGTGCGATGTTTTCCAAACAACATATCTTCTTGAGCTTCAAGCTTGATTTGACTGTGCATGTCTTCTAGAGATGTGTTCTTGGACAAGTAGACGATCACGACTCAGTCAAACAAACTGACAAGTCATGACTCAGTTGGACACATTCACGGAATTGACAACTCAGCCTAACTCAGAGGAGGCAAATTTAACTTTTAGGCCAACAATATATAATCATTCGATTGAAGAGATAATTCATTTTCCGTTCGTATGATCGATCTTATAATTATATATAATTTTCGATTGATCATTTTTTATCGTCCGTACGATTTTAACTGAAGGTCGAAAATATTACAATCGACCTCTTATTTAAGGGTTCGATCAGACGATCACAGGGATCAATCAAACGATTATATATAAGTTAAGATCGATTGGACGATCACACGGATCAATCAAACGATCATATATAAGTTAAGAATGATCGAACGATCACAGAGGATAGTCCAAACAATCACAACTGAGAAATGCAAAATAATTTCGAATCTCACCCCCTTTTCCCATTTTCATTTTCGTTCCCATCTTTCCCTTACCAAACCCTACTCCCTCAAACTCCCTTTCAAAATCTTCTCCTTCTTAGCCCTTTCTAAACCCCTCTCCCTCAAACCCCTTTCCAAAACCTTCTCCCTCAAACCCCCTTTCCAAAATGAACCACTTTACTCTCTCAATCTCCTATCTTAGTTCGAAGGTATATCTGAAGTTATTATCTCAATCTCGTATATTGGTTCTATGGTAGCTCTCTGAAGCTACTCTTTCAATCTCCTATCTCGAATCAAAGATAATTCTTTCTCAAACTTAAGACTCTCTCTCTATTTTTTAGAAATTAGTACTATGGATTATAATAAGGGAGCTTTATCCACATTTGTAGAAATTGATGAGATTATTGTGAATGAGTTTGTTGAGAGGTGTTTTTCAAGTCGTGAGGGTCTAGTGAAGTATGTTGATGAGGTTTCTATTGCACAAGGATTTGTATCTACCATCAAGAGATGATGTAATAAGCGCAATATAGTTATTATTGGTTGCGATAGAGGAGGTATTTATGTTAGCACAGTTAATTTGAAGTAAAAAAGAAACAAATTGTTAATGGATCATAAAAGTTGACTATAAAAATGTGGAACACAATCATGATCTCTCGAATGTATTATTAGCTCATCCAAGTATAAGATGTTTTTCAGATGAAGAGAAAAAAATGATCATTGAAATTAATAACAGCAATATACCACCCTGTCAAATTCTAAAGACCTTTAGAAATGAAAATCCAGATATTGGAGTATCATCGATTGATTTGTACAAATTTTGTCTTCGATTCGAAAAAAGCAACTAAGAGGTCGCATTTCAATTCAAACCTTCATAGAAGGTCTTCAAGAAGGTATTTACCAATATTTTCTTAACTATGATATTGAAGGTCATTTGTCCCATCTTTTCTTTACACATCTATTCTCAATTGTGCTTACTAAGAGCTATCATAATGTCTTTCTAATGTATTGCACTTAAAAAACCAACAGATATCATGTATCATTGTTTAATATCGTTGGTATCACAAGTTTTAATAAGAATTTATACTCATTCTTTGCATTTATAAGAAATGAGAAATTTAAAGATTATGTATAGGTGTTACAAATGTTCAAAAAGGTTTTAGGAGTCTATCATGATTGACAAGTTTCCTTTACTGATAGGGATTTGGCATTAAAGAATACCATTGATTTGGAGTTCTCTAATGTTGTGCACATCAACAAGAATATTCTGGCTCATTGTAGACCTCTCTTTAAGAAAATGGAAGTATATAATACATTTATTACCCGATGGAATGACCTAGTTGAGTCGCCATCCTAAGCAGCATTTAATGGAGCGTTTGAGGTATTTAAACAAGATTTTAGATATCATTCGGACGCAGTAAACTATATAAGAAGAACGTGTACCACATAAAAAATAATTCCTCAAGGCATAGATCGGCTGGTGTTTTCATCTTTTAAAATCTAACTACTTCAAGAGTTGAAGGTGCACATTATTCCTTCCTTTGATGAAGTGAACGGCAAAATATCCCAATTTGTATTGAGTGAGGTTTAATAGCAATATTTTATGCTTAAAAATAGTTCATTTTCACCCACTTGTACAAAAGAGTTGACAGGTTTAGTGGGCTTACTTTGTGCGCACAAAATGCAATGGATGAACAAGTTACATTTAGATAAGATCCATCCACAATGGATAATCGATTTGATTTCATTGGACAAGTTGAACATTGAAATGAATCGACCTGTAGATGAATTAGATGTTCACTTGATGACATTAAGAAAAAAATATGAAAATATGTCTTCATTTGATCAAGATGGGCTCTAGAATCATCTCGAAAATCTTGTCAATGATGAAATGCATATCAGTCACCCTATTATGCAGCATAGTAGAGGACGACATCAAGGTTCAAAGAATTAATAGGGCTAAACACCTATAAGACGAGATCCTTCTGCATTTGAGATTATAGAGAATCAAATGAATGAAAGAAGATGCAGGATATAAAAAAATATTGGTCATAATTCTAAAACATGTCTAAATAGAAGTACTGTACCGGCATCCTCCAGTGTAGATTTAAATAATTTGCCTAATTTAAATGATTTCTATGAATTACAAACAGTGAGTTTGTCTCAATTATCCCAAGTAAGTGATTGTTAGTAATGATGCATATTCATATATTTCTTCATAAAGAATAAGGTGATAAAGACTAACTGTAATGACCCGATCCGATTTTTCAGAGTTTTAAGGTCTTGGTAGCAGTGGGGTAAGTGTGGGCACTATGGTGGGTCCTGGTTTGCCCGATTTTGAGTTCAGAGACTCAGAGGGTAATTTTGTAATTTTGAATTATTGAATATTCTGTCATAATTAAAAGTTTGAAAATCACACGTTTTCCCCCGATATTTATCATTTGAATTCTTCAGGCTTTTAAAATATTTTTGAAATTTGAGATTTTAAATTTGTAGAAAAAAAAAACCCAACCTAAAACCTAGAACCCCTAAACCCTAACCCTTTAAACACCACCGTCTTCTGCGCAGCACTGTAGCACGCGACTACAGTGCTGCCACTACTTCTCTCTCTCGCGTCTATCTTTCTCTCCCTCCTCTCACCCTCCTCTCTTCCTAACCCTAACCCTAATCTCTCTCTTCTCTTTCCCCTCCCTCAAGCCGTCGTCGCCGCTACTTCTCTCTCTCCCCTTCCATCGGCCTCTCCCCTCTCCTGTTTCTGCCCATGCTCTGCCCTCCTCCCCCATCTCGTTCGGACGGCTTCAACAACACCAAATTCGTCGGATTCCATCCTTCCCGCCGTCCTCGGAGCTCGGATTCGATGCCCTTCCCTTCGACCGAGCCTTGGTAACCTCGTCCCTCCTCTTCTTCTCCTTCGCTTTTCTCCATTTTTCCCAGATTTCCCTTCTCTTTCCCTTAGTTTTCCCAACTGGGTTGCTGAGTCAACTCGGTCGGGTCTGTAATACCCTGACCCGAATTAGGCGTAGTTAGTTTAATAAATCCTTCTTAGACCGGTTAATCTCGAGGATTAGGGTTAGGGCTTTGAGAAAAGCCCAGGCTCGTCCCACTCGGAGCTTGAAAGCTCAGTGATCCAGCTCGTCCAGCTGAAAGGGCAAAATGGTAATTTACCATTCTTTGATATTATTTTATTATTTATGTCATTATGTGATTATTATTGAATGATATTGTTTTCCTTAATCAAGGATTTCTATTTCTGATTTCAGAATTATTTTATTTTCAGAAAATAGTATTTAAAACCGCCCGAAAAGACCCTGAGAAGGGGAAATAAATATTTTTAAATGATTTTGGAAATGAGAAATTTTCTGAAACAAGCATATTATTTTAGACCATTTTATTTCGGTTTAGTTTATTCTTTCAAACCTTGAAAATGAGGACTTTAAACCCTTTTATTTAACATAAGTTAAATTCAGTAAATAGTGTTAAATTATGAATTTTGTTTAAATCTATGGTTTTCAGTGAATTTTAAATCTCCAAATTGTTATGGTAATTAGAGTTTTTAAAACCCAACTTATCTGTCAAGTTGAATTAAAATCATTTAAGCTTTCTAAACCATATTTTAGTTAAAAAACTTATTTTTATCAAAAAACAGACCTATTTACAAAAACCAGAAGTCAACTAGGAAGGACTTATCTGTAAAAACCAAAACAGTTTTTACTATGCTGGAACACTATAGCCGCTGGTACGTGGCTGAGGGACGCCATGCAGCCGGTGAGGTGGCCATGGTTAATCCTCTATATACTGCCTCTCTTCCCAGCTGATTTCACCCCCCCTCAGCCAGTGTCCATCTCTCAGCTCTAAACTAGACCTATCTCTCTCTCCCTCTGTCTCTGTTTTCAAAATTCAGTTGACCGTGAGCTTAAGAGGAAGATTTTTCAAAGTCGGAATTTTCAACCCAGGAACTCAAGCGAAAGTAACCTCCGTGTTCCTTTCCAAATTTTAACTGGTTTCCAATCAAGAATGAGTAAATTTGACTAAGTTTTGAGTGTGTAAAACCGATTTCAAGTTAAGGAAAAACCATGGATTTCTTGTGTCAACTTGGTTTTAGTGTTTAAATCCGATGTTTTAATCACTGTTTAAGGTTTTAATTTATTCCCTAAGTAAGAGGGCTCACTGAGGAGTCCATCTGACCGGTTGGATGTGAAAATCGAATCCAGGAAACCCACAGGGTTAGGGCTCACTGAGGACACTTCATGCTCGGTGTCACTGTCTGCTGTTGCAGACAGGGGAAGAAGACAACTTTCGGAAGTTCCGAGAGTTGGCTTTCGAACGTTCCGAAGCTGACCCCTTCGGACGTTCTGAGCTTCGGCTCAAACTTCCAAAGCGTCCAGAGGCTAGCCATTGCCCGCCTCTGCTGCCGAGACGTTCTGAGCTGTTCGGAAGGACTGAACCCTTCTTCGGAAGTTCCAAGCTTCTCTCGGCATGTTCCGAGACACACTGAGACCCATTGGATTTTCTATTTTTCCATTTCGGTTCGGAAGCACCTTCGGACGTTTCGAGACTTGAGCCTCGGAAGTTCCAAAGCCCAGACCCATGTTCCGAAGTTTAGGCAGTGGTTCGGAAGTTCCGAAGCCATAGTGCCAGGTTCTGAGGCATGTTCCGAGGAACCCAATGTTGGTTTGATTTTGGATTTGCATGTTCAGATCCTAAGTTTTAGTGTGATGTTTATACCCATTTTATAAGTTAAAAGTGTATTAACCCTTCTTCTCTTATTACTATAATATATTATTATTTTATTCACTTCCAAGCCGACATTATTTGTCGGGTACTGAGTGACTTCACCTCCAGGCCGACGCTATATCTGTCGGGCATTGAGTGACCTTTAGGCCTAACTCAATACATCAATCTGGTCAATGTCCAAAAGGCAATATGAGAAGTGGCCTGAGCCCTTGTACATCTAAACCTATCTCAATACGTCAATCTGGTCATGCCCAAAAGATAATATGAGAATGGTCTGACCACCTATTTATTATTATATTGTGGATTATTGTAACTTAAAATGGTTAGAAACCAAGTAGGAGACTCAATTCCATGTAACATAGAGATTCTTGGAAAAATAGTATGGTTTTGAAATACAAAAGTATGTATTCCTTTGCGTGCTATGTATGTTGACCAATTATTGATTGCACACTTGTTTGCATGTTGACAGAGACTGCGATACCACACAATTTCAGTGAGGGGACTTAACTTTGCACTAGGTGTAAATTAGGCTTAATGAGATGGATCATGAGCAATGAGTGGTTTCAAGCTTTGATGAACCCACCAATGTGCCTGGACATGATGCACTGTTGTAAGAAGTGCTTATGATGATGTTGATAATGAGTTATGTGATACTGCTTCCACGTACCTTTTACTATTGAACCATCGCCGAACTGAGTGTGTCGGTTACATCTACTGGACTAGGTGGGTCGACAGTGACTGACAAGTGTGTCAGTACCGGTTTTGAGGTGTATACCGGAGATGTACTTGTAAGGAGTATTTTGACCATGTCGAGACTTAATACTATTGGTGTCAGTATAGTATCTAGGGGTTACGGTGGATGATGGCAGTTATGAAATGATGTTGAGATTTTGGCAATCCTTGAGATATTATTACAAATGTTGATTATTTAACTAACCTGATGTTTCATTAGACTGCATTGTTATTTTCCTTCACTGGGCTGTTTCGCTCACCCCACTCACATTTTAGGAGATGTACCCGATGAGGAAAACCTTCGTATGAAGTTTAGGATGAATAAGCTGTTGCGTTGCCTCGGGATTCCCACTGAGGGGAATTCCACTATCTTTGTCTTTTGGTTCCTTGAACTATTTGTTTTTGTAAAGTACCATGTGTGGTACTTAGTTTGTATTAATATGATGTATTAAATCGCTATGTGTTCCGTAGCTACTCTGGTTTTTTATTTAATAATATTTCATTATGGAAATGTTGTCATTGGATGTTATGAGTTGTCTTTATGGGTAGACTTATGATATGTGTTTGAATCCACATATTGAGATCATGTGTGACCTTTGGGCCTAACCTTTGATCCGGCCCAGTTAGAATCTTGACATTAGTTTCAAAAAAAAAAAAAAAATCAGTGACGTTTCGTGCCCACTTCCGGGTCGGGGAGTTATAGGGTCGCTGAGTTCAGTTATGGGCAACCCAGTCCCAGTCCGGTGTGTAGCCCAGTGGGCCTGGGGACCCGACCCAGCTCGCCAGACTTGGTTCGGCCCAGTCCACCTTCGGCCCAGCCCGTTTTGTCCCAGTTTCGGGCCCGACCCAATTTCAAACCCAGTTTCCAGTTTTGGGCTCAGTTTCGAGCACGGCCCAATTTTGGACCCAGTTTTCAGTTTCGGGCCCACTTCAGTTCGGTTTGGACTCGACTCGCTTTCGGGCCCGTTTGTAGTCCAAACTTAGTTTGACCTGTTTTGCCAGGTTACTTATCCTTGTGTTCTTATTTCAACAGATTAAGCCCTTTCAACCCCCGGACTCGTTTTCTCGCATTGGATTTCAAGGACACAAGGAGGTGAGGGAACTTATCACCACTTTTAGCATGCATCTATGCATATTACTACTATATCAGATGTGCGGGTAAGGAATGTGGCGAATGGGGGTCCCCGGTATTACGAGCCACTCGGCAAGAGAACTGTTGACACTATTATGTGGTAGGTCCCCATCCAGATGTATTCGTATCAGATGCCCGCAGAGGCATATATGAATTGATTATTTAATGTCATAATTGATTGATTGTGTGGTGACATGATTGGAGTTTATTTTGATTGATAATATGCTAAAATGCCAGCATGTGAATATGTGATATGTGGTGGTATATGCTTGATTATAATGTGATGGATTCTGTTGATAATATACCATATGACTATGTAATGATTAGTTTGGACTGCTAGACATTATAACATGCCAACCCGTGATAGATAGTGATATATATACACCTGATTATTATATGATGAACTATGTTAATAGTATGTGCAGCGGTAATTATGCAGGCATATAGCTAGCATATGTGGGATGCCGGTGGGGCGTGTGTACTAGGCCACATCAGGATCTAGAGACTCCCCTTAGCTTGTCGGGTAGTTAGGGTGGGGATATTATATGGGACCACGAAGTGGACGCGGGGTTGCGATGCAGACTCTCTTGTGATTGGAAATGGGTAATTGTACCCCCTTACATGGATCAAATGGTCGGTCATTCTTGTGTTTCTCGGACACACTTATGAGAGAGATATAATCTGATTTAGAGAACAATGTACCTGGGAGTCCCAGATAAAGACTAATTGAGAGGTAGTTCTGTTAACCCTAGAGAGAGACCATCGGGTTGAATGTTGGTTCACTCTGGGTAGTCTTGGAAGCCCCTACAGTCATGGTACCCGAGTGCGGGGTGGACGTGACATCCCCGAATGACCAAGTAGGCCGAGGGGGTGCTCACCCACTCATTGGTCGAGGGACGATGCGGTAAGGGACAGCTCCTGCTGGTATGGTTTGTAATTCCCCAGATGACCAAGTAGGCTGAGGAGGTGCTTGCCCGCTCATTGGTCGAGGGACGATGCAGTGAGGGACAACTCCCACTGGTATGGTTTGTGATTCCCTAGATGACCGAGCAGGCTTAGGAGGTGCTCGCCCGCTCATTGGTCGAGGGACGATGCTGTGAGGGACAGCTCCCGCTGATATGGTTTGTGATTCCCTAGATGACCGAGTAGGCTGAGGAGGTGCTCTCCCGCTCATTGGTCGAGGGACGATGCGGTGAGGGACAACTCCCGCTAGTATAGTTTGTGATTCCCTAGATGACCGAGTAGGCTGAGGATGTGCTCGCCCGCTCATTAGTTGAGAGATGATGTGATGTGATGAGATGTTCCAGGCTAAGACACCTGTATGGTGGGGACAGCCTGTGATGTGAAGTGATGAGATATTCCAGGCTAGGACACCTGTAGGGTGGAGACAGCCTGCTATGTGATGTGATGAGATGTTCCAAGCTAGGACACATGTACGGTGGGGATAGCTTGTGAAGTGATGTGATGAGATGTTCCAGGCTAGGACACCAGTAGGGTGGGGACAACCTGCGATGTGATGTTCCAGGCTAGGACACCTGTAGGGTGGGGACAACCTGCGATGTGATATGATGAGATATTCTAGGCTAGGACACCTGTAGGGTGGGGACAACCTGCGGTGTGGGTGAGATGATGTTCCAGGAAACAACACCTATAGGGTGAATACAGTCTGAGGTATGGTATTCCAAGCTAGGACACCTGTATAGTGGGGACAGCCTGTGGTGTGATGTGGTAGTGTGTTTCCCCGTGGTTATGACCAGTGTTATCAGAACCGGACCGAACCGCGGCTGAACCGGTGGTTCAGCCGCGACCGCGTGGTCCGCGGTTCGGTCCGGCGAAAAAACCGGCCGGCGGTCAAAACCGCATAAAACCGGTCAAAACCGCGGTTTTATGCGGTTTTGACACCAAAACCGTGAACCGTGAACCGCGGTTCATGGTTTTTGAATTTTTTTTATTTTTTTTATTTTTTTTTTTAAATTTTCTCCTTAAAAAAATTGTGTATATTTGAAATATAAAAATTTATTACTATTTCTATCCTATATATTTCACCGTTTTGGTATATTACTCAGAGTTTGAATGTTATTTTTAATATTTATATTAATATTATTAGTAAAATATGTCTTACTTGATATTATATATAATATTTATATTATTTTAATACTTGACCGGCTTTTACCGGCTTTTACCGGCTTTGACCGCGGTCGAACCCGGTTGAACCCTGAGCGCCTCGAAGACGGTTCGGTACACGGTCCGGTTCTGATAACATTGGTTATGACTTTGGGGTCCATTATTGAGACTCATGTTATGTGTGTTGACTCACCAGGAATTATGAGCGCCTAACGAGTGAGTTCGGCCTGCTCACTCAGTAGAAGATCTATAGAATTCTGTGAGGGGTGGATACGCTAGTCGTGTGGAGACCAATAGATGGGGTCCAAGGTTATAGGTTTGACTATCGAGACTCTGGTGCTTGGTTGAGGAGATCATAGATGAATCTGGTTGACAGTTCGTTGAGGACTGGTTAGGTGGTTACTCCCATGTGGTAGTCAGTTTGGGACTCTAGTGAGTCCGACTCTTGGGTTGGTTGTGATATGTGTGCAGGTTGTCATGAGAGAGTCATAGTCTGGTCGAGGAGTATGGATCTTGATCCAGTTGGAGATCAGTCTGTATACCCGAGGGTGGGTGGACCGCAGTGGATGGGCACATGAGAGAGTTGCCACAGAGTTGGTTAGAGGATGTACTGGAGGCCTGATAGATGTGGGCCCTTGTGTTAGGGGTCGGGCACCCGCTTGCATAGTCATGCATGTAGACATCATAGACATTGATGTGTTCATATGATTATATACAGTGCATGCTTGGTGACATATGATGTGTGTGTTACCCTGACTGGGCATGTAGAGCTCACCCTTTGCCTCACAGGTACTTCATAGAGGAAGGGTCAGCGGGACCCTCAATCGGACATTGGGCGTAGAGTTGCAGCTTTGTATTTGTCATGGTTTCATTTTGTATTTGAGGACATGTTAATATATTTGAGATATGTGTACTTTTCATTAAGTTGGATGAATGTAATAATGAAACGATGTTATTGTTTCCAATTATGATTAATATTTTATTGTTACTATCGGCTAGTGATTTGAGTGTGGGTTGCGGGAGCGGTACTTTCCTTTATTTTTAAAAAAAAAATTATACCCCTGAATTAGTATCAGATCGGTTTTAGGACCTTCTATCAGTTTGACATACTCGTAGTGGGACGGGTTGTTACACTAACATCTATTCTTTTTTTCACAGCCGGGTGATTCTTACAACTTCTTCGACGAATCGACATATAACTCTTCTAATTTGTCCAAAGTAAGTTATTGTTTCAATTCATAGAAATATGTATTGTGAGATTTATATAATTTACATATGTTTTAATGTAATTTTTCAAAATGTTATGCAGTGAGCTGGTGATCTTAGAGATACTAGCGCTTTTCAGCATTGGTGGAATTAATGAAGGGTTATACATTTTCACATGTATTCATTTAAAATAAATGTATTCATTTGCAAGAAAATGTATTCATTTTAATTCTGATGACCTCCTTTGTACTTTATTCAAATTTGTATTTAGTAAAGTAATTTTATGACAATAGTTATATCCAACACTCTCAATGCATCTTATCTGTTCCATGACAAAAAATAAAGCAAAAGTGGATATTTTGAAAAATTGGACTCAACATAGGAGTGCCTAAGAATTATATCTATCGAACAGTGGTTACACTGTTCGAGACGTAGGCTGCAGCTGCACGCAATCGCATGCAGTGGCCAATGGCCCCCTCCCTTCGGGCAAATTTCCTATAAAATGGCCCTCAGATCAGCTGTTCTCCCTCCTAGCAAATCTTCATCTCTTCTCCCTCTCTCAGCCTCTGCCCTCTGAGTGACCCAACCGATCCTCTCTGCCTCTCTGTTTTCTCAGTTTAGCTTAACCATAGCTTAGAGGGAAGCTTTTCAAAAGATTGGATTTTCAGCCCAGGAACTCGAGTGAAGGTAATCGTTGTATTCCTCTTTCGATTCCAGTCGGTTTAGAATCAAGAAAAACTGATTTTGGCCAAGATTTGAGTAAGAAAAACCAGTTTGAAGTTTAAGGAAAACCATAGGACCTCTTGTACCCGTGAGGCTTTGGTTTTAAAAT
The DNA here is from genome assembly GCA_013350335.1 of Chimonanthus salicifolius. Lineage (NCBI taxonomy): Eukaryota > Viridiplantae > Streptophyta > Magnoliopsida > Laurales > Calycanthaceae > Chimonanthus > Chimonanthus salicifolius. The sequence goes on from CM023537.1 coordinate 52,595,174, forward strand.
CCGTTGGCTTACTGAGTTTTAAAGTTTAAAACCCCTCCCTATGGAAAGAGGACTCCAAGAGGAGTCCATCAGACCGGCTAGATGTGGAAACTGAATCCGGGAAACCCACTGTTTCAGGATTCATATTTCATACAGTGTCTGCCGTCATTGTCTGCTGGTGCAGACAGTGGAGGACGACTACCTTCGGACGGTCTGAGGGTTACACCTTTCAGACGGTCCGAGAGGACCCCTCAGACGATCCGATGTGCCCGAGGCTAGCCAGACTCGTCCGGATGTTCCGAGCCGAGTTCGGAAGGACCGAACCCTACTCGGACGATCCGAGACACCTAGACCCACCGAGACCAGTTTTTCAGACTTTTTTGGTTCGGAAGGATCTTCGGACAATCTGAAGTCAAACCCACAGTCCGAGGTCAGTGACTAGTTTAGGCAGTGGTTCGGATGATCCAAAGCCACAGTACCTGGTTCCGAGGCTTGTTCCGAGGGACTCAGTTTTTAGTGTTAAATCTTGTTTGTTTATTGATGATGTGATGGTTATACCCCTTTAATAATTAAAAATGTACTAACCCTCTTCTCTTATTACTATAGTGTATCTACTATTGTATTCACTTCCAGGCCGACCCTATTGGTCGGGCACTGAGTGATTTCACTTTCAGGCCGACGCTATATTTGTCGGGCATTGAGTGAGCTCGAGGCCTTACTCAACATGTCAGATCTGGTCCTATCCAGAAGACAACCGAGAAGTGACCAGAGAATCTAGACCTAATTCAATAAGTCAATCTGGCCATGCCCAGAAGACAATATGAGTTTTGGACTGAGCACCTTTTTATTTACTATACTGTGGATTATTTTAATTTAAAATGGTTAGAAACCAAGTAGGGGACTCAACTCCATTGACCTTGGATATTTTTGGAAAAACAAGTATGATTTTGAAAATACTACTTGTGTGTATGTATTTGATGCTATGTATGTGACTTATAATTGATTGTGCACTTGTTTGTTTGTTTGAACAGAGACTGCGAAACCACACAGTTACGGTGAGGGAACTTAACTTTGCAGTAAGATGTAAACATGTTTTTATTGAGATGAGTCTTGAGCAATGAGTGGTTTCAGATTTGATGAACCCACTCATGTGCCTAGACATGATGCACTGTTGTAAGAAGTGCTTATGGTAATTGTAAAATGCTTATGATGTTGATCATATGAATTATGTAATACTGCTTCCACGTGCCCTTGACTATTGAACCAATATCGGCTATGTGTGTGAGATGGTTTACGTCTACTGGACTATGGGTGTCGATAGTTGCTAACTTGAGGGTATTAGTATCGGCTATGGGAGAGTTGGAGATGTACTTGCAAGGATGTATTTTGACCGTGTCGGAACTTAATACGATGGTCTCAGTGTAGTATGTAGGCGTTACGTTGGATGACAACAATATTAGAAGGAATGATGAATTATGAGAATGATGATGATATTATGCTTATTTGTTACCAAGCATGAGATATTATTACAACTGTTGATTATTTTGCTAACCTGTTGTTTACTTAAAACTGCACTGTTATATTTCTTTCACTAGACTAGTTAGCTCACCCCACTCACCTTTCAGGAGATGAACCCGAGGAGGAGAACCTTCTATATGAAGCTTAGGGTGGATAAGTTGCGGCGTTGCTTTGGAATTCCCATTGAGGGGAATACCCTTGTCTTTGCTTTCTGTTTCTTGGAACTATTTTCTTTTGTAAAGTATCGAGTGTGGTACTTAGTGTTTGTTAATGTCATGTATTAAAAACTACCATGTATCCGTAGTTACTCTGATGATGATTTTGAAATGATAATTCGATGTTTGGAATTATGTGTATTAATGTTTGTATTTATGTCTCTTGGGAGGGACTTATGGTATATGTTTGAATCCACATGTTAGGATCATGTGTGACATTTGGGCCTAATTGTTGATCCGGCCCAGTTAGAATGCTTGAGTGTTGTCTTAGCTTTCAAAAAAAAAATCAGTCTTGTCCCGGGCCCACCTTTCGGGTCTGGGCATGACAGAGTAAATACCATTACTTGATTTTTATAACAAAAATGGACACAATAAGTTCCATTGTCACTCTAGGATCACTTGCAAAACAAAGTGGATGTCGAGAGTGAGAGGTCGAGTAAATACCATTACTTGATTTTTATGACAAAAATGGACATAATAGGTTCCACTTTCACCCTAGGATCAATTGCAAAACAGAGTGGATGTCGAGAGTGAGAGGTCGAGTAAATACCATTTCTTGATTTTTATAACAAAAAGGGACATAACAGGTTCCATTTTCACCCTAGGATCACTTGCAAAGCAAAGTGGATGTCGAGAGTGAGAGGTCGAGTAAATACCATTACTTGATTTTTATGACAAAAATGGACATAATAGGTTCCATTTTCATCCTAGGATCACTTGCAAAACAAAGTGGATGTCGAGAGTGAGAGGTCGAGTAAATATCATTACTTGATTTTTATGTCAAAAATGGATATAATAGGTTCCATTTTCACCCTAGGATCAATTGCAAAGCAAAGTGGATGTCGAGAGTGAGCGGTCGAATAAATATCATTATTTGATTTTGATAACAAAAAGGGACATAATAGGTTCAATTTTCACCTAGGATCAATTGCAAAACAAAGTGGATGTCGAGAGTGAGAGGTTGAGTAAATATCATTACTTGATTTTTATAACAAAAAGGGACATAATATGTCCCATTTTCACCCTAGGATCACTTGCAAAACAAAGTGGATGTCGAGAGTGAGAAGTTGAGTAAATACCATTACTTGATTTTTATAGCAAAAAGGGACATAATAAGTTCCATGTTTAATGACAAACCACTCTTACGTCCCATGTTTAACGACAACACTCTTACGTCCCATGTTTAATGATAAACCACTCTAGGATCACTATGTTTATAACTGGTCCAAGAGTTACAACAAGAGAGAAGCATGCATGAGTTAAACACGAGTTAAACAATACGAGATTAGCCAAATCATACATACCAACCATTCACCATGTTCATTCAAACTTTACATGTTAATATCAAAATATGAAAATTACAAAATTTCTCCCCCTTTTCAGCACATCAAATGAAACAGCTACCCGGAGGCAAAAGTTGGTGCAGATGTAGAAGCAGGTGCATCAACAGGAGTAGGTGCAGAAACAGGTGCTGGTGTAGAAGCAGATGCATCAATAGGTACATGTGTAGAATAAAGAGACTGAGGTCGTTCCAATGGAAGAAGTCCAATCGCACTGTCAATGGGGCAAAAAGGTCGCACTGGAGGAACAAATCTAGTAGGACGAGAAGTGGAGCCAGAAGCTGTATCAAATCCAGTTGGATGAGAAGTGGAGCCATAAGCTGTACCAAATCCAGTCAGACGAGAAGTGGAGCCAGAAACTATACCAAATCCAGTCGAACGAGGAAGAACAAATCCAGTCGGGCGAGGCTGAATGGAGCCAGTAGCTTGAGCTGCTGTTGCAGTTAAGAGTGATCGCATTACACCATTTCCTGTCCTAAAATTGCTCGTACTTCTGTTTTTTGTGCCATAAGTATAGACAATCTCAAAATATATATAACTTGATTATGTATATTATTCAACGTTCCGTCAATCATTTCTTCAAACTTAGCAAATTTCTTATCCGTCTTTTACTTGAAATCCGAAATACTGTCAAGAATAAGCATAGTGTTGATTCCAATATCAGTTTACGGAGGAGTCGGTGCCTCATCATCAGCCTCAACCTCAACTTCAGGTGCCTGAACTACATGCACCTATTCTACTTTAGGAACCCATCGATTGTTTACCTGATTGAGTTTGAATCCCATTTTCTCCAAAATAGACACACTAAATGTATCAGTCTTTTTCGCAATTATTTTGTCTTCAGGGGGAATGGGGATTCCTTTTCGTCCAAACAAGTGAGAAAGAAATAGACCGCATGGAAGACTATATTTTTTTGTTTTACGACAGGCTAGCATGTGATTTGTGATGATGTAGGGCTGAGAGTACAAATCCTCTTTGTACAATGTTGCAGCTTCCAAAGAGATGAAATTGTTGGGGTCAAACGTCTCCGTCTCCTTCACCATCTATATCTTCTCTTTCTTTAGAGCCCTTTTCTATGTAGACTCTTGGTTTTGATCTGATGCCATGTGAAAAAAATGGGGTGTAGATGTTTTTTAAAGGAGAATCGATTGAGGAAATATGAAAGAGAATGGTCTGGAGAAGAAGGAAGGGGTGGGAGAAGGGTGGGGAGGAGAAGGGTTTGAAAAATGTGTTAGTGCGAACGACGGTGGGAGAGGGGAGATGGCATGATCGAACGAATGTGAAAGATGAGAGGTTAGTGTGAATGATTTGGAGAAAAAGGAAATGGTAGATCGAATGATTTGGAGAAGAGAATGGGTTTTATGGTTTCGGTCTTCCAATCGAACGAAAAAAATGGGAGAAAATTTTGTTCGTTCAATTATATATATAAATATAAGATCGTTCGGACTATCCTCTGTGATCGTCCGATTGTTCTTATACTTGTATATAATTGTTGATTGATACCCTATGATCGTCTGATCGAACTATTAACTAAGAGGTTGATTGTAATATTTTCGACCTCTCAGTTAAAATCGTTCGGACAATCATAAAGGATCAATCGAACGATTATATAAATGAAGTGTTTGTTCAATCGAACGATTATATACGTATAAAATCGATCGGACGAACGAAAAATGAACTATTTGTTCATTCGGACAAAAGAAAATAGAATGGCAAAATAGTAAATTTATACTTAAAAATTAAAAAAAAAGCGGTGTCTGCTGGCAGGAAAATGTGGTATCTATATGGCCAACTTAAATTAGATCAAATTTACTAATTTTCCTACCCAAGTTGACTCAACATGAATAATGTAAATGTGTTAATCAAATCTATATGTAAGACGATTTGCTCATTTATTTAATGAGCTAAACAAATCCAAGTACTTGAGAGAGGTTAACCTTCCAATTTATCAAATTTAAATTTTATTAATATTAAATCGATCGATCTATCGATTTACTCTCTTATAGCTATTTTTTTTTTTGTAAGACCACATTGACTAAATAATATATATTTTTTCTCTCTGAGAAATTGGATTCGAACAATTGATTTTTCAATATTTTATTAATTTTATTCTTATATTAAAAATCATCTCCTCATAAAATAAAATCAGTAAACTTATCAACAAATCACTAAATCCAAATAATGCCCCGCTTCACAAGAGCAACGGGAGCATAAGGGAATCACGACAACTTTTCAGTTTACCTCCGCAGTTCGCACACAACTTCAACATATTAATATTCCAGAAATACCCTTGGATGGCGAAGGCTCCATTATTCCGAGAATGCCCCCTACAGAAATGACCCCGCGCGCCACTCGACATAAATAAAATAGTAAGAACCGTCGACCAAATCCCTTCTTCTTCTCCTTTTGGCGTTTTACCTTTCACGACAGGCATCACACTACGCGCGACCATTTCCCCCTCTTTTCCCCCTTCTCTCCTCCCTTCTTTCAAAACCCTAGAAACCAGAATACTTCCACTTTCCATATTTCTCCTTCCTCAGGAATTCGATTTTCTTAATTCTGTTTTCCAAATCCATCCTACGATCTTCTTTTCTCCTCTTCCTCCTTGATGGTGAAAAGTCCGTCGAAATTCGGGTCTATCCTGTCTATGGAGTGGAATACTTGTTGAATTTGAGTAGATTCTACCCGCCAATTTTCTCTTGGCATCGGTATGCTTCTGCTTTATTCTCACATATTTTCTTGCAATGAGAATGATGTTTTCTAGATCTGGAGTTGCAATTCCTCTTCCATTATCATGTATCTTCTTCTTCTTCTTCTAAATTTAAGTTTCTTATTGCGATAAATAAGGATTCTTTTTTGCTTTTCAAATTTGTTTTTAGTTTTTCGTTATGCCATTTTGTACTGGGTATCAGCTGATGCTTGTGAATGCTGATGAAAATACATAGTGCTGGGAATTAATTGTATCAGGTTGTTGACATGTGCAGTTGAATTGGGCTGATATGAATGGAATTTGGATTGAACTGGCAAGTTATGCATTAGTTGAGCTTGTTTAAAAGGACCTAGGTTATCTGGGTATGATGAGGGCGGTGTTGTGGCACTTATGCTTGATAAAGTGTCACTATGAAACCGATTTCTAACTTGTCTGGGTGGCACAGCTGTTGACTACTGTGGGAGGTTGGTTGATTTGCCTGCTCTTTTGGGCAGGCAGCAGCTTTTTTCAAATATTGTTTGGTGGCTACTCCATCCACCACTTGATTCATGCTTGTTTTGGCAATGCATTGTCTTTTATTCTAGAGAGGAGGGGGGGGGGGGGGGGGGGCACAAGAATGGGTCCTTGTCAGCACCTCACATTCTGAGAGTGAAATTGTATGCAAGTGCATTCCTTGCAATGGCAATCTTTAGCTGTAAAACTCTCAGCCCTTTCTATCTTGTTCAACCTCGTTTTACTCTCCTTGAGACTTGATCTGATATACCAATATTACTAAATAAATCTGTACTGTTGTGATTATAACAATACGTCAATACGAGTACCTCAAACTGCTTTCTGTACTGTTTGTATTCCTCGAAGTATTTCAAACTGTTGTTATGGATAAACTCTGAGCCCTTTCTATCTTGTTCAACCTCGTTTTACTCTCTTTGTGACTTGATCTGATATACGAATATTACTAAATAAGTCTGTACTGTTGTGATTATAACAATACGTGTACCTCAAACTGCTTTCTGTACTGTTTGGATTCATCAAAGTCTTTCAAACTGTTGTAATGGATATATCTTTCTCAATTCTGTTGTTACCTTGTTCATATACCTTCTGGTACCGGCGCTATTATTTTAAATTGTTCATGTTGTATCTTCTGGCAATGCACAGTGTTTCCACATTAATGGTTGGTTTAAGTTTTAGGATCTCGGTAAATTGACAAATTCAGGCTATCATCTTTTTTTTCTCTTTGATGTGACTGAAGTGATGCAACACACTTATTGAGGAACTTGTAGATTGGCTGTAGAGGGCTCATTATAGAATAGCCCAGCAATAAACCTTTCCAAATCATAAAAGGAGCATGAACTAGAGATAGATGATCAAATAGGGCTTATTGTACTAAAATGCATAGGTAGGGTTGAAATAACCTAAGAGTTGCTCATGCCCATGCTCACTATATGCCAAACACACTTCAAATATGGGTAGATTTGCTTTGAAGTCAATAAAAACTGATTTATCCAAAAGATATGGCTGTTTATCCACTCTATGTATTTTATATGCATAATGGCTAAAGTCCAACCCTTGAAATTATCATTATCACCATTAAAGTTTTTTCCCCATTTCTTTGGTTTCCACCTTTTGTGTTCTACTTTTCCACTCAATCTTATTCACGATCATGTTTTTCCTTCTTTTTTACATGATTCATAATCATGTTTTCTATCACCCCAAGTTCTGTTATATCCTTTTCTTACCACCTCAATCCATTTCTTTAATGGCCTTCTTTTATCTAAAAATCTTTTTTCTTGTATTCCTTTCACTCTTCATACTGGGCTTGTTTTTGGTCTTCTAAAAATGTGCCCAAACCTTTTTAAACAACATTCCCTCACCTTTTCTTCTATTGAGCCAACTTTTTAGCTTTCTTTAATGCACACATTTCTAATTCTTTATTTAATTGTTATGCCACACAACCATCTTGTCTCTCAGCATATACATCCTCATTGTTTTTACTTTATTACTTGTCCTTTCTTTATTGCCCAATGTTTTGCTCCATGTAACATTTTAGTCAACAATCAACTCTTGTCTTATTGAAATGCTACTCTAATTAACGTGATAATCTTCTACTAGATAGTAATTTACTAGCTTGTTCACACTTGCCCACCATAACTAACTAAAACCTATTTGGTGTAATATCCACTGAAGAGCTATGTAATCTGGTTGAAATTTTGAAAAGGGATGATGCAGAGGCTGTCATTCAGTGGCTTACTATAGGGTGCAGGACTAAAATGAAAAGAGAAAAGGAAGGAGTAAGAGTTAGCTATTGGTGTAGGAGTATTAGGGTTTTAAATTTGTAAGGAGAATGCCATCCATTAAGGGGAGGGGGTTGTATAGTATTGTCATTTTTTTTTTTGTATTTTATTTTTAACAAAATTTCCTAACCGTTCAAAAAAAAAAAAAAAAAAAAATCTGACTCCCCATTGTCCCATAGTTGCACCTCAGTATCAAAATATGACATCATGCAATGTTAAGTCATTTTCAATTCTAAGTAGGTTATCTTCTTTACTCTCAAGCAACTTCACTTATGTTGCATATATTCCATCTTTGGCATACTCATTTTTAAATTGTTTACTTTCCTCTCATTTCATCATTAGCTCTTTTTTTTTTTTTTAAAATGAGATTTTATCATTCGCCCTTGAAATCATCTGGGCCTTTAACCCAACCAATGCAATGCTCCAAATGTTTAATTTGTTCCATCAATTGCTCAACTACTTCAGTGCCCCATCACTATGTAAATAACTTTTTAAATCAAATAATAATAAAATAAACAACTATAAGTAACAATAAAAAAATCTATATAATTGTAAGCACGGGTTGTCCCTACCATTTACCCAATATGTGTGACAATGGTTTATTTAGAATGACATGGGTCATGGACTCGTGGGTAAGAAAACAAAAGGGGAAGTCAAAAGAGTCCAAAAATGGAAACCACCTTTGGAGGGAATCATGAAACATAATGGGGATAGGGTGGCAAGGGGAAAATTGGACCCAACAAGGGTGGGGGAGTGATGTAAAGGCATTTAGGGAAGTAGCTGAAATGTTACTGCTCTCCTTTGATACATTGGGTTTAAATACTCCATTGAGGCAAAATTGTGGGCTATTAGGCAATAACTTTGTCTTTGGGGTCGGTAGTGGGAGGGGGAGCTAATTATTGATGAAGATTTTGCTAACACTATTGCTCGGGCTTTTGGTAAGAAGAGTGATTTGTGGATACTTAGGCACATTCCTAGAGGCATCACTAGCTTTTTGAAGCGCTAGAGGTGTGATATTCAATTGTGTTAGTTGATCACCGAATAAGGTGGTAGACTTTTTGGCTTAGTTAGGGTGGATAAAAAGGAAGTTTTTGTGGGTTATTTGTTATATATGGGCTGATCTTTGATTATTATTATTATTATTTGTATTTGAGGATAGTATATACCAACGTTGTGAAAATCGAATCGTACCGTAAATCGTTAATACATCTTGAATAGCAAGACGTGTATTGTAAATCGTAGAATTGTAAGATTCATAAGTGTTTTTCTTTAAAAATATTTAATGTATGAAATAACGTAAAATATATATAAAATGTAATAACATGAGCAATTCTCCAACTTTCTTTCAATATTAAGTGAATTCTATATAATTAGTTCATTGGAGCTAAAATTTCAATGCTCTAACTTCTAAAAGTATAAGACTATTATATAATCCAACTATACTGTAAAAAGTCAATAATGAATTAAAAAAATCCTCAAAAAATTGAAAGATCTTAAATGCTCGTCAACTCAAGCCTTAAAAACCATTAAAACGAAATGTTTCATGCCTTCACACTCCTAATAACTCCATAATTTTATTATTTATACGAATCGTAGGATTTTTTTATAGATATGAATCGTTTCTCTTAACATATTGTATGAATCATAAGATACGAATCGTGTATCGTAAGATTTTAACAACCATGGTATATACTCTTATACTGTCTCTCTTTTGTAAAATTTTGTTTTATTCTATAGGATACTTTTTCAAAAAATTTAGAACCACATGGGCCATGAGCCATTTTTTGTGAACCGATGCACATGGTTGCTATCCATTAGATGTAGGGATGGGAATTTAGCCAGAAAGCCCAAAGTGCCCTATCTGAAAAATGGGCATGAGCATAATTTTCAGCCTGATTCATAATCGGGCCGAGCTTGAGCAAAAGTTTAAAGCATGATAAAAATTTGGGCTGGGCCTGGGCTTTTGTATGCTCAAGCCCGAATCCCGAAAGTCTGGCCCGATTGATTAAGCTCATTAGGAATGTTCTTTATCTTTCTTTTTTTTTTTGAAAATTAATGTTCTTTATCTTTCTTCACATGGTTTATTAGGTTTTCCTCTCCCATACTCATTGGCAGTGTTATCAGAACCGGGACCGAACCGGTTCAGCTGCGACCACGTGGTCTGCGGTTCGGTCCAGGTAAAAAATCGGCCTTGGGTCAAAACCGCATAAAAACCGGTCAGACCCGCGGTTTTGACATAAAAATCGGGAACCGTGAACCTCGGTTCAGAAATTTAAAATTTTTTTAATTTTTTTTTAATTTTCCTCTTAAAAAATGTGTATATTTGAAATATAAATGTTTGTTACTATTTCTATACCATATATTTCACCGTTTTGATATATTACTCAGAGTTTGAATGTTATTTTTAATATTTATATTAATGTTATTGGTAAAATATGTCTTATTTAATATTATATCTAATATTTATGTTAGTTTAATACTTGACCGGCTTTGACCGCGGTCGAACCCGGTTGAACCCTAATCTCCTCGAAGACGGTTCGTTAGACGGTCCGGTTCTGATAACATTGCTCATTGGCCTAGCAAAAACTGCATTGAAAGTTGCAGTTTCGAACACCAGCACATAACAACTTTTTAAGTGAGGGTATTTATTGTTAGTTATTTTTGTGATTTACATTAATCTTTCAATTAATTGATATAAAATAGATAAAATCTACGTAATTTCTGTGTTAAAGACATACAGTGATAAAAAGATTTTGAGAATTTTTTTTAATGTAAATATTATATATTTAAAAATAGGATATAAAATTCAATGAATAATGATAGTTAAATCTTCAAAGCTCATGATCATAAGGCTAAAATAATTGTATAGGGATGGATTTTTAAATTACTCTTTTTAATATCGTTGTCCATACATCTCACCAAAAAAATATAATTAAATTATTAAATTTTTTGAAAATTAAATAATATTAGATAGTCTCTTATTAAAAAGCTCTATTAACCTTTAGAGGGTAGGATCCCCACTCAAGCGATACTACTGTAAATTTTTTCAGTTATTGATATTTCCTCATTTATTAGAAAAAGAGACGTTGCTGTAAAAGGTGTAAGATAATTATTAGGATAGTTTATTTTAAAGTCCGAGGTATATTTAATCATTTTAACATCGATTTAAGGTCCAAAAGTTTAATTGCTTGATAATATATATGTTAAATTCAATGGTTAAGATCGCTCAAAGATGTTTTGAATTATTTTTAAAAATTTAAAGTGAATAAAATGTATGTAGTCTTAGTTCAATATTAGACCCAAGTCTCATGTATTAAAAATATATTTTCTTACATGTAATAACTCCAAAAAAAACTTGATGTACTCTCACCTCACCCATCTCCAGGAAAACTCTTTACAAGCAATGGGCCAAAACTGTAACTGTTTTCTTTTTCATTTTGAAATTCTTATACGTTTCACTGACTTTAAAAGGACAACCTAACTATTATTTGCTTATTCTATCGTCTCCACGAAACTTTCTGGAGGTCTCTCACATCCATCTCCTTCATCATCTCTTCTGTCTGGCCCCCCCCCCCCCCCCCCCCCCCCCCCCCCCGCCTCCCCCCAATCCTCCCCCCCCCCCCTCCCCCCCCTACCTAGATACACGTTTCTCTTCTCACTTTCCTTTTTTTTTTTTTCCAACCTTTTGAATTTGTTTCCTTTTTTCCTAGCCATTTTTTGCCCTTGCTTCTCTTGGTCTTGATTTTTTCCTTCTATAATTTTTTTGCTTCAACTTCTATTTTTCACACCCTTGTTTCTTTATTTTGAATTTTTATAATTTTTTTTTTTGTTTCATTGTGAAATGTAATTTTAAGTAAAAACTTTTATTAAAAAAATACCTTTTTCGGACTTCCATTCGGGCACAGGCTTTCCCATCCTTAATTAGATGGGTGGGGTCCTTTTGGATGCTTTGTTGCTATCAATTGACTATTGTCACCACAATATCGTCCCCCTTGAGTAGGTCCACATTCTTTTTTGAAACAATAACAAAAGATAATTCATTAATATAAAGACAACCGAGTACAATAACACAGTACAAGACAACTCTATTGTGTAGACACCATGTAATTGTAAAAAAAACACCTCAAGAATACACCATGATAAAAATCAAATAGTGGACTCATATCTCCCCACCCTGGCACTGGCAAAAAATTCTGCCGTTCCATCAGCCAAGTGTCTTGCATGTTAATAGATGTGATAGTACACTTGTAATTCATTTGATTATACTACAATTAGGTTAGATGATTTCCAATCAGTTCTTTGGTTGAGTAGACATGGACGCCTTATGTGCTTTCTTGGTCTATGTTGTGTTTTAAGTTATTAGATATTCTCATTCTAAGGCTAGCAAATTTACTGATCTAGTCATTTCTTTTTACTTGAATATCATTGTGTAGGAGTCAATTACTTAAAATGAGGTATGAAATATGACAATAATGGAAGGGAAGCAGAAGGAAACAAAAGATGGAGAAGGTGATAAGGAGATGCTAGATGAAAAGGTGAATAAAGACAAAAACAACTCCGATGAGATGGAGATACAACAAAAGGAAATGGAAGATGAAGAAAGCAACTCTGTCGAGATGGAGGAACAAAAACATGAAGCAGATGTAGGAAGTGATTCTATTGATATGGATGAAGAACAAAAGGAAGCAGAAAGCGCTAACACAGAAGATGTAGAAAGTGACCCTGATGATTCATTTATTGATGATTCTGATGAAAACGAGCCTTCCCGATCTGATAGTTGTAATGCATCCATTAATGAGGTCAGTTTGACTTAATCTCTTTTTCCTACCATTTTTTTAAAAAATGATATAGCCATTTTATTTTGTTCTCTCTCTCTCAAGAAAAGGGGAGATATATAGCTATGTTAACTACATTGAGGTTTTTCCACTTCCTAATGTTGGCATGCTTTTTTTAAATGGTGATGTTTTTTTATTGTTCTAAAATATGAAATGGATAATAAAGAATACACCATTAATATCTTTAAAAAAACACCATTAATGATAAGGAACACAAATGACAAATTTAACAACTACAAAGGAACCAAAAGGACAACATAATACAATGAGATAATTCATACAACTCTTTTCCTTAGCTAAAGAATTATTTGGGTCTTTAATTGTTCTTTAGGCATACATTTAAATGTAACATCCTTTTCTAATCTCATAAATCTAATCAAACATCATTTGAAAAACAACTTTATCATCATCATTGTCATCATAAAAGCCTTTGTTCTTTCTATTTCGGGTGACTTCCAAGTATTGGTATTCGACTAAAAAAATCCCTTGATCAATTCAATTATATTGAATGGCTCTATCTTTTGTTAATGCTTGAACTAACTTCACCTAAGGCCCTCTACAACTTTTTGAAAGAGCCACAACCTCGGTCTTATTAGCCTTGCATCAAATGGACTAGAAAAGAAGGAAAAAGAAAACTCTTGCTCTCATCATCCCTCGTGGTACTTTAATCTTGGCCTTGTTGGATTACATCCAAAGAATGAGAAAAAGAGGCAAGCATTGTGCTTTCAGAGCAAAAAGGCCAAGATTGTAGTGTGTTGGGAGTCTTGTCCTAAAATGTCATCAAATTCAACATTGATAGCACCAAAAGGAAGGGGAGCGGGGGGAGCAATTTGCATAATGTAACGATGGAAGTTAAAGCTTTCTTTGTGGTCTTAGTGGTGGGAAGGATAGAATTTAATGAGGTAGAACTTCTTGTTGTCAAGGAGGCTTTTGATATTTTCAAGGAATTCTTTTGAGGCAATCTCATCATAGAGAGGGACTCTATGAATACTATTCATTGGGTAGAAGGATTAAAAAAGCTCCATGGAAATTTTGAGTAGATGTGTAAGTTGGGCTGGCCAAGTTGGGACCCTAAGTAATTTTGGGCTAGGACCCGAATTACAACCTGTGCTTAGATCGGGCCTAATCAGGCCCTAATTATTTGAATTTGGGCATGGGCCCTTACAAATAAATAAGGCCCATATGGGCCGAGCCTTCACTCTAGTTAGTTGAAAATCAATTACTACCAGTCCGTACTTAAGTCAAAATTCACTAATTACAATTCTTTTCTTCCAGAGGGTTGGTGAGATTAGTTTTAAGTTTTGGACTTATAATGTTGATTTAATACGTAACTAAGTTAAGGTTTTTAATTGCTTCATCATATATTAATGTCATATTTATTTAATATAATGTAATGCCCCACCCTCTAACCACCATCATCAGAGTGATAATAGAGATATTTGGGTAGAGAGAGGGGCGAGCTCCATGACGTGAGCCGAGTCCGAGTCCGAAGACTCGAGCCTCGACTTGCCCAACTAGTGTGCATTATAATTTTTGCACACACTAACATAATCCTGCGGAAGATTTATGAACATTTCATAACATCGCATGAATAGTCAACATACATTCCATAGCAGACAAGGGCGTTCCCACTAATGATTACATTGAGTCAAATACAAACAAAGTACAAAAGAGGTATAATATTACAAATCTCATATTTGAATATCATTATACAACTTCAATATCCTCACAACTCTCAAAACATAAAAGATCTAAATCATCTAAGCTTTCCACTTGGTTCTTCACTTCGTCCATATCCGGCCATCCCTTGGCTCGATCTCAATTATGTACCTTGAACCTGCATACACTCTAATGGGGAAATTTATGGGCTTAGTCAACGCGTCCAGTAGGAATTCCAATCATAAAGGTACACTGATGAACATTATAGAAAACTATACTTTTACTTACATATTCGATTCCAAAATCATATTTTATCATTAAAAGTATCATATACCTTTCTATCTTCTACATGGTTGTAAAATCCCTCAATCAAATCATACTTTATTCTCACATTTGAAATTCATATCTTTTCCTCATGAAAATATCAAACTTAATATTCTTCATCAAAACATCATCATCTTAGGAAAACTTCATATTACAAGTATCATTTCAAAACTTCATTTCATAAGCTCATTCTTATAATGATATCAAAATCAAAACACATATTGAAATAATACTTACATCTTTATTTCCAACTTCTATACTCAATTCATATAAAATACTCATTAATATGCAATGTGCTCATGCCATGGGTGCCATGATCTATGTATGCTCTCATCATGCCCCATGCCTAGGTGTTTCCTAGACTCATTTACAACCACTGGGAATACTACATTCCCATATTCTTATTTCAAGTTACACCTTGGGGTATCATACCCATACCATCAACTCAACCGGATTCACCAGGGAGTGTTATATTCATATCTACTATCATTCAGATTCTTACATTTTTACATATTGACATATATAGTCGTATAAATTTCAGTCACAATACCAAGGTCTGTTCCGGACTGCTCACCCCCTTGGTCTCATCATCTGTGACTGCCACCATTCCCAGTTACGACATTAAGGTCTGTCCAGAACTGCTCAGCCCATTGATTCGTCAACTGTAATGTCCATACCATTCATCTCATTACTCAACACTTAAACTGGACCAATGTTCCTCTATTCTATCAACAGTCTTCCCATCCCTAACCATACACCTGAGGATGGATGCAAATGACCATACCATGCATGTCGATGCATTCTTTATCATGCTACTTCTACTCATGTATGTTTCATGCTCTTATTCTCTTTTTAAAAATATAATAATAATTCATAAACCCAAACTATCTCAAGATACATATCCGTAATTCATAAACCCAAACTATCTCAAGATACATATCCGTAATTCATAAACCCAAACTATCTCAAGATACATATCCATAATTCATAAACCCAAACTATCTCAAGATACATATCCATAAATCATAAACCCAAACTATCTCAAGATACATATCCATATTTTCATTAAATACCAAAGCATTTGAACACATCAAATTCACTTGATAATTTATTCATACCGTACATATATACTATCGTTCATAATTCCATTTCAACACTTCATAATGGAAATCTACGACGTTTTCATAATCATACAGTCTTAAGTATGAAATCAAATTATTATTTATCATAAAACAATCAGTACATAGTTCACCCCATAGTGTTTCAACAAAGTAGGAAAACCTACTTGATCGGAGATAATCGGTGCCGAGGATTGATCCTTGGACTTGCTTGTACAAATTGGAGTCGCTCCCCGATTCCTTGTTATTCACATGCATCAAAGATGTAAATTTCTAGTCATTAGAATGTATAATCCCTTAATCTCATTTCACACCTTGGGGTATTATACCCCATGTCATCATTTTATCCTAGAGGTGTAGCATTCCTCACCTTGAGGTTTATGTTAATCCGGGTTGTCCTTTTGGGTCATACCGCTTCGGTTTCGGGGTTTAAAGACTCTAATCACAATTAAACACAATAATAATAAACATGAGTGCTTTGATTGAGCCTCAAATACACTTAAAACACAAAAGTCCCAAATTTAGACCTAACAATTTACCCTAATTCGGGCCAATTCACCAAACCCATGAGAAATCCCCAAATTTCCCTAACAATGAACCTTAAAATCGACATTGCACCCTTTTTCCCAAATTACATGCCTCCCAAAGGATACCAAAACCCATTTATAACCAAGTCTATAGGCATGAAATGCCCACATTTTCGGAATCCCCAAAATTACTCCATGCATCTATCCCCAATAAGGCCCCAATAGCTATTCTACACTTCTATCCCATGATTTCTGACAAAAACCCCTTAATCTAGGGTAAAAAGAGAAGAAAGGTTGAAGAAATTACCTTAAGGGGAAACGAATCCGTACAAAATAGAGCTTAGAGCGAGACCAATCCGAAAATCACACATAAAATGGGCCAAATTGGGTGAAGGAGTGAAGGAGAGGAGGGAGAAGAAGGAAGGGAACCCATGGGAGAGGCACCACCGATTGGAAAGAGTGAATAAGAAAGAGAGAGAGAGAGAGACCACCGTATGAGAGATGAGGGAGTGAGGAGAGGAAAAAGTTAAAAGCTTTTTCCCTCTTTTGCTTTTGGTTTGTGTATTCAACAAGCAAGGGTGAGGTGGAGGGCTTGGATTGGCCAAAAGTGGAGGTGAAGTGGTCCTTGCATTTAATGCAAAGGTGGGGTGGTTAGAGGTCACATCTTGCCATGTGGCATGCCACCTCATCTTATTCTACCACGTCATCGCTTATGTGCCACACCCGCCATGTCATCAATTAATTTACATTAATTATATTCCACTCCATTTTCAAAATTATTTAATTCAATTCCCACTTAATTTGGCCCCTCTTAAATCTCACTCAATTTCTCCATCATCCATCTAATTTCATATCTTAGTTTCTTATTTCTTTCCTCTTTTTACTTAATACATAGTATTAGTCCTATTCATTTCTCATCATCAAGGGAAAGCCACACTGATTTATGATTTTAAAATTCTGGGGTATTACATATAATATAATTACAATGATACGATATATAATACAAGGTCAAAAAGTTGAAGATTTTTCCCCTTTGTATTTAATTTTCATTTGTCATATAAGAAGATAACCGTAGAGATTGAAAGTAGACTTGTTGACCTACAAATGAGCTAAATTTCATCCCAAATCTCAACGTGTAACTACATGATCTTAATGGTCGACTCTTAAGCTCAAGTGGATACACAATTACACATTGAGTTTGGGGATAGAATTTGGTCAAATCGTAACTAATCAAGTCTACTTTCGATTCGTATGGATATACCGAAAATTTAGAAATAAGGGAGAAATGGATTAAATGCGACCCATGCTATAACGAGCTGGGTTTAATTTGAGTTTATTTTATATTTCGGTCCTTGGGTCGGCCTTTAGGGTCAGGTCAGGCTCTAAGGACATTAGGCCCGAAACTGGTCTGAATTAAATTTGAGTCATGACTTTTGAGCATGATAATGGTTATGGGCTTGGGCCTAGGCCCGAATGGACCCAAGTACCATTTTTTAGGTTGGCGCAACCCAACTTGCACCCCTAGTTTCGAGATATCTTCGAAGAGATTAGGGATCTAAAGACTTGCTTCGATGTCTCCTCATGAATGGTTTGGCATATTTTCTCGTGAAGAATGGCATTTAGAGGAGTTCTACCATTGTTGATTTTTCTTTTGATTAGTATTGTATGTAGCTATTTTGTCATTGGCATTCTTGTGGTGTCTTTCATCTCAAATGCCCTCTAGTTGCATCTTGTACATATTCGTCTATTTTTTTTAGATGTTCTCATAATCCTTCTGGAACCATATCCCTAATTTCATTTGACTTGTGTCTAATGGACAAAAAAAGAGAGGCACAATCCTACCCTTGGCATCCTTTGTGGCACTGTTGAATCCAAGGTTGTCGAAATCGTGCGATTCACGAGTAGAATCGCACGATTTGTATCGAATCGGAAGGTGTTAAGGTTCGAATCAGTATAAAATCAAAATTAAATAAAAAAAATACGTTTTTTCCTACAATCGCGAATCGTGCGATTCGAGTCGCACGAATCGCAAACACAAAGAAAATGCCGTTGTGTGTTTTTTTTTTTTTTTTTAAATGAAAATATTAAAATATTAACATCCTCTCGACATTCGAACCGAAGGAAAGAAAAGACCTTTACCTACCCACCTCTTCCATCTCTTGAGCTACACGAAATGAAAACTCTTCAGCTCTCCTCTCTGTCTGGGTGCTCCTTGCTGCTGCTTCTCCATCTTCTCGTTGTTGCTGCTTCTCCTTGTTCATTGCTGCTGCTTCTCCTTGCTCGTTGCTGCTGCTTCTCCAAGCTTTCCTTCCCAACCCATTCGCAGGTGCAAGGTATGTCTGTATTTGCCTTTCTTCTTTTCTTCATCTTCTTCCTTTTTTCGTTTTTCTATTCTTTTTCTCTTCTTCTTCTTCCTCTGTTTCCGCCTTTTGAAACTTATTCTCTTTTTCTTCTTTTTGTTTCTTCCCTCTTCTTTCTTCTTCTTCTTCTTCCTCCGTCTTCCTCCTCTCAGAACTTCTTCTTTTCTTCTTCATCCGCCTCTCTTAACTTTTTCTCTTATTTCTTTTTTCATTGCTCCCTTTTTTTACTTTCGTTTTGGCTATGTATAATCGGTAGACCTATTATCTTTAATGAAATAAGCTAATAAAGAATTCTCTTTAAGTTACCGGTCTTTTCTTTCCTTTTTACTTTCATTTTGCCTAAGTTAAATCTGGTGAAGACTGTACAGTGTACAGCATACACCATACAGCCCTTTCTTGCTTTACAAAATAATATTATATAAAATTTATAATATCTGTGATAGTATAACACAGTATTGTATACAGTAAGCCACTAAGCCCTTTCTTGCTTTACAAAACAATATAATATAAAATTGATATTATATATGATAGTATAATACAATATTATATAACTGTAATAGTGTAATGTAATCATTTTACAATTTACACCATACAGTTATATAACTGTATTTATTCCTCAGATCATTTACTATTATATAATATTATATTATTTACATAAATGATTAAAATGATTGTATTATATAAAACTGTATACTGTAATGTAATCATTTTACTGTGTCTGTATTTTACTATTATGTATTATGTAATATTGTATTATTTACATAATATTGTATTTATATTTAAATCTCATATTATTATTTTTTGTCTTTTTGTGGTTGATTATTTCCTTTGGATGATAAATGGATGTGGCCTTGACTATATATTTACTTATATATTATGAGGAATTGAACAAAACGTTATGAATCTTACGATTCTACGATTTACGATTCACGATTCACGGTTCACACCCCTAGACCGATTTACGATACGATTCGATTTTGACAACTTTGGTTGAATCAATCCATGTGGTACTGTGTGCTACGTAAGCACGTACCAATGAACTCTCCCTTAGATCAACGTGTCAAATCTCATGGCTAACTCTTATGACACACATAAGAGGGAACCGTTTTTCACCAATGGATAATTGTAGAGGATGTTTTGCCTTTGCTTGGGTGCCCCTGTGAACTCTTAATTTTGAAGATTCTCTCATCCTTTCATGCCATTACCATGTTCCCTCGTATAGCATGTATTGAGTTCTCACTCTTTTTTCTCCATTTAGTCAACCAACCTTTGTTTGTGTTCCCAAACATTAATTGTACATCAACATCAAATAGCTTTCTTACCATGGTGCTATCCAAAGCCATAAGACTCTTCTTCGTGTAGTGCTCTATCCTTGTTGAAGGTGTTGCCACCATGCATTGATAACCCTGTCATGAGTCTAGTGAATGTTGTGAAAATTGATTCCTATCATAAATTTAATATATGGATTAACATGCAACATATCTTAAAAGTGACAATATGAGCAATTCTTCAATTTTCTTTCAATATTAAGTGAATATTACGTGGCTATTTCATTGGAGTCCAAATTTTAGAGCTTCGACTTCCAAAAGTATAATACTAGTATGTACTCCATCCTTAGAGGTCAATTATTGGATGATGGCTAGTCAAATGGCAAACAAATTATGTACATAATTAAATGAAATTCAAAGTGTCTTTCTGTGGAATGAGGGATGACAAAGATGGGAGTATTGGCTTTGAAGGTGGGTTGGAAAAGGGGAGGGGGGGTAGAGAGAATCAATTAGTGTTTGTGAACAAGTGGAAGGTGTGATGTTGACCAATGGAAGCCCTAATCCTTTATCAAAAGGGGTACAAAAGCTCATCATGGATAGGGGCTTGGCTGGTTCTAGTACCACTGGTAAGCATTGATTGAGGGTTCCAACCCTTCGACAGAGAAACTTTTGCACCCAGGTCTCTTTGTCAACTCTTTGGGGTCAGAGAAATAGTAGAGGTGAGGGCTCTTCTTTGGATTCGAATTGGAGTATATTACAAATCCTAGAAATGAGGGTGGCTAAGGAATCGAAGGCTTGCAAATCTAGAATTAAGCCTATAGTGAGCTTAACATGGAATTTTACTTTAGTAAAATCTATGGTGGGTTAAATAATTGAGAGGTGCATATAAAAAGGGGAAAGTGTTTTTTTTTTTTTTTTCATTTTTAAAATTTTAACTGAACTAGAAAGGGAGATTCAAAGCTTTGGAAAAACATATTAAATTGTAAAGAAATTGTTCATGATAATCAAGCTCGGTCATAGGGAAGGAAAATTAACATTTGGGGATAAGTGGGTAGCAGATCTTCATAGATTGAAATTTAAGGAGGTTAACGATCCTAAATGCAAACAAGATTTGAGGATAGTGGATCACATAATGATAATGGAACAAAATGGAAGGCCCTAATGGAATAGTAGTCTCATCAATCATATTTGGGAGGATTACATTGCTAGAAAAATTCTAGGCTCGCCAACCTTTCAATTTTTTTTTCTAGGCTTGCCATTGGTGAGGGAGACAAAAGATGCTGGAGAGACTACACAAATGGTCAATGCAAAGTTGATGGAAGCATGCTTATGTGATGGAGGAGAGAAAAGAAAAAATATCGAGTGGAAGTCTTAGTTTGTCGGTTGTTTCTATTTGTTTGCTGTTTTGTAGTAAGGGCCGTGGGGACAAACCAAAAACCTATAGGGCCTGGTCCTAAACTGTCATGGTACCTGTCCTACTAGCTCCTATTTTATGCTGATTTTATTTTTAAAAATAGAAAGGAAAAAAAATAGATGATTCTATTACAAAAATATTAAATGCGTAGGACTTTTCAAAAACAAAAAATATTAAATGCTTAGGTAGTGTTGCAAATGGGCCAAGCCAAGTCATTTCTAAGCTCAGCCTTTTAAAGTTTAGCTCAATCTAGCATAGCCTACTTTGTCTAAGAAGGCTTTGTCCTATGTGGGCCTAAGCCCATAGGTAAATGCTTGAGCTTAGCTTGATTAATCCCACGTCTAAATCTCTCTCTGTCTCTCTCTCTCTATTGATATCTTTGTCCTATGTGGGCCTAAGCCCATAGGTAAACACTTGAGCTTAGCTTGATTAATTCCACATCTAAATCTCTCTCTCTCTCTCTCTCTCTCTATCTATGTCTGTATCTCACCATGTCTATCTATCTACCTTACATATCTCCTATTTATCTATTGTTCTATCTCTAACTCTTTTATCCTCCATTAAATGTTTTGGGTCTCTCCTTAATCACTACATTATTTTTCTCATCTTTTGATGTTTGTAATGCATTTGGAACAATGATTAAAATTGTTTTGCATGGGAATCTTATCGTTGAAATGACTCAAACTTGTATTCAAGTCTTATGTATGTTTAGCAATTTGGCATATGACACAAGTATGGTACAAAAAACTTTCGAGTATGATTTAGTTTTCTCTTTAAAGATATTGTTAAAAATTTCACCACGAAAAAAAAAAAAATCACTAAAAAGTTGGGAATGGATGCATAAGGGTATGATAAAGTCTTTCTTGAAAAGTTCAATACAAAAGAAATTGGACACGTGTATACTAGTTTGTAAGAATCCAACTCATCTTGTGAGGCCCATTTAGTCCCACCTATATGCATTTTGAATAATGTGTCGAGAATTTTTAATTTTGATAAAAAAATGTCATAAGTTTCAACGTTATATGGTGATTGAGTAATTTAAAGTGATTGTTCTAACCTTTTTATTGGAGGTCTTGTGTGAGATGGTTAAGATAATCAAAAGTAATATGATCATTTAGCTATATACAAGTGTGAAGTATATATGTTTTTCCACACAAGTAGCTTAAATTGAACCATTTAAGTAATAGCCCGAGTCGATGCAACCGACGAGTGTCGATTCACCACCACCACCACCAACACCAATACCTACACCATCTCCACTACCACCGCCGCCAATTATCCGACTATGTCCTATACCCAAATCTGACCCTAATATGGATACCAAGAATTCATCTATTGTTATTCGTACCTTTTCATGCCTGCCTCCTGTCATCTCTTTGGTGCCTCGTCCTACAAACCCTCAAGACCATGTCATCACTCCAGTGCCATATGAAGACCCCTTCGCAATCAGCTTGGTTCGTCCATGTTTGCGCCTGTTTGTGGTCTTTGGTTTTATCCTTCCACAGGAGGAAAGCTCTCATCGTCTGTGCATTGAAGATTGTGCAGTTTCAAGCTTCATCATTTGACTCTTTGACATTGGTCTTCATCTCTGATTGGTGTCTTGCGACCGTTGTTCTTTTGCCGATTTCAACTCGAGGACGAGTTCTTTTCAAGACCGGGGGACTGATGTAGGACACTCGAAGGCACTAATCCTACGTGGATCCACTTCTATTTATTTTATTTAATTATTTATTTAATTTTTTTAATTAGCAAGTAGTTATTTTCGTTTTGGATTAATTAGGAAGTTTCCTAGTTTGTGTGGGATTCTAATCCCGTGTAGATTTAAGCTAGATTTTCTTCTTTCGTTTTTTTTTTTTTATATAAAGCTATGTAATGGGTTGAGAAAAACAACTCTCAATGGATATTCAATGAAGATTATTAAGGCATAGTTTTTTTCCTATCTTTTCTATCTTTATTCTTCTTCCTGCCAAGTTGTAGGTTGGTTCCGCATTATTGTGCTACCCATCTCAAGAGACAAGGCTTGAGAGATGGATGTGCTTATTATTAAGGAATGATCAAGTACTGTTTGGAGAATCTTCATACTACTTAAAAAATATCACATGGGAGATGCTACTAGTCAACATCTATGCTGCATCTTTTGGACAAAAAGAATTTATGTTGATTTTTTAAAAAAAGAAATTGATGCTGACCAGTGATATTTAAGCTTTGATTTCATATGGCCATCACATTTAAACACTTAATTTGGAGATGCTAAATTAGATGATTAGAGTATTAAATCATGATCAACTGTTATTTTGCCAAAAAAATAAAAGATACAATTGTTGGCCACATATGATCCATGGGCTACGTTCTATTTTGTTACATAGTGCAAAAACTTTGTTGCCAAGAAGCCAAAATACAACAGATATAAGTTAGGTCTTAGCTTTGATATAGAACGATATGCGTAAAAAATGAAAAAGAAAGATGCTCCTACTAGCTATTGGGTAATAACTAGAACTAGTAAATAGGTTATGATTCATAATTTTTTTTTAAAAAGGTTATGATTAGTCGCAAGATACACAAGAGGAGTAATCCTTTTAAGAATAGATTTGGTTTATATTTTATCAAGGTTGGGCTTTTGAATGCTGTAACGACCCAACCCGCTACGGTGCGTTATCTTCGAAATAACTCTCGATAGGTCCCAAACGATATCTCGGGTAGATTTTTTTTTGAAAAGGGGCAACCTACCTCCCTAATCAACCACAAAACCATTCACGACAACCATAGCATAATAATTACAACCTAAGACACCACAACATTAACAATCCAACTCATAGTTATCACAGTCATCCAAGAAAGCATTTAATGTCTCAAAAACTCAAATTCAACATAGTTCTTTCAAATGACACATAAGTCATAAAACAGATATGTGAGAGTCAGCGAACAAATGCATCCACTTAGTCGATACAAGAAACTTGTCAATCTGGGAGAGGATGGGCTCTCTTGGCCATTGGACCAAGTAAATTCTGCCCTAGAGAGGGGAAGGTCCACAAGGCTAGGAGAGGAAATGCAGTTAGAGAAACGACTCATAATGGGAGTGAACCATGTTGCCCCGGCCTTCTCATGAGGAAATCTAATGAGATTGAAGTCCACACAAATGCACCATCGATTGCTCCACCAACTACTAAGAGATTCAAGCTCAACAAGAAAGCCAACCTTTCTAGACTCATCACACGGCCCATAGACAGAGGTTTATGTCCACGTCATTCCAGAGATACAATCTTGGAAAAGAACTGAAAGTGAATACTCACCAATGAACGAATCCACCTTGATGAAGAAATTGGAATCCCAACAAATGATGATACCCCTGGATGTGCCAATGGACGATTTTGCTACCCAATGAAGCCAATAACCACCACCACAAGACCGGATTATCATATCTGACAAGTCTTCCAGTTTAGACTCCTGGAAGCAAATGAGGGCAGGTTTAATTGGTTTGATGAATTTCTTCAGTGTAGCTCTCTTGCCTGGGTCCCCAAGACCTGTAACATTCCATAAAAGGATCTTCATGGGGAAACTGAAAGGTTGATCAGGATGGTGGTGACTGTTGCAACAAGATAGGGTAGAAGTTTATCTTCCTGACCATTCGAGATGAGCCCAAGTTTCCGGCCGACCATCAACATTCTGTCATTAATTCAGTCAGGGGATAGTTGACCTTTATGATCTCCCACTACTAAGCCTGAATTGACAGTAAAAGGTCTCTCATTGCACTGTTGGATATCAGCTTCAAGGTTTTCCTTCAGACTGCCCTCTGATTGATCCCGAAGTTCTTCTGAGTGGGTAAGCTGGGCTAAGGAAGGAGAAAAGACTTCCTCTGGAGTTGGATTGCCAGGAGGAGGCTAGGCAATTCCCCAGACACTTGATGCTGGCCCTTCAAAGAAGTCTCAGGCAACAACAAGGCTCTGGCTATCAAGGAGAAACCATCACCCAGGGATGTAGCAAAAGCAAGTCCCAACGATAGATGTCTGCTCTTACTCAGGATGGAAATTGGAGCATGCTTCAAAGGGAGCATTGGCAAAGGCTAAAAAGACTGAGAGGTTGTGACAGGAGAGGCCAAAGTAGGGGACGACATCGAAGATGGTGGCGGGAAGGCAAAGGTTGCTGGCAAAGGGGACTTGAGTGGCGGCGAGGGAGAGACCTTGCTTGACCTGGGAAGCAAACATGTTGATGGTAGTATCGAGATTGAGAGGATGTTGCAGGAGATGGGAAGCTGACGGAATCGAGTGCTGATCCATGATCGCGCCAGCACGGGAAGTTCGTTGGAGAAAGGAGAAGGGCAAGGGTGATTGGGCTAAGCGATTCACCTTCTGGGCGAGGGAAGAAAGAGCTTGGTTCTAGATAGTGCAAAATAGGAGTTGGTCTAAGCTTTGGGTTATGGGGTTGGGCTGGGGGTTGAGGGGTTGGGCTTGGGGCTTTGAGTGAGTGGGTTGGGCCCGGGGCTTTGATTATTGGGTTGGGCCTGGGCTTTTGGATGTTTGTTTGGGCCCGAGTCTTTGGGTTATTGAGTTGGGCCTGGACCTAGGTTTGGTTGCTTGAGTCCAATTGAACTTGAGCAGAACCCGATCCACAGTAAGAACCCAAACCAACCCACATGCACAAAGAGAAGGCATAGGAAAGCTAGAAGCTGGGTATAAAGGGAGAAGGTAAGGGTTATCGAAAAAAGGGATTTCTGTTGGTTTACCAATCTAGTGAAAAACGGCCCCACTGCCATCGTCTGAAGCAGGGGGTGAGAGAGGGATTGGTTGAGGTTCTTGGGTGGGGGTGCAATATCGTATGGGAGGTGGGTAGCGGACAGATTTGGAGTCGACATCGAGGAAACGTGCCCCAGAGGTGAAGTCAGTGGGAAGGTTACTTTTCAGACACTGGCCCGGTGATAGGTAGCTTCTCAGGGAAGGGGTGAGAGGGTTTGCTCCACGTGGCGGGAGGATTGGAGGGCCTTTGACCAACAACAACAACTGATCTTGTCTCTGGAGGCTGATAAGCAGCGAGGACATCGCCAGAGACCACCGGAGCAGGCAAAGAAGGTAGCCTTGGCCCCAGACAACTCGAGCCTTCTTCGATGTCAACTCCTAGATTCAACCAATGACCACCTACTTTGAAAGGGATCGCTTTAAGATGTTCCAGATTTCATGAGACACAGAATCATGCAAACCGAAAATCGCTGCCATCAACAGTGCTATGGTCGACTTCGATAACCTTGCCAAGGAACTCCCCAGTAGCCCGGATAGATTTTGGAAACCAAACATGAATAGGGATGCCGGTGACCCGAACCCAACAACTCTTGAGGTCCCAATCTTCATAGCCAACAACTCTTGAGGTCTCCGGATGATCACCGATTGTGTTTTCTTGGGCTCCCATTTAGTTGCCTGGTAAACCAAGAAGCAGCCAATTGTTGCTCGTTCCAGTGCTGAGGCCGAATATCGTGCCATGACCAATACTGCTTCTGAATTGCTGTGGTTTCAACAGTTCCTTACTAAATTGGGCTTTGCTCCTGTCGATCCACTCGTCATGGCCTGTGACAATCAGGCAACTATCAACATTGCCTCAAATCTAGTCTTCCATGAGCGAACTAAGCACATTGAATTTGATTGCCACTTTCTTCATCAGCATATTTCCGAAGGGCGACTTTTTACTCTATATCTGAAGTCTAAAGATCAGCTGGCAAAATGTTTCACAAAGTCCATTCCCCGAACAGAACTCGATTCGGTTGTTAGCAAGCTGGTTTACTCAACATCTTCGAACCAGCTTGAGGGGGAGGGTTGTGTGACCCACATCAGGGCACATATGGTGTTATGGGACCCACGTCTGAACAGAGTTGACCAAAATCTCATTAGTTTGTAATTGATTGTAGATAAAATTGTTTTATTCTTTTCCTAATATAGATCCCTAGATTAGCTCTCATTCTTCTATATATACATGTAACTATTCAATGTAAAGATACACATACATACAATATTCAGAGATTTTCTTCTCCAATCTATTTTCTTTATTCTCTTTTTCTACAACAAGTTTTGGCTGTCATTGTAATTCCATTAAAACCTTCTGCCACCATAGTAAATAATAAAGGGGATAGAGGGTCTCCCTGCCTTAATCTTGTGAAGCACTAATAGGGGAGCATGGGAACCATTTACCAAGAGTAAGTATGACGCATCCTGAATGCATGCTTTTATCTACCCTCTCTATTTGCTGCCAAAGCCCATCCTCTATAGAAAATAATCAATGAAGGCCCAATTTGCATAATTGTTAGCTTTCTCCATGTCTATCTTCACCAATAATATCCTTTACTCCTTTAATCTCTTTTTTTGCATGTTCTATTTCATTGGCTACCAAGACCCCATCTAGTATCTGTCTATCACTTAAAAAAGCACCCTGAATCTCACTAATAATGCTTGGGAGAACTTTCCTTGGTATGTTGGCAAGTATTTTGGCCACCACCTTACAAATGCATCCTATAAGACTAATGGGCCTATAATGTGATAGGTCATTTGGACCATCTTTTTAGGAACTAGTGTGCTGAAAGTATATTTCACCTCCTTATTAATGATCCCTCTGTTGAAAAACAACAAATCCTATCCATTCATCTTGAGTTTAACCCTAATCATTTATAAATCCTCTTGTCGCTCCCCATTTCCCAACCCTAAGCATGTACGTTTCTCCTCTCCTCTCCTCTCATCAAAACCTATTACCCTATTGTGCGAAATTGGTTCTATTGAGCTGTAGAACTTGAAATTTATTGATTCTTTTAATTTTGATTTTTTTTAAAACTTTTATATGACAAGTTGATTGATTATTAACTTTTGAACTTAATTGATGTGATAGCGGTTTGAAAGTAGTAGCTATAATAATGATTTGTATGATGGAAAATGGGAAAGTGATAGAGACACTGGTTTTTGATAACATGGATGTAACGCCTTGTCCCTTTAGCACAATATTGTTCGCTTTGTGCTCACAGGGGCCCGCACGGCTTTGCTTCTGAACGCATGTGCCACACGTGCGCCCAAATTGCCTTGCGCTAGAAGGGAGAGGCGCTCTCACAGATAAACCACGGCAGGCACTCTCCCATGGGTGGTATGTGACTTTCAACGCCCTCTCTGGCGCAAATAGTTCTCCCATGCACGCTCCTCAAACATATGAGATATCACAATCCACCCCATCTTAAACAAGAGCTGTCCCGGCTCTTACCACACATCCACAACCGAGAGTTGGACCGTGTTCTGAAATCATTTGTAATGCCCCGTTCCTCTAGCACAATATTGTCCACTTTGGGCCCACAGGGGCCCGCACGGCGTGACTTGCTATGTGCTAGAAAGGAGAGGCGCTCTCACATATAAACCACGGCATTCACTCTCTGATGGGCGGTATGAGACTTTCAACGCCCTCTTTGGCGCAAAGAGCTCTCCCATATACGCTCCCCAAACATATGGGGTATCACAAAGGAACACTGGGCTTGTCATTTTGTTCCACTTGTCCTCATCTAATTGGTAGAAAGGTACAACATGTTCATTATTATAAAAAAAGCCGGTGTCAATATTACTTCTCTGGAAATTGAATTTTCGTTTAGATGACAAAATCCTATCAAAATCTTGTATCTAATGAACAATGAACAACTACGGCTTAATGTTTTTAGACTAATGGTAGTAATTTATATAAAACTAAATTGAGTAAGGGGACAAAAACTCAAAGGCCCATATGGGCTATTATTCAGTTTTAGGACTTGAGCCCAACTTCAAATAACCTAGGCCTGGATGGGCTCGGCTTGAGTGTGGGCCATTTGTTGGCTCTAGCCCAAATTGACTTAGGGCCTGACTTAGCCTGCCTGAGTTGCCCCCCTAGTTATAGGGCATGTGGGATAGTTATTGGTTGGAATACTAAAGCCCTTAGCTCAAATTGGGCAAGAAATCCAAATTTGGACGAAACCCGTGGGCTTAAAATGCTAGCCCTAGCCTTGTCCAAGTGGGTTACTGAAGGTTGGGTTTAAGCTAACTCGACCTCCTTGGGGCACCATGTTAATGTTATCTTTGATCTTTTGCCTATGGCTAGTCTTGTAGGATGCCTTGTTGTGCCGTGCATTTGTCGCAAACATGTGGCCCATGACTAGCAAATCATCTATGTTCAACTTGTTCGACACACTACTTAACCCTATTCTCCTTTAGGCTAACATATCCTTTTTTCATTCTTCAATAAAATGGTGATGTTTCCAAAAAAACAAAACCTTACACTAAATAATGTTTGAACTGCTACTTTCATATCTTATAATTTTGTTTTCACCCTTTTGCAAATGTCTGCTGAACATATCCACTAAATAGAAGAAAATGTTTCTGTTAATTCTCTCTCTCTCTCTCTCTCTCTCTCTCTCTCTCTCTCTCTCTCTCACATTTCCTGCAGAGTGTATCATGCACGTCCTTTCATTTTTGGGTAGACAATACCAGGGATTATCCCGTCACTCTATTTTTTTGCTAGGAATCGAATTTTTACACGCTGAGTTGCTTTCTGCAGGCACCACTAACGGATGCAGAAATTGAAGAACTAATTGCCGAGTTTTTAGAAGTAGAGAGCAAGGTATCATTCTCCCTTGCCCTTTTTATATTCATTTTGATCTCTTCGGCAGTGAGCCTTTTCCTTTTTTCCCTTTATCTGCTTCATTCTAATTTTTAGGCGGCAGAAGCTCAAGAATCACTTGAAAAGGAGTCACTTGCACGGGTGGAAAGTGAAGTCAGGGCAGAGTTGGCACAGAATCTTCAAGGGGAAGACGTCAGTTTCAGCCACTTATTTTACTACCCATGCTGGTGGCCTTTTTTGGTGCATCAATAAGTTCCATGTCTCTGATGCCTTGTTGTTTTCTTGTATAGCTGGAGGTGGCTGTGTCAATGGAGATGAAAACATTCAAAGAAGAATGGGAAGCGGCCCTTGATGACTTGGAGGCAGAGAGTGCCCTTTTGTTGGTGTGCTTCTTTATTCCATTTTGACTATTTGTTTTTATATTTATAAAATCTTCACCCCCCTCTTCTCTCTCCTCTCTTCCTCTCTCCCCAAATACATCTGAGTTATAAAGCTTTTTTTTAAGTGACTGACAGTAGTCTACAAGAACTTGTAGCACAATTGGTAAGGGTTTATTGTTATAGCCTGAAGGTTGTGGGTTCAAGTCCCATGGGTGTCATTTAGGGAGTTGGTTCATGCAAACAGGTCGCCAAATCCAAATATGAAGGCCAACCCTAGATTGATGGAAAAAAATGGCTTTGATGATGATGATGGTGATACTATAGTCTCACTGGTGTCACATTATATGTCAACATTTCATTATTAATACTTTGCCAATAATAATACCATCAATTTAGCTTATTGAGGAGAGCAGATGTGCTAGCCATATGGAATATCTTACATTTGATTTAGTATTGGGGAATATGATGCCTTTGTGCAGTTTGTATACCTTATATTGCTCTCTGTTGTTTCAAAGAACCATTTCGCTGTTATGGTTGTATAACTTTATTTTCATTTCTAAATAAAATATTTACTACATAAAGAAAAAGATAATTTCTCCAAAAAAATCTAAAGAAAAGGGCAGTAAAAAAGGCGGGGGGAAAAACTGCACCAAGGAGAAACTTGCTACAATTTAAAGTAACAAGAGGAACTGGGATATTTAAAGTAGAAACTAAATGGTTGCTATCCAACATCACTGCATTGACAGGCAAGCTGATTATTATAGTCTTGGTTCTTAGTATGCTTAAGATGACTTGTGACTAGCCACTGTCATCAAGACCTGCAGCTTATAGAGTCCTCATCACCAGGAGAAGAAAGCCTGATGATGCTTATCTCACCTCATTGTTCATGTTTCTAAATACTGTGCTTGTTCTGATTGAACTTATCTTTCCAATAGAATCTCTACTGAAGCTTTAACTTGAGAAGAATGATCCCTTGCACATGTTGCTGTGTCCAACCCTATGTGGGGCTTACTTGGATACATCACCATATCTAAAGTGTGCCCACATAAGGGTCCACGTGGTAATACCCTGCACACTGGGGTTTGGGGATCGGTTTAACTTAAGACACCTAGCAAGGTCTAATTCCATTGTAGCTAAAGTGCTTGGTAACACTCAACATGATGGTGTGCTGGTCCTAGATGACAGGAACTTTTATTACGTCCAAGTTCATTTTAGCAGAAGGGATAGTGAGATTTTTTGGTAGAACATAAACTAATATTACTGAAAGGGAAGAGCATTAGTTATACATGTATTAACTAAAAGAGTCTGTAACTAACAAATGTACTGGCAAGGACCATAAGAGATGACAGAAACTGCTGCTTTGTAAGATGCTGGTAACTGCCTTAACTACTAGTCAATGTACACTATTTTCCTACTGTACGGATGTAGGCTGCCAAATTGTTGGTTAATTGCTGCATCTTTGTTCACTCTCTCCACTATTAGGCTTGGTACTGTTAGTGCCCCAGTTTGACTGTGTCCCTATGATGTCAATTCCGTGACTAAGTCAAACCTTGCCTTGGTAGAATGAAGATCCAAAAAGCAAGCTACGGGCATCTCATCATGTGTTTGGCACCATCCAGGTAAAATGGACCTTAGTGGACTATAGGTTGAATCCAAACACCTATAGGCTAGAAGATTGTCGAATAGAATGCAAAAGGGACCTAGGAAGACTTGCACTTCCCTTGGGATTAAACCTTAGAATCCATAGTTTAAATTGGTATAACTTATAGGACTCTTAGGTTTGATGAAATCTTCCCCGTCTTGGACTAGCTCTCGCATCTATCAAATGTGATCAAGCATCAGTTAAATATTTATTATTGGATAGAGCATTAAATGAGCTTTCCGAAAAGTCCAAGATCACTCAAATCCGAGTTCGTGAGCTCAAATTATGGCTGTTTTAGTGAAGTGGGTGCTGAGTGAATAGTGTCCCAAGGCCTCAAACACTGTTGCTTCGAGACCTCGAGCACTGTAGCATTGCTGAGTGAATAGTGCCCGAGGCCTCGACAATCTCCTCGAGGCTGGGAGCAGATTTTATGACAATAAGACTATCCGTTGGCTTCGCTGTACTGGCCGTTGTAGGCTCCTCGAGCCCTTGAGCTACAGTACTCAAGGCCTCAAGGACTAGCCGTTATGAACAGTGAATCTATAAATACGACTAATTTATCTAAGCACAAAAAAAGCCTATTTAAGTGAGATTAATTGTAATCTATCCTAGACTCTCAGAAGGGGTTCCTACCTTTGCAAATCATCCTAAACCTCCTTTAATCTCCTCTAATCACTTCAGCAATTGGTAATGGTAATTTCAAAGCTATCTTAGCTTTAAATGAATGTGATTAAGAGATGATCATCTACGGAAATCTTGTAGTATCATTATCGGTGGTCAAACCTTTTAAAACTAGGCGTGTAATGTTAGTGTGGTCTACCATTTCATAATGCATTTCAGATAGCCCAAGGTTGGGTGAGTCCAAGAGTGGATGTCGGTTCAGGTGAATCAAACTACTATAAATCGTTGTACATGTATGGTTGATTGGTTTATGATTTGATTTATTTATCATTTGCACACTCAACAGTTTATTTCCGCTGCACGTTAGTTGTGTTTAAATCATTCATAAATAAGTATAAACCTATAAAGGGACCCATGCATTGGTCTAGCCCGGACTTACAGGTACTTCCTGGATCCATGTTGTCAGATGCTGCGCATTTTAGTCCTGGAAAGTTATTATGGTGTGTCATTTGCTTCCTCTGAATTCAGTGACCAGTATGAATGACTCGTGTCCAATTCTGCTGTCTCATTTGCTTCCTTTGAATTTAATGATGTGTGAACAAACAGCTCGCCGAGTGCTGTGCAATTAATGAGAGAAAATGTATCTCATGGCACTCTGCAATTTTGAAGCTTTTTGACAGTAGTGCTGAATTTCCTTTGAGCTGCTAGAAGGCTAATTGTTTATGAGTGCTAAAACACCCAATGCTTAACCTTCGCAACTGTGCCTTAGATGTCTATTTCAGTGTCTCGATAGAATAACCAGTGGTACATCACTGCAATTATTCATGGAAACGTTGGATGACCTCTTCTGTACAAAAGTATATCGAGAAAGTGAAGGAATGATATTTTCCCCTTTGGAGACGAAGTTATACATATCATTTAAAAGACCTAAGTACTAGCTTTGTTTTGGAATTTCTATCTTCTCCCTTTTCCTTTTATTGAGTTGTTTTATGTCCCATCATTTTAAAAATAATAAAATAACTTTTTTTTAAAGAATGGAGGAATCATAAAAATCTAGATTTTATATCCTGGTACCCTTTCAAAGAAAGGGGTTTTACTTGTGGTTCACTTTTGCGTGCTTTAATGCACAGGAACAACTTGATGGAGCTGGAATT
The DNA here is from genome assembly GCA_013350335.1 of Chimonanthus salicifolius. Taxonomy (NCBI): domain Eukaryota; kingdom Viridiplantae; phylum Streptophyta; class Magnoliopsida; order Laurales; family Calycanthaceae; genus Chimonanthus; species Chimonanthus salicifolius. The sequence goes on from CM023537.1 coordinate 52,629,127, forward strand.
GAGCTTCCTAGACTCTATAAATTGATTGAAAGTCAGGCGCCTAATGGTTGCTGTACTGAAGCTTGGAAGAAAAGAACACACTGGGTAGGATCTCAGGTAACTAGTGAAATTACAGAATCAGTCACAGATGCTGAAAAATATCTGCAATCCTGTCGGCCTGTAAGGAGGTATGGTTTAGCAAATTGTATTGGTTTTAGTCATTTTCTAACGGTTGAGGTGAGGCTCAGTTTGTTCACTTTTATGGGATCAGACAACATGGTAGATTGTTAGAGGAGGGTGCTAGTGGTTTTCTGGGAAGAAAACTTGTCACCGAGGACAACAGTGACTCACGGAAACAAAATTTAGAGAAAGATTGGAGCTCATTTAATGAACTTGTACAATTGCGGAGGGTATCACAAGATGACACTTCATTTGGCGGCAAGCATTGGGCTTCTGTTTACTTGGCTAGTACACCCCAACAAGCCGCAAAACTTGGTCTGAACTTACCTGGTGTTGATGAGGTATAATTCATATATGCCATGTTGTATATCTACAATATATTTAATGTCTATCCTTTCTTTCTAATGTCTATGACGCGAGTGGGTTGCATTTGGTATCCCTACTTAGTATTTACATTTGGTTTATATGGTTGAACTTTGTAAGTGGAGTAAGATATGGATTTTGTACTTGTTTCTAATGACTGGGTGATGTTGGTCTAAAATTTTATTAGGATTCATGTTCATCCTTGTGTATTTTTTGTCCTTTTCTCTTTATTATCTTGGTCATATGATAGACGATTTGTTTGATAAAACTAACAGAACATGATATGAGATATTTTCTTAGAATTTTCTACTTTCAATGACCATTGGAGATATTCAAAGTAAAGAATTTTTTGTACTTTATTTTTTGGTTTTTATAGTGTGAGTTTGTGATTATTTTTTGGTTTGTATATTTTTGAGTTTGTGACACAAATTGAACTCATGTCCTCTTTCGAGGAGAGATTCTCTAACCCGTGTGGAACTGGTTTGATTTGCATTGTTGGACATGCAAGTCGCTAAAGTATAATTCTATATGATTCATCTAAGAGTTAGTGGAAATCTAGATGCAAATTCTGAAAGAAATTTGGTCAATATGCATTTAACTTGTTTAACTAATGTAATGTGTATTGCACCTCTGGTGCTCTTTTTCTATTAATATATGAACCATTTCCAAAAAATAAAAACTAATGAAATGTGTAGTAGTATATGGGTTTTCTACATCTTTTCTGATGTCTAGACTCTTAAAAAAATAACCTGGAAGAAATTCATTGGAAGGGTGTACATTGTGTAAATTAGTGAAAATTTATGTTGGCCAGTCAAAGAAAACCCAGGCAGTACATGTATTATTAAGAGATCATGTTCCTCCCTACAGATGGAATGCCTTGACGGTGTATAGGTTCGCCTTCAAAACTAAAGATGTCAGAAATCTGTAAGTCAACTATGAATGTGGTTCAGGAATTTTGAGTGTTCACTTAGCGAAGTTTCATACCCTTTCGTAGTAAAAAATTAATATAAACATATTGTCAAATGGAGGAAAAAAAACACAAGAGATGAAAAAGAGATATTTATGATTAGGCATTGCGCTTACACCACTAGGCCAGAGATTTCTCTACTCTCACTGTTGCCTCAAGCTGTCAAATATCTCCATGCCTCCACTTTTAGGTGCTGTTATCAATTAAACTGATCCACTTTTTATAGGTATGAGGATGTATCATCAATACCATATCTTATGAGAACTTGTTAATCTAACACTACATCGTGGCCCAAACATGATCTCGCCCCCTGGTAGATTTCAAGAAATACTTTATGATACTTGAGATTATTGTGGCCAATGTTGTAGGTAGATCGGTCTTACCTAGAAGAGAAAATTTTGTTAACCCATCTTATTAGCTTTTTTTAAATTTATAAGAAAATTCTTTTTGGTTGGCCTATTTCCTTTGCAAGATCTTGCCTTGCGTGAATTGCAACCTTTGGATTTAGTTATCCTTATGGGTGTCCATGCATGATCTGAACTTGTAGATTGTCATCTCACACATGTTGGTGCCGAAATTGAATGTGGAAAACATGATTGCTGAGTCATAGATTGTAATTGTCATTAAGGTAAAAAACACTCTCACCACACACTGATTCAGTTGCAATTGTTTCTGGTTAGTTTGTCCTTGGATAATGAGGCCCAGGTTAACCTTGAATCTCTTTAGCATTTTGTTATACCAAAATGCAGCATTGAATGCTGCCTATAATCACCCAAAAGAATGCAAGAAAATTAATTTCAAAAATAAAATACAGGAAAAAATATGATAAGAATAGGAAAAAATTGTGTCAAAACTTTGGTTCAACTAAGTATCTCTCCATGAACACCTTTTTTAAGGGTAATGGTTGCTTGAAAGGGTCACAAATTTTCATTGGTCACATAACTCTTTATTCAAAACATATTTTTGCAAATGAAAGGTCATATTTTCACTATAGCACTTCTTAGAATTTTTTATGTATCCGATGGTGATAAATATATTGATTGGCTTAACAAAATCAAATTGGCACATCTGCAGTGTTTGGATCCATTTCTACCCGATAAAGGATTTGGGCCCAAGGTTCCAATAGAAGGCCCATTAGCAAATTCAAACCTAAATGTCAATTTAGGTTTCAATGTGAAAGCTCTAAGATTCACATATCTCTATCACATTTCTTGAGATTTACTACTTATGTTGTGCCTTTTTACTTCAGTAAATAGATTTTGAAATAATCCCCAATATTTTATTTCTTATATTATTAGTTGTTTCTAGAGAAATTTAATCATGGTATGTATGGCATGTGGTTGAGAAGTTGTAATTTTTTAATTTATAAATTAAGAATGAAGCCACCTATTGGGGGGCTTTTGGGTGTTGTTTTGAATTTGGTTTACTAACTGTTGGTTGTGCACACGGCCAAGGCTTAGTGAAGTCTTAGAAGGAGGTGTGATAAGGGAAGATTGTAAGGCATTTTGAAAAGGCCATCCATCTTCTCTAGTTTTTCGTGAGATTCATTCTGGTATATAATCTCACATCTTTTCCAATTGCTTAATCCTCTCTTACAGTGGCTGGTTTGATTAATTTGGATAAGCATTTGTTTAAAAATTCTAGATCTTTGAGTTGTAGTCTTGGGAGAGACCCTAGACTGCATAATTTTTTTAAAGTAAGATTAGATGAGAACTTGATGTAGGAAACGGATGTGCCAATCATGCGTGGACCCCACTTCACATTTTACTTATATTTTTATTTTATTTAGCAATTTCATTTGAATTTGAATTTAATTTAATTTATCCTTTTAGTTAGTTTCCTAATGTAATGAGGACTCTTTTTAATTAGTTTAGGATTGGATTTCCTTCTTTAGTGGTGTTTTTTCTTTTTATGGAAAGCCATGTATGGATCGAGAGAACACAACTCTCGTGAATATGAAATAAGAAAATCAATTTTATTTTGTTATCTTCTCTTTCTCTCTACTCCCAGACCTGCCGTTGAGCAGAAGGGAAACTCGACGTCATCGTCTTCTTCTTTGACTTGCCTTTTTTTTTTTTTTTGGGAGAAGGTTAATAATATTAGAAGAAAAAGAGGCACTAGAGGTGCAAATACAGAAAGTAAAAATAAGCAAAAATAGCAAAAAAAAACAAAAACAGACTAACCACAGCCCAAGTACAACCTCAAAAAGCCCGAATGAAAGAAACACTTGGACTAAATCAATACATTCTTTCCAAGCACGCAAGATGTCATTCGTGGATATATTCCTGAATTCTTCAAGAGAAAAGGCCCAAGAAGCACACTTTGCAAGGACTCTAGTGGAAACAGTAGCAGAAGTTTCGGTACAATCGTTGAAAATTCTATTGTTATGTTCCTTCCACAAACTCCACACAATGGCAAAACATGCCAAGTGCCATAAAGTGGAACATTTTGGGGGGACGAAAGCAATGTTCCAAGAATAAGAAAGCTCAGCCACTGTAGCAGGCATAACCCAATGAATTTCAAACTTTTCCAGCACAGTATTCCACACAACATAGGAGAAAGGGCAATGAATGAGGAGGTGGTTCGTCCTTTTCGATGCTTGAAGACAAAACGGGCAAGCACTAACAATGATTCTTCCTGTTTTCTGTAAGTTGTCTTGGGTCAAAATTTTATTCATTCCTGTAGTCCAAAGGAAACAGATTGCATGGGGAGGCACTTTGGATGACCAAATATCTGGGTTGACGATAGGTGTGTTCTCCTGATTATTCCACTTGATAAAGGACTTGACTGAGAAGCAGCTAGTCGGGTCCGACCTGATTTTCTTCTTCGACTTGTTGTAGACGTGGCCTTTCATTGCCGGACCTATGCACATCGTCGTATTGTCATTGATCCCGCATCAAGTGGTATTCAGAGCAGTCTCTTTGTGTTGACAGAGACGATCCTGTTTGGAGTGTTGTTTTGCCAACTGTCATTCGATTTCAGAGCACTGGGGCCAGATTTCGAATCTATTAATGTGCCGCGAGTTGCCTGGTGACCAACATTTGCAGCCCCTATTCCCTTCATCTTCCCTCCATCATCCCATTGAAAAAAAAAAATAGATCTATCTTGCACCTGCCTTTGCCTGCGCATCTCCATCTACTGTCCCCTTTCAACGACCCTCGAAGCACAGAGCCTGCCAGATCCACCGTCTCTTAAGCCTTCCTCATTCTGAACCCAATCGCCTGCCCCAGATCCTCCAGTTCCACCCAAATGACAGACCAAAAAAAGTCCCAACCGAACCCTCTCTCTATTGTTGTCTCCCTCACTCTCTACTACCTCTTCCGCTGCCATATCTTTCGCTCGCAACCTAAACCCATCTCCCCACCCTCTTCTTTGCCCCACTTTAAAAAAATGAAAAGAGACCCAAGCTTTCTATCTCGCTGCTTCCACCCCAATCTTGCTGCTTGCATTCTCCCTTCTCTGTATAACCAATCCCATTATTCGCCTTTCTTCGTTTTTGCCTACAGTCCATCGCACGCCCACGCCCTACACTTCTCAACCAAGCCTCGTCCCTGCCAATAAACACTTATTTTATTCATATTACATCCCAATCCACCATTGACCACCGTTTGACCCTTTTTCATTAAAGCCCTCCACTGCCTTCCACCCACTGCCTTCCACCATCTCAACTTAACCATCCCATTTTGGCCGTACCAAACATTGGTGCTTTTTACCAATTGATCCATTTCCCATTTAACCGACTCAACTCGCCCGATAGTTTGTGTCTACTGAATCCCCTTCTTGTCCCTCGATCCATCAACCCATTATGTGACGTGAACCCCATGGAAGCCGACAGTGCTGATGAGTATATTACTTGATCTATGGTTGTTCCCAAATTGTTCTTCAATCCTCATGTGGAGACCCCCCCCTTCAACGCCATGATCTCTTTCAAACCACATGCACATTTCAAGGCTAATTATTTTCTCTAATCATTGACAGTGGTAGCAGTGAAAATTTGGTCTCCCAAAGCATGGTTGATAAGTTGCTTCTCCCTATTCAGCCGCACCATCAACTGTATTTTGTTGGATGGGTGACAAATAATTGTCGTCAGCAGGTTACTTCTCAATGCAAGGTTCCTTTCTCTATTGGTAAATATTGTGATATGGTTCTTTGTGATGATGTTGACGCCATCCATCGAGGCAAAGCTAACATTTATGCTTTTGTGAAAGGCCTCAAGTTTGTTCTTGCACCTTCTACCAGTAAGCCACAATCGCCTTTACATCAAGTCTACTCGACTCCTAAACCTCTCACACAACTACCTCCACCACTTCCACCACCACCGATACTGGTACCACCTCCATCGCCACTGCCGATTACCTGACCCTACCCCATTTCCAGTACAGATTACGATACGGATACCGCGAAACTCTTTGTGGTAATTCGTACATTATCTTGCCTGCCTTCTGTCCTATCTTTGGCTCCTCGTGCTAACCTTCCCATCCATAAGGACCGTGTCAACACTCGAAGTGCAACTTGAAGACCCTTTGTGACTGGATTGATTCGTGCTACCTTGAGTCCGTGTGTGGTCTTTGCTTCATTCGTTCCGAAGATGGTTTACTCTTGTTGTCTGTGCCCTGACTGTTGTTAGCTTCCTCATTCGTCTATTCAGTATTGTCTCCACCTATGTCAGGTTCATCGCAATAGTCTCCCTTCCTTCGGCAACGATAAAGTTGTTTTCGATTTCAATTCGAGGATGAGTTCTTTTCAAGACTGGGGGACTGATGTAGGACACGGATGTGCCAATCACGAGTGGACCCCTCTTCACTTTTTATTTATTTAGCAATTCCATTTGAATTTGAATTTAATTTAATTTATCCTTTTAGTTAGTTTCCTATTGTAATTGGGACTCTTTTTAATTAGTTTAGGATTAAGTTTCCTTCTTTAGTATTTTTTTATTTTTTGTATAAAGCCATGTATGGATTGAGAGAACACAACTCTCGTGAATATGAAATAAGAAAATCAATTTTATTTTATTATCTTCTCTTTCTCTCTACTCTCAGCCCTGCCGTTGAGCAGAAGGGCAACTTGACGTTATTGTCTTCTTCTTCGACTTGTTGTAGACGAGGCCTTTCATTGCCGGACCCGTGCACATCGTCTTATGTGCATGATCCTACATCAGAACTAGATTATGAGAGAAAAGTATAAAAAAACTTTTGTTTTATGAAAAAACAGAAGCAAGAAACAAACAAATAAAAGCAATAAATTACAAAATAAAAGAAGCCATCCTTGTTCTCGCTACCTTATCCACCACTTCATTGGCCGAGCACTGGATGTTTCTAACTGACAAATTCTTGGACATTCAAATATTGTGGATCTCAAGAACTATGGCTGATACTTCCAATAAAAGTTAGATGAGAAGCACCCAACCATTGCTGTTTTGGAATTGCTTTCCATTATTGCAATTCCACTATTCCTTGATCTTTTTCAAATTTTTTTAAAGGATCTTTGCCTTTCTAATACCAATTTATAGTATAAAATCACATGAATATAGAGTAAAAGCAAGCGACACAAGGCAAAGTCTAGGGGTAACACAGATTTAAATTGATAGATACGTTCCTATGTCCATGAACCAAATATTTGAGTTCCTTATCCAAACATTTTGCTGTCATCTCTCTCTCTCTCTCTCTCTCTCTCTCTCACTCACTCACTCACTCTCTCTCTCTCTCTCTCTCTCTGTCTCCTAGTTAGACCATTTGAGACGAAGCTTGCCTTGTGGAAAAAAGTTGTGGGACCACTTTCTCATCATCATCAAAATCATTTATCTCATCTTGTTTGGGAAAGGATGGGCATAAATGAAAGGATTCCAAGATAAGTGAAGAATATAGAAATGGTGTTAGGTGTTTTGAGGAAAATTGTTTTTTTTTTGTCATGTACAAAATTTATTATTTTTAATGATGTAGACAATATTTAGGGAGTAATTAATTTTTAAGTTTTTCCCTACAGCTCATATATGTCAAGACTGATCCTCCGTGCATATCTCGGACTAGGACATCTGGGCTGCATTTGGATTGGGGGGGTGGGGGGGGAGGGGCGTGTATGAGGGGCTAACCCCCCTTTACCCCTTGTTACCCGCGTTTGGTAACAACGGGGTGAGGGTAAAAATTTGAAAATTTACCCCTCATTCCATTTTTGAATACCCTTTTGGAGGTTGGGGTATTCACAATACCCTACCCCTCAATCCCCTTGTCTTCCTCTCTTTATCAATTATATATTATAAAATTAAAATCTTTCAAAAAAAAATATATTTCAAGTAATAAGCAATTTAATTTTGCTTGAAATTTATTTTAAAAATGTGTCAACATTTTCAATATGATGCATTTGGATGAGGGGTAAATTTTACGGGGGTTACCTTGAGTAGGGGTAAACTGACATATTAACAATTTTATAAGAATTAATAATTTTTATTAAATCTATCTAATATAAATAATAAAAATAAAATTTTATGAAACATAATTCTCAAAATATCCTATTTTAAGGGGTGATTCTTTCGAAATTTCGATAAGGTCTCGAAACTCCGAAAGAGTGTGAGGTTTATGATAATTTCTTTCAGAGTAATTAACAATTTATTCTGTTGGAAGTTTCTTTAAAAAATGTGTCAACATTTTCAATATGATGCATTTGGATGAGGGGTAAATTTTACGTGGGTTACCCTTGAGTAGCGGTAATCTAATATATTAACAAATTTATAAGAATTAATAATTTTTATTAAATCTATATAATATAAAAATTAAAAATTAAATTTTATAAAACATAATTGTCAAAATGTCCTATTTTTAAGGGGTGATTCTGTCGAAATTTCGATAGGGTCTCGAAACTCCGAAAGAGTTTGAAGTTCATGGTAATCTCTTTCGAGGTAATTAACAATTTATTCTGTTGGAAGTTTATTTTAAAAATGTGTCAACATTTTCAACATGATGCATTTGGATGAGGGGTAAATTTTACGGGGGTTACCCGATGTTACCTTGAGTAGGGGTAACTGTAAGCAGGGGTAATATGACATATTAACAATTTTATAAGAATTAATACTTTTTATTAAATTCATATAATATAAAAGATAAAATTAATTTTTTTGAAACATAATTGTCAAATCCTATTTTAAAGGGGTGATTGTGTCCAAATTTCGATACGAAACTCCGAAAGAGTTTGAAGTTCATGGTAATATCTTTTGGGGTAATTAGCAATTTATTATGTTGGAAGTTTATTTTAAAAATGTGTCAATATTTTCAACATGATGCATTTCGATGAGGGGTAAATTTTACGGGGGTTACTAGGGGTTACTCTTGAGTAGGGGTAACTGTAAGCAAGGTAACCTGACATATTAACAATTTTATGAAAATTAATATTTTTATTAAATTCATATAAATAAAAAATAAAAATTATAATTTTTTATGAAGAGATATGTTGATATTTTTATTCATTTATTGGGATTTAAAATAATAATATCAAATAAATTATTTATTTATTTTTTTAATGTTAGAATGCAAGTGTTCATTTTAAATTATAATTATGAAAAAATAATTTATAAAAAATGGATAATATTATTATAAGTTATATTATTAGGATTTACTTCATGAATATTATTTAATATTATGTTTTATAAAATTTCTCAAAAAATATTAATATATCAGGTTACCTTTGCTTGTAGTTACCAAATAAGATTTTTTTACCCTTAGGGTAAGCTTTTAGTTTACCACTGCAATTACCAAACAAGATAAGGGTAATCCCAGTTCAAGGGTCACCCCTACTCAAGGTAAAAAGTAGTACGCCACTCCATTAGTTGACTGGCCGATCTTAACAAAAGATATGCCCATCCCCGCAGCCAATTCTCTTACCTCCCTTACCAAATTGACCATTCTCCATGGAGGATGCCTTGACCTCCATTTGAAAGCATTTGCCGAATCCCCCTCAATAACAAGTTTACCTTGCTCATGAACTTTCCAAATGGAAAAAACTCTCTTAATACTAAGGATTTCCACCTTGTTTGAATCCTCGACTCCCACCAACTCATTGAACGTAATAAATGTTTTCCCCCTATGATTCCTAAGCACGCCACCTATTTCAACTGGCTCCGGTTTTCCCCTAGCTGCTCCATCTACATTAATTCAGAAGCTATGTTATTATTGGAGAACATGGTTCCTCTTTTTAGTTATTTGATGTCATTTTCTTCTGTTGGTTTCTCCTCATTGATGTGGAATGTTTTGGTCTAATTTCACCATATAGAATGAAAGTGAGTGTGGCCATGTGGGTTTGGAAGTTAGATGGATATTAAGAATTTTAATAGATGTAGAATGTGGAAATTCAAAGAAACATCCATATAGGTATTGAAAATGTAGTTTGACTTTCTTTTATTGGAAGATCAATTTACAGATTTTATTTTTTAAGTAGAATATAATAATTGGACATAAAACTTGTCTCTAGGTAAATTCTTGTGTAGGAGAGTTGCCCTAGGCACCTTAGATTTACAGACTTAAAAGTCTAGCATGAAGAAAGGCCATTTGATTGTACAAAAATGTGGATTCTAAGCCTTCAGAGAGAGATTTGTGGAGTTAGAAAGTTCTTTCCCCTCTTTGAGAGGAGGGATATTGATCAATTGGAAGAGGACTTCCTCTCCTAGATGATTGACAACCAATTGGTATTTTGGAGCTCGGTTCAATGAAAATTTGCTTGGAAATCTGGGACTAGTGGGGACTGCAGTCGCAGTCCTATGTAATGAGGGCAGTGTTCTTAGAATTTTCAGGTTTATGAAGAATTTTATTGAGAGTAAAAACTAGACAACTATATATATGAGGAGGTTACGAGTTGCGTGTCTTACCTCACAAATCACACCATCTTTAAGTAAGTATCGCCCTTTATTATACATGTATGTTCTTCCATTCTCTTCTACTACTTGCCTGCTGGAAAGAAATAATTGCAGACCTTGTTGTTAGTTTCTAATTCTGTTTTGAATCATCCACATTGACAATAGCAAAATTTAGAAATCGAGTAACTCCAAAAGTATTTGGAAATTTATGTCAAGTTTGCTCTAATGTGTAATGTTTAATATAAAATTGGTAAGGCATTCTATATCGGTAGTTCTTGGTCCACATCTCTTAATTCTGGTCAGTTATGTCTATTGGACTGACTGGTCTAGATCAAAGGTGAACGTTCGTGAAGAACCAGGGTATATGTTGGTGAACATTGGAAACCAGGAAGCCTTCTTGGCTAATACTGGTCCACTGGATCTTAGAATTTTGTTATCATTCTTTGGAGATTGATAAATTTTGTTATCAAGTTCATGACATGCAATTTTTAATTTTTGATTAGATTCACAACTAAATGCAGTTTTAAGTTAGAGTTTGTCAATGTATTATCTAGATACATCTACTTTGTAGGTTGTTATTTGGCAACATGAGATAGATAATTCTGTAGTCTTTCTCCATTGCCTTTAGTTTTTACTTTCCTTTGTGCTTGTGTGTTCTTTGTATTTCTCTTTGCTTCGTCTGGATATTTTCTCTTGGTTTTTGACTTGAAAACCTTTATCAATAAAATTCATCATCTCCCCCAAAAAAAAAAAAATAAAGGTAAAAAGAAAGAAAGAAAGTGATAGATATGACAGAAACCACTATTTTGGACATGGTTTTGCAAATATTCCACTATTGCAATTTTAGTTGCAATACTCTTGATTTTGGTTGTTATTTAACTGAAAGAAAACATTCTTGTCTTGCATGTGGTGGCTTATGTTCCCATTGTTCAAAATATTGGTATCAGTCCCTAAAAATTACACGATATTAATCACCTGACGATATTACTTTAGGTGATACTGCTTTTGTACCTGTTTGGAATTTCAAATGCCCTCAAAAATCTAAAAAAAACCAAAAAATCAAAAATATTGAATAATCATGGATTGTAAAGTTTGTTTCCAATCTAGCTCGACATATGGAATAGTATCAGTATTGGTCCCCATTGTGCCAAGCATGCCTTGCATTGTTGTATGATCATAAATCATATCAATGATGATTTTTAGCATTGTTTTGAACTGCACCCTTCCAAGCGTTTGAAGCCAGTTCAACCTTGATTTTTATTAAATGCGGTTCGGTAATCTTGAAAACCTTTTTAGAGTTCAAACCCTCAAAAACCCTTAATGACCAACGATTCAAAAGGGGGTTGGTACGATTGACCCTTAATAACTCCAGAAAGGTTTCAAACTTATTATATCGGATTGTTGCACTATTCTATTATTTATAATATAATAGTGTGATCAAGATGCGTTTATGAAATGGTATTAACACATTTTTATATTTTGTGTTTTATATTTGATATTTTGATATTTTATACTTATTAACATATTATTATATCTTTTACTAATTTATTGTTAATTAATTTATCCATTATTTAATTAATATTATTATAGGGCATCATGCTTATGTGACCCGGTTTAATCGAGTTGACCACTGTTGAACCCTATCAAACCCAACCGTAGCCTAAAAAGGTTTGATCCACGAGTCGGTTTTTAAAACATTGATTTTAAGTTTTACTCATCTAATATCCATTGTAGTCCAAAGATATGTAAATAAAAGTGAACCCAGAGGGGTTGGCTTGACGGTCAAGAAGCTCCCCTCATGAAGGGAGGTCTTCAATTCGATTCACGCTCAAACCCCTCTGGGCCACTTCCCATGGGGTTACTTCTGATCGTTTGAACCCGATATGTGTGTGCACATGCCCTGAAGGATTAGTCGGATAAAGTCCCCTACGGGTGAGATGCATGGACTCCTTCGGTCATAAAAAAAAAATGTAAATAAAAGTGGCTAATCATTATAATTTCATTATAAGCAACTACTTATGAAGTGGTAACTAGTGAAGCAATGGTCATTGGTAAGAGAGTACGTAGTCACAAACCACTATATAGTAAGTTGATGGACAATTTAAATTTTTAATTGCTTGAGATGGAGTGAAAATCATAGTGTCTTCTGTCTAGTACATACTATTATTGTATATGTGTTTACATCTAAATGCCCAATTATCCTAATTCCTAAATGATAATCTCTTAGTAGGCTAAATGCTTAACAGTCTAATAGCTATGACAAATTTATTCTATTTGTTTTTTCATAGTATGGTTATAGTTTAAGCTTGGAAAATTATTATAAAAATAATTGACCAAAAATAAATAAAAAAGAAAAATGCACAAATGACATAGATTTTATGCCAGTGTGCTAGAATGTTACATATCTAGGTTTTGAAATGTCAAATATAGGTGTTTTATTTTCAAATTTTAAATAAGTATTATTTGTAAAAATATTAAAGCTAGAAATTGATATCAAGAAATAAGAAATTCTGGTTTGTTTGTTCTTGCATGAATTTGGATGTGATAAATAAGAATTTTATTTCTACAAGGTAAAGAAAAGAGGGAGAGTATGAAAGTGATGAAATAAAAAGGGAAATATGGCTTTTCTACTAAAATGGGTTGGTAGTAAGAATTTCAACTGATATTTGGAAATACTGGTTGGTGCTTTGAAAGACTGGTTGATATTTTTGGATCAAAATGGCAACTGGTATATCAGTGATAAATTGATTTTTCGTTAACATTTATAATATTTGTTTCTAGGCTGGAACCGGTATCGGTTGGTTCAAACTCACAGATATGATAATGTACTGCTCGATATTTTAAACCATGTATGTTCCACCTGGGTCAATTTTAGTTGGTTATGTTGCTTATGTTGCAATTGTATGCCAATGTTGTTTTCAGGTAGAAGAAATAGATGATATTGAATGCAGCTCTGGTGATCCGTTTTATGCAGATGCAATTGCAAATGAAAAAGAAATTGATCTATCTGAGGAGCAAAAGAAAAATTTTAGGAAGGTACTCATTTCTAAGTTGTATCAAGTCCATTGATTTAATTAATAAGGTTTTCTACGGATAAGCTAGTTTCGTGGCATTGTGGTGGAGCAACTTCCAAGTGAGACTCAAGTTCTACGAGGAGTAATGCTCTCTCTGATGTTCTATGATGACTAAACAAGTGGTGTTTGGAGTGAATGTTTCCTTGGAAGAAGCACGAGTGAACAAAGCATAAACTTACGGAGTCTAAGAGTGAAGCTAGATAGGAAAAAGTAAGATGAGAGAAAATAAGTGAAAATAAGCAAATTAATGGTCTTTTTCATGGATTGTGTTGGAGATTGTTTCGTTTGGGATCTTGCACCAGTTGGTTTGTACCCGAGCGAAACTTGTTTCTAGCGGCGCTTTGTGGGTTGAGAGAATCCGCTACGCTCTCAATCCCATGAACACCGAGTTTACTTGGCGTGATGTGGAGTGGTTTTAGCGTTGTGTCGGTTGGTACATACCTGGTCTGGACGTACAAACCTGAATATAATTTTCTACTTTATAACGTTTGTGAAATAATATGGTGAAGTTGTGAGTATCTTGTTGCTATGCAATTCGATGGACTTTCATATCAATATGTTATGAGGGTGGTAAATCAATTGCTGTACTTTTTGGCTAAAAATGGGATTGGAAGTGCATATTGTTGTACAGAGACAGTTGGATTAGATTTATCCACTGTCTTGTTTACTTGCATGATCCGGTAAGTGGGTGCAAATTTTGGATATGGGACATACTTGTATGGAATAGTATGTATAATGTTTCTACACTATGCAGTCCATGTACTTAAAATTATAGTTACCTAGTTTGCAATTCGACTAATTCATATTTGAGTTCAGAGTTTGCAATTCAATATATCTCATAATTATCTAATTCACGGCATATGCTCATTTAGTTCATCTTTCAATTTGTCAAATTTGCTTCAAGTTCATCGATTTAATTTTCTTGTTAAATGTAGTTTTATTATTTTACTTGGTTCTTAGGTTCAATTCAGCTAATTTTTTATAGATTATCAGTTTGCTTACTACCATTATACATCAAACCCCAATTGGCTTTGTCGAAGATTATATATTGATAAAATGGTTAATGAAATTACTCATTACTAACATGACATGACCTTTTTGATAAACTTCCAAAGGCAAACCTCCTTTAAAATAAAGGTATTCTTTCCTTATACATAAAAATTATAAAATAAAATAGAAATGATTAATTACACATTAAATATAAACAAAAACTTGGAAAAAAGTTTCAAGCAAAATAAAACTAGAATGGCCCAATTTGCCAACCAAACCAAATTGGCGTTAAGCTATTCAACAAACAAATTACAAATTATGAATGTTCACAGTTCAAGTAAGATGGAACAAATTAGGGAACTAATTGTTTTTTTTTTTTCAGAATCGAATTTCAAATATTGATAAAGAAAAGGTTTGAGTAGCTTCATTTAGTAAGAATCAAGTTTATCATGGTCAAGAACTCTCTAAACAGGAAAGACCAATGAAAATTCTCTCTCTCTCTCTCTCTCTCTCTCTCTCCCACCCACCCACGCAAGCACATGCTCAATATTTTTTTTTCTTTTTAGAAAAGGAGATGCTAAATGCTATTGAGTGGTTATTTATTGGCTGGAGTAACCTTTTATTTGAACTTTGTGGTACATCTATGTTTCTGATGGGCGTTTTCACTCTAATATAGTTTGATTTACAATCATATACTAATATCACATGTATAAGATTCTCAACCCAAACATGGTAGTAGAATCTAGTGATGATTCTACAACTCTGCAAACATAGTTTAACAACTTGAAAACTCGACTTGACTCAATTTTTCCATTGGGTCAAGTGAACTCGAAGACTCGGACGAGTTTTGACCGATTAAAAAAAGTCAAGACTCAAATTGTTATTATTAAAATAATATTATTTTAACACTTAAATAAACTAATAAATGTTAAAATTATAAAAATTGGAAAAACCATGAAATTCAAATGAAAGGCAAAAATAATCTTAAGAGTAGATCAATAATAATGAATGGAGAAATAAATAACTAATAAGAAGAAAAATGAAAAGAAATAATAAATGTAATGTGAAAAACTTAGAAGAAACAATGGCTGTGAAGAAAAAACCTAGAAAAATTTAAATTTAATAAACAAAGAAGAATGAGAAGAAATATAAAAGACCAAGAAAAGTTGGAAAAAGATTAGAAAATAAAATGGTTTTCTAAACCTGTGAAAGCATAAAAAAGGATAGATCTTAAGAAGAATGAAATAAATAAGAAAACCAAAATGGAACTGATTTGGAAATGAAGATAATAAATAAAACTGATGAAGTAAAATAAAAAAAAAAAACACATAGGAAGAAAGAGAAAAAAAAGAGACTAGAGGACCTCTCCAGAGTGACGATCCCTCTCTCTTGTAATTGCTCTCTTGCTTGGTTGCTCCTATTTTCTCTTTCTCATCTAGCGTTTAGGTTTTGCCGAAGGATTAGGTTATGAGGGATGGGTATATATACGTTTTCAGTTTTGTCCTTAATGAAAAACCATCTACTTAGATGCCCTAACCAAGCATACTCGATCGAGTTTACTTGACTCACTGAGTTTTCAATTTAACTCAGTGAGTCTTCTGAGTTAAGCCAAAACTAGATATCTAGTGAGTTTCAGATGAGTTACTTGATTTTTCACTTGAATTGAGTTTACTCGGCTGACTCAGCCTAGTCAAAAACAAGTTTTAGTACTGTCTGCAAGTGACAATTCATTGGGGGACAAGTGTGTTCAACAGTTTGGACGGACCATAGGTGAGAGAGAATATGACTTCTTCTAGTTAGAGCCTATAGTTCAAGCAACATTACTTTGCTACTTTGAGTGCTATGAGTGTCATACAGGAAATTGGTCCTTTACAAAAGGAAATTGCAAATCCCATTATGAGCCAACCCTAGATAGTTGGGATAAATGGCTATGGTAATGATGATTATTGCTGCTACTAAACTAGAAATACCAAATAATAAATACCTATTTCTTGGTAGTCTTGTGCTGAAATGTTTGGCACTAAGTTACATGGGTATGGGTGCAAGTGTCAGTGTGCAATATGAATGTGATATGTTGGACTTAGCGAACATGAAAAAAATACGACACGGGGACACAACACCATATTTGAATAAATTTAAATCTAAATGCAATTTCAATGAAAATGAAGTGTGAAGATAGCACTAATAACAAATAATGTACAAGGTTTACTCTAAACAATTAAATATCAAATATATTGATATTTTAATTTGGTTTTAGGAGTAGTAATGTGTTATACTGTAGTCATCTTGGAAAACAATTGTAAAAAGTACTAGCTTATTTAGTGAAGAATAGGTGCATGTGTATGACATGGGTGGCACATCCATCTTGAAGTATATTTGCAACATAGGTTTGATATGACTTGAATTTAGGGGTGCAACTTGGGCGTAAACCACCCATGGTGGCCTAGAAAATTCTGGAGTCAGGATGATCTAGGCCTGGGCGCCTAGTTTTTGGCTAAAAGAGAAGGCTTGATTTAAAGTTAGGACAAGGTT
The DNA here is from genome assembly GCA_013350335.1 of Chimonanthus salicifolius. Classification (NCBI taxonomy): domain Eukaryota; kingdom Viridiplantae; phylum Streptophyta; class Magnoliopsida; order Laurales; family Calycanthaceae; genus Chimonanthus; species Chimonanthus salicifolius. The sequence goes on from CM023537.1 coordinate 52,646,051, forward strand.
TGGGCCTGATGTTTTGGACTTCGGCCCAATTTAAGCCCCAAAACCTATTTTATCTTATATAATGGGTACATACGTTATCAGTTTATAATGCTATATCAATTATAGAATCTTGACTACTTATTCAAATGCCATTGCATACAATCAGGATCAGGTTTAACCGAATCAACTGAGTCGAACTTGGGCCTGGATGGGTTGAAGTCCATATTAGCTCGCCTGAGTTTGGGGGTGGGAATGGGTTGGATCAGGTGTAATACTCTATGTTTGCCTTGACAGGTCAAAGAAGAGGATGATGCAAAACTTGCACGGAAGCTACAACTTAATTTAAAGCGTCAGAGACATCGACGCCATCAGGTTAATACTCTTTCCTAATTGTTTTTCTTTTTAATGTGTGTTATGATACTTGAATTTGTTGTCATGAGGCCACTTGGAAATTAATTGCGATGAGGCCATCTGAAATGTTCACATCTGGTCATCATCATGTTTTCCATGTTATCACTTTTGGCACTGTGTCAAAACTAGCAAGTTGAATTTGCCAATGTACTCTTAATTTGCTTTTAATAAAATCCATTTAAGTCTCTGCTCATTTAAAAAAAAAAAGAAAAAAAAGAAAAAGAAACAAGCAAGTTGAACTTGAGGCTTCATACAGTTTGAAACGAAGTACAAAAATGTTTGGATTTTGAAAATGTTAGGGCATTTTCGTGATTCCTAATTTGACTACTCATCATCATTGTTATTCTTTCCTCATTGCATACATGGTGCAATCTGAGATTCTCAATTCTGATTTATTTTTGTCCACTCTATATTACTTCAATCAGGAAGCATTGCAAAAAGAGTCTTCTTCTGTTGGTCGAATTCTGGAAAATGAAATATGTAACTCCATGCCTTTGAATGGCCAGCTGGTTTCTGGTAGTAAAATTCCTGGTAAAATCAGTGAAGATGCATATAGTGTTGATGGTAGCTCCTTACCAAGTTTGAAAACTGAAGTAATTGAAAGTGTTGAAACATCAAATGAGCATAATAAAGAAAAGTTAATGCTAAACGGTACTTCTACATCTACATGTGCTTCATCTGACTTGCCTGAACCCCGAGGGTTGAAGTGTTCACATGATGGTAAGGATCTGGAAAATGACAATAAAAATGGTCAGCCTGTCATTGTAGATAGTGATGATGAAGTGAAGGTGGAGGAAAAATCTGCTTGTTTTTCTGGTAAGTTCAATATTGTTACACCATGTAATGCAAGACAAGGGTTTTAAGTTGCAGATGCTGATGATCTTCATCTTGTTTTAACTGGCCTTTATCCCCTTTATGACAGAAGATGAAGGGAACTTCCAATGCACAGCATGTTTGAAAGTCCTGAAAACTTCCGAAGTTCATAGTCATCCTCAGTTGGAAGTCATCATATGTGAAAGTTGCAAGAATGTTGTCGAAGAAAAGCTGCAACAAAAGGTATAAATATTGACAAATACACTGAAGATAGTTTGATTAACAAAAGCAGTTCATGTCAACCTTCTCCATTCATGTACTAGAAGAAATGTTTATTCTCATATGTTTACTTTACCAGTAAAAACTTCATTAGCTTTTCCATACATTTTTTTTTCGAAGTAGAATCACATGGCTTGATTGCTTGTGGTAGGCTGGTAGTCCAAATGGATCCTGTGCAATGGTTATATCAAAAATCTCTATTCTTGACTTTGAGGTCTGTTATATATAAAAAAAAAATAATGGGTGGATTCATGAAGCCATGTTTTTTATGCTCCACAAATTCTGATAACTTTAAACTAGTTTTTTAATCCTTATAATTTTTACCTTGAAAAACATGGCTTGATTGATCCAACTAACCATGTTTTTTAAGCTCCACAAATTGTGATAACTTTAAACTAGTTTTTTAATCCTTATAATTTTTTACCTTGAAAAACATGGCTTGATTGATCCAACTAAAGGAATTTTGGTGGTTGTGTATTCATGGATAGAGTTTCAATGGAACCATTACATGGGCCCACATAGGGGTGTGCAGTATAATATGCTTCTCACATGTGCACTGGGGAGGGTTTGCTTCTGTTATTTCTAATATAATTTTCTATTACGAATCTTATATAATTCTGAGAAAATGTAATATACCCCCAGTGCCTGATAAAATTAGATAATGTGCATATCTACATACATGTATAAGCGTATTTTTTGTTTTCTTTCTTTTTTAAACTAAATCTCTTCCCCCCCCTCTTTAATTGATCCATTCCTTTCATTGGATCCTATGCAAGTGTGGAGTGACATTTGGGATGAGGGTAATTATTTATGAAATGGGGGCTTTTGCTGAAAGGTTTGGGGTTCATGAAAGATGGGTTCCAAGTTATCTCATAGCCCAAAGCTAATGATTGATCTGTCACAAACATTTTACTGTATACATGTATTTGGATGGCTATGCTATTTGGTGAAGGTGCATTTTGTTACTTTGCTTTAGATTTATTTGTCAACCTTTTCATCTTTTCATATGTCCAGGAACAACTAGATCCTGATTGCTCCAAGTGCTATTGTGGATGGTGTGGGAAGGGCAATGACCTGTTGAGTTGTATAACATGTAAGATGTTTTTCTGTACTATATGTATAAGGAGGAATTTTGGTGAAGAACAATTGTCAAAAATTCAAGCCTCTGGATGGCGTTGCTGTTTCTGTTCACCGAGTCTTCTGCAGCAGTTTGTTCTTGAATGTGAGAAAGCTATTAAAGCAAGAGATCAGGTGGTTTTAAGTTCTGAAAGTGATTCAGAGATTTCAAACACTGATATTGATGTTCGAATCAGGTAATCTCACATTCTTAATGTAGATGCATATATTATCACAAAAGGAAGTGCAATCCATAAATTCTATCTTGAAATTGAACTGTAGAGCTAGATGGGTGTCATTGTTCAAAGCACCAAGTCACAAACAATTCCTTTAGAGACCGGCTTAGCACCCTTCTGCAAGTGATTTATTTGAGCACTAATTACATTTGAAGTTAGAAAATTTTCAAATTACAAATTTCATATGGTGGAAACTTATACATGGATGTAAGTAGGGATGCAACTTGGATTGGGTCTGCCCTACATTGTCCCAAACGGATCTGAAAAACTTAAATCAGGTTGACTTAGCAATAGGGCCCGATTTAAAGTCATCTCAGTTACATGCCTTACAATTTAAGGGCTTAACTCAACCCTAAAGCCCAAATTTAGATTTAAGCGCAATTTAACCCATGGGCTCATCACATACAATATGTAGTTTTGTTTATATATTTTATATTGTCAATCCATTATGGTAACGTAATTGAAAATTCTAACCTTTAGTTTAAATAATTTGAGCTCTTAACTATCTAAGTCTAAACTCAACCTGATCCCCAATATGAATTCACTCAAATCAGCCACTCCCCATCCACATCTCTAAATAGAACTTGAAATTACACAAATACGTAGTTGTGGACATTTTGGAAAGAATGAGAGGGTGAAAAGGTAAATGGAGATGGGGCCCAAAAACCCAAAGCTCATTTGGACCTTCATTTATATTATTAGGACCCTAGCCTGATTTAAAAGAAATCAGGGCCCACTTGGGCATGATCTAAGTTTGGGCTTAGCTTGAATTGACTTAAGGGCCTGACCCGCTTGCACCCCTAGATGTAATGGAATCCTCAGGCAAGGACACAAGGATTTGATCCGCTTGTAGGGGTTCCACTTTGATAGTTTTATGGGATTGAATGATACCTTTGATGGAACAAACCAATTGGATCTTGTACCTTGCTTGTATGGAAGTGCCAATGGAGTGGAATTGGAAATTATGTTGAAGTGCATACTGGGTGAAACTCCAAAACACAATTAGATGGAGTGAGTTTTCATTGAGTTAGGAAATCTAAACCACATTTGGAGTGTCAATTGATTCCATAGTGCCCAAACTGTAGTTAGGTTGGAAGTGTGAGTCGAGGCAATGGACTTCAAACATCACTTTGAAAGGAAGTGTCGGAATTAACCATCCCCGAACCATACTTTAGAAAAATTTCCCTAGCTTCAAGGCAATGAATTCTCTTAATGTTGTGTGTGTGCTAGAGATGGTGACATCCAAGCTTCTTTTGAGGGACCCATGGATGGGTATTTATGGACTCATCAATGGGAGTTTAAGTTGCATGGGTACGGTTGCTTGTGTTGAGTTCAACATGTGTGAGGTGTTTTTAACAAACCAAAAAAATAGAACACGAGGACAAGACACTATTTTTAAATAATTTAAATGTAAAATTTATTTTAAAAATAAGGTGGGAAAATTTATTTACACTGGATCTGCGATTTTCTTCTAAAAGGATAAATGGGTAGGGGAGGTTTCTCTAGCTCAAAAATTTCCAGCTCTTTATTCCCTAGCTGCAAATTAGGGGTGAAACTCGGGTCGGGTTTTGGCCCGAACCCGCAAGACCCGATCCGAAAATCATGCGGGTCGGGTCATGAAAGTTGGGTCAGCGGATCGGGTTGGGTTAAGAAGTCGGAAACCCTGCATTGAATTCGGGTTGGGTTGGGTTGAGAGATTTTAAGTAGACCCAATCCGACCTGGTAAAAAATAGGCTAAAGTAGGTTAAAAATGAGGGTCGTTTCGGGTTTCTGGTTGAGTCGGGTTATAATTCGGGTCGGGTTGGGTCAAGACATCCGGGTCAAAAGTTCGGGTCCGGTTCCATATATTAGTAACTCGATTTTCCCTAGTGCAAATAAAGAGGCTAAGGTTAGTGAATGTTATGATTTTCATCATAGTAAGGTTGTTTGGTGCCCTCAGTTTAGAGGAGGTTCGGAAGATTGGATGATGGAGGAGTAGTTTTCCCTTATGGATCTGTTGAGTAGAGGGTTTTATAGTGGGTAATGGAGATGATAGAAGGATTTGGGAGCCTGATTCTATAGTAAGTTGATGTGTGTTGGTGAGGCTCCTCGGGTGAATTTGAAAATTTGGAAGGGTATTGCTCCTCTTAAGGTTAAGGTCTGCAGATGGCTTGCGGGTTTAGAGAAAATTTTGACGATTGATAATTTGAGGCTAAGAAGAATGATGATTGTTAATGCTTGTCCTCTTTGTTTGTTTGATGCGGAGGTAGTGAACCATCTTCTCCTTCATTGTAGGTTTGCTTCAAAGATTTGGCATCATTTCTTTTAGCAATTAGGAGTAGCCTTTTGTGTCTCGAAAGCTTGGGTTGATTTCGTAAATGAAGACTTGCTTCGAGTTGGTAATTCATTTCGAAGAAATCTTTGGGCAGTGATTGCTTTGTGTATTGTATGGGCCATCTAGTTGGAGAGAAATAGAAGGGTTTTTCAAGGAAAGGAGGGCTCTATCTTACATACTGTTGATGTTAATATTTATGATATTTGGATTTTGTTCAGCCTCATTTGGACCCTGTTATGGTTATTGCTTGGTCCCCTCCAGGGTTGGGTTTCTTGAAGCGGAATTTAGATAGCAATTATGTTCGGGAGCTTGATCTAACCGGTTATGGTGGAGTAATTCGTAATAGTCCTGGAAGTGGAACTTTATGCTCTTTCACGAGGGTTTATGAAGTTGGAAGAGTTAGATATCCAAAGGAGTATTTTAGAAGGAGTTTCTAAGATTATTGTTGGTTGGGCTTCGGGAGCTTTGTGTCCTTAAGACTTATTTAGATATAGTGGAAAGGATTCGGCAAGCTATTGCGTCTTTTGGCCTTTTGGTTTAATGGGTTCCTAGGTCTGCAAATTTTGTAGCGGATGATATGGCGTGCCAGGGCGTGTCTTTGACATCGGAAATTGTAAATCAGTTTATGTAATCTTTGGGGTTTTTTTAATTTTTGCTTGGTCGGCAACTTCTTTGCCTGTTTGTTTTGTTTTCCTCGGTGCTGTATTCTCCTTTTTTGAGTAATGAAGTTGTCTTTTAAAAAAAAAGTTGGGAAAATACCTATATTTCACTTAATTGTTTAGAGTACGTCTCACATCTTGAAGTGTTTGTGCAACATAGGTGGGAGTTAGGGAGGGGATGATGTAGAACATGTTGCAGACAGATTTTTGAAAAAGTATTCACGCTGGGTCGACAAGAAGCATGACCCACGAGCTTGATCATGAGATCCTTGAGTTTATTTCGTTCGATCCTAAGTTTAGGATCAGTAGAAGTGTCGTTATATTTGGACAATTCCAAATTCGGTGGAGTCTTTGATAGAATTAGAAGTTGTATGTAATTAAGAACCTTCCAAAGAGGAGTCAAGGACTGTCGGCTGAACTACAGTATCTATCGAGTCCTTGTTGTAGTCGGCCAATATTTGCTTATAAATAAGAGGCGTAAGGTGGAGAATAGATACACCTTATTTTCGAAAATAGTGAATCAATCAAAAGAGAGTATTTCTCGTCTTCGCTGCTCCTCTGCCTTGTTGCAGGATTTCTCGCTGCTGGTTTAATCCAGTCACCATTCTCGACCCTTGGGCTTAATCCCAAGTAGGATTGCATCACAAGAGACTAGGCATCATCCTAGTTACATCACAAGACCCTTCGGCTGTCCTAATCTACAGTTTCGACCCCTACCGATATCGCCAGAATCTGCCTAAGTTGCCTCAGCTCCATACAGTTCCAGTTTCACCTCTTGTTACAACCCTTCTCTTCTGCTGCCAGGTACAGTTCCTTTAAACCCCTATCAGCCTTCTTCTTCCTTTCCTTCTTGTCCTTTCCTTCGATTTCTCCTTTCCCCTCATCTCTAGCTTCCGCCGCTGCTGTTGCCTCTTCCGCTGTCTCCCCTTTTCGTTTCCCATTTTCCTTTTTCGTGTTCCATTCGCATGCCCTAAATAAAACAGCCCTAACTTATTGTCCCACGTGCCAAGCAGCAGCAACTTACCCCTTCATCTCACACGTGTGAGCCTCTTTGTGTGTGCGTGACCAGATATTTGTCAAGATTAACTTAATTTGATTTCTTCCCCGCTTCCACTACATTAGGGGAGGTGAGGAAAAAATTAGCATATTTTGTTGTAGTCTCTATAGGAACGTATACAGCTGAATGTGTACATTTGGTTGGATCAAATCTAATGTGTATGCATTTGCATCTACATACTGTCTCCTCATCCTTTTCTGCCTCAAATGTTTTGTTCGAGCTCCAATTTGAGTGCCTTTATTTTCCGTTTTATGTTAACTTCTAGATCTTTGAAACATCTGAATAAAATCCTTTGATTGTAGAAAATGGGCTTCTCACTGCAATGAATGGGACATTTTGTTGGTGTTTTTTCCTTTGTATGTTTGAGACCGTGCATCACATCAACCGTTTGTTACTTCTATAGTATGCTATTGAAATGCTTCATAGGTTGAGTTTGGAGGCCTAGAATGTGTTTAATATGTTGTTAGGGCAATTTTGGGAAAACTAGTTAAGTGCCAAGACGTTTTTTTTTTTTTACGATGAAGAACCCCAAGACCCCCACCTCTTCTTGAGTACGTGGGTGTTGGGTAAACTCTGAATGCACACACCCCCCTGCAAGCCATGGGCATCAGGTTACTTCGGGATTCAAACATAAGACCTCTGGTTCCTGAGTCAAAGTGCTTACCTGTTGAGCTACTCAATGTGGGCGAATTATGTGCCAATACTTTATTCCTAGGAACATGAAATTATTTAGTGATGGGTTTTAAAAAATATAATTTTTAAATACCATGAGGTTTATCTGGAGCATATACGTAGTTTGTTAACAAGAAATCATCATTATTCAAGCCTACTTTGGTATTTGTAGGATTGTCTTAGTTCTACCTTTCCACTTCGCCTTTTTTAGTTCCATGTTTTCCACCATTCTGCAATCTAACTTGTCATTTCTCATTACTTTATTCCATATTTTTATTGCTCTGACCTCTCTCCATCATGGACTCATAACACTTTATTTCGTAGTTTGTTGTCCTGTGTTTCTTCTTTGAATTTGATCAAGTGAAGTCAACTCATTCATATACTGTGTTATTGGTTTGGGTTCCACCCACTTGGTTGTGTAAGTTAAAATTGATGAACTTTGCTAGGTTCACTTATCATTCAAAAAAAAAAAAAAAAAATGCTTCACTTGGTTTACTTAAATGAAGTTCTTGTGTGCTTACAACTTTATTCCTAGTTTAGTTTGAGTTATGAATTTTAAGTGTTGTATTATTACTTTATTGGTGTTGTTTATAGGTGTACATGGTAGACTTGGGAATTGATTTTTGTTCTAGATTGTAAATAGTAACTTTGGTTTTATTTTGCATCTTGGACAAAAATTTGTTTCTGAAATTTTTGTTTAAAGGTTTTGTTGGTTGATTTATTTGATCATTTCACTTAATTGATAGGGTCAATTTGTATCTCTTCCTAAGAAGCACCGATATGGGTACGCGTATCGGATACGACACGTATCCGATACGGGGATACGGCAAATTTTAAAAAACTAGGAGACGGGTGCGGTAGGATACGCCGAATTAAAAAATTATATATATATATATATATATATAATATCAACAAAATAAATTCGGATATTTACAAAAAATATCATAGATTCTACTATGAGATAAAAATTATTAGAAAATTATATTTTCATATTTATAATATATATATATATATATATATATATATATATATATATATATATATACACATTATAAAGATTAGACTATTAGCAATTTAGTATTATGAAAAGATATATATATATATATAATATGTTAAAAAATATTTACAATATTACAGTATATAATATGTGAATGATTATTGATGTTAAAAAAAAATAATACGGGAATATATAGTTATATATTTTTTACAGTTACAGTATTAGACGATTAGTATTATGAAAAGATATACATATATATATATATATATATATATATATATATATATATATATATATATATATATATATATATATATATAATGTTAAAAAATATATTTTATAATATTACAGTATATATTATGCGAATGTAACTCATCTTTATCATTTGCATGGTTAATATATATATATATATATATATATATATATATATATATATATATAATATGTGAACAGATGCTAGTAGGCACGAGCAGAGAGCGAGAGTGGAGAGCTTAGGGTTTCGAATGGGTTCCTTCGAAATCGAAATCGAAATCAAAATCAAAATGTGTGTAGGAATTTTTTTTCCCCTTTTCTCCTCCGCCGTGTCCCTCCGTGTCTACTGCCGTATCCGTGATGTATCCGTATTTAGAAAATGTTTTATTTAATTGGATACGTATCCGATATGTATCCGAGCTGTATCCGTGTCGGAAACGTACCCGACACGGATACTCGAATGGTTCCCTTCATAGATCTCTTCTTATTACTGTCAATTTAAAATTTTCAATCTTTCAAATAAAATAATGTATTTTGGGTTTTTATTATTTTTTCTACATTACAATTATTACAAATTGATGTATTTGTAATAAGAATAAATGTAAAAATTAGTTGATTGATTTGCTTGATAGGGGAAGGGTTGATGATTATGATGATGATATTGGTAGTGATGAGTTAATTGATCGACTTGGTTGTCCTGCTTAGTTTTTTGTCCAACTCCACCTAGTAATTGGATGAAACTTGGCCTAGTCTTGGTTGTCGAACCATGCTTTAATTGTTTGTGTTAGGGTCTAACATTATTTTGTGTTCCCAACACTAGAACGATAGTCATTGCTTCCCTTTTATTGAAGCCACCATCAGTATTGTTTGGTAGGCAAAATAGTGAGTAGAATGGAAATGGGTGAAGATATGATCCCATTTCAAAAATAAGGTATATTTGGTGAGACTAAATTGTTGACATGGCCTCATCTTAGCAAGGAATGTTTATGTGAGCCCAATATTGCTAGGCATACATAATTGGGTACTCTGAAATTTGTGCAACTCATTGATTTGTATCCTTCTTGAATAAATATTATTAAAAGTACAATGCTACTCATCTAAAGTACCAAAAAGTATTGGCAACTGAGCTTCCAAAAGAGTTCGAAGAAGAAAAAGGAGGAGAAAGATGGATATGCTTGTGTGTTTATAGGAAAAATGAGGAGACTGGAGTTTCAAGCATGTTTTAAGGGATCCAAAAGCTTTGGTTCATGTTCAATTTATAAAGGATGTTGGTTTATGCTACTCTTGCCTCCTATTCCTTTGGTGGTGTCTGGTCCTTCTCTTGGGTCATTTCCCATTTTAGTGTTTTCTAGGTGATAAATGGTGGTTGCAGCAGCGATGCTTTTATTCATAGAGATGGATTGTTGCAATTGGGAGCTTTGTCATTGGTTCTCTAGTTGTCGGGGTACCTTCAATAGAAAGGTAGAAAGAAGAGATGGTGAGAGTGATGGATTGCTCTTTGATTCGAAGGAAACTAAGTTTGTGGGGATTGTTTTGTTTTACCTCTTGTCAATTTAGCATGTTTCTTTAACTATCCTTTTTCACCTCTCTCTAGTCTCTCATCTTTTCCTCATCTTTTTCCTTTTTCTTCTTTGCTTTATTTAGTCTTGTTTTAAAGCATGTCATAGTGTACCACCTCCTCTGTTGGAATTTGTCTTTCTAAAATCTACCACATCCATAGACGCCACTTCCATTGCCTCCCTCATGGGCTTTGATGTCGAGTGGCTTCCTTGCTTCATTTGCACCTTACTCCTAGTGGTTCTTGTCCACCTCTACTATTCTTGCCTCATCTTCAAATCAAGTTATTCCCAAGCCCCTCAGGTTTTCTTGTTGATTTACAACCTGCTTCTTCAATTGATTTGATCCATCCAGTGGATCTCAACATTTATTGTCATCCAATCGGTCCCATCAATATGGAAGATAGTATGGCCCTTTTCTTTTGGGCTGTCAAAGAATGAAGTTGAGAAGATGATCAAGATGGTTTACAAAATAACTGTATAAGCTAGGAGAATGGAACAACTTCTTGAATGTGCATTCCCATACCATTCATTCACGATGCCATATTGGCATCTCATTCCTCAAAACAATATGAGCTACAACACAAACCTTTTGTCTTTTGTTTGAAGTGCTTTTTTTATTCTCATCTTGTCACTTTACATATCTTTCTTCACATAGAGATTTTGGTGATATGCAATGATGCATGGGTGTGCTTAGGCCCCACATTCATGTGTGGACATGGTAATCAGATGGAATGTGTGTGGAACAAGATGGACATGGATACATTTTGATGGGCAGCGTTTTTTTAGGAAAAAAGTTGAAAGGAGAGAGAGGTGTACTAAAATTAAGAGAAGTGGAGTAGAAATGACGAAGAGGGTGAGAGGCACGGGAAGGGAAGGACGAAGGTAATCCCTAATTTCATATCTCATCCACAACATAGTTGAAATTTTCACTTTACCTCATCTCTCTTTGCTCTCGCCCGTTTCTTTGGGATTGAGCCTTAACCCTAGCAATGGTGCCCACATTTCCCAATTTTCTTTTATCCCCTTGGCTCTTTTATTTTGTTGAAAGCACTCTAGGATACATAGTTTGTCACATCTCTCATAGTCAATTTTGAATTGCATAGCATTTGGCAGTTATGGGGTCTATAGTTTCTAATGTGTAAATATAAAAGAAACGGTCTTGTTAAACTTTTATAACCACTTTATTTAGATTAAATAGAATGAATAGCTAAAGTGGAGTTCCATGTCATGTGTCCATTTCATTTCTTCAATCAAATGGGTAAAGGTGTATAAATGAAATTTAGTTCTTATACATAACATATTGACAATATGTACTCTTTAGTTTTGTAGGGTTAACAGACCCCAAGGAATGCCACATGTTTTTTTTAATGATGAACCCCATGAGCCCCATCTCTTCTCGAGTACGAGGGTGTTGAGTAAAATCTGGATGCACACAACCCCTCTCAAGCCACAAGCATCGGATAACCACATGAGCTACCCTGTGCAGGGACAGAGAATGCCGCATTTTACTAAAATAAAAACTGAGTTAGTTATGTAGATTAGAGTTTTACCCCACAATTCCTTATTTATACCATACTTCTTTATTTTTCATAGTTTAGATTAAAAATTTGAATTCACTATTGGCCGAATTAAATAATCTTAATAAAATATATACATGCTTTTTAGAGATAGAACATCTAAATATGGTATATTCATTTATCATGTGTGGGTATAGCTTTATGTTGCTTCTATTCTAATCATTTCTATATTAATATAAAGATTTAGTTAGTGATGCATTGTTTAATATCAAATTTGGACAAATTGTACATTATCATTTATCAAAATTCTAAAATAACATAAAATGAATAAGTATATATAAAATATGTCATGTCCTTGCCGACCACACCCTTGTGTCTTGTATCTGCTTCGTTTGTATTTGGGGATCATAAGCATGTGTACTTCATCCTCTTGTTGATATTGGATTATGGTGCTTAATTATGAGAGCATGATTGTTGATAAAGTTGAGTGCAGTGGAACTCAGAAAGCTGACCTAAACTGATAGGACAAGTGGCTAGATGGTGATGATGATTAGTGCCTAAAATATGTGCCATTTGTTGGTTGTTAGTGGCATCCTGAAAATGTATGGGTTGAAATATGGTTTTCAAATCAAGTTCTGAATTAATAGATGCTGCTTAAGGGAGTGGTGATGCCATATGCCAAAAGGAAGAGACTCAGAGAATAGTAGAGGCAAATCGAGCTTTTGCACATTTTCTTAATCTATGAATGGGATCAAACTTTATTCAGTGGCATTTCCGTGATATTTCTCTTTCTTATTGTTAAGACTTCCCCTCGGAGGATGGCTTAGTTGATACATGAGAGGTCATTTTTGGAGGAGAAACTCTGTGATTTTGGTATGCCTGTGTTCATTGGTTGGAACCTCTGAGGGGTTTCAATGATGTGAACTTAGTAGGTTGAAAAAAAGACATAGAACCTTGTCAAGAGCGTAATGCAGTGGAATATGACTTATGCTCATGTAGGTTCTTTAAATTCTGTTGGTGGTATAGCTACTGAGATCAATGCAGTCAGTTATGTCTCTCCTAGAAGTTGGTTAGCTACTTTATAAGTTGCTGCACTCATTTACTAATTAAATTTCTCTTCCGAGTAACGACTTTTCCATTACAAGCGGAAGACTTGTTTTCTTTTTCTTTTGTTGTTTCCATTTCTAAAGGATGTTTTCCATTGTTTTCGTCGGCATTTTTATTTTAACTCTGTTTCTGTTCGCAGCAATAAGAAAAGACGTAAGAGGAAGATAAGGAGAATTCTTGATGATGCAGAGCTTGGAGAAGAAACCAAGAAGAAGATTGCAATTGAAAAGGTTTGTTTTTATCATGACCTGTTACCCCTTAAGTTCCAAAACCCAGAGTGCTATTTTAGTGATGGGTTGGTCTGGTCAAGTGTCTTGCATATAAGTACTTCATTTTAAATACTTTTTATTTTAGAAGCATGTACATTATTGTCTGTTTAGCTATACTCAGACATCAGCTTTTGTACCTGCCTAAAAGCAATTTTGTAAAATAAACAAATCACATGTAATTAGTGGGTAGTGAAATATACCGGACAAATTATCCATTCAGTTCCTGTTCAAACAATATGAATTGAGATGTGTTAAGACTCCACGTTTATAGTGCCTGAGTCATCAGCTTTGTTTTGATGACGGCCATGTGAGACATTGAAACTGACCCCAGATTGATGAGAAAAAACGGCTTTAGATGACAATGATGAGAGACAATGAAACTGATTTGTTCTAGTGGTCGACTAGCCAGTCTGGTCTGGGTATTAAGATGTTGATTTTTTAAAAGAAATATTGATTACACAATTTGAAGAGATCTTTATCTTATTTAAATATTTTATTTGTGATTTGTTTCTGGTAGGCACGTCAAGAGCATCTTAAGTCATTTGCTGGCAAATCATGGAGCAAGTACACTGCAAGTTGTAATGGGAACACAACAGAAGGTGCCAGCGTTGAAGTGTTGGGTGATGCAACAACTGGTTACATAGTGAATGTTGCCAGGGAGGAGGGTGAGGACCCAGTGAGAATTCCAGCCAGCATTTGTGCCAAACTGAAACCTCATCAGGTGTCATCTTTATTCTTTATTGTTTAGGAATTTGAGCTGCTTGGTTTAGTCTTTTAATGAGTTTGAATTCTCATTTTTAGTTTATCATTTTTTCTCATGTTTTTGGTTGATCTAAAATGTGCATTTGTCGCCATTAAGTTCTAAACAGGCATCCATGTTGGAATTTGACACTGGTATGAGGTTGGTTGTTGGAAATTTGAAAACATAGGAATCCCTGCTGTGTCATAATATCAACTAAAATTAGTAACTTTGTATGTTTAGGAAAAATAATATGAAAAAGTAAGACTCGTACAAAACAGTAACAGATTTATAAAAAAAGGGCATACAGATCCTACTCCAAACAATCACATAATAAATGATTTAGTATTTTATTAGATATAAATAAAGAAAAAAATAACATGTTTCAATGACAAAGCAATGTTGTGTTGTTGTAGCGAATCCTATATGTTCATTAAAATTTACCTTGAGAATGTGTTTATACGTGTTGTGTTGATTTACAATATGTTCAACATTTCAGGTAATTTGTGTGAGATTGGGTGCCATTTTGTTTAATTTCAAATGTTATTCTATTGATGGCTTAATTCATGCAAAATGATTGCCTTTATAATTACATTTTGTTGCCCTTTTAATATACCTTTTTCTCAGGATGAATCAATAAATATCAAGTTGATTTCTTGTTCATTCACCCTCAGCTAGAGGTAGTGTTTTGGGAGGCCTTTTGTCCATGTATGGCCACTTTTTGTTCACTAAAACAAGTATTAGGTCTTTTAAGCTAACAATTACTCCTCATCTCCTTTCTTCTTTTCCATTTTATTCTACTCAAAACACTAGATTCCATAAATGACTAACTTCTTTTCCGCTAATATCATTTGAGTTCAGAATTTGTTAATTGATCTATGATTTAGTGACTCTTTGTTTCAAATTGTATGTTTGATAAAGGCTTTAGGAAATTAGGTTTTGTGTTGTATATTATGCTGCCTAAGGTTAATGTTTGCTCTGTATGATTCCTTTATCATTCTTTCCCTCCTTTTTTTGACTTTTGCTCCTATTTTTTCGTATCACCTTTTCTCTAATAATATGCCATCTATTGACTTTTCTTCTTAAAGTGCATAATGTCTATTTTCTGATGCTTGGTCTCCTCAGTGCATCTCAGATGTCCTCTGTTAAATTTAGTTGTTTTGTTTGCTCAGGCCGGGTTTTGATAAACTTAGGACCCATGTCAAAAATGGCTGAACCCGACCCGACCCGACCCAAGTTAGTAACCCTAATTACATAACCCAACCCGACTTGACCTCAAGCCTGAGAATCAGCCAAATTTAAAAAAGAAAACTCAACATAAAAATTAAAAAATTAAAAAAAGCTAGATGGAGCTGCTGGTCTCGTTCTCTTGTTGTCTCTTCACTGTTGGCTTCCAGGGCTCCTGCATCCTTCTTCTAGAACTCTCTTCGTGCGATGCGGCCCATTTGAGGTTGCCCCAATATGCCTACTGGGTCCTTCCTTTTGAAGAGGCCATTTGATTTCATTGAGAATTTTGAAGGAAATGAAATGAAAAAAAGAAGTAGAAAGAGATTTGAAGATTACCCATCTGATTCAGGAGATGTCCTCTCTCTCTCTCTCTCTCTCTCTCAGGAATGGGGGCGGCACAAATGCTGTTTTGCGCTCGGTCTCTCAGTCACGGAGACCAAATTAGGGCATTTGGGAGAGTTTAAAACTTTAGGGTTAATATATATATATATATATATATATATATATATATATATATATATATATATAAAGTAGGTTGGGTCATGCGAGCCGATCGGGTCGGGTCGGGTCGGGTCAGTTTAAAAAATTGTGTCCCAACCCAACCCGAGTTTCATCTGGGTTTTTGTTTCTTTAACATGACCCGACCCAAATTTAAAAAATCTATAACCCAACCCACAGTTTTTTCGGGTTGGGCCGTGCGGTTCGGGTCAAAACCCGACCCAAGTTTCACCCCTACTCGGGCCTAATTATATCATCTGGTAGTGGGTGTAGGGAGACAAGATTCATTAAATGGTTTTTTAATTTTCTTTTGACTTTTTGTGTTTCTTTAGTATGTAGCCCTCCTCTTATACTGATTGCTTTTGTATGCCTTGTAACGTGTTGTGATTATTACAAGTTATTATTTCAAATAAAAAAAATGTGCTGATTAATTACATCGTGATGTTAGTGGCATGTTCATTTACCGAACATTCTCGATTTATGATTTTTCATTGGAAACTGCAGTCTGTAGATGGTGCCATTCTTAAATTGTTTGTGTGGTTCCTTTAGATTGCTGGGATCCGATTCATGTGGGAAAACATCATACAATCTGTCAGAAAGGTGAAATCTGGGGATAAAGGTCTTGGTTGCATTCTAGCTCACACCATGGGCCTTGGGAAAACTTTTCAGGTTTACTATCTGTTCTTCACCATTGAATATTATGTATCTGTTTTTATTTAGCATTTGTGTTCTGTCTGCTATGAATGGATGATTTTTATCTTATTCAGTTTTTTATTTATTTTATAGAAGTTAAGTGGAAATCTCTATTATTTTTACCCTTTTTTTGGATATTATTAAGTAGCAACTTACTCAAATGATATAGACACATGATTGCATGTTTTCTTTTTCTTTTGTTTTTTCTTTTCTTTTTTCAATTTTTTTTAAAGGATTATATGTGCCTATTTATTGTTATCATTTTTGAAATGGTAAGTATTTTATTGATGAGAGACACAGGAAGGGCACAAGAAGCAGCGGACAACAGGAAACCATGGGAACACAAACACGAAAGATCTAAAAAGGAATGGAAGAAAGTAGTTAGGCTAAAGCCAAGATACAATTACCTGGTTTAGAATAAATGAGAGGGTGAGACATCCTGGAACTCTTTGAAAATAGGAACCCAAGCAACACTTTGGCTTTGACTCTAGAGGCAACAACTAGATCGGACTTTGCTTTGCTCTTGAACTGCTTCTAACAAAGATTCCAAATTGTAGCATTGAGAGCTAGGTGTCAAGCTGAAGAGAGCATGGATGAGCCACCTAAAAAATCCTAGCATAAGAGAGGAGAGCTACCGAGGAGGGCATGGCCTACTAAATATTAAGATGATAAAAAGGAGTGTGGTGCTAGAGTTTGGTTGCAAAGGGATAAAAAAGAAACAAGCGACCATCTTCTACGACTCGAAAACAAAGTGGACAATAATTGAATATGATATGATGAACTATCACTTGTGAAGGTTGTCCTATATGAGTATCTTTCCAAGCCGAATGGTCCACACGACGAGAGAGTGAGAGAGGGAACAAGTCATCAAAGTCTTATACAACTAGGAAACAAAGGGGGCAGCAATAGAAAATGATGACTGTCAGTTGTGAAGGTTAGTCCATATGAGCTTGAGCTTTAGATGAACAAATAATGGGCATGGATTAAAAAACCATCCGGTTCGAACTGTGACCCTATGGTACCTAGTACGGTATTGTAGTACGAACCACTGATAACAAAATATCTCACGATATTTAAAAAAATGGGTAATGTATTGGCTCGGCTAGTATTTTCGATTGAAAATGCTGGCCAATTTATTGCCATTATTTCAAAAGTTTTCCCTTAACTTTGATTTTTCCCTTTCTTTCCACCATTTTTCCCCTTCCCATAACTCCATGTTTTCTCCTTTTCTTTTTCTTTAAAGAAAGATTGAAAAAAAAAACCCAAAGAGAGAAAGGAAGAGAGTGAGAGAGAGAACCTATTGGGCTCTAGTGGCCAACGTGAAATGGCGGAAGTTGCGGCAGCAATGGTCCACCTTGTCTCTCATCTTTGCAATAAGAAGAGAGTAAGAAGAGTAACAATTTCTTATAAAACAACTTTTAGGGTTTTGGTGAAAGTGACATTTTTGCCCTAACATTAAAAAAAATAAAATGATTGTTTTGTATATTTGCCCCTCTAATTTAACTTCTTTGCCCTTAAATGTTAATACAACTATTGTACTATTTTGTCTAATTGCATTTAAATATTATCTTGCCTATATTAATAAGAAAAACATAGAAAAATGAAAAAATATGTAGAGATTTTAGATAGTTTTTATATATAACAAAATACTTGATTTAATTAAATAACAAAATAACTTTAAACTTTGATCTAAACTATAATTAAAGTTTTCAACTTAAAATTATGATCATATATGGATTACGTGTAGATCTAATCACTAGCAACATATCTTCCTTAGATCTAAGAAATTTTTATATTTATTAGTAATTATTAGTTTTATTACATAGCTTTAGAACAAAATAGATATTATAATGATTATAAATCGAAATTATCAAATTTATAAACACATGGTTCTGTTCAAGATCATATCGGGACGCTAGACATACTTGGCTTGAAGGGCCGGTATTTTTCCATATTTAAGTGGGATTAGAAACAAAGTTTACAATCCATGATTTTTCAATATTCTAGATTTTTTGGATATTTTATTAGAAATTTCTATGGGGTTTTGAAATTTAACACCGGTTCAAACCAGTTCATCAGATATTTGAAAATATCGCCCGGTCCATATTGTGAACCATTATGGACCAATACAATCATTGGTCCTCTTTTTGATCCATGCTAGTAGGGTTTACTGTGACAGTTGCTCCACTTAAAGAAGGGATTTAGAAGTTAAAGAACCGAAAAAGTGAGGCCACCAAATCAAAGAATTGTCCGTGACAAGATAAAAGAATCGAAAAAGTTAGGCCACCAAATCAAAGAATTGTCCTGAGTAAGATGAAGATAGAGATGTTCAAAAGAGAGAATCTGATTAAGTCTTAAGCTTCTTTGTCTAAAAGGTTGCATGAAATTGAATGTTCCAAGTGACTTCCTCACCAACATCTAGAAGTTATTGACGGATGTTGCCTCATGATTACACAAATCAATGTGATTAATACCATTTAGTAGAGCTGACATGGATTAAAAAAGGAACCAAAGAGGAATGCTTCCATTCCAAGCTTGTGTTTTAGGAGATTTAGCTTCTAGGCTAGAATGAAGCTTTTCCACCTATGGGGGTTTGACTCGGTCCATCAGTTGCAGAGCAAACCCCATAATGCTACTCTCTGAGCCATATGATTAGCCAGTGGTTTGAAATAGATCTTGCGGAGGCTGTTACGTTGGAGTCTAGAATATCTCCAAGCACTTAGTATCGGTGATGAAATGTTCGAGTTTCAAGAGTGTTGGAGGAGTTGCCCATTGGACTAGGCATATTCTCACCAGCTAAAGGCAAATCACACAACGAAAAGAGGTTCTGATTCTGGAAGTTCTAGTTTCACGTATCATTCATGAGGATATCTTATAATGTTAAAATTTGAACAAATGCTCTAGCAATACGATCCTCTAGCATGCAAATATGAAAGTTCATCCAAGTAAAAAGAAGAAAAAAAACCTTTTTTGGCTTCCTCAAAAGGCCTATAGATGGAGGAAGGAGTCCAACTATCATTAGTGATGCGATCTTTCAAACAATGGAAGTAGAAAAGTCTCCTAAGAATGGGCCATTCAAATTGATGATATGTGAGTCCAAGATGATGAGGATACCTCTTGAGGTCCTCATAGAAGGTTTTGGCTAACTGTTCATGCCTTCTGTTGCCCCGACAAAAGGCATTGGTCTTGTCCTTGATTTTGGTTTCCTGGTTGGAAGGCAATAAAATTCTTAATAGTAGCCCATTTGGATTAGTCTCCTAACCCCCAAATATTCTAGCATTGCATCTTTATGGAGAACCCTAGTGTATGGCCTATAGTCAGTTTATTCTGGAGGCTACCTTCACTTTTGATTTCTTTTTTATGGTTGTCATAATTAACAAATGAACTTAGCCATATCAATTCCCTTGTAGTTTATCTTTCCTTCTGTTTTTAGAAGTGGTAGAATGGAAAGAATGAAGCTGAGGAAGCACAACAACTCTTCTTCACATGCTATTACAAGGCCTATCTGATGGTTGAGGTCAATCATGTGTTGGTCCACCTAGTCCAGCTTGGCATTAAACTGGATCAGGGTCTATGGGGGAATTGGGCCTTCTGCAGATGGGCTTGGTGTCTGGATTAAGTTTTGGGTTGGAGGGTATTGTGGGTTGACTGGGTTGTTGGGTTGGAGAAGATAGGATTGAGGCCATCGTCAAATGTGTCTAGGACGATGGAGCATAGAAAGCCAGAGGAACTTGGACATAGGTTTTCACTAGAGTAGGCTAAAACATGTCCTGGGAAAGGACAATAATCTCCATGCTTGAAGTAGAAAGACACCTATCTCTTTCTCCTCCAATGTTTTTCTCCTCCAATGTTTTTGTTGGCCGAAGCTAGATAGGGAGAAGTAGTGGGAGAGTTAGGGCAAGAACTAGGTTTGAAAGGGGTTGATTCTCTATATCTAGCTCGCCATGTGGCAAAATTGGGATAGGTTACGACCATAGCATCATCATTGACTAATGCTTTACCATGGTTTTTTGATGTTTCAGACATGGTTAGAGTAACGAATGTTGAGATTGGCTGGCATGGTGAGACCTTCACCAGTGCTTGGCATGATTAAGAAGGGAGTCTAAATCATGTTCAATAGCCATTCGAGGTTTGATCCAATTGTCTCCCACTTTGAATGGAATGGAATGCAAAGATTGGAGATGTTTTGACCAAATAATCTTGAAACAAAGGAGGAAATGTTTGGTGAAAGAAGTTGGGGGATCAATCTCCACCACTTTGCTGATGAACTTCCCAACTTGTTTGAGCGTAGTATGAGACCAAGCACGCAAGGGAATGCCTTGCACATGGGCCTAGGTGTGACGAGTGTCCATACGTGGGGACTCAGACTCCAACCATGAGAAGGGGGAGAGCCTAAAGATGGGAAATCATGCAGAAATCTACAAGCTTGCTTAGGGGTTGTTTGTCATTTTCCAACTATGGAAAATAAAGAGCATAGAAAATGTGACCCTTCTCTTTTCTTTCATGGAATAAGTGCTCATTACCAAGAGCACAAAAAATGAGACCATTCCCTTTAATTACAAGGAATCCATTTCCAATAGTGCGGATAGGAAATTTAATGAGGAAGAGAGGAGCTTTTACTGGCTCACCTAAGACGCTTCGTTCATTTTCAATGAAAATACAGATTTTAACGCAAACAACTAAAGCGTTGGGTTTCCATGGTCTGACATGAGGTTGATTTCAAGGCATCTGTTTAGTGACATGAATCGAAGCCATTATATATATTTTTTTCCACTGGTATTGATTTATTTGAGAAAATAGACAAACAACCTTTCTGG
Source organism: Chimonanthus salicifolius (assembly GCA_013350335.1). Taxonomy (NCBI): domain Eukaryota; kingdom Viridiplantae; phylum Streptophyta; class Magnoliopsida; order Laurales; family Calycanthaceae; genus Chimonanthus; species Chimonanthus salicifolius. The sequence continues at coordinate 52,667,262 of CM023537.1, forward strand.
ATGATGAGAGGAAGGAGAATTCGGAGGGAGTCAATTTTATTGAAACCTCCTTGATGCACTTTTAATTGTCCACAAACCAGTCCTCCATGGCAGGTATACCAACCTCAAAAGACAAAAGTGGCAACAATGCATTTACTGAGATTAGATTCTTGTTGTCAATGAGAGGTTTGCTATTGTAATGGATATGTCCTTCTCATTTACAACAGTACGAAGAAGGCTGGGATTTGAGGACTTTAGTTTCACAAGGAGTGGGAAGGAAGTTTGGCATCAGAAGAGGAGGTGGCAATAATCTAATGCTACCTTCTAATAATACCTCATGATCTGCACCTTGAGCTTTGGTTCCTTGAAAGGGCTTCCATTCTCATCAACAATGGCTGGGGTAGATTCAATTTTCCACGCTGAATCTAACAAAGGCATATCCTTTATGCTTCTCGTGATTCTTGTCCAGAGGTACGAGGCTATTCACTGTAGTGCTTAATTTGTTGAAAATAGCAAATATATCTACTTTAGAGGTGGGGAGATTAGAGATGAAAAATTTCTTCCCAAAAGCATGCCTATCTTTTTTGTTTCTCCTCCCACTGTTTCTCTCTTCTTCCATCGCTTGGATTTTTGCATTTCATGTGCCTTATTTGTTTGGAATTGATTATCCTTCAAAAGAAAAATTTCTCTACCATTAGCGGCCATTGCAACTTTTTTATATGTTCAACTATGTGCATTAAAATTTTGATCTTTGTATTTGTTGCTAGTGTTTATTTATTTATTTTTATATGACGTTTAGGTGAAACATCTGATTCATAGGGTGACTTGACTTTTTTTTTTTTTGAGCGGTAATAGAGAAAACTTATATTGAAAAAGAAAAAATACAAAAACAAGAAGCACAAGGTCTAAGAGACTTAGTTCCAAATGAAAATACAAAGAAAAGCAACAAAACAACACCAAAACCCAGATGCAATAATGATAACACCACTAATACAAAATGAACTATCCTCCTGGTAACTGGAAGGTGCCACAATTCTATCCTCCAACACTGTTCTTCGCAAAGAAATCCGCTACACCATTGGCCATACGACTGTTATGGACAAAAGACACCTCCATGCCCGAGATCAATTCATTAATCTCCCCAACCATTGTAATTAACCTCCAAGGCGGGCGCTTCAAAACCCCGGCCCATTTAATGGCATTGGATGAGTCACTCTTAATAACTAATTTCCCTTCCCCTAAACCGGCTTCTAAAGTCAGAGCTCTCCTAATGCTAAGAAGTTCAGCATCATTTGATTCCATGATCCCCACAGATTCTGTAAAGACCTCACGCTTAGAGCCCGAATGATTTCTAAGAACACCCCCAATCCCAGTTAGACCCGGTTTACCCCTTGAAGCCCCATCCACATTAAATTTCAACGTTCCGAATGGAGGAAGGGACCAATCGACAGATTTCACTCGGCTCCGAGGTCTAGATAGCATACCACCCTCTCAACATCGAATGAGGTCTGAGGCTTTAAACTCTCTAAATTTCTTATTTGAACAAAGCCAGACATACAAACACCATTTTGCTTTCTGGATGAGGTCTTTAACCTCCACAATCTTGCCCTCAAAGATCCTGGCATTCCTTTCCTTCCAGATAGTCCACATTACCACCGCTGGAATCGTAATCCAGGCCAATTTCCTCCTGCGGTTGCTTTGAGGAAGAAAATAGGATCCCACCAAACCTTCGAAAGAGCCAGAAAAAACTCATGACACTCCCATGAGATCCAGGAAGTAATTCCACACCTTCCAAGTCAAGGGGCAGTTGGCTAAAAGATGATCAATAGTCTCATCCGCCAAGCCACAGAGGGGACAACTAATATCACTATGAACGTTCAACAAACCTCTTCTTCTCATTTCTGCCCTAGTCAAAATCTTCTTCTTCATACAACACCAAACAAATAGTTGAACTCTGGGTGGAGCAAGGCCTTTCCATATTAGAGGTTGAGGCTCACCTAAGCCATTGACAGTTTGATTCCAAACCTCGATCATAGATTTAACTAAGAAGAAACCCGATGAATCTCCTGTCCATACCAGTTCATCTTCACCCCAGGGTCTACCCAAAAATCCATTAAATGAGCTTTAAGTTCATTCAGATTGTCGGCCCCGAACGACCTGAGGGCTCTCCTAAGTCTAGATGCCAAAGGATGCCACGGTCGCCCACAGAGTACACATCTTGAACCCAAGTCCTTTTATCTCGAGCAATCCTAAACAAACGGGGGAAACGCTCTTTCAAGGGTCTATCTTCTAACCTCAAGTCCTCCCAAAAGAAAGTACGTCACCCTTGCCCACTAGTAGCCTAAGACGCTCCTTAAAAAGCTTACCGATCTCAGTCCTCCCCTGACACACCTTCCACCAAGCTTTAAGCATCCCCAAACCCGACTTCTCCACCTCCTCCCCCAAACTCCACTTGTTTATTGATGCGGACATTGGTGTTGAAGAAGACGAGATCGTAGCTTTGGTGTAGGACTTCTATGAAAAATTCCATAAAAATACTAGTGGGAATGAAGTCTGTCAATTTCATGGACACTCAAGTAGAGATCCAAGATGGGCCCAGGCATTCAGCCCAAAGAAATCAAAACCCAGCGATCCAACTGATTGTTACATGTGTGCAGCAGCGTCTACACATAACGAATGTTCCAGTCTGTTCCAATCGGTGGAGGGTTATAAGTTATATTTAGTTGTTGCTTTTTATTTTATTTTCTAAGTTAGAAGTGTACTAATTTAATAAAATAGCAATGGGTTTTATGTCGAATTTAGGAGGGTCGGTTCCTTGTGTTTAGGATAGGATCGATTTTACTTTCTTTCTTATCAGTTGGTAATTTCTCTTATAAATACGGTTGTAATCAGCCCCTTTAGGGGAGGGAAATTATTAATAAAATTGGAGATTTCTTTGCAAACAGAGGACTGTTTTGCTATTTTAATTTACTGCACTAGTTGCAGATTTGCTGGAAAATCCAGCCCTGTTGAGACATCTGAATCCCTGGCCAGCGTGTATTGCTGACTTCCGCTGCAAACCCAGATCAATACCTTAGATCAAGGTGTCAACCGGGCATGGCCTGAGGTGTGTACCTTAGCTTACAGATGCAAGTACCCAGGCGTCTTTGTTTCCCAGCGCATAGTATCGTGGAGGAGAGAGACTCATAACCCAGGTGAACCAGCAACCCAGTTTGGTGTTCGTTAAAAGCCACGATTGCAGCCAGTGCAGAACGGTGGTTCTGTTCACCCATTTGGGTTACAGAGTCAAGAGCCCAGTCAGCAAATCTTGCAAAAATCAGGCCCAGTTTCATCTTTGAAGGAAAATCTAAGTTTGTCCTTATTTCCTGGCTGGATTTATATCCAAAGGGAGGACCAACTACACGGCAGACCAGCAGAGGCTTTTGCTAGGTGTCTGTCTAGCAGGATCAATTGAGGCCTACACAATCTGATTCAGGCCCAATTTGATTGCAGACCCAATAGTATTGGGATTTGTTTTCACTCGAAACCTTTATCTGACTGATTAAGAATTCAAGGTTCCGCGTAGTAATCGGGTTACAACTGTCTTATTTTTTTTAACCTACATCATTTATATCCGATGTGCCAAACTTGGCAGACATAATTCGCACCCACAAAGCACTGGTTCACGTCCAAATCGCCATCCCCATTTGCACAATAATGCCTCATTTCTCAACCGTAAAGGTACTATACCTAAGCCGCCTTTGGAAATGTCTTTAGTGACCTCCGACCAAGCCACCAAATGGGCTTTCCTCTTCTCCAAATGATCACCCCAAAGAAACTTCCTAAAGAGTTTTTCTATCTTGTTAGCCACTCCATTAGGAATTGCAAACAAGGACAGGAAATATGTGGGTAGATTAATCTACATTGACTTAATCAAAGTTACCCTGCCACCAAAGGAAAGGTACTGTTTGTTTTGGAGTTCAAGAATTTCATTATTTTAAATTTCAAGCATTAATTTTATCATTCCTTAAGATTTTCAAATTTGTGCAACATTTAAAGTATTACTTTTTAAGATATCAGATTTAATTATTTTGCTTGACTTTCAAATTGCATTTGTAGGTGATTGCATTTCTGTACACTGCTATGAGAAGTGTTGATTTAGGTTTAAGAACTGCACTTATCGTTACCCCTGTAAATGTGTTGCACAACTGGCGTCAAGAATTTGAAAAGTGGAGACCTATGGAATTGAAGCCTCTCCGTGTCTTTATGCTAGAAGATGTTTCCAGGTTTGGATATCCGTTTGCAAATTCCTTTCAACCCATGAGCCATACACTATTACATTGACATATTTTTTTTTTTTGATATTTTAACTCCTTTATTTTATTGTAATGCTTCCTGTTCTTATTTTCACTGAGTTACTAAAAAATGCACCTAATCTCCCCTTTATCGTTGTGGTTTTATTTGCTTGTTCTAGAGTCTAGTTCTTAGTGTTGGTGCAACACTTCATATGATAAATCTATTTTATTGAACTGGTTGGATTTAACTGGAAATGAGTCAATTGGCTATTTTTATTGAACTCGTTTTTCAATGGTGGAAATTGCTTGGTGGTTCAAATTGTAATAATAGTTTCATAAAGTCCCATTTCCATTGCATGTGAAAATGGAAGTGGATCACTGTCTTCCAAGGCAAGGTTATTGCCCGAAGATGAGCTAGCATTAGACCATTGATGAAGACCATGGATAAGAGGATAATTCATGAAGATAGCTTTGGCTTATTTTGAGTGAGGTTGTTGGAGGAAAGCATGGATGATGTTGTAGGCCTTTAATTGGTAGGGCTGGTCACAGGCCTGTCTCCAGCCCATGCGGGCCTATTTGTTACTAACAGCTAGTCTTGGTCATGCAGTTAAAGCCTGTTTAACAAATAGGTTGGCTCAGACTTTGTATGGAAGCTCAATGGACTTTTGTTGTCCATTTAAATAGCTTTGACTAATATACTTGTGTGCATGTAAGCATTTCACTTGCATGCTAGTGGAAATTGGAGAGGCCTTTTTAATAGACGGCCATGCTTTGGCCATGCCTCCGTACTTGAGGACGCCAAGATGCTTAAATGGTGTTCTCCATCTACTACATGTCGTTGAAACTACTTCCAAAAAATCCATCTTCTTGACACACTCAACACCAGGAAAGATGAGGGAAACTTCATCTGCTATGTGTAATTGAGACTACTTCCAAAAATATCTCCTTCTCCAAATACTCAAGGAGAAAAGGGAAACTCCATTTCCACATGTGATTGAAACTCCTCCTAAAAAGTCAGATTTAGAAAATTAGATTAGATTTGGTAGTTGTGTTGAATTTAGCAGGTTACTAATTTGTGTTATTGTTGGCTAGATGATAAATTTTTATTTTATTCAGTTTTCTTTCTGGTCAAGTTTGGAGGTCAAGATAGAGCTTATTTTATGATGTATTTGATTAAAATAGGGCTAGGCTTATAGTAGGTCGGGTTTGGTGATGTTTTAAGGCCTTAATATATGGGTGCACATAAAGTGACGAATTTATGAAGAAAATTATTGACCCTTTTCATATTTTTTTGGTTCTTTCTCTCTCTTTGAATTTTAGAGGAAGGTGGTGTTCTCTCTTGTTTTTTCTAGTTATGTTGTGTTAGTTGGTGTTTAAAGTGAGGATAAACCTTCTTCGATGGCGACTTATAATATTGGATCAAGTGACCACTCTTTTGGTGATTTGATCAATGATGTTCTTGCAACGGCAACTTTTTAGGTGTTTCAACAACAATCTTAGATGTTTCAACAACAAACATAAGGAGTGATGCAGGAGATGCAGGTTTCAATCACCCAGTTGGCTTAGGCCTTGACTTGTATGAGAGTTGACTGCAATTAACAAGCTGTCTACAATAATAATTGATGTGATCATGGACATAAAGGTCGTCCTTGTCCATGCAACGATGAATCTAGTGATGAGGAGGTTGACAATGTCATCCTAATAGTCATAATCAAGAGATTCGAAGGAGGTAGAAATACTTAGCAAGATTAACATTACCGAATCAAGGAAGATCTTCCTTCAACGACCAGCTTCATATCAAGTATCTTCTTGATTGGCTTTTGGTGGTTGAGTTGTTCTACAATTTTATGGAAGTTTATGATGAGAAGAAAGTAAAGTTGGTGGCTTACAAACTTAAAGGGGTGCTTCAACTTGGTGGGAGCAACAAAGATTCTTTTGGACGCAACAAGGCAGAAGGCCCATATAGACGTGGCAATGATGAGACAGTCAATGCCAGCACATTTTCTCCCGATTGATTATGATAAAGTGTTGTTTTAACAATATTACAATTGAAGAATATGCAACAAAATTTGGTCGTTTGTCCTCTTTCATTGACTTGGTGGAACTTGAGTTACAGAAAGTCTCAATTTCAAAGCAGATTTTGCCTTGAAATTCAAGAAAAGATCTCACAATCCATTTGGACTCTTAATGAAGCCGCCCAATTGGCAACTCAAATTGAAAAGTTGTTATTTAGACTGTTTGGGTGTGCAAAATCAAGTTAGAATAAGATTTTACAGTTCTTACAATCCTTTGTTCGAGGATTTCCCCAACCTAGTCAAGAGTTTTTTGTCCCATAGTACACAAATTAGCCATCAGATGAAGTCCATCATATAATTGTCGATTCCCTTGTAGAAAAGGTAGTTGAAGATCTTGTGTTTAAAGATAATTCCTTTGAAGATGTTCTAGTATTTTGATGATTGAACAAAAGAACCTTCAACATTGAATTATGACGTCAACAAAATAATAGTTTATCATCATATAATTGTCAATGTTGATTCAGATCTTCTACTTACAAAGCAAGATTATGACATCCAAGTTATGTCAAACACTACAATATTTCTGAAGTGATTAGAGATGTCGAAGATCATTTTAGTGTTGATCAACATGTTGTGCTATATTTGATCATTAGTTTTTTTTTTGTTTAATAATCTAAGCAGAAATGAATTACTTGTTGTCTATTAAAAGATGCTACCACCTTATAGAACCAAGTTGAGGAACGAAAGTTAAAAGTTTATATACAATATTATTTCAACATTACTTGCGTTTGATCTAGGAGGACAATTACAAGTGTCGATGAATCTTTGCAGTTAGTGTACAACTCGAGAGCAAGTTCTTTTCAAGTAGAGAGAAGTGATATAGAATGGGTCATGGATGACTATTTGGATCTTTTGGATAAATGAAAGTGGACCCGTAATATTCCTTATTTAGGAAATCAGATTAGATTTAATAGTTATGCTGTATTAAACTGGTTGTGCTTCTTTATTTATTTATTTATTTTTGAGCAGTAACAAAAGAAATTGTATTAATAGAAAGGAAGGTACACTTCATAGGTATAAGAGACTTAAAGAAAAGAAAAATACTGGGATATACAAAGAATAAGTAAATCCGGGACCAAAAAGACAAAAAATGCCACCCTTTTACACAAATTCGAACCCAAAGTTAAAAGGAAGAAAACACCTTCTTGTTCCCTTCCCACTCTGTACTTTGTTAAAATGTTCATAATTCCATTCATCGACCTCCTAATCAGCACGAAAGATACCTCTATGCCATAACACGATGCTTTGATTTCCTTAGTTACTGTAGCTAATGCAGTCCCCATCTCATTTAATCGTATTTGCTGAATCCCCTTCAATTATAAATTCCCCCCAACCATATCTCACCCACAAAGTCAAAGCCTTTCTAATCCCTAGAATGTCGGCCTCATTTGAATTCCTAGACCCTACTAACTCCAAAAAAACATTGGACGATACCCCATCTGAATCCCACAATACTCATCCAATTCCTGTAGGTCCAAGCTGACCCCTTGCTGCCCTATCGACATTGAACTTAAAGAATCCTAGTTGCGGAGGAGACCAAACCGTCTTGATAACTTCCTTTCTAGACTTACCTCTCATACATCCCTCCCACAACCTATAAAAGTCAAACATTCTACACTCAAACTCCTTGCTTGCCAAAAGCTTAGCACAAAGCCTTCATTTAGCCATTTGAAGTATTTCGTTCATCTGTACGGCTCTATTCTCAAAAATTCGAAGGTTCTTTTCCTTCCAAGATGACCATTAGATAACCCTCAAAATAGTTTTCCATACTACCTTTGTCTTAGATCCGACTCTCGAGATATTCCAAGTCTCCAGCTATTTACAATTTCGATGCAGAAGTTATAAAAAACCCAAGATACTTCCGTCAAGTACGCAAACCTAGACCATATGGTTCTAAATACTTGGCATTTTCCAAAGAGGTGGTCAACATACTCCTTGAGATCTTCACACAAGGTATAGAAGAGGTCATCACTAGAGCTTAGAATACCCCTCCGATTCGGTTCCATTCTGGTTAAAATCAAGGAATGTTGTCAGGGTCGAAGAAGAATGCCTTCCTTTTTCTATTGGCAGGTACAAGCAAGGTTGTCAAAATCGAATCGTATCGTGAATCGGTCTAGGGGTGTGAACCGTGAATCGTAAATCGTAAGATTCATAACAATGCATTAGAAGTCAAGTTTTAACATTCCAAAATACAGTATATTGTACACCATACATTATACAATATAACAGTATACTGTTATACGCCATACATTATATTGTATGACTATGGAAGTGAAATTGTTGACTTGCAAACTTAATTCTATTATTATTTCATGAAATTTATTACATACATAGCATTACACAAGTCATGCGAATGATAACATAGAAAAGAGAAGAAAATTTTCAGAAGAAAAGAAGAAGAAATACGAAGCAAAAAAATAAAAGAGAAAATTCAGAAGAAGAGAAAAACGAAAACAGAGAAAGAAAAATAAAGGCATGTTAGGCTTTGTGGAGCCTGATCATCAAAGATGTGCTAGTGCAGATCCATTTGGGGGCAATGTGAGAGAGGGAGAGATCTGTAACTTTAGAAGAATTATACTTAAATAGGTTTCATGCAAAAAGTTAGGCTTTATTTTTCACCTTTCAAAAAAAAAATTCTTTATATTTCCTCAAGAAAAGCTAATTTTTTCTCATTTTCTCCTTCTCCAACATGAATCGTACGAGTCTACGATTCGACTCGTACGATTCACGATTCACAAGAAAAGCGTACATTTTTTTATATATTTCGATACTTGATGCGATTTGAATCGTGACGCTAATCGTGCGATTTGGACAACCTTGGGTACAGGGATGACGTATGGTGCAATGTGGTCGCAATCAATGCTTGTCATGTGCTATTGGGTTGTCCTTGGCAGTTTGACAGGAAGATCAAGTTCGATGACGTCAAGAACTTGTATACTTTTTTCAAAGACGGCACCAAGTACAAGCTAGGCCCTATGAAGGACCTAGATAGACCCAAAAGCTCAAAGGTTGAACAGAGCCTTGTGACTTTTCAATGGTTGCAGAAGGAGACGAGAGGTGATTGAGGCGAACTATATGCCTTGGTAGCCCAAGAAGATACACCGGAGTCATCTATTCTCCCAGTGGTGCAACCAGTGTTGGCATAGTTTGCAGAGGTATTTCCAGAGGAGCTTCCTCCAGGGCTCCTTCCTATGCGAGATATTCAACACTGTATTGATCTCACACCAGGTGCAGCCCTACCTAATAGGCCTACATATCGGATGTCACCAACATAATATGCAGAGTTGAACAGATTGGTGTAAGAATTGGTAGACCGTGGCTTCATTAGAGAAAGCCTCAGTCCATGCTCAGTACTAGCATTATTGACACCTAAGAAAGATGGTAGTTGGCTAATGTGCATTGACAACAGAGCAATCGACAAAATCACAGTTCGCTACAACTTTCTGATTCCACAGTTGGATGACATGCTAGATGAGTTAGCAAGGTCTAAGGTCTTCTCCAAGGTAGACCTTTGCAGTGGATATCATCAAATCCATATTCCTTCAGGTGATGAGTGGAAGACAACTTTCAAGACTAGGGAAGGTATGTTTGAATGGTTAGCCATGCCTTTTGGACTATCCAACGACCCTAGTACCTTCATGCGGTTTATGAACCATACACTACGGCTATTCATTGGAAAGTTCATAGTTGTCTACTTTGATGTTATTCTTATCTACAGCAAAACAGAGGCAAAACATTAGACCACCTTAAAGCAGTCTTTGATGCATTATGCAAGGAAAAATTGTATGCTACTCTTAAAAAATGTACTTTTTCTACTGACACTATCAATTTCTTGGGATATATTGTTTCGCAAATGGCATCAAGGTGGATCCATCCAAAGTCCAGGTAGTTCGGGATTGGCCATTGTTTCCTTGGGCTAGCCTTATTCTATCAACGCTTCATACGGGACTTTAGCACCATCATGGTCCTGTATACAGAGTCCTGTATACAGATTGCCTTAGATAAAAAGTGTTCTCCAGTGGCAGAAAAGAGTTTCAAGTTCATCAAAGAGAAGCTCTCCACTGCCCTAGTACTTGCACTTCCAAACTTCTCCAAGCAGTTCGTGGTAGACTGTGATGCTTTGCATGTAGGCATTAGAGGTGTCTTAAGTCAGGGTCTTAGGCCAGTAACATTTTTCAGTAGAAAGTCAGATGGTCCACAGACGCACTACAATACCTTTGACCTAGAGGTCTTGGCTATCATCGAGTCATTGAAGGTATGTCGGCATTATCTAATTAGTAAGCCTTTTGTTTTGAATTTAGATCATCAAACTCTCTTATATCAATGGGCAACACAAGTTGAGCGCACGACATGCCAAGTGGGTTTCCTCTCTGCAGGATTTCACTTTTGTGGTGCAACACAAATCAGGGGAGTAGAATAGGGTATGATTCGATTGGTCAAAGTTGAAAAAAGAAGTGATTCGATGTGTTTAGAGATGTCATGTATGCTAGACGTCTAAAGGTTCAACCCAGAATTTAGGCCTTTACACACCTGTTTCGTGGCAGGATATATCCATGGACTTTGTATTGGGCCTCCGATGGACCCAGGCAGGCTATGATTCCATCTTTGTGGTGGTGGGCCATTTCTCCAAGATGACCCATTTCATTCCATGTAGAAAATTCGCAGATGCATCTCATGTTGCTACTTTGTTCTTCAGAGAAGTAGTACGCTTGCATGGTGTACCCAAGTCCATTGTTTCGGACCGGGACACTAAGTTTATGGGCCACTTTTGGTTATGCCTTTGGCGTAGGTTGGGAACGGAGCTCAAGTTCAACAGTGCCTTCCATCCCCAAACAGATGGCCAATCTGAAGTGGTCAACATGTCTCTTGGTAATCTACTCAGGAGTCTTGTTGGTAACAAGCTAAGGTAGTGGGACGAAGTCTTTCCTCAAGCAGAGTTCGCCTACAACAGTTCACGGAGTTGAACAACCAAGTGCGGTCCATTTGAGGTTGTGTATGGCTCTAATCCGTGTTTAACTCAATAGATCTAATCCTAGGATTTTTGTTCTATTTTGTAGCCAGGTTTTTTCTAATGAAATTTACCTATTTTTTTTTTGTTTATATGATAAGGTTTCTGTAAATAATTCAACTAATCAAATCTAGCTTATAAGATTTCTGTTTCTACTTTTTCAACTGTTTTTTTTTTTTTTTGCATGACCTCTTTGTTTTTAGGCCTCGATGGTTTGAACAGTATGTAAAGTGAATGGTCAATATTTGAAGTCATTTTGTGGACAAACTTTAGCTATTTTTTCATTAATCGACTTGCAACGGGTGTGATAAATAATTCCAACTACCCATTCTAATCATATAATCTCTACTATTTTTTTACCATTTTTGAATGAACTTTTATTTTTTAGGTCCTATAAAATTATTTCAACCATATGTAAAATGAACGATCAATATTCATTTGATGGACACAGGAAAGTCTCTTTTATATGTAAGAAATGTGAAGAATGCATATAACAACATTTACTCAATTTATCTTGCAAGGATGTATTCATATATTTTGCATGGTTTATTTATTTTCTAGTCAACAAGCGCACTCCTTCCACCCGTACCTTGCTTTCAGTTTTGATTGGGTGATCTGTCATCTTGATTAATCTTTTTGTTATCAGATCTCATACGATGCTGTACTTATGATTCATGAACTTTTGATCAGGGAAAGAAGATTGGAGTTGCTCGCCAAGTGGAGGCGTAAGGGTGGCATCTTCTTGATTGGGTATGCTGCGTTCCGAAATTTATCCCTTGGGAAGCATGGGAAGGACAGGAATATGGCCATAGAAATATGTCATGCTCTGCAGGTGCGTGTCCTGAATTATCATATGTTTTTTCCTCATTGAAAGAGTAACCTTCCTATGGAACAGGTACTATTTTCTGTGTGTGTGTGTGTGTGCGCGCGCCGTTTGGGAGGAGCCATTTGAGGAAGAATAGCATATCGTGATGCAAGTCAATAGTTCCTTGCATCATAGGTGTTGATGCATCTTGAGATCTTAATTGCCATGGTTCCGCAGCATCACAAGGAGCGACGATTGGGAGGGAGCCATTCTAAAACAATCATGTGGTTTGCTGCATTCTTTGACTACTCTGCTCTCCAACCAATAGAGAGACTTGCCCGAACATTCGTGGCTTTTTCCCACGAAAGTTTGATGGGAGAATGCATGATTTTCGATACAGTACGATACACTGAACACTAAGCCAATCTCAATGTTAGTGGTTAGACAAGGTAATTGCGACCGAGAGTTCCACGCAACGGTCATGTGTGTCTCCCAGTGGGAATGAGGAAGAACCACTTCAAGCGCGCCTCCAACTGTTTGTAGTCTATAAGACTTTAAGCACACCTATATACCTACACCCCATGAATTGGATCCTTACCTAATTTGACCTCAATTTGAGTTACATAACCCATTGATCTAACCACGTGAATTTCCACCACTAGATAAAACTGAACCTTTGGAATGTTGTTAAAATAACACTTTGGGAACTTAGAAAGCACGGCGTAACTTTTTTTATCAAGGTAATTTAGGCACCCTGTTCGTTTGAAGACTTTCCAGCAACCCTTCCACACATGGGGCTGAGGGAGGCCTACTTAAAAGTCAACAAATTTTTATTAGAGGACAAGATCTGATTTGACCATGACTATATATGGAAAAACAGTTTCACAATGATGATCTGTATTGAAATATAGGAGAAGTGTTAGCTTGGAGTTTTTTCGGTAGAATTTAGAGGTTATGGAACATTTGAAGGGTCTAGTAACTGATACCTGTTTATTACATTTATATGAATAATTTTCATGTTGTGAAGATATCTTGTATTCTCTATTCTAGCCATACTAGACATTGGACCCGTCGTTGTTAGGGGTATTTTCATAATTTTGCACTAGGTATTGCCTATATAATGTCTCTTTGAGAGGCTTCGAGGTGTGGAAAGAGATCTTTTTTATGACTCTTCTATAAGATAGTGAATTGCTCAAATCTCAATGTGGCCGTAGGTTACACCAGCAAACCATGTAAATCTTGCTGTGTTTCTGAGTGTTATTTTTTTTTCTTTTAAATGTGGCTGGAGTATCATCAATGTGCTTTTCTTGGGACCCATACTAAAAAGTAGAACGTTCCAACCAACCCATCCATGTGGTCCAATGTGAACCCTAAACTTCCAAACACCTTGTGGGGTCCAATTTGGGCTAGATGGAAGGCCCTCAACTCACACTAGCTGTTGATCTTTGGGCCCTGATACCCATGGTTGAAATGATCCAATTGATTTTTTTTATAGACATATCTTGACAATTGGACTTGCAATCCAACCATCATGGGGATTGCACTATTTGAAACCACCCCCACCCTCCCCTGGTCAATTGTTGGTTCCACATGGAGTTTGCACTATGAAACACCACTAAGGATGCAACTCGGGTCGGGTCAGGTCTAGTTTACACAAAACCGACCCGACCCGACCCATGTTTTTTTAAGTATGGACACGACCCAAGTTGAATTGCCCAAGATATTAGATCGACCCAATAAAAAATACTTGAGAATCATTGACCCGACCTAGAAACTCGAAAAATTACAAGAGAATTTATGATCCGATCCCAAAACCCGAGGGAGGGATTGGATTAGAAGTCCAACCCTAGTAATTTTCGACTTGGGTCTAGGTAGGTGTGGTTTTTAACCAACTTGAGTTGCATCCCTAACACCACCTTCAATTCCCTAAGACCCACCCTTCTCTTGGCACTATGTTGCCCTCGCCCCCCTTCCCCCTGTCCCGACTCTCCCCCCCAACCACCACCACTTACACACATGTTGCATTCTTTTTTACCAAAATGAATTTTTGTCTCAATACTTCAGCATGCCCTTTAATTTTTTTTACCTTTAGTTAAATTAACCAAAAAAAAATAAACTTTTTGACAAAAGGCTGAAACTCAACTGAAAGCTGCTTGTAGTGGTAACATGGTTGCAGGATCAAGTCACTGTAGCATTAAAAACAATGATTTATGCTGTCTATTTTCTGAAATATGTATATGCTTAATATTTCACATGGTTCACAGGTTAACACTTTTTTTATATGATTATTTTCCTTCTATCAGAATGGACCTGATGTCCTAGTTTGTGATGAGGCACATATGATAAAAAACACAAGGGCTGATGTCACGTATGCTTTGAAGCAAGTGAAGTGCCAAAGAAGAATTGCATTGACTGGATCACCTTTACAAAATAACCTGATGGAATACTATTGTGTAAGTATTTTCTTCGGTTTGCATCAAGGGCATAAACAAGCTTAATTGACCAAAACTAGGGCTAACTTGAGCTTGGCTTTAATATATGTTTGGTTGAACTCAAGCCGAGCTGAGCTTGAGCTAAGCCAAGATAGGGTCACGTTGGGTTGGGCCTGGATGTTTGTTGAGCTGTGCTCACGCCCAAGCCATGAAGCTTGAGGTCAAGTTTGAGCCAAGCTTGTTTTTGGGTTGCTAATGTTCATTTGAGCATTGCTTTAGTTTGCTAAGAAACCAGTTAAGGATAGTCCATTTTTGGCGCTCTGAAAAATTCATATCAACCATGAGCCCGTCTAAAGCTCAATTCTAGCAATGCACATCGTCATCATCAGCCAGTAACCCATCAGCAATGTATAATATATTTATAATATTCATTTGTAGAATACAGATACATATACATGCATGCATATGTGTGCAAACTTAAATTTGTACCACACTAAGCAAGGGAAGCATGGGCAAGCCTCCAAACAAGTCTAGCTCTTGGGTTGATCTGAATCAAGTATAACCTAGATTGAGTTTAGCTTGTTCATTCATGAGATGAACTTATGCCAAATTGAGTTGAGTGTCGCAAGGCCTGACTTAAGTTTGTGTTGTTTATTCACCAGCTGAGCTTGAACTCAGGTTTGATCAACCTGAGTGGTGTTACGGTGCTTGTTTACAGTCTCACTATGAACTCAAGATTTAGCTTAGCTCGATAAAATCACTGTGTCAATAATTTACTCTTCATGCTTTGCTGAGCAGATGGTTGATTTTGTAAGAGAGGGATTTCTTGGAAGCAGTCATGAATTTAGGAACCGGCAAGGCTTCTCCACCATCTGTTATTCTAACTGAAATTCTTCTAGCTTGATCCATATTATGAAGGTTTTGTACTTCATTCCTTCTGATCATGCAGCCCAACTGCCTGCAGGTTCCAAAATCCTATAGAGAATGGGCAGCATACTAATTCGACTTCAGTTGATGTAAAAATAATGAACCAGCGCTCACATATACTCTATGAACAATTAAAGGGATTTGTTCAAAGAATGGATATGAATGTGGTGAAGAAGGATCTACCTCCTAAAACAGTTTTTGTTATAACTGTAAAGCTTTCACCATTACAAAGGAAATTGTACAAAAGATTTTTAGATGTGCATGGATTTGCTAGTGACAAAGTAGTTTCTACTGACAAAGTTAGGCGCTGTTTTTTTGCTGGATATCAGGCACTGGCTCAGGTATTTATTGTTTGTGATGTATTTATACTTTGCTAATAATATGAATGACTTTGTTTGCATGATCTTTGGTGTGAATGGAATTTGTCTTTACTTGTTAGATATGGAACCATCCTGGGCTCTTGCAAATGGTCAAAGAGCAGAGAGATAGTATAAGACGTGAGGATGCTGTTGATTACATTCTTGTCGATGACAGCTCTAGTGATGATAACATGGAACGTGATTTGTTGAATGGAGGTATTTGACTTGCATTGGCAGTTCATTTATATGCATTCCCACAAAACTTGTGGCTTTTGTTTCAGCTAGGGAATTTTATGATGTGTTTGCTAAATTTTCTTTCGAACTTTTTATCAAGCCATGCCAGGTAAACAACTGGTCTCTCCTTAAATGAGATAATCAGTATGCTTGAAAGGTGTCCATCTAAGAATATTAGAAAAAAAGATTGAGCCAGGAATCATTCAATTACATGATCAGTTTTATTTTTCTCTTATTATTAGTTCCTATATTTTATATTAGGGGAATCAAATAATAAGCAAAATATGAAAAAAGAAACAGATGAAGAACAAAGTGCAGAAGCCAAAGAAGGATGTGATCTCGTAATTACAGACATGACCCAATGTCTTAATAAAAAACTCTGCTAAACATCTGTCAAAATCTTCCTTAGATGTTACCCATTGAAGGCATCTACTCTTAATCTATTTTCCCTGTGTTTCATTGTTTAAAATCCTGACCTGCCGACAGCTGTAAAGAATACAAATTATTGTAGCCAGAAACTTGATTTGATTCTAAAGGTAACAAATTTTGTCGAATCAAAGATTAAAAATCTTATCCACTTCAGATAAATGAGAACTATGGAAAAAATATGTACTAAAATAATAATAAAAAACTCTCTGACTTTGGCCTAATCTAAACAGTTCAAAGTTTTTTTCAAGTTTCAAGAAATCTTGTTGTGCTAACTTGGTCTAGTTGGCCACAAAAATAATTTTCGAAAGGCTTCCTTACCACCCATAACGTCAGAAAGAATTTATTTTTGGTCAGTGGTTTATGACCAAGGGGCCACATTTGTCTTGGTGTGGATCTTGTATTGTGCTCTGATTGAGACAAAGGTTTGCCATGTCATTGCTCCAACCTCCTTTTCCATTAACAATGGAACATTAAAAACTTACCATGGATCAAAATTGACAGATAAAAAGAAAAATAATGCCATTATATAAAAAACAAATTTGTATTGATGAAGATTCTTTTATACCCCTATTATGGTCCTAGAATGTTGTTTCATGGTCATCTTGGTAAGCAATTAGGCAAACAATTGGATAACTGCATTGGTTGATGCTGATAGGACTTATGCTTGCGATTGTTTATCAATATAGAATATTTAAACCTATTTTAAATAGGTGAGAATTGCAAACAACTTTCAATGTACATATTTTCTTGTGATGCTTCTTTAATGTGATGGCCATGCTATGGCCACCATTATTAAATTTACTATGTTTTGCTAGTATTTATAATGCTTGAAACATTGCTTTTATTATTAATTTAATAGTTAATGATGTACTTGAGTTTCTTATTCTACAAACAGATAACCCAAAGGGAAAGAATGATTTTGTTCATAAGAAAAACGATAATGGCTTTTTTGGTGAGGTATGTATATCTTATAAGTGAACATGTTTCTGTCCCAAAATATCACCATCATTCAGGACAGTCATTTCTTCAACTTCTGTTTAATGTCTAACCTATATAGGTTGCCTTTATCCACTGTTATGCCAGCAGTATAATGGCTTTTGTGTGTTTGGTTCCCAGGAGATGAATTGGTGGAAGGATCTTCTTCATGAAAAAATTTACAGAGAGGTTGATTATAGTGGTAAAATGGTTTTGTTGCTTGATATTCTGTCAATGAGTTCTGAGGTGGGTGACAAGGCACTAGTTTTTAGCCAAAGCTTGCCAACTCTTGATCTCATAGAGCTGTTCCTTTCGAAATTGCGACGTAAAGGCGCAGAAGGCAAATACTGGAAGAAAGGAAAGGATTGGTATAGGTGCGTTTAAAATTTCTAATTGTGGTAAAAGTTCACTTTCCTTTCACTGAAACTGGAAATCTACCTGAGCTGTGCCTTAATATTTTTATCGATTGCTAAGGTCTGAAAACTTATCGAGCTGTTGACAACTACTCACTTTTCAAGTTCCATTTGGCAATTTTGAAGGCATTCCCTTCAGTATTATATGATGGAAGTTCTCATAATTGTAGTTTTACTCTTTTAATTTTCTTTTTGTTTTAAATTTTTTAAAGTTTTGATGGTAAATCTACAATTTATCAATTACCTAAGCAGGGGGGAGCTTAATTCATTTACATTCGTTGAGATTAATTCTGAAGCTGTACCTTTTTTTCTGAAAGATTCGTAGAAGTATTCATTAAAGAAGAGCAAAACGTACAGTATAAGTGATGTGGGAGCACGCCTGCAACGAGGCAGGAAAAAGAAGAAACAAAGAAGATAAGAAAAAGGCTATGCCTTTGATTAATTTTATTGAATATCCATTGTATATTTCCTCTCTTACAAGCATCGGCAATTATAAAAAAACAAATAACTCGAAAATAGAAAAGACTCCTAAACTAATTAGGGAAAGCCACCGACCTTGCTTCCTTACTAAACTAGGACTCCAACGAAAATAGCAACTGGTTTCCTAATTAATCTAGAAAAATGAAATTAACAAAATAAAATCTACTAAAAATAAATAAAATAAAAATAGTTGTGGCTCTTTGTGTTGGATCTTCCGTGTCATACATCAGTCCCCTTGTCTTGAAAAAAATTCGTCCTCGAGTTAAACTCAGCAAAATCATAAGGCACCAAATAGAGATGAAGACTAAGTCTGAAGATGCGAATGATGAAGCTTGTGATTGGACAACTTGCAACACACGGACGATGAGAACTTTAATTCTGTGGGACGAAGAAGCCAAGGACCACAAACGAGCGCAAGCATGGAAGAACCAAGCTGATCGCGAAGGGGCCGTCATATGGCACTGGAGTAATCACACAATCCTAAAGGTCTATCGAACGAGGCACCAATGAGAGGATAGGAGGTGAGCAAGATAATGGACGAATAACCATAGATGAATTCTTGGTATCCGTAATGGGCTCGGGTTGGGGTAAGGGAGATGGTTGGGTAATTGGCGGTTGTGGTGGTGGATCGACCCGCGTCGGTTGCATCGACTGTGGCGCTGGCAACACAAAAAGCTCATTCTCCAAGACATGCAAAGTATGTGGGGTCACGACTTCTGGAGAAGCAAGCATGAACTCTAAGTCTGACTTTGGAGGAGTCGGCATGCATCTCAAGGAAGTAGACATGTATGTCGAGTTTTTGGCCACCTTTGTCGTGTCTCTGTATTGTCTACCGAGCAATAGTTCTCTAAATTCTTGTAAAAAATCTTGAAGGTCAGATCTGAACACGGTTTAAAGAAGTTGAACTCAAATTGGCTGAGAAATTGATCACCATTGTTGTTTAAAGCTATCGAGTCGGCGTGATACGGGTAATCATAACGGGGTAGTACAGGGTCCAAGACACGACGGTTGGAGCAAGTAACAGGTTTAATGGATGGGTGAGGTGGGAGCCACGAGTATGACATGGATTTAAGTTAGGGCAAAGTGGTAAGGGATTGAAAGGGTTAAATGGGCACAATCTGGTGAGTAAATGGGTGATTAATAAAAGGGGGTTAGAAGGAACTAATGTAATTAATCAGTCCCATAGACGGCTCGGGGCAAACAATCAAGGGTATGTTCACACGTATGGAAGAGGTTTTAAGTTAGGCACGTGTGGACATGCGAAGATTTGTCGCACTCCTTTCTCCAATTTTTACAAGACCATGGTATAGAGTTTCAACTTTCTTGTCCATCTACACCCCAACAAAATGGTGTAGCTGAACGGAAAAATCTTCATCTTCTTGAGGTCACCTGTTCCGTTCTTTTTACCATGCATGTCCCCAAGTCATATTGGCCTGAAACTGTTTTAACATCTTGCTACCTTATTACCCGCATGCCATCTCGAGTGCTACAGAACAAATCCCCTCTTGACCTTATATCCTTACACAAACCAATCCCTTCTCTTCCTTGCATGAGATGTGTGTTTTTGGGATACTTTCTCTTCCATAAAGGCTATAAATGTCTTGATCCCATTACTGGTAAGATATATGTATCCATGGATGTCGCCTTCTTTGAGAAAGTCCCTTATTTTTGTTCAGGTTCATCTCCTTCTCCTCCTTTTCTCCTTTTCTTCTTCTTCTCCCTACAAATATTAGTCCTTCAAGTTCGGCCAAGCCCCTTTTGGTGTATCACCGCAGGCGACCCACGCCTTCAACTGCAGCTGACCCCCTCACTCATCTACCAGTAGCCCAGATCAGCCCACCATTGACCCTGATCTTCCCATTGCTCTTTGGAAAGGTAAGTGTGCTTGTATTGATCATCCCATTGAACGTTTTGTGTTCTATCATGTTGTTTATCCTTCCTATTACAGTTTTCTTATGGCGTGAGACAACATTAAGATTCCAAAGAAGATTGACACTACTCTTAGTGGTGATCCCTCATGGAAAGCCGCAATGGAAGAGGAATTGGCAGCTCTTAAAAAGAATAAAACCTAGGAGATGGTTCCTCTTTTCACCCCCTGTCTTCCAACACCTAAGCGGGCGTGATCTTATTGCATAATTTAAAATAACATGTTCATCTAAACGGGTCTTATATTATAAATCCGTGGCTAATAATTTTAATTTCCCTCAAATGAATAACACAAATACTTACAAGCCATCAAATTCCTCATGCCCACAACCTAATAAGTAAAATAGCATTTTCATTCATTATTTCACATAACTAGAGAGAGAAAATATTCCATCTCATAAAGGTTTCAAAACTCACCGATTTACTCACATTCCCAAACTAATCAAATAATATTGTTCTCAAATTTACTCAATACTTGAATTTATCGTCCAAGTCTCAACAAACCAAATAAACAAACTCCTCAATGAGTCTTAAATCTAATAAAATCCAATCCATAATCTAAGAACTAAATCCTCCCATAGTCGACGCGATTCTAAGTATCCTCCAACGACTTTTCGTCTTCTAAGCTCAGTTTTGATCATCATCCATACCCAAGTCCAAGGGATTGCCTGCAATGTAAGGGATGAGATCCATGGCAATTGAAGAAAGCAACACATACATAGAACATGATATCCTTACTTTCTCACACAATATTTCAAGCAAGCTTATATAACGATTTATTTCATGCTCATGCCTTATACAAGAATGCAATGCCAATGCAGATTACCATACTCCAACCCGTCATCCACAACTACTGAGAATTGTTGGTCTTCCCGACGGATCGAGGATAACACAAAATCGCCGTAGTGGCCTTCCACCTAAAGTGAGGATAACACAACCCACCACCAAATAACAGTTCCCATGACTTGTCACGGATAACACATCTCTTCCACCGTAGTGGTCTTCCCACTTAAAAGTGAGGCTAACAAAACTACCACCGTCGTGGTCTTCGTGACAATCATGGATCACACTCTCATACCCATTGCTATGAATATAAGAGCCATTAAACATGCTCAATTATTCATGATATACTTATATATTTATAATCTCATTCTAAGCAAATTATAACATAGTCAACATCTCATTCACCATAACATGCAGATAACTTGATTACGACATGGCAATAGTCCACGCATCATAATATTAGAATAATACAAACCAACATTCAAACATGTCTAATCGAGATTAATAATTCAACGATACCATCCAAATAATGATCAATCTGCGAATATAGATCATTGGATCTTTCAATAATATTAATGGTTAGATTTTACAAATCCGAGCAGACTGAGTATCCCCGTCCAATAGAATATTTAGCCGAAATCTCTCTTACACTACTGTGAGTGAGCACCGGATTACAACCATTGCTATCATACACCCAGTCTATTTCTAGATCCAATAATTATATTCCAAACGCACAATACAATGTAATATTTTCATTGCCTAAACACATAATATAAGGAATCATGTCCAAAAAGTATGTAGTGAATTATTTCCCTCACTTAGAATTGTGTGAAGTATTCGGTGCTAGCAAGGAGTCCAAAGTTTTGTAAACAAATCTTTACTCCGAAGTTGCTGCAAATTAATTTAAATGTTCTAAGCAATTAAAAACTGATGGTTGTAAAATCTCTTTAAAACTACTTTTGTTTAAATAGTTGAGGGCCATATCCTACTGCACCATCTAAGGTAATCTAGGGTCAAAGGCTTAGAGTGAAGGTCTCGAGTCTATATATTGCCAAACCATGCCTAATCTAACTTAATGCTAATAAAACAATAAAACCTTATTCATGAAATAGATGAGTTCTTTTAAATTACTAGTAACTTTATCCTAGTAAAGTAAGTAAATTGGTAACTAGAGTCAACATTTTAAGATATTAAATACTTTAACTAAATAAAATAATACAATTATAAAGTCAGATGCATGAATGGAATGAAAGCCATAATGTTTTGTAAAAATATGTATCTAAGTTTTAAAATTACATCATTAAACCTTATAAAAAAAAAATAGAATAGTACTGATAACACTTGTAATGATATAAAACTAGTATTTTCACATTGTGTTTTGTTTTTCCACTCTTAAAACAAATTTAGATACAAATTACATGTAAGTTGTAATATAGATAAAGTTTAATATGTAACGAATTGTAACAAGAGTATCACCAAATAAATAAGGTGGATTTAAAACCAAAGAAGGGATGTTAGGGAAAAGATCAACTAAGCAGCAATTTACTGTTTAAAGTAAAAGGGTTGGTACGGTAGATTTATCAATTGTAGACAAAGGCCTCAGACCTATAACAACATGGGCTGAATATATAAAAAGCTGTCACAATTCTGGCCTAAGGAGGGAAGGTCAAGACTTCTTGAAATTCTATTCAATATGTAAAATACTTAAAAAAAAAAAAAATCAAAATATACTAGTACTTATAAAATAGAACTTTTACACTTTTTTATTAACAAAAACTTGCAGGTTCAAATCACATACTAACATAGCAGTATAATAGTAAATAAGGCTAGGATATTGGTGGTCAGAGAGGTTGTAGATGAAGGGCGTGCTGGCTGAAAAACAGCCAGGGATCGATGGCTTTGAGGCTTTAGATCCAAACGAAAATCAATAGGCTAAGAAGAAAGAGGAAAGAATAAGATAAGATAGAAAGATACCTTGAAAATCTGCGTGAAAACCGTATGCAACCACTAGCATTGTCCCAAACGATACTCGGATGGATTGCTGCAGATGAAACTACGCACTGGTAATGGGAGTAGAGGGGCTCGGAGGGGAGAAACGATGGATTTGATGGTGAGAAGCTGTCATTCAAGAAAGAGAGCAAGAGATATCGAGATAAAGAGAAGGGTTTGGACCAGAATCACCTGGATTTATACAAGACAAGGTCGCTGGATTCTTTTGAAAGGGATTCGGAGTAGGGAAAGAAGGGATTCAATGGGGAAAGGAATTTGTTGCCGTTTTTGGAGATGGAAGAAGGGAAAGTGGTCGATTTTGGAAACCTTGTGAGATACGGTGGGTTTTGGGGGTTTCTTTTCATCGAACGCTTAGGGGTTGTTTCTGTTTGGGGAAGGAAAGGAAGGAAAGCGTAAAAAGAGAGGAAAAGGGATCTTGGATTAATAGGGAATAGAAGGAGGGATTTTTTTTTTTTTTCCTTCTTTTATCTTGAATGGGATTTAGGAGAAAGTTAGTGGGAAGTTTGGGTCCAAAGGGCCCACACGATTTGGGGTGTTCATTTTTATTTATTTATGTATTTTTTTTTAAAGAACCCAACTAAATAATTTTCAATGTGAAAGAATTTTATCAAACTAATCTCTATAGTAAATTCAACCAGGGAATGTGGGTCCCATGGGATCTACCCACTACTGCTAACCCGCTATACCAGGTCGGGTCACTACACCTCTTCTTCTAGGAAAGATTCTAGTTGGGTGCAAATGGGTCTTTGCTTTGAAGCATAATCCTGACGGGCCCATTGCCAAATATAAGGCTCGGTTGGCTGCTAAGGGCTTTACACAGACATATAGGGTTGATTATCAAGAAACTTTCTCTCTTGTCGCCAAGATTACCTCTCTTTGAGTATTGATTTCTATTGTTACCACCTCGTGATTGGCCCCTCCACCAATTACATGTGAAGAATGCCTTTTTACATGGTGATTTACAGAAGAAGTGTACATGCTTTCCCTTCCTGGATTTGTCACACAGGGGGAGAAACATTCTGTATGCAGACTCAAGAAGGCTATCTATGGTCTCAAGCAATCTCCATGGGTCTAGTTTGATAAATTCAGCAGTGTTTTGTTGTCGTATGGTTTTTCTCGATCTTAGACAAATCATTCAGTGTTTCTCTACATTGTCAACTTAGTGGTGTTGATGCTTGTGGTATAAGTTGATGATATTGTCCTTACTGACAATAATGATGCCGCCATCTCTGCATTCAAAGCCTATCTGCAACGCACCTTTGATATTAAAGATTTGGGGTCCCTTTACTACTTTCTTGGATTGAGGTAGCTTGTTCCACTACAAGACTTCTCTTTCTCAACGAAAGTATGCTCTTGATCTATTACATGATGCAGGGTATTCTGGATGTAAGCATGCTGACACTCCATTGGATACACCAAGCTATTTGCTTCAGATGGAACTCTTCTCGATAATCCTGCCTTCTTCAGCGATGAGTCGGGAAATTGATTTATCTTAACATCACTAGGCCAGATTTATCATATGTTGTTGGTGTGGTCAGTCAGTTCATGCAAGCCCTTCGTGATACTCATCCTCATGTTGTCTTTCGCATTCTCTAGTATCTTAAGGCTCATCCTACGGTTGTTTTATGCACGACAGTCTCACTTACCAGTACGTGGCTATTCAGATATTGATTGAGCTGGGTCTCTTGACGACCGCCGCCCTACCTCCGGATATTGTGTCTTCTTGGGATCCCACTTAGTTTCTTGGCGGAGCAAGAAGCAGAACGTTGTTGCTCGGTCTAATGCTGAAGCAGAATATTGTGCGATGGCCAATATTGCGACTGAGTTACTTTGGCTTCGACAATTCTTCTTCGAGTTAGGCCTTGCCCCTGTCGATCCGTTAATCATGCTTTGTAACAATCAGCTGCCATTGACATAGCCTCCAACCATGCCTTTCATGAACGGACAAAGCATATTGAAATCAATTGTCACTTCTTTTCAACAGAACATTTCTAAAGGTCGGATCTTCACTCCTCATCTCAAATCCAAAGACAAACTTGCAGATATGCTTAACAAGGATGTGTCACGTACTCAACTCGATCATGTTGTATGCAAGCTGGGCTTACACGATATCTTCGCACCAGTTTGAGGGGGAGTATTGTGGGACCCACTTCAAGTCACGTTAGGTGTTGCAGGACCCATTTGTGAACATAGTTGACCTAAATCTCCTTAGTTTGAAAAGTCAACATATTAGTTGTAAATAGATTATTGATTGATGTAATTGATTTATTCTTTCCTTATTTGGCCACCCTGATGGCTCTCTGTAATCTATTTATACTGATGTATACATATTCTCAAACACAAGACAATACTATCAGAGAAGAATTCTTCTCCATTCTCTCTCTTCATCTTCTTATTTCCATTTTATTATACTATGACCGCCCCATTAAAAAGTCATCAAAAACATTATCTTTGAATTTCATAGATCCTAGTAGCGAAAATATCAAAATGCCTTTACTTCATTAAATACTCTATGAGCGCAGATCGTTCTTTAGACTCAAAGATCCTCAGATTCCTCTCTGTCCACACACTCCATAGTCATATGATAACGGCTGGGATCAGTTGCCACACTATCTTCCCCAATGTTGTCAAAATCGCATGAGTCGCGAGTCAACTCCTGTGATTCGACTCGACTTGGTACCTTAAATGAGTCAACTCGTACGATTTTCGATTCAAATGGGTTAATTGGTAGCTCTTACGATTCGTCTAAAAGGGGAAAGACTAGGAAGAAGAGGAAGAAGAAAAAGGTGGGAGAAACGAAGAAGAAAGAGGAGAGAAAGGGGAGGAAGAAGCGAAGAAAAACATACCAAAAGCCTCGATCGATCTTCAGAAAGCAAGATTTTCTCTCTGTTTTTTTTCTCCCTTTCATTCTTCTTCTCTTCTCCTTCCTCTTTCCTCTTTCTTCTTCTTCTTCTTCTCTTCTTCTTGTTCTTATCTTCTTTGTCGCCGTCCTCTGCTTTTGCTGCTGCTTCTTTTTCTTGCGTTTTTCTTGAGAAAGTTCCTCTAGTTTTTTTATTCCGTTGATTCGCAAATGTCTGTGGTTTTCGCAAATGGCCATAGTTTGTAATGAAATTAAGTTTCAAGTCCTCTGGCGAGGATTTGGAAGGTATTTTATCAGAAACTCTACCGTTAACCGTCCTCGCCCGAGGACTTGGAAGGTTTTCTTCCAGTCCTCGGGCGAGGGACAATCCTTTTCTCTTTTTTTTTATTTATAAAATCTCTCTTGTTTTTTCTAACTAACCTAACTTAGAGAAAATCCAGTTTTATTCTTCTCATCCTAATATATTGTAAATTTGTATCTATTTAAAAAAAAAAATAGTTCTATTTTTTTTAGTAAAAATTATTTGATGAATGTTATTACTTATTAAGGATTATTTAAAATTTTAAATGCATTGGCTGTAATTAAATTTTTAAAAAGCATCTTATTATTCTATGTCGTGTTATATGTAATTATAGTATAAATAATAATTATAAAAAAAAAGGTTATGAATCTTACGATTCACACCCCTAGATCAATTCACGATACGATTCGAGTTTGACAACATTGATCTTCCCTCTTCCTTTGAAAGCATAGCAATGCCACGAAGATAGAACATTGATGATGTAATCTTGAATTACCGAATCACATTCCATAAGGGCCCAAAAAGCCGACCCATTGAAACCTTGTTAATGCAACATGTACGTAAGATCCTCTGTATAGGGGGCAAAATGATATTGTTTGGCTTTAAGGACCTGTAAACATTGTTTACACTTCTTTTTGTTGGGGTGAAAGTTTCCTGTTCACAAGATATGAGTGATCTTTTCCCCAAAATGAAATGAGATATCTACCTTCTGAAGTTTACTTTAATCTAATAATGAATGCACCTTCAATCTTCAGTATACTTGAGCCAGTAAATATTCTACCTAAAGAAAAGTGTCTCCATAATGCAAATTTAACTCACCTGTATTTCAATTGTGTAGTCTTGCCTCTATTGTAAAGAGAGTGCAGTTTGTACTAATTTCTGTAACTTTTTATCCTAACGAATGATTCTCTGAAGTCTGAACGAATTTCATACACCAGTATTGTCTACCACAATCTAGTTAAGAAAAAAAAAACATATTCGTTGAGTTGCATTCAATCAAGTCGGGTTTCTAGAATGTTTCTTTCTACTCCAATCATAGTTGATGCGATTGCTCTGTATTTGATTGAGGATATCTTTACTTTGAAGAACAACCTAAATAGGAAATGATATTTTATAGCCATGACATGAAAAGCCCCAAAACTTAGTATTTTGAAACCTTTTACCACAACATGTCAAGTTAAATAATTTAGAAGTTCAAGAAGAGAAATAAGAAACCTTTTGTCATGCTGATGCCATATTTTCCAATGTAGTGCACCCTAGCAAATAATTTATAGTTTAGAGGAGGGAGGGGAGGAAGAAAAAAATCTCTCACTTTGCTGATACCCAAAAATTATTGATTTGATGAACGAATTGAACAGGCTAGATGGAAGGACAGAGGGATCTGAAAGACAGAGGCTTGTTGAGAGATTCAATGATCCAAAAAATAGAAGGGTGAAATGTGTTTTGATTTCAACTCGAGCTGGAGCCTTGGGCATCAACCTTCATGCTGCAAACCGTGTAGTTATTGTTGATGGCTCATGGAATCCTACCAATGATCTTCAAGCTATATATCGGGTTTGGCGGTATGATGTTTATGATTATGTATTTTCTATGAATAAGCAACTTCAGTTTTTCACAAAGAGTCTATATATTCTTTGTTAAAATCTGTTGCAGGTATGGTCAAACTAAGCCAGTTTATGCATATCGTTTGATGGCGCATGGAACCATGGAGGAAAAAATATACAAGCGCCAGGTAAAGGAATTGTAAATTCAGATGGAATGAGGATTACTTTCTAATCATGTTTACTATATTTCTTTACTGATCAAAAATATATAGTGAAAGAGGAAGGTTAATGTGATAAGGTGCACCATTATTATGGTTACTAAAAATGGTGTGAACAGGTGACAAAGGAGGGCCTTGCTGCAAGGGTGGTGGATAGGCAACAGGTTCACAGAACTATGTCTAAAGAGGAGATGCTGCATCTCTTTGACTTTGGTGATGATGAAAATGCAGATGCAGTGCTTGAACAGGGCCAAGAGATTTCTGTATCTTCAAATCATGAAATGATAGGTAAAGCTGGAGCAGTGAAGCATAAATCATTACCTATTTTGAAAGCTAGCTGCTCTTCTGATAAGTTCATGGATGGCTTACTTAGCCGGCATTATACACGGTAAATACTCAAATCCAACTTCATAAGATAGCATTTATATTTACATATTTATGTAACTATTTTTGCTACTGCATCAATATGTTATGCTCTACATATAGATGGGATTTTGGCTTTGATGATGATTATGATGTTATGCTTTCTGTTTTTGCTTTACATCATGCATGTGTGCTGTACCCAGCCACATGCTTGTGATCTGGAGCTATCTCAATCAGATCCTTCACTAAAACTGGAATATGCAACTTGGATATACTCAGATGAGGATAGACAGTATCCCCTTTCCTTAGATTTAAGGTCAAGATTTAACCTTGTTTTAGAAGATGCTATATTAAGGTGGATATGTTTTGTAACCATAAAAAGATAAAATTACAATGAGGGCATTAGAGAGCTTAAAGTTGCCCTAATAGAAGAGAGAATGAGAGGATCTTATTAAAGACTTGGATTGATGTTGAAAAAGGACATGATAATTGTGGAGTGAGGAAGGACTTGGTTTTTGTAAGGGCTAGTGGAAGCGTGTCACTCAAGAAAGACAAATGCAAATAGATGGGACAAATTGTTTTGGTGATAATATATCCTTGTATTAATCTCTTATCAACTACGTTTAGAGAAAATATGCCAATCAACTTAAAGAACCTACTTTTTGGAGCAAGGGTGATCATCCACCCGATCACTGCCGCCACCAACAAAATTGTAGTGTCTCCATGTGGACCCTTGATGTGAACAAGGAAGTTTGAATTGGTTATTTAGTATGAGTTTGAGATAGTTTTGTGTTTTGAATAAACATCATACTTCATGTTGCATTTCAAAAATGTTGTTTAGTGACAGGTAAGTGTCCTAGATACGGATTTCATTCCCAGTGGTGAATCCTTATTTCCTTCGTGTTTTTTGTTTCGCATTTCTCATCGGAAAAATACAGTAATTTCCATTACTTCAACTAATACCGATTGATGGGGTAGAGACGTTTGTAGATTGATCAGTGGTATCGGCGATAATCTTTTTTTTTCTTCCTATTTATTTTATTGGACCAGGAATCCCATTTTGGATTCGGTATGGATAAAAGATCTTCCTATGTTATACTATTCAATTCTCGACAATGAATCGATTTGATAGACCAGATATTGTTATTCATGATATTGATACGATTCAGTATCATCAGGATGCAATCCATCCCATTGAATTTACAGGAGAAAGACTTATCATCTCTATGGGATTAGATCCCGAGTTATTGCGAAGCAAAAAAAACGATGAGATTATGGAAGTCAATATTCTCGCATTTATTGCTACTGCGCTGTTCATTCTAGTTCCTACTGCCTTTTTACTTATCATCTACGTAAAAACAGTCAGTCAAAGTGATTAATTTGAATGAAACTTGACTTATTAGTTCTTATCAACGATTGAAAAAATGAAAGAAAGAGACTCAAATTCCAAGTCTTAAATGAAACGATCGGGTTGGAGTCAGCAGTATATGAGATAGTATGGTAGAAAGGTTCATATAGTTCTTTCTACCACACTATCGATTATTGTAGAAAGATATGGGCTTGATATAGATCACACTACAATAAATATGTATCTACATACATATATGTACACGGAGATAGCACTCCAATTCTATTTCTTCGCTACATCCATCTGTATTGATCCCGATCAATCTGAAATAATCGAACATCCAAAAGAGAAGATGGATTATGGGAGTGTGACTTGAACTATTGATTGGGCCGTGCAGATATATGATTTTATCCGCCACATTGAAATTCACAACCAAATGTGTCTATGTTCCAACCACTGCATAAGTTCCCCTACAGAGGATAGGCTGGTTCGTTTTAGGATGTGTGTGTGTGTGTGTGTGTGTGTGTGTTTTAGTTTGGCACTGAAGCAATATAATTGATAAAGTTGAGTTCGAAGACAAAGAATAAGGTTGTCCCAAATTTATACCCATCACCCTAAAGACATCCATCAAGTCCACCTTATTGATTTTTTTTTCTTTTTTATTATTTGAGAAAGAAAGACGATACAAAATATATTAAAGAGAGAGACAATACAAACACAAAATGTTCTGTATACAAGGACTATACTGGAGCGAAAAGATAAAAACTCAGACCAAGGAAACAGAAACAGTATAGTAAAAACACAGTCCAATATAACAAAACAAAATCCAGCCTATACACCCATATACCCATTACAGAATTTCAACCAGCCTCTTCTCTCTCAATGCCCTCTTCCGTAAAAAAAATCCACAACACTACTGGCTGAGCGCCTGATAGTGAGCTGCTCTATCACAGCACAACACTCTGATGTCCGTAACCACATGAATCAATCTCCGAGGTCGCCTGTGTGTACCACTAGTCTAGGCTAATGCATTATTAGAATCCCCTTCCACTATCAGGTTACCACCCCCGTTCTTGATCCAAAGTTGAAAAGCCTTCCTAACTCATTCTCATTGAATTTCCTTATCCCCGGTAAGAAAAGAATTGGATAATTTCATAAAAAAGAATGGGATAATTTCCTCCTATCATTGTCAACTAAATCTCCAATACTTGTCAGACCTGGTTTTCCCCCAGCCCCCTATCCGCATTATCCTTATGGTACATGGTACCATAATTGTGGTTTACCCCATTCCTCGTTAGTTACCCTTTTCCACCTTCCACCCCTTATGCACCCATCCAATGACTAAAAGAGATCCGAGATTGAACAACCCTCAAATTCTGTGTGTAAGAATATCCAACAGACCAATCTCCATGTTGCCTCTTCTATTACTACGCCTATCTTTTCTATCTTCCTCCCAAAAATCCTTTGCCTCCTATCTGTCCATATCGACCATAGGATAACCGCCTAGGAAAAGAACCAAGCCACTCTCCTTTGCCCCCTAAAAGGACCCCTACCATGCTTCCATCGCTCTATCTAGCCTCCCATCCATCACCCATTTACATCCCATTCGATCTAAAACATAACCCCATAGCTTTTGTGCAAAATTACATCTACTAACAAATGATCAACTGATTCCCCCTAAACCACACAAAACACGGGAAAGTAGAGTCGCCAACAATAAAATGTCCCTACTTCACAGGTTATACATGACCAATATTTTTCCTTTCATGGCTGCCTAGGAGAAGTCCTGCACCCAATGCAGAGGGATGTGTGTGTGGAGGCAGGGGTGTCGACTTTGCTATTCCAATTGCTATTCCAAACCAAGGAACAAGGTGTCGTAAGAACTTGGTTGAAACTGAAAACTCTTAGGACGATTCACCCTTCCAATTTACTTAGTTGTCCTCCCCCCATAGAAACACGGGAGTGTGATATTAACATTCTTAGGTTATCATATTCCTCCATTTCAAACTCTCTCAGAATCGTCCTAAACCCAATCAACCAGCAAATCCTACCTTCTAGAGCTTCATAATATTCACTTACCATGGCTTATATATTTGTTACCGTCCTCATCTAACCACTTCCTCATCTAGTTCTACTCCTATGATACAACTTCCAAAAAAGTTAACTTTCAATCATGCGACCAGCTAGAGGCACCTCAATAATTCTTTCGTGCCAAACAGTTCTTTCCTAGCAGCCTCACATAAAAAAAGGCTATCATGAATGAGTTGCAAGTGAGATGTTATTGGTCCACCTGAAACACACTCCAAATGCTTAACAATTTCGATCTCTCTAGCCTTCAACGTCAATTTACTCAAGTCTTAAGCCACCATTGTGAAAATAAAAGGCGAGAGGGTGACATCTTATTTCCTTTATAGTTTGATTAATGACCCATCTATTAGAATGGAGTAGATCAAACCCTCAACACAGAATTTCATCAACTTTCTCCATTTGAGGTCAAAACTTCTTATCCAAAATTATTAATTCACAAACCCCCAATCCACATGATTATAGGCTCTCCATATTAAGCTTTCTTATCCTTGCATCTAATGATTTTATTGGCAACCAAAACCCCATCTAGTATTTGTCTGCCCTCCACAAAAGACCCTTGAGACTCCCCTTGAGACTCCCCAATGATTTCCCTTCAGGCTTCTCTAAGTCTCCCCCTTAAAACCTTAGCAAGAAGTTTTTAAACACTACATACCATATTAATGGGTCTGAAATGACTACGTCTAAAGGTCCCTCCCTCTTGAGAATCAAAAATGAGTAGCAAATTTTTAAGCTCCCTATTGACTATCCCTCTAAGGCGGGATTTTTTGAAGAATCTAAGAAATTCTCGCAAATCACCTCCCAACGAGCATTAGCAAACCTTAAATTAAAACCATCTAACCCCGAAAACCTTGTCCCCGCCATATTTTCCAAAGCCTTAAAAGTTTTCATCCCCGAACTCCCTTTCCAATCAACTAGCCTTTTTTCTCAGAAATAACCGCAAAAGCCACCCCATCCAACTCCAGTCTTCGAGTACTTCTTTGGGACTAGAGACTAGTTTCTACGGTTGTTGTAAAGGGATAATGGTATCCTAGAACTTCAAGGGTTTAGATTCACTCCGTTATGATTTGGTCAAGAATTGAAACCTTTAAGGATCAGAAAATTCTTCCTTTGCTCCTAACCTTGGCTCGTAGGGTGGACTCCTTCGAAGATAATTCTGAAGTGTTAGGAGCAACAAAATCACAAAAAACTGGATCGACCACATCCGATACTAGAGGAATCGCCAATGCAATCAGTAAAAGCAATTGTTGAGTTGGAAGGTATCAGGGTTCAACCATAGGACATTGAAAGGGTGCTCCGAAACTACTGTATCTCTCTCCTAAGGGGAACACACTGTCCTAAGATCCGCCGATGCCACCAATGTCGACTGCACCCATATGACAACATACATTGATCCAAGCGAAACCTATATTGTCTCATGAATGAAGAAAGAGCTTGCCCTTGTGGTCCAAGATTAGTAGTAGTATGCTGAATAGGAAAGCTTAAGAACAGAGACATAGGCAAGGAAAATGAATCAGAGAAAGTGTACCATTTCAGTGAGTGATTTCCTTCAAGGAGAGCCTGGTATGGAGATATGAGTCTGCAACTATCAAGAGTGGAGTGGAAACTAGTGGAGACCTCTAACCTTGAGAATGGTCCAAAAGACTGTCCTGTTGTGAGTCCAAGATCCCCATGAAATATCTTCTTACTACCTCCCTTATGTCCCTCCTACCTTCCCCCCTTCTTGAGCACAAAAGGATTCTCTATGGAATTGGCCATTCTCCTTGCAAATGTCGTTTCATGGAGGAATTTAGTAGTCCTATCTCCATCCATTAGCCAATTCTCTATGGTTTGAGACTAGTCTTCTTAACTTGTCCTCATCTTTAAACAATTCATGCCACTCCAATAATACTAAAATCTATTAAGCCCACTCATGAATGACCTGTCCTGTCCATTGTAGCAAGTGAAAACGGATAGTCAATAAGTTGACTAGAGCCAATGCATTTGAAGAAACTGTTCATAGCACTAGATGACCCCGTACCAATCCCTCCGTTAGATGGAAAGCTAATTGCACCCTTTCTCCCTACACTTCGAAGATTTCAGGTTTCCATAAAACGATCAACCCTTCCGACACTCCCTCCAACGGTTGAAAAACCAATTCCCAACTCTTAACACCTCATAATTCTGTAATATTCTTTTCACTAATACTTCTTTCTTGCTCTCTTGAAGAAAAATGAAATATGCCCCTTGCTTCCTTTGGAGCCTACAAATTGTGCCCCTCTTTTGCTTAGGGATGTGGCCTAACACTCCAAGTGATAACTTTGTTGGTTACTCAAATCAAAGCTCCACCTTTCTCCTTAGCTTCTTTCTGTTGAAATGGTATACTCTGAAAAAGCTAGAGATGTGTATTGGTCCAGATTTTCTACCGCTCTTTTTCGTGCTTCGAGAGCCCAAAGAAAATTGATCCCGCCCATCGATCCAATTAAGTGCCGACTCAGAAATTCAGCGCTTTGGAAAAAAAAAAAGATACACAAAAAACTCATTTACATTTATTGTTTGAGTCGCCAATGCTAAAAATCGAATGTTTATATATATATATATATATATATATATATATATGCACACTATTAAGCAAGAATTTTTTTGAGAGTATAGAAACAAATTTGAACATATTATCATTGAAAATATTAGTTCGTCATGTTATCATACTTCGTTATTTGTTGATCCATAGTTTAATGGTAGGGCCCACTACTTGGACAAAGTTGCTATCATAGACATATGCTAAATCAATTGGACATTTTGTCTACAAAGTTTGGGACCCATTTGATTGTCCTAGGACTTGATCTTGAGATCTAAAATTTCAACCAGTCAACAACAAAAATGTTAAATCCAATTGAAATATGAATTATATGGTTATTCTAAAGTTTTTTCTTGATAATTCAAAGGCATGTAAGATCCGTGAAACATTGAACTTGACCAAATGTTTATTTTTTATTTTTTTAATGAAGGAGAACCCCAAGACCCCCACCTCTCCTCAAGTATGAGGGCGTTGGGTAGAACTCCGGATGCACGCAAACCCTCGCAAGCCATGTGCATCAGGTTACTAAAGAACTCGAACCTCGGTTCTCTGGTTCTTGAGCCAGAATGTCTGCCAGTTGGGCTACCCCAAGCGGGGTGTACTTGATGAAATGTCGATCTAACTTTTTAGAATTTGCAAAAATAAACACTTTGAATGCCTAAAACAAAATCAAACAAAAAAGAGCCATTGCAGTTGTTTCCATCACTCATTACTCATGCTCCAATACTCCAACACTGCAACTCTTGCCTTTCCGTTGTATGGACCAATCAATTATGTTTTCACATAATAATAGGTTTTTATGGTAGATCTCTCTCTCTCTCTGAGCTCTCCCCTAAGAACGAGTCTGCACCAAACTTGGTGCAAACAGGCACCAGTGTAACAAGTACCTGGGGTAAATTCAATTTGACCACATTTTATCGGGAAAGTAGCGTTATCGCAATATTATTGGGAATTTACCGCCACTTCCATTTTTATTGGTAAAAATCTGGTAAAGATGCAATAAAAACATGGTATTTTGGTATATTTCTGTTGTTAACGCCAACCTTTTTTTTTTTTAATGAAAATTCTAACAGTGTTGTACGAGGTTGATGACTAAACTTCAAATTTCTAAATCTCTAATTTTTTTATTCTATTCTTTCTAACTTCAACTCTACCTTTTATTTTGATATTTGTTGACTTTAAGAATGGTATTTAACAATGAACTTATGCGGCATTAGATGATTTTCTATGGCCCAAGAAATGTTAGATGATAAATCATATTCTGTTTTTCAGATAATTGCTTGAGTAAATTATTTTCTATAGTTTATTTGCTCATTAATCACAAATTTATTAATGGTCATTTCAGGTTTAAATGTCATTTTTGTTTATATATTCATTTATTATATTTTTTCTTATTATGCAAATATTTATATCTTTTGTGAGATTTTCCCCGTAATTTCCTAGTAAAAATCCAAAATTTTGAAAATATCCCAATATTAAGAATAGTTGATATTATTTCGAGAACAGTATTTGCAAAATTGCAAACAGCCAATAGGTGTCACTTGGCCTACATGGATGAGTGGGTTTGAAAGGCCTTGGCTTGTATATGGCGCCTATAAATTCCATCTTGATTGAAAAAGAGAAGTCATGTGTTTTAAAGCACTCAATATTTCTTATTTATCTAACCTTTCAAAAAAATATTTCATATTTATCCAACGGTGGAAATTCATTGGACTTTTAAAGTCAAATTGGTGTCAAATTGGATAAGTTGCAATTCAAGGGGGATAGATAAGTGTGGGGAGAATTGGATCCATTAGCTCTACTATGTGTCCCACACCATAGTTTTCACCAAAGTTTATGTAAATTAGTTTGTGGGTGAACATTATATATATATATATATATATATATATAAAGGATCACCTGTGCACTGGACCAGTCCATTTTGGGGCCCTCCTTGCTTCCACTACCCCATGAATTCCACCATTCTCAATTTGATCCCATTCCTAGTTATCTAACCCATCCATCTCATACTATCAAGTTTGATGCATTTTCACTATTGGATAATGTTGGACTTCTGTCCCTTAGAGAGCGTGGCTTTACTTGTCTATGTGTAGGCCATACGTATTCAATCCCACCCATCAAAGTGAGAGCCCAGATCAACCTGTGCAGTTTTGGATGTCCATTTCCTTTTTCAGTCATCTTCCAGAATTGGGGTTACATTGTTGGGTTTGGGAATAAGGGTGAAAATTTTGGATGGTGTACATATTGGTGGGGAGAGCTACTTGAAATCAATGGTCCTATTTTTTTTCTAGTGTGCCTGTTCATTTATAAGGACTGTGGTCTAGGTGTTGCTTGTTTTGGAGGTTTTACTGTTTGGAATTGGGTAATTAAGTCTTTCCCTGATGTTGAGTCAATTGAATCTGTCTAGTTCTAGACTTTTCAGTAATGTTTCCTTTCATTAAGGAAATAGAACGTATTTGGACATTGGATTACTCATAATTGTATTTGAGGGTCGTCTCTCCAAATCTGACTTTCTTTTAACCCCCAAACCCCAATAACACACACACGCGCAAACATATGCACATGCACGCATGCGCGCGCACACACAAAAAATAAGGAAAGAGAAGTGAACTAATAACATATTTAAACTACTTAAATGCATGAACAACCGTAACCTTAATTGAGTATTTCCATACTGAACTGTTGTGATATATAATGTATCTGCAGATATGTTACATACAGCATAGAGATTTTAAAAAGACGTCACCTGTGCACTTCAGTGTGAGTAATACTGTTTGCACCAATGAATGAGTCCATAGGAAAGGTTTACGTTTGAATATAGGCTCAATAAAAATAAACTTGGTTGGATCAATCAGACTATATTTTTGAAGGCCAAGATTTGAGTGATGAAAATTTCAGGCGGCTTAAAAAGTGACTTGATTGATCTAATTAAGGTGATTTTTGGTGAATCCTAGATTAAATCATAGACCTTTCTTATAGGCCCGTCACATGACACCAAAATGGGCCCCCATATGGGTGTGCGCATGGTGTGTGCATTCCAGTGGGGTGCACAAGTGATCATTTGTAAAGGTTTTCATCCTATGTTTTGTTTAACTTCCAAGTGATGAAAAAATCCTTTCTAAATTCAACATGTTATGTGCTGTTGTTGCTCAATAAAATTTGTATGAAGTGGATTTTGTAGTCCTTGAAATTGACCATCAGTTTTGGTGTCACAAGGTGGATTGCAAACTATCATGAGCACGAGACACTACTGCAAGAAAATGAAGAGGAAAGGCTAACAAAAGAGGAGCAAGACATGGCGTGGGAAACATTCCACCGCTCACTAGAATGGGAAGAGGTGCAGAGGGTTTCAATACCTGATTCTGCACCTGATCCAAAGCCTGCAAGTACTGCTGCTGCCATTGTGGAGACCACATTAACACAAACCAAGAGCAGCCTAAGGAGTCACACTGTTCCACGGAAGTGCACCAACCTTGCACACTTGCTGACACTGAGAAGTCAAGGCACCAAGGCTGGGTCCAGCACCATCTGTGGTGAATGTGCACAAGTTATCAGCTGGGAGAGCCTAAACAGAGAGGGCAAGATGAGATAAGCCATTCTCTGTCCTGTTCATATGTATGTATATATTTTTGTTAGCTTTTGTAGCTATTTCTTCACTAACATCAATCAATTTCAATTTATTCAATGAGAAATCACAAAATAGGCATATTGCTTTTACATAGTTTGATTCTTCTGCCTCTTCTTTGTATAGCAACTGTGATGACTGGTGTCCTGTTCTCTTCCCATGTACCAGTACTCTGTTTCTTACATCTAACATAAAGCATGGCAAATGACAATACGCTTTTTTTTTTTTTTTCTGCAAATCAAGAGAGGTTTAGGATTCATTTGGTTGCACGTCAGATGGGATGTCCATACAGGGTTACTGGTTCCTTATCAATAACAAAGGCACCATGTCCCAAATTGACATTGAGTTAACATAAATAGTTGAGTACAATATCTTCCTGAATGCAAGGATCTTTTTTATGCAGATTATTCACTTGGGGTTGTTTCAGTGAGTTGTCCTTGTGAAAATCAGCTCTATGTAACCACAATTCAAACTCACCTCTGTAACTGCAAAGATTAATGATATCAAGATTCTTAGGCTTCATTTTCTTCCTTGAAGTCCTTCAGCTTTTATAAGGAAATTAACCATTATGGAATAAAATGCCTCCCGTATTGCAGATTTTTTTTAGCAGAATTTAGTCTCTTTTGGTGGGCTCTGGGGCTATTCAGTTAAGGATCTGTTTGGATTGGAGAAGAATTTCTTTTCTCAGAAAAAAAAAGAAATTTGATTGTTAATCTTTGGTGTGTTGATTTTTCTTGTGGGAGAGACGTTGTCAGTTGTCATGTCTTCAGTTTCTGTTATTTTTATATTTTGCCCTCTTTACAAAGGAAAATTCCCTAGTGAGAAAGAAATCTCTAAATAAGAATTCCGCCTATCCTAAGGCACCTTGATTGTTTCTCTGTGGGGCATTTGAACTCAATGGTAAACTTTGTTGAAATTTTCTCGCATGTATGCATAATTAAAAGCATTGGTGGTCTCCGATCAATTTACCTACTTGGGTATGACAGCTCCATTTTCAGTTTTCTTTGATGTATTGGTCTTTTTCTCTTTAACTGTTACTGCCAATGTTTAAAAAAGTTTAAAAAAAAAATGAGTCAATGTGTTGACTGGACTTGATAAGATTTTGAAGCAAATCAATGAGTCTTTTTGAGTCGAATTAAAAAACTTGTCCTTATTTTTGGACTTGATAGGATTTTGTGTCTGAGTTTGAGTTTTAAACTTTTGAGCTATGTTAGTGCATGTTTATTTACTTTCTTATGAGAAAAGAAATCATAGAATTTATAAAGGTTTTTTGGACCATTTATTAAAACTAGTTAATTAGGATTGTGTTGGGTTAAATTTTGCTAGGTGTATAATATATTTCATTTCCTTTATCAATTTAGAGGTCAGATGTTCTACTGAGCACATGAATTGTTGAGCCCGCTTAGTGGCTCAATCTTTTATCCTTTTACTTGTTAACTATGGTCAAATTAGGTCCACTTATTGATTTCAATTTTTATTTTTTAAGTTGAGTTTGGGTTAAATTGGGTCATGAGATGAGTTTGGGTTTGATCAAAGCGGATTAAATTTGGGTTGGGTAGGAATGCAAGAGAGAATTGACATTAGGTGGGATTTGGGTTGGATCAGTCATGGGTTGGTGTTGCATTTAAATGACGGATTAGGATTGGGTCAAATGATGGATATGGTGGAAATGTAGAGCAGAGTTATGCATTCTATTTCATGCCATTTCATAGGGTGTGAGAGAAGACAGAAATGTAGAGAAATGTTTCTTTTCTCATGTATAAAATTGGTTTCTTATAAAAGCACTGGCAAACAAACGTAATGTGAGATATGGTTTTCATAAAAACTTCTATGAAAACTAGTGCAAGCAATCATATCCTTGTTGGATATATGAAGAACATTGAAAATAGATGCATGATAAATAGGTAATTGTATATACACTAGAGTGCAAAAAACCTTTGCTAACATGGTGTATGATATTGAATCTCTTTTTTTTATCATATTATATATAGAATGATGGTGATGAAATCAGAAGTTTGCAGAACGCTGCACGATACGCATCAGTTAGATTGGCAATTGCCACCCCTTGCTCCTTCTCCTCTCCACTCATTATTGCACTTGAAATTATTATGATCAGCAAGCATTTCAACAGCATACGATAATGAGGACCATCTTCCTGCTGGAAGAACTCTTGTAGATCATATTTTTATTAGATTGTATTGGCACCAATGATGAATTGTAATCGAAGACTTCAATATCAATCTATAAGATTTTATTCTTTTATTCTTTTATTTTTGATGAAGAATCTCAAGACCCATATCTCTCTCTGAATACAAGTGTTGGGTAAAATTTTAGATGCATACAATCCTTCTTCTTCTTCTTTGAATGGAGGTTAGTATATTCAGTCAAAAAATAGGGGAAAGTCCAAAATATACAGGTAAACCCACAGCCCAGGCTAAGCACAAAAAATTGATTAAAGAATCAAACACAAAACAGGTCCACAGATGGCCTGGAACAAAAAGAGGGGGAATCGCATGAAAGAAAACCATGCGAGAGCCCGGGAACCAAGACCCAGCGGCAAGGAAAGATACCATAGAGCCGCAGATCAGTATGAAGATTAGTCAGCACAGAGAATACCAACAGTCACAAGTGACCCCTGATGAACAAGGGGGAGGATGACCCCTTCAGCCATGGCCCGAAGACAGGGAGTGGAGAGCTCAATTTGCATAGTCACAGTGGAGCCTGTTCTCATGTCAACCATGCATCACATTACTGTGGGATTTGAACTTGGAACTCTGTTCTTAAGTCAAAGTGTTCTACAAGGTCTTATTTTTTTTAAAATTTTAATTAAATGAGCTTATAGGAACCGACGTGACTGCTGTATGAGCCCACTTAAAATAGAAGAAGAAAGAAATTCATTTATGTCAAAGTTCGAGAGTAATTAAACAAGCTCAAATGACATACAATAGACTTGTTATACTTATGAAAAAACCTAGCGTTCGTACGTGCTCAGTAACGTAAGAGATATTGCATCTATTTTGAATTGAATGATATATTAAAATGAAATTATCTAATTTGTAATCTATACATATAAAAATTATAAATTATAAGAAATAATATCAAAATATAATTTTATTTGAATTTAAACATACATTAAAAATATAGTTTTTACATAAATATACATATCTAGAAATTAAAATTGGATCAGAATGAGTCTTGTCGAAATAGGAAATAATGGCTATCCCATAATTACTAAAAAATAAAGTGTGTTTTAGAATATTAAATAATCAAAAAATAACTTAAAATTATTAAAATTACAAGAGCTTAAAATGTATGATTTTTTAGACTAGAAGTCATGTTTTTTAAATTTCTTAAATGTAAATTATTTTTAAATTCCAACAATTTTCATTCTATTGAGGGCCCATAAGAATCCCTTGACCCAATCTAAAAAATCATACATTGATGTCATGTTCATGGATGAAGCAATGTACTCAAAAGGACTAAAGTTGACTCTACAAGATTGTTTTTTCAACTATCCTTCCTATCCAGCATATTTTTATTGGCTTTAGGCTTTGACCCGCACAGTTTTGTCTCTCTTTGGCTCCATCCATCTTTGGAGAAACGTAGCTAGATGGGTGTTCTTCTATATGTCGGGATTAAGACACTCAACCTATGTGATGGGGAATCAATTTGTGTCTTGCTCCACTAGGATGCGCATTTAATGCGTCAATCGTACTGCACTTCTGATGTAGAACAACCCGTTGTTGACCCACCCGTCCCCGTTTTTTTTTTTTAATTATATTTTCGTTTTAATTATTTTATTAATTTTTAGAGGTATACTTTGAATTAAGATTAGAGTCTGGATTAAGTTAGGAATAGAGTTTTGTTTGCCTATAAATATTATAGGTGATTGTACTTAGAGATTATTATGGATTAATCAAAAGTTTGAGATTCTCTCTTCCCTACCGTTGGGTGGACTCCTGATCTTCCTCTCCCCTCTTCTCATCTTCTCTCTTCCTCTCGCCTACAACTAGCAGGAACGGAGATTCCGTGAACAGTCAAGCATTCTGGCAGCTTCCCTGCCCAACGGTGCTTCCCAGTCTCGCACAACCCTGCCTGCAACCGTGGGCTCTGCCTTGGATACCCCAGCAGCGGCAGAGCCTCGTGCAGCCAATCGATCTCCCTGTCCCACCGCAGCCAGGCAGCTTTTCTTCTTAAACTCACGAACCAGGTCTGCTCCATCTTCTCCACCTACGTTCATCCTCAACCCACCATCCCAACCACCCAATAACAAAGTATCTTTCATTCAGATCCGGCCCTTGCCGCCTTCTTTCTCACCACCATCCATCGTCCACAGCCCAAGCCTCCTCAGATCTGTCCCTGTTCA
This sequence comes from Chimonanthus salicifolius, assembly GCA_013350335.1. Lineage (NCBI taxonomy): Eukaryota > Viridiplantae > Streptophyta > Magnoliopsida > Laurales > Calycanthaceae > Chimonanthus > Chimonanthus salicifolius. The sequence continues at coordinate 52,709,638 of CM023537.1, forward strand.
CCAACTGCCAACGCCCACAAGCCCTTTCACCATCGCCCAAACACCAAACCCACTTCACCATCACCCAACCGTCGATAAACAGAGTGCCTAATCCCTTTACCCAGCTTTTCTTTGATGCCCATTAATGCAACTTGGGACCACCCAACTAGCATTGACCATCGTAGCTTAAGCCCCATCAACTTATGTATTAACCCATTCATTAAAAATCCATCAACACCATTCATAGATCCTAACCCCTTTAATCCCCATTTAACCCTTTTAATTATATTTTAATCCCGTTATTCCCATTACACCCATTAATCCCATCCTTATTTCCATTAAACCCATTAATTCTTTTCATCCAATCCTACCCACTGCTTCAACTTGACTCAGACTAGTGCGTCCATCACAATCCCCCGTTTAGGAACAAGAGTCATCATTGACTATGATATTATTATGAAACGACCCGCTTTGCCCATCAAATTTTTATTGGCTTTGGGCTTCGACCCCATGGTTGTGCTCCCTTTGGACTCCGACCCATCTCTAGAAAAATGTCATATGATAGATGAAGAGGACGTTCCTCATATATCCAAAATCATGACACTTTTCTCAGGCGATGTGGGATAAATTGTGCCTAACTCCAGTAATATCTGCATTTGGCTCCGACCAATGTGTCCATTGCAATGCACTTGGCTCTTATAGTGCGTCCATCACAATTTTGGTGAAGTCTCATACTCAATTAATGAACTTTATAATGAGCCCATGACGCTGGATAAAATTAAGTCAAATATTTAATTAATTAATGATTAATATTGATTTGATGAATCAAATCAAGTGTAACTCGTCACATGGGTTGCATCTAGTCTATTTTCTTTTGTTTTTCAATTTTTAAGGTCATAAAAAAATAAAGTGTATAGATTAAGAGTACACTTAGTACCTACAATTAGAGCAAATTTCATAACTAAAATGAATTCTTATCCATTTGATCTTAATAGTCAAGATTAGTAGGTATTGTTAACTTTTGTTGTCTTGTTGTTGCTTACACACGTAGTAGTTGAAACTTGAAAGGGGAGTGGGGATTCTGCATAAATGACCACGTGAACCTGTTGATAGAGATACTGAAGCATCTAGACCCTTTTAGGGATGTGAATCGATACTATGGAATGAATTGAGTTATATTTTCCTCTTCTTCCTCCATTATTCTATGCTCTGTTTTCTCCTCGGGTTTGTTTGTTGCCGACGGTGACTAGTAGTCTCTCGGGATTCTTCATGGCCCTCTCCGCCTGTTGGAAGAAGGTCGGAGTCCTGCTTGGACCAGCAAGAGAACGGTGCTTCTCTAAATCATCTTCATTTTCTTTCTCTCTCTTCTTTCTTGCAACAAGGAATAGTAAATCCCTGCCTCTCCTGATAGAATTGTATCAAAGGCTGATTCAACTCACGAACTAAGGTGTGGGAAGATGAAAGTGATTGATCCGATGATGAATCTTTACCAAAAGGAATGGGATTGTAATGGCCAGCACCAGAGGAGGGTGCTTGAGAGAGAGTCGTCCAAAAGAGATTTGTGCCAGAGAGAGAGGAGCCCCCAAAAGTCCCACTTCACCTAAGACAAGGAGTGGAGAAGAATATATAAGCTTAATTTGTCCTCTCTTCTAGCACAATGCGTTTTGTACTTAAAATGTCAAACTTGGTCCCAATGCAAAGCCGTGAGGGTCTATGGACCCTAAAGCAGACAATATTATGCTAACGAAATAGATCATTACAGATAGTATCAGAGCCCGATTCAACTCTCTAACCAAGGTGTGAGAATATGAGAGTGTTAGAGTCGAAGACGACTCTTTTCCAAGGGAGTGGGATTATAATGGCCTGCACCCGTGTGGAGGGGTGTAAGTGAGAGATGGCCATAGAGAGATTTGCACCAGTGAGGAGTGCACAAGGTCCCATACCGCATAGGAGGAGGAGTGAAGAGAGGTATATAAGCCTAACTTCACCTCCCTTCTAACACAACACCTTTTGGGTCTGAGTGTGACACTTGAGTCCAATGTAAAGCCGTAATGGTAGATAGGCCCAAAACAGATAATATTGTGCTAGCGGAATGGGTCATTACACATCTTTTTCTTTTTGTTTGTAGTCCCTCCGTCTTTCGCCCAGTTCTGCGGTGACTCCACCTCCAGCCAGTCACCACGATTTGAGCGCTGCAGTCACACTGTTCACGCCTCCTCTGCCAGATTCAAAGTTGCCCATGCCTCTTCTCTAGCAGAGCTTCACACTGCTGCCCTGCAGAGTCGTCATGCCTGATTCGTTGTGCTTCCAGCCAACCATAGACCCCTCGTACTCTTTTTCTATTCCATCCCCTCCCCTATTTCCCAGACATCCCAGCGCGTTTCCAAAACCCTTTTCCCTTCACCCAAATTATCTGTTCCATATTCCAACGACATCAGTCGTGGGTCCCTTCCTCACTCACCACCCATTGACCAATCTTTGACCCGTCCATCTTCCTGATCCCATTCCATCCATTGTTCCTTGCCCAACTAAGATCCACCATGCCTAACCCTGTTTTGCCCAAACCTGTCCAACCTACAGTAGATTTAGCCCTTGGTGTTTATTGCCCGATTATCAAGCCAATTCTGCATGCTCAACGTCAAATAAGTTGCAAAATCCTGCTCCAGATCCGTCAGCTGAGATTTCTTCATCTAGCTTTTCCTCAACGGCGTGGCCATCGTCAACACCTCTTTCTCCAGTATCCACCCAGACGAGAGAAGAGATGGAGAGACAGAGAACAGGGGAAACGAGAGAAGAAGAGCGAGACAAGAGAGAGACGAGAGGAGAGGGAGGAGAGAAGGTTGAGAGAGGAGAGGGAGACCGAGGCAGCGGACGGAACTCTCAGGTGAGTAAGGAGAGACGAAACAATGAATTTAGTGGAAAGGCAAATGAGGAAAAAATAATTATACAGTGTACAAATTATCACCCTTAAAGTCACATAGGAAAAAAATTGATTTTAAGATTTAAATTTAGTCCACTTACAACTAATCAAATTTACTTTCAATATGTAAGGTTGGTTTTTTAATAAAATAAAAAAATAAGGTCATGTACAACCTAATGAGATGTTAAAGTGTTTGAGAAATTTGATCGCCTTATTCTCCGCTTATACTTAGTTTTGTCGTACGAATGGTTTATACATTTTAACATCTTGTGAGACGGACAATGAGCCATGAGATATATATACACCAAAAATAATATGCAGTGTGAGCTATATTCCAATTAAATGGTCAATAATTTTGAGTACGTGACATTTGAGCATTTCAACCATGGTAAGAAAATTTTAAAATCAATTGTTTTGAAACCTTATAACTTTGTGAGATGAGTCATTAAAATTAGTGATATATAATCAATCAAAATTTTAAAAATATAAAATCATAAGAATAAAAGTAATAAAATATTAAACAATTCAAATTAAAAACAACAAAATGAGATTCATATTTCATCCACTCATTGACTTTGTTATCAGATAAAATGTATACTCCCATTTAAACATTAAAATGTTTCTCTTGAAGAGTTTTTGCAACTAAAAGGAGTTGGAGATCAATTTTTAAAAGCACATATCTAAGCGTTGGTCAAGCATTGTAATAAATTGGTTATTACTTTGTCTCTTAATGATTTTTATGTTTCAATCTCATATTATTTTATTGATCGATATGTTCAGGAATCCTGAAGGCCGCAACCCAACAGTTGATACGTTACGTTGCATTCGCAAAGGGCACTGTCTCGGTCATGCAGCTGGGGCCCCTATCAACTCTATATCGTTGAATTTTTTTTATCCGTCATGGGGCCCACATCTGGGAGAAAACCTCCTCTCCTCTTCTTCTTCACTTCCAACTTTGCAGCTACCAGCAAGAACTTGGAAAAAAAATTCCCCACCCATTTTCGGCCATTTGGAGCTCCATTCTAAGCGATTTTCGACGATCCACACCATTTAAATTTGAGTTCAGATCTTCCATTAGTGCAATTTTTTTCTTTATTAGTTTCTAAAGATCTTATTTTTCCTTCTCATTTATGTTTTAGGAGATAAATATGATGTTTAAATATTGGATCTCATGCATTTGTAAATTGTTTTTTGGAAAATGAAATTCATCGATGAAGTTGATTAAATTGAGTATAATTTGTTTGGAAATGATTGATGTAGTAGGTTAGAAAATAATGACTTGATAACATTTTTAAAATAAAATTCACTTTCAAAAGTTAATTATTAAGAGAAGAGTACCTCAAGTGTTAGATACCGTCATTGATTTCAGAAATTACCTAATGTGAGACTTTTTGCCACTTCACACCTGCCCTCACGTGCAGTTGCGCCATGCGGCTTCATGCGGCACCTGCTATGATGCCATTTTAGAAAATCATGACTTGATAACATTTTTAAAGTAAAACTCACTCTTAAAAGTCAACTATTAAAGAATGTGTTTCAAGTGTTATATAGAGTCATCGGTTTTACAAATTAACCGATGTGAGATTTATTGTCACTTCACACAAAAGTTTTCATATATCATATTTATTAATTACTCTACATGGATGGTTATTAAGTTTGTAACTTTTCTGTAAAAACTATAAGGATATATAAAATGTTGGATTTTTATTTTTATCAAAAAAATTAAAAATTTGCTAAAGATAATAAACTATAGAAGGAATAAATCGAAACGCATGACTTTAAAAAATTTAGGGAAGACAAATTTTGGTTCAAATTCTGTACAAATTTACATCTCGATGTTGGTCCTGTTGAATATATTAGATTTAGTATGTATTTAGATTTCTAATTTTGGATTATTAGATTAGAAGTTAACTTTGATTAAAATAGCCCTAGGGTCGGCTAAAGGATATATATATATGTAATAGAACTTTATGAGTAATACAAAGTTTCATATTTTCTAGCAGGTCCATCTTCAAAATGCTCCACATTACCCTACCTTTTGAATTAGAATTTGACCTGAGTTACTGTGCCATCTTTTTTATCATATTTTGTAGTTCAAACTAATGTTAAAAATCAAATATTATACATGAATCTACTTTAAACTTTGAACATTCTGATAATTCAAATAATCTCTAATGCACCACAACATTAACATGATACCCAAGTGAGAACATTGACGTGGATGACTCAAAAAGTATCAAATAATTGAAGGAGAATGTTTCTTTCATATTTTTAATTTGTATTTACATCCTTATAGGATCTCAAGAAATGGTAGGATTGGCGCGCCCACTTGATCCATTTGATACATGAACAAACTCTCTTGTTCTCCAAAACTATTGAGCTACGTGTTACGGATCAATCATCCGAGACCCGCAACTCAACCGGATATATTTGTAAAAGAAGACCTAAAAAGAAATCCAAGAGGTTCATAACCTAAAATAGTGTAGAAGTTTCTAGAGTTATATAGAAGATTCTAGAACTCTATGGAAGAGTATAGAATATTGTAGAAGTCTATAGAATGTTGTAAAATTGTATGGAAGTGTGTGAAAGTCCATGGAAGAATGTAAAAGTGTAGAGATTTTTAGATATTTCTAAAATGTCTAGGAGTGTGTATATATTTTAGAGGGAACTATTAGATTGTTGCCACTTGGCACAATCATAGCCACATTTGTTCCAAACCTCAAGTATAAATAAGGGTGGGGAGTTTATTTGCTCCCAAGCTAGACAAAGATTCTAGCATAGCATTGTGTGTGTTGAGAGCTTGTAGCCTTTGAGTGTTTCTTTATAATCTCCTTAGTTGTTCAATACAAGATAGTGTTTGTGTTGATCACATTAGTGTTTCATCTCCATCTCATTCTTGTGTTTGTGTGATTGCTTCCGCATGTTGGTCCAAATAGTGACAAAATCAGTTGTTAGACTGACTCGCTTGACGACAAAATGATCGAGTGAGTGCCGCATAGGCTGAATCGCTAAAGGATTCCCTAACCCCTTGACATACGGCTCCAGTGGTGCAAGTCGATTGAGGTCTCCTGGAATCAATTCAAAAATAACTCAAGTTAAAGTTAAATGGTTACTTAGAATTCTTCGAGAAATCTTATATTGATTTAATTAGAAAGGACTTGAAACGTGAGATTTAATTCAAAATATTTTATTATATTATATAATGCTTTATATAGTTACACTCTATGAAGTGCCAAATGAGTTGAAGATTAATTTGAGCCATCTCAAAACCTCAAAGTTGATACTCAAAAATCTACCTTCGAAGTTGGAACAAAAGTTATGATTTAAATCGGCTCTGGACATGTTCTTAATCCAAAGATATGTTTTGAGCTTGATCTAAGGTCAGCTTCGAAATTATTTCGAGGATGGGTCTCTTAAAGTAATTTAAAGATGAATTGTTTCAACATAAAGTTTCAAATGTTGTTGTGCCAACTCAGATGACATTGTAACATTCTCAAGGCTGAAATTGGGTTGGGTTTTTTAAGTCCAATTCGACCTGAGTCAATATTTATAGAACCTGATCCGACCTAAACTATTGATCCAAAATTCCTGACCCGATTCGAATTCTAACCCGACTCAACCCGAATTCTGACCCGACCTGCATTTTGAACTCATTTTATTGATTGGGTCGGGTTAACTTGAAAATTCCTCAATCCAACCCAACCTGAATTCCATGTGGGTTTTTGTCATCTCAACCCGACCCGACCCGCATGATTTCTCAGGTTGGGTCATGCGGGTCAAGTCAAAACCCGACCTGAGTTTCACCCCTAATTCTGAGATTATATGAAGATTATGCTGACGTCGCAATCTCCATCGGAGAATCATGCAAGCAGTTTTGTCAGATAATCAAGTTCTCATAAGAAGATAGTGTAATCATAAAATTGATGTTCCTTATCCCTAATGTTTTGAGCATCTTTCTGCTCTCAGTCATTTGAATATCGATACCTCACAGCATGGATTGCTTTTCCTCCAATGGAAGTGAAGAGATTAAGAGCTAAAGATTGGTTTAGCAGCAATGTAAAAGCCTCACAATAATTTGAAGGAGAAAGCTTCCTTTCTTCTTAGGAAGGCCTACGAGTGTCTTAAGTCTGAGTAGAGTTCTTCATTGTCTGTCTTCTTAATAAAGGGTGTATTGGGACAAGAGATTTTTTTTTCTAATCTTTTGTAATCTCTCAGTGCCAAGTGTAATTTCTGATTTGTTTCGTGAATGGAAATTTGTGTATTTGGTTCTTCTTTTTTGTGCATGCTTTAACTCTCTTGATTGATTTTAGTTGCATTTTTGCCCGTTTTCCTGTTTTCTCATTTCAAGTCAGGAAGAAGACCACTAGAATTTAAAACTCAAATCATCTTGAGAGTGACTATAAGAATTGAAATATGATTTTCTTAGTGAATTGTAAACCCCCAAAGGCATTGGAGTCTATTTTTTACTTGTAGTTGATCGATTGCAATCACTACTTGTAGCTCTCCTATTTTCTAGCGTTGTTGCTCTGTTTTTTTTTTCCCTTTTTCCTCTTTTTGTTTTTCTAATCATATCAAATCATCATCATATTCTTTCAAGATTTACATTCACTTTTATAAATTTTGTTGTATTTATCAAGGATCCGACTAGCACACCAAAAACTCTAGAGTTTATAGAACGCCGAAAATCATGTCTTTTATCTTTACCTCATGCTAGGTTGACTCATGCTCTAAATTAGGCCCCACTAGGCACATGTAATGTTATCGATGAATTTCTATCGGTCTTTTCCATCCTTCATTCTATTTGTTTTCTGTTTTTTTAATCAAATGTCATTGATATTGTTTATAGGCTTGAATAAAATTAGCTTAACAAGCTTCACATTTTTTTATAAAACTTAGATGCTTTATATTTTAATAAAATTAAACACTTTCTATACTTAATCAATGAGAGAAATCATGTAGAATTTTATTTTATAAAATTGAGACATGTTTAAAGCACCACTCTAATCATTATCAAGAAAATCATTTGTCCTATCTATTTAGAATTGACACTTCTAATTGAATTAAATGATTTTTCTTCATAATTCTTATTTTTAGCAATTGTCTCCATGAACTCTTTTTTTCTTGTTTTTTCTTTTTAAAAGATGTCACTTATTGCAACCAAAATAAAAAGCTTCAAAAGAGATATCTATAGAAAGAGGGAGAAGATGAAAGGTGCAGGGAAAAAAAAAGAGGGAGGGTGGAACAGGCAATAACAGAGTATATACAAGCAGCAGTTGACCACACTAGTGTCAGAGAGAGTAAGAGAGGGCATCCTCAAGTCCCTGTCCATGTCCAAACCATCATTATCTGATGGGATAAAATTAAGGTCCCAAGGGATGATAGGAGAGTGAAAATATTGGAGCAACAAGTAAAGGGGCAGTAGTGAACTACATTGATCTAAGGCTCTGCAATCTTTGGCTACCATTAATTTGATCTCTTCTTGAATGATTCTCCATTGCTGTATGTATTTAAGATCTCAATAGAGTTGGAGTGATGGTTAAGAACCCACTTCTTCAAGTGGGAGATCTTAAGTTCAATTTTCACTCCTCCAAAGGATCACCTTCCGTAATTTTACTAAGTGTGTATAAATAAGAAGGTTTGTACATGCTCTAAAGATTAATTAAGTGCTATAAAAGACCTGAACACCTTGAACTTGAAAAAAAAAAAAGAATTGTGAGGATGCTTTTCTTCTACACTGATGCCCCTAAAACTTGGACCCCAATGACTTTCCAAACAATCTTAAGATTTTAATTGCCTTTCACTAGAAGAGCATGTGATTGATAAGAAAATTGTCTCCCCAATCCCTCCCTCCCCCAGCCAAGTGCTTTTCACTCGAATTGATGTAAACTTAACATCTAAATTGACTTAATTATTGATTTATTTAAATCATTTAATAAAGGACATGATATAATCGGACTTGACTCAATTCATTTAATAAATAAATAAATTCAACTCAAATTTATTTATAATTGTCTCTGACTCAAAATCATTTATAAATAGATAAATTCACTTTAAATTTAAATAGATTCGAATTGAATTGGACCCAATTCAAACTCAACTGATTGACTTCCTCGAAGATCTCACCCTAATTCGAATTTGAGCTCATCTACTTAGAATAATTGTGTATATGGGTAGCTTATCTTCTTCTGATATCTATTTTTTCTCATTTTCTTTCTTCAATGCATACATCGAAATTGACCGACTCCACTTTATGATGATCATAAATAAAATTCTGGATCCACTACATCATCCACAAACACCATGAAGGCAAGAATTTGATAGGTAGACCTCCCCCGTGACATGAGAATACCCAACCACCGTGTTTCTTCTGCTGCCCTTTATTGGAGAGAGAGGGGTTTGATTAAACAAGAAAAAATAAAAGATTATATAAAGTGGCCATGTGTATACCCACTTCATTTTGAAAGACCAGTTGAATTTGTGCAACATGCAAGAAATGATGGGTGGCGTGTATCTCGTCGCGAGAAGACCGACTGATGAACCTACCAAGAAACGAGAATAAGACCAGAGATTATCAGTATCAGCTGACCATTTTCGATTGGACGGTTGTTGGCGTCAATGCAGAAATTGAAATATCACTCGTGTTTCTCACGGCCAACGACCAACGTGACTACTTAACATTCCAAGCTACTCGCTCGAAGCGGAAAAGAGAGTGAGATATCTAATGGAGAAAGCTGTGGAGAGAGAGAGAGTATTGTTGCGGCATCTTCAACCCTCTTCTTCTTCTTTTTCTCCTCCATCGCATTCCAATCTCTCTGTAAGTTGTTTCACTGATCTCGACAAGGAATTTATGCTGCTCCTACTTGGGTGAGGTCTAAAAAACGCCCACCCTTTTAATCTCAGCTTCTCTGAGTATTAGATTGCCTTGATTTGGACAGATTAAGTGTTTTCCTACGAATTACTATTTTAATTCTTTATTTTATAGTCAAAATCATTTGTTTTATATGCCTATTGCTGGTTTTAGTCGACTTCTGTTTTCCAATAATTACGATCGTCAATAATTTTCTCAGACATCCCTCCCCACGGTCGAAAATTTCCATCTTAATTTAAAATAAAACTCAACAATTTTTATCTAATTTATAAATATTATTGTATATCGACAGATTTAGACACTTGTGCTGGAGTGGAACAAATGGAAGATCAAATTTGGAGTCTGGGTAATGGGGTACTGTGTGTTAAAACAGTAATATGTCAATCAAAGGAGTAGTTTTAGAAAACTGCTATTAGACTCACACCATGGGATCAAAGGGGCACCTTGAAAGCTTTATCTTTTTTTTTTTTCCCTCTTTAAATCTTTGTTTTTCATTAGTTTCTTACTTCCATTTGGAGCAATAGTTTGTTGAACTTCATAGTTATATGTGTATACATTTGTTTCATATTTCTCGAATTCATTTTATATTCCTACATAATTCTATCCAGAAGGTTGCAAACATGGAGCGTTTCTCGCATCCATTTCCTTTTTCAGTAATTGTGGTCTCTTAGAGATGGTGTAAACGTTGGAGTCCAAATCATTTAACGCGTTTAACTTTAGCAGAGTCTAAAGCATCCAGCCAAAATTATGCACTCCAACCATGTCATAGGCATTTTTGTCAGTTCACCCATGCAAAAAGATAAGATTATGGAAAGACCCCTGATGTGTTGCACTTAAAGTTGATGCTTTAAGATCTGTATTGAGGTGGAGCACTAGATAGTTTGGACTTGAAATGATGTTTACAAAATCAAGTTGACTAAAGGAGTGTAAAAAATGGGTCCCTTCAAGATTGGCTTTGAAGTGTATATTGATATTGTTGATACTTGATCTGATGGTGTGCTTGAGTTATAAGTGTGTTGATCCAAGCTTGATTCAGATTGCTTAGTGTGTGTAGTTATTTAGATTGATCACTCTATGGGTCCTACCTATTGTCCTTAAGCTTTAACTGATTCCAACTCATGGTTATTCCAAATTGCAGATGTTCTTTTAGTTCAACTTGATATTGGGATTAGGAATTTGCTGCTCTTTCAGTGCTTATGATCTCTTTTTTTTCTGTTTTATTTTTTGGAGGATCTAATTTTGTTTTTCCTTTGAATTGGTGTGGAAACAGGCCTCCCTATGTTTGGCTGGTGACACATACCAGAGGATGCCTTCATTTGGAGATGATGTTGTGATTGTGGCGTAAGTTCTTTCCTCTTTTCTGAAATTTGAGCTTTTCTAGATGGAATTTGTCACTTACTTTGACAATAGCTTTAGGTGGCATGTAATTGGGTCCACAGGCTCCAAAAGATACAATAAAAGGTCGTTTCTTAAAGACAAAATGAGCCCATTTTGTTATTGTTGGCCACCTGATCTAAAGTGGAATTTGAGCCATTCTAAATTTAACCATCGATTTTCATTTCAATACCTTGCTTCAGAGGAAGAGGAGAGGCTGATGTTTTGCTTTTGAAATGTCAACTACTTCTCATATCTAATTGTGTAGCGGACCCCATCACAAGTCATTTGTCGCATTTTTTAAACCACTATTATGGTATAATAGATATCTCTTTGAGGATTCCACAGACTTGACTGATATACCACTTGCTTTTCCTCATGTCTCATTTTATGTCTGGCTAGAATTTCTTCTTTTGATTTTTGTGTCTTGTTTGAAGTCTGACCAGAGTTTGACCTTTTAACTTTGGTGTATTTTTTAAAATCCAGTCAGATTCTTCTTTTAATTTGGTGTATTTTCGGATTTTGTAGTGCATTTCGAACTGCAATTTGCAAGGCGAAACGTGGGGGTTTCAAGGATACACATGCTGATGACTTGCTTGCACCAGTTCTTAAGGTTTGTCAATCTTGGTCTAGTTGGCATGGGTTTAGTTCATATGAATTTTGAATCGGATGATGTGGTGTCAGTTTGGAATGAAAGAAACCAAATTTAAATTTCTATTAAATCCCTTCTGCACATTTAGGCTCATTAAAGCTAAATGTTTACTGTAGGCATTGATAGAGAAAACAAATCTGAACCCACATGAAGTTGGGGATATTGTTGTGGGCACAGTCTTGGCGCCAGGTTCTCAAAGAGCAATGGAATGTCGGATGGCAGCATTCTATGCTGGATTTCCTGGTACATCTGCCTTCTTATGCCTCGTGTCTCTTCCTAGTTTTGCTTCCCAGCTTTTATCTTTTGCGTTTTTCTAACTGTTTCAACCTTGCAGAAACTGTGCCTATCAGAACTGTGAACCGTCAATGCTCATCAGGTTTGCAGGCAGTCGCTGATGTTGCTGCCTCAATTAAAGCTGGATTTTATGACATTGGTGAGCTTCTAAGTTTTTGTTGTTGATGTTGTAGTTGTCATTCATCATCATTTTGTTGAAGCCATTTATTCCAATTTTTGGGTGTCACGGATAATTGTTTTCATGTGCACCATTCGTTCATCATTTTATCTATTTCTGCTTAGTAGTTTATCACATACCAAGATAGCGACAGTATGCAACATTTTATTCATGTGCCTTGCATTCATTACAGGCATTGGCGCCGGTTTGGAGTCTATGACGATAAATCAAGTGGGGTGGGAAGGGTCTATTAATCCCAAAGTATGTTCTCGGTGATTTCTTCTCTTTGAATTATAGAGGAATATTTTTTTTGGGGTATCTCTGTGTTTACAAGTTTCTTCATAAATAAAAAAATCCTGCAGACAAAGGACTTCCCACAGGCTCAAGATTGTCTTCTTCCAATGGGTATTACTTCTGAGAATGTTGCACAATGTTATGGTGTTACACGGCAGGAGCAGGATGAGGCTGCGGTGAGTTTAAATAGATGATGAACCTCATGTATCGATGTCATGGTGCAGTTGTTCTATTTGATAATCTAATGTCTTAAACTGGATGACTAGCTTGCATCACATAAAAAGGCAGCTGCAGCAACTGCTTCTGGTAAATTTAAAGATGAAATCATCCCTGTGACCACAAAGGTGAGCCTTAAATCCAAAGTAATCCTAGTAAATTAATAGCATTATAATTCCATGTTTTCTATAGTTCTCTTTAGCTGTAAGGTGATAATTATGCATATTCGTATGTTAAGAAGGATGGCCTTGGTTTTTGTTCTTCAATCTATAGGTGTTAGACTCGAAATCTGGAGAGGAGAAACATGTTACAATTTCTGTGGATGATGGTATTCGACCAGACACATCTTTATCAGTCTTGGCAAAGCTCAAACCTGCATTTAAGGAGGGTGGGACTACAACTGCAGGTATTTCATATCCTACATGGGGGATATGTTACCACTCTGAAAGTGGGCAATGTGTCAATGAACATTAATTGGTTGAGTCAATGTGTATTATTATTATTTTTGGAAACAGGAACAATAAATGTATTATTAAAAAAGGAAAAGGTTTAACCAAACAGAAGTACAAATTATAAAGAAGAACTTGAGAATTAAATTATGTATCAACAACTCAAACAAAAGGTTCATTTGTATGATTCTATCGACTTCTTTGGCCAAACAATCAGCCACCCCATTTACTGTCCTTCTAACATGATTAAAGCCAATGCCATTTCCTCTGTAAAGCCTTTTTGACTCCCCCAAGGACTATTAGCAGCTTCAAGGAGGCCTACACTTACCTTTAGCCCAAACAATCATATAGCTGAAGCATCCACAATAAGCCTCCCTGACCCAAAACTACACCACAACGAGTCAATGTGTATCATTAAGTGAAGACTGTTCTTTATTTTTTTTTTAAGGAATATATAAGCAATCATCCAGGTGATTATAAGCTCTTAGTTGCATATTTTGTCAGGTAATTCTAGCCAATTGAGTGATGGTGCTGGTGCTGTGCTCCTAATGAGAAGATCTCTGGCATTTCAAAAAGGGCTTCCCATTCTTGGTGTCTTCAGGTATATAATCTTGTTTATGATTAAGCATGTAATCTATGTGATTCGTCATATGCTACATTTGTGGACTTACAAAGCCTGTCAATTCATATGCTATACTGCTTCTTCCATTCTGGGTGCTTCGACTATGATTTCTTAAAAGGTTCTAACTATCTGGCAGGCTACTGGCATGGATAAGCCAGATTATGTCCTCACCTAATACTCCCAACCAATATACCACACACAAAAGACTAGCTGCAATCAATGATTTAGGGATTATTAAGTACCATTTCTGTCATGTGTCTGTCAAAAATGATGTTGGATTCTTTGTTAATTCAGTAATTCAGTCCTTTTGTGTTTCACAGCAGTTATTGATGTCCATTAGGGCTGCAACTCGGGTCGGGTTTTGGCCTGACCGGCCTGACCAGTCGGGTCGAGAATTTCGGATCAGCGGGTCAAGTTGTGTTGAGAGGATAAAACCCGCATGAAATTTGGGTCAAGTCGGGTTGAGGATTTTACAAGTTAACCCGATCTGACCCGGCTAAAATTAGGCTAAAAAGGGTTCATAATACGGGTCGGGTCATGATTCGGGTTAGAATTTTGGTCTGGTCGGGTTCTATATATATCTACTCAGGTCGGGTTAGGTTTTAAGGTACCCGACCCACCCGACCCGAGTTGCAGCCCTAATGTCCATTTAAATTCCAAAGGACTGCTGTTCATATATTGTTATTATGATACAAATCTTATGCAATAGAGTGAGGTAACATTCTACCTGCATCTGTTTTAAACACGATGTTACTTTAAAATCCTCGTCTTGTGTAGGAGTTTTGCTGTTGTCGGAGTGGATCCTGCTGTCATGGGTATTGGCCCAGCTGTTGCAATTCCTGCTGCAGTGAAGATGGCTGGTCTTGACATTAGTAATATTGATCTCTTTGAAATAAATGAGGTGAAAGTTTAGGATACTTCAAATTTCTTTTCAATATTCTGATAAATGTTTACATCATCCCTTCCCTAATTCTTTCTTCTTTTACTGATAAAAAATATTTGTTCTCTAGGCATTTGCATCCCAATATGTGTACTGCTGTAAGAAACTGGAGCTTGATCCAGAGAAAGTGAATGTTAATGGAGGTGCAATGGCTTTTGGGCATCCTTTAGGTGCAACAGGTAAATATGCTGACTTTCAAACATGCCATTAGCACTGTTTTCATAATTTTAGTAGCTGATGATAATTTTGGTAGTTTCTTTCTGATAATATAATGATGAAGCTTTAATAAATTCACAAAAAGGTGTTTTACCCTAGGTGCCAAATGCAGTTGTTGAATAGTTGAGAATGTTTGGAACCAAATGAATTCATTTGACTTTTTTGACCATATTTATTTATGTGTATTGGAAGGGAATGTGCTCTCTCTCTCTCTCTCACACACACACAAATCAATTTATCATTTGTACAACAAATTAAAAAAATGGCATAATTTCATTTACAAAGGAGTAATGTGAAGAAAGCTTTGACAGCTCTGCAATCTCATAAATTACACTGCAAGTCCAATTCCATCTTAGCATAAAAAACATTTTTTCTTACATAATGATGATGGTGGTGGTGGTCTTATTAATCATCATTCAAATAAAAAAGAATGAAGCGAAAGTATTAGCCAATTGAGAACAATTTATTATGTTTTCCCCCATTAATTGGGAGAACATATTTGAGGCTCTACTGATGCTTTAATCTTTTTAGCTTTGTGATTCTAATGTCATTAAGGTTTTCATTTTCTGCCATGTTCTCTTACTCCTACCAGCATCTGCTGCTTCCATCCTTGATTGTGTGATTTGTGTCAACACTTTGTTGTTCTTGACACGGGGTGGATGAAAAACTCCACTTAGTCCCCCCTTTTTTGGCTTAAAATTTGTAGATGTTTCCGTGGCAAGATGAATGGCAATGACTGCTGGAAGTATTTATGTAATGCCATCTTTTTCATGTAATTCCATCTTTTTTCTTTGAAATGGATATATGTAATGCCATCTGCTCCTATATAACCCAGGGGTGCCTTGGCATCATATTAACCTTGCAGCATATTCTGCTTACCCTAGTTATGTCCTTGGGTTTCCCCTTACCAAAACAGTTCTGGCAGATTGTAGATTTTAAATCAATATAACAGTAGAGTTACTGAAATGCCAGCAAAATATTTTTACAGCATGTTGAATGGTTAGACATCTTTTCAGAATTATGCTGCAAATTATAACTGAGAATTATGCAACACTAATCAAATTTATTGTCTTTTTTGTACTCATAAAGAAAGAAAACATCCTCTCTCTCACTTCCCCTTCCCCCCCCCCTCTCTCTCTCTCTTTGTGTGCATGTATGTTGCAATTAGCAAGAATAAACCAAATTACTGAAAAATAACAATTTTTTTTTGAGGATTCAGTGTTAACTTAATAGGGGGATTGATTGTTTCCATTGTTAGTAAAATGACCATCCAAAGTGGAATTGGTTTTGGTCTTCTACATATATATGCCCTGGCCACCTTAACTTTGTCTTTTGTTGCTGGTTTCTAGGTTGCTCAAATATAATTCCTGATCCTATCTTAATACACTAGCAAAATGGATCTTTAATAATTTTATATGTTACGCAATGGATGATTGCCAACCCCCATGAAGCTCATGCTTTCCATTTCTTGTGTTTGCTCAAAAAAAAAAAAAAAATCTTATTCTTGCTTCAAACTTGCTATATAAATAGTATTACAACTTAGGTTCTGTTTTCAGTCTTTGGCTCATACTTTGAAACCTTACAACCTCAAATATTTTAGAAAACCTAAAATGCATTAAAACCTATGGCTCATAGCTACACTGAATCTATCATGAAGTGATTATAACGTTCAGTACTTGTATGCATTATTGGGCTTTTTAGGTAATTTAATTTAAAAACCATCAAATCTAGCCAATTTGTGCCTTGGGGTCATTTTGGGGGAGGGGGGATTGTCTGTTCACTTTCAAATTAAGATGGCTTTCGATCATATTTTTATTTTTTCTTGTCAACCGTTATTTGAAATTACTCATCTCCAAAAAGAGAAGTGTGTACTCTGTTTTCCCTTGCAACTTTTTATTTTTTTCCAGCTGGCTGACCAAGTGAGTCCTTTTTTCGTCTCTGGATAAAAACATGGTTCAAACTTTGCAAGTGAAGGATTTTTCATAAGCATTTCTTCAGTGCTTCTGAGACTGCATTTGTTCCTTCTATTTAAGTGCATTTTTTAATGACATTGATTGTGTAATGTATTTATAATATAGTTCAAGAAATCCTAAGTAATGTCACAAATATAAGTGATATTTTCAAATTTATCATGTTTTTATCGGCAAAATAGCAATCGCCTCCAAAAACCCTCTAAGAACTGGCATAGTTGCATGTGAAGCATTTCTTTGGTGCTTCTGAGACCGCATCTGTTCCTTCTATTTAAGTGCATTTTTTCAATGACATTGATTGTGTAATGTATTTATAATATAGTTCAAGTAATCCTAAGCAATGTCACACATATTGGTGATATTTTCAAATTTATTATGTTTTTATTGGCAAAATAGCAATCGCCGTTAATATCCTGAGATTTATCGGTACTGTAGTAAATTTCCAGTAAATTCTCAATAAAATCGCATTAAAAAAGTTATAAATGGAAATATCATGATAATATCCCGATAAATTCTCGGTAAATTCCTTATTAATAGTTTCATTTATTATATTTTTATTATTTTTAAATATTCTATTTTTCGCGAGATTTTCCCATTAATTTTTCAGTAAAAATCTGAGAATTTAAAAATATTTCAATATTACCAATCACCGTTAATATTCCGAGAAGGGTATTTGTGACAATGATCCTAAGCAACTTGTAGAGAACAAAAATTGAGCTGGGACAAGAACAATGGTCCTCTCATCATCAATCAACCAGTTTTTGTTAGGAGTTGCAGGGTTTACATGAATGAGCTTTCATTTTGGTACCACTGTGACGCCTTGCAATTGATTAGTTCATCCAGTGAGATGGCAGTGTATAAATGTACTTTGTCTAAGCTATTGTACAACATGGGCATCATTTTTCCTCTTGCCAATCAGGGGCACGCTGCATTGGAACTCTATTGCATGAAATGAAGAAACGAGGCAGGGACTGCCGTTTCGGTGTGGTGTCAATGTGCATAGGTATGCATTTCTTCTTTGTCTTTGTGTTTGTTCTTACCGGATAGGTATGTATGATGCGGACATCGGTGCCTTTGTGCAAAATTGACTGCCAACTTGTATTGTGATATCATGACAGGCTCTGGAATGGGAGCTGCAGCTGTTTTTGAACGAGGCGATCGTGCAGACGAGCTGTGCAATGCCAGGAAGATTCAACCCAACAATCTGCTATCCAGGGATGCTCTGTAACACGTCTCGATGTTCGTCTGAATCACCTGCCATGCATTTTTTATTTTATGGGATCATTGTAAACCATAATTATCGTTACAAGGTTTTGAATAAATTAGAGAAACAATGCATTTATGGAAGTGGAGCAAGTGAGCCCCATCCACTCCCCATCAAATGCAGATAATGTGACTTATAGCTTGGTTGTTGCCTTCCCTATAGCTCTGCAGCCCTTGTAAACACTGTATTGGTGATGGTAAGCTCCATCTTTGTCATCCATTTTCATGTTATCTAGTTGCAGTGAGTAACAAATGATCTCATATTTTCAAGTATATATCTTGAACGGTGGCCGGTATATTCTTGATGTATCATTGCATGAGTTAAGTGAAACAGTCCATTTCTTCTTTGAAAACAAAGATTAACATATACTTGTGTTTGATATTCAGTGGATCCTAGCCTGGAAGGGTTGGGTCTTGAGTTTGATTCACGCTCAACCCCTCCAAGCCACTCTCCATAGACTAAATCAGTGTGTGTGGAATGAAAGGTTTACACATACTCATGAGATTAGTCTCACCTTCAATGTAGGATGAGGATACCTATGTTAAAAAAAAATTGTATGTGCTGGAACAAGTGAACGGAGTGACGAAAAGTTGCTCGAGTTGCACTTCACACTTCTATTTAAAGCAGGGAGTAAATGCCTCCACATCAATCTAATTTGCTGTTTCCAACAAGATCCTTGCAAGCCTTCTTTCAGGGTGAAACTGGTCTAAACTGATGTGGATATGTTGCTACTGCACTTTGATTTGCAGCATCGAAATGCCGTGTTGAATGCCTCAAATAATCACCAAGAAAATCACATAAAAAATAGTAACACATACAAAGAAAATGATTTTGGAGAGTTCAAATCCATTTTTAGAAGCAACAATGGACAGATCTATTTAAACGGCTACTTAAAAAGGTCACACACCCCTTCAAACTGAGGGATACTTCTAATGAAAAGACTTCAGTCTGTCTCAATATTAACAACCTATAGCAAACAATGTTTTTTTGAATTACATTTAATTTGAAAATATTCTTAACAATATGAACCCCGTGTTGGTTACATGTTGGATAGTCTGGATCGGGCGAAAAAATTCAGGCAATCCAACTATTAGCATAGGGTAACATACGGTGATATGTATCGGCCAATGTATATTGTTGCATTCATAAAACATCCGTATTGCCGACTGGCCGATATGGTTGCATCATCGCTCTCAACCTGGATTTTAAAAAACGGACGCCCATATCAGTTCAGTCGATACTTTTCTCTCTCCTCTCATTTTTTTAAATTTTTTTAATACTTTTTTTAAAAAAATTATAGAAAATCATAAAAAAAAATTGTGCTTCATAGATATGTATTTTTTTTCAATTAATTAGTACTCATTTACATGTTCAAATATTGTTTTTAAGTTACAAAATCAAAAATTTCAAATGTTTTTAAAAAATAATAGAAAAATCAGTGAAATAAACTTTTATCACTAGTAGTTCTAGTACGGAACTCGAGCTTCAACAGTACAGATCATCGAAAAAGAGCTGAAAATCTTATTTTTAGGTTAAAATTCAAAGAAATGAAATTGGAAAGAAAATATGGAGAGATTGATAAGTACATATTGGCAGGCTAATGGACTCTGTTGGGTATGATAGGATTTATGTAGAGTGTTCATTATATAAAAAATAACTTTTGACATTTATGCTCCCCAAAACAAAAGAAAAAATTTAAAAAAAGAAAAGGCAAATGCAATTGGGTCGGTTGTGCGTACCTTGCATATCGGCCCAAGACTCATGATTTCCAATGCCTAGGAGCTCTAGCCCGCAACGTCTGCGTCATCGCGTCTACAATCATGACTCGTCGCGGTGTGATGCAGTGGGCCCGATATGTATCGGGTAATACGTATCAAATTGATATGTATCGGCCTTAATATTTTTCTAATGTGTAAGGTGTAAGATTTTTTTAATCCTTTTCACATGGTGAGTTATACCATCTTCTTAGATGAAAGATGATTCTTGCAATCCTATAGTGAATTTATTGGCATTGTGACGTACAACACCTTACACCTTACACCTTACACCTTACACCAGTATTTTAGAGGTAATGGGAATGGAATCTCTTTAAAGGTCCTTTGGCACAAAGGGACCTGATTGCTCGTAGTGTGAAAGGGAGATCTATTCATTATATTCATTTAATAGATGAATTAAATTATTCAATAAATAAGTTTATTATACATGAGTGATAGAAAATAGACTTTATCTGATCATGCCTTTTTAATCCGTCGGTCACAATTTTTGCCTTGTCTCCTCTTCTATTTATTAGGGGTGAAACTTGAGCAGGGTTTTAATCCAATCTGTATTACCCAACTCGAGAAATTAGTGGGTTGGATTATATATTTATAAATTTATGATCAGGTCGGATTAGAAAAAAAAATCTACATAGAATTTGGATCAGATTAGACTTAGAAAATTAAATCCAATTCCACCTGACCCGATCTGAGCTTCAGAAGATATAAAAACTTACTGCTATTTTTTCACCATCATACGTCATTAGATTTCTTTCAAAGGTAAGTGAAAACTAAGAAGAAACTGATTTTATGTGTTAATCTAATTGGTGCTCCAAAACCTTTATCTTTGGTGTACCAAAAATGAATAAAATATTTATTTTTCCTAAATTTATTTCAATCATTCTTCTTTCCCTCCTCTCTTACTTTAACTTTTTTATAATATTTTAAATAAGATTAATATTTTAAGAAACATCATTAAACTTATTCAAAGCTTATCACCTCTCAGGACTATAGCTCTAAGCATGGCAATACTAATTAATCCTAGCAATCAATTAGGTTGCCTCGATCGAACCAATCAATTCAATTGACCAACTAGACCTAAACATAATTTCACAGGGAAGTGATTGGTGCACCAACACTTTTACCCTTTGTACACTAAAAATGAATGAAATATCCATTTTGTCCAAAAAAAAATCCAATCCCTCTTCTTTTTCTCTTTCTATTTGTTGGGACAAA
This sequence comes from Chimonanthus salicifolius, assembly GCA_013350335.1. Lineage (NCBI taxonomy): Eukaryota > Viridiplantae > Streptophyta > Magnoliopsida > Laurales > Calycanthaceae > Chimonanthus > Chimonanthus salicifolius. The sequence goes on from CM023537.1 coordinate 52,730,843, forward strand.
ATGGATATTTCATTAATTTTTTACACCAAAGATAAAAGTGTTGTGCACGAATCAATTCCCTTATTATATAGGTCTCCCCCCTTATCCATATTAAACTAAAAGAATTAATGCAACTGACACTATTATCTCCTCTTTAGTCAACCAATTAGCTAAATGTAACTTCACCAATTTAGACAATATGTAAATATTTTTTTCCAAACAATAAAGAAATATGTCTTCCTAATTTTCATTCATAAAAATATGTAATACATTTTCTTTGTCTTCAATTATATGATAGTCTCCAAATTGTATAAATGGGCTAAACCATCACAAAATCACTTAACTCATTTATTAAGTACTTTTAGAAATTTCATTCATAAAAAGATTTATGCATATGTTTATTTAGTCTTCATTGATATGAAAATGTTTTCGCATGAACACTCGTAATAATGTAGATCTTTTTACTTATTATTAAATGGGTCAATTAATTTAATCTTAATTCAAAACAATTAATGTAAGTTAAGATGGTTCTTGAAAATAAATGCCAACAAGATTTAAGCCGTATATTTTGGAAATTCTATTGAAGGGGTAGAATTCAATACTTAGTGAAATTTGTGGTGAAGAGTTTCTCAAGAGCTTTTCAAAGGTTTAGATCATGGTGTAAAATTTGATATCAGTCGATATTATTGTCTTTTCTCTTTTTTTAAAAAAAGCGGACGATATCGATCGAGATATCGACATATCGGCCGAATAACGATCGATACAAATTATATCGGCCAATATGATACAGTTTCAAAATCATATCGATTGATATTTGCACTTGATTTAGATTGCTTGAGGGATTGAGAGCAACCAATGTTGAGGTGGTGGCTCAATTCCACCAAGATTTTCTCCTTAAAATAAGGAGTTCCTGATGGAAGATCTACAAAGAGTCTAAGCTGGGTGGCATTGACGTGTGCTTCAAATCTTGGCTGCTTGATGGTATTAACACATTCCATTCTTGGAATATTAAGATGCCAAATTGAATAAAGCATCTTGATCATATTTGCTAAAGTTGGCTCATCAAGATACGATGAATATATCATGGATATTCATGGGACGTGTTGAGCCTTGGTGGCCCATAGCATATATGCCGAGGAAAGGTTTCAAGAAAGAGTGCGCTTTGGCCATGTGATACAGACGGGTATCCAAGGTGTGTATGCTGGGCTGCACATCAATGGCAAGGAAGAGGCAGCCAACGTGAAGGGGTGTGGAATCCCAAGTGGATACCGAGAGAGGGAGAGCAAAAAGTACGGCCTTTGGCCGGGCCTCTAATAGCCTCATGGAATGGTCCATTGCAATGGTGGCAATAGAGGTTTGCTCTCAACGGTGAAGATCCATAGAAGAAGCCGTAGATCTGATAATGTCGGGAGGACAGCTCGACGGCCGGAGAGGGGCAGAAGCAACAGTGCAATACCGCTGCAGATCTGGATTTTCAGGTCTATGAGTGGCAGCCAGCAGGAGTACGGCTGGAAACAGAAAGCCCTATCATCAGAGCAGAAGTGCAGATCTATGTGTATGAGGGACACACCATCATCGGATACACTCGCGATTGAGAAGCATATCGGGAGTTGCTCATAGGACGCATGAAGCGTAGAGGGAGGAACACAGAAGTTGGGTTCACTATTCTGGGTATGAGAGAGATTCACATCACCTGAGAGGTGACGTCGATGTGTTATATACATGGGTGTACAAGGGGCTCGGGACTTTCAGTTTGGGCTCATGACTCATGGGAGTCATTAATTTTGTACATGTATTTTTTCTCTCTTTTATAGTGAATATTCTATCCCTCCGTGGACGTAGGCCAGGTGGGCCGAACCACGTTAAAATATTGTGTTGTATTGTATTTTTATTCCATTCACTTATTCTTCTTTATTCCGCTGTAAACGCTAACAACCAATCCCTCATAAAAGAATGATAGCATGATTCAATAAAGTGCTTACACGCGGACCACTTCTAGGAGTTTCTAATAATAGAAAATGTTCCTTTCAACTATCTAAATAAATGTGACAGTTAGTGTAGAGTTTGTTAGGTTTGTACTTTAAGATATTTTATATATAAATTTTGTCTAGCGATTTTTTCAAGGATATTTGGTATAATTTGATATAAATTTTATTATATTATCTATTTTATCTTTTGAATTAGCTCGCTGAATCCTCCAAATCACTTTCTATACAGGTTTTAGAATGGGTAATACAGTAAAATTCATATCGGATTACACAAAATATGCATGGGAGGATCGTTGTCCCTTTCTATTTTTCCTTTCGTCAATTTCTTATTGATGTTATGTATTGTTTATCATAATTTTCAATAATAATTAGAGAGATGCTATACTTACCTTGAAGTTATATTATTTTATACCTTCAAAATTATTTGATAAATTATAATTAATTGGCTTTTCAAGAGTGAGTTAAGATAACAATGAAATAATTTCCCACACCAGCAAAAAGTATAAAAAAGCATAATTTGAAGTTAAGCTTAATATTTTTCTAATAATCATAATCTTTTATCTATAGTTTTCAAATCAAGAGTACAACGAAGACTGAATCAATCACTAGGTTGATTCAACCAAGAGAATGAATGGGGCAACGGGTCAATTAAAAATATTTCAATATTTTTATATTTTTTACTAGGTCTAGGTCAATTACTATTTTATTGGATCAGTCAACCAAGTAACTTGCTTCAATTTTATATAATTATTTTTAATGACTCATTAGATTTATATAACAAAAATATAAAGACACCGTTAATAAAACACCAAAACGAAGCCATTATTGATAAACAATTGGATTATGACTTTACAATCATGACTTAAAATTATTAAAATCGACTCATGATTCTCTAAGCCTAGTCAATTTGAAACTTGATCAACCTAGTTTGACTCTACCCAACAACCAAGTTTATGACCAGGTTGGGTCAACTTGGAGAGTCAACCAAAAATATTGCCCACTTGAAAACTACGATTTTAGCTTAATATGCCAACTTGGAGAGTCAACTAAAATCATGGTCCAGTTGAAAAACTATGTTTTTACCTTTTCTTGCATATAAGAAAAGAAATTTTCGTAAAATAAATATTTCCATTCATTCAACATAGGATTGAAATACTTTTATAGTTTTAAAATAAAGAAAATTTATGTAAAAATAATTAAAAGTAGAAAAAATATTTTATAAATAGATATGAAAAGTTTGAAAGATTTAATTCTATATCATCATTTTTTTTTTTGGTAACATGATATCACTATCCTACAATGGAGGTGAGACTAATTCCATGGATATACAAAACCACCTGCAAGCCTCGTGTATCAGGTAAGTTCGGAAGGCGTTGAACACAATACCTCTAGTCTAATTCTAGAAACTTAGACCAACTGAACTACCCATTCAGGTTAAAAATGAGTTAAAAAAGATTTGAACCCAAGATCTCCTAATGAAAACAAGTATTTTTACATTGTCCATCTTATTTAATGTCCATACATGATTATATCACATCCAATTTCTATATTTTTCAAAATGAGATGAAGATGAAAATAAATTTGCTGCGTTACCAAAGCAGTACAAGACAGATAAAAGATGTAGTCGATACATCGAGTATCGACCACAGTGTGGCAAGACAATCCTAGCCGAAATGTATCGGCTACAATGCATTGGTACGTTGCGGCCAAAGTCCAGACGAATGCAGATGGGTGACGGATGAGTGACAAATGGGTGTAGACAAAGGTATATCAATCTACAACAGTTGATCTATTGTATTGTGCCAATTCAGACGTATGGGCGCAACTTATTTTTGAGAAAGTAAAGGAGATAGAAAATAATTTTGTTGCATTGTCAAATAAGTATAGGATTGTTCTTATTAAATTTTTATCTTTTGTTTTCAAATATACAAGTGACTCTTTTTTTAATTTTATGAATTAGTTACATTAAATAATGGCATTTTAATTATTTCACATTAATACTAAAAAATTAAATTGGCTACAATATTATTGGATTGTTAAGTAAATTTGATTATTTATTTTATTTATAAAATAAATCAACAAATAACTATATACTACGTGTGCAACACGAAGTTTTAGCAGTAAAAATTAAAAGAGAAACTTCTTCATGCCTATCAATGTATCATGTAGAAGCATGTGACCATAGCGGCGATTAATAAAAGTATGATAAGGACATAGTCCAGGCCTCAACATGACAAATTTCAACAGAGTTTTTTTCTAAAAAACCTGAAAATTTTATTTGAAATAAATTTTAAATTTTAATAAAAAAAGTTGAAGGCCCTTCGACTATTAATTATTTAATTAACTATTTAATTACAAAATAAATCATAAATAATTATATATTATGTATACAATATGTACTACTACTACTAATAATAATAATAATAATAAAGAAAAAGGAAAGGCTTCTTCGTGCCCCATTAACTCAGCTAACCCAACTAACTATAATAACCATTGGAGTGGTCCCAAAAGAAACACTAAAGAAGGGTTTTTTTTTTTTTAAGCCTCCATTAAATTAAATAAAAGAAATTCTTGAATTTTGATAAAATTTTAAAAGGTATAGTGACTGTTGTTGACAAGTGATCAATCGACGTTTGCCTTGTGATTTTTATTTGTAAATTGTACCAAAAAAATACTCCCTCTGTCCCAAATTAAATGTCCTATATGAATTTTTGAATTGTCCCAAAATAATTGTCTCATTTAGTATAAAATGTATTCAAAATGGATGAGATCACATAAAATGTTAGCCTTATAGAGAGATTTCCTTAAAAAATACAAATATTTCAAATGAGACAATTAAAATGGGACGGAGGGAGTATGAAATTGAAATAATTTGATAACCATTTTGCGGAGTCTTCTTTCTTTGATTTTTGATGCATTTCTGTTTTGTTGTTTTTATCTTGTTCTCTCTCTTCCAGTGGTCTAATCCTTTTTAGACCCCTTCCTCTATAGTTGCTTCACTTTCTTTTAATGAAATTTTATGTTACCGCTAAAAAAAAAATTGTATGACAAAAATATGAAGTTGAAATAATGTGCATGTATTTCAATATTATTTGAAAGATGTAGAGACCAATAATTAACTAAATTATTATATAATTATAACATTCTCATATGTTTTATGTCATCTCTATAAAACATTTTAAACTAAAACAAAGACTTAGTTTAAACTATGTTTGCAATTGAATTTTAAACTATGTTTGCAATTCAGGTTGGATTGGGTCGGGTTCAATAAATTTTTTACATGGGTTAAATTGGGTTTATTAAAACTTGACCTAACCCAACCCAAGCCCTATTCGAACAAGTACGTGAAGGAAGACGTGTTTTAAATATATATATATATATATATATACATTAAACAGAGAATTGCTAGGTATGGTAGAGATAAGACAGAGACCTGATAAGATTGTATCTTACACAATCTCTATCTTATCTCAACAACCTGTAGCTATCTTAAGAACTTAATCCAATCAATGGAGAAGATGCAATGTCTGCATCTCAATTCTCAACCATATACTTAATTACGTAGAGAAATCATTCCGATATGTGGGATTCAATAATGGAAACTAGATATCCTTTCAAAAATCCATGTCTTTCCTTACCTGTCAGAAGGCAGCATTACATTTAGTTCGACAGTTCTAACCCTAAAATCAAGTCTTAACATCTATTAGATGGACCCCTCCCTCCCAACTTTTCCACTATTAATTATGTTGGCTTTAGTCATTTAGTGATGTTCCTTGAAGTCGTTGAAGTAGCCTCTCAAAGGACCAAATTAAGATCCAACCCTACCATCAGCCACCAAAATCCCGTCGTGATCACCTGAATGTTTTACTTCAGTACATGTTTACAGATTGTATGAGCTCTATCCTTTGTCCTAGCCTTCGGTTCCCTATCTTGAAAGTGTAGATCTAAGTCTAATATGTTGCTTGAGTCTATTTGACATTTTTTTTAGTAGCAATCTTTCCACAGGTATTTTGTATAACGAGACATAAGTTTTAGGGCATTGTCCATTTACCTTTCCACTGTTATACAAAAGCATTTAAAAAAAAAAATCAATGATCCGGTCAGTGATCCGATTTGTTGTTCTGTAGGAAAAAAACAGTCTCACGTAAATAAATTTCAGTGATCCTATTTCAGTGATCTAGTGAGTGATCCGGTGAGCCGGTCAGTGAACCGATTTATACCGCAATAGAAGGGTCAGTGATCCGGTGAGCCGATCAGTGAACCAATTTATACCACAGAGGAAGGGTAAAATGGACAATACCCTAAATTCCGTGTTTGATTACACAAAACACCTATAGGAAGATCTCTACCTTTTTTTTTTTCCAATAAATAAGAAAAACAAACCCTAGGTGTCTAAATAAGTCATTTCTCATCTTTTTGTGCAATTGATTTTAATTATTTTAAATCTAGAAAACATAGGATAGGAACTAGGAAGTTACAAGTAATCCTTTGCAATTTGATGGGCTACGTTTGTGAGAACATTAGATGTAGGTGGCATCTTTCCTTTTGAAGATCTTTGATTTAGGCAGCACATATAGACATCTGACTTTTCTGCTTCTATATACCCTATTTCAAATTTTCAAATGAAATTACCATTTTACCCTTCTGTATTTTATCATTCGAATAAATTTTCAGTTCATTTTCAGATCATTCGAATGATTAAGTCATCCGAAGGAACACATCAGTAGAAAATGAGTTCCTTCTGATGATTCGACTATACACTCGAATCGTTCGAAGGATCACTTAGGATCCTTCGAACGAATGGGTAGAACAGTGTCGTTCGAATGAACTGCACAGCGTAAATTCCATTTGTTCGGATGATCGGCTGATGCTATGGTAATGTATAGTGTATTATTTAAAAGAGATTTTATTATTTAACTAATGCACTATGCATTATTCTAGCATTGACAACATAGACAGTTATTTTTTAAGCACTGTGTATTTTTAAAATTTCTCAAATTGAATATCCGAACTGATTACGATAACTTGATAAAAATACTTTAAGACTTCATGGTCATTTGACACTCCCAAATGTGTTTTCGGCACAGCCGAGGGATACCCTTATTTGTAAAACACTGTGCTTTAAGCATTTAAGAGTATCAAAAGACCTTGAATTCTTAAAGTATTTTTATCAAGCTATTGTAATTAGTCCGGATATTCAATTTGAGAAATTTTACAAATACACAGTGCTTAAAAAATAACTTTAAAGTTTTAAAAGAAATTTTATTATTTAAATAATACACTATGCATTACCGTAGCATCAACTGATCATCCAGACGAATGGAATTTACATTGTACGGTTCATTCGAACAACACTGTTCTGCCTATTCGTTCGAAAGATCCTAAGTGATCCTTCCAACGATTCGACTCTGTAGTCGAATCGTCAGAAGGAACCCATTTTCTACTGGTGTGTTCCTTCGGACAACTGAATCATTCGAATGAACTGAAGAATCATTGAATGATAAAATGCAGGAGGGCAAAATGATAATTTCACCCAAAAATTTGAAATTAGATATATAGAGGCAGAAAAGTCGAGTGTGTATATGTGCTGATGTGAATTGACTATTAAAGATTTTATAATAATTTATTTTAGAAAGACTTAGTTACTGGACTTTGAGATCTACGTTTAATTAGAGGATAAAAATGGTAATTAAGTCTCCATCTTCCTCCTTAGAGATTATTCCAATTGGTTTGGGAGCAAGATCTCTAGAGGGAGGTCTTGGGTTCAAACCATGAGAGATTTAATGAGGGCCACTTCCTATGAGAATATGTATAGAGTAAGGTCTCATCGATTTATCCAGTGTGTACAGATAAGGGGTTTTCACACACTCCAGAGGACTAATCAGGACCGACACTTGAATACCTCCTGACCTAAAAAAAATGAGTGTCGTATTGCTACAGCTACATTAACGATGGTCGTCTCCCACATTAATATATATGTTAGCAAGTTTATGCATGCATGGTCCTATGAATGAATAACGATAGCAACAGCTAACTGCAATTCAAGTTGACCTGGTAACTTGTATTTATCAGTTCTTATATTTATTTGTCAGTTCTTATATGATTCATAAAAAAATTAGTGAACAATTTCAATTTTACCTCAAAATCTTTTATTATAAAAAAAAAAGTTATATGAAAAAAGGCCAAAAATGTGACCCCTTATTAGTATTGAACTATTATTGTTATTACTATTAAAGCTATAATACACCTATACCTCTCAGAACCTTTATAGCAATTCTCCATTGAACAAAACAAATTTGAATTATTTTAATCATTTCAATATGTTTGAAGAATATATAGATATAACACAAGTTCATATAACATTTCAGCACCGACTTATACCATTATTGAAAACTCAAAGAAACTCGGCCAAGTCACTTTGAAAGGCCTCGTGAGTCGAGCAAGTCAATGAGTTTTTTTAATTTTAAATTTTAAAAAAGAAACTTAATCAAATTTCTCAACTTGATAATACTTTGCGAGTTTTCTAACAATGACTTATATTAAGTATTTTCTGTGAGCTTAGTTGAATTTGTCCGTTAAGGTGGGATTGAAAGAATATTGAAGAAAGCAAGGGAGTTATGGAAAACATTTATCTCCCTATCAATGTTTGCAAAATAAAGGCAGCTACATTTACTAATAGTAATGGACTAATGAGTAATGAGAGGCATTCTACTCTCTCTGCAATCAAACAAATAGCATTTATAAAAAAGATACCCATTAAATCAAATGGAGAAGAAATATTTACAAGCTTTTCCATTATATTCTCATGCCCACGCTCATGTCTATCTCAATAGGTGTGACCCATCACAAGATTGCACCTAACATTGTTTCTATGTTTTAATTTTTATTTTTTTATTTGAAAATGCAACCATACAAATTGAAAGCATACTTGATGATCTACCAGTATTTAAAATTTCAGTCCAAAAAACAATTTTTAGCCACTTGATCATATTAGTCGAAATTACTGGGCATCTTTGAATTTTTTAAAGACACCCTTCAACTTTTTAACCCATATGCTTAGATAGTCAAGTGAAGAAACAAAAATAAAAAATAAAAACTGTGTCAGATGCAACCTTATGACGGGTCACAAATACGTCATTTCTTGAGTGCATATAAGGATAAAAAACAATATTTACAATTATATATAAACGAAATGGGTATGGTGGGTCTCGCCGGCAGAAACTTTTCCGATCACCTAATCTAAGGTCTAGAAGAAGATCTAGCGGCAACAGATCGGTTGCCGCTAGAGCTTCTTCTCGGCCTTAGATCAAGTGATGGAGAAAGTTTCAGTCAGCGGGACCCACCATACCCATTCCGTTTTTTGATGATCTATCCATCTGTACCATCAAATCTCTGATCGGACTTGTGTGGGACCCTCCTCCAGCCAATTTCTTTTGCTGCTGTTTTGGGTGACCGAAACCCAATTTTATGTGTTTTTTTCTTAGATCCAAGTGGATCCTACACTTCTGACCCTAGGATCGACACCACCATGATCGCCCCTGGCCTACCTATCTACGGTTAAGGAAGACCCTGGGTTTCGATCAACGGTGTGGCCCACTGTTTTTTTTCCCTCTCTTCTCTTCTATGCATTCGGTCGAAGGATCGTTAGAAGGAAGGCTTCCTTGGGCCGAAGAATTAAGTGAAAGGGTAAAAGGATAATTTCACCCAAAATTTTGAAAAAGAGTGTGCAGAGAAAGAAAAATCAAGTGTCTATATGGTTGCCAAAAAAATATAAGAAAAAAATAATCTTTTGAGATCTATAATTATCATTGTTACTAAAAAAAGACAGCGTGTCATATGAGTCACATATTTGGCTTAATAAATTTAAAATATAAAAGATTTTTCATGCTTCCTTTTATTTTAATATTATAAATCACAATTAATTACTTTTCAAATTTTAAAATAAAATCTTTAAAATCTCTAAATGAATTATGTTAAGAATGTTCAATGCATCCAAAGGAGTAAACACGCCCTGCTGGCAACTTAAATATAAATGTTAGTCCTCAACCTCCAACAACCTTTGGAGACCATTAAATTTTGTTAATTCTTTTCTTTATCTAGATGAAGATATACTAACTTCGCAGGAATCATGTTTTTATTTCCTAGTATTTTACTATTTTGGGACTAGATTAGGCTCAACTTAGTTTCACTGATGAAAGGTCGAACGAGTTTGCTGTTACTTTGAAGTTTGAACTCTTGTTGAGAATTTGTACGGGTCAACTTAACTCAAACAAGTTAATTTGAGTTAATAAGATTGATATGATTGGATGAAATATGAAGCTACATCAAGATTAAAAGTCACATTATTCAGTTGAGACATGTCAAAAACTCTTTGAGGCTCGGAGTGGGCAAAATTTGGTAAAACTTGATTGAATATTTTATATTTATGATTTTTTCCTTTTATGATTAAGGTGTTCAGGTTTTTTAGAGCACTCGATTAATTTTTGGAAAATGGGCAAGTCTTCCTACTCCCACACTAGATAACTTTATAGGGAGTAGTCTTTTGAGAGTTATTGCCTTTGGATTTATATGTTCACGAGGTTTTCACTTATATAATTTTTTTTTGCTATTTTCAACTTCTCTTGGCCCTTTCCTGCTTCCTCAGGTGAGAGACAACAAGTTAAGCTATACTCATGGATAAATTGCATTCTAAAGGAAAAAGTAACATCCTCATTTATTAACAATCTTATAAGTAAAATAAGTCCAGACATTGAACAGAATATTCTTAAATATAGATTTGTTTCATTAATTTCTTTAATATAAGGAACTTCCTGTGAACTCATGTCATGAAGACCTCTGGTGCAGGTGTAGCTAAAAGTAAATATTACCCAATAATTAAATACTTTTTTAGTGTCTTGGTCTATTTCTATGCTTATATATTACATTATAGGAAATATATTAGATATGCTTTATATGTATGTTATAGCTCAGTACTCATCAGTTGAAGTTCACTATCTATTTCTTGGGCTGTGTTTCAATGGAGGTAAAGGAGGTTTGGTAATTGAAGGGGTCACAAGATAACACCTCTCTTTTACTCTCTATCTCACTTTTTGAATACCTGATGCACCGCCCTTGATGCACCCCCTTAAAAAATTACCCTCCATCTAAATGCAGCCCATATTTCTACATGCAAATGCAAGTTCCATGTGACCTTCTCACCCAGATTTTCTTCAACCCTTTTGAATATGAATTTGATGAATAGAGAAGTAACACAACATAATAATAAAATCTCTTATTTTTTCGTGGGTTTTTTTTTTTAGAGGTTTTCCACATTAATCTTTGAGTTATGTTGTGATATTTGCTTTCCCAATATTTGTGTTATCTCTTCTACAGTACACAATATGAATAAAAAAATATAAATACAGGTGGAGAAGACAAGTTGAATTCTTCTATATTCTCCCGTCTGCATTCTAAATATGTTACAGATAGGAATTTTCAATGGAGTTCTGCTTATTGAGTGCAGAAAATACAGACTCTAGTAAGAAATGTTTTCTTAGTCAATGCTTAAATGAATGAGATCGAACTAACAAAAAAAAACTTAGGTACCCAGTCATTAATTCAGTGGAACAGAGCAAGGAAGCTGCACCTACACCTATCCTATTTATTGCCCAAAGCAGAGAGCCAAACCCAAATCCAAAGCCAAAGGCAAAGAAGAAGAAAGATAGGCTCTCCTCCAACATGGATTTTCTGGAGGAAAGTGGCTTCTGCCCAAGCACAGGCATCTACTATAGCAAATGGGACTCCCCATGCTTGCCCCAACCTTCCTCTGTTTCACTTCCAGCCTTTCTCCTCTCACTCACCCCTCAAATTCTATCCAAACCAGCCTTTATCGATGCAAAGTCCGGCGACAAGCTCACCTACGGTGAGCTTCGGGCGCTTACGGTGGCAGTCGCAGTATCCTTACACTCATTGGGCATAAGGAAAGGGAATGTAGTCCTAATTGTCTCTCCAAATTCCCTCCATTTCCCTGCACTAGTGTTGGGTACAATGTCAATTGGCGCTGTTTTCAGCACAGCAAATCCACTCAACACTAGGGAAGAGATGCAAACCCAAATCCAAGACTCCAACCCTGTTCTAATCCTCACCACCAAAGACCTCCAACCAAAACTAGATGGGTTAATATCCAGGCCGTTGGTTTTGTTGGAAGAGTTGCTGGACCACTTGATCAGAGGCCCACAACCTCGCACGTGCAACATCCCACACATGGGAATCAAGCAGGGGGACACAGCAGCCCTAATGTACTCCTCTGGCACTACAGGGAAGAGCAAGGCGGTGGTGTGCTCTCATAGGAGTCTCATTGCCATGAGTTGCCTGCTGAGGCACGTGTGGAATGCCGACGGAGGGGCGAGTGATGAGGTTTACATGTGCGTGGTGCCACTCTGCCACATGTTTGGGCTGTCCATTTTCGTGTGTGGGGTGCTGGCCGTCGGTTCGACAGCGGTGATCGTCCGAAAGTATTCCATGGAAGAGATGCTGCTGGGCATTGAGGAGTTTAGAGTGACGAGGCTGCCGGCGGTGCCGCCGATGGTGATCCAGTTGGCAAGGGCGAGTGAGGTGGCCAAGGCCTATGGTCTTGGCACTTTGAAGGAGGTGATATGCTCTGGGGCACCCTTAGGTAGGGAATATATGGAACGTTTTACCCTCTGTTATCCTCAAGTCACTCTTTCTCAGGTGAGATCTTGTTGCTGGTATTGTTACTGCCATTTTTCTCTCAGGTGAAAATATGTTGGGTTCAATTCACATTTAAACTCCTCTCAACTATTTTTCATTGAATTACTTTTCGTCGACTTACCAAAAAGTTTGTGAATTGGGAGACTTATAAATACTTGTCAGATTAGTCTCACCTTTTATATATATATATATATATATATATATATATATATATATATATATATATTAAAAAAAATCATTTTCTTAATTTTGTTGGTGATGAAGTGACAAAGAATGAGTAATGGTATTATTATTAATTCTTGTTGTTATTAGTCACTGTTAAGTGAGTGATTAAGATATGTACTTACTACAATATAAAGGCAACTCTCTTTTTCAACATTGAACTTTTAAGATATTTTTTCTTTTTTGTTCTTCTATTTAAAACAAAAGACAATCGATTTGTACTTACACTTGTGTTTCTACTCATTTGTCTGACTCTTTTTTAGAGCTCTTTCTTTCTTTTTATCCTATATTTACTTACTACTACTTTATGATTTAAATTAGATTGTAAAATAATTAATGACATAGTTTATGATAAAATTAATAGTCTAATCTGACTATGATTATTCACTACTAGTATTCTTAATGGAAGCACTTAAAAGACTTTAAGAAACAGGAAGACTCTGCTTTACTATTTGTGTAATGTTCCAACTGCTCAAAAAGGACAGCACTTTGAGACATGGGTCTTCTTCATAATAGAGAGAGAGGAGTCCCTAAAAGGGAGATCCATTCATTAAAAAACTATTGCATTTATACACTCACACTTAATGGGATTTCTAGGTTAACAAGTCAACGAGTTTTATCGAGTTTTTTGAGTGATAGAATTTTAAGTCAAGTCTATATTTTGAATTTTTAAATCACAATTCAGATAATCAATGACAGGCACAACCAATCTCTAAAGATGTGTTTTAAGGGGTTTTTCTAGTGAACATTTGGTGTTGGGCATGTGCAGATTTGTGCATCTAAAGGAATTTTTTTGATAATTTAAGAGGAGGTTGGTCCGACAGTCAAGAAGCTTTCTTTATGAAAGGAGGTCTTGATCTTGAGTTCGACTCATGTCCAACACCCCTCTAAATCACTTTCTATAGATACTTACCTAGTTTGTGTGGGATTCGGAGGCTGGCACATGCCCAAAGACAAGTGAGACCTTTTTTTCATGGTTTATTGAATAAATAAAACCTGTAACACCACACCACATCCTTAAGTCTGGAATCTTATACTGGTTTTGCTTGTGTAATGCAGTGTTATGGTTTAACAGAAACAAATGGGCCTATAACTCTTTGTGATGGTATAAAAGGGAGGTACCATCTTTCAATTGGGAGGCTAATCCCATGTATAGAAGCCAAAATCGTTGATATTCACACAGGAAAGCCACTGCCACCTCGCAAATATGGAGAACTCTACGTAAGGGGTGTTCCTGTCATGCAAGGTATTTGAATTTTATTTTGCAAAATACACATGATTATATATTGCAGATGTGTTTGCATCAATGTTTTAAAAATCGGTATGTGAATCGTCGTGATGGAAGATCGAGTTAAATAAAGTTCAACTATTGTTAAACTCTTTCAAACATGTGCTATGAATATTATATTATAAATAATATTAAAGTATTAAATAAGGTTTAATTGATGAGTTAAAATTATATTTTCTAAGAAAGGTTTTTGAAAAAACTGGCCCGTACTCAGGTCAATCGCGGTTCAATTGCGAGCCGAGCCGGTTTTAAAAACATTGGTTTGCATACCTCATGATCCTTCTGGCATATGTTACAAATGCATTGAAAGCTTATCGTTCTAATTGTGTGATCATGTTCATGTGATTTTAATCAGTGCAATTGGGGGTCCCTGAATTTAGGGTTTGTTTTCTTTATAGGCTACTATAAGAACCAAGAAGCCACATCTCAGGCTATTGATCCAGAAGGGTGGCTCCACACAGGAGACCTGTGCTTTATAGATACTACAGGGCTTGTCTTTGTTGTGGACAGGATCAAAGAACTCATTAAATACAAAGCCTATCAGGTCTCACTCTCTCTCTCTCTCTCTCTCTCTCTCTTCCCTTTGTTTTGGAAACTTCTAAATTGAAAATTCTAACATGCCACTGCCAACTTAAAATAAAGATTATTGAATTACCCTTTATAAGAATTAAAATATCCTTATCTATTTCATTTAGACAAATGAAAATGACAAGAGTCCCACCTCAATTGTCTATTTTTTAATTTAAATCAAGCCACTATACAGATTTAGTAATTATAATTCATTTTAAATTTACACATTTGCAATTGCTTCTTTGATTTTATACCATAATTATACAGCACCTTACGACCAGGGGTACAAAAATCGGTAAAACGAGATATCGACCGATATCCAAGATATCAGTCAATATCTCTCTCTCTTCAATTTTCTTTTTTTGAAAATATCATTTGTTTTTTTGTTTTAAATTTTTTGGAAACAGCCGATCTTTTTTTTTAAATATTGGCCGATATTTAGCCGATACATCTCACTAAGATATCGGCCATAGGTATCCATTCAATTCAGTCGATATCTATCGTATTGACCGAGATATCTCATGTTTCAAAAACCAGAGATAATTTATTGACCAGGATTTGAATCTGTCTTATAATTCAAAACTTGAGTCACAAAAGTGTAACTCCATTATATCAACTCACTGTAGTTGAAGGTATTAACTGACTCAACATAAAGATTGGTGTATACTTCAGCTTTCCAACTACAAAAGGTTGTAAATTAAACTAAACTGTATTTAGATAACATGACAACTTATAAAAGTTTCCTCTAGTTATGAAGGTCGGATCCAATAAATGATTGATAGACACACAGGCAACCAATTTAAGCTGCCAATTTTTTAGTCCATCAATTCCCATTAAATGTCAACTGCCTCAACCTTATTGGTGAATGAAAATTCTATACAACTGTTCTTAGTTGGCCTTGGGAAAATCTTCAATGTCCATTAATGGAAGGAGTATGTTCATATTCATATATGGTTCAGAAGTAAATTTGATGTTGAAAAAAGAATTTTTTATATATTAAACATTAATAGAAGAAATATGTATGATTTTAATACTCTGAGTTTTTTCTACACGATAAAACAGAATTGATCACTGAGTTAGGAGTAAGAAATTATTCATTGTGAATCCATTCACAACTCTCAATCACGCTAAAAAACTTACATAGAAACACGGCCGTTATGTAAAGGATTTTTAAAAGCCGATACGTATCGCACGCAATGAATCGGTGCATAGTGGGCCACCGGGTTGCACCGCAATCAAGGGTATAAATCTCGGCCTATACACAGTGAGATTTAAAAAAAAAAAATAGGAGAGAGAGATCGACCGAGATCTTGGCGGAATTGCCACATATGAAATTGAGCACAATTTTGCAAAAAAATACCCCTCTTGTTTCTCGAGAAGAGACGTGAAACATGCGTTCACGGACCCAACACTCGCGTCATGTTCGTACGTGGAATTCCCTGTGCATGGGTTGGATTTCCTGGGTTTTGGGCCGGCCCGCATAGTGTGCACGGCCGGCCTAATTACATTCTTTTTTTCTTTTTTTTTTACTGTTTTGGACTCCACAACCGGCAAAAACTAATTTTTTATATAAGGAACACTCTACATAAACCATATCATATTAAGTGAAATAATATTTTTAAAATTATCACTTAAGAAACTAATTATTTAATTTTATAAGATTAATGAACTCTTCGCCATACAAAATATTATTTGATTTTACTTGAGCGTTTATCCATCATCCTCACTCCAATGCAACTCTCACCTATACATGTTGAAAACTTTCGCATATTGACGTGTCTAAAAATATATTTCTTACTTTATATTTAAAATTTGTTTCTAAAAGGTGATCTTAGTTCAATGATCTAAAGCTATAAAAAAAGGTTAATGAATTTGAAGATAAATTTTTTTAATTATGTTTAAAAATATATTTAAAATAAAAAATAATAATATATTTTAAGGATATATTCTATTCGAAGTTGGATTCAAAAAATTATATAACATGTCAGTGTATAAAAAATTCCAATTTAAAGTTGTACAGTGCCCATGATCTGAAGACAACTTTTTTTTTTCCATGCTGGACGTTAGGTTGCCCCTGCTGAGCTTGAAGAGATACTGGTCACCCATCCTGAGATCGTGGATGCTGCAGTAATACCGTAAGTGGGTCCCATTTTAATGAAGTTTGGGATTTATGAAGAATTTTTTTTTTTTGAAAAAATCTTTTTAAAAAAAATTGAATTTTTTTAACAATTGACAGTGATAGGATGTTGACATTAGTCTACCCAATAGCCATCATAAATGACACGAACATTTAATATAAAATATCTAGTGGTATATATTAAAATTTGATAACCAATGAAGTGAATCAACAAATAATTAAAAAAAGCTACAGATGTTTGGGTTTCTCCACAGGAGGAAATATTTCTGCCGTATTAGGGGTGAAACTTGATTCGGGTTTTAATTTGAGCAGCATGATTCGTTATGAGAAATCAATAGGTTTGGGTTATATTTTTGTATATATTGGGTTGGGTTGAGTTGGAAAAAAATAAACTCATGTCAAATTCGGATCGGGTCAGATTGATAAATTTAAAAGCAACTCGACCCTATCCGACCCAATTCGAGTGCACCAAATTATTAAATAGCACTCAGATTGAGTCGAGTCAGAAATTTAAATTGAGTCGAGTTGAGTAACTCAGATCAGCAATTCGAGTCGAATTAGATCGAGTCCAGTAATTTTTAACGTGGGCTGAATTTGGTTTAATAAGCCCACCAACCTCGTCATGGAGTTATTAGACTTGATAATGTGCTGAGTTAATAATCTGACATTATGTAATGACTTGACCAACTCAAAATATTTTATTGATGATTTGATTTTATTTAATTTAAATTTATTTATAAATGAATAAACATGATTGATTCTATTATTGTCACATTTATATATAACACATCAAATTATACAAGATCTACACTCATATAATAATAGTCTTAGTTTGTGTCGATAAAAAGGTCTCCTAGTCGTGTAAATTGGTACATCCAATTTAAGTTGAACATGAAATAGACTCAGAACCATCTGAACCCATTTAAGAAGAAATGATATAGATTCAAACTCAAAACAGAACCAAATCAAATAGGACCCAACCTAATTAGACCTATGCAAGGTCTACGTCCATAAATAGACCAGACACGGGGTCGAGTTTCTGTCAGTTCTTATTTGGTTTGAGCAGGCTTTGTTGTGTCAATTTTGATTATGAATGAGAAGATTTTTCTATTGAGACACATATCAAAGCTATCACTTTAAAGGGTATAGACTTTATATGATTGTATTTATTGCATATAGATATGATAATAATTGATTCAGTTAGATGTATTCATTTATTTTTAAATTTGGGTCAAGTTAGATTTGGTGACGTCTATCTATAAACATGTTATTTTAAAAATCAATTCCAAATCACGGTAAGATTAGTTTTTTTTATGACTAAGGTGTGCAAACCTCTTAAAACATTTTTAATTAGCTTTGGAATATGTATAAGCTCTCTACACACACACACCGGACAACTCTACAATAAGATGGTAATTGATATCACATATCCACAAGTTAGGAATTCAAATATTAGGGGTTTTTATTAAATATTAAAGCACATAGATCAAAAAAAAAAAATCTAAAGTCAAAATCTATGAACATTTTTACAATAATGAATACACGTATATGAGCAAATATTTGATTTGTGATTTGTTGTAGTTGAATGGTTTCATACCTCATTGAACTCTAAAACTTTAAATTAGAAAATTTTTAAAAAAAAATAGTAGAACATTACGAAAATAAATAGAGAAATGAGAAAAAAAAATGAAGATAACAATTAAATTTGACCTCCTTTAAATTCTAAAAACCTCGAACGGTTAGCCTAATTCAATAATAAAATATCAAAATTATTTTATAATAGTTTAAATATCTTAAAATATGGCTTTTGACTGAAAGTCACTGCAAACAAACTTATAAAAGCGAAAGAAATTAGTTTTTTCATTAAAATATTTCAGTACATCACGTTGGAAAGTGATTTTCTAAGGGGGTGTTTTTATTTGGCCATAAACTCATAATATGATAAATCTAAATTATTTAAAATGTTTTTTAATTATTTATTTAGATTCAATTTTAATTGATATTTATCTGACATATCTTCTTTATTGAATTGAACATTATAAGTAGAGACACTTTATTAAATATATTTTATTTTGATCCTACAAATTTAATAATTAAAATAATTCAATGACTATTTTATATTATTTGATAGTTTCCTCTGTGAAATGAATTCACCCTCTCACATCATACGTTAAAGAGCCTAAGTATTTAATAAAATTGTCTCCAATATAAGTTAGAGGTTTATTAATGTTGTATTCCGTCCGGCCGGAGAAGTCACTTCCAATATTTTAAAAATCAAAATAGTGAGATTCCTTTCAATTCAGTACGAAAAAGTGGAAGACAACGACTCCTCTTTACGAATTAATACTATTAGCTTGACAACTCATTTGCCAGCTGATCCGTGGACAAGTGTACCCATCGGGTCAGACTAACCAAGCCCTTTCGGGTGGAGCCAGGGACTCTCATTTACTGAGGTGTAGTTCATCACTTCAATCTCTTGAATATTTTTTTTACATTTCTAATATGATACTAGTTCGCAATTCCACCAATCTTACTCTAGAACGAGACCAATCATCTTTTTTCTTTGAGGAATCTCATAAGTTCACATGAAGTAGATTGAAACTTGACTTTGATGCCACTTAGTAGGACAGAGTATCAATCCAAAAGACTAATCTATTAGACGGAATGATCCAAATCTTTTATAAATCTCTAAATCTCCCTCTACACTTCTAACGTGAGACTCATTCGAAACCCCAACAGGTCTAAGATTTTAAAATTAGTCTAGAAGTCTTCAGTTTAACTCCTCTCGAACTTATGTGATACACGAGGCTTGCAAGTAATTTCGTATATCTGAAAAATTAGTCTCGTCTTATATATATATATATATATATATATATATATATATATAACTGACTTTAAATGATGACGACAATAATACTAATCATAGTATTAAAAAAATAACAACAATAACAATTATATATAATATAGTTAGTTCAATCCATATTTTACTTTAAAATATTCATATTATATGATAAATAGTACAATTAGTTAAAATCATGGCCTGATCTGATCTGCTTTGATTTAATTTCAAAATTCACAAGCTTAGGTTGTTTCATAAATTGGCCACCGTTTAAGAATGGGATACCAGTTGGCTAGATCATGACTTGAGAAATAGACTATAGATAGTGTGATTTGTAGGTTGTTCCATAGGCCGTATATTAAGTTATGGATCATATCATAGTTTTGGTCAAGTTATTGAAGGGTCATGGGCTGTGCTGGATGGATTATGGATTGAGTAATATATTAAGTCAGTATGATCATGGATTGGGTCGTGGGTTATTGATCAGGTTGCGGGTCATAGATTAAGTCATGGGTCAGATCTTGGGTCATCGGTTGGATCATCGGTTGGATCGGGTCATGATTAGTCCATTACTTGTGCATAAGCTTTGAAATCAATACAGTTGAAGAAATAGCTTTCCAACCCCTCCCTAAAAATTCATTTTCCACACTTATTATAGAAAATGATCAAGTCGCAAAAACCATTTTTCACAACAAAGATTTGCAGAGAACAATGAAAAACAATTTTAAGATAAAAATTATTTTTCATATTTACAAAAATTATTGCACAAAACATTTCTTTAAATTTTCATATTTATAAAAAATATTGTCACACAAACGTTTCTTTAATTTCAATTATCTACAAGATCGATCTAAGTAGAGTAGAGACTCAACGATCCAAGTAACAACTGACTCTATGGTTTCTTTGGAAAAAATGGGTTTATACAAAAACTTGGAAGTGGATTGAAAAGTTAGGCTTACCTTGTTACCAAAGGCAGTTTTTAACTATAAATGTAAATTAACATCTGTTTATGTAAAAATAAATTCATTTAGTTATTTTACCATAAGAAAAAGTAGAAAATTTCATCACATGTAATCAAAAGTTAAGTTAAACATAAAAAAATCCCATTTTGAGTGTCGAATAATGATCATCAGTTGACACCCAACTTTAAATAATATATATATATATATAGAGAGGGAGAGAGTTTCAAAAGAAAATGTGTTCCAATTGACCGTTAAAAAAATATATTCATAAGAGTGTCGACTTTCCATTACTTTGTGCAAGAATGAACACTCATTCTTGCAATTTGCAATGAACCACCATCCATCATTGTTTTTTTAATCTAAAAGAGTTGAAGTGATGGTCACGAACTCGTCTTAAGAAGTAGGAGTCTTAAACTCGGTTTCCACTCCACTTCAAAGGACCACTCTCTATAGAATTATTCAATGTATATAGGTAAAGAGACTTACGTATATCTCAAAGATTACTCGAATGCTCTAAAAAATTTGAAGATCTTAATCATTAAAAAAAAAAAAGAATTTGAGTGTCTTCTGTAGTATTATTGTCTTGTATTTATTTATCTTGTTTTATAGTAGAGAATAGAGATGATAAACCAGTTTACAATTTCAGATACCCAAATGAAGAGACAGGAGAGATCCCAATGGCATGTGTGGTGAGGGCAGCAGAAAGTAAGCTGAGAGAAGAAGATATAATAAATTTCATGGCAAACAAGGTACCTTATTTCCTTCTACCACCATTGTCATCTTTACTGTCCATCTATCTATTTCAGGAGTAAGACACACCCAATATTCATTGTTGGCAGATGTTTATAAATTCCTGGTATACAAGTCACTACCAGGGGTCCAAAAATTGGTGGATCCGAGATGTCGGCTCCCGTTTTTCGGTCGATATCTCGCTGATATCAGACGATATTTTTTGTATCTCTTTTTTTTTTTACAAATCTCGGCCGTATCAGTCAATATCGGCGAGATCTCGGTCATATCGGTTGAAATCTCTCCCGTACAGCCAATACATCTCATATCTATATCTCGGGCGTTAAAAACCCAAGATATCTCGGCCGATACGAGATATCTCGGGTGTTTTTTTTACCCCTGTTCACTACTAGCCATTCACTGAGTCTTTCATGTGTAACATAAAGGGGTTTTTTTTTTTTCTAAGTAGAGCTTTCATATTTTAGGTTTATTTGAAAAAGTTCTGTATATTTTTTTAAAAAGACTAAACAAAAACCCTAATTTTTTATTAAAAATTTAAAAATTCCTTCAATCATGTTCACGAATGGGTGGCTTGCTTCAACATTTTCTAGATGTATCTTGTGGGGTCCACTTCAAAGTCAAGACTAGTCAAGAGATTATCTTGCCTGAAAATTAAATTTTAGAAATAGAAATTAGTAATGTCTCAAAAATCAATAATATAAGATGGACATATATTTAAATTTTCATGTTTGAAAATCGATGATGACATGAAACTTGGTTTCAATTCAAAAAAGTTAATACAACTCTGATCATGATCAAATTGGGAGCATGATAAGAGTATGACATTTAGTGAGTGTGAATCAGAAAGAAGTGACAAAAGACTCCATCTTAGGCTATATAGACTATACAATAAATCACAAGGTTGACCTTGAAGCAACAAAATTTGGGACCTTTTTAAAAATTTAACCAATATATAGGGGCATTTTTTAAATTATAAAATATATAAGGGATTTTTCTAATAAATTCAAAAATAAATATAAATAGAAAGTGCCCCAATTGGCTCAAACTATGTTTTCATGGACGAGTTACCCAATCATTAAATTAAATGGATTGCAAAGAAAATCTTCCACTAAATGTTTGGTGATTGTCTTTGCAGAATGGTGATATGCGGTTTGAAGCAATGTCACAAATATTATTTACTAGATACTATTGGCTACTGGTAATATCAAGATATGTTTAAATTTTTGAGTTTTATTGAGATATTAATGGGAAATCTTGAAGAAAATATAAAACATAAAAAATATAAACATATGTAAAATTAAAATTAAAATTGAAATAACTATTAATAACTTAAGGTACAGATATGCTATAGGAAATAAATTACTATTCTAATTATCTAAAAAGCAAAATATAATTCACCGTCTAGCATTTCTTGAAGTCATTAATAAATACCATAGTCTAAAATTATCAAAAAATTAAACCTAATTAGTTACTCTATTAATAATGTGATACTATCACAATATTACTGGCTTTTAGCAATAATAATTAAAACATGATAAAGTCCCAATATTAACAGGAAACAATATTCTTTCAATACTTTGGCAGTAAAAAAAAAAAAGTGCCGCCCGTCTTTTTTATATCACTATTACATTGAAAGGTGAATCTTTAATATCAATTAACATAAAAAAATAATATTTAAAAAATATATTGACAAATACTCTGATTCTTACCATGTTCTTATTATTATATTTTATACTTGAGAAGCTGGGATATATAATTAGTATACTAAGTTTTTCATTTGAATATATAAGAAACTATAAGCATCAGCTGATATTATATTTGAACTCAAAATTGTTCATTTGAATTGGGTGTTGTTTATGTTGTGGTTCAAAATTTTAAATCTTGAATCTTGACTAGTAGTTTTTATCAAATATTTCAACTTACCCATCGCTTTATATCGAGTGGTTGGGTGTGGGAGGTCTTGCTCTGAAATCTTTGGAACCCTTAACTTGATCCATGATGCTTGTGGGTGGTGTCATAAATCCGAAGTCTTACCTATGATTACCATAAAATAGAGTCAATGGGTTTTCACGTATTAAAAAAAATATTTCAACTTGAATTTTCAGGTGGCTCCATATAAGAAGATCAGAAAGGTGATATTTGTAGACTCAATTCCAAGATCAGCTTCAGGGAAGATACTGAGGAGGCAACTCAGAGCTTCATGTACTCGCCAAACAATGGAGATCTCATCAAGGCTGTGATCAAAACATCTTTGTCCATCCACAACTTTCATTCTTGCATTTGTATCATCATTATTTGATTTTTACTATTTTTAATTGAGGAAACATTTTTCTCATAGATTGATAGAGAAGTGGATAGTAAAAATTTAGAAAGAATTTGTTGTATTGGTTTGGTTTAAATTATTATGTGATAAAGGTTTGGTTTAAATTATTATTTGATAAACCCATAAATATATTTATAAATATGGTTGTGCTAAAGATAATGGCATCGGTCATTTGGTATGGTAAGAACTTCTTGCTCTTCTCTGTATTGATTGTTACTTAGAAATGGCTCTGTTATAAGGTTTGATGTCTCCCTTTTTTTACTATATTGAATGCTTCATATGTTGTATTTGAATATTTAGAAGAAAGTAAATAAAAAATGAAAAACTCTAGTGACTTAGTTTTTTTAATTTTTTTTTATGATTAAAGTGTTTAGGTGTCTTAGTCCAACTTCAAGTAAAAAATGTTTTAAGAGGGAGAGACGAACTCCATTCGCGACCAAGTCTTGTGATTAGGAATTCTAGCCACTGTAATTTTGTAAACTCGTGAGGGTTGGTTAGGTATTCAAGAATCTGCCTGTGATGCAGGAGCTCTTGAGTTTAAATTACTTTTAAGGTCACCCCTCAATTCTCATAATATTATCCGATGTGTGTGGAGAAAAAGGTTTATAAATATCCCAAGGATTAATAAAAAATCCACTCAAATTTGTCTCTCTCTTTCGGAGCTAAGGTTTTGGCTTTGCAACACCTCTTGTGGGATCCATTATGCATCCAATGTGGCCTCAGGGCCATGGGTAGGGTCCGCAAGCACTAAATTTGACCATTTTAGAGCTCAGATTAGACACTTTCACTCCACCTTTGTTGATGTCAAAAGTTTCATAGAATTTTAGGGCAATGGCGAGGATTTCATCTTCTTCCTCATCTTCCATGATGTCCCCATTATTAAATAAGAAGAAAATGTAATTATTATTACTCATTTTATCTCAATTTAGTTGTCTTATATGAATTTTGGGATTGTCTCAAAATAGTTGTCATATTCATATTGGAGTAGCATAAAGTGTGTTAAAAATATATGAGATCACATGGAGTGCTAGTCTTATATAGAGAGTTTCTTAAAAAATATAAATATTTCAAATGAGACAAGTAAAATAGAACGGAGTGAGTATAAAACAACGAAAAAGTGCGTCATGCGAAGGAGGTTTAGGGAAAAGAAAAGAATTAAATTAGTGAAATATAAATGCGTTGCCACCGGGAGCTTTTAAAATCTCAACACATGTTTATATAACATATTACAAGAATGCGAAGATAAAATAAAAATTAAAAACTAAAAATAGAAAATATAAAACTAATGAGAAACATTTTTGTCCATTCATACACAATGCAACCCTTTAATAACCCGTGCTAGGCATGGGCTCCGTGGATGCCCCTTAATAAATTTATAAAATATATCAACAATCATATAAAAAATGAATTCCTTATTTAATTTTCTATAGACAATAATTAAGAAATAAAATTAAGTAAATTGAAAAAGAAAGTGGGTTAAAAATATCAAGATTTAAGCCATGAATGAGTGACATAGATGTAGTAATGTGAAAATAATAAGAGAAAAGCAGTTTAATTAAGAAAAGATGGTAAAAAAATAATTAACATGAAGAAAAATTTAAGAGAGAAATGATTGAAATGTTTGCTCAATATTTGCATTAACTTTTCTAACTAATAAAAAAATCATATATTTTGAAGATTCTCGATATTTTTAAATCATATATTTCAAAGATTAGTCGGGTATTTCTTAACACCTTAGATCATAAAAAAAATGATAAGTACCCAATCATCAGCAAAAATGTGGGTGTCCTAGCTTTTTAGAGTTCTTGTAGTTCTTAATATCAAAACCCATGGTCATATGATTAGTGGGTTTCAAATCATCTATAAATAATATTTATATAGATCCCCTAGCTTCAAGAATATTTAAATCTAGCAATTCTTTGGTGCACGGTTCAAATATCGGCCGATATGTATTATATCAGCCGATATCTCGACCGTATCATATCGGTCGATATCAACCTTTTTTAAAAAAAAAAAAAAAGGAAGAGAGAAAAATATCGGTCGATACTTTTTTTTTTCCACGCTTTGGTGTTTTTGTCATTTAATTTAAGGAACCAGCCTTTAAGATGTGGAATCTTTTTAAAAGCACCTTAATTAAAAACCTTAGAAGTAGCTTTTCTCTTCCACTAACATGATTAAGTGTAATGTTTACGCTTAATCATGCTATTATGTCACAAATTTGAAAATTTGTGATTGCTAGTTAGGGTATATGATGTGCACGCCTCTTATGATCGTTTCAGAAATATTTATTTAAAAATTTAATCATATACTAATTAATTAAAATATCATCTATTAATGATACCATAAATCATATCATCGTCACTTTAACCTTACCATAAACGCCACTTTATGAGTTCAGTCACTCCTCAATATATATATATAATTTTATTTTTATTTTTATTTTTTTATTTTTTTTTTCCAAAGGTGTTCAAGCATCACACTCGACTAGTCCTCTGGGGAGTGTGAAAACCCCTATATTCGCACACACTGGGCAAGTCGATGTGACTTTACTCGATACATATTCTCATAGGAAGTAGCCCTTTATTGGATCTCCCCTGGTTTGAACCAAGATATCCATCTAGAGATCTTGCTCCCAAATCAATTGAGATAACCCCTTGAGATTTAATACTCATATTTATCTCTGATCTTATTTGAGTCAAGTGTATCTATTAACCTATTTATCTATTTACATATCTAGCTCATTTTAAAAAGTTAGAGATTAAACAATGGATTCTTTCATCATGCAAAATCAAGATTCTAAGACTTGTAAAATTAGACAATAAAAACATAATTGGTAATGTGCTTGCCAATCTAAATATCTCATACAATTATTGTCCAAAGTAATATAACATATAAATAAGAAGTATAAATTTCTTAAAACATTTATATGCTAAAAAAACACTAAATTGAGTTGGTCTATATTTGTTTGGAATAGCTGTAGTAACAATGAGGGTGGAGAATTCGAAGATTTAAATAAGTATTCACTCAACAGAAACAAAACAAGGGGAGGCCCAAACACACGCTTAGAGCATAACACCAAATGGATGCCTTTCTGATCTGAAACACGGGTCGAAAGTATCAAAATTTGTCTAATCTGAATTTTATGAACTTCAAGAATGATTTTAAATGAACATGGTATAATTTTGGACTTTAAAAACCATAATCAAATAATTAAGAAGGAAGGTCATTTTTTCTTAATTTTTTGAGTACGATTTTTTAAGTCTAAAACTATACCTTTTTCGCTTAAAATCAGTTCCAGAGTTAATAAAATTCAGAGTACATGAATTTTGATATATTGTTTGTAAAAATCGATCGAAAAACGACCTCGTTTAAAAAGAGCGGTGTCTAAATGGCCACCCATGTTTATATAGAAGGATATTTGTAAATTAACTAAAAAGATCTAGTGATGGTCTCAATCTTATCCTATCAATCAGGATCGGAATGTGATTTATGGAGCACACATTATTTTAAAAGGTTTAAGCAAGTGGATATTATTCTTTATCACCGTCTGATCTTTGATTGAGAGGATGATGCTTTTGCCAGTTTCTGGAAAGATCACAACCCACAATTCCACAATCCCACCCATGCAAGTGGAGCCATATGAATTGTGAATCTGTGATCCTCCACGCATAGTATATTTCTGTGTTTGTGAATGTAGGACCGCAGTTTGTATCCAAATTGTTGATCCAAAAGGTCCATACTATTTGCAGACCATGCTCTAAAGAATAGGTTCCATTTGGGGTCGAGAATTTCAGATCAACGGGTCAGATCGGGTTGAGAAGAAAAAAACCCGTATGAAATTCAGGTTGGGTCAGGTTAAGGATTTTATAAATTAACCCGACTCGACACAACCCGGCTAAAATTAGTCTAAAATATGTTCAAAATGCAGATCGGGTCAGAATTCGGGTTGATTCGAGTTAGAATTTGGGTCATTAGATTCGGGTTGAGAATTCGGACCGGGTCAGGTTCTATATATATTAACCCGAGTCAAATTGGATTTTAAGAAATCCGACCTGTCCGACTCGAGTTGCAGCCTTAGCCACAACACCATATAAATTAAGGATTAAATACTTAAATTTCAAATAAAAAATTAAAAAAACAAATTCTTTAAAATATTTGAGCAAAACTTAGTGAGTCACCCCATCAAATCAAGTTAAGTAGTCAATGTAGTATTAGAAATTCATCAAAGACTCGTGCAATGTGAAGTCCAATTGAAGAAATTGTATACTTTCTTACCCACACATATTGAGTAACTTTATAGGAAATGATCATTTGAGATAGAATGAGAATCGAACTAAAAACTCCTTCTTCTTGAAGTAGATTCCTAATCATCATTCTAACCCCTTTAAATTAAAAGACCCTAATTGAGTTGTCATTTCACAGCCAAATGTGTTTGATCTTCAAAATCTCTAAAATATTGGGACTGTCCATCAAACGGTTTGGGGACCCTTTGGTTATATGTTTCTAGAGCATGGCCCATCATAGGTGAAACCCACAATCCGACTATGATTATTGCAGAGAGCAGACTCAAGGATATGTGATAGACACAAAGGAAAGACCGTCCCATACAGGAGTAGAAATCTCAGTACTTTTTAAATTTCTATTTTTTATTTATAAAAATCACTAATATCGATCGAGATATTAAAATTTTAGAAATCGAAATTATTACCCCCATCCCATATAAACTTCTTTTCTTTTTTTGGGTTGAAGAGATGAAAAAAGCTTGCAAAAGGAAAAACTGCCCAATTCCTTAGTAGGGGCCATCATATCTTATAGAGCCACGTTGTGTTTCACTTGCTCTTTTGAGATGATTGAAGTCTGGCAATGATAAATGATGATATAACATTTTGGTTGAAGTGCCGTGTAATGTTGATAAGACCCTAATTGATATATATAGAGAGACAACCAAACAAAATCATTGCACTCATGCCTTTTGTAATTAATATCTAGAGACAAGGAAACAAAATCACTAGCACCCCTTTTCTCTTTCATGCGCGTGCACACATACATGAAGCCATCATTCAAAATTTCGCAATCTTTATTGCTACAATTTAATATATTTGTTACCCATTTTTCAATTTTATTTCAAAATTAGAAATGATATATTATGTAATATATCAAAAAATGTATTAATAAGGGATTAGAGTGATGGTCAAAAATCCATTTCAAGAAATGAGAGTTCTAACTTCGATTTTCATTCCACTGTAAAGATTCTCTCCATGAAATTATCAAATGTGTGTGGATAGAGAGATTTGTACATATCTGAAATTTACTGATTTGATTTTATCACGATAAAATGCATAGAATATTTAAGTTAATAGTAATTGTCTCTTGTTAAATAAAGGGCATATGTCTTTATTTTTGCCATAAAGGCTATGAATTTACCTCACTCAAAAGAGAAAAGGGTAAAAGCAAAAAAGTAACTCATTAGTGGGAGAGGTATTGTGCTCTTTCTTTTCTTATAGCTTTTTTTCTCTCCTGAATACATCCTTTTTAATGACATTGCAAGACAATTCCTTCTTCTAGGTACAGCAATGAAACTTTGAAAGAATCAAATTCTCTCTATCCCTTCCAATGCACCTTTCTACATTTCTTAGCACAGAAAATTGAGATTCTTCATGTGATTTTTGTCCTGTTTTCTAGTTCATGAGCTTGTTAATGCCCAATCAAATGGTCACAAGAAACGAAGTCGCCGGTCAAGGTCCTCTTAGATAGACCCATTAGGCAGACAGACAAATAGAGAGACAGATAGACAAACGGAGAGGAAGGCGTAACCTATATAGATCCTCCTGGAGGGGGCTCTGGCTCAAAACAAGTGCACCTCTGTTGTGTGCTCTTGTTATGTAACAAGCAGGCACAATCCCAATAGCAGCAGCAGCAACAATAGCCATGATCTTCCTCACAAGCAACCAATTTCTACTCAAGAAGCTATGGTCCTTCCAGTTACAAGCAACAATACCGATCACGGTGGCCGCAGAGGCAGCAGCAGCAGTGCTAAACCAACTCAAGTGTCAATAGAAGGACTTCCCCTCAAGAGTAATCTAAAGAAGACAACGGCAGTAGAAGAGGCTCAGGTGAGGAATGGAAGGAGAAAGGTCAGTTGGCCAGATGCCCATGGCAAGGATCTTGCCCATGTTCAAGAGTTCCAATCAAGGTAAAATTACCCATCTCTTCTTCTTCTTTGAGTTTGTGTTTCCTTCAAATTTCACTCATGGATGGATTTGTTTGGGTTACATTAAAAAACTTGAATCTATTTATGACCATTAGGAATAAGGAATTAAGAAAAAGTCAAAACCATTTGTATTTGAATTGCTTTTGAGTGTGATGTCTAAAACTAAATATTACTCCCAATGGAACTCTCATGCCTTCCATTTTTCTTTATGAAATTCTACAGCGCAATGGAGGATGGGGAAATTGAGGGAGTGAGGAATTCCTGCATTTGTGTAATTCAATGAAGAAAAGGGAGAGTCTTAAGGTATGATGCCTGGGGCCTCAAGCTTGTTTTGGATTGAAAATCAGCAAAATAATTTGATTGTATCTTTAGAAATATAATGTATATTTCATTGCGGACAAAAAGTCGAGTGCAACTATGATTTCCCACAATTGATTACATAATCAAACCTCTACTCAAGCATAAAACACAGCAGCAATCCTATAATTAGCACCACCCATTTACATTTTTAAGGTTTTCTTCTTATAATATGGATATTCCCCAACACTGGAGGTGAGACGGATCTCACGGATATATGAAACCACCCGCAAATTTTGTGTATCAGGTAAGTTCCGAGAGGAGTCAAACTAAAATTCTCTAGTCTGATCGTAGAAGTTTAGACCGACTGAATTATCTATGCGGGTTACATAG
Organism: Chimonanthus salicifolius; assembly: GCA_013350335.1. Taxonomy (NCBI): domain Eukaryota; kingdom Viridiplantae; phylum Streptophyta; class Magnoliopsida; order Laurales; family Calycanthaceae; genus Chimonanthus; species Chimonanthus salicifolius. The sequence continues at coordinate 52,761,512 of CM023537.1, forward strand.
TACATTGTTGTCAATGGCAAATGAAGAAAAAAAGATAATCCAAGGGGTTATCCCTGTTGGTTTGAGAGCAAAATCTTTAGAGGGAGGTTTTGGTATTCAAACCATGGGAGCCCCAATGAAGAGTCACTTCTCATAAGAATGTGTATAGAGTAAGGTTTCATCGAATTATCGAGTGTGTGTGGATAGTGGAGTTTTCACACACTCCGGGAGACTAGTCAGATGTGATGTCTATGCACCTCCGGACCTTAAAAAAAATGAAGAAAAAAGATAACAGATTGGGTGTAATAGAATGGCTACTGTTAAGAAACAGTTTCCTGAATGGTTTGATTCATATTAAAATACTACATTGGTAAAAAAAAAAAAAAATCAAAGTAAAAAATGAAATGAAGACCAAAAAAACTGCTACATTAGAATGAAATGGCAGTTTTTCTCTTTCTTCACTCAAGAATGCTATTTTGGCATCCCAATATGTGAGATCACCATTTAAATGTAAATTTCATTGGATTATCAGACTTAAGGCTATGGTGATCTTTGGTCCTTCTAATTAAATACCCATTTAATTACATTTGATCGCCAAAAAGTAAAGAATTTCTCTCTTTTTTTTACGGATTAAGGTCTTTTGCTAAAAGCATAAAATATGAGACATTTTTTCCTTCTTTCAAAGAATCCATTTTTTATTGAAGGAGAGAATAATTTAATGAAGGAAAGAGAGATTTATCTTTCCTGATAACACAACATCTTATTCAATTTTGTAAAATAAAATTTATTAACATTGTGTTTTTATGGCCCAATATGATATCGTAATTTTTGACATACGTAGGACAACATGAATTGCATCAAAAGATAATTTTTTTATGAAATCAATTTTTAAAGAAATTGACAAACAGCCTCTGAATGTAGAACTCTTAATTGCACCATGATGCATTCCTTGATGCCCAGTGGAAGAAAGTAAGAAACTACTAAATTAAATGGTATTGAAGAGAATAGTTTCATCTTTCAGCTTAGCAAGGGGTACTGTGTTCACCTGCTTGTTTGGATTTTTAAAAAAAAAAAAATTGTAAATTTGGTAAAACCACTTCCACTAGTGAACCATATTTCACCCATCAACGGTAAAAAAGTTTAAAAACTTCAAAAAAAAAAAATATCTTAAGACATGTTTAATTGCAGAATCAATCGACTCAGTTCAATTAGCTGCAAGACTCCAATAGTTAATTCAAAAGTTCCTGGACATATTTCACGCTCAAACTTCTCTAGGTCACTCTCCATGAGATTACTTCTCATAGATTTATTCACTGTGTATGGATTGAGAGGATTACACATGCGAGTGTGATTAGTCTCGCCACCAATGAGGTGAAGATATCCATGTTAAAAAAACTCCAATAGAAGAATAAAACTTTGTCAATAATAAAAATTAGTTTGACTAGATAAAAACTTGACCAGTATAGAAAAAGGTCATATTTTCACTCCTATTGACATTTCCAATGTTGGCCTTGCGATACTCTGAGATCTCAAGGGCCCTAGGTGCAATGCAGGCCCTGAGATTTCAGGGGCTCAAGATTGTAAGTAAAGTCATTGGTCGCATTGGTGGAAGTCTTAGGCTGCGGCCTACTCGGCATATAGTCAGGGTCGGCGCTAAACATTCCTAACCAAAACATGAGCCAAGATTCACTTGGCCATTCCCAAGGCGACGTAGATTTCAAGTTCAAACTTTGAACACAATGCTTGTGACTTGGTGGTCCTAATCATTTACAACATAATTATATGCACTCATGAAAATCTTGACAATACAATATACCAAATGAAATTTATGGGCCATTTTGTTGGACAACATGGATACCCTGTATGAAATGGTTTCGGTGCCCGTAAATACATGATATTATCTATACACCTAGATCTAAGATCTATCGAATAAAATAATGCTCAAGTTCTCAAAAATTACTTTGATCAAATCTATCAAATCATATTTTTTCAACAGACCATCCCCCTCACCCCAATTAATTAGGGTCATGTTCAAGTATGTGAGACGGTACCTCAAATGTTGATTTACAAGCAATCATTTTACAATACAATTTAGCCCATACGGCACACAAAACCATAAAAAGTAAAGTTACTCAAGTTCACTTGGTGTGTTCTAAGGACAGTAGGTATCACTCGTGGGAGTTTTACGATGGGTTTCCTACGGTTTTCCACACGTAAAATTTAAAAAAAATAATAATAATAAAGGAACAAAAAAAGGTATCCATAACTAAGAATAAATTCTCTAAAAAAATCTTCAAAGAAGTGTCTTCAGATAAGTTATGAACTCTTTGTATACCAACTCACACATAACTTTGTCACTTGTCATTTTTTTTTAGGATTTCTCCTTGCACATAATAGGGAAGTTGAAAAATAATACCTTCACCATCTGAAGGTTATTTTGATTCAAAGTGCTTATATTTATGAGAAGATAATGAGAACAGGCATTTCCTCTCCTTCGATTTGTATATAGATTTTATGAAGTTTTTACACCATTTTAGAGACCAATGAAAATATCTTAATGAATTGAAGTTGCAGTGAAATTTAATAATAAAAATAAATATGATTTAGAAATGAAAATGTAGTAAGGTGCATTGTTATCTATTTTCATATTTCATTTGAACTCATTAAACTGTTATACAATTTATTTAATGTGGGTTTTAATAATTTAATAATTAGATATAATTAAAACTCATATCTTAAAGAAATAAAATGTACTTTGAGTTTTATCTTTTTAAACCAAATATTTTGTATAAAAATACTCTTTTTCAACCTCATATATGGCTCGGGCTTTCAATCAGGATGATCTCGGGCTCACGCCTAGCGGAGACTTTTCAGTTGCCAATGAAACTTAGTCCAAACATGAATTTTTCACTTGATAATTGGGCTCAAGCTTGCCACACTTGAGCCCAGCCCATTACCATCCCTAGTGGCAATAAATGAAGGGATCAAGACAAAAGCTCCATTTCATTGATGACTCGTCATTCAACTAATTATCATTTTGTATCATTTAATAGTCAATTTTCACCTCTAGTTGCTTTCATCAGATTCAGACACAAAGATGTAATACCAATTATTGTCTATTGAGTACTTAATCAATACTTCAAAAGGTCCAGAGTAGATGGAATATGTGAAATTTTTTTTTTATATTAACTCAATAATAAATCTCAATAATTTTTAAAATTAAATTGTACATTGCACACTAAAAGGCTTTCTGTACCCTCAACTTTTAAAGTTTATAAGGTAAAAATAAAATAAAGAGAGAAAATAAAAGATGTAAGTATCTAAAGAATTATAATATTGTAGAATATACAGAGAGAATGTGGAATCTCCACAAAGCATATAAAACAGCTCCACATGTTTGACGATGATTAGGCGACCAGTGAACCCTTAAACCAGTTCATTTCATACCAGTTACTCTAGAAATTCTTGGATTCTTCACAAATACGAAATTCAATGTCAAGACACTTATCAAATCATTTTATCCCATGAAATGAGCTATACAAAAAATGTTGGGGCTGCTGCGATCGAGTTTCATATTAGAAGTGTAGAGAGAGATTTAAGAGTTTATAAAGGACTTGAGTCACTCCACCTAACAAACTAGTCTTTTAGACTTGAAACCCAAGTCCTAGCAAGTGGTATCAAAGTCAGGTCCCAGGTTATCTCATGTGGGCTCAAGAGATCTCCCACGTGAACGGAATGGCCTGCGTCGCTCTCTCGCCAGAGGGCCTCGTTCGAGGGGGGATTGTTGGGCTGCTACGAACGAGTCCCACATTGAAACTGTAGAGGGAGATCTAGGAGTTTATAAAGGACTTTGGTCATTCTATCTAACAGACTAGTCTTTTAAGCTGGAAGTTCAAGTCCTAACAAAATCAACTGCTTATGACACTATAATTTTAAAAAATCAGAATCACAAGACTAAAATGATCAAATAAAGGCTTAATTTCCACACATTCTAGTCATGTGGTCTCCTGTACATTTCATCTGATCATATGATTTTCTAATCAAACCATTCTCATTATCTATTCCCCATAACTCATTCTCTATAGAGTTTCACATTGAAAAGATACTAAGGTATAGGTTCAATGGCCTATTTCAAATTCATTCAGCTACTACGTGATTATCTCCAAGTCTCAACCATGTTCAGCAAGCAAATTGGAATCTAAATTAGGTTCTTGCAAACACCTCCCACTTAGACAATTTGACAGTGACCAAACAACATCTACTAAGTTGCTTGTGTGTAGGTTCGTACTTCATAGTGTCGGTGTGCAGGTACAAAATGTTGGACAACAATCTCAAAAAATAAAAAAAATTTGAGACACGGTATTGTATTTAAATAAAATCACATCTAAATCTATTTTAAATAAAAAAAAGTATAAAAATAACACCATTAGAAAATAATATAATAATTTTACTCTAAATATTTAAATGACAAATACATTAATATTTTAATTATGTCATAAGAGCGGATAGATGATGCAATATTTTAGTTATCTTAAAAATAATATTAAAAAGTACTACAATGGTCTATAAAGAAAAAGTGCGAATGTATGCAAGTGTCCGACATGAGTGTAAATGTCTAAAAGTGTTCAACACAAATACATCACACATTAAAATGTTTGTATAAGACAAAATGTCCATAACCTTACTGATCTATCCAACTTGATGTATTCTATACGTCCAACCCTATTTTTGGATATTTTTCCATGCCCTCACTCAATAACCACTCAAACCCTAGATCTTCATCTCGATCCTCTAGTGCCATAGCACCACATAATTTGTTGTACTAGTAATCAGTAGATGCCAAGTAAGGAAATTCAATGGTGGTTTGGTCATTTTAAGCCTATGATAGTTGTTAAATTTTTTTAATATGACAAATTCACCTCTAATTTTATCAACAAGTCAATCAATGATTGATGGCACCAAAAATTGTGTAGTGTTTCAACACTAGAAGATCCTAAATCTCTCTATCCTATTCTAACCGGCCCTCTATACTTTTCACCTAAATCATTAACCACAGAGAAGCACATTTAATGTTGCTCATTTCACTAAGGTGCCTTGGGCCACTCCACTCTAGATTTCAAATAAATCTAAAGTGATTCCATTTAATGCTATTTAACCAATTTTTTTTTATACTACAGACATATATTAACCTTCCGATCTATACACACAAGTTAAGTCTACAGAGAGTGGTCCATTGAAGTTGAGCGTGAATCGAATTCAAAACCCTGTTTCATAAAGGGGACATCATTGGTGCAAGCTGATGGCCCATAGGGTGTTAAGTTTGTAGAGCGTGACTGTCAAATATTTATTGGTGATCCTATCCCCACTAGCTCGTTCGGGGGTCGAAATTTTTAATGGAGGACAATTTTGTAATTTTTGCATTTCGGACGTTGTAGTCTTAATTAGGACAATATATAATGTCTCTTTTCGTGAGAGAGCGAAAATTGTAACAGGCACGGCTGTATCTTCGTCGTCGTTTTGCCTTTAAGCATAGTGGATCTGGTTTTGAACTAATGGATGTACCAAAAGGGAACTACATAAAATATGTGTCTTGTGTGTGTTTAACCTTACGATTTATTTCTTCGTTCATTGTTCCGTGCGGTTATATTCACAACATTGATACCATCACCTTAAGGACTTACTAAAGGACCATTTTTCTCACCCCAAGTATTGTTTCAGCTTTCAAGTCACATTTCCGTAGGTTATGTTTTCCTTCATTCCCTTTACCTCTCATCCTTACCAGTTGATAATGTTATGGTTTCTTCTTTCCTCATTGTGATTCATGAATGCAAGTCCTGGTGAAGATGGTGTGGAAATAGAATCTGTTCATGGTCCATGGTCACAGCAAGTGAATAAAGTTTAATCATCATCTTTGGGCTACATGAAATCGCTAGATAGAAGCTCAACCTGGCTCGACCCCAGAATTTTGGAACCTTGATCTGCTCAAGTCAAAGGCCCAAGCTTGAATTCAAGCTCAAAAATTATGCCCAACTTTAAATTTAGGTCGGGACTGGGCCTTGAACTTTTAGGGCTTGACCCGTCCTAACCCGAAGGCTAGAGTTAAACCAATGACCTGTGATATCTAATATTATATTAGTATATTAAGATAATATATTAATTAGTTAATTAAAAATCTTCATCTCTATATGTCATTAAATGATTCCCACTTGAGCTTACTCATAATTATCTATAAATTCTCTCATCACTCCTCGCTTCCCAACCCTATTACCCCTATTGTGACGAATTGATTTTATTAATTGGAGTGATAGAACCTAAAATTTGTAGATTGCTTTTATCTTATAATTTTTTACTTTATATGTTGAGTTAATTAGAAATGAAACAAAAAATATGAAACTTGATTAATGTAATGGATGTAATCGAACTAGTGGTTATAATGATGATTTATATGATGGAAAAGACTTTTTAATTCAAATGATAAATTTTACCAAAACTTTATGCGACTAATGGCAGCAAATTATGTAAGGTTCCGGAAATTGGACCTTTACTTATTTTTTAAGATATAAGCCCGACTTTAAATAATTTAGACCTAAGTGGACCCAATTTGAGCACAGGCCCTATAATTGCAATCCAGGCCTTAGCCCAAATTACCTTAGGGCCAGACCTAGCACAACTTGTTTAGCCGGCTATAACTCTAAACACTTGGGCCTTTCAAGACACAAAGGCTTAAAAGTATAAATGAAACTAGCGTTCACTTTGGGTCAGATTCGGGTAGAATTGGTCATTGATGTCGCATCTATCTGACTTGTGTTGATTATTAATTAAGTTTAAAATATCAAAAACTTAAATCCAAAATTTTTGCAGTCGGCCTATGTTCATTTTCTCCAAAATACGCCCGGTCCATGAGAGGCGTTGGCCTCTCCCAGCTCCATGGATGAGTCCACATATGGACTTCAATTTGAATTTTGTGAAAGATTTTGGCTAGGTGTGGTAATTTCTGACTCGACTCATGGACTCAATTTAATTCAATTTGAAAAAGCCAAATTTGGAGTCATTCATAGTCTAAAAAGTTTCATTTGGCCCAACCGAGTTCAGTTGAGGGGCCCTAGACCCAAATTCGATCCGACTTTGATCAAAATGTCGCCATTTTAAGTTCTTAGTTTTTTTTTTTTTTTTTTTTGAGGTCCGAAGGTGTTCAGGTGTCGCATCAGATTAGTCACTCGAGGTGTGTGAAAACCCCCTCAATCCGCATACACCAGGTAAGTCTGCGGGGAGTGGTCCTTCATTAGAGTCATAAGAAATTGAACTCAAGACCTCAATCCTAAAGTCTTGTGTCTCAACTCACAGGCCAACCCCTTGCGGTTTTTAGTTCCTAGTTTTTGGCCCATTGGTTTTACACTTTTACCGATGTATCTATTTCCTTGATTTCTCATTATCCAATATTCTCTTGTGAAGGAAAAATCTTCCTATCTTGTATTTTTAATTAAATTTATTTTATCTCAATTTTTCTTTTGATAAAAATTCAAATCAGATCGAGTAAGTCTAATAAATTGAAATTTGAATTAAGCTAGGTCATACCAAATCAGATAAAAAAATATGTGTTATTACTTGCTACCCCTTATTTTGACACCCATCAAGATTCACAAGATAGCTCCTAATCATTTACACAATAAAGTTAGAATCATAAAGTATGTGTGGATAATTTAAAAATGGGCCAGTGTGTGCCAGGTGTATAGGCTTAAAGGTCGAATCTAGGGCCAGGGTTTCTTATAATATGGACTTGGTAGACCTGCAGATAAAGGATTTTTTTCTTAAATGCAGGGATACAAAAATCGTTTTCACTGAGATATCGGCATCTCGGCCAATATCTCGGTATCTCAGATCTCGATCGAGATCTCTCTCTTCTAAATTTTTTTTTACAAATATCAACTATATAAATGTGTATCAGCTGATATCTCGCTAGTACGGCCAATACTATGAGTATCGGCCGAAATATCTCGGCCACAAAAAACCCGAAATATCTCAGCCAATATGCACAATATCGGTCAAGATTTATGCCCCTGCTTAAACGTCTCTACTTTTCAAATTTATTTGAATAAGTAGTAAATTTTAGAAATGCCCTTCATCACTTGTTGACTAATGGTCAACCACTGTTTACCTCAATATTTTTACATGTCTACTGCCGGGTATACTTAGAAGTTACTGTCACTTGACAAGTAGAATATTAAAGAAAAAAAACTTATTTTCATGATTTAGCAGTTCTCCAAAATATAGCTAGATAGGAAGATAATAACTCCAAATTTAGAATTAGAAAATAAATGATAATAAGAAAATTAGTTTCAATGCAGTGATAGTTGTAACTCCAATCAAAAATTAAATTTGGAGCTTGCCTAGTGCAAGTGTGTCAATATAGATTAAAAATGTCACGATAGAATAATTTGGATGGTAATCGACAGGGGTTAAAGTTATAATCAAGAACCCAACTTAAGAAGTAGGAGTTTGAGTTCAATTGCAACTCTACCCTTAAGGGTCACTCTTGGTAGAGTTACTCAGTGTGTATGGGTAGAGAAGCTTATACATGCTCCAAGAATTAGTTGGATTCTCTAAAAAGCGACACTTTGGTCATAAAAAAAGTTCATATAGTCTGAATTTCTTATAAACATGAATTATAGAGAGATTAACCATTAGATACTGACTTTATAAAATTTTAAAAAATTAAAGACTTTCAACCATGGATTCCAAGCATAGAGTCCTTTATGGAAAAAATCCTAATAACAAATCTTCCCAAGAACAAATACATTAGGCCTTGAGAGTCCAATCCAACTCCTTAAATGCTCCTAAAAGGGAATTGTTAATCGGTGCTTTTTTATAAGAAAAGACACGAAGTATTTTCACCACGATGATGATAAGTAGATAAAATGAGAAATCATGTGGCCCTTATTATCAAAACACCATGCCCATGTCCATCTCTAACCTAAAAATACCGACAGTTCCATTTTCATTATGTTGATTGTTTGAATTAACATAATCTGATGCTTTATGTTCCTGCAATCAATTGAGCTCTTTCTTTTAGATTTCTTGGAAAAGAATGGTAAACAAACAATATAACAACCAAATGCGTAGCCTGTAAAGTTGCAGGTTCTTCAGGTTTCCAGTTTGTACAAGCAGGTTCACAGATCAATGATAATCTTAACTTTAGATCATAATGGGTCTTAAATTGCATTGTCCATGTGCAAAACAATCTTCAAGATTATACATCATAGCAATTCATCAAATCTTTGATTTGCTCTGTGTTGAATATGGATAGTTGTTCATATCTTTCTTCTTAAATGTCTGTTCTCCGGCCATCAAAGAGATTTGAGTGCAAGTTGGGATCCCATAAGACAACTTCAAATCCCATTGAGTTGAAAAAATCAGTCAAGCTTTTAAGAAAAAGATTGAAAACTCAGAAAAATTCGACAACTCGCTCGACTTAAAATCTTGTTAAGTCGAATAAACTCAGAGTGACTCACCCTGAATCATTTTGAATCTTTAATCAATGATACATTAGCATACACGTTGCATGTGGGAAATCATCACCTCATGCTGATCTCAGTCTCCCAACTCTCTTTGCTCATGATTATGTTCTTAATCATCCTTTCTTTATTCTCATTGCCACTCAATCACTTGCAAAACCCACCATTATCCTTTTAAGTTTACTAATAAATTCCTAGTCTTACAGGTAGATTTCCCAACACTGCTCCCTCCTTTCCCAACATATGATCTCTTTTTTCATCCCCTGTGCCCATGTAGAAGGAAATCCGACTTCTCCTTCATATGATTCTTTATAGTTCAAAGTGTGAGATTAATCATATAGATCCATGATTGTTCCCAAATCCCTCTGTTATTAAGAGCTTATCTATCACTGTTTGAAACATTGAAAGATGAACAGCAAAACCCAGCAGGGATCTAACCTTCTTGAAGAACTCAATCTCCTCGGTCAGCCGCATCCTAAACCACCACTACAAGATGAATCTGTTGTATTAGGCAACCGATTTAAAGCCATGCTCACTCATTTGCCTTTGGAAAAGAAGGCAATGAAGGAGGATTCACCGGATTGTGGGAAACAGAGACAGGTGTTCTGCTTTCAGAAGTGGAAAGGATTGCTAACCTTGGCCGATATAAAAAGACGGCAGCCGAGATGTTTAGTGTGTTTGCAAGTGCATCAGATACGGGACTTGCCAGTTTCTATGAATGGTCAAACTCTAACTGTGGGGTGGAAAACAAAAGGGTGGGAAGGAGAAGAAACAATGCAAGTTCATGCCTACGAAGGGATTGCAAGCTTTGATGAGATTTTCTTACATTACTGCAGAATGAAGTCCCCAGGTAGCTTGAAGAGTTTCGACGTTTGGGTCTCTTCAGTTGATTCAAAAGAATGTGATTTGGGAAGGTTCCGAGTGGATTTGAGTGATATGGCTTCGATTGAGAATTCAAATTCAAAATTTGGTGGGAAGACGATGAGTTTCAATCTCTGTGGAATTGCAGAGGGATCGACACTCACTGTGAGCTTTTATTATACTATCATAGCAGCTGAATCACCTGAATTTCAGCACTTGCGATGTGATTCAACCGGTGAGCATTTCAGACACTGTAAACTGAAACATTTTCCTTAAGACTGCCTGTAGTATGATTCCTCTTTACAAAAATTGTCCATATGCTAGGTACCCTACTACCATGCAGTTTTTAAGGTGTAATGAAACAAGATTTTCTTCTTGAGCTGCTTAGCTAAATATAAATTGGTGAAACCTGTTGGGGCAGCTAACGAGTCCCATATTGGTTGTAAAGGAAGAGATCTAGGAAGTTATATGGGACTTGGGTCACTCCACCTATTAGTGGATACCCAGTTCTAACAAGTAATATCAGAGCTATATCCCTGTGTCAACGAATATGAACTCACGATGTACCCTAGTCAGACGGGATGGCCGGCAACGTTCTATCCACTAGAGAGCCTCGTTCGAGGGGAGATTGTTGGGGCAACGAACGAGTCCCACATTGGCTGTGAAGGGGGAGGTCAAGAATTTCTCCACTTGCATTTTATAAGATACAAATAGAATTTAAGATCATGTATTTTAAAGTATAAACTATAAGCTGAACCCCAAAAACATCTTTATCATCCAATCGGGCATGTCGATGTAGATATCCATCAGTATTCAGTACTGTTTTGGACCTCTCGATCATAATTAATATATGCAGAGCTTGGTTCGAGGTGGGCCATTCACATCAAAACTTAATCAAATTAAGCAACAGTAACCACCACTGAATAAAGGTGCGTAACTTAATATGATCTCCAATAAATATACTGTCATACTGACTGGTGGAATTCGGATTGCTGGCCACCACTTTGATGGGCATGTGCATTAAATTGCATAGACTGAATTCTCATGCAAAAAAATTCACAGAGAAGCAAACGATTTTAATTGCTGAATTGAATGTTTGCATCTTCCTCACTGTTTTTGAATCCATGTAGGCCAAAAACAGAGCAAAAGCAAGTGTTTTTCCTGCTTCCCTGATCTGAAATGTTGCAGAAATCGTTCGCTTGCCAGTTCAACCAGAGGAGTTTCATCTCGTGGATCTGATATCGGCTTCATCACAATTGAAAATTCAACTGGAACCCGCTTCTGCGTAGATAATGATGAAGAAGGCTTCATAACCATTGAGAAAGAACTAGTACGCACTCGATCACGGAGGCCTCCTTCCAATAATTCACTGAGTTTCGGGTCTGAGGAGGGAAAAGATGAAGGATTTGGCAAAGACAAGGTATTCCTCATTGCGAGTTCTTACGAAGAATCTGAAATCAATCAGGTGGAGGATGAGTTTCTGAAAATGCTCGATGAGAAACAGGGAAAAACAGGTGAATGTGAGATGTCAGATGCCTTGATACCATGGGAGAAGGAGCTGGTGAATTTGAATTTGAAATTGGACTTGGGTTTTGATTTGGATTTGGATTGGGAGTTGGATTCTATGATGAGAGCAGCTGAAAAGGAGCTTTTGAAGGCAACCCAAGTTTGGAAGAGTAGAGTAGGGGCAAGAGCACTGGAAAATGCAGAATATGAAGAGCTCAAAAAGAGATGGAAATCAAATGAAATAACATGCCAAAGCTCTTCTGCTTTAGAAACTTTTGGTGGTTTTGGCAGCCCAATCTAAATTCCCCAGTGCCATTTTACTGGGAGGGACAAGAATCCATCAAAAGCCTCACAATGGTATATGCTTATGTTTTTTTTTCTGAATTAGATTCTTGATCGTCGTCATCTAAGTTATTTATTTCAACAATATTGTTATCTTTTATATTATTTGGGGAATTTCACTTGGGCATTACATATCGCTCTTACACATGTATTGGTGATGCGTAGCGTATTGGTGTTACATAGCCTATTCGCTTTCTCTCTCTTCTTTTTTTTAATTTTTTTTCATTTGGAAACAAAAGATAGAAAAATAACAAAAAATAGAAAATCTAGGGTGAGCATATATTTTTTTTTTTAACTGTAATTGTTATTTTCATGGAGTTTTAGACCCTTAAAAACCGAAATTTTGATATGTTCTGAAATTTTGAAAAAATAGCCTAAAACTTTGGAAAATGTCTAAAAATTTTAAGTGAGGAAACCAAAAAATGAGGAAATACCTAATATCAACTTCATGTTCTCAAAGATCCCCTAATGACATGTATCTTATATTATAATTCATAATTTTTTTATTGTGAAATTTTTTGTTTGAATCTTACACTAGGTATGAATTAAAAACATTTAGAAGTGAGTTCTTGTTCATAAAACATTTAGAAGTGAGTTCTTCAACTATGAAAGATATTTGATCATTTGTACAATTTTCTTTTCTCTTTAGATTAAGTTATTTTCATCCATTCTTTTGAGTTTTTGCTTTAAGATAATTCCAATGTTGGTTTTTTTTTGTGAAAACAATTTAATTAAATGATATTGAGTATCTGTGAAATTGTAGAGTGTTTGTGTGATTTCCAAGTTTTTTTCAAAAAAAATCATGAAATCTAGGTTTTCTAAGATAATTTTTCTTTTGGGGTTTCTCGTGAAATTTTTTTAAAGAAATGTTATACAAATGTTTTTGGAATTAAATGAAGGGCATTCAATGTGATTGATATAGCTTTTAGGGTGTTTATATGATTTTTCTAATATTTTAACATTTTCATAAAATTCAGATTCTTTTATGAAAAAATTAATGAATTGTAATAGAAAATACATGTCATTATGGGATACTAGAGAAAAAGATGATAATTTCAAATTTTTAGGATATATTTTATTCCTTTCAAAATTTTGGCTCTCAAGGGTCTAATACTCCATAAAATAATCTTTTCTTACAAAAATATACCCATACTTGTTTTTCTGTTTTTTCCCTTTTTGATATTTTTTGTATTTTTTCTAAAAAAAAAGGAGAAAGAGTTCGTATCGAATGCAAAATGGCAGATACAGTATCGGATTCTTTTTTTTTTCCCCCGCGAGTTAGACTGCAACTTGGGTTTAAACTTTGGTTGGATTTTAGCTTGATTGATGAGGGCTTCGCAAGCTCAATTAGAAGAATTGAAGATCATTTGAGGATTGAAGATGAAGATATGGTTTCTCCAACATGAAAGATTTGATTTATGACTCGGGAGAAATTAAATATTTCATGCGTAAAATTATTGAATACCGTCCTCAACTGAATTACCTTCAAGATGAATTGGGTGATGAAATTACTCAATTAATATCAATTGAGTGTGAAGAATTTATTTGTAATCAAGACCTACAAATCGAAGCTCAAAAACCACTCAAATTGATCGAAAATCAGCCTAAAATTATGATATATGGATCCAATTGCCCAATTAAATTGTTTCGATGCATAATTGCCCCAATTAGAGACCCAAATCCAAGGAACAAGGTGTCCATACGAATTTTGTTGCTCATATATATGCAAGAAGTAGTCCCAAAAAGCAAAAAAAAAAATTGAACCAAAGAGGAAAGGAAAAGGAAAAAGCAATCATAGTTTTAGAATTTTTTGTATGGTTAGGATTTAATCTCACCTAAATTAGGTGGGAATGGATGGCTAAGATAGATGGCATCATCTGTAATTATTTTCTTTCAATTGTGTATAAATATAAGCTTTGGGCCATCATACAAACACACAAAATCAATTCAAGTTTTGCTTTGTTCAAGTTTTGAGTTCTCTCTTTTAAGTTTTTCTTTGGTTTTCTAGTGTTTTTCAAGTTTACGTTTTAGTTGTAATTTCTAGTTCTATAATTATTTTTTGTCCAAGCATTGAATTAATTTAATTTCTAGTTCTTGGAATTGTATTAAGAAATTTAATTTTAGAAGTACAGAATTCTTAGTTTCTTTGATGAATTTTGCATGGTGTTAATTTCACGTAAGGAAGCTAATGACCTCATTCTATTATTTCGGTGAGAATTTTAGATTTTGGTTCTATCATTTCGAAGTTTCATTTCCCCGTAAATCCGAGATAAATGATCAAAATGGTTTATTTTGTCGAAATTGATTGTGGTTCTCTTTAGACATCAGGTTGCTTTGAGTTTGGATTTTCTTCGATCTATATTGGATTTGAGTCGGATCTTGCAGAATTCATTATTTCTATTTATTTTTGGAGGCATAGACGTTAAATCCGATCCTACCATTCACTTGACCCAACCCAAAAAATAGGTGGGTTGAATTGTATATTCTTTTATCTTAGGGTTGGGTTGGGTTGAAAGATAAAAATGACCAATTAAATTAGGCTTGGCTTGGTTTGTCTTTTGAAAAACTGACCCAACTTAATATCCATATGTATAAATATATTTGATAATCGTGTTGTTTATATATAATTGATAATCATGTTGTTTATTAATGAACTTTATTTCTTGGATCGATTCAGTTTCTTAAATTAGATTTGGATCGGATTAGGTTATAAGACTCGGGCTTTTAAGTCAAATCAACTTGGATCGGGTTCACTTAGATATAATTTGGAGAAAAAAAAAATCGGCTGATGTCTTTTTAAAAAAAAAAAACCTTATATCGGTTGTAGGCCCGACCGTTATCTCAGCTAATATTTGCCCATATCGGATGAATATCAGCCTAGATATCGGCATATATATATATATATATATATATATATATATATATATATATATATATATATATATATATATATATATATATATATATATATATTAAAAAACAGCCTTTTTATTTTTTTAAATAAATTTTTTCAAAAAAAATCCACCGAAATTTCCAAAAAAAAATTGTAGAGAGAAAAAATCTCGGCCGATACGAAAATTCGACCGAAATCTCGGTTCGGCCCAATTTTCGACCCCTGGATATAATATGGGTTGGACCCAGTTTAGTCAAACCGGGTATGACCAACCCGAGTTTCACCTCTGAGTGCACCTTGATTTCTTAAACATCCAAGCAACATAGTACTAATGTGTATCTGCTTGGCCTATCTTGACCGCTACAATATTGTCGAAATTAAAAGAGTAGAAAATCATGATTATGGATAGTTAAGAAAAATAATATATATATATATATATATATATATATATATATATATATATATATATATATATAAATTTGATACATTATGATCCTAAAGATCATATTAGATATTAGAATCTAAATATCATTTTGTACGGTAGAATCTAATCCATAGCCATGTCCAACATCATTTTTAAACTGACAAGTTAAAATCTATATAGCATATGATAAATAAAATAAAGAGAGATTTTTTTAAAATATATATATATATATATATATATATTTCTAAATATTTGAAAAAATTATCCGAAGCATGCAGATATGAAGTCACAAGCCCTCCACAATGCATGCAATTTTTTGGAGAGAGAAAAAAAAAGTCTAACCTCACTAACTGAGTCATGAAAATAAATGAATGTTTATGACATAAATTTAACTTAACACATAGTCTACTAACTCTAATAAAATAAAATAAGAATTATCAATATATCAACTAAAACAAATAAATTTCATCTAAATATATTTACATGTTTGATTTAGGTAATGAAATGAATAATTAATATGAAGTTCTGTTTCAATCATCTGTTTTAATTAATTTTAATTAGATATGCATTCTTAATGTGCAATGAATTTATTTTTAATTTTCATATCAATAACTAATTATTTAATTTTCTAAACTTATTAGATTGTCAAATTATATATAAATTAATTCATGATAATAATCATATCAAACTTAATGTAATTTCTTTGAAATGATAGATAACATCAAACAAAAGAATTTTTATTTAAATTGATATCAAACAAAAGAATGTTTAATAAATTGAGAGTGGTCAGTCGCCCATTCACAGTAAAACCACAGTTTCATCATGAAATTTGTCTTCTGCACTTCATTTCATCTCTCTCTCTCTCTTTGGGGAAGGTGCAAATTAGCCCGGGTTTTTTTACTTTTTTAATTGAAGGTGTTCAGACTTCTCAGGAACTTTATCAGATTAATCTTTCGAGTGTGTACATGTCTTTTCATATATATATATATATATATATGAAAAGACATGATTCTATGGGAAGTAGTCCAAAGGGCTCAACTCTCTTTTCATGAGAAGAGTTTCTTGACCATCAGATCAACCCCCTCTGAGTTTATAGAAAAATATATATATAAAGAAAAACTCGGTTGACCAGGATTTGGATTGGACTCATTTTCAAATAATAAATATCAAACCTTAATTAAAAAACAAACAAGTCTATGTCGAGTATATGAAAGCCCGAGTTTGATTCAAATACTTAAATTTGAACCACATTTATATGATATATAATTTTATTTCATAGAATGATACAAAGAATTTCCTTTTGAGTCCAATGAAAATTGAGTTTGAATGAGTCCACATATCCATTTCGAGTTTGAAATTGGGCTCGAATCTTACAAATATAATTCGGGACAGGCTCGAATCTTAAGAGTGGGGTTCAATGTATAAAAATAAGTAAGTTTTAAAGACATTTTATGAATAATATTTTTCATATAAAATCAAGTTTGTTGAATTTGAAGGTCTATGATTTTCAAAAGTTCAAAAAACTAGTAAAAATAGTGACATCAACTCGAAACGAATTTAAATTAAATAGAGATATAACTAATAGAGATAGATGAGTGTGAGAAGAAGAGAGTGTGCATTCAGACCCTCGTGGATCCCTGTGAAACGTTTTCCATTTATTTTATTATTCTAATTTATTGACGCGTAAGCATTTTTCTTATTATTCTTAAACAAAACTTATGTCTTATCAGAATTTAAACAATAATTTTAAATTAATATTCTAATACTAAAATCTAAGAAGAGCGCCATCAATTTGGAGAATTACTATGCATTACAAGCATGAACTAGAATTTCATCACTACTGTCATTAGTGTTAAAAGCCTTGATTTAATCATTAAAGTTGATTTACAATTTTTTATTATTATTAAATATTTATGTCAATTATTGAAGCTCATGAAAATGTATGAAACACTTTTTAAAGAATTTAATTTGTATCAACAATAAAAAATTGCATCAACGCTCTGAGGAAAAAAAACACACTAATAATGTAATTTGCTTATATTTTACACCAACAATGATCATATATTCATATCGGCCAACCATTATTATAGTTTACATCAGTAGTAATTTCCCATATTATTAGATTGCACTAAAGTTTGATGAAGACGGCATGATGACTTCACTTAGACCTATATGAATGGATAGATTTGAAAGAATTATATTTGTATTTAAAGCCTATAAAATTTATGTTAATTAAATAAATTTAGTCATATTTTTTTAAGGTTTTAAAATTTCATATTTATCTAATAGTAAAACAATTAACTAATTAAATTAATAAATTTTATCAAATTAATATCAAAATAAATACAGAAGGAATTCATGAGAATAGTGACAAATACCGTTTTTGGAATATTAATATCGGGGTATTTTAAAATTTTTGGGTTTTTATCGAGATATTAATAGGAAAATCTCATGAAAAATATAATATTTAAAAAATAATAAAAACAGATTAAATTAAAACATTAATTATTACGACATTACTATTTATCCTATTTTTAATACGAATTTAATAAAAATTTATTGAGAATTTAATATTATATCAATAAATATACGTTATTAATGTAGTAATAGTACTTTGTCAATAAAATTATAGTAAATTTAAAAATACTGTCGATACTTTGATAAAACCCACCGCATTCAATTAAAAAATCAACATTTATCATAAACCATGTCACTTCAAACTTTTGACACCATGCATGGAAGCTGACACCGATGATGCAGGGAAATCAACAGCTAAAGAAGAGAGAACGGTTATAACGGTCATAGGGTAAGAATAATAATAGGTATTCCCGAGGTAGTTTAATTAGTTGTTTTTCATTTTAAGAAGTAGGAGGTTGGAGATTCAAGTCTCCATAGTTTAATCTTAATATACACTAGAAGTACCGAAAGCACTTGTTAAAATTTTACACTAAATATTTTACAATTTTCTACGTAAATTTGAGACTATGCATAGAAGATGATACCGATGATCCGGAGAAACCAGCTGCTAAAGAAGAGAGAACGGTCATGGGGTAAGAATAATAATAGCCACACTGGCTTTTTAGTGATTTAAGGACATGACATTTGTGTTTTTGCATGTGTCGTAATCTTACCTCTTATAAAAAAATAAAAGCCATAATTCAAAGAATGTCGGTGTTATGGCAAAACTTGCACTCCAATTTTTAATTAATGGTGGGTGTTCATGTCTAAATGGGTGCTAGTCCCTTTTTCAAAGCAAAATTTCAAACATTTTATTCGGTTGTTTGATGTAAAATGGAGTGTTCATTACGCCAAACTCTATTATAATTTTCCCATATAAAAATAAGAAAAATATGTATATCTCACAATTATATTATAAGGAAGGACGATGGGAGAAATTTAATGGAGTTGGAGTGATTTGGCAAAGAACCGACCTCTCAAAGTGAGAGATCTTGAATTCAATTCCCACTCTCTCAAAAGGTAACTTTGCGTAGTTTTACCTTATGTATGGATAAAGAGGTTTGTACATGTCTGATAGATGGGTTGAAAAGTCTGGGTGTTCTGATAGGTACTGTTAGATGCTGGGCTCTATCTGATATCGAAAAAATTATATTGATAGATAGATATCATAAGGTCTAAATCATGTTAGCTCCTAATTTTTTAAGGTTGAGAATGAATCTTTGGATAAATATTTTGATCTATCATGATTAACCTAACTGTGATGACACATCAAATAAAAATTGTAAACAGTTAGATCTAAATTTCAAAAAGGAAAAAATTATGAGACTAGATTTAACATTGAGTGGACATGGAACCTTTGTGCCGAGTGTCAAAAACATCCGGGCGTTTTGTAGTATTGTTCTATAAGGAATGATCTAATATTGTCACAACAAGGATAAAGATGACAACAAATAGTATCATTTGAGAAATGTGAGATCTATCTCTTAAAAATATAATATATTTATTAATTTTTAAATGCAATGGTTGATATATGTGTCTTTAAATTTTATGAAGCTATTGGACTCACTGGTGGATGAATTAAATAAGAAGTAATTGATTAGAAAAATTATATAGTTTATGATATCATTCTCCCTTTATTCATCCAATGATGGGTCGAATAATTTTACAAATTCTAATATTTTCTTTGATGGTGCATTCCTTTAAAAGAGAATTTTAATTTGCCATTGCTTTTGGGAAAAAAGAAAAGAGAGAGGAGGAGGGAAGTAAGAACAAAATTGGAATTTCCTTTTAAATAGATGCACTATAAGAGAAAATGGTAATTCAAAAATATATACTTACATTTAGAAAATTAATGAATGATTTATATTTTTAAGAGGTGACTAACATGATTTGTTGTTATCCTTATCATTAAGGTGATGATACGGGATCATTAGTCTATATTATTACCATAATCATCATCAAAATATTTCTCTAATCTTTAAGTCTAATTTTATCAATTTTATTATTTTATATTTATTGCTGTCATTATTAAATATTTAGACACACTAAACACTAATTGTTAAAGCTCGTTCAAGTCAATTAAGCACCAAGTATAGAGTTTAAATTGTTCAAAAACAATTTTTTTTTAATAAAGGCTCCCAACAAGGCAACAAGTACAACCCAATAATTGTAATAATGAGTTTCAATATGTATTGGCCAGTACAGGCGTATTGGTGATAGGATACGCATTCCCCATTTTGCAACTGATACGTGACATAAAATCCTATTTTTAATTTTTTTAGAAAAATGGAAAAATAAAAATAAAATGGAAAAATAAAATCTTATTATGAACATATTTTTATTAAAAAATAGTCCTCTATAAAGTATTAGAACTTTTTTTTAAAAAATTGACACAAATAAAATATATGATGAAAAATTGAAAAATGTCAAAAATTCTAAAAATTTGAGAAACTAAATTTAGCAACATTTAATATGAAACAGAAGTTCTCTTGTATCCTAAAATGGCTTGTATTTTTTAATATTACAATTCATGCATTTTTTATAGAAAAACATTAATGTCATAAAATTGTTGGAAAACTAAGAGAATCACACAAACTTATCCTGTAGATTATATCAATTAGGTTAAGGCATTCTATAATCATTTTTACCTCCGACTCTTATTATTCCAATCATGCATTTTTGCATAGTTAGAAAACATTATTAAAAAGGAACTACATAACGAGACAGAGACACCGGCCGGACCTCTTTTGAACCAGAAAATCTATTAATAGGCTTTTGACGCGCGTTCTACACGAAAATGATCCTTATGAAATAAAAAATTCTAAAATAGGACAAGTATTTTGGGATGGAAGGAGTATGGTACGAAGTGGGTAAAAGTTGACGTTCAGATAAGAAAAGAAGAAATGAGACCATATGGTCAAGATAAGTGTAGAAATAACACTTGATCTAAATTTTTAGATTTTTTTTTTAAACAATGACAATTTCAATCATTAAAAAAAAGATTGAGTACATGAAAATTATATCAAAATCCAAGATAAAAGAGTAAAAAATAGGAAAAATATAAAGCAAAAGAAATATATAATAATAAGTCCCTCCCAACAAAAGATATACTAAGGGAATCCTTGCTCCTCATGCTCACGTTGAAATGATAAAAACAATTTCATAATCGATTTTGTTTGTGAACTCCCACATTTGCTAAAAATTCGTCCATTCGATAGATTTATAAGATTAGATTAGAGATCTTACATTTGACTTCTTTCTAACTCACCTCTATATGAGTATCGTAGAATTACTCTCGCCTCGTGGGTTAGGAATACAAATATTAACTAGGTAATATATTAATGAATCAACACAATGATATTAAATTAATTTAATATTAAACACTGTTTAGTTATCTGTTAAATTAAAGGAAAGTTTATCTGTTAATACAGTAGTAAGTGGGTAGGACGGGCGTTGAAATTGGGCAGAGAGAGCATGAGGCCTAGACCCCTCATCTCCAACTTCTGCAGCTCTACACTTTTTAGTATATGTTGGTCAGAGAGAGAGAAGGGTTTGATGTTTAGGGGGAGATGAAGCCACAGGCCTTGCCCTTTTACCGCCCTAGCTCTCTCTCTCGTCTCCAACCGAACTCTATCTCCAACGCCAATTCTCCGTCTTCTTGGGATTTCAATCTCCAATTCTCAGGTAATTCTTCAATTTCTCTTTCAGTTTCCTTCCTGCATTTGCTGGAATTTGTGGGATCTTGGCTTGTATTCTGCTGCATTGGGATTTGATTGCTTTGTGAGTTATTATCACAACGTTATCGAGTCCCAAATGTGGTATTTCGCAGTCCCCCCTTTCTTTTCCCCTCAACTGGTGGGAGTTTCTGCATAAATGTGAGACTTAGGGATTTTCAGTTAATAATATTAATTATTTTTTAAATTTTCCTTCTTACGATTTGTTTTTATTGCTTGTTCTTGGAGTACCCTTGTCCTGTTTGGTTGCCTGGGAGAGGAAATACTTTTGTTGAAAACGACTTTTTTTTTTTTCAACTCAAAATAAAAATGGGCTTAACATTTTTGTTTTGGGTTAGTAAATGACTATTTCTTGGGAAAGTGTTTTCCTCTCAATGTATAGAAGTGGAACTTAGGATTCAAATTTTTGGTTAAAAGAATTGTTATTTTATAGGATAAGTGCTTTCATCTCCATCTAGCCAAACAGGGCTTTGGGATTCCAATCTCCATTACCAAGGTAATTTGATGGATTCCCATCTTCAACTTCCTTCCAGCATATATGCTGGAATTACATGTCTTTTTGGACGCTTGGAAAGGAAAATGCTGTTTTGGAAATTAATCACATTTTAACTTAAAAATAGAAATGATTGCGACCATTTTTGGCTAAAAAATGGTTGTTCTCCATGAAAGTACCTTCCTTTCCTTGCATCCAAATGGAACCTTAAGGGATTTCATGCGGTGTAGAGAATTGGGAATTTCTGTTTGAGCATTTGGACTTGTAGTCGGAAAAGGTACCTTATTTTTACATCCTCTTATGATTTATTAAGTATTTTGAGAGTTTTTTTATATGTGGTGTAAAGTCACTAGTTTCAGCACAAATATGAGGATATAAGGATTTTTTGGTTTTTTTTTTTGCTTGGGGGGTGGGGGGTGTTTGAAGATGGGCCTATACAGGAATGGGTCATAGTTACTGGGATAAGAAATGGTCGCTGGAGGCAGGATGAGAATCGAATGCATGGATTTTTTTTTTTTTTGAATGGTGGAATGCTCCATTTTGCTTGATATTCTTGTAGAACTGTGAAGTGAACTTGATAAATAGGAAACAAGAAATGCAGGCATTTCAGAGGGCAAACTTTCCTGGTTAATGGGATGGTTAGATTGGGATCTCTGTTGTACATGTATGAATTAAGGCAATGGGTGAACTTTTTGCATGTGTTCCCCATCCCCCACCCTATCTGTTTTTCATTTTCTAGTATACATGTGGGTTGCGTGGGTGGGGGAGGGCAATTCGTTTATGTTTTCCCGAATATTTCTGTGGAGATTCTCTGCTTATTTTTCGTGAGAGTAATTTTATAAATGTAATGAATGAACATTTATTTATTTTAGACTTGGTTTTTAATGGCTTCTTTCATTTTATCATCATCAAGGTCAATGCATTAAGTTCCTGACTTACCTTTTTTCGTTGTATTGCTTAGCCGTGGCGAATGTCATAAATGGGACTTTTTCCCTGATGAGGGTTTTATTGGTTTTCCATTTGATGTGCAACCAAAGTAGATTCGAGTTTTCATTTTGTGAAGTTTCGGAATTACGGTTTTTGTTTCACATCAGGGGGTTGTGAAACTTTATTTCATGTTTAAATGTTGGAATAAGTAGGCTATCAAAATGTTGCCCAAAATAATGAAGCCAGAGAGGGATCCCATGGAAGAGGATGCCATGAAGATAACTTTCGGAGAAAAGATTGGGTATTTGTTTGATGATGGGTTTGAAGGATCACATGATGAACATAGTATTTTCATGGAGGTTCTCTCTGGAAATGGTACAGGGAATGTGTCTGAGAGGTGCAATGTTACTGGTGCTATTAACTTTGAAGTGGAGGAGAGTAGTTCTAAAAATGCTTTCTTTTATTCAAATTCTGAAATTTCAACAGTAATGAGCCCACCATGCATGACCAAATCATCAGGGGAGAATGCTTGTCGTGCAAATGGATGCTGTAGTCGTGTAACTGCGAAGCACAGAAAACCATTTGATGGCCTTCTAAGTCATGAAATTAAAGAATCTAGTTACTGTTCTAATGTTAGGAAGGATCCTTTTCGGTCAAAACCATCAAAAGATGCAGCTACCTATGTTTGCCCACAAGAATCATTTTGTATTGGTGAAACAATGACATTCCGGATAGTTGAATCTTCTGGTCAGGGAATTGTAACAAGTTGTCTTCTGCGTAGGCAATGTGGAGAAGTGGATGCTTTGGATAAGGCTGATGATGTTGAGGTTTCTAGTAAAAAAAGTTCAGTATGCTCAGTCAGAAAGCATGTCAAAGGGGTCACTGCAACAGAAGCTATCATGCTGCCAGTTGGAGTTACTACAATAAAAGCTATAACATCTCCAGTTTGTCTGGAGATCAGATCGTCAAAATTTTTACCAAATGGTACAATCACTGCGTCAAATGAGATGCCTATAGCTTCTATGGTTGTCAAAGGAGGACCCCAAAAGTCCAACACCATGAAGAAGTCAGGTCAAGTTAATTTGATCTCACATCGCATTCTGTGCAGACGACATGGAGACATGGACATGATGGATGCAGTTGATGATAAGAAGCTTTCCAATAAAACAAGAGTGGCCTGCTCCCCTGGAAAGTATGATGAGGAAACCACTGTATTGGAATCTGCCATGCTGTCAGTTTTGCAGGAGAGCTCTGACTCCAAGTTTTTGCCCAGCAGTGCTATCAGTGCCATAAAAGAGATGCCTCTTGCTCCTATCATAGTTGAAGAAAGATCCCAAGAGTTGGATTCCTCAAAGCCAGGTACAGCTAATTTGACCTCAAGCTGCATCCTGCATAAATATTGTGGAATGGAAGTTACAGATGGGAAAGATGATGAGAACATGTGTAACAAAACAAGAGCGGCTAGTTCAATTGAAGATGATGTTAAGGAAGATATTGAATTGAAAACTGTTGCATTGCCAATTTCTCAGGAGAGCTCTGTGTCCAAGCTCTTGTCAAGTCATGCCATCACTTCTTTACAAGAGCTGTCTGTGGTTCCCACAGTTGTCAAAGAATGGTGCCATGGCTCTGATCTTTCTACGTCGGGTATTACTACTGTGACATCTGGAGATATGGACATGGTAGTTGAGGCACATGAGGCCTCCATGACCAAGCTTTTGCAGAATGGTATTGTAACTGCTGAAGAGGAGATGCCTGTAGCTCCTGTAATTGTCATGGAAGGATCTCAGGATTCTGATTTTTCAAAATTGTGTACGGCTAATTTGACCTCAGATTGTGTTCTTAACATACTGCACCATGAGATGGATGTTACAGATGAGGCAGGTTCTGAGAGTACTTTTAATAAAACAGATTCATCATGCCTACTTGGAAAGCATGTTGAGGATGTTATTGAATTGAAAGCTGTTACTTCTCCAGTTTCTCAGGAGAGCTCTGTGGCCAAGATTCTTCCTGGTGTTGCTGTAAATTCTTTGGAAGAGATTTCTGTAGCTCCCACAGTTTATGAAAAAGGCTTCCAGGACTCTGACCTTTTAAAGGCAATTAAGGATGTTGAACATCGAGAATCAGACATTATAGATGAGGTAGATAATGGGAATGCTTGTTGTAAGACAAAATTATCAAATTCACTTGGGAAGCATGTTCACAAAGTTATTATATCGGAAGCTGTCATGGTTCCACGCTCTCAGCAGAAATCCATCTCCAAGAGTTCACTGTATGGTTCTATGAGTGCTGTAGAGGAGAAGCCTGTAGATCCTGTAGTTGTCAAAGAAAGATCCCAGGAATCTCATTTTTTGAGGTCCGCTGATGCTAATGTTACCTCAGATCCTCTTTTACTTACACGACATGGAGAAACAGACATTATGGAGCCAGCATTTTATGGAGAGGCTTCTTCTGAAACAAAAGTAGCAAGCCTTTTTAGAAATGATTTGCAGGAAGTTGCCGTATCAGATGCCACCCTGCTGCCATTTTCTCAGGAGAGTTATTTGTCCAAGCTTTTAATGAACAGTGCAATCAACAATGTAAAAGAGAAGCCCCTGGAGTGTGATGTTCTAAGTTCAGGTATGGATAATGTGATACCAAGTTGTGCTATCCATGGGCAACTAGGAGAAACAGACATTATAGATGAAACAGATGATACAGCTTCACTTAGAAATCATGTTGAAGAAGCTATTGTATGCAAAACTGTCATGCCGCCAGTTTGTCTGGGGAGCTCTGTGTGTAAAGTTTTGCAAAATGGTGTGGTCGCTGCTGTGGAAGAGAAGCCTGCAGCTCCTCTTGTTGTCACTGAAGGATCCCAGGAGTCTATTATTTTAACATCAGATGGGAACAATGCGACTTCAGATTGGGAGTTTAAAGGAAATTTCCACGTATTTAACCACAATAGTGTCAATCTTGTTCAATCTTCTAGTCAGGCTGCTATATCGAGCTCTGCTCTGCTTAAGCAAAGCCAAGAAATGGACGCTGCTGATGTGGTAGATGGAGGGATAGCATCTAATGAAACAAATGTAAAAAATCCAGTTGAAAGTAAGTTTAAGGAAGTTACCCCACTGAAAACTCCTGTGCCATTGGTGCCTCCAGATACTTCTACATTCAAGCTATTGACAGTTGGTGTTGGGGCCAGTGAACATAAGCCTGTTGCCCATTTAGCTGTAGAAGATATACCTCTGGAGTCTGATCTCTTAAAGTCAGGTGTAGCTAATATGTCTTCTAAGCGAGATTTTAGAAGGAATTCCCCCAATCTTTTCCGTGAACATGTTGATCTTGTTGAAGCTTCCCGCCAGGGTGTTGTATCTAGTTGTATCGTGCAGAAGCAATGCAGAGAAGAAGGTGCTGCATATGAGGTAAATGACATAAAAAATCTACATAAAATAGGAGTATCAGTTCCATGTGGAATTGATGTTAAAAAAGCTAACAGACTGAAGCATATTCTGTTACCTATTTTGCAGGAGAGTTCTGCATCTAAATTTTTGCTGACAAGCACCGCCATCGAGGAGAGGCCTGGAGCTCAAACTGGCAAAGAACCTCTCAACCTTGATATTTTAAAGATTGGAATTATTGATGATGCCTCAAAGGAGGATCTTATAAGGAATCTCCGCCCTCGTCTCCGTGAGCATGTTAATCTTGTTTTAGTGTCTGCTGGATGGAAAGTTCTGATGCGGGAAAGGAGACATAGGCCTTCTTATTTTGATACCCTTTTTACTACGCCGAAGGGGGGAGTGATTTGTAAACTCCCTAAAGCGTGGAGATCATGTGGTGAGAGCTTGTTTGCTGGTGGAATACACTCAACCCAGAAAGAAAATGTGCGGGAGTGGGCAGATATCAACTATTTTTGGAGTGATCTGTTGACTACCCTTGCTCATATTGAGAAGGAGTTGCAAGAGACAGAAACTTCTATTTCATTGGCACAACGGTGGACTCTTCTAGATCCCTTTGTTACTATGGTATACTTTGACAGAAAGATTGGCGCGCTGAGATCTGGAAAGGCGGTGAAAGTTGTTAATGGCGTATCTGTTGCCTTGGGCAGTAGAACATCTAAACGAAAGCGTGGAGTGAAAAATCCACTTATGTATTTGGATCCATCAGAATCTCAAGGTCTAAGGTTGGCAAAAAGTGTTTATATGGATGAAACTGTTGGTTGCATGGCACCCCTTGATCTCAGTGTTGAAATTAATGGGACAGACGTGCAAGAGGTAAAACAACTGAGAAATCAAAATACGATGCTTTCTGGACATAATAAACAGTGTGAGCAGACCCAAGGAGAGATGCTATGTGTGCATTCCGAGGAGAGAGGATATGATAGAACGATTAATGAGTTGCTTGCTTGGGAGGACGCTCAAGACATTGACAGAGTTGCCATGCTTCCAGAATTTCAGTCCTCTCCTTATCATATTAGCCCCAACTCAAAGGGCTTAAAGCTATCTAATAATCTTGAAGATGAGGCTGGAGGTATTTTCAAAGCTTCAGACTTTGAGATGGATGGTGCATCCCGAGTGGCCTTTGGAAATGTTTCTGGTGAAGGGATGCAGAAAATATCTAAAAGGAAGTATGTGCACACAAAAAAGTCTAAAAGAACATTGAAAAGCAAAGTCAAATCTGGCAACAAGCATAAGAAGGAAGGGTTACTGGCTTCTCACAACATTGAATCATATAGTTCCAAATTCATAAGATTAGATGAAGAAGAAGATTTCTCCTCAGTTAGTTTGAAGAAAAGCCGGAAATGCTTTGGTAGTATGATAGCTGCTGTACATAATGGAAAGTTCCTTGTAGTAAATCAACAATCTGAAGGGCCAGTTATTGAGCAGTTGCCATTTTGTAGTCCACGTGACAGTGAATGTTGTGGAATGGCTGGGAGCTGCGAGGAAGATGTACTAACTTCTGAGGACACAGAGCCAAACAAAAGTTCTTCTAGTGGGGATTTTAAATTTGGATATAATCTCAATGTCTTATCCCACCAAAAAAATCCCAGCATTGCATTTACTTCAAAATTTATGAGAGGCTCTGTATCTGCTGCCGGACCAGAAGTTGGTTTCAAGAAAAAGAGAAGCAAGAAGTCTAGGAAGATATCAGAAATTAAAGCTGCCAAATCATGCAGTGAGCACATTGGTGATGTACTCGTGCCTCATGAAATTGATTTGCAAAATGTTGGTTTCATAGATTTGGATAAAGACGACGACAGAACTAACATTCATTTTAAAAATAGTCAGAAGTATTTATTGGCCAATTCCAGGAAAGGGAGTAAAAAAACATCCCTTGTTTCTCAGCGTCAATATGCGAACTTGTCCAAAGTTGAGAAGTTTCAGCACTTATGCAGTGATTTCAAGGAATATGCTTCTGTGACACATGATAAAAAGAGCCCAATGAAGCTCAAATGTAAAATGGGTATTGATGAAGCCACATTTGGCCCCACAACTGATGAGTGTCTGGACCCTCGAGCTAATAAAAGTTCTCATAAGATGAGAGGATCTAGAGCCTACCATGAAAATGGGCAAAAGAGATTTCGTCCATGCCCAATTGATGATGATGACCTTTTGATTGCGGCTATCATAAAAGGGACAGATTTTCACTGCAACAGTAAATCAAAAGCCACAAGGAAGCTCAAGAGTCAAAAGGGTAGTTGCAGATTGCTTCTACGGAATTCTGGGAAAGGGGGGAAGATGGATGGTAAGTTGTCTACTGGAGCAAGAACGGTGCTATACTGGTTGGTTGATGCTGGTGTTGTGTCTGTAAATGATGTGATACAGTACCGTAGCCCAAAAGATGGTACAGTGGTGAAATATGGCCTTGTTACTAGGGATGGGCTCCTCTGTAATTGTTGCAACAGGTTGCTTTCGGTTTCTGAGTTCAAGGTTCATGCAGGTTTCAAGCTATACCGGCCATCTTTGCACCTTTTCCTGGAGTCTGGTAAACCATTCACATTATGTCAACTTCAGGCTTGGTCTTCTGAGTACAAGACTCGGAAAGGCAGCACACAGAAAGTAGAGATTGATGAGATGGATCAGAATGACGATTCTTGTGGAATTTGTGGTGATGGTGGTGAATTGATATGCTGTGACAATTGCCCTTCTACTTTTCATCAGTCATGCTTGTTTGCTCAGGTTTGTATATGCTTTTTTTTTTTTTCAATCTAGGTTTTTGTATGTTAGGGTGTCCATTCACGTGTATCTGTTCTTAACTATTTCTCTTCCATGTTTTGTTCTGTTTGTTAAGCAGTTCTACCAACAACAGTATGCCAGGATTTTAGGCAGTCACATGCCATCTAGATAGGATATCTTATCAAATAATGGCTGTCATAATATATATATTTTATAAGAAAATGACAAAATTATTAATAAGCCATGTACTAGGTTATAGAGGAAGCATAAGAACAGCCTGCATCTCAGTTGTGTGTCCTTTTTTTCTGAATAACATGGGTATCCCCCCCCCGACTTGGAGGTGAGATTAATCCCATGGATATATGAAACCGCCCGCAAGTCTTGTATATTGGGTTACTTTGGGAGGAGTCGAACCTGAGACCTCTAATTTATGCTTAGAAGCTCAAGCCAACTGAGCTTCCCATTCCGGCTCACCTGCATCTCAGTTATTAGAGGCCCTGATTTAGCTAAAGTGCCTGCCTCACTATTCATCTCCCTAGAAAATGTGGAAATACCACCTCAATCAAAGATTGTATTCCTCTTATGTCATTTATTGCAAATGAGCTTCCAATAGAACAAAAGACAAATCTTTAGCCCTATTGAAAAGAGCTAGCCGCCACAAAACTAAACATCTGGAGGAGATGTTAGAGATCTTCCACGTAAAAGACAGCTGAGCAACCGAGGGCATAGACCACTAAATATCATACTGGTGTAAAACTAAGCTCCAAACAGACGATGAGAAAGGAGACGTTGGAGATCTCCCACACAAAAGATAGTTGAGAAACCAAGGACGGCATAGACCACTGAATATCAAACTGTTTCAAAACTAAGCTCCAAATAGACGACGAGAAAGGACAATAGATGGGGAGATGGTCCACGTTTTCAAAGGCCTGAAGGCAACATGGGCAACCACTAACCAAAACTCTTTCCCTCTTGCGTAGTTGTCTTGGGTGAGAATTTTCCTCAAACCCACTATCCAAAAAAAAAATTGATAGCTCGGGGAAGAGCTTTGGAAGACCAGACAGTAGGATTCATTGTGTTGACGAAATTTCATTGGTTGCTCCAAATGTAAAAAGACTTCACTGAGAAGGAGCCTAACGAGTCTGACCACCAACACAAGGAATTCTCTTCCTGAACCCAGATCAGCACAGAGTTGAGAAGAAGCAGGAGGTGCAAGAAATTATTCGTTTCTGCATCAAACAAGTTCCTGCAGAAGTAGATATCCTACACAATTTGATAACCATACACTGAGTAGAAACTAGAGATAAAACTTAGGAGAGAGAGATAACAGGTAGACGGAGGGGAATTGGTTAGTAGGCGGCAAAGAATGGCACCAAAGGTCAGGCCAAAACCTAACTTGATGTCTACAACCCACTTTAAAATGGGCCCCTTGCTTGAATCTAACCGCACAAGCATTGATGGCCCTCCACAT
Source organism: Chimonanthus salicifolius (assembly GCA_013350335.1). NCBI lineage: Eukaryota > Viridiplantae > Streptophyta > Magnoliopsida > Laurales > Calycanthaceae > Chimonanthus > Chimonanthus salicifolius. The sequence goes on from CM023537.1 coordinate 52,792,260, forward strand.
TTAGAAGGCCTTCACAGAGCAGGATTGAAGTCCCATCCTTTGTTTCCTATTTTGTACTTATCAGTGAATAAGATTTCCATGGGGTGTTTTCATCTGACCCAATCCGCCACAACCATTTGGTGAGAAAGACAACATTAACCTCTTTAATAAGACAAACTCCAAGGCCTTCAACCTCTATGGGGAGGCAGTCTTGTTACCAACTTAACCACATGCTCCCTCTTCTTCTCCGCCTAATCGCCTCGAAGGAAATCCCTCATGATTTTCTTTAGGGAGGAGATGACCTTCATGGGGCACTTGAAAATAGACAAGAAGTAAACCGGTAAGGTTGAGAGAACTGACTTTAATAAATGGGAAAGTTATTTTGCATTTTTGCTACATGGGAATTAAACAGAAGTTGGGTCCTTGGAGACTAATGTATATTTGAATGTGATCTTAGATATCTCAAATTCTTTTTTTTTTTTAAATGGTCATATATAAAGATATATAAGGCACAAGAGGTGCAAATACATAAAATAGAGAGAGACTGAAAGCTACAAGCACATGTAACAGATAAAAGAAAATTCCTAATAGCAGGCCAAAATCACTATGAGTTCAAGCGAGATCAACACACTCTTTCCATGCTTGCAAGATGTCTAACATAAAGATGTTCCTGAAGTCCTGGAGGGAAACAGCCCACGAAGCACACTTGGTGAGGCTACGTCTTGCAATTGACAAATTGGACTCGGTAATACCTTTGAAGATCATGTTATTCCGTTTGAACCAAATGCTGTAGATAGTGGCAAAAAGTGATAGCTGCCACAAGGCAGAGCATTTTGGTGTGACGGAGATAATGTTCCAAGCAAAGGGCAATTCAGCCACCGACGACGACATGACCCAAGCCATCCCAAATTGATCTAAGATAGAATTCCAAACCTCGGAGGAGAAGGAACAATGAATTAACAAATGGTTCGACTCTTCAGATACTTGTAGACAGAAATGACAAACACTAACCATTATTTTTCCTCTTTTCTGTAATCCATCTTGAGTCAAGATTTTCCCCAACCCAGCAGTCCAAAGAAAACCAATTGCTTTAGGACGAGCTTTGGAGGACCAAATTTTGGGGTTGACAGTAGTAGAAACGATTGTTGACGACCTCCAAGCAAAGAATTCTAGATATCTCAATTTCTTTGTGTAGACAAGTTAATGGGATTTTGTGCGATAAAAGAGTCCCTATTTGCCTAAAAGGACAATTTTATAAAACAGTTATCAGATTTGCAATGCTTTATGGAGCTTAGTGTTGGGCAATGAAGTAAAGGTAGATAGGCAAAGTTAGGACTCCAGAGATGTGTATGCTATGTTGGATGGGTGAGGTTAACGTTAAAGCATAAAGTTAGAAACAAACACATTAGGGATTGTTTAAAAAAAGTCCTCTGATAGATGACAGATTAAGAGAAACTCGTTTGAGGTGGTTTGGTCATGTTAGTCGAGGACCGGACATGGCCTCAGTGTGTAGGGTTGAGAGGCTACAAATCGTAGGCACTAAAAGGAAAGGTCGACCACAAAAAATATGGAGAGAAGGGATAAAGAAGGACATGTTAGATTGGAGAGTGACTGATGGTATGGTTTATGATAGGGGATGTTGTTGAATCCTCTAGACTATCCCTTTTCCTCGTCCCCCTCCATGCCAATCGCCCCTCCCAGGACCCACATTCTCCCCCTTGTTCCAGTGCCTCCCAATCACTGGGAAGCAATTAAGAAATCCTCCTTCTTACTTTACATCTCAAATCTCCTTGTCCCCTTCTTAAAACTTGACATCTTTACTCCATTTAGGAAATCTTGAAGGATAGTTGGTAGTTTCATACCTGCTGCTAAGGATTCGAGCAAACATCGGGGTTTCGCCTTCGTCCGCTTCAAAATTGAGCTGGAGGCCCTCCTAGCCATTGTTGATGTCAATGGAAGATCCTTTCGCAGTCAGAAAATTTTTGTCCAAATTGTGAAGTCTCTTGAGTCTGCTCGGAAGTTGGACGAGCCACAACTTAAACGGCCCCAGGCACCTTTGGGGCCTCATGCACTTTCCTTTGCTCAGGTGGCCTCGGAACCAGTGTGGATTGTCCTCTAGGGAATCAATCATCCTAGCCAACATTTGGTTGACATTCGATCCAATCAACTGAAGAACCGCCTCGTATTGAAGACTAGATTGCTGATTGGAATTGCCTTGGGTTTGTATCATTCAGTAGGATTGATTCTATTCATGCCCTTCTTTCTATTGAAGTGGTTGAAGAAGCTTCCCTATTATGCGCGACTCTCCTTTCTCCTCTTTGGTGTTCTGGTCTCTATATTGACTAAAAAATTGTTCTCTCTGGCATTTCCATCAGGGCCTGGTTTCTAGAAGCCCTCAATGGCATTGGATTATTTATGGGCAAAGTGGTGGAGGTGGATCCTATCACTTCATCTGGGAGACATTTTATGTTTGCAAGATTTAAAGTTGTTTGCCATTCTCTTCCCCAAGAGCTCAAATCCATCCCTCTGAAGGTAGGAGGGGACTAGGTTGATTTGGGTGTGTTAGAATTTGACCTTTCCATTCTTGGTGCTCCTCCCTCGCTCGAGACCAGAAAACCCGACAAGTCACCTGCTGCCTTGCCTCCTTCAACTCCCTTTGCTGCCACTGAATCATTTTCGACTCTAGGTCAATCTCCTCAGCCTCAAAGAGCTCAAATCCATTCTCAATCCCTCCCTCTCGCTAGCAACTGTGATTCTCAGCAGCTTCTTCAGGCCCCTTCGCAACTTCTGGATCTTGCTCACCATTCGGTCCTTTAATTTAGGGGAAATTTTGAATCACCTGACGACCCGATCGCCGGTAGGTTGTACCAGTCACCTTATCCAGCAGATAAAAGTGATCCGGTGGGTGCCACGGGTCTGTTAGGCGATCCTCTCAGCCCAATCAATGAGTTAACCAACTCCGGTCAACTTTCCCCTGATTCCGCTGCCAGATCAAGATCTGTCCCTAATTTCTTGTGCCCCCCAACAATCTGAGCATTTAATCACTGAAGCTTCTATGCTTCTCTCACTGTGGCGCTAGCACTCCTGCCCCTCCTATGCCCATTTTGGTATCTGCTAGGACAACTTTCCCAGCAGTGAGCCCCTTTTTTTGACCTTTTTCCCAGCATCTTGAGTATCCCGAACCTTTTAACCCTCTTTGGTATGGGCTTGGATCATCTCCCCTCGAGCCAGGCCCACCCCCTTCTGACCTTGTCTAGGTTCGAGTCCTCGGCCAAGCCCAAGCCACTACTGCAAGTCCAACCCAGAGCTCGACCCATCTATCTCAACCAAACCCTTCACAACAGGGCTGCCACCTCGACCCAGATCCATCATTTAATAATCTAAACCCTGTTTTACCCCCCTCCCCTCTTTGCAAACCTATCCCTCATACCCGACTCTCAAATTCCTTTACGATGTCCCCCTTCTTTCATGATCAACCCAAAGCCCAATCCTTTGTTGGTGATGGAACTCCCCCTGTGGTCCAGCCTCTGTCGTCACCTGAATCGTTCCAAGCGGGCCTCCTCCATTGTCGAGAAGCTGAGTCTCATACAACTGGTCTTGCATCTTCATTGCCCCCCTTCCCCAGGTCTCCTACAAGCTATTCTCTCAGACCTCCCCGTTCCTACTTTTGCTTGTTGCGACGTTCACCCAGGGGATATGTCCTCTCGAGCAGCCCCTCTGATCTCATGAGGGAGCTAGTGGATGACTGCCAAGATCCGGAGGCCCCATGTACTCTTCCCCAGTCACTTTGGGGTTACCTTCCCCTTCCCAGGTGTAAGTAATCTCCCAGTCTTCTCTTCCTGAACCAGTTGTCTTTGGCGGGATAAGAAGGTTGAAGTTGACATTGAGTTGAGAAACCAACTTCTTCCTCCCCCTCAGAGGTCGGCTCAATGGCAACCCCTTCTCCAATTGAGTGAGTGGACCAGAAGATGGTCGAAGTTGGCAGAAAATTGGGTCTATTTCTCGAGGCCAGGAGAAACTCCTTCTTTCCTTCCTTGCAGAAATTAGGGGCCTCCTTTCTCCGTCCAAGCACAAAGACAGAATTGCAAGGGAACTCAGTAGATTGAGTACTTTAGTCCACTACCCTCGAAGAAGAGAAGAGAATACTGGAGAAGTACCAGGACCTTATGGCTTTCAACCTGGGGTGACTATGCGGTCATGAAGATTGTAACGCCTCGACCCGGAGGTGGGCCCAGAACACTACTATTTTTTTTTTTAAATCTCACACATGCTCTTTACATGTGGACTCAAACATATACCATATGTCTACCCTCTTACAAGTATGCATCATACAAACAAATATTTTCATCATAAAAAGGGTAATCTCATTTATAACAGAGTTACTAGCAGTAACATAGTGGTTCATACATGATTACAAAAACGGGTATCACAAGAGGTACTCTACAAAATATGGTTCAAAGAACCAACAGACAAAATAAATGAAATTCACATCCATGGGATTCAAAGAAACTGCAACAACTTATCTATCCTTAAGCTTGCAATGGAGGTTCCTCCTCCTCGGGTACATCTCCTGAAATGTGAGTGGTGTGAGCTAACCAGCCCAGTGAAAAGAACATAACAATGTAGTGTAATAATTATCAGGTTAGCCAAAATCAACATTTTCATCATAATATGTTTGTCATGCTAAAATATCAATCATTTTCATATTACTGCTGATATCCAACGCAACACCTAGACACTACACTGACTATATGCATTAAGTCCCGACAAGGTCAAAATGCAGAATCTTGCAAGTACATCCCCGACACACTTAGGCCGGTGCTGACATACCAGGGCCAGCAACTAACACACCTGAGTTAGTAGACGTAAACCAACACACCTGGGCCGATGATAGCTCAGTAGTTAAGGGTACGTGGAAACAGTATAATTCATAAGCATTTCATCATCACAATCACAATATATGATAAACATCATAAATATCAATAAGCATTTTTCATAATAGTGCACAAAATCTAGGCATATAAGTGGGTTCATCAAATCTGATCCTTGAAACCACTCATTGCACTAGTTTCTCTTAACCTGATTTACTCCTACTGCAATGTTAAGTCTCCTTACCGTATGTGTGGGGTATAGGGATATTTGTCAAAACATGAAAATAAGAATACAACGAATTGTACAATCATCAATCAACATAATACACATAATCATAGTGTTGCAAATTCTTTTGTCTATTTTCCGGAAATGGGTTACTATTCATTTTAGATTATAATAATAATCAGCAATATAATAGAATGCTCAGGCCACTACTCGTATAGCGAGTTAGGCCTACAGATACAAATATAGGATGCTCAGGCCACTACTCATATAGTGAGTTAGGCCTAGAGGTACATTCAGTGCCCGATCCCTTCTTTTCTACCGAGCGGCAAAATTAATCGCTCAGTTACTGATAGATATCGGACTGAGTGAGCCACAGATAGAGAGTATCGGCCTCGAAGTGAATACATATATATATTTAAATATTATATAATAGGACAAACAAGGGTTAATATCACTTTTAATGAAGAATAAGGGTCTTTAGACGATCATTAACAAAATCAAAATACAAGTCTTAACAAATTTTTTTAAAAAAATGCACATATAAAAAGCATTAATATGAATAATTAATTTAAGTGGTCTAAAAGTAATTTAAGTATCTAGGTTATTAAATTTTAAATTTATTAATAAGACTAAATTAGAATTTGTCAATTTACTAATTTTAAACAAAACTAAGATATATATATATATATATATATATATATATATATATATATATATAATTGTTTTAGATTTTCTAAGATATAAGAAAACCAACTTAACTATATCTTTAAACAATTATAAACTTATTTCAAGTTAAATAACAAATTAAAATAAATCAATTCATAATAATAATTCACAATTAATTTAATAAGAAAACTCATTTTAAGTTTAAAACAAATAATTTCAAAATAATTAAAATGACATTTTATTTTATTCCTCTGAAATACTCTATATAGATTCTAATTAATTCTAAGGCTAGAAAACACATAAAAGGAAAGTATACCTTTACTTGAAAACTTTGGCAGAACTTTGACTTTTCAAAAACTTGTTGTAGAGAAAAGAAGCACTAAGGAGGTGAAGCCAGGAAAAGAAAGAAGAAGAAATCAATGTAGGATCGGTTCTTTGCAATGGACTGTGGGCTACTACCTTAGGTGCTATTTATAGGAGATTTCCAAAGTCATGCAGTGGATAAGAATCTTCAACATTGGCTAGTCTAGTACTCATAGGCTGATGAATCATTTATAGGTTGTATGAATCATCTTTTACAGGTTGATGATTCACTTACATGTGGCTGTAAGAAAAGATAATTTATTTTAATATATATATATATATATATATATATATATATATACTTTCAGTCGATTATGCAAGTTTTATCATGTGACTGTAGCTACATAGATCTTACTATTCATAATATTATTTTATTAGAGTTATAATCTTATTTCATTTTCTCATTAATATTTAATTAAAAAAAAGATTTATTCAATTTGATCTATTTGATCCAAAATGTTGAGTTTTTAAAATGTTTAAATACCATATAATTTTGGAAAGTTATAACCCATTAAACTTAATTGATTTAAATAAAAATCACTTTTTAACACTATTCCCTTAAACTAAGTTGTTTTTATTTAAAGGGTTTAAAACCTTCATTTTTAGATCTAGAAAAAATAAAATGATGGATTTAAACATAGATTAAACACTAGGTATTTTTTTTTTTGAATTATCTAACTTCTAGAATTATTTAAAATAATCATTTTCTAGTTTTCGGGACCTTTTTCGGGTAATTTTTAATAACAGTTTAATGAAATAAAGATATTTATAAATTTTAGAATCTATATTCTTAATAAAGAAATCAATATCACTCAAATAATAATTAACAAACAATTATTCAAATAATAATTATACTGTTAATGGTCAATTACCATTTTGCCCTTCTAAGTTAAAATGGTTGGATCAATGAGCTATCGAGCTCTGATTCAGCCGAAACTGAACTTTTCACAAATCCCTCACTATAATCTATGTGATTAACATGTTAAATCATAATATTTTAAGCCTAATTTGGGTCAGGGTATTACAAAGATTCTTTTGGAATGTTAGGGGTCTAGGTGACCCTACAAAAGATCCACAATAAAACACTTCATTCAGTCTTACAAGCCTAATATAATTAAAACTGGAGAATCCGCCAGATTTGACTATTTGGTCCTTTTGGGGTGGCCGTAGGCATGTTGGGAAGCCAAAGTTGAGAAATCATGTTAATATTCTTGAAGTAGAACTCACTTTCAAAAGCTAGCCATTGAGAGGAGGGTGCCTCAAGTGTTATATAGAGTCATTGGTTTTTCAATTTAGACGATGTGGGACTTTTGTTAACTTCACACCCTACCTCACGTGCAACTGTTCACCCTCCTGCTGCACATGGAACTTGCTCTGGTATCATGAAGAAAATCATGTTAACATTCTTGAGGTAGAACTCAATACTTAATATTTATATTTAAATCTCATATTAATATATTTTTGTGTCTTTTTTATTGTTATTTGCGATGGATAATAAGTGTCAAACTGGGGATGACAATTGCTTCACCGATTTTTTATAATTATATAAAATAATTTAACAATACATGTTTAGTAATATTTATAGTTTATAGAATAACTTTAGAAAAAATATTATGAATGCTACGATTCTACAATTTCTGATTGACAATTCATACCTCTCGACCGATTCACGATAGGATTCGAGTTCAACAACATTGCTTGCAACAACAAAACTTATTTCTATCTTTATCACCCTTTTTGTTGTACAAAAATGATCACTGTTGATATTTGCATGCAAGTTATTCCCTTGGTTATGAATTATGATCATGTTGGTGCATTTTAGATTTGATCTGTTATAATTGGAGTTTCTGGGTTTTTTTTTTTTGCCTTTTCATTTCTTTTATATGTCATTTTCTTTTCTCAACTTCAGGAGCTCCCTGAAGGTAACTGGTATTGCTCATACTGCACCTGTGCAATTTGTGGGGATGTGGTGAATGAGAAAGAGGTTTCAAGTTCCTTGGCTGTATTACAGTGCTCACATTGCGAACATAAGTGTAAATCTTCCCTTTTCAACTTATTGCAATTAATATTCTCTGTCTTAAGCTGATTATATCCTTACACGCATGGTGGCTGCCTTTTTTTTCTTTACTTTTTTAGAGGGTTAAATCATTGAAAAAGAAGAGAGTTGCGTAGTGTTTTGAGTGAGAGGAAGGGGCTAAGAGGAGAGAAAAATACGTGGGGATGAAATTAATGTATCCCTCATAATCTTTAGAACTAGCTGGTCTGGATTTTGATCACTCTGTACTAGTGAGAAAATATAATTTCACAAATTTCTTAATTAAATCCACATTAGCCCAAGGGTAATCCACGTTTCTGCTGTACCTAGAAAAAGGACTTGATGAGTATGCTTTGATAGCTATGCTGGGAAGGTCAAGTGAGTTGAGTAAAACAAACATCCCCTTAACAAATATTTCACCTCTAGATCATTCTGTTAGGTCCTTGTGTAGGTTCAGAATTGGAACTATGAACTCCACATTCGTGTTGAAGGAGACTCCTATGCTGTCAGATTATGGTCTGATGAAAAGCTTCCATTATAATTCGATTCAAGGGAGCCATGTGGGGGTGGTGTCCAAGTAAACACAGGCTGAGAAACCTGAGAGCTAACACAGGAGGACCAGTCTCACTAGAGTCAGATGTTGAGATGTGTGGAAAGATTGACAGCATCATAGCACAGAAAACCACCTTAAGCTATGCTAAAATAGCCACTTGAGATAGGGGAAATGATTTGTTAGTGAAGGCTCTATTGCTCTTTGCCCTCAAAGACTAAAGGACTGCCACAAGTGATTGCTTCCATATGATGACAGCCAGACGAGCCAGAACTACCTAACCAAGCATTATTAAAATTTATCTTAACGTGGTAGGGTAATCCAATAACCAAAAAATTGGAATAAGAAATCCACCTCATGAAGGAGAATGAGGGATGAAGACATACCTTTCAAAAAAAAATTGATGAAAAAATAAATCCTCGGTTTCTGCTGCTTGTAGCCACAAGCAGGCATTGACAATAATGTGCTTCCTACTGAGGAGGTGGTCCAAAGTGGTATTATCTTGGCCAATAGGTACATGAAAAAAGCAATGATTAGTGGTGGTGCATGAAACTCCGAATAAGCAGATTAATAACTGACTAGAACTCCTTCATGGAGGAAAGATTTAACTAAAATATTACCTTTTTGGTCTGGTGCCTAGATTCATCCACACAATCTTGGTGATTAAAATGATTGGTGAAGATCCAGTGGGGAGGTCAGCTGATCTAACATAATTTTCCATGGAAAATAAGAGGGATTCAAGATAGCATATCACTTGAATGATTAAAGCAATAGCTACTGCTTTGCTTGTTGGAGGTCACATTTTCTGAGGAAAAAGATTTTTCCATGTTCATTTTAGCAAATTTTGAGGAATGTGGATTCTCCGGATCAAACTCTCATAGAAAACAACCCAAACTTTCCAAATTAGACCCATGGAGAAATGCTTTTCTAAGAAAAATTGACTTACCTTCAGGGACTTGATCTTATGAATCCTGAACACCTTGAGCATATGCATATGCGATTTGACCCATTTATTAGATGGGTTGGCATAATCCAATTAAGCTTGAGTGAGTTGATTTGACCCTACCCATTTATTAAATGTATTAACTCAACTCATTAAGATTAAATGGGTTGACCCAATGGGTCTTGACTCATTTATTAAATGGTTCAACCCAATTTGAGTAGACAACCAAGCTTATGGGTCGTGTCAACTCAATCCATTTATTAAAAGCATAACCCAACCTAACTTGTATCTTGAGTTGCATTGATGCATGTGTGAGTGTTGGAGTCCTACACAAGTGTGAGGTGTAGGACTCAACAAACCTAAAAAGGACACAACACCCTATTTAAATAAATTTAAACCTAAATTTATTTTAAATGACAATAAGGTGCAAAAATAACACTCAGTGAAATGAATGTACTAGTTTTATTGTAAACAATTAAGTGACAACATATTGATATTTTAATCAGGTTTTAAGATGAGAAAGGTGTTGTACTGTTTTAATTAACTTGGAAAACATTGTTAGAGAAGTCCATGAAGAACAGGCGTGAGTGTTTGACATGGTACATCAGATGTTGTGAAGAGTCCATGCAACACAACTCGTATGAAACCTAGCCCACTTATTAAATGGGTTGATTCAACACAATCTTAAATAGGCCAATCCAACCCATACATGACCTAAATCATTTATTTAGTGGGTTTTCTCGGCATGAGTACCTAACCAAACTTAAATGGGTTGTCCCAACGTTCAATCCATTTATTAAATGGTTGACCTAACTTGACTCACACCTAATCCTTGCCATTTATTTAGCAGATTGAACCAATTCATAATTAAACAGTTGGCCAACCTGATTAGTCCTAAATGGGTCAATTCGATCATACCTAAGATGACTTATTTATTAAATACGTTGGCTCCACGTAGGTACCCAACGAAACTTAAATGGGTTGACCCACTTGGCCCTTTATTAAATAGTAGATCAGTAGACCCAATCTAATATCCACCAATCTTGACCCATTTATTAAATGGGTTAACCCAACCTTTCTGAATCCGTTTATCAACCAATTTTCCTTATATAAACAAATTTAAGAAAAAAAATTAGATTAGAAAGCAGATTCTTATGAAGCGATTTTCCCAATAAAATTTTCTCATTGAAATCCATGTTCCTAGTAACCCAATCTAAGGGGTGTTTGAGCCCAAAGTCATACCAATAAATGCAACATCTTTGTTTCCAATGATACCCAGTGCCTCCTTCAACAGACAAAAAGATACACTGAATAGATTTCAAAAACCCAAAAGCTTGGGCAACAATGTGGTTGATGCTCCAACCATTTTTTTGAGAGGTGATGCTTATGAATAATCACTTCTGATGACTACCTGGAAGTGTAATTCTTTTAACACTTCCCAAATGCCTGGAGTTTTGTCGCTAAAGGCATCTTACATGCACATATTCATTTGATTTTTAAAGGATTAATGCTAAGGCTACCTTCTTGCACAAAGTGGTAGACCTCATGCCACTCAACCATTTTTGCGGTAGACCTCATGCCACTCGACCATTTCTTCCCCCTTTCCTTTCATGTCATTTCAAAGAAAATCCTTATAAATATTTTCAAGTCTCTTGATAACAGATGTGGGGAATTGGGTGATAGAGGAAAAGATGAGAAGACTAGATTAATGCTAAGGCTACCTTCTTGAACAAAGTCGTAGACCTCATGCCACTCAACCATTTTTGCGGTAGACCTCATGCCACTCGACCATTTCTTCCCCTTTTCCTTTCATGTCATTTCAAAGAAAATCCTTATAAATATTTTCAAGTCTCTTGATAACAGATGTGGGGAATTGGGTGATAGAGGAAAAGATGAGAAGACTAGACACAACTGATGTCATCTAGTTGATTATGCATCCCAAAAAGACCTATTGGCATTTCCAACCAGCTAGCCTTTTTTCAGCTCCCTTTATGATTGGATTCCATGATGCCTTTCTTCGGCGTGTTGAGATACAATGGAGCTCCAGTATAGGTTGGTTAGGAAGATTCAGATCTGTTTCCAAAAGTATTTGTGAAAGACACCACCTGATCCAATCTCATAGAAACCCATGCGATTTCATGCTTGCTTGAATTGATTTCTAGTCTAGAACAAGTTCAAAACTAATGAAGAAGAGCTACAAGAATCTAAACTTAATCAACATCCACACCACAAAAGATAACAGTGCTAGGGCCAAAGAAATGGGTACATTTCAAAAAGCCACAAATGATAATCAACCATGTGAGTTTTTGAATGTCGAATTTAACGATTTTCTTTACATCTTGAGTCAATGCATTCTTGTGGAAGAAGAACTAAAGTCCAGAATTGCTTCTTTCAACAAAGACCCTCAAATCTCTCTCTCTCTCTCTCTCTCTCTCTCCCCCCCCCTCAGTTTTAGGAATCAAATGAATGAATGATGACTACATCTTTTAGGAAGCCCGTCGCTAGTCTTAGTTGCAGTTATGCAACTATTGGCCACACAAGATCCCATGGGGCATACTTGGGGCCCAAATCAAGTGATAGGAGGGATGCATATGGAACCTTGGTTATGTTTGGATGAAGAGACTTAAAGTAGGAGATTCTCCTGGGGCAAGAGGAATTAGGAGAACTTCTATTCCTTAAAGTTCTCTTGTACATCTCCTTTAAATCATTTGTTTGGATGGTTTTAAGTAGAGAACTTGAACCTAATCATAAGCTACATGAGTTATACATTGGTATTTTTATTTATATTTTTTTTTGAATCCTTAAGGAAAACAATCTGGTGAGATTGAAAGTTAATTTCATGAGCTATATGTGAATTAAATTTCAGCTCAAAAAATAAAATTTGAGCCACTTGATAGTGGTGGTCGAAATTACTAGATTTTTTTAGGACAAAAAAGAGCACCTTGTCTTTTTCTTTTACTAAGATCAAGCGGCTAAAATTTATTCTAATAGTAATTCATTAGGTGAAATTTCAATCCTACTGGTTATATTTTTATTTTACAAAATGAAAGGAAAGATAACTGGGTGCAACCCAAGTGATGGATTGCACCTATGACCATCTTTTCCTCAATTAGAAAATGATTTTCTCCTAGCAAAGGTGAACATCATCTTCTCTTGGAGAAGATTTATTGTTTGTGGACCCCACTTTCTCCTAGAGACGACGACCAAATAGGAGAAGTTGGATGTCTCTAGGAGAAGTCTCCCCACTTCTCCCCATTGAAACACAACCTTTGAGAATATTTCAAAAGCCGAATCTTGCCTTGATCTAATCAACATACCTTTATGCACGGTCCATATGTTTAATGACAATGATGAATTTTGTAGGATGGATTTTTTATCCACTTGCAGGGATCAATAGTTTGGGTGATGAATTGTTGTACTTAGACAATTCACAAGGGGCAAGGTTGTGTTAAGGGTTTGATTGGTTAGAGGTAGGCTTTGTTGTTGAGAATGTTACGAAGTAACACACCTTTTAGGGTACCTTTAGAATTTTTGATATTATATATTGAGCCCAAAAATAAGTTCAGCTTGGGCTAGAGCCTGAAGTTGAGGTTTATCAAGCTCAAGCTCAATCACCAATGCACTTATTGAACTTGAGATGGTCAAAAGCCTGGCTTGTCTGAGCAAAAGTAACTTTGGCTGGATGGAGTGAAATAAGAAAGTTTCATTTCTTCAAATTATTTGTCGATTCCTGAGGGCATTTGAGTTGTTAACTCATTAACATTAATTTTTATGGTCTTCAGTTAGTGCATGATTACTTTCCTGATATTTCTATACCTAGTAATAAGTTCACAAATAAGCTTAGCTTGGTCTGGGGCCTGAAGTTAAGGTTTATCAGGCTCAACTACCAATGTACTTATTGAACTCGAGATGGTCAAAAGCCTAGCTTGTCTGATTAAAACTAGTTTTGGTTGGATAGAGTGAAATAAAAAAGTTTCATTTCTTCATTATTTGTTTAAATGGTTTCATAAAATTATTTGTCAAGGAGTCCTGAGGACATAGTGAGTTGTTAACCCAACAACAATAATTTATATGATCTTCAGTTTCTGCATGTTTTTGATATTTCTATACCCTTTTACAGATCACAGTACTTGCATAAATGGAGAATTCATGCATAAGGAAGCAATCTCTGGTACATGGTTCTGTGGAGGAAATTGTCAGGAGGTGAGTTTATGGAAAATTTAATGTTTTAATTATTAGACTTTGACTATCTTGCATGCTATGTTTAGTTTTAAAAGAAATGAATTGTCCAGTTTATCCAGAGAAGAAAATGATTGTTTCCTTTTCATTTGAAAATTGAGTATGAAGATAATTTGAGATATGACCATGTGGTACCACATTTAGATGAGGTTACTGAACTATTTATTTAAATTGAATGAGGAACTGTCTTGGAAAGTTATTGGCACTAATTGAAATAGAAGAAATGATCTTGATTCTGGCTTCAATGAAATTATATAGGACCGAAGACTTGACCATTTTCTTATCTCCCTTAGATTGGTATAGTGTTTTTTATGCTTCTTTCAGGTTTGCTTTTGGATGTATGTGCAGATTGTTTTCTCTAGTAATAAAATTGTTACCATTTCAAAAAGGGAATAAATGCAGTTTTGATGTGTAGTGATTAGAAAGATATCTTGTCTGTTATTACTTCCAAATCAAAAACCACTGTTAAAAATGTCCATATCCCCAAGTCTAAATGCGTCAGTTTCATATTCCCTGAACTGAAGCATTTTTTTATCTTTAATATAAGCCTAAGCTTGAATAAAATCTAAACTTCAATTCTGAAGCCTTGCCCACGTAAGAAAAAATTGAGCCTGACACATGTTGGCTTCTCTGTACAGGTGCAAAGGGACTGGTCATAGTTGGTTTTATATTCCTTGAACTCATGCCATTTTTTTTTCTTTTAAGGTTGGAAAACTCGGGACTTTGATTCAGCCTGCTTGATTTAAAATTTTGACCCGTCAGGTCAACCCAGTGACTTGGGTGGGTCATGTTGTTTATTTTGAATGATTTAAAAAAATATATAATACATAATAATATCAAGATCTTAACCATCTGTCATTATTATACATATACCATTAATCTATTCTTTTTAGTTTTTAATTAAGACTTGTTTACCATCTCACCCTTCTGCCCATGCATCGATGAAGCAATCCTGTATAGTCATTTGAATATTGTTTCAACAGAATAGGACCAATCAAACATCTTGTCATAAACAAATTTCTTCAGATGTTACACTACAAATCTCACACCCTTTTATATGCCAACCCATTTATTATGACCAACTCATCAATCTTGCTTCTTTTTGTTTTAACATTTTGACTTGCTGTTGCTTGTAGGTCTTTTCAGGTCTACGTTCTCATGTTGGAGAATTAAACCATATTGCTGATGGCTTTTCTTGGACACTTCTGAAATGTATTCATGGTGACCAAAAGGTTCATTCTGCACAAAGATTTGCGTTGATGGCAGAATGCAATACAAAATTGGCTGTGGCTCTTACTATTATGGAAGAGTGTTTTCTTCCCATGGTAGATCCACGAACGGGCATAAACATGATACCTCAAGTCGTGTACAATTGGGGGTGAGTATTTATTTACTTATTTATTTTTAATAGGTAATTGGAGTTGAGTGCCCTGATTTAGTTTTTTACTGTTTACTTTGCTTGAGGCATCACCAGACTGTGATTCTTGGGGTACATCTTTGTTTTTGTGTCTTCTCTGCTGGATGTACACATCATGTTTGTTCAACTGGCCGACCCCAGATAGGTGGGAGAAGGCTTTGATGGTGGTAGTGGTGGTGGTGGTGGTGATGGTGATGATCTTGCTCAAATGGCGGTCTTTATCTTTACGATAGGACTTTCTCCTTTACCATTTTGACTATTGATGCTGTGTTCTGATTGTGTTCTATGTGATCCTCAGATCAGATTTTCCACGTTTAAATTATCAAGGATTTTATACTGTGGTCTTGGAGAAGGGTGACAAACTCATTTCTGTAGCATGTATCAGGTACTATAATCTCAAAGAAACTTCTCATGAGTCTGACAATTTCTAGTCGAATATGGATGATTTGAATTAAAAAATGAAAAAAAATTGTCCATTAATTCACCCAATTCAACGGCTAGCACCTTAGGTACAGGAACCTTTGCCTGATATCATGCTCCTGTTCTCAACTTTCTTTGGAATGCCAGTGTCTTCCACTTCTGCTTGTTTGCATTTACTGACATATGAGAACTGCCTCTTTCCATCTTTTATGTTGTGATCCTTTCTTGCTTATACTTCTGCTGTCTGCAGCTGACATCAGTAAAATATCATTCAGCATATGCTAGGATCCATCAAAAGCAGAGCCCATTAGATAGATCAAGAGCATTTGAACATACACTATTAGATAGGTACCAATCCTTTGAACCTACAGTCGATTGAGATTCAATGCCTTGGAGGGAAACAATAGTATTTATTAAAAAGAACTGTCTTGAGTGAGTTGCTGAAGGTCCTCTGTACCATTTGCCCCCCTTTCCCTGCTCCAACTCCTGCTTCCTACTCATAAGGTTTGTTGGCACGTGATCTAGTTTGGGTAAGAGAGGGGAGGGGGGAATCATTTGAATCTGTAAAATTCAAACTGAACTTGGAAATATCTGTTGAAACTCAGTGAGGCAAAATTTCTTTCCTTAGGATTTCATTTTTCATGAAAATGAACTGACAATCAACTCATTCATCAATTTGGAATTCTTATCTCCAAATTGCAATAATTCTCCATGGATGGCCCTAATTCATTACATCAGATGTGTTTAAAATGCTCTTATTTGTGGAGTGAAATTACTAGTTTGAAGATGTCTACAGAAAACCCAACATTATACAGAGGTCTCCTATTTGACCTGTTGATAGTCCTCATCAAGCGTCTGGATGCAGCATAGCTGCACATATAGTTACATTAACATGTGAATGACAAAGGATGTCCTTGGGAAGAACTTGCAAGCATGCTGAGTGATTAGAACAGTAGATGTGTCATTTCTACATCTGCCCTTGACTAAGGAAAGTATGGCATCATCTATAAAGGTTGTGGGTCGAAATTATATATGCAATCAGCCCATAGAAAAAAATTGTAGAATCTAATTACAAGTGTCAACATCATATAGATGGGATAAATGACTTTAATAATGATGACAACAATGATGAAGACTTCCACCATACCATTTACTTTTGTTATTTCCTTTCTTGTTATGAACCAATACATTAATTCTCTTGCATTTGATGCTTCTTAAATTCCCTTGTGGTTCTACTATTTTGTTTTCTTATTTCCAGTATAACCATTGTATTATTTGTGTTGCAAGCAATTCCTTGTTCCCCCTCTTAAAAAGAGCTACAAGCATTTCCATGGAACTCATGCCTATTGGCTATAATCTCTAATTTTTATTGTTCACTTGTTTGCATGCTTTTATGTATAGGAATTAGGGGATTTAAGATGTATTGGTTTTACCTCTATGCAGGGTTCATGGAGTTAGAGTAGCAGAGATGCCTCTTATAGCAACTTGTAGTGAGCATCGTCGCCAGGGAATGTGCCGACGTCTTATGAATGCTATTGAAGAGGTATTATTTAGCAAAATTTACACACTTTTTAGGGATCATATGATGATGCATTTGATTCCTGTGGCAGTGCATGACTGGACATATGTAGTGTTGAGATGTATTAGGATTTATTGCTGTATTTCCATTTATGATTGATAGGATTAGATTATGATTGATTTTGTAATCTGTTAATTAGGATATTAGGATCCTTAAATATTGGGAAAGATTATCCCTTGTACTCTATATATATGGCTTTTATTTAGTGAATTAATACAACAGAGATTATTTTCCTCTTAACTTTCAACATGGTATCAGCCAAAAGATCCTAAATTTTTATGTGTTATTTTCGTTTGGTTCTAAGAGAAGAGCAGTCCCAGTAATTTCTTCTCTCCCTCTGCCGATCATCACTTTTTCGGTAGAGGGAGGAGCCCTACATCTGATGCCCGTAGTTTCGTCGTTTTTGCTGTTAAAAAAAAACAGCTACAGATCTGAGAAGGGCTGACATCAGCACCCGCCCTCTGTCGTGTATCGACATCAGAACCAGCCATCTGTTGTGTATCTTGAGCCCCTACGATTCTTGCAACTCGCCTTCTTGCTTCACAGTGTTGCTCCCTGCTCTCAGATCTCGGTTGGCATTTCACAAGGATTGAAATTTTTTGAGACTGTGTTTTGCTGCTGTGATCTGATCTGCTGCCATTGAATCTCTTCTCTCAGTTTTGCTGCAGATCTGATCCTATCTTCTACAGATCTGATTTCCGTCGCGCCTCTTCCCAGGCGTCGTCACCGGCTTTGGATTTCCTACATCACAACGTGCAGATCTGGGCTCTCTAATCCGCTGCAGCTGCTCTCGTCTCTCTCAGGGCTGTTTTTTGTTCTCGTGCTTTTAGTTGAATGGGAACGGAATTTGGTCTTGGCTCTATTGGCAGCATTATCAATGGCAGTTGCCCAATCTGAACTGTGAGACTTTTTTGCCTAATTTAGAGAAACAAAATATTACCAATCCTCTGCCAGGCTTTTGCCGCTGATCTGTAGGTTTGATTGTTCGTGCCTGCAACCATTGTTCCAGAGTTTGCCACTGGTCTTCTCCAGCTTGTGTACATCCGGATCTGCTGCTGTTTCTCCGGCTGATTTGCTGTTCTGCCAACCAGATCTGCTGCTGTTTCTGAGGCTTACATCTGCTTCTTGTTGCCTGCCTTCCCTTGTTGCCAATTCCTGCAACTTTTTATCTGCTGTCTGTTTTCAACCTCAATCGAAGCATAGTTCTGCTGATTCTAAGAGGGTTTATGAGGAGGACGCTGCACACAGAGGATATTCATCTCCGCTTTTCTTCTTCATTGGCGTTGTTACACAAAAGAGAAGAAGAAAGAGATCTGGTTGGGTGGCTTCATATATGTTTTCCAGCACTCAGATCTGTTATTACAGGTTTACTTGCCTGCCGTGCAGCCCTGCACCTTCTTGCTGCTTATTTCAGCCACAGCCTCGCCAGATCTGGTGTCCTTACTGCTAGGTTTGGTGGCATTTGTAGAAGATCTTCATCTCAGACCTGCTGCTACCCTTGGATTTACCCTTTTTTTTCCGCTGCTATTCCTAAATCTCAATAAATCAATACAATCCTCACTCCATTCCCTTTTTTTCCCCTGCATTTTGTGGGTGCTTCATAGGGCCATCTTTGTTCCCTTAGATCTGTAGTCTTTCTTCAGATTTGAACCAATAATCCCACAACTATACCGACATTTGTATGGTGCGATTTTGAGTTTGAATGACAGCGGAACCTTTGAGACCTATTATTTGGTCTTGTTGAATGGAGGTTCAAGTTTTTATCCATTTTACTGTTCTTACCATGGTAAATCTTACGATACACGATTCGTATCTTACGATTCATATGATATGATAAGAGGAACGATTCGTATCTATCAATAAATCTTACGATTCGTATAAATAATAGAATTATGGGGTTATTAGGAGTGCGAAAGCATGAAACATTTCGTTTTAATGGTTTTTAAGGCTTGAGTTACTGAGTATTTAAGACCTTTTGATTTTTTGAGGGTTTTTTTAGTTCATTATTGACTTTTACGGTATAGTTGGATTATATATTGGTCTTATACTTTTGGGAGTTGGAGTATTGAAATTTGAGCTCCAATGAACTAATTATATAGAATTCACTTAATATTGAAAGAAAGTTGGAAAATTGCTCATGTTATTAAATTTTAGATATATTTTACGTTATTTCATATATTAAATATTTTTTAGGGAAAACACTTATGAATCTTACGATTCTATGATTTACGATATACGATTTGCGATTAAATATGTATTAATGATTTACGATACGATTCGATTTTCACAACATTGGTTCCTGCCCATGTTATTGTTTCTCACCGGACTTCGGCATCTTCTTCGGATCAGTCTCTCTTTGCGGTGGACTTCTGTAGCGGATTCTCATTACTTGTCGTGTCTTTTGAAGCATTATCAACGTATCTTTCCTTTGCAGCCAGCACTTTCCGGCATTAGATCCGGCCACCAGAACATTTTCTATCGGCACTTTTTTGGAGAACTATACATCTGTACGGTGGTGTTGCAGCCTTGTTGAGTTTCCACCATTCCTTCTCCAGTACTTGTTCCGGTACATGCTGCTGCAGGACATCAGTTGGTTCCAGTTTGACTTTTCTACTTCGACCGGGCTCGACTTTTGGAGATTCTTGTTGATTTGCTTATTCACTCCATTAGATGACATCACCATTGGATTATCAAGTTGAATATGTTCAATCTCAAGTGGGACCCACTTGAGCTTGTGGGAGGGTGTTGAGATATATTAGAGATATATTAGGATTTATTGCTGTATTTCCATTTATGGTTGGTAGGATTAGATTATGATTGATTTTGTAATATGTTAAGTAGGATATTAGGATCCTTAAATATTGGGAAAGATTATCCCTTGTACTCTATATATATGGCTTTTATTTAGTAAATTAATATAGTAGAGATTATTTTCCTCTTTAACTTTCAACATGTAGATCTCATATATTGTATATAGAATCAATGAAGGTTAATTTTTTTTAGCTTTTTTGAAATTGAGGTTTCTTGTTTTTCTTCATGCATCTGTATGATACAATACCAATAGTAGAATGAAATATTGTGAAGATACTTCTGGGGTTCTACGAGTTTTAGCCTATGCTACTGTAATAGGTCTCTCATTTTATTAAGGTATATTATTTTTCTTACATCTCATTATTAAAAAATGTATGGAACTAATTTTGGTATGAATACTACTCAAAAGATTGTTAATAATTTCATTAAATTTATCTAACTATCAGCTTCCTTCCACAGCATGAGCCTTGTTTAATAAAAATAACATTATTAAATATTAACTATAAAATGCCGTGGATATGATGCCCATTTCCTTGTGCCTTAGCAATAATATTATCGCTACCACTTAAAAAAAAAAAAAAAAAAAAAAAGAGGGTGGGGGGTTTGCAAAATCATATAATTGTCCTATGAGCCATCAGAGAACTTGTTTCCCCATTCACCTCAGATTGATTCTGAAATTATTATTTTTCTGTCAGAATTTTTTTTGCCAAATATAGTTGAAATTTCTGGCAAAAAATGTGATCCTTTTGTGTTTTTTTTTTTTGCACCTTTAAATTTTGCAATGTGACCTTCAATTTTCTTTTGTTGCTTAGTTTTAGTTTTATTTATGTATGACATTGTTTTGTGGTGTAGATGTTAAAATCCTTTAAGGTGCAAATGTTGGTTATCTCTGCAATTCCAAATCTAGTGGATACATGGACGTCAGGGTTTGGATTTATACCCATGGATGATAAAGAGAGAGAGAACTTAAGTACTGTTAACTTGATGGTGTTTCCCGGAACAACATTGCTAAAGAAGAGCTTAGATGGAACTGAACCTACTGAAACTAAGCATGCTGGTGAGCTTTTTACTGTTTGCATGGACAGGATTTGTTAGATATATTTTTTTCTCCCCTCCCAGTCAAGACCTAATTATCAGACTTTCTTTTGTGCAATGCAGGAAATGATGATGAGCTGTCATCAGGAATAAATGAGGTCTTCCGGATAACAGATGCATTGACAGAAGAGATTGTTTGCAATGAAAGGGATTCTCTTGTGCCTGGGCAACAATATACTGGAAATGGTTGTATTGTTGGACATGACATGGATGCAGAGCCTGCATTCCCTAATTGCGGGAATTTGCAATCAGGAGAAAGACCAGATGGTGAGTTGAGGTATCCAATGGGGGCATTCCATGGAGAGCCTATTTCATTAGTGCACACAGGAAGTGAGCATGATGATGTTTCTAGCATTCATTGTGGCAGTGTGAAGGAAAGAATTGAAACCAACAACATAATTGATGCAAAACAGCCTGTCTCAAATGATCTAGTGGTCGCTAATGAAGTTTCTTTTGCCAATACTGCCCATGTCTCATGTGAGTCACCCACAGTGGTATTGTGTGATGGAAATGTTGAAGTATTGTCAATTATAGAGTCTCGTGCTGGTGGGGGATTTGATGCTGGAATTTTGAATGCTAATAATGTTTGTGAAACTGTCCCTGCTCATAAGGTTAAAGCAATGGATTTGATAACTCAACATCAGAAGGCTGCATATGAACTGAATCAACAGGAACCTATTTTCATGTTTGGACATTCTTCCAAACATGAAAATGCATTACATGCATCTGCAGGTACAAATTGTTCAATAGAGAGAGTGCATACCTTACGTTTAACCAATAAACTGTTTGTCAGTAGTGAAGCTGATGCATCTCGTGTCTGGGAAAAGAACGACTTTGATGTTTTGGTCAAGGATTGTTCTCTTGCCGAGGCAACTTCCCCCGATTTAATGGAAGTTGAATCTGCAGGTAAAACATATGCTTTTAAGACTGGTTGTACTGATGATGTTCATGTCAAGTCAAATCATATGAGATCAATTCCAGATATCTGCAAGCAGCAATCAGAGATTGGGAATGTGAGTTTCCTTCCTGACAATGAATCTGACCAAGGACCAAGCAGGCAATGCTCAGAAGGGGGAAAAGAAACGCCAAAAGCCTCAACTCCTAGTTTTAGTGAAGAATGCAGGATTCAGGAAAACAAGGGAAGAACCTCAGTGGATGCTGCGTCTGGAAAGGGAAATTATGACAAGGACCGCTGTTTATTTAGTTCTTCAAAAATGGGTCCAAGTGCTTTGGTTGAACCATAATCTCAGGCATCTTCACCAAAGGCTTCTGTACAGGCATCTCAACACAAGGGACGAACTTGTCTTCATCCTCAATGTAAGTGCATCCCCAGTTAATGGCAGTTTTGCACAGCAGGAGTTGCTCATTAGGAGAATCCTCAATTGGCTGTGGATGGCCAGTTGAGACAAGAAGTTGCAGTAGTTTCTTTTTTGGAAATTGTGCAGTGAACATTTTTCCAGTAGCCGGCTACTGAGTGTTTCAAGGCAAAGCCGATAAGGAAATCCAGTAGTTAATGATTAAAGGCGATATTCAAGTTATCCATTGACGTCCTTATACAACTTTTGTAGCACGGTTTTACTTTCTGAATAGCATTTGCTGGAAATGATCCTACTAACCTTAACCATTGGAGGCATCAGGGTGAAAATGTCAGCTTGACTGAGATGGTGGATTCATTTTCTTTAATTCATCATTCAGTTTGAGCCACTGCCAGTTTGACGCAGGTATCACCCTGTGTGTTTGTTCTTTCTTGGTTCTGCAGTTAATGGAAATTGTACAGTAGGCAAAGCTGAGAAAAATGTTGTAGCAGTTCTTGATCCCACGTGAGATTTGCTGACTCTGTAAGTCAGTTTATGGAATTTTCAGCGATGTTTGGGAAGTTGGCTTTTGCAGATCCATGGACAATGATGGTTGTATACTAGGAGAAAGCTATTGTGTGGTCCAATATCTTGGGAGCACTTGGTTTAAGGTTCCAAGTTGACTGATGATCAGAGTTGCTGGGATAAGGTCATGTAAATTTAGATGAAGCAGGCTATGTAATGCTGAATGAGGCAATCTCTAGTTTGGCATTTGAAAATAGATGATCTTGTATTATGTACAGCATTTTCTGATAATGGAAGGAAATCATTCTTGCTTGCAACCTAGATGAGATCATTTTATTTTATTATGTAAGGAAATTGTTCTTGATTTTACTCTTACAAAAATGTTCATGATTTTGATCGTGCTCTGCATAGTGTCATTATTTACTCTGTCTTTTCTTACCACATCACTTCAAAACTTTTATGGCCGTCTCCTCTTTCTAGCTATACCTTGTGACCCTTTGAGCATCCGTACTTGTTTGTTTCTGGCCTCCTGTATATGGCACCCAAACCCTTTTTTTATTAGTATCATTTTTAGGCATCCTCTAGTATACTTGTTTTTTTATTTTTTCCTTATTATTACACCATGTACATTTTTTTTATGACCAAAGTGTCCAAGCTTCTTAGCACCCTACTAATCTTCAGGACATGTGTAAGTCTACCCACATACATCGGATAACTCTGTGGCTTTGGGGTGGAGTGGGAATCTCTGATACTCCCACCCACCTCAAAGAAACTCCCACATCAGTAGTGAGGTGGGTGGGTTGGGTGTTAATATAAGGGAAGCGCCCCCCTCCCCCCCCCCCCCCTCCCATGTGTGAGGCCTTTTGGGCCTGGGCCCAAAGTAAAACAGTGAGAGCATGGTGGGTCCAAAGCGGACAATATCACACTGAGAAGTTGGGGTATGGTCGTTACAAGTGGTATCAGAGCACGGTTCAACACTCAAATTGTATGTGCCCTTTATCTTTGTGATGTGACAGAACTGGAGACGGCTTTGGTTTTAAGGGGGGTAGATTGTAATACCCTCATCCACCTCAAAGAAAGTCCCACATCGGTAGTGAGGTGGGTGGGTTGGGTGTTAATATAAGAGAAGCTCCCCTCTCCCATGTGTGAGGCCTTTTGGGCCTGGCCATGTGGGGCAGAGCCCAAAGTAAAATCGTGAGGGCATGGCGGGCCCAAAGCGGATAATATCACACTGAGAAGTTGGTGTAAAGTGGTTACAAGTGGTATCAGAACACGGTTCAACATTTAGATTGTGTGGGCCCTTTACCTCTGTGATGTGACAGAGTCGGGGATGGCTCTAGTTTTAAAGGTGGTAGATAGTAATACCTCCACCCACCTCAAAGAAAGTGCCACATCGGTAGTGAGGTGGGTGGGTTGAGTGTTAATATGAGGGAAGCCCCCTATGTGTGAAGCCTTTTGGGCCTAGCCATGTGGGCTAGGACCCAAAGTAAAACTGTGAGGGCATGGTGGGTCCAAAGCAGACAATATCACACTGGGAAGTTAGGGTAGGGTCGTTACAGAATCGAACTCAAGATTCTCGCTTCCTGAAGCGGGTTTCTGACTATCACTCCAACCCCTTTAGGTTAAAGTGTGCATCTTTTTGTTTTTGTTACTTCATCAAATGTTTAAAATCAAGCTTTTAGGTTAAATCGTTTATCACAGTTGGGTTAAATTGTTTTGCATTATAATGGCGTGATAGATTGTTATTGTTTAGAAATAAATTATAAAAATTGAATAATTGAAAATCACATTAAATTATGATATTATAATAGTAATGAAAAATGATATTTTAGAGAAAGAGGAATAGTAATAAAATTAAGAATTGTTGTAGGTCTTTGATAAAACTAAACCGTCCTCAGTACTGGACAGTCTTAGAGATGGTTAGGTTGTGATGGTTCAGTTTGATTTCTAACATAAATATAAATAAGAATTTTTGCAAACGGTCTTAGAGACTGGTTTATAGGTTGTAAAAAATAATCTGTTTGATTTTTAAGATATTGACTAAAAAGTATCTTCTCTCTGCTATAAAAAAAAAAAGTCCTATGAAGTGTTTGCAATAAGTTTTATAAAAACAATTGATCGTCCATCACTTGCCTTCTCTTTCTTCGTTTTAGTCCGTGGTTCTGCAGAATTTTTTTTTACCTTCAGTTCCACTCTTGTCTTTCATCAGCAGGCTGAAGACGGGAGAGGACTTTCAAGAAGAAAAGGAGGATTATGAGTCTCAATTAGGAAACTTTATCAAACCATTTGTAAGATGAGTGCATGGTGTGGTTCTTGGGCCCACAAACTCTAGAAATTGAAATAAAACATTTAGATCTATTTTTGTTTCAACATTTAATTCTATATAAGTATTTTAGCCACTTGATCAAAGGGTATAAAATGAACAATCCATATTAAATTTAGAAATTTTAGGAGAAATTATTTATTGTGAACTATATCACTAACTGTATAAGATGTATACTTACATTGATTTTCTCTTTCATACTCATCATCAATCTATAAATAAATTCAATTTGTAATTTTGTATCCAATTTGAATTTATTTCGAACCGTGGAATATAGAATTTTGTTACCTTAAAAGCTATATTTAAAAATATTCTTTAAAATTTAACTTTATCAGATTTCTATTACTGGAGAAGATCTATCAACCTCTCATCATTTAATATATGTCCCATAGAAGGTTAGTGCTATGGCTTATAATGATAAATTCTCACAATTTTAGTGCCATTCACTTAATTTCACTGTGGACTGACTGCATCTTATCATCTGAAATTCTGAATATTTGATTATATGTATTGAGTTGGATTATTAGATAAGTTATTTTATAAATCTTAATGAAATGGTCATACGAATTAAATCTGCATTGTTTAAGACTTTAAGGATGATTTGAATCCAAATAATATAATAATTTAATAATTTTGAATAATCAACAAATAGACTAAAAAAATATGTTATAAAAAATGAAAGTTTTCATAATATTACACCCAAATCTTAAGAGTTACATAATTCATTTGAGGTATACTCTCCTCCTTTGTCAAATCTTAATGTCTTAATGTCGATACTTCTTCGTCTTTTTATTAAAACTTCGCATTCTCTAAATTCGCCAAAAGCTTGTAATTTTTTTTTTAATATAAACCCAAGTTTTTATAGTTTAATCATATTTAGAAATCAAAATATATTTGTTAGGAGTTAGGACTAAGAGATTCTACCTCAACTAGACCACGAATGTCGGTGAAGACCTTAACCTGCTTGACAAAATTATGTCTTATCCCTAGAGTCTCCATTAAAGATACTCCTGTAACAATGTTTAAGAACTTCGACCAAGAAATTTCAATTGGCTAAAATGGAGATGTCGACATACATTAAAGAAGTTTAGGCATATAGAAAACATCTATAAGACAAACATCACTACCATCTTTTAAACAAATCTTTATTCTACCTCTGCCCATTGATTAGAACTTCAAATTTATTTCTAAAATTCCTTTCACCACATAATGATTCTTCATTTTTGTCACATATATTCTTGTTGCACCTTGTCTCGAGGTACCATGCATTTTTTGTTGGAAATAGAAATGCACAAACGATAAACAGAAAAACAAACCACAGATCAAATACACATAAAAGCACAAATTTTATGTGGTTCTCTTTCAGTACGTCTACAGGTTCAAACCAAATCTATTATGTTCAAAGGCATGAAAATGAAGAACAGACAACTGACCCTTGTTGCAATTTTTGCTCATTTAACCCCTCTCACGAAAAGAGACATTATATACTGCTTTGATTAGGGTTTGTAAAATTACACAGGAACTCGACCCACGATCGAATCGATACATATCTTATAATCAGACTCCACATAATATAACATTTGTATGCTTGGTACTAACTTTAGCCCAGTTGGAAGCAAACACCATTGATCATGTTTG
Organism: Chimonanthus salicifolius; assembly: GCA_013350335.1. Classification (NCBI taxonomy): domain Eukaryota; kingdom Viridiplantae; phylum Streptophyta; class Magnoliopsida; order Laurales; family Calycanthaceae; genus Chimonanthus; species Chimonanthus salicifolius. The sequence continues at coordinate 52,819,235 of CM023537.1, forward strand.
CATGCTTTGCTTGTTTGTTTTGCAACTTCATCTAGCATCCAGATTAGCAGTATCCATATCTTTTGCATGAAACATTGAATGTTGAATTTATCCATCACGCTATTTGGCATTGTCTCTAGGAGGATTTTAATTACCATCTTTTGTCTCTAGTGATAGTGATGGAATTAAAATTTCCACCTATGCCTCAACTATGACTATGACATTGGCCACTTTGATGACAGCCACAACCTCCTTTAGGTGTCATACTTTATCCTTGCATACTTTTAACAGATAATATTTTTTTAAGAATAAAGGTATTATTTTTATTACTCACCACTTGAGTTTGTGGGTTATAAAATTGGGATATGACTAGATCTAAACTTAAATTTAAAAAAAAAAATTATATTTGAAATACAATTCAAATCCAAAAATTCGAAGGACCCAAAATTTAAATAATCCAAACTCATTAACTTTGAGTCGAATGTTTTGCATTTTGGATTTTCAATTTCCTCCCTTACATTCTTAAGTGAGTAGCAATCGCATGAATTAGATGTATATCAATTCTCACAATAACTTTGAATATCTAATTACCCAATCTATTAATTTAAAGCAAACAAGTGATTAATAAAAGTAGAAAGTAATTTTAAATCAGAGACTGTAATATTTAATTTTAAGATGATAAAATAAAGCTAAGTCCTAAAACTGTGAGGAGTTTTCTTCCTTTTAATGGGTTCAAAGAAAGGAAGAAAGCTTGAACTGACTAGTTTTAATTTTCAATTTTTGAACAAACCTTACATTTGCAGAAAGATTTCTGGATTTTTGTTTTAACAATTAAAAGAAACTCACTTATTATACTATGATCAGTATCTTTTTTCAAATGTCATATCACAGAATAGTCTTCACCCAGCACTATCAAGCCAGGAGTGACAAGTGGTCATCCCAATTTAGACAAAAATCCTCTACTTTCAATGGTTGCGATTGATTCACTTGAATGCAACAATATATTCTTTGGTCCACTTTTGAATGGACGTAGCATTATCTGTGTGCAACAACTGAGAGTGGTGTGTTATATTTAAAAAATTAATCCCCTGTTGCTTCAAATTATTGACCAATCTTTCTATAAAATTATATTTATAATATTTTGCAAAATAATTGGAATTAAATTTATTTATAAAAATTAATTGGTGAACTGACACTTTTATCTTTAGTGCATATAAAATTATCCAAACAAATGAAAAAGAGAAAAAGAAGAGAGATTGAACAAAATGAATATTTTATTATTTTTTTATGCACTAAGGATAAGAGTGTTGGTGCACCAATCACTTCTCTTATTTCAGTGCTGACCCTGAGATTTCAGAGTCTCTAGGCGAACTGTTACGATGGGTCTTTTATACACTCACAAAAATTAAAATTATACGTTTTTTTTACAAAGTGTGAAACATCCAAATAAATAGTTCAGACTTATTATTTTGAGTCTATTTTAATGGGTTTAATTTCTAATTTTTTGAACTTATATAACAAAGGAGTTTATGAACTTGAGGAGTTTATGGACTTATTTTATTTAAGAATTTTTTTATAATTGAAGGTGTCTAGACTCCAGACGTCTCATTTATAGAATTATTCGACTAATCTTACAAGACAAATAGACACTTCCGAGCATACACATTAGATTTTACAATGGAAAATAATTTCATAAAAAGTAGAGAAATTTGAACGTGAATCAACCTCGAAACTTCATTCACGAAGAAAGCTTCTTATAAATTATTTAAGATATATTAAAGATTGAATCAAATATAATAATTGTACTCTACTAAATCTTTAGTGATCCTAAAAGTATATTTAAGATAATAATTTAAATTACTTTTCGATTAGATTCATTTTAGGGCATAGATCTTCCATCTAAATAAAATTGAAAATGCGGGACACCTAGACGAGCACCTGCCATCCTGAGTGGAAGTATGAAACGATTTTCAAACGGACAATTCCTTACTCTGTCAGCACTCAGCAGCTCCCAAAGAGTCATATATACACTATTGTGTTGAGTATTGAGGCGCGAGCGGCGAGCGAGAGATAGAGGAGGAGGCTCTGGACCGTTGCTTTTGCAGACAGGAAGAGGAGAGAAGCGAAGAAGAGAAAAAATGGCCGTTAGATGTCCCGGAATGACCTGGAAAGATACTCTGCTCATCTCTTCTCGAATCCCGAATTCTTCCAATAATCAGATTAGGGTTCTTCGCATCAAATGCTCTGTTTCCATATCCTCAGACGCCAGTGTTCATCCAGGTTCATTCAATATCCACTTATTCTCATCAGTTTGTTTCGTTTTGGAAGCTGGAACTGATTTGGGTTTCATTTTTCTTTATCTGTTGTTGTTGGTGATGCATCGATGAAGGTTTGGGAGAGAGACCATGGAAAGTTGCAGATGCTAGGCTTGTGCTGGAAGATGGCTCCATATGGAGAGCCAAGTCGTTCGGCGCTTCTGGAACCCAAGTTGGTGAAGTTGTTTTTAATACATCTCTGACTGGGTATGTATTTTTGCCCCTTCTTTCTCACATGCGTAAACGTAAAATCCCTTTATTGTTTGGCACTTTAAAGTTAAACCTTCCTTGTGATGTCGAGTGCTATTTTTTTTTTTTTCATTTTCCTTTGGGAAATTTTTCTTTTTGCATTGTCGAACTTGAGATGATCTCACCCCAAAATGCAACTTGGGCATGTCTAGTGATGGAATTTGAGGACCTCCATGAGCTTTTCAATAGACAAAATATGTCATTTTTGTCGATTGATCAAATCTAAAATCAGAAGGCACTATTATTAGTCCAAAACCAATTTGTATTTTTTGAGCTGAAGAGATGTAAATATTGTTTTCTGTCTTTTCATCCCTTGTTTACTACATGTATGTGAATGGAGGACTTGATGCATCAAATATTATCATTTATTCAATAAGCTTCGATGCTGATGATTTATTTAATAGGATGTGAATGTCAAGGAGCAGAAATCATTGTGCTTCTAAATTTTTAGATCTACATGCGATAGCAAAATATTAACAGTCCTTAAATGCTAAAATTACATAGTTGTTTCCAATTTTTTCTAATTTTATTTTATGGTATTTTCGTATATTTTCCCATGCACTCTGGTTTTTCTTGGAATGTGGCCAAGATGGACTCATACCAAATCATTTCTTCTAGTTACTCAGGCCAGTGAAAGGAATAGCAATTTCAGTCCTCAGACCCAATCCAAACCTGGCTTAATAATTCTCAGAAATAATCAGGTTGCATTCAGGTTAACCTGTTTTAATAATTGCTGGTTTGGCAAGGCCACTACATGCCATCTTTAGAAGTCAATCCTACCACAGATAACTCAAAGATGCAATTCTTAACATGACATGCTATCCTGGCCTAAATATGGCCTGATAATTTCTGGTTTGGGTCACCATTTTCAACGTGACTGATTATTTCAGGTCAATACCTACTATACTTGGCTAATATACATTGCCACCCATAGTCGGTGTTCTCTAAGTTTATCCACTGATTGCATAAACTTCTAGTTTCTTTTATTTGAAATTCAAGCTGCAATTTTTTACTGGTTTCTAGGTTTAGGAACAGCAAAAATCAAATACTGAAATCACTCCTACTGTGTATATGCACGCTCAAAGGGATATTTTTCTAATCCACGATAGAAGTTTTTGAAAATATATTACCTTTTAAAAAAAGAAAAGTCCCTGAAAGGATACTTAAGCATACATGTATTTTTCATTTAGTGGTTTGATATTGTTTTGATCTGCTCTCAGTTCAACCAAACTTGCTAGATTTCAATTCATGATCTTGAAATCCAAAATGTCTGACCTATTGCTTGTATTAAATATGTGTTTTTATATTTTTATGCAAAATACTCAAAAAATGCATTGATTGGAAGTGATTTTGTTTTGAGGAAGCTTATAGAGGAGTTGTGTGAGAGTAATTTAATAGATTGGTAGCCTTTGCCATTTTCATGGATCTCTGGCCATTATGTTAATATATAGAATGGGATGCACCAGTTAATTTCCTAAGAGTTAGATGGATTGGACTTTCGAAGTCATACAAGTTAAATCAAAGCATATGAAATGAAAAAAACAACTCTCCTTTTTGGGAATTGACCACTCTTCATCAAATCAAGTTGATGAACGTAGAGTAATGGAATTGACCACTCCCTTTGGATTGGCATCTTGGTGAATTATGACAACTAGGGAATCATGTACTACAAGATTTTTCGGCAAAGTGTTTGGCTGTGATCTCGAATTGGTTTACTGAAATCATCCATGCAACCCACCATCATTGTGCTTGAGTTTCAAACATTTCTGAACTGCTAAATAGTTTTCACCAACTTCACCTTAGCTGTAAAACTGAACCCTCTTTATCTGTTCTACTATCCCTATTTAATTCAATGTTATTGTTATTATTATTATTATTAAATAATTATGATTTATTGAGAAAGAGGAAGAATACAGCAGTAAACTGCATAAAGGAAGAAGCAAGAATGCAACAAAACACCCTAGCTCCCAAGAGCTCCACAAACCCTGTAGGGAAAAGCCACAAAAAAATTAAGCCCTCACTAATCTAGTCTCATTAAGAGAAGAACCCTCTTAGCTAGCAAATGAGCTCTCATGTTAGCTTCTCTTGGAATGCGGAAGACAACAAAGCTAAACCTAGGAATAACTGCTCTAACTTCATCCACCAGATCATGATGTTTCCATGGACAAGGGCTTCCTTTCATCCATTGGATCACTGCCATAGAGTCTCCCTCTATAATATCAATACCAACCTCAGCTGGCTTAATTCTTTCACCCCAAATAAATTCGGCAAAATAGCTGGAGAGTTAAATAAAGGACCAGCATAAGAGAGAAGCTTTGTGTGAGATGCATCCAGCACCCCTGATTACCCCTCTATGAAAGTTATTGTTACTATTTTTTTTTGAAAGTTGAATGTTACTGTTACTATTCATTTTTATATTTTCTTATTCAATCTCTAGTTGTGAACTGTCACAGGGAAACTGTTACAATAACCCCTTTTAGTAACGGACAATATTTACTTGTTAATTTCCAATGGTTTCTTTGCCTTTATTTGCAAGGGAAATTGTTATTGTCCTTTGCTTATGGATGGTGCTATGCTTTCAGTCATAGGGAAACCAGGGTTTGAATCCTTTCCTGCACAGACACTTACATATGCATGTCGAATGAGCTAAAACCTGTGCAGGATTAGTCTGGGTTCCGGAACATCCGATGTTGCTATTGAGGCAATTATAGTTAAAAAATAAAAAAATCATCAAACTTCTACAGGTTTAGAGAGAGAGAGAGAGAGAGGTTGTAGGCTTCTTTCAAAACACTAAGAACATTAAATTCACGGAGAGGCTCAGCTCAGAAGATGTGCACTGAGACCAGCACCACACAAATATGCCTCAAAATACGATGCATATGTGCTACATCATAAAAGGCTCATTATAGAAGATTTGCACCGAGACCATGACCCACCTCAATGAGCCTCATACATGCACTACGTCATCATACCAAGAACCTTGCAAATCCACATATGCTGCCAACACACCGACGATTCCTGACCAAGATGATAAATCTTGATGGTTATTAATTACAAGTCTCAACATGTATAAATTTTGCTGACATGCCTAATCCCATACACGTTGCATGATTTGGTATTCCAGACAGCTGAGCTGCTGGGACACTCTATGGCGTATTACCTAAAGATCCTCCCTTATTGTCATATCATAGCCATTCAACACGTGCCCCGAGAAAGAGGATTATAAAAAAGTATACTGCAATAGTGTGGAAGGCTAGTGAAACTGAAGAAGGCCAAGGTTCGAATTGGTAAGAAACAAGTCTATGGTCTTCCAATTAAAGTTTTAGGCTGAAGCTTGTGAAAACTAGCCAAGTGAAGTTTGAGTTTGGCTGTAAGGAATGTAGGAAACTTGCTCAAAAAAAAGAATCCAATTAATTTCAGCTCCTAAGGTAGAAAACCGAAAGAGAATCCAAATTAATTGGCTAACTTAATTATTTGGCAAAAGCAAATAGATCTAAGCAAAACACTTATATGGAAACTACACACTAAAACTTCTTACACCAATGGAAAATAAATTATGAATTCTCGGAAAATAAAATTGCATAATAATGAAATGCAAAATTAAACTCAACAAGAAATATAAAAAATAGATAACTTTACCTCAAAAGGAGAACTCGATTGAGAAAACACAAACAACCATGGCCTATGGTCGTCTATGGCCCTTTATTTATAGTGTAGAAGGATGCAACTTAGCAAAATTAAACTTTGCATGTTTCCTTTCATTCCAGGATACCTGAGTACACAATCAGACATAACTTCATCTATGTATCTTGGAATTGCACAAACTAGGGCTTGTTGGAATGGTTATAGAATAAACTTTCCAATGAATCTAATTTTATGCAAATCTTACATAGTTTGATACATCAAATCTATCGGTTAAGTTATATGTAATTCCACCGATCTTAGATTGACACATGGCCTTATGACATCAGGCCTCCAATGGGAAAATTAAACATCATTATTCAAGATAAGTATTAAAATAAAAGAAAACACAAAAAGGAAAGTCTTGTGGGCGTCCAAGGCCCTTCTATTTTTGTTTTGGCGCATGGGAGTTAACTAAATCCTCTATTTCCTTACTTGATTCTCTCCAATTTTGTAGGCTTTGACTTGGCTAACTTCTTGATGGGCAAGTAAGTTAGAAAATTCGGAACTCCATCTTCAAGATAAATATTACAATAATAGAAAAAACACAAAAAAAAATGTTGTGGGTGTCCAATGCCCTTCCTATTTAGTTACTAAATCCTCTATTTCCTTACTTGATTCTCTCCAATTTTGAATGCTTTACTTGGCCAAATTCTTGATGTGCAAGTAAGTTAGAAAATTCGCCACTCCATCTTCTCCTATAGATATTGTTGAGATATATTATGATTTATTAAAAATGTATTTCCAATTATGGTTGATATAGATTAGATTATGATTGATTGTGTAATCTCTTAATTAGAAAATTAGGATCCTCAAATATTGTGAGAGATTATCCTTTGTACTCTATATATTTGGCTTCTATTTAGTGAACCAAGAAAAATTATCCTTCTCTTACTCATCTCCTTTTTCGACTATTATTTTCAACATGGTATCAAAGACAGGCTATCGAGAGCTCATGCACTCAAATCGGAACATGGATCCTTCACTTGTGGGATACTCGGGCTACTGATCTGACCTAATGCTACTTATCTGACCTCATGCCACTCACAAATTCCCAAACCCTTCCCTCCCTTTTTTGTTTGCCAAACGATCCACCATTTGCTCGCTAGATCTAGTTCTCCAGCCATATCACCTCTCATTTCATATACAATTTTTTCCTTGCATTTTGTGGGTAGTTCATAGGGCAATCTCTGTTTGTTCCTTAGACCTAGAGTCTTTCTTCAGATTTGAACTTAAAATCCCACAACTCTACCGTCGTTTTTGGCCCTACATCAAATCTGTATGGCACGATTTTGAGTTTTGAATGCCAGTTTCTTACACCTATCTTTGGTATCGTTGAATGGAGGTTTTAGTTTTTCTCTGTTTACTATTCCCGCCCACGTTACTGTTCATCACCGGACTTCGGCATCTTCTTCGGATCAGTTTCTCTTTCCGGCGGACTTCTATAGCGGATTCTCATTTCTGCTCATGTCTTCTGCAACATTTTTCCTCAAATCATATTTTTTTGGCCTACCAGTGTTTCTACCCTTTGTAGCCAGTACTTTCAGGCCTCAAATCCGACCACCGGAACATTTTTGGCGGCGGGACCCCTCTATTTATTTCCCTCTCGTTTTTTGAAGACCTATACATCTGTACAGTGGATTTGCAGTCTTGCTGTTTCTAGAACGGGGTTTCTACCGTTTCCTTCTGCAGTGCTTGTTTCGGTCCCATAAACCCATTTTTGGGATTTTTTTTCCTCAGATCCATAGGGATACAACTCCACTGCCAATTGGCTCTACACCACCCTAGTCACCCCCGGCCCACCTACCTGTGCCTAAGGTTGACCTAGGGTTTCGGTGACTGGTGGGACCCATTATGTTGGTTTTTTCCCATGCTGCTGTGGGACGTCAGTTGGTTCCAGTTTTGGCTTTTTTGCTTCGATCGGACTTGGTTTTTGGAGATTCTAGTTGGATGCTTTCGCAAATGGCATCATTTGACCATTGGATTGTCACGTTGAATAATTTCAAACTCAAGTGTGACCCACTTGACTCTTTTTTTTTTTTTGGGGGGGGGGGGAGAGGTTGAGATATATAATGTTTTATTAAAGATGTATTTCCAATTATGGTTGATATAGATTAGACTATGATTGATTGTGGTTGATTAGATTATGATTGATTGTGTAATCTCTTAATTAGAAAATTAGGATCCTCAAATATTGTGAGATTATCCTTTGTACTCTATATATTTGGCTTCTATTTAGTGAAAAGACAAAAAATTATCCTTCTCTTTCTCTTCTCCTTTTCCGACTATTATTTTCAACAAATATAGACCATCTAAGCAAGTATTTGGAGGCCTAAATATCAAAAACAAAGACCTAGACCCATCATATATGGACTTGGGCTACTAAAAACACAAATTTGGGTCCAATAACCGTCTAAAATTAGCAACGCTTGGTCCATTAAAATCTTTGCAAAATTCAACCAAGGTGAGGTCCTGATTTTTGCAGAAACGCTCGCATAAAAAACTGGGATGCATTATTCTGTACTCTGAATTTGTGCCATCTCTCATCCATCGAAGGGCCAATTGCACAAGGTCTAGAGAGAATGGCCATGAGCCCCACATGAGGAAACTAGGTATGCTAATTTATGATAGGGTGTCTTAGCAATTGTGCACTTGCTGAAGTTATAGAACTTGTAACGTCTCTTGAATCTTAACCCTTTCAATTTTTATTTTTTGAGAAATATCTTATTTTAAAAAATTATGCTTCTATCTTTTGGTCCCAATTTGATCAGGTAGGTATCTGATAATTTGAAAATGTGATCACAGGTATCAGGAAATTCTAACTGACCCTAGTTATGCTGGCCAGTTTGTCTTGATGACAAATCCTCATATTGGCAATACTGGTGTTAACTTTGGTACGGAAGACTTTTTCACCATTATTTTGAAGAAACTTCCCTTACTTTTCATGTAAACTTAAAGTATTCTTATTCACAGATGATGAAGAATCACACCAATGTTTCCTTACTGGTTTAGTGATCAGAAATTTAAGTATATGGTATGCTGCCTTTTGATTAGTTCTCTCCAGTATGCTGCCTTTTGATTAGTTCTCTGATTTACTGGGAGGTGTACAAATGCTCAATCTTGATAAGTAAATGTATTTTCTGTCCTTCGATGTTACCAATTCTCCAGTACTTCGAACTGGCGATGTGCAGAACCACTTGAAGATTACTTGGCAAAAAGAAACATCATGGGTATATGTAAGTCCAATCTTGTTTCAGTTTGGCTGCCATTATATTTCAACATATTTGTTAAAATATTTTAGTAATGATCTTTTTATTTATTTCCCCCTTTCTGTTCATTTCTGACTGCCTTCTACTTTATTGCTGTGGAACAGATGATGTAGATACACGTGCTATAACACGCAGATTAAGACAAGATGGGAGCCTTATTGGTGTATTGAGTACTGAAGAATCCAAAACGGATGAAGAATTACTGGAAATGTCTCGTGCATGGGATATTGTAGGTAGGATTCTGATCATACATTAGTTGGTAAGCATCGAGTGCATGGTTTTTATGTGATTCAGAGTTCATGTGTTCAGCATCCCTCCAAAAAGAGCCAGTCCAAAGAGATTTGCAACAGTTAGTGGGAAGAAAATGAAAAGGGTGGAAAGGATACTACAACTCATACAAGATGGAAGATTTTCAGCATCCAAAATTTGTCACCATTAGATTTATCTGTTTGGTGAAAAGAGACTAAAGTGGAAATTACACCAGAAAGTGCCAGGTTCTGCACTAGGGGGGCCACCCCCCAGCTGCAAATCTGGCATTTACCCAACCCTTCTCTTTCTCTCTATCTCTATCTCTATCTATCTATCTATTATGCATGCTCTCCCTCTTGTTCCCACCCTAGAACTCAACGTGGTTTTTTATAATATTTGTTTTTAATGTTTTATACTTTTTCATTTTTAAGATCTGTATTGTAATATTTTTTTACTAATGGGTTAAGTATGAATACTTACTGATTTTTCAAAATTTTGTTTTGGATGAATGTGAATTGAATTGGATGCTTTCTAATTTCTTCAATTTTCATTTAGTTATTATGTGGAATTTGAATAATTATGAACTAAAATTGAATATTTCCTTTTTCTAAATTTTGTTTGTATTGGTGGAGGTTAAATTTGGACAGGACTAATATGTTTGCTCTCAAATACTTCAGTTTTGGTAAGTGAATGAGAGTTAGGATCAATGTAGTTAATTTTTTTAACTTATTTTTGTTTAAATATACTACTTATAAAATTTGAATATAATTTGTGTTATAAGTTTTTGAAATGGCAAAAAGATCTCAATTTACTATGTTTTCCATATTTTCAATTTCTATTCAAATGATTGTAGGTTAAATTTCAATTTTCACATACTATTTTTTCAATTTCGATTCAGATGACTGTGAGCTGAGTTTGGATGTTTGTTCTCCAAGTCCTCAATTTCTTATTTTGAGTTAGGGCTAAATATGAATGTCCTATTTTCTTTTCTACAATTTAATTTTTGTGAAAGAATTAAATAAAACATTAAATCTATCAATGACAAAATATTTTAATTTGACAAGATTTTCAACCAAACAGCAATATTTAAATCTGGCAGATTCTGCAATAATTAATAATTGCCAAATAGCATTATTTCATTTTGAGACTATTTTAATCTTGAAGATTTTATTGGACAAAATCTGAACTTGACACTCAGAATCTTACAGTTGCCAAAGATACCCTCAGCTTCATAAAAGTTCTCTCATATAAACTAGCAACGTCACAACACATCATAGATCAGAACTCTTTTTTTTACTCTACCAATTCCCCAATATCTGCATTATTTGTTGAGAATAAGAAGACAACGAAATTGTTTTAATTTCTGTTATAACTCAGTCTTCTTGGAATTTCATCTTGGAGAAAACATGCAATTGTTACTTTGTTAGCTAACTAGATGGTAGTGCACTTCTTCTGCATGTTACCCTGCATCTTATGTGATTCACATTTTAGACTGTTCATAACTTCATATGAAGGATCACACTGTTGCTTAGGGGTGCAACTTTGGCCTGGCCTAACCTGAGCCCACATGAAAACCCAAAAAAAAAAAAAATCAGGTTCGGGTTGACCCAGGCTTAGGTTGGGCTTGTTTTTGGGCTCAAATATCATGCCGAAATTAGAATTTGAGTCTAGTTCATGAAAGCTCGAGTTTGGTCTAAAAACTTGAATTTGAGGCACATTTTTGTAAAATCTAATTTTTTAATTGATATTGATATAAATATAAAATTTATCTAACATATAATTTATGATGTAGGACACAGAAGATCCCCATGGATCCACTTTTATTTTATTTTCTTTATTTATATTTATTTTATTTAGCAAGTTTGAGTAGTTTAGGACTTGTTATTTTCATTTTAGAAAGAGTCCTTGTTTTAGTAGGATGAGTAGGATAGGAAAGCCAGGTCGGTGGCCTTCCCAATCTATTTTCGTTTATTTGTTTTCTTATAAATACCAAGGATGTAGTGCTCAAGAGACACACACGATGTATTAATAAATTTATCAAGGCATAGCCTTTTGTTCTATCTTTTTTATCTTCCTTATTCTTGTCTAGTTGCAGGTTGATCCTTCATCAATTGGTATCAGAGCCAACGTTCTTTGTATCCCTGTTATACAGAGATGTTCCTATTCGGAAACAGGCCCCTGCATTATCAGGGATGATCGTGGTTTCCCCTCCCTTTATCCCAAAACAAAACACCAAGATCTACGAACCTCTTCGAGCCAGCTTGTTTCCGCCTCCTCTCTGTGTCGCCTCCTTTTGTTGCCTTCATTTTCAAGTCTAGGTACAAGCCCCCTTTCCACTTTCCCTTTCGCTTCCGCCTCGCTCTTCTATTCCACAAAATGAAATCCACTCGAGATCCTCTTCTGCCCTGCGATCCCTTTCTCTTCTCTGATTCTCTTGCTGTGAAACCTCCTTCTCTCCCTTCCTACTTTCGTTGCCATCACCCATCTTTTCTTCCGTTTCGTCTTCTCCCTAAGTCAGGTACTACTTGTCTTCTTCTTCCCTTACCTCCATCTTCTTCCTTAGCCTCTTCTTTCTCTTTTCCCCTTCGATTCCTTTCCTTTTTCCGCCGCAAGCCTCTTCCTTTGTTTCTGCCATCTACTTCTTTCGTTTCCCTATTTTTTTTTCCTTTTCTTTCTTTTCCATTCGTGAGTCCCCTAGATTAGCCCTAAGTTAGTTCCGCCGTAACCCCATTCGTTTATGTTCCACAGTTTCGATTGTACCCCCTTTTCCCTTTTCTTTTCCTGTTTCGCTTAAACCCATTTAATAACCCACGAGTTTTCCCTCTTTCCAATTTCAAAACCCTTTCCACCCGTGTTCCCCTTAGTGCACGCGGACAATCCCATTCCATCCTTTTAAGTCCTGCACTAAACCATGGCCCACCTTTTCCATTTGATCCCATTGACCCTTCATGCCCCACTCGTGGATCCCACCTAACCCATCCATTAAATCTTTTTCCCGCGCCGATCGTCATGTCTTGGATTTTGTGGCACCCTGATCTGATTACCAGCATCACACAGACCCGTTAGCATCCAACAAGTGATCAATTACTCCGCCAAGCTGAGTTCAAAGAATTTAAATCTGAGTTCAGTGGATTTCTCTCTGAATTTCAAGAATTTTTACAAGAATATAGAGAACTTTTGCTCTGCCGAAAATACACAAACACGACGAAGGTGAACAAACCCTCGAAATACGTGCCCACTTCCTCGTGATGTGTGCCAACTTCTCCTGAGTCATCATCGAAGTTCGTGTCTGCTGCCACGGAGTCAGACTTACGCATACTCCTCCAGAAGTCGTGACCCCACAACCATTGCTTGTGTTGGAGAAAGAGCCAGTTGTGTTGTCGGTGCTATAGTTGATGCAACCGACGCGTGTCGCTCCGCCACCATCACCTCCCCCACAACCACCGCAACTTGCCCAACCTTCTCCATTACCAAAGCCTGATCCCATTACGGATACCATGAATTCATCTATGGTTATTTGTCCATTATCTTGTCCGCCTCCTGTCCTCCATCCGACAGACCATCAGGACCGTGTGATCACTCCAGTGCCATATGAAGGCCCCTTCGTGATCCGCTTGGTTCATACCATGCTTGCGCTCGTTTGCAGTCCTTTACTTTTTTGCCCCACAGAAAGAACGTTCTCATCGTCTGTGCTTTGAAGATTATGCCGTTCAAAGCTTCATCATTCGCATCTTCGGACTTGGTCTTCATCTTTGTTTGGTGCCGTGTGATTTTGCTGATTTCAACTCGAGGCCGAGTTCTTTTCAAGACTGGGGGACTGATGTAGGACACGGAAGATCCCCACGGATCCACTTATTTTTTTCTTTATTTTTATTTATTTTATTTAGCAAGTTTGAGTAGATTAGGACTTGTTATTTTCGTTTTAGAAAGAGTCCTTGTTTTAGTAGGATAGGAAAGCCAGGTCGGTGGCCTTCCCAATCTATTTTCGTTTATTTGTTTTCTTATAAATGCCAAAGATGTAGTGCTCGAGAGACACACACGATGGTTAATAAATTTTATTAGGCATAGCCTTTTGTTCTCTCTCTTTTATCTTCCTTATTCCTGCTTAGTTGTAGGCTGATCCTATCAAGTATGCAGTGGGACTTCAATTTGGGTTTCTGGATGTGGTGTTGTAGGTGTTGATTTGATAAGTGGCGTTTCTTGTAAGGCTCCTTTTGAATGGGTGGATAAAACAGATTCAGCATGGGAGTTCGGCCCGAATGGTAGCATTGCAAAGAATTTCCATGTCAGTATATCTTGACGCTATTGCACTCAAACAAATTTATGAATCGCAAATTCTCACTATTTCATTTTCTTTGTTTTGTTTTTTCAAAAGGTCGTTGCATATGATTTTGGGATCAAGCATAATATTCTGAGGCGCTTGGCATCATATGGATGTAAAATCACGGTTGTTCCGTCAACCTGGAAAGCTTCTGAAACACTGAAGATGAAGCCAGATGGAGTTCTTTTTAGCAATGGTCCAGGGGATCCATCTGCCGTTCCTTATGCTGTGGAGACAGTAAAGGAACTAATTGGGAAGGTTCCTGTTTTTGGAATTTGCATGGGCCACCAACTGCTTGGTCAAGCATTAGGTGGTAAAACCTTTAAAATGAAGTTTGGTCATCATGGGGGAAACCATCCAGTTCGCAATCTACGCAAAGGCAGTGTTGAGATCAGTGCTCAGGTGTTCATTTCATCTCATTGTGTACACGTACAATTCTCTTTTTTTTTTTTTTTGACAAAACCTCCTTATATTTAAAAGATACTCTAGAGTTTGATATTTTTTAGAGCTAGAACAACCTGGGACTTTATGCTCTATATTACTCAAATTGTAGTTCATCATAATAACGTTATTCAAATCCCATGTCATTTTTGTCATTTGTACTTCTCAAAAAAATAATCATTTTATCAATTTGTCTTACTTGGCCCATGCATGTTGCCTCGTCTGGCAGAATCACAACTATGCAGTTGACCCAGCATCACTTCCAGCTGGCGTAGAAGTAACACACATCAATCTGAATGATGATAGCTGTGCTGGTCTTGCCTTCCCCTCTCAAAACGTCATGTCTTTACAGTATCACCCAGAGGCATCCCCTGGACCCCATGATTCAGATTCTGGTAATGTAATCTTCATTCAGTTCCCTCACATAATGTCTTAGGTGAAAGCAGTCAAAAGCTGGTAGATGTTTTCATGCTTTTGCATCCATGAATTTTTGCCCCAAATGCTACAAACATGTAGTTAGTTTGAACCCTTTTTATGAAAGAGAACTGAAATTCATTGAAAAGAAAACTGTAGAAAGCTCTACTGACTGCTACTGTAGTCCGCACAAGAATGAGTGCATCTATAATGTGGATAGATGATATTGCTTGTATGCGTTCGTGCTTGCGTACCTAAGGTGGTTACCGCATGTAAGTTTCATGCAGTGACAAAATCACCCTTTCTCCCTTCACACCCACCTACCCCTCATGAATTTGATCCTTATCTAATTTGACTTGTTCCAAGTTTGATGGACCATTGATCTAACCCCATGAAGTTTCCACCATCAGATAAAATTAAATTTAGGGACTTTAGAAAACATGGCTTTTATTTATCCGATCAAGGTGATTTCAACTAATGGCTTGTCCAACCAAGCCATCCATAGGGACCCATGTGAGCCCCACAAGAGCACTATAATTAAGACATTGTGGGGCATTTAGGTTATATAGATAAGAAAGCATGGCTTTACTCATCCGATCAAGGAGATTTTTGGTAGACACCTTATTCAAACAAAGGCACTTTCAACAAATTCATCCATAGGGTCTATGTGGGCCCCACATATGGGGCACTGCAAATAAGGAACCGTAGCAAATATCTCTCTCTCTCTCTCCCCTATATATATATATATATATATATATATATATATATATTATCCTATTGAAACTATAAGCTAATGGAGAATAAGGAGGACGATCGAACTTTTGCAACACTAAGTATATAATACTGTTAAGTACGCATAGGTCACACCTTGCCCTTTTTTCCTTTTTTTTTTTCATAATTTTTGTTGATCTCATATAAAACCAACCATATAGATTGAAAGTATGCTTGTAGAGCTACAAGGGCCAAATTTCAATTGTTAAATAAATTTAGTGACTTAATCTTAATGGTCGAAATCACCAAGCGTCCTAAAAAAATTCACGTGATCTTGATCATTAAGATCATGTGACTAAAAATTCAGTTTGGACCGAAATTTGGTCCAATTCTAGGTCATAAAGTGTCCTTTGAGAATCCATATGGTTAATCTCTTATAGACTTTAACAATTAAAAAAAGGGACCAGGTGGGATCTTTGCAACCAACCATGCCCGATGTAGACTTATCAAATGAATATTGATCATTATTTTATTAAATGATTGAACCACTTTTATATAGTGCGATGGAGTCATTGCAAAGGTATTTAATTGAGTTTGAGATTTAAAAAAATCATCTCGACCAACTATAGAAGCCAATTTTTTAAGCTATTTGTATTTCATGACTTCAAGTTATGTTTTATTTATTGAACTTTTGCATCCTATGTGGTGCCAACTTTGCCCCATATGATGTGTCCTTTGATCAAATGTTTTCATCCATGGACATGATACTCAAAAAGTCATATCAATTCAGTCATAGGACTCATCTTTTCAAGACTTGTTAAATGTTAATTATTTTAATTTTTTTAAATCCCAACAATTTTCATGTTACGTTAGAGCCACTTTCACTCCATTTGATTGCCGTTGAAAAATCTTAACATAAATAAAGAACTCTATAAAAATTAACCGGTCCAATTTTAGAAACCATTTTTTAAAGCTCTTGAAATCTTAATGATTTTTTAAAATATTTAATATTCTTAGTCACATTTTCTTTTTCTTTTATTGTAGTTGCAGGGTGGTCAATATTTTTTTGTGGATAAGACCCATTAGTCCAATGTTAATTGAAATATATGTATAAATTTAAATAAAACAATGTTTTTATATCATGCTTTTATAGTTCATTTTTTTGTGCTCATAAATTATAGATTGTACCATTTAATTTTAATCTATCATTCAATTCAATGAAATTGGTATAATAGCTCTTGATGCTATTTTCATAAAACCAACAACTCAAAAGGGAGAGAATGCAAAAAAGCTAAAAAGAGAAAGAAAGATACATAACCTCAATGCAAAGAAAAGTTAATAGACAAGTTATAGGCACACATCTTTGCTAAGAAATCAACACTATTGGCTGACCTCCTTACATGGACAAAGGAGGCCTCCATGTTCTTCGATAACCCCCTAATCTCTTTAAAAAGTTGGAGAAGATTCCATGAAGGCCTTTTCCTATTGCCCACACCTTCAATAACAAATTTCCCATGGAAGTGAGCCTTGAAGATCTTTAGGGACAGGATTCTTTGATTGCTAGAAGCTCTATCTCATTGGTTTCCTTCCTCCCTTACCAGACGTAGAAAGGAAGCAAAAACATCACCCTTTGAATCATGAAAAATGCCACCTATCCTACTGGACCTGGTTTTCCCCTCACTGCACTGTCTACAAACTTCAAGGCATCTCCCCTGGGCCTTCTCCATCTTTCCGCACTCTTTTCCTTTCTTCTAAAGTCCTCCAGCACTGGGCCTGTTCAGTATCCAAATGAGAGATACCAACAAACTCTGGTATACATTTCACCCACCAATAAGTCTTGATTTTACAATTTCAAAGGTCTCAATTGCTGGTGAATCCTTCCTGTCGAAAATCTTGTTGTTCCACTCCTTCCACAGTTGCTGGGCTGGCCTTCCACAAGGACTTTCCTTTACCTCTGAATGGGATCCTTTCATATTCAACTGCATGGTTACTCAAGTTGTAATGACAAACCCATGTCACACCACATAGGGATAGGAAAGAAACCCAAATGGATCTAGAGAAGGGGCAATGAAGGATGAGGTGCATCATTATATCCATCACAACCTTTTTATTCCGTGTGCAATTTCTATCCTCACTCCCTATGGATTTCTAAAGCCCAAGATCTGGATTGATTCCTTTGCCTGTAGATCCTATAGAATTATGAATGCTTTTGTAATTTCTAAAAATGCCAAAAAAAAAATCTCTAGTACATGCACCAAGTTAGCGCCATTTTTACAGTTCCTATCAAAACTTTTTTGCCCTTAACAATAAAAAGAAGCAGATTGTAGTCCATCCGTATGATCCTGAATGTACCTGATTTTAGCCAAGAAATCAAGAATGGGCTCAGGAAGAAAGACCAAATAGGTGCAGAAAACGGAAAGTGGACAATAAATGGTTGAATACTTTGGCCCGTCAAAGGAAATATATGTTTGGAATTGAGAAGTTATGCTTCCTCAGATTTGCTACCAAAGGTTTCTAAACAGGTGCATATGGAAAAAGAGAGTTGGACTTGTGGACAAATTATGGCCTAGACAGATTTGCCTGAGAAAGTGACACCCTCTCTACCCAGCCTATTTTTCCCCAATCAAGAGATGCGATAGCCTCATTTACCATCTTAAGTAACAATTCCAATTGGTTACTTACATAGTCCAATAAATTCCTTTGAAAAGCATGCCTTTAGGAAAAAAGAAAATCCTTTGAAAAGCCAATGTGATAAAATCTACCATCCAAGATCTTAACAAACCTCACCCCCCCCCCCCCCCCCCCCCCCCCCCCACCCCCAC
Source organism: Chimonanthus salicifolius (assembly GCA_013350335.1). NCBI lineage: Eukaryota > Viridiplantae > Streptophyta > Magnoliopsida > Laurales > Calycanthaceae > Chimonanthus > Chimonanthus salicifolius. Next base: position 52,837,686 of record CM023537.1, read on the forward strand.
CCCCAACCCCAACACACACACGATCTTCACACAATCTTTAGGTCATGTTAGGCTCTGTAGAGCCTGATCATTAGATATGTATTATCGATCCAGTCGCAGGTTGAGCTCTGCGCACACAATCTTTAGGGCATGTTAGGCTCTGTGGAGCCTGATCATTAGATATGTATTGTCGATTTGGTCGCGGGTTGAGCTCTCCGCTGAGATCAAGGGGAGCAACGTCCCCACACCAATTTTTTTTATTGGAGAGCAATTTTGTAATTTCACATTCTCCCAACAATGCGCAACTATGTTTCTTGGAAATTGATTTCCTCTATTCCTATTTCCATAGAAAATGAAATCGATAGATTTGTTTCCCACGGATATTACTTTCTTTAGTTTGGTGCAATAAAAGGTTTCCATAATAATTCATAAATGAAATTCTTTCTATTGTTTGGTGGGTGAAATACAGGTTTTAACTCGGTCATATTAATTTGAGATGATGATGATAAATATCACAATAATTATAATTAATCAAAATAATAACAACAAAAATTATATACATTATATAGTTAATTCAACCTATATTTTACTTAAAATAATAATATTATGTAATGATGAGTATAATTGATTTAGATCGTGGCTTAACCTACTGCAATTTAATCTAGATTTACACAGGCTAGGTTAGATTATGTTGGTTCATTGGTCGGGTAGTGGGTAATAGGTATGGGATAAGGTTGGGATTGGTCATGAATCAAGTAATAGATTATAGATACTACGTTTGATTAGGTTGGGCCATCAACTAGGTCTTCAGTTATGCTTTTTTTTGGATTGATTCATAGGTTGGGTAAGGTTGACCATGAGACAAGGATTGGATTGACTGAGTCATAGATTGGGTAATAGATCGAGTCGATTGGATCATGGAACAGATCATGGATCATGGATGGGGTCATTGATCGTATTTGGGTTGGGCCATGGTTAGTCTATGGTTGGGTCATATGCCTTGAAATCCACAAGTTGTGGGATTGCTTATCCTAGGAATTCATTTTCCAAGCTTCTTGTGGAAAATGACCAAGTCACGGAAATCTTTTCCATTGAAAAGGTTCACATGGAACAATGGAAAACAATTTCAATGTGGAAATCATTTTTCATTCCATGGAAAATGTTGCACAGAACATGCCTTCAGTGTAAAAAAAGGGTCTTCATAATATATAAACAAAGGGTCCTTTTGATTTGAGATGGAATATAACCGTTGGAATTGGAATTGCAAGGGTTAATATCTGAATGAGGCATCTTCCTGAAATCTGATTTATCACGTCTCCCCACTACATATGTCTTTCACGATCAATTCTCCTATTCCATTTCGAGGTTTCCCAATTTTGATGTCCTTGCACACCCAGATTACTCCTCTTTTGCTGTCCCTGGTCCCACTAATGATCAGTTTGACCATGTTCAGCTGACATATACAGCTGATGATCCTAATCGATAATTATAATTGAAGGGGTTGGCCTGACGGTCAAGAAGCTCGTCTCATGAAGCGGGGTCTTAAGTTCGATTCACGCTAAACCCCAACAGGCCACTCCCCATAGACTTAACCGGTGTGTGTGATGGGAGGTTTTCACATGCCCGTGGGATTAGTCTCACCTCCGTTGCAGGGTGGAGATACCTATGTTATCCAAAAAAGAAGGGGGCATGTTTCAGAAAAAAAGAAAAGACAAATGTATCTTTTGAATATGCAATGCTGGGCATGTTAGTGTGGAGAAACTGACATGCATCCTAGATGTGACATTGCTCCTTTGCTTCTTTCCAGTGTGTCCTTCAGCTCCAAACGGATCACGACTAAACTATCATTACACTGATTTCACAGGTGTTTAGGATGTGGTTTTTTTGCATCATGTGTGAGTGGCATGTATGTGTAGTTACACTTGTGTATTACTGGATGTAATCAGTCATGGTGATGATTTTGGCATGCCACTGTCAAATCACTGGAAGTCACTGAAATTTCGGTTTTGTGGGCTCTATCATTATGACTTCACTGAAAAAGGCAACTTGTCATGTGGGCCCTTTGCGTTGGTTTAATGTCTTGAGTACAATGAGAATCTCTCTCACACACATACAAACACAAACACACAGTGTGTATATGTTTTTATTTATTTGTGCTACAGCCAAACAATTTTTTTCAGCTCAGGTCAAACCCATCAGACTGCCGGAACTGAATAAAACATTTATCGAAGATGTTAAGAGTCGTAAAACCAGTTATTAGCACCAGTTATACCCTTATTTTCCCTTTTGGTGGTTTGCAACAATTTTGACGTATGGGAGTATCTCATGGGTTATTTAAGCCCTATAGCTCCTGATACTTGGAACACTGGCTCAGTGCATTTCTTCTACCCATTCTTATCCTGCCTCTGAAAAAGGCCGCCCTTGCATCTTTCAACCGGTAACCATCTTTTGGCTAAACCTAGCTGCCTCCATCCTTGGGACCAAGGACAGCCTGATCTTAGGCCCTGACCTTGTAGAAGAACCACCAGGTTTTTGGGGCATTGGATTCTCACCCATTCAAATCTACAAAGCACTATTGAAGTTGGATTTCCCACTCGCTCACATTATGCTAGGAAGGTTAATTTGATGATGGTTTCTGATTTTTTTTTTTTAAATTATTTGTTGGCAGTTTTTTGGGAATTCATACAGATGATGAAGAGAAACAAATCAAGTGCTTAACCCGTGATGCAAAGAGTCTCACTCCATTCTTGCTGCCAAGGAGATGAAATTACAGGCATACAGGAGAGTTTTTTTTTGGTATGAAAGTTGTTAATATAACAAGTTTGATAGTAGTGAAAGTGATTTTCGACCTCTGGACTTTTCCATTTAAGTTGGCAGTTTTGTTCATGGATATTTTGTTTTCGGTTTGTTTATGGGTGAAGTAAACTCCTTCATGAATCGCGGTCTCCTGTCATCCTGAAATTGTCTTTCTGCTATGATTTTTATGGCCTTACGAATGTTTTGGATGACTGCCATCTGGGTGACCTGGCATTGCTCTCTGTTTTATTGCTTTGTCAATGCTCTTTAATTACTCTGACTGATACATCATCAACTGTTATTATCCCTGCTATCTGAAATCTGCTTTTTGACTGCTGTTTTTCATAGTAAACTATTGTAGAAAGTAACGGGGAGAATATTAGAGAAGAATAATTTCTCTTCTATTGAATTGTGTCAAACCGAAAGGATTACATGTATAAATAATGAACAAGAAGCCAATCAAGGTGATTGATTTTGGAAAGAAATAAAAAAATGGTTTAATTACAATCAAACAATAAATTGAGTTGACTTTCTCAAAATTAGAAGATTCTAGTTAACTACGTTGCAGAAGTGGGTTTCACAACTTTCTTCGTCAAGTTGGTTTGAAAATGTTTAGTAAGTACAACTTGCCAACAACTGAAGTGAGTTGATTTTATGGAGCTGCTTTTGTCACCATATTTGCAAATTGATCTTTAGAGTGTAGAGAAGGAGCTGACTGTTAGAAATATGCTGTCGAAGAAATTGACAATCAACTATGAAGAATAATGAGAAAAAATAATTTCTCTTCTATTGAATTGTATCAAACTGAAAGAGATTACAGGTATAAATGATGAACAAAATGAAATAAAAGAATGGCTAAGGACAATAACAACAGAATTGGGTCCCACAATATTGATTTTTTTTTTTTTCTATTCATAACGTCAGTACGACTCTCTTTCAAATATGTTTGATCATTATATTTTTCCTCAATGTTATCAAAGACGGTTACTCTATAAGAGGTCAGATATCTCCATTCTCTAAATTGATAACAAACTCTCCTAAAAAATTTATCTGATCATTTTCATCTCTTGATTTAAGAGAATCTTATCCTCCACTTGATGTCTGTCTAATCTGAATGTTTCTTGTTAAGTGAATTATTTTTGCAGTTGTTCCATGTTAAAGATTTGATCAATTAAGACTGCATAATTTTGTTCTTTTTCCATTTTTATGAACGGAAATATTTGTCTCAAGTCTTCGCCCAATGCAATTGTTTCATCTTAAATAACTAATTATATTTTGTATAACTTAAGTCAAACCATGATCGCTTGTTACTGGCACATAGTTTCGTGAGCTTATAGTGGAATTTTGAATCGAGAATGAGTTGTTCTTCCTCCCACTAGCAACAACGAAGCTATGCCTAATGAAGCAAACAAAAGTACAAACTTTTTCCTTTTGTGCTTAAGTTTTGCAATCAATATCATCCATAAGCAGGTTTTTTCCTATTGCTCCACTACCATTGATAAAATATACATCTCCAAGCTCTTTTCTATATATTTGATGTTCTCTATTTTTTTTTGAGCAGTATTTGATGTTCTCTATTTAGCCCTTGATGTAGTATTTGAAATTCGTTTGTGACGTAAATGCATCGACAAGAACAATGATTATACTTTGCTTGAAATTTACAAAATTTATATGAACTAAAAGTAGAGTAATTTTACTCACGTAGCTTAGTTTAACTGGTTGTCTCTTACTTCAAGAAGTGGAAAGTTACGAATTCGAGCTTATAGCCTAAGCTTTGTGTGCCCTAAGAGTAGTAGGCTTACCTGTGGGGGTTTTACATTGGGTATCCCGCGATTTTTCACATGTAAATTAAAAAGCTCTATAGCCTAACTTTGGTATGCTTTGGGTATCCCGTGGTTTTCCACATGTAAATTAAAAAAAAATAGTTAAGTAATTTTTGAAGGTTGCTGAAATCAAGATTAACACTATTTTAAAACTTTATTCTCATTTAAGAAGAGAGCTAAAAGTTCCCCACATCTAGGGAATGCCAAATATGAGAAACACCCGTTCTCTTTGTATGCCAGTGTCAAATACGTTCAGAAACCTACTTCTATAGTCTCCATAACAGAATTGTTCTAACCATTTCGATGTTCGTTTAAAAAAAACTAAAATAAAAAAGTAAAAAATACAATATAATATAAAGACAATACATAAATTTTAAATATAAAGACAATACAAACTTAAAAATATAGTTAAATTAATTATTTACATAATTTTACATAAATCTACATAAATAAGAACATAAAATATCATTAAATAAATACTTATATTAGTGATTGATCATATAAAATAAATTTAAGATTAAATTTTACATTAATCCTTATGTCTAATGATTTTGAACATTAAGATCAAGTTGTTATAAATTGGAATAGAACCCAGTACCAAAAATGAACCCATTCCATTCCATTTTTCAGCTAGATCTAAAACGTTCCGGCTGGAACGGAATGAAATTGACAACTAAGCTTGTATCACTTTCCCCTACTCTCCATAATTGGAAGGGGTTTACCATTCTCTCTTTACCGTTCTCCTGAGTAAATGCCTGAAAGTGCAAAAGGAGCTCTTCACCAATGCAAAACCATTCAACAAAGATGAAGGGCTTAACACTTGACACATCTTTCAAAGTTCAACTTTTTACAGGACATAATGTACATCTACAAACGTAACAAAGCCTAAAACATAAAACACTTCCAACCACGTCAGTAGGGGCTTGTAAATGCTTCTCAGACTTGTACCCCAATCCTCTCAGCAATCTGTATCAACATGTAGAAAACATGAGACAAGAAAATAATAGCATAGAACACCAAGTAGCACCAACCTTGATTCTGTTGATTAAACTCCATTCTAGCATTTCAAAATGTAGAACCTAATGACAACTCGATTCAGTGGAAATGTCATAAAATGTATATTTTTTTAAGACCAAGGTGTCCAGGCCTCTTAAAGCACCTGACTAATCATTGAGGCATGTGCAAAACATGTCATAAATGTATTCTAGTGGCAAATATGTACATGCAGCCTGTCCGAATCATGGGTCCCCTCATTTATCAGTTGGTGCCAAATGTTGCATTCTTCGACAAATCTTGTCTAATTTACTGGTGGATTTTGGATCATTGATCTCTTTCTACTTAACCACATATTTGACAAATGCAAATGAGATGGTAAGGAACATCTATTCAGCATGATTTTTGAGACAGACAACAACCGTCCCATTTGGAGTTCCCAATTTGGGCACTCTGGATCAGCAAGCAGACATGACACTTCAATGCTGAATAAAATTTCCATGCAGTATTCTTGTGGAAGACTAGTATGGGAATTTTGAAAGATTATACCACACAATTTTATGACCCACATCTTGGTTGACACTGGGAATCTCTCTCTCAAAAATAGTGGGGCCCAAGAGTATGGGTAGGTTTCTTTCAATCTGCCATAATGTCCAAAACATTCAGGTTGCATCTCAAATCCTCAGGATGCATTTCCAGGTGAAAATGGGCAATGGGAGATGGGAGACAAATCAAGATTGAAGAGGCGACCTAAACATTCATTGAATGAAAGCACAATCTACAATCCTGAAGACTGGGCCATGAGAAACAAAAATAACAGGATGGATGGCCTTCAATTTCTATTCCTACAGGTCACAGAAGCCCATCTGAGTTGGCCTGGCAATCAACCCAACCTCGAATATTTTTTGCCTTCGCTATTTCTCACCTTCATAAATAACTGCATAGATTCATCTACAAGAATAAAATCACAGGCCAATGCATCTATTAGTGTCCACAACCATGAAGGAAACAAGCATATACTTTTTTGACAATCCAGGAAAAGGGAAATGCAAAGTCCGCCACGCAATTGAAGCAGAGGTAGATAGCAGGGATACAGCTGAATACTGATAACTTACCTCCTTGAAAGAATGGACATCACTTCCCCAAAGCCAAGCATCGCAACCTGCATCTCTAGCGCCCCATATATCATTCCTGCGATCATCCCCTACGTGTACGGCATCCTCAGGTTTTACTCCTAATAAGTCGCAAGCCTTAAGGAATATCATTGGGTTTGGCTTCTCTGCATCCATCTGGGACCAATGGAAAAAAAGGGAAAAAACAAATCACATATGGTAGTTTTGGGTACTACCCTCCCCCATAAGAAATGAATTAAATATGACCCAATGGGCTGATGAAAAGAAGAATAGAAAAAAGAAAAGATGTGAAGGGACATAAAATTATTTTATTATACATTGAATTAGATTGTATAAACATACGTTATTGATAGAGAAAATATACACGAGTTCTACATCATTTTAAAAAATAGAGGTCAAGATTTAAATGGCCTCAAACTACAAAAAAAAATGCTACAATAGTCATACACCATGGGCACATATCTGATATCAAAATGATAAGAATACACCAGGCCATTTTTGACACATGGGCACAAAAGGCCCATGTAAGACCCACTCACTGTTAAATCTAGTCCGGTAATTTTTTTTCTTAAATTTAGATCCAACTGTTTATAATTTTTACTGATAGATCTTCACCATTAGATTAATCATAATAGGTCAAAATATTTATCCAAAGATTAATTTGTAATCTTAAAAAATTAAGGACTAACATGATTTAATAAGTCCCATTTTTGGCTTTATAATAGACCTTATAATAATCTATCCAACCATATAATTTTTTTAATTATCAAATGAAGCCTACTATCTAAGACAGCCTGGGCGTCTGCCAGACCTGCCTGATAATAACAGAAATATCTTTTACCAACCTCTGCTGACACTGCAACTGCATCAAACCAATGATCACACTTCAGGGCCTGCAAAAGAGGCCGTAGCCGTGTATCAAAATTTGACACCACGGCTAGCTTTACACCAGCTTTTCTAAGTGCTTGGAAGACTCTCTCAGCTTCTGGGTCACACAGGTGCCAAGCCTGAGATAATAATTAAATAGAAACAGTTAAATAATGGTAAATCTTTGCTGTACACGTGAAGAAGATTTTGATATAGATTTAAGTAAACCTTGTCAGTTGTGTAATATTGATAAAGTTCTTCAAAATACTGAGAATCTGAACAGCCCGTGGAAGAGCTCACTATAAATTGCCAGAAGGGTCTTCCGTCATTCACATAACTGCAATTACATGGAATTTTGCCATTAGAGCAGTTTGGCACTTCAATCAGAGAAGAAATCATGCAAAGAACAAGACTGACAATTAGAAATTCTCGGGATTTGAAAATAATAGAGAAAATTGACTGTTTCTTCCTAAAGAAACTTAAACTACAATGAATCACACATTCCATGCATTAACAAAAATCAACAAGAGTACACTATACTTAGCCTAGTTAAATTTGAAGGATAGGGATCAAAACCACCAAAATAAAAGGAGACCCAAGCTTACTAGGAAACACAGAGATCTGAGCAAGGTTACAGCAACATCGACTAATTGGTGGCCAACCTTGGTAGTGTGGCAAAAGTCCTTTGTTTTGAGTGTCCAAGCAGTCATTCATGTACTTATTCTCTACTTAGCAAAATTCCTTCATTTCCAGTGGAAGTTCTGGATGGTGAAAATTGAATATAAGGACATGGTTTATTGTTTTCTTTTAAATGATACCAAAAGGATATATATATATGAGTACACATCATTGGAGTATATGAGAATTATACACCAAGAAAACAACAGGAAGTTTCATGATATCATTTCATTCATAACTTCATGCTTCAGTCTGTTTGCCTCCTTTATCCAAAAGCTCCTAAAAAAAATCTGTTGTCGGTCCATTACATGTTTAACCTAAAATTCTAGTACTATTCATTGATCTCATCATAGAACCAAGATAATCACATTTCATCAAATGCTATAAAACAGCAAAGACAAGCAAATTTGTCATGCAATGAGAACTAAATGATTCTCAGTATGAAAACATGAACTTTACATGGAATTGCATGAATTCCAAAAAACCCAGGCCACCAGAAGAAGGTTCTCTAGAGAGATTTACATGAAGGATCTCCATAGAGGTCAAAAGGAAGCTCAGTATGAAATCTTTAAGTTGATTGTAGAAAGGAAGATTCGAGCATGTGAGAAATTTGGGAGTTCTAGAGTTACAGGAACAAAAATAGCTAGAAGAAAGAAAATTTTGTCTAGGGTCCTCAACTAAACCACAGCACAAGAACGGGATCTCCATGAGAAGCCTTCCCTCCATTATGAAAAACAAACTAAAAGAGGCTATGTATCTGGTGCTCTGAGTCCTCTCATCCCAGCAAGACCAAGTCCTTGTACCGTCTCACATGATTCTAGGATTTTCAGCCAAATACTTTCAAACTCTGTAAAGCTATTCTGATGTAGAACAGGTGGCCGATAAATTCTTGAAGACGTACTCACGTCGGGTCAACAAGACGTTGAGCCCACATGTTTAATTCGTATTTTAATATTTTAAATTACTATTTCAATTTGTATGTTAATCTTATTTGGGTTACGTGTTGCTTTCCTATTTGGTTTAAGAGTTTGAGTAGTATTAGAAGTCTTTTGTAAAGTATGGAAAGTTTCAAACTCGGTTTTAGGTCTATGTAATAGTCGGTTTTACCTTATAAATAAGATACAAGAGGTGGAGAATGGGATACACCTTATTTTCGAAAGAAATCAGATTAATCTCGAGACTATCTTGTTACCTCTCCTCTGCCTTGTTGCAGGTTGTTCGTCGGCTGGTCTAACTCCAGCGAAGTTGCACACATATCTGGGCTTAATCCCAGACGTTAGTTGTTGCTTGGGCTTTATCCCAAGCTTATCTGAGTTACAAGTCTTCCGCCCCCTGCTGCCATTAAAATCATCTCTGCTGCTACAGTTCTGCTTCGGCACCTTTGATCTCTTCTTCTTCTCCTCCCCTTCGATCTCTCTTCTTCTTCTCCCTCTTCCGCCGCCAGTCTCTGCTTCTTCCGCTGCCTTTCCCCTTTTTGGTTTCCCCTTTCTGTTCTTCCCCTTCTTCCATTTGTATTTCAGCCCTAAAATTCAAGTCCCCCACGTGCCAGCCATTTGCCCTTTAAGTTGTTTTCACACGTGCGAACCATCTTACGTGTGTGAGTTCCGATAAGAGCCGGAATTGACTTAATTTGATTTTTATCCCCGCTTCCGCTACATTATATTCAATGAAAATTCATTCCAGGAATTGGAGCACCAGATACATACAGGCCTGCAATTCGTTATAGATGATATTCTTAAGATCAGAGGGATTATCATGGGATACACTATTCTTATGGAGAGGCACTAATCCACAGAGGTTGGTTATCCAAGCACAGGATCTACTACTGAAAGCATCTACAGTGGATTTTTCATGTAATGGGCAACAGGAATGATGCATAGGGAAGCTGGTAGACAATTGAGACATGATTCAGGAGATCAAATCAATAATCAATACGTTTGGGAAAAAGACAGGTTAGATAACATGGAAATACATAGTGAAGATCTCCAGATAGCTGATGCATGTCAAGCAGAAGACAGCCACTTGAAAACTGATTTATCCGATTCAAAAACAGACAGCAGCAACGATACATTTCACCAACGAAATCGACAGCGTAGATTATGAAGTTTGTATGCAAAGTAGGGTTACTTTGTTATTTTGTATATTTTAATGGTATAGTAAAGTTATTATTTAATACTGTATATATTGTAATTAATATTGGGCCATTACTTGTTGCTTTAGGGTTGTAATTTCCAATTTTAATAGCATTAAATGAGGTCAAACATAACATCTTTTGGATTAATTGAACTTCAGAGAGGATTTTAGTTCTCACATGGTAAAACACAAGAAAACAATTCATGGAGATGGAGCACTGCAAAAGAGATCGTAGCAGGAGTTCTTTTTTTTTTTTCTCCATCTCAGCTTGTACATTGCTAGACTCGGACTCACATCAGAGACAACTTTCATTGACTTCATAGGAACTTCTAGTTTGTTTGAGTCTTCTTTAAGATTAGGAAGGAATTTTTGTTGAAATCCCTGTCTCTTGTTTATGTTTAGGGAGAAACCCACATTTCATCAAATTTGTGCTTCTTCAAAATTCATGGTCATCCCAAGTAACAACTATGTTCTTGAGTTCCACACTTCAAAGCCATCCATATGGTGCAAACAATAATGGATTCTGAAAGCTCCATCACTGAAATTTTTTTTCCAGCCATCATTATCATTTTGCCATTTATCCCATCAATCAAGAGTAGGATTTATTATTCTTTCTATAGACCGACTATCTGATGCCCGTGAGGCTTGAACACACAGCTTCTAGACTATAATCCCCATGGTTAAATCATGACAGTGACCTAAATGAATACACTAATGACACATGGAACAAGCTTAAGGTCAAGAAACGAAGTGGAGTTGCAGAGTTCCTCTTTAGTTAAGATATTTAGATCAGCCTCAACAAGGTTGTCTTGTTCAAAACCCCAATTATGACCAGTTTGTCTATGAAGAGCTGATCTAATTGTATTAGTGTCTAACGGATTTCTTCTGTGTAATACTAAAATACAAGATAATGCAGCACATCTGAGTTCTCCTGATGGCTACATCTTAAAAGTACATGAAAATGTTCCATTGGAAGTAGAGGACTTGTGTCACCAATACCTTTTGCCCCATGGTTCTGTCATCAGAAGTCACAGTTTGTGAAAGGTATACGTCCTGTTTGGCATATAGAATGATAAAAAATCACTAAGAATAAGATCGGTTCTAAGAACTATGGGCAAACTTCTTCCAAAATCACTAAAAAATTAAGTTAAAATAAAATAAAGGAATAAGAAGGCATGAGCATATTGCATGGAATATATACCTTTGTTTGGTTATATGGAAACAACAAACACTTCTTTTTCTAAAATGGTCAGTTTTTTAGACAAGTCATTTACCGAGAAAATACTTCATTTTTATGCATTCAAGTTGAACAAAAGATTTTGATAGCATCAATGATGCCGACAGAGTTTTGTGCTTCCTCGTGCATTTTATGATGTTAACCATTAATCTAATAGGTTTCGTGATAGATGGCCATGTGGAACAAAAGACCCATTAATTGCACATGCTCACAATTCAAACATGCATGTAAGTATTGAAACATAGACAATGAGTTTTTCAGTTGATGGCATGGTATAAACCTCTCAACTATGGGAATCTTTTTGCAAATTGCCCATCCAACCTACCAGATAAGTGATCTTTGATCCCCAAATTGCAGTTGGAGACGCACAATAAATGACAAATGACAGAAGATGAAAGAAATCCTTACGGAGCATGCAAATAGGTATCAGGAAATGCACAACCTGATCATATCCAGTGTCTGCTCAAGGAAAATATTCCAGAGGAGGCCATAGTACACCAATCCACATCATTCATCCTAAAGGACCCATATTAGATTTGTAACTAAATTAAAAGAACTTCTCCATTAAAAAATCTTCACTGTCCAACTGTGCAATGTCTTCAAAGCAATGTTGACAATTGGATTCTTTTAATTCTAGCCACCCATTTTCAAATCCATTCGTTGGATGATTACACTCCTTCAGCAATCAGCAGAAAGGAACCTGTTTTCAGTGTCTATCCACAATGGATCCATCCACATGAACAATCTAGATCACGTAATGATGGGACTCAGCCAAACAGAAGACATGTAGAAAAAATTCTACATTCAGTAGAGACATGCATCACAAAGTTTCCGTGAAGCAAAAGGGTCATTTTCTTTTTCTTTCAATAAAAAAATAAAGACCCAAACCAAATGGTTTTTCAATTTTTCTCATAGACAAAGGAAATTTTCATTAAAGAAGAAACTTATGACTTTATGAGAAACCAGGTTGCGAACATCTAAAACAGAAAATCAGTGATAATATAAGAGAGGGAAGATAAACGAACCGGAGTCGAGATCTTCCCCAAGGCTGCTCGTACGCCCACCGATACCGATTCAGTATCTCATCTTCCGAATATGCCACCCCATATTTCTCTCCAATCTTCCTATATATCTGATAAAAAACAAGCAAAATGCAGTGTCAAGAGCCGCGGAAGGCGTTCTGTAAAGCTACAAAGCCCCCAATCTTGAGGTTGCGGGTCCGAATCGCACCACTCACTTTCCAAAGGAAAAAGAAAGAGAAGAAAATAAAATTTGTGTAAGAGATGGTTAGTTTGTAACTTGAGCCATGGGTTGAGAAGGAACGAGAAGGGTCCCAACGGCGTCGACGAGCAGCGCCTTGTGCGTGATGTCTCCGTAGAGAGACTTCCTGTAGTCATAGTAGTCCTTGGCTCCCAACAAATCGAGCCCCAGATGTCTGGAATCTACCACCACCTCTTCGTCCTTGGCCGCCGAAGAGAATGAGGAAAATCCCCCTCTTCTCATTTTTCTTCTGAAAAACCTACCAATCATCGTTAGCGTCGTCATTACCACTGACGATTCTACACTTCCTCCACATCAGCAGCTCGGGGATGGAGTAGACTAACAAAACAAGGATAAGCGATTCCGAATTCTGGTATTTTTGTGTCCGCAAGCGAGCGAAAAAAGGTGGAGTGACGGCGGAGAATGAAAATAGAATCGACATGGGAGGACCGCAGGGTACGTTGCTTTCCGCCATGGCCAATCAAGTGCCGCCTCACGAGAACATCATCTATCCGTTTATAAAATTCTTTATTATTTCTAATGCTTTTTATAAATTTTCGTTAATTTTAAATAATAAAAAGACAAGGGTTGGATAAATTCTTTCAACTTACAAAATTATAAATTAAAATTTTTTTCTTCAGCCTATTTTCACATGTTTACTCTATTCTTTTAATATTAAATAAAAATTTTCAAATTCACCAAATCATAATTCAAAATTTCATTTTTTTTTTTAACTTTTTAACAATATTCTAACTTATACATCATTATATTGGAGACTGAAGAGCGTATGGATAATAGGGTCAAATCATCAACCGCAACATATTAGACAATATCAACTGATACATTATAGTATTATCTTTTTATATCATTTTTGGATATTTTATTGAGAATTACAGTTAAACTCGAAAATGTAGTTTATTATTTTTTAAAAATTATTAAATTGTCAAAATAATTGGATGGTCAAACTTCGGCAAATGAATAATTTAGATTTTTTTTTCAAATTAATTAGACTTTTATAAATGTTAGGGTCTCCAGATAAATTTGACAGTACAAATTTCCTTATTTAATCAGATATCCATGTCTGTTAAATAAGTAGGTAATTTTTTTTTAATATTGAAATAAATAAAACAAGACTCTGAACCCAAACCCGTGATCCACTCGAAAAACCCTCCCCTTCTCTCATTTAAACAACCCAGCTATCCGAACTGCCTTAAAACCCGACCCGCTTACCCGTATCAAACCCTTGACCAAAAATCCTTCGTGTCTCCTGTCCTCGATCAACCAGCTGCGTGAGAACGCCCAATCGACCCATTCCTCCCAAGCGTCGTCCAACCCACTAAGCAAACGCCGACGCTACTTCTCGCCATTCCTCCCCTCGCCTGAACACGGTATCTGACTCTCCCTCCCTCTCGTTTTCTCTCTCATTCATGCTCTCTCTCATCCTCGATTTGCAAAACCCGAGATCTTTCTCTCTCCTCTTCCTTATCTCTCAATCTCTCAATCTCTCTCCCTCTCGCCACTTTCTGTCTTCCTCGGCCGTGTCAGCCACCGCCACCACCGCAATGCAGGCCGAGATCCAGGTCTTTCCTTTTCCATCTCTTTCGGGTTCTCTGATTATTCAAGTAGCAGCAGTGCCACTTTACAATTACAGTCGATCTCACACAATCACAGACTAGCAGTAATCCCTGTCGATTTTTCTACTGAGAAACAGTAAGCTTCTTGTCGGTTCTTCTTCAATTTGATGTTCAATTTTTATTCCAGAAAACATTTAATTACAGTAGAAAACGACTGTGCAAATAATTAATCAGTTTGCCCAAAGCAGCCCTTTCTCAAATTTGGGGGTTTTCTAAAATTGGACTCAAAATCGTGTTTTCCCCAATCATATAAGGAAGTCCGTGAAGGCCATCAAAACAGCAAGGAATATTAATCTTCTACAGATTTTGATTTAGGCAGCACGTGATGGTCTTCAAATGCAGCCTAAAAGGGGCCATTTGTCCATCAACCCTGCTGTCCTTAGGCTTGACAGTGACACTGCAGCCTGGATAAAGGGTTTTGACAACCCACTATGGAAAAGGGATGGATCTGAGAATGAACAGAAACTGATTTGTCTCTTTTGATCCCTCAAGTGCCTCATTTTGATAAAATAATCCCTCTTTTTATTTGTCTTCAATTTCGCAGCCCCTTCGGTTGCTGTCCAAATAATTCGGAACCCTTAATCTCAAGCAAACTCAAGGATTTGAGGTAGGGAACACCAAAACTTTACTTAAATTATTATTGGAATGCAATATGTGTTCTCTTTCAATGCTTGATTTGTCTAAGATGTTGTTATTATGTGAATGCCAGACATAGATTGAACCTTAAATCGATATTGGCACATGATACTACAATAAATGTTGAAAGATTATAAGGGAGAAGGTGCCAAATTGACTTAGGGTTATCAAATTTGAATGTATCCCATCTCGATATTTTGGTTAAATGTAACCATGAATATATGATTTTAAGGATATGTATGATATATGTTGAGATATACATCTTGATATTTGGACGGTGTTACTTGTTATGTTGTGATGATATTTTATGTTTAAATGAGTAATATTGCATGATGTGATATGCCGTGTATGAAATCATGTGATGTGGCTATGTGTACGTATAGCACATACCGATGAAGTTTCTTGAAGGAGAGCATGAAAAAGACAAGTAGGTGTTGCTGATTTTGATATAATTTTGGGTATATGATGTAATACATCACATGATGTGTTGCATTGTATGAGTTTATGTGTTGATACATAATTATGAGTGGCTTATAATTAAACGATGAAACATAAGTAATGCTATTTCATACTTTGGAAGTAATGAGTTAGATATATGATGAGACTTGAAATGGATGCCAATTTATGTGTGATGTGAATATTTGCTAATGCATGACGTGGGTGCTCGATATTAGACTTTTCTTCTTTATGTGTGATAAGTGAGCCCTGATTGAACCACGTGTTGAGCCGCATAGCATAGGCCACATATGAGTACGTGTTGAGCTGCTTGCGAGGCCACATGTATTTGAGTGACGTGTTGAGCCGCATTATGAGGGCCACGTGTGGATACGTGTTGAGCTGCATCCAATGGCCACATGTGTTTGAGTTATGTGTTGAGCCGCTTTGCGTAGGCCACGTGTGAGTGACACATGTTGAGCCACAGAGGGAGGGCCACGCATGTGTTGAGAATGAACCCTGTGTTGAAATTTGATTGAGTTGATGGTTGAATGAAAGACCTATGTGTTGCTTAATGTATGTGTGCAATCCCATATGCTTAGTAAAAGATGATGGGTTGTGTTATTGATTTGCATGTTTCATGTTTATGCATTTAGATTTCTTTGTTGGTGGACCAGGTAATGGGGATTCCTTATTATAAGAATTGCTATTTGATTGCTCATGATGATCATTTGATATGGACAGAGTTATTTTCGGACTAACTTTTTATCTTATGAATCCTAGTATTGTTTAGTTTGTTCCCTAATGGGCTTGGTGAGGCTCACTCTCTTATGACTTTCAAGAAATAATTACGAGGAGACTCAGTACGAATCTCCAGAGCTTTCTTAAAAGGCCAGGCTTGGGCTGACTTTAGCTTGCTCATGTGATTTTTTTCGTTTAAATGAGTCATTTGGGATGTTATGTTAAGTTTATGGATTTTGTTAAACCTTTTGAGATGTCTGTTGAGATTGATACTTGTAGCTTGTTTTATGTGCTAACTGAGATTATTGATTTGTGAATGGATGAATAATTTGAAGTACACATCTTATCGTAATAAAAGGAGAATTTCCCAAAGTTCAAAATATAGATGGAACTCTGCCAAAATTTCAGTAGATTGGTTCAGTCGAGAATTTAGTACAAATGATGAATCCTTGTGTTTGGAAAGAGTGAGTCTCTTTAATGTGATTTATCGGTTAGAAGAAAAAAATATCTCACGTGCCTGAGGGTTGGTGCGTGATAAATGATTACATAGATATGGTGTATAAACAATATTGATGAGAGTATAAACAATTCATCTTTAAAAGTTTAAGATCAAGGATAAAGACTCAGACATGGGTGACATTTTATAGATACCCCTCTCATATAGTCCTCTTTACATGGAACTCATCTATGTGGAGTCCAAGACCAATTCAAACAACAATCTTGATATAGGTCTCGGTTAAGAAAGTTTTAGTAGAGATTTTTCATGGTCAAGTTAGTGAGACTTGCAACCCCAAGGGGTATCCCAGTTGGTTTGGGAGCAAGATCTCTAGAGGGAGGTCTTGAGTTCAAACCATAGGAGCCCCAATGAAGGGCCACTTCCCATGGGAATATGTATAGAGTAAAGTCTCATCGAATTACCAGGTGTGTGCGGATAGGGGGGTTTTCATACACTTCAGGGGACTAGTTGAGTGTGATGCCTGGACACCTCCGGACCTCAAAAAAAGAGTTAGTGAGACTTACTTCGAAAACATTGAGACCGAAGGAGGTGGAGGGTGGAGTTGGGTTTTGAACATTATTAATTTATAAAATCTAGAGAGATTTCTCCAGTCTCCCAGTCTAAAGAGGCTGCTCTTTAAATATTAAAATGATCATATATTGGATGTATAAATTTTGAGTCTCTTATGATAATTTTAGAAAAACTCTATCGAGACATGCCGTATCTCGGTTGATGGCGAGACATCCTCTAAAAATGGATTTTAGAGCCCACTTTGTTGGATCTGATGTAAAGAGGATTGTATGAATGTTTATTGTATGAAGTTTCACCTCCATTTGATGATCATAACCCTTGATTTTAAACTTTTAAAAGTTAATGGCCCATACTCATCAAAATTTAAGTGCTGAGATTATATATGTTTTGGATCATCAATTGATTGTGAAACTTTATATACTCCATATCTATGTATTTTTCGCTAGTATGTCTTGCTACCCTAACTTATAATCTTAATATTATACTATAAATTTTAGTACTAACAGCTTTTCATAGTTGATCTTACAATATTGACATAATCGTGAAAATGGCATGAAAAAGATTGCTGCAGGATATGCATTCCCGTGATTGTTCCCAGGCACTTAAAATGCCCAGCGTGTCCCAAAGATGATCTATGTGCGTAGAACTGGTGATGCTACTAGCAAGCCATGGTAACAAATTTGATCAGAAAATATGGTGCAGTGGTGGCAAGATATCTTTTTAGTGTTTGTGGGAAACATCCCGGAATTGGGGTTAGGAGATCTTGTTTGAGCCTTTGGAGTTGTAGGTATCGTTTTTGACAGTTTTGTGCCTATTGATAGGAGAATTGGGAAAAGAAGGAACTTTGCTTTTGTGAGATTCAAAACGGAGAGGGAAATGACAAATGCCATTAAACTGATGGATTTCATGGTGATCGAAGGAAAGAAGCTTCAGGTTAACAAGTCTCATTTTGGTCCGGAGAATAGGAGGCTTGTTCCTAGAAGTGTAGGTAATGCTGTGCAACCAAGAAGAGCCACGTTATAGAAGCTTGTTTCTGGCTAGGGAGGTAAGCCACAACCTGTTACCATACATTTCTCATCCGGATCGGCATCTTCTGCAAGTCAATGAGGCTTTCGTGGGGCCACCTAAGGTATGCCAAAGGAATTAAGGTTTGTTATTCTTTTCGATTATTGGGCAAAACTAGGTCTCAAATAGGATGAAACAGTAGGTTAGGGTTAGATCCACGAGTCTAAGATAGGGATCTAGAGGTTGAGATATGAAATAGGGCAAAATGGGTCCAAAACGGGCTTGTCTGTGCAGTTGTATGGACATGTATGGACGTCGTACTGACTGGTGGCTTCCAGTGTGCCTTCGGTGGCCGATGGTGCGGTTGGGTCCTGGTTTGGTTAGGGTTAGGGTTTGGATGAAAAAAAGGGGCAAAAATAAGGTGTAGAAAGTGGAAAAAAGAGAAGAAACGAAAATGAAAGAAAAAGAGAGAAAAAGGAGGAGGATTTGTACCATAAGTCTCACAAGGTTCCTTGCTCTCAAACCAAGGAGGCGAAATGAGTCACACCAGATCTGCAGATAGGAGACGAATGCCTGGATGGCATTGGATCAATGGTCAGATTGGTCCAATCTATAAATGAATGACTCAAATGATGTAAATGGATTGATCGAGCCAAATCTTCAAATCCCTGCTTGATCAATGTACAATCTGGGCCATTCATGGCTAGATCTTTCTTTATCTTGTCGGATTTATTAGAAATACGCACACAATTATCATCCAACCACGTTGAGGAAAAATCTTGGTTCTGATGCATCTTTCTTCGCTGGCGCCCCATGATGTCCTCATCAATAAGGCACTTGGAGAGACATAAAACAAACTTGAAGATTTGCAAGGACCGCATTCAACAAAGTGATTCTACGAAGCTCCTCTCTATCTGCATTAAGAAACGAAATGGTGTCATCAGCATATTGAACATGGGAAACATCAATCACCGAATGCTCGGTCTTGAAACCGTCAATCCACCCATTAGTGTTGGCCGCTTTCAACATGAGATGAAGACTTTCAATCACTAGAACATATAGGAAAGGGGACAATGGATTGCCTCAAAAAAATTGGTTAGACTACTATAATTTTTGTTCATGGTTTTTTTTAAAGATTTTTAGATGCTGTTTGTATAATTAATGAGCGTGAATTCATAGGTAGTAGTTGATATTATGTGCATGTGTGTGTGTGTGTGTGTCTGTGTTTCGATGCAATAGGCATGTTATGCTGCCAGAAGTTTCCTTCATTTTTTCTTTCATTATGGGTTGGAGCTTTCAACTCTTACTTTGGTTATGGAACTTGTGTGTTGTTCTTATATCCCTTTGTCTTCATTTTCTTGTTGTTGTTTCTCTCTGTCCATTATTATTAGATTTTATGTATTTTATGTGCTGCAGATATAGTTGGGTTACTATTATTTCAATTTGAAGAAATTTGCAATCAATATGGAGGTGAGTGTTGAATTTGTTTTGTACTGTATTCTTTCTTTTCATGTTGATAGTGATTTTGCTTACCCTTCTAATAATGATGCAGGAAAGTGAAGGTGGATTTATTGACCTCGACAAAACGACAGTTACTTTAGAACCGGACAAGATTAGTAGAGGAGGATTACATATTCCTGGAAAGGATAGGGTGGTATTTCGACCGCCTGAGAGGAAATCCATATTGGGTATGCCATATTCTTTATATTTTTAGACCAATCTCTCTCTCTCTCTCTCTCTCTCTCACACACACACACACAAACACACACAAACACAAAGGTAACAAGTAACTTCAATCGTAGTACATCTCTCATTTCTACTCTGTCTCGTGATCACATTTTTGTTTAAAATTTGATGATCTCTTGCTGTGTGGACATTAGAATTTTGATTGCAATATGTAAGTTTTGAATATTCAAACAGGTCTTGATGCTCTTGCGCTTGCAAAACGAGGATCCAAGGGTGATGACTTCTTTAAAGTTCCGAAAGAAAGAAACCCATCATCTATCGCTTTTCTGGATGAAGATGTGGACTCTATTACCTCTGGTTTAGATGATGGTAGAAGTAATTTGCATGATTTAGATGATGGTAGAAGTAATTTGAATGAAAGTAAACGCGGTCATGCTCACCGTTGTTATCGGGAGACATACATAGTAGAAACACTGCATTCAGGTATGGAGTTCCTACAATTTGTTCTTTTACCTCTGCCTTCTTTTTTTGATGAATCACAGTCCTATGGTATTCTGAACTAATAAGTTCAACCAAATAAATCATAATGACCACTGAAATGATAGAAGCGGTATTGGTTAAGATATGTTTTGAAGTTGAAAATATCATAAAAAATAAAAAGAGAGCTTCTGCCCCATTATGGAAAGGAAATCAGTATTTGAATTCCTATAGGAGCTATTGTGCATTTTTGATAGGATATTGCCACTCATTTTGAACTGAGAAGCTCTAGCTCTGCTTCCCAAGAGTGGTTTGTCCACTGATTTCACCATAGCAGCTTGATTGATAATCATGGTGATATTATGTTCAATCATAATTGAATGAACAATTTATAAAAATAAATATTTCTATGTGATTCTTGATATTCTATAGTTCCTTCCTGCACCAATTGCCAGTCATTGAGATTCATAGCACCATGCCCATTACTTTGATCAGATTATTCGTAATTGCATATTTACAATATGAACACGGTAATCAATTGGAACTTTGATTAACATCTCTTTAGGACTCTCTCTCTCTCTTTCCCATTTGATAAAAAAAGGTTTTACTTGTTATTTTTTAACTCAAACCTGCAAATTTTATGGTTGCAACAACGAGCACTTACCAACTGTGCTACTGTGCTGTAGACCCTTGTCTAGTTTTTTAATGCCAAATTTTTTTAATCTATTTAGAGTCCCCAAATGAACAATGTATCAGGGACTAATTGACTGATTTGCTAATTTTCAAAGTTATAACTTCAAAAAGAAATGAGTTGCAGTTTTAACTTTGTGCAAGAGGCTTAAAAAATCAATCTAGAAAATTAAGTCATATTGGCAGAGATTGTAAGCTTGTTGTATATCCATAGAAGTATAAATGGAACTTTTTAATTTCACTCAGTATTTCAATAAACACAGACTGTATATTATGAAGATATCACCTTTATTTTTATATTGCCATTCTATGCACTGAAGTTAGTTTATGCATTTATTAGGGTTTCTTTGAACCATTCTGCAACTCTTGATTGTTGTAGTGTCCTACTGAAAAATGAAGGATGGATTAATGATACCTGTGCTGACATTAGCCATGCATGATTCTGAGGCCCCTAAAACAAGATCTGACCAAAACACAAACAATTTCTAAAGAAATTGTAAATCTGTTCCTATGTGCTAATATTTTTCTGTTTTTGCTTACAAGTCTGGATTTTTTAATTGTGCATTCTGAGAAATGTTGGAAGAAACCGATCTTCTTTTAATAACATTAAATAGATGAGTACTTAGTGCTGTTGAATGATGTTAGTATAAATTGAGCTTCCATCTTCACTTTCTCCGTCTTTATGGTTATGGCTATTTTCTGTTGAGCTTAAGGCCTTAAGAATGATGAATATTCATTAATTTTAAATGCTCTGAAGCAGATGCAAAATCTACTATTACGGAGACTGATACTCTGTGGGAACAACGTGACTATGTAGCGAAAGGTAGACCAAAGGAGGTAAACTATCCTTTAGAAACTAATCCTATAATTTTTTTCTTTTTGCGTTCCCCTTTATTTCTTTCTTGTTTGGTTAATGTATTGACTTGGTCCTTCATTTATTCTTTAAGGTTCCCAGTCCTCATAGTGGAAGTTACCGAAGTGTTTGGTCTCGTAGTCCTGGTAGGTGTGAGAGGGAAGGGAGTGCTAGTGAAAGGAGGGAATCTAGGGATGAAGCTAGAAGTGAGAGCAGAGTTAGACGCCGACACAGCGAACATTCTGATCGATACAGGCAGACATACAGTGGAGAATATGAGAGAAAACGACCCCGACATGAATCTCCTTCAACACGAAAGTACGGTATGGACCATGTAATCTTATAATTTTAATTTGATTTAGTATTATATCTCTGCTTATAATTGGTTAATGGAGTGCTATCAGATGGTGCATTGAAGATAACCTTTATGCTTGGAGGTTAAGTTATTTGATAGGGGAAACTGAGATCCTGATTAATTGTTGGGAACACGTAGTACCATTTTTTTTAAAATCTTACGATACACGATTCATATCTTACGATTCATACAATATGTTAAGGAGAACAATTCGTATCTATTAACAAATCTTACGATTCCTAAAAGTAACAAAATTATGGGGTTATTAGGGATGTGAAAGCATGAAACATTTTGCTTTGATGGTTTTTAAGGCTGAAGTTGTTAGACATTTAAGTCATTTCAATTTTTTGGGGGCTTTTTAGTTCATTATTGACTTTTCACAGTATACTTGGATTACATATTGGTCTTATACTTTTTCGAGTTGGAGTATTGAAATTTGAGCTTTAATGAACTAATTATATAATATTCACTTAATATTAAAAGAAAGTTGGAGAATTACTCATATTTTTACCTTTTAGATATATTTTACATAATTTCATATATTAAATATTTTAGAGGGAAAATACTTATGAATCTTATGATTGTGTGATTTACTATACACGATTTGTGGGTCAGGATGTATAGTGATTTTACGACACGATTCGATTTTCAAAACATTGCTTTGTACAAAACATTCATAACTCAGCAGGTGGTACTGATGATGAGTTACCAAGAAATAGGGCTGGTTAGATTTATGTTCTGTGCTTCTCTGATGTAATTCCGGTTCGTTTGAGGGTTTTGTCGCTGCTGTTAGACTGAGCTTTCTACCTATCTTTTACACAATTTAATCATTAATACCTTCTCAAAGAATTATTATATTTCACATTATTCATATTCATGGAAATATTTTTTGTTATTTAAAGCCAATGATTAATATTTATACATTTTTGCACCTATGGATTAGCAGCAAAATCTGATTGGGATGATGGTAGATGGGAATGGGAAGATTCCCCGTGGAGGGATAGTCAATCTTTTGCTGGTAGGCATCATCAACCTTCACCATCTCCAATGCTTGTTGGGTCATCACCGGATGCTCGGCTGGTCTCCCCTTGGCTAGGTGATCATACGCCTCATTCTACAGGTAGTCCATTGGGTGAATCTGAAAAAGATTTAAATGTTATTTTAGTTTCCCTCCTCCCCCCCCCCCCCCCCCCCCCCCTCTCCCCCCTCTCTCTCTCTCTCTCTCTCTCTCTCTCTCTCTCTCTCTCCTTGTGTGTGCATATTCATGTGTGTCTATATTTATATAAAGACCAGATCAGGTGCGACCGGTCGCATGGGTCCATCTGGTCCTTTTTTTTTTGTGAATACATTGGAAAACTAGCTGCACAGATGGAAAGTAGACTTGGACCACAAGATTTCCAAATTTCAACTTAATGATCAATTTTTAGCCAGTTGATCTACATGCCCCAAGGACTAGTTAGGTTAAAATGTCCCTGTCCAAATACATGTTTGGACACCTTGGTCATCAAAAAACAAAAAATTGCCAGAATCTTTGAAAAAATTTAAAGGACACCTGGTGATTTTGACTACTAAGATCAAGTGGTTAGAAATTGAATTTTAGGCTGAAATTTGTTGTTCTTTAGTTCATTAAGTCTTCTTTCAATCCATACAGTTAGTTCTTTAATATGTTTCACAAAAGCTAAAAAGGAAAATGAACTAGGTGTGACCAATGTCTCTCAGAGGGAGGGTAGATCATCTGTCTACTTTTTGCTGTTTAAGTTTCAAAGAGTCTTTTCATTCTGTTTTAAAATTTGAAAAAGCTGAATGTGCATGAGAGACGCCCTTTATATATATAGGGAGGGAGGGAATTTCCTGTCTTCATCCAAAAGTACATCATCCATGTGTACTTTTTGCTGTTTAAATTTCAAAAGAGTCTTTTCATTGTCTGTTTAAAATCTAAAAAAGCTGAATGTGTATGGGAGAAAGCCCTTTATATATATAGGGAGGGAGGGAGGGAGGGAAGTAATTTCTTGTTTTCATCTGTTTATAATCTGAAAAAGCTGAATGTCTATGGGAGAAGCCCTTTATATATATATAATGATGATAATGTAGCTTAGATGCTATTCAGTATTTGGTAACTCTATTGGAAATGTTTCAGGAGCCACTTCGTCACCTTGGGATCAGGTTTCTCCTTCTCCAATACCAATTCGTGCTGCTGGATCCTCAATAAGATCTTCAAGTTCTCGTCATGGTAGAAGGTCACGTCAACTTTCATTTTCTTCTGAGAATTCAAAAATGCTTTCTGAGGTATGGATTGCTTTTGTATTATATCTTATTTATTTCAATTGCCTTTTTCCTCAACCAAGATTCTAACTATATTTTAAGGATAAAAAATCAATGATAACAAGGAAACTCCATTCTAACCGAATGGTGACTGTAACTTTGATCACTATCAAAATTTGAGGCATGCACGTTGCATGAGATGTAATGGGTATGAGAAGGGAATATAGATGACAAGATCACTTCATGTGCAAACAAATCAGTACATAATAGTTTTCAGAAAGTGGTTGACCTTTAGTCAACGTTGTCAAGGGGTCCTTTTAGAATATTCACCAAAAGCTAGGATCTTTTTTAAAATTATGGTAAGCTTTGGTCCTTTTTGAAACAATTTTAGGGTTTGAAAATAATCCCTATTTTAGTTTTGGGTGTTTGATCTATTTGTGAGGATTAGTTGTACTTGTGTTAGCTCAGAAAAGGTCCTTTTAGATTATTCACCAATAAGTTGGGATCCTTTTTCAAATTATGTCCAATTTTGGTACTTCAAATAAATTCAAAGATTTGGAAAGAAATCCATTTTATTTTTGGACATTTGATCCATTGGTTAGGATTAGTTGTATTGGTGCTAATCATGCCAAACCTTATTTTATTTTTGGGTGTTTGACCCATTGGTCAGCATTAGCTGTATTAGTATTAGCTTGGGCCAAGTCTATATTTTTGGACTGGGAAGAAGAGAAAAAAGGGGGTGGCGGTGGCGGTGGGATTGATATCTGTATTCTCAGACTGGAGAGAAAAAAGGGAAGGGGGTGGGGAGGTGGTGTTCATATAAACATTGGTTATATATTTGACAATTAGGATGATCAGATGGGCCCCAAACTACATAGTGCCTGGATCTAAATATTCCACACTCATCTATCTTATCCAATGTGTTAAAATGTCGAGTCCACACTTCGACAAGCGTTGTTAGAAGTTTCTTATGTAATGCATTTACAACTAAAAACATTCAAGAGACATTAGGCTTTTCTAGAGATTGCCATCTTTTGGTGGTGTTTTTGAAAATGCTAGAAAATTCACCTATTAAAGTGCCATAAAGTATCTCTAAGAAAAAGGGATAATGTAAGGCTTTGTACCCCCGAAGTTAGAGTATCATTGGGGTATTGGACTAAAATTTGGTTGACCCCTAACCCAACCCGATCTCTTTCTCCCATCCCCAGGAGTGTGTGGGTCTAGGTGAGTGTGGAAAAGGTCCAAGTTACTAGCAGTTGATGGTGAGAAGCTTTCATGTTGGGTCCATGCTGGCCCATTTTTACCCCTTCATTACACGTAGTACCCCCTTTGGAATTGGATCCCTATCCCATTGGATCTCATGCTAGAGTTACATGTCAGAACATGATAAGTTGCACTTTTATCTGCTGTTGATCATTGGGGCCTTTAAAATGATAGTTTTAGTAATCAAATCAAGCTGATTTTTGTTGGTATTTTGTTAGCCCACCCATTCTGTGATTATTAGTGGGCACCACAAGGGGCTTTTATCTGAAGAACCGTACATCAGGTGTAGAGGAGCTGTTGCTCCTGCTGCTACTACACTCATTAGGTGTCCAGCTACCTCTACTGCTACAAGCAGACTCAGGTTTAGACATGATTTAGGCTGTTAATCTCTCTCTCTCTCTCTCTCTCTCTATATATATATATATATATATATATATATATATATATGTTGTAGTTCCAAGCTTTCAATTATGCAATGGTTAAATGAGTATAAACATACCATACTGCCTGTAGATGTAATGGCTAAAACAAGGATTCTAGTAAAGAAATTAAAAGCTGATGTATGGGTATGTTCTTTTAAACAACGGACCTTGATATGCACAATAGTTGGCTTATTGCCATTTTTGTTTGGCACATGTTCCACTCTGGAACTTCTCCAATAAAGATGGTCCAACCATGGAATGTGGCACTTTTACGTGCACGATTGATTGCAATCATGCACTTACTCTTGGACGCCTTGGATCTCTTGATCGAGTTCAAATACACCTTTGGCAATCTTAGTACAATATTGACCAACACTTGATCAGCAGTACAATGAGCGCAGCCCCTAACTCTTGTATTGGTTTCATGCATTTATAATGATAATTCTAGGACATTGAAGCCAACGGTAATTCTTCCATGAAAGAGCATGACCCTGAGCTATCTGAAAGAATGCGTTTGGAGATGGACTACAGTGCTGATCGTGCATGGTATGTATCGTTATCTTCTACAGTTATTTTATTTGAAAACCATTTGATTTTTTTTTTTTTTTTCAAGCCTTCCAATAGAGTTCATATCTGCTAGATGAAGTGAGATGACAGTAAAAAAACCGGAGTTGTGGGATCCCATATTTTTCCCTGAGATGGGGTAATGATTTGATCCTGCAACTTTTTATGGTTGCAATAGTCAACATTTGTACTTCAATACATGTTCTTCTCGAAAATTTGGGATGTGATGTGTTTGATGAACCATTGTAAAGATCCTTTTTTTCCCTCTTATATTCAAAGAAAAGGAAAAAATGAGTAATTATGAAGATGTTCTATTCAGAAGCTTCTGAATATCTCTTTCTTTATGCAATGTTATTTTATTTTATCTCCTATATATTACTTAACATGTTGATCTCGTTTCTTTTTCTTCACCCCCTCTCTCCCCCCTCCTTTCTCTCCCTCTCTCTCTTCAAATCTCATGACAGTCTTGTGATTACTTTTTTTTTTTGGTGTTTGTTCTATAGGTATGATAGAGAGGAAGATAACACAATGTTTGACACTGAAAGTTCATCATTATTTCTCGGGGATGAGACTACATTCCAAAAGAAGGAAGCTGAAGTGACCAAGAGATTGGTATGTGTGAACTTGCAAACTAGGCTTGTGTTTAAAAGTGGAAAAAAGAGACTTGGCATCTTTGAATTTGCTTCAGGGCACGTTTGTTGGCTTTGTGGGAAAATGGATTCCAATGGGATTTATTATTATTATTTGGAAAAATGGCTTGGTAGGAATTTGCATGGTTGGATGGAAGTGTTCTAGCATTCTTTTCTGGCCCAGTTGGACAGAAAGATTCAAGAATTTAATCTAATAACAGAGTTCCTAGCTATTAGGTAGTCTTTAAAGATTTTCAATATCTCCTCAAGGGAAACTTTAGTATAGTGGGAACTTGTTCAATTTGGTATGGTGGGTGAAAGGAAGAGGATACCATGGAGGTTGCAATGTATCTTTCTTATTAGGGAGATTGGAGGCCTCCAGAGGAACTTAGTTGTTTCTTTCACACATTTGAGGAGATCGACAAATGGGATCATATACATCTTGGCTAAGATTAGGATCTCAAGGATGAATTTGTTTTAGATTATTTTTTGGATTAGTGTAAATGTGTAATTTCTTGATGCTCTTAACAGATCTGTACAGTTAGTTTTGTAGAAATTTTGGGGGTGGTATGCACCTCAGGTTCCACACTCATCTAATGTTTACATGTACATTCTCTGATTAATGATTTATACTGTTTCCTATCAAAAGAAATCTCTCTTAGTCACAGCCCCAGCATGGTGACCACTGACATTGTGTGAACTGAAATTGAATATAGAAATCATTGTTGGATGTCACTAGAATCCAGTGATGAACATTAGCTCTGAGGAGATGAACAATAATTTGCGTGGGGTCCAACAAGAATAGGCAAAATTTTTAGGAAGTTGGAGAGTGCTGAACGAAGGAAAATGGAAGGAGATCAAAGTTCACTTGAATGGTGACGGTAACGGCATGCCTGATCGGCACGAGGGAGGGACCTCAGTTGGGGACGGCGTTTGGCACGATGTCACTGGTCGGAGAAATCAATTTTTAGAGTTTAGAAAATCCATGACCCTGTTTGTGGCTAACTTTCTAGATTTCACTACCAGGAACTGGCTACAGGACTTCTTCAAGCGGTGGGAACGATTTGGGATGTATTCATACCGAGAAAGGACATGAAAGGAAGGGTGTTTGACTTCTTTCGGATGGCGTTTGACACAAGCAGAAAAGGCTATTTCCATGGCTAATGGTCTTCTCCTCGACGGTAGATGTGTGAATCCAACTCATTTTTGTAGGGACAAGAGGATTGGAATTAGAGCACTTGCTCACCCATAAGAAGAAGCAATCAGGAAGACGAAACCAAAAAGTCAACCCAATTCAAGAAGAGCGATGGCACTACCTGGGAGAAACTGGGCTTCTCTGGTTGGGAATTCCTCCAGAACTGGGGTGAAAAAAGTGGAACAGAAGCCTCAGATTAACACTTTGGACCTGATGCTGGAATTGAAGGACAAAGATGACATTTTTTGATGGCTGGCTCGATCTTTGGTGGCTAGATCACTGGGGGAATTATCCCATTTCAGACCGATTAGCTTGATAGGGTGCATCTATAAGATTTTGGCTAAGGTCCTGGCTGAAAGATTAAAAGAGGTACTAGGGGAGATCATAAGCGAATCACTAGGGATTTTGTGGAAAATAGACAAATTCTAAATGGGGTAATGGTGGCTAATGAACTAATTCACATGAGGAAAAAAGATAGGGAACCCGGCTTCCTCTTCAAGATAGACATGGAAAAGGCATACGATTTCGTGGATTGGAGCTTTGTTGAATTCTTGTTCGATAAAATGGGTTTTGGCAGCAAATGGAAATTGTGGATGAAAGCCTGCGTAGAAAACACCTCTTAAGCAATCCTAGTGAATGGTTCTCCACAATGTTGTCAAACTCGAATCGTATCGTGAGTCAGTTCAATTCCTCATAATTTATAAGTAAATATATAAATCAATGAGTATATGCAACCACTTCGTTGACCTTGAGCCATTTTAACAGTCCACACAAATTTCTAAAGCCAAATCCATAAATTTGTCATCCATTGGAAATAATCATCCATAAAAAAAGACAAAAAATATCAATATGAGATTTAAATATAAATATTAAGTACTAATAAATTTAAGAAATCAACAAATAAATCAGCAACATTTAAATAAACCTTAATAAGTAATAACATCCATCAATTACCTAAGCATCGTATGTCCCATTGTGAATTTGAATAGTATGTATTTTAGATAAATAATTTAGAATCCTAAAGTATAGAGCAGTAGTTGTAGTGATAGAATATTGTACAATTGAATTTTAATATATTTTGTAAACCTATTAATTGTACAATTTTTTCATTATTAGAAAATTGTATTTTTAATATACAGAATTAAGTATTATAGAATACAAAATCCACTTAATCAAATACAGTATACAATATTCATTGCAAACAGTTTAGAATGCACCACTTACGAAACAGTATAGTGAAAGAAGATAACATAAGTTCTCGTTGAAACCATTTATAGTCCTGGCAAAAATATCTTACAGGTTGATGCAGGACAACCAATAGGGTCCTAAATGCCTAATGTGGTACCTAAAAATTAAAATGGGATGAAAATAATGCACTTAAAATTAATATGGGTTGATATTAAAATTCAATTAATAAATGCAATTAATTAACATAAACTAGCCATAAATGATCATGCAAATATGGAGAATTTAATGTGATGGAAAGGATGGACTCAAAGTATTAAATGAATCAAATGGGCAAGCGGTTGATAAGTTAGGCAGATGAGAATTTTGACTAAAAAAGGGAAAAAGGGGGATACGAATAGACTTATGGCAATAAGGAAAGGGAAGCAAGGGGTAGCGGAAGTCACGGAAGCCAGAGAGGGGATTTGGGATCGGGCAGTGATGGAAAGGAAGAGGAAGCTATGGAGATCTGGTATGGGTATGGCTGGCTGTAAGGAAGAAGGGGATATATTTTGGGTTCGGAAAATCTGAAGAAAACGACGAAGATGGGATGAAGAAGAAGAAATACCTGAAGAAGAAGGTATGGCCTCACACCAAGCCTCACGCCAAGCCTCTCGCTTAAGGAATCACTCCCATAATGTGAAATTGCACCTTTGCACAGGTATCTTGCGAAAATCTCAAATTTTATTCATCAATTGTCTGTAATAATGCTTACAAGAGAGGGCTTTATAAGAGATGCCACCCTTAAATAAAGGAATTCCTAAAAATAGCCTAAAACGAAAATAACTCACTGAAAATAGAAAATTCTAATTTCTAATTACTAAAAACCCTATCTAAAAATAAAATACGAAAATAGCAATAATCTGAAAATGGAAGGTGCTGAGATGCACCGCATCACAGGTCCTCACCCAAGGACCCGTAAACTTAAGTTGATTATTTCATTACATACTATACCTATTTGTGACCCACTTGCAAATAGCGGAAGATGAACGAACAATGAATAACAAAAACACTAGCGGAAGTTTCCATAGAAAATGGAAAGACGAAGATGAAGCAGTAGAGGATGACGGTGAAGAAGGGAAGAAGAAAAGAAGAAAAGGTATTCTTGCTTTCCAAAACACGTCTTTTCCTTCTTTTTTTCCCTCCTTTTTATGTCTTTTTCTCCTTTTTTCCCAATTTTTTTCCTCCTTTTACCCTTCGTTTTCCCTTTTTTTTCCTCTTCCCTATGAATTGCACGAGACAACGATTCATTGGGTTGACTTGCACGATTTGCGAGTCAACCCAAGAATCATGCGATTTTTAGGCATTACCGATTAAGGATGTGATTTGACTCGCTAGACCCTTCGAGTTGAGTCGATTCGACTCATACGATTTTGACAACATTGGTTCTCCAATTGACTCCATAATAGCGGAGAGAGGACTTAGGCAAGGTGATAAAGGATCACCTTTCATTTTCACCTTGGTTGAAGCAGGTTTGAATAGGTTGGTGGAAAAATCCAAAGAGTTTGGTATAATCAAAAGGTTTAAGGTGACAAAGGAAGGTCCGGCAATAACCTATCTTTAATTTGCTGACAATACCTTGTTCTTCTATGAAACATCTAAGAAGTAAAGGGATATAAAGCAGTCTGGAGGTGCTTTGAATTAATATTCGGGGCTTAGAATTAATCTAGTAAAAAGTACGATGATAGGAATGGGATTGGATCAGGATACAATAAATAGCTTGGCTGAAGTGGTGCGTTGTGGAGTGGGGGGACTTCTGTTGAAATACCTAGGGTTGCGTATAGGAGGAAATGTTAGATAAAAAAAGGTTTTGGGCGACAGTGGTGGAGAGTGTTCAATTGAGACTAGTAGGATGGGGCAAACAATACTGGTCTTTAGGAGATTGACTTACATTAATTAAGTCAGTCTTAAACCTCCTGTTGTATTACATGTCGATCTTCGAGATGCCCAAAGGAATTGTGAATAGATTGGAGTAGCTCTTTAGGAGTTTTTTATGGGGGGATAAGGAGGAACGGGTGAAGGTTCAATTGGTTAGATGGTCTGAGGTTACTAAACCCATAGGAGAAGGCGGCTTGGGAATAGTGCTTCTTGGGGTAAGGAACCATGCTCTGTTATGCAAATGGAGCTAGAGGTTTGGATGCTTCGTGGAGGAAGATCTTACTAGCTAGGTATGGGACAAAGAATGAAAACAAATGGAATATGTCAGAAGAAGTGGAAAGAAAACCACAAGTCCTGAAGTTGTGGTGAAGGATATGTTCAGGTAGTGATAAGGTAGACGGTCTTTTTGAAGAACAACTAAGAATTTTAATTGGCGTGACTTTCTTTTGAGTGACCTATGGATAGGAGACAAACCCTTAAATGTTTACCGAAGACTCTTTCGGATAGCCAGAAATAGGTGAGCAAGGGTAATGGAATGCTTCAGGATCAAAGTAGACTTCACTAGGTGGGACATGATTTTAAAAGAGAACTTAAGAGACTTCGAGCGAGAGTGTCTCTTGGAACTTAAGGGTTTTCTAGGTGTCGTACCCATTTTTTTGGAGATATGGATTGGTGACCCATCGCAGTTTTTGTTTTAGTTAAACGTGTAGTGGAATTGGCTCAAAAAGACCCCATCAATAGGTGTTGCCTGAGCCTTTCAACATGGACTGGAGTGGCTCTGCCTAGAGTTCAGGCTTTTACTTGATGCGCCCTTAAAAAGCGGATATTGTCCAAAGCAAAACTCAATAGGAAGGGAATTAGTGTGTCCACCGACGATCTTTCCTGCCCTCTTTGTGTAGAGCAGTAGGAAGATGTCGCTCATGTCACGGCCTGACCCAACGGGCACGTGAGAAACGAGATTTTTTTTTTTAATCTCTAAAGCATGCACAACTCATAGTCCAAATACATGACATCCACACGTGTAGCAAGACCCCTGCGGATCCTAGGACTTATTGGACCCTTGGGTTGATTGAACTGAATCATCAGCTGCCTACGTACTCCATTATAGATCAGATCTTGCTTAGTTCTAATTTCACTTTTTTCATAACACTAACACAATGCTATTCATGATGTCACCGTAGGACATTCTAGTGCCCATCTGTGGGCCTCATCAATAAATTAGGTCTCACCCATCACGGGTCTAGCCAATCACAGGTCTATACCAACCATGGGAATACCTTCAATCATGGAGTCTATGTCACTCATGGGATAAACATCAACCATGGGACCTATACACGAACATAAGTACTACATCCCTCCTCGGGGACAATACTCTAAATATGGGTCCAATCATCTATGGAATTAATGCCCTCCGTGAGAATATCCATCCACGGTAATAATATACCTCTATGGTCACAATGCCCTCTATGAGGATAACCATCCATGGGAATAATATCTATCGATGGAACCATCAAGTCCACCATGAAACCAATACATCTACCATGGGACCAACATGTCTATCATGGAGCCAATATGCCTACCATATAACCAATATCTGGGCATGAATCCAATATGTTTACCATGGGGACAACATCCATGTGACTAATCATCCATCTCTGGTAACACTCTATCAGTGAGTATATCTATCCATGGGTAGAAATCATCCATGAATATAATCCTTCTATGGGTATAATCCATCCATGGGCATAACTCATCCAGGGAACACATCATCTACCATGAGATCTTCTATCTGTAGGAACAACACTCGCATGAATCAGTATGTGACTATGGAAACAATTTCAAATTATAAACATACCACGACCCCTAGCAAGACTTAGGGCCCATGACTTACTAAGCGGGAGACTCACGATTGACGTGATGAAGTCTACCTCACCCTGCATCCCTTCACCTCATGGGTGATTCACTCAAGCTTTAAGGCGGTCGGATTGCGCCTTGCAAAGCTAGTACCATCCCCATGGGGTAAACAAATATCTAGCCCTGCACATCAACACACATCAAATGTGTTATATGGCCGTGAGAGCGCCCTACAGCGCATAACATGTGAGGGACTCACTCTTCGACGGCAACCATGCAGGACCAAGTCTCCGTAGTCGACCCCACCGTCTTGAATACTTCTCTGGAACAGGTAGTCAAACATCATAATCATGTGAGGGACGTACCCATACCACTTCTCAAGATCAATATCACGTGAGGGAGGCATCCACCTAATAATAATGTATGAAATGGAATATAAATCGTGCTATGGAACACTGTCCTGCTGCTATCAACCTCATCAATGTGAACACAATGTCCACTCAAGGACACCTCTATGGAACGGGCTGTCAAATACCATGATCCCTTGAGGGACATAGACCACGACTTTCAAGTGGGAGATCTCCATACAACATAGATATTCTACCTCACCCCACGTCCCTTCACTACTTTGGTGATTGAGTCAGCTCTAAGGTGTCTAAGTAGGGCTGACAAGTATCTAACCCTGCGCAATCTGTCTTACTAATTCAGTATCGCCCACAGTCTCACGAGTATCTAACCTTGCGCAATGTGTCTTACTAAGTACTGCTCGCTAGGCTCACGAGTATCTGACCCTGCAGAATCCATCTTACTAAGTCAGCACCGACTGCATAGGCTAACGAGTATCTAACCCTGCGCAATGCATCTTACTAAGTTAGTACCGCTCGCATAGGCTCACAAGTATCTGACCCTGCGTGAACTGTACACCAAATGTACAAAATAGTTGTGAGAGCGACCTACAACGCGAAGCATGTGAGAGGCTATATTCCTCAACGACAACCACAAACAACCGTGAGAGCGACCTACAGCGCGAAACATGTGAGGGGCTATACTCCTCGAAGGCAATCCTACAGGACCAAGTCCCGTAGCCGATGCCACCGTCCCAATAGGGTACCTTGAACTAAAATCATCATCCTGTCACACCAATCTCCTCTAGGGAGTGGGGACTACTACTAGTGGGCCTAAACCCTGTACATCATCAAGCCCTATAAATTCTTTAGGTCTCATCCCAACACTAGTATTTCTCAATATCATTATGCACATTAACACAATATCCCATACTCACTTCCTAGATAACCTCCTAGGCACACATCAGTGAGTAATGCAAAAGGGATCATAATCACAACTATAAGGGCAACGTATATGGCATAATCACATCATGACCATAATCTCACAATGATAGCAGCATAGCAAATTCCATTACGTTTCATACATTCAACATATACATCACATTGGGTTATTCTAGGGACATGGACTACACACCAACCTTGAGATACACACCTCGGGTTTATTTAACATTTTCTTACTTCTTGCAATTCATTCAACCTGTCTCATAGTGGTTTATCATCCTAAGTCCAATCACTCCCTTTTTCACAACATTAACCCAATTAAATTCAACAATAAGTCATCTCAACCCTTCCCAAGGATCTCCAACAATTAACACAATTTATCCATTATCCTTAATATAAATGGATGAGACACAATGCATCTTTTGATCGAGCTGAGGCACAAGGCTCTCAGTTACCTACGTACCACCTAGTGGATCAGATCAACCGTAGTTCATTGTTTTCATGTTTGAGTTGACATTGGAGAGTGGTCATACTTTTACTTTGGGGAAATCAAACAAGGTTTTCTTAGCATTTACATTGCATTCTATGCAGTCTCAATCATGCTAGTCCATCTCCATTGTAGCACAAGTTAACCCCCTTGAGTTATAAGATACTTGACTTTAACTCGCCCATATCACTTAGTCTAACCATTAATCAAGTTCCTCTTCAAATCATGGAAATTCATTATACACATGCTTAGGTTAATCCACCACAACCATTATCAACTTAGGTACTCACTAATGATGTACATATCATCACAAAAGTCCAAGCATGACATGAAAATACATTCTTCATGCTAGTATATGAATTACCCATTTAAGAATTTCAATCACAATCATAGAATTCATTTGATGCATATATTACTCATAACTGGGTTTCATGCAGTTTCCCACATGTAAATTAAAAAAAAAAAACCTATAGACAAGTATGAGACGTTATCAAGGCCCTACATTTCACATCAATCACACATAAACATAGGGATTTCAAACCATAACTTTACCCATCTATACATTGGAATGTGCAAAAAACAACATTCACTCAAACATATTATCAAACACCTTGTGAGCATGGAATTTTACAAATATTCCTAATGCTCAAAGTGTAAGGCGTTCCCAAATTTGAATCGTATCAAAAATTGATCTAGGGTGTGGATCGTGAATCGAAAATCGTAGAATCGTAAGGTTCATACTATTTATTATTATCCTCTCATTTTTACTACTATTTTGTTGACCTGGGCCATTACATTGATTTGAAGCTGTCCAATATCAAGAAATCTATGGAACTGATTCACTTCCTTGATGGGAGTATCTTGGGTTCTCTAGTTCCGTTTCGATAGTAGTGGATAGCTGGGTAATTTCCAAAGTGGGACCCAAGTTCAAGTTGGCATGGAACACTATCCCGTTAGCTATCCTTTGGTCAGTCTGGAAAAAAAGGAAACAAAGAATTTTTGAGAATAAAAGATTAGAGTAGGATGATTTATTCCAGACAACGAAATGGAGGTTATGTGCTTGCCTGACTACCAGTTTGGAATTTTAAGGTATTAGGTTACTGGACTTCTACACTTCTTGGGATGGGTTTTTATCCGGATCAATAGGATAAAGACTAACCTCGAAGCCTAGTCTCCCTCGATTAGTGGCATTCTTAAGTTCGATGTAGATGGGGCCTCACGGGGTAAACCTGGACCAAAGGGAATAAGTGAGGTTTTGAGGAAGTCGGATAGATCACCATTGCTAGTTTTTTCAGAGTTTATAGAGGTGAAGGATTCCAATGACGCAGAGGTGTTAGCTATTAGGAGAGCCCTGATTTTGTGGGTGGAATGCAGTCATGGTAAGTTAATGATAGAAGGAGATTTGGCAAATGCAATCAAGTGGGCAAGGTTATCGAAACGTCGACCTTGGAAGCTTGTAACAGTAGCCAGGGAGATTGCTACTGTGTGTGTCGGAAGGGAGGTCTTCTTCTCACTTGTAAGAAGATCGGCAAATGGAGTCGCAAACTTTCTTGCCAAATGGGAAATAGACCACCGATAGGATGACGAGGCTCTATCTTGGGATCTTAGGATTTAATGTTTCTTTTGACTTTATCACTGTATTTTAAAGAAATGTATTGTGTTTCTCTGGTTTTCCATTTTCTTTCTTGTACATCGATGCTTGTATTTCATCTTGGGGTTTATTCCTTGTAGAACCTATTGTACATTCTTTTCCTATTAATATATTTCTCATTTGTTATCGGTTAAAAAAAAAAAAATTGGAAATCATTAATAGTATATCCAATATTACATCCTATGTTGAACTTTGCGATGAAAGAGGATTGTATCTATCGTTGAACTTTCAACCTTTTGTTTACTTTATTAATTTTGGCATAAGAAGTGTCACATTCATTTCAATTAATAAACATCATGGTATTATTGCTATGTCAGTCTAAGAGTATCCTTTGCAATGTACATTATCTCATTGTTATAAAGGCATGATAAAAAAACTATTTCTTTTTTCTTTTTACTTATAAAGTTCATTTATTTATTCGATTGTTTGTGTTGATTGTAGATACGGAAGGATGGAACGCCTATGACACTTTCTCAAAGCAAGAAATTATCTCAACTAACAGCTGATAATGCTCAGTGGGAGGACAGACAACTTTTGAGATCTGGAGCTGTTAGAGGGATGGAAGTGCAAACTGCATTTGAAGATGAGGATGAACGCAAGGTTATTCTTCTTGTTCATGGTAAGTGAATTTAAAAGAGCTCAATAAAGTGGAAATCATACACAGGTCAAATGTTTTCTTCATTTATTGAGATGTATCCTCCCTGTTTGTATATTCTCTTCGGGCATTTGGTTTTCTTGGCCTATGCCTATACACTTCGTTTGATGGCCCCCGTCCCCCTCCCTCCCTCTTAAAGAGCTTAACAAAGCAATTGATGTAATATACTATTATAAAAGAATTCTTTTGAAAAATAATAATAAATTATTTATCTTGAAACATGAAGAATAAAATTTCATTGAAAATGAAAAAAAGTACTTAGATCAGTATAAGAGAACTGCATTGATGAAAAAACATAGCTGAAATAATCACAAATACCTCAAACAATGCAACTAAAATAGAACTGCATGAAACTGACATACTCCACAGGCAACTTGACTCCAGTGGTATTATTATACCACTATAAAAGAATTATTATTTATTTATCTTTTGATACTTGACCTTTTTGTTCAATATTACAGAGTATGTTAAATTGTTTTGAGGCTCACATGTTAGTGACTAGTGAGTATATATTATCCCTCTCTTAGATGTTGCCTAAACTAGTTTTGATATAGTACAGACTGAAATTGAAGCTTTGTTTGATTATATTGACATAGATTCTCACATCACATGACCAACCAGAATATAGAGAAAACCTCATCATTTATACTTGAAGACAAGATACAACTCTGGTGCGAGGAACTGTGGCACTAGGAGAAGGGGAGGCCACAAAAGACTTGGACTGAGGTGGTAATAAAAGTCATTGGAGATTAATTAGAGAGAGACAGATAATAGAAGTGATAGGTTAATGTGAGAGGGAGAGAGGAATAATTTGATTGTAAAACATGCATTCAAAATACACTTGGCCTTGGATTACTGGCAAATAGAGGGATTCCCTATATCAAATTTCATTTGATCACAAAAAAAGTGGGATATGTTACCTATTTTTAATTTGGATTCTAAATCCTTCATAGGGTGCTATATGTATGACCATGCAAAGTTGATTATCAAATTACTCCCGAAGCACCTTCAAGTATAATTTCTTTTTCTAGGAAGTGATGTAATCCAAAAGGAGTGGACAACCCTAGATGGAATACAACCAAAGAAAGGCCAAAGAAACCCAACCCAATGGTAACAAGGACTTGCTTTGTCGGTGGGGGACCATATTGGTCCAACTGCTAGAGGGTTGAGTACACCGAAGGGAGGGAGGAAAATAAGTGTAAAAACCAATTAGGCCAATAAGCGTGGCCAACCATGAAAAAGGAAAAATTGTAACACACAAGAAGAAATGAAGCTCAAAACTTAGACTTGTTTGTGGGCTGGGTTTTGGCTGAACTTTCCTTTATATCAACCCAAGTCCTTTTGATATTATAAAAGCCTTAGCTCACCCATTTAAAGAAGTATGACGCTTGAGTCCGCCCGATGATCCTGTTACAAATTTAACCATTTTGATTGATGGTAGACATGATAGCTATAAGAGGGACCAAATTTCAGCTGAAAACTCAATTTTTGGTTACTTGGTCTTAATAGTTAAAATCATTACAGATCCTTGAAATTACCAAGACAAGGATGCTAAAGGAACAATTGCACTAAAGGAATAACTGCGCTTGAAGAACACATTGGCATCCCTATTGAAGTAGAATCCCTTGCTAAGGCTAAATGCATCTCTTGGATTGCTTTGCTAAAGGAGTTTTATGGCTTTTCTAAGGTTGACATACTTTGCACTCAGAAAGAGTGTATTGACACTGGTTAATGAAGATTCCTTTAATTTCCTTTTCCTTTCTTTGGGTGTTTGATGTGTTCTCCCTATCTCTCCCTTTGAAGGCCCAAGTGGAGGCCTTTCTCCTTGTATTTTTGCACTTCTTGTCCCTTTCGCAATACTATGTTGCACATGCTACTCAAGATGCGTGATGGCTTGTTGGACATGCTCACATATGTGACAGACACTTGCACTCGCATCCGTTGTTCATTCTCTTGTAGTTCTTAACATTTTAAAAAAAACATTATTTTCTAAGATGAATAAAATATTATTACACCTTTCTCCTCTTAAAACCTAATTAAAATATTAATATATTTGTCACTTAATTATTTTGAGTAAACTAGTACATTATTTTCTTTGCTACATGGACTCTTCAAGATGTGTAATGCACTGATGAAGGCTAGGGTTGGTTTTAACACCTACCTAGGTCTTCAACATAAAATAAAACAGCTAACTAGAATGCAACTCAAGTTTTGATGAACTGGTGAAAACCCGAATCATGTAGTTGCCTGGAAAAATCGGAAGGTTCCTTGGATCATTCTCCCTTTGGTTTCCTCTTTCTTGTCTCCTGCCGTCGCCCCTGTGTTGATATTGATTTCTCCATTGATTGCAATGGGA
The DNA here is from genome assembly GCA_013350335.1 of Chimonanthus salicifolius. Taxonomy (NCBI): domain Eukaryota; kingdom Viridiplantae; phylum Streptophyta; class Magnoliopsida; order Laurales; family Calycanthaceae; genus Chimonanthus; species Chimonanthus salicifolius. The sequence continues at coordinate 52,877,850 of CM023537.1, forward strand.
TGACCCATCAATATCGTTTTTTTTGGAGGATTCATGCCTATTGTTGTATATTAATCATATTCATCCACCGGGTAAGATTAGTGACTAATTCCTATAAAACAACCATCTGTTTAGTCAAAACTGTAATGCAATCCTGATCCTATGCATTTTGTGCGTCTTGAATTATCTCATTTGGATCAAATTGCAACTTTTCCGAATCAGCTCCATCCTGTTGGTTGCGACTAGTGTTTTCCTTATGCTATTGATGTATGAGGAATAAAAAACGTTGCTCTTCCAAAGGTAGAGTTGCTTGCTAAAAAAGGAGGCAAAAACATTGTCTTCCAAGAAGATATAACTATGCACATTGAAATCAAAATGTCTACTCACAGATTTATGTAGGAATAAGCTTTGATACCAATTGATGAAGGCTATGATTGGTTTTAAGGCCTACCTAGGTCTTCAACATAAAAAAACAACAAATTCAATTCCAGCTCAAGTTACTAGGCACTTGAGAAAACTTGAATCGTAAATTCACTGGGAAATTCAAGAAGTTCCTCAGATTTTCTTTCCTTTTTAACACCAATTGAAGTTTCAGCCCAATTATGGGCAAACAGAAACTCAACTTGAAAATTACGTCAAAACCCCAAATTTCTCACCGGAAAAAAAAAATAAGGCAAAATTGCAAAGGAAAATCAACACTTCGTGAAATTCACAACGAAATATGGATTCTAATGGAGCTAGAATTGAAATTTGCTAAATTAAAATTAAAATACGCAACTGAAAGGAACCAATCAGATCTGAAAAAAGTTATGCAGAATTTTGACTTTATAATTGTATAAAGGGAAGTGATTTGTGCACCCCGAATTTTACATACCGTTCACTCCCTTAAAGTGAAATTACACTTTTGCCCAGCTATCACTTTTTTTTTCTCCTCGATTCTCTTGTCTTCCTCCATCACGCATCCTCATTTTATTTGTCAAATCGTATTCCTCCTCTCCTTAGCAGCCATTACTGGCGAGAAACAACAGCAGTCCCTCCTATGCAGCAGCGTCTTTCTTCTCATTCTCATGCAGAAGAAATAGACCCTCTTCTCTCTCTTCCTCTCATTCGCATTTTCTCTCTTCTCATTTTTCACTCTCCTTTCCTGCAGTAGTCCCTCTTCTCTACTTGTATTTCCCTTGCTTTCAACATTTTCAATTGGGAAACTGCTAAACCGCGGGCTCAATACATAGGGAGGCCTTTGTTGCCCTCCTCAACTGTGTCCAGTTTCACATGGTAATAGAGCCAGATTCTCGTTTTCTTCCCAACCATCAACTGCCAACTACCTTTTTTTCGGTTCATTAAGTTCAGTAATTTTATCAAATTACAATATTTTGTATTTAATTCACTCTTCATTTTTTGCTCCTGCTGTCAGACAGAAAGGAGAAACGCTTGTTGTTTGCATAGTAATCTCGCCTCAGTTGCTTTTTCTATCGCTATTGATGGTTGGTCCGATCCATTAGACAATCAACCCTTTTCCTCACTCTTTTGACGAGATCTGCGGACACTCTGCTTTTCACTCTCAACAGATCTACATCCCCTCGTCTGCAGCACCTCTGTCTGTTTGACACTGCTGAATGCCACTGCACGTCCTTTGAAACTGCTTTCGAATCATTGTCCTTCATGCTGATATGCTGGAGGATAGTGGTCATCACACAAATGCATATGACCTTTTCCAGGACTGCATGGAAGAAATGAGTCCATGATACTTTTTTCCCATAGCCGTCGATTCCCAAGAAATGAACATAGGGCTCATATTGCTCTGGATAAGCCTTCATGACCACGAAGAATGCTAGATTCTTTGATGAGAGGAGGGTCTGCTGTGGCCTGTGGGAAGGAGTATGGAATACAAGAAGAGAGGAAAGAGAGAAAAGGGAACTACAGGGAATCGAGAGAAAAAAGAGAAAAGGATAGCCGGGCAAAAGTGGAATTTCACTAAGTGAACGGTGTGTAAAATTCGGGGTGCACAAATCTCTCCCCTTGTATAAATTGAAACTAGAATTCAAGAGTAAACTGCAAACAAACTTACGTGTGCCCATAGGCCAAAGAGACTCTTCTTCTCTATACTTCAATTGCTGCTGTACATGACGACCGAGCCTGATTTTATCTGGTTTTTAGACTGGAGAAATTTTTTTCCTTCCAAGCTTACTTGCCTAATCCATTCCACATCCCTAATTACCTATCTAAGTTACAATCAATTTCATGCTGCCATGTGGTCTTATTGAAAAGAAGTAAAAAAAAAGTTCCCACATTAATTCTAAATACTGCTATGGGCAGAATTTTCTTTGCTGTCTACTGCTATTTGCAGCTGATTCTTCAATACTGATTTGGTTTGGGCAAATTTGAAGTGATTGGAGAATATAGGCTGTCCAAAACTGTTACTGGTGAATTAGCAACATGCAATTTTCTGCAGATTTTGCTGGGCAAAAATTGGGTCTCTCTTTCTCTTGGTTCTGATATTTATTTGCTGTTGGATTCCCAAATTAGGAAGGAGATAGAGAAAGGAGCTGGAATGTAATTCTCGCTGGATTTCCTTGCATCCAGCATGGACCCCTTCCTTGGACTTATTTGAGCTGAAATTTATGGATTGAGGGCTTGACCCATTATACCAGCCCATTAGCCAATCAACTAGACAATTTGGGCTCCAATGCTATTTCGAACGCCGTTTTGGCACCCAAAAATCTGCATGCGAATTAGACCAATTTCAGCTTTAGCTTCCAATCTTTGGCTATGTTAATCTTGAATTTAATTCTGATTTGTTACGAGGTGATTGAAATGTCCGCATCATACTACCTATGTCAAATGTTTGCACCCATGTTGGACACTTACACCCGTGTTGAACACCCACTCCCATTTTTCATTGTCTCTTCTACTACTTTTTAGCATTGTTTTTGAAGATAACTAAGATATTACTACATTTTTCTCCTCTTAAAACCTAATTAAAATGTCAATATGTTTGTTAATTAATTGTTTAGGGTAAAAATAGTACATTATTTTCTATCAATGTTATCTTTGCACAAAAAAAAAAAAAAAAATTAGATCTAAATATATTTAAATATGGTGCCATGTCCTCATGTCATATATATTTATTTGGTTAACTGAGTCTGACACGTCATACCCGTGACACTCGTATCCATACCTATGTAACTTTAGTTCAAGAAAAAAGGTGACCAGAAATGGGCAGAATAAAGAGAAGAAGGAATAAGATCTTTATTCTTCTTCTGTTCCCTTTTGAAAGGTTAGTGGCCCCATATGTCCCTCATCTTTTTAGATTGAAACGATCAGGATAGGACACTAGTTAGCTGTATCACTAGAATTTTGATTAGGAAACTGTGGTTTCCTGCATTACTATCTGTGCCTTACTATGATCCCTTTTCTTTTTTGAGATATATCTATCCCAACAATTGTTGTTAAAATTTTACGATATACGATTCATATCTTACGATTCTGATGTAGACTGGGTAGGAATAGACACTTATCTCAGTCTATTGCAGAAGCTTGAATGATTAGCCAGCCCTGAGGTGGACTCAGAATATAAGCAATAACCCAAACGCTGTTGGATTTCCTTGTCAAAGTGGGCCTGAAAATAGAGAGAACAGCACTGCAGGTTGTAGGGTTTGCAGGGTTGAAGATGGTTCTGGCGAAAGGCCTATGTGTCAGGTTGATAGTAAGCAGATTCGGGGTGGGTTATGACGGGTTGTAGCAACCTGATCTTGAACTGGGGTGTGCCAAGCGGTGTCAACACCTGGATCTGCAGTGTCTTACAGTAATTGTCTTCCAACGAAACCTGCTAATGGTTGCAGGAATTCACCTCAAGAACAATCCCAAAGTTTGCTAAGGAAGAAAGATAAAAGTCTATTACTGAAAACTTGGTGCCAATCTCGGCTACATGCAGTCTTTTAATAAAAGAAAAGACAACAGACTCTAAGGGAGCCGACCACCCATTCTTATTTTAGTAATTACATACTTTGGAATAATAATAAAAAAAACTTCTTAATAAAGGGGCATCCTAAAATAATTGCTGGAACTATTCTAGGAAGTTACTACAGACGGCCACTCCCCTTTTATGCTACAAACATACTTTCTACATGTGGAAGGGCATTGTTGAACACCTGGGCCTGGGTTGTTGCATCTGGGCCCGAGTTACTGGGCATGATGTTGGACTTGGCTCATTTAGCCATCAAATGAGTTGTTTTCATTGGTTGGATTCCCCAGCCCACCTTCAACTTCTCACCTTGGTAATTGGACAATTGATATGCCTCATTCCCCTTCGTCTTTTGGTGATCTTTCTCATAAAAATCCAATGCCATAGCCACAATTTCTTCTTCATTCTCATTTATACAATATGATAGGAGGAACAATTCGCATCTATTAACAAATCCTACTATTCGTATAAATAATAGAATTATGGGGTTGTTTGGAGTGTGAAAGGATGAAATGAAATTCTGTTACTAGAAGTATACACGACGTAGAGGGGGGGTGAATAGGTCGGTTTTCAATTTTAGTTCCCTTTTAAAAATAAATTAGATTTAACAATATGTGCAGCGGAATAAACGTGTGTGCAAGTGATAAACAAATGAATCAAACTATTAAAGCAAACCACACATGCACAACGATTTATAGTGGTTCGGTTTACTTGAACCTACATCCACTGTTGGACTCACCCTCTCTAGTGCTATCCCAAATATACTATGTGTGGGTCTTACACCCAAATAGTATAACCTAGGTTTTTTTATAGAGGTTCAACCCAAATGGTTTAATCCTCTACACCTATTTTTTTGAGTGGTTCGAACACACTGTTCTAATCCACTTTATAATGATTAAAATAAAGGAAAGAAGAAACACTTGTCTTGGGCCTTATCTAATCTTCTTTAAGCGCTTTCTTCTTTACTCGATTTGAGTGCTCCTTCCATCAGATTCGCTCCATCAGAGTGATTATCGGCACAGCAGTATAGGACATAAATATGACTGGTTTTAAGGTCCTAAGGGAACACCTTAAGCTTCATCAAAACTGGAGTATTGAATACCCAAACATCTATGTAAGAAGATGATGAAGAAGGTGTAAGAGGAGGTGGCTAATCTCTCTGGTCACACTGTTATTTTTTCAAGAGGTTTTCTGTGTAACTTATTTCAAACAGCTCTAAGATATAAATAAGACAATATCTGTTTTTGCGGCCAGTCACGTCCACGAGGCCTCGAGGATTCTAATGAGGCCTCGTGACAGTTACAGCAAAGACAACATAGAATTTGCATGTGATTACCATTATTCTGTTTTGCAAATTAGCTAATAACCAGTCAGTTAGGATGACACCTGTGCATGGTTGACCATTCATTTATTTCAGTCATCAATCAAGGATTTACATAGAGAGAGATCGATGATTGTAAATCACATGGAGGAGCCTTTCCAATTTAGTAAAGACAGCCATCTCCCCAATGGTTCTTATTCAAATTATGTGAGGTGGCACTTGGAGTTTCAAAATGAGGATATACCTTATTTCCATAATAAACTCCCAATTAAGGATTACAGATTTAATTTCCTAAATCTATAAGAGACTCAGTCAGCAAGACACAAGATCAGCTGAGTTACAGCTGTCCCAAATACGACTTAGCAAAAGACTGGCTGCGAGGCCTTGATAGACTGCATGAGGTCTCGAGGCTGAAAGTCAATTAAATTCTAATTTTTCCAATTTAAACAATTGACTTCTAAGGTATTTAGCTTAGCCTAAGGTCTTCTAAGGTTCACTTACCTGTGTGCCAATCACATGTTCGGTGTAGACTCTTCAATGCATAGTAGATCTTCACATTCTTCCAAGGCAAGGTTCAACTGGGTTACGTAATTGACAATATGGGTGACTCGGACGAGCTGGGGCACTAATACGAAACATTTTGTTTTAATGGTTTTTAAGGCTTGAGTTGATGGGTATTTAAGACCTTTCGATTTTTTAGGGCTTTTTAATTCATTATTTACTTTTCACAGTTGGATTATATGTTGGTCTTATACTTTTGGGAGTTGGAGCATTGAAATTTGAGCTCCTATGAACTAATTATATAATATTCACTTAATATTGAAACAAAGTTGGAGAAATACTCATATTATTACATTTTAGATTTATTTAACGTTATATTTTAATTTTTTTTAAAATAGAAACTTCCCTCCCTCACTGCATTATCTTTCATCTTTCCCATCTGTCATGTTCAACGACATTCTGCCACTTTCTATCTTAATTTGTGTTTTATGTGTTTATCAGTAAATAATAAAGATATTTTTTTTTTTTGAATTTAGAGAAAACACTTATGAATCGTACGATTCTACGATTTACGATACATGATGTGCAGTTCAAGATGTATTACGTTTTTACGTTACGATTCGATTTTCACAATATTTATCCCAACTAATCACTTACCAATGAATTGTAATTGTACATCAATCCATTAGCAAAACGTAGTTTCACCATAAAACTAAATGGCCAACCTCTTGCCTCAAATCATCATCATTCAATGCCAAAATCCCATCTATGTGGGGTAGGCTTTTTTATTTTAGTTCTCCATTTGATCCCATCATAAACCATAACGTTAGTCACTCCATTATCTATCATATATTTCTTTATCCCTTAGTTTTTACCTTGCAATAGATCTGAATTGCTTCAGCGTTGTGCCTAGAGTCACATAACATTGGTACTGGGGATCGTGTTTGCAAGGCAATGCTTCAATGTCCCTGACATCCCTAACTTGGGAACCTATTGATTCTATAAATTGAAGTATGATTTACCCTTGTTGACTTAAGGTTGGGCCTTTTTTTTTTTAGGGTGAGATTCTGCAGGCATTTGTTGCTATTAGCCATTTTCTTCCTTGTTAGCTTCTTGTTTTTTAGTTTTATTTCTTGTGCGCCGTCTCCATCACCATTTTGCCATTTTGGAGGGCTAAAAAAAGTTTGAGCATCAACGTCTTACAACAATGAAAGATGTGTGACGTACCTGGGTCGATCACTTGTAGATACTCATATCCATTCTTCATGGACTCTTGGTGCTTTTTAATATTGTTTTCCAAGATGACTAAAATATTATAACATATTTTTCTCATAAAACTTAATTTAAATATCAATATGTGTCACCTAAATCTTTGGGGTAAACTAATCCATTTTTTTTTCAATTAGCGTTATTCTCACACCTTATTTTCTTTAAAAATAAATTTATATTTAAATTATTTAAATATGGTGGTGTTGTTCCCATGTCCTATTTTTTCTAGATTGTTGAGTCGGAACACCTCCAACCATATCAAACTCACACTTGCACCTGGACCTATGCAACTTCTTCAGGTATTAATGGGTCAGACATGGCCATGTTGAGCTCAGCCTAAGGTTGCCCTTTTGACTTCTGAAATTTTGTTTGGCCCATCTTCATGAGTTTTAAGATCGCCTAAGCCCAACCTATGCAAAAGCCATAGTGGTTATGCCACACCTCGCGCGGGGTAGCTCAATTGCCAGGGAATTTGGCTCAGGAACCAGAGTTCTCAGGTTTGAGTCCCATAGTCCCCTGATTGCTCGTGGCTTGCAGGGGGTACGTGCATCTGGAGTTTTACCCAATGCCCTCGTACTCAAGGAGAGGTGGGGGTCTTAGGGTTCTCCAGCATAAAAAAAAAAATTAGTGGTCATGGCACAAGGCTGCAAAAGTTCTCAGAGCCTAATGTGAAAGGTACACAACAGGTACACAACTAGGAAAGAGCCTAGTTTTGCTAGTGGCCATAAAATGGAAAGGGGAAGCAAAATACAAATTTATTCTCCAAAACACTTAAATGTATGGGCAATGTATCTTAAAAGCATTTATACAAATATACACACACACACAATATATCATAATATTAATTAGAGTTTCTAAATAAGCATTGTTAGCTAATTAAGCATGCCAAGTAGAATATTTAAAGTTATAGAAAAAAATAAAAAGCATTGACTTATTATAAATTTTCTAAAAGAAGTCAAATTAAAATGAGCCTGCCTTACTGTTACTAAATGTGCAAAGTAGATTTGGAACCTAGGCAGCAAATAGCCTTTGATCACTGTGTTAACAAATGTTTACTGTCTGACAGCTTTAACTAATCACAGCATTTGAATGTTGATTATTCTGGTTGTTCCCTTTAATGTCACTAACCAGGCTAGGATTACTAGTCCAAATAATTTTCAAGAGTTATGCTTTCTGTAATGCAATGGAAAAGGTTTTGATAATGATACATAATAAAGACAGTACTGGTTTTGTGGCTGTAACTTTTCAAGGCCTACCTATAAGAAAGTTTTCATCCTGGAAGCCTTACAAAACCTTACCTGGACCAGTTAATAGACTCAATGGGCAAGACCCACTTATTCACATCTGTTCTAACTTGTCAATTGAGACAAGTGTTTGAACCATTATACTTTTAATATATTCAAGTGCAAACAATCTTACAAGCTTCCCATTTACCTTTTTTTAGTAAAAAACTTATAAAATAAAATGTAGGAACATTGTGAGAACTTGTGATATAACAGCCTCTAATCCTATGTAAACTTCTTATTGACCATAGAATAAACTGGCTTTATATGGTAAAAATTTGCAAGTCTTTAAAATCTTTTTGGTTGTTAAAATTTAAATTAGCATTTCAATAGTCATGGCATGTGGCCTCATTAGCTTCAACAGCCTCATCACTGATGCTTTTTTTTTTTTTTTTTTATTACAGATACAAAGCCTCCATTCTTAGATGGAAGAGTTGTTTTTACAAAGCAAGCAGAGCCCATAATGCCACTGAAAGATCCTACATCAGATATGGCTATAATAGCACGCAAAGGGTCGACATTGGTTAGGGAAATTCATGACAAACAGAGTCAGAATAAATCACGTCAACGATTTTGGGAGCTCGCAGGATCAAAACTTGGTGATATCCTCGGTGTTGAGAAGTCTGCAGAACAGGTGAATAATTTATGCTTCGGCTCGGTTATGATCTATCTTGATCCTTAGTTATGTAGAGAATATAGGTATCATTTGAAAAAAATGTAGAGTATATAATGGATACCAGTATCACTTTTTCTATTATTGGTGCTCACTTGTAACTGCATGCACTAGTTGGATACAAGTGTTGGACATGACACTACAATTTTGTGGAAAGTAGTGTCCTCGTTGCATAATCATTTGCCATCATGTAATAGAAACTAAACTTTTCATGCTCCATTTCAAAAGAATAAAGAGGAAAACCTAAAGTTTTTATGCTTCGAATACAGATTGATGCGGATACAGCTGTAGTAGGGGAAGAGGGTGAAGTTGACTTCAAGGAGGATGCAAAGTTTGCACAACACATGAAAGAGAAAGGTGAAGCAGTGAGTGATTTTGCCAAGTCAAAGTCCCTTGCACAACAGCGGCAGTATCTTCCGATATATTCTGTGCGTGAGGAATTGCTGCAGGTTCATAATTCTCTCTTCCTAGAAGCAAATTAATTTATGTTCATTCGCAAGCATGGACACATGGTTGGAATTGACATGTACAAGGGATCAGAATCTCTCTCTTGGCTTTCTTTAGTAAGAGTCAGCCTTTTAATTATATGTGTTTTATATAGGAAAAACTATAATAAACCCTGGTTTAGTCGACACTCCATTGCATATCACACAAAAGTTACCTTGAAAAGGTTGTTAGCACTCATGTGATCTAAATGACATGGACTCCTATCATTGGTCCAAGAAGTGGGGTATAGTCCTTTTCTACTACGACTAGACACAGCCAATACCTAAACTAAAATTTCTGTAAAAATTGTAAACTCAGTGTTCCAGCAAATTGGTTCTAGAATTTATGACACATGACTAGAACAAAGAACACAAACTAAATTAAGAAAAAAAGTTTTTAAGTATATAAAAATCAATGAAAACCAAGCCTTGTGTGCAAACAAATTAAATACAAAAAATGTGAGTAAATAAAAATTTATAGAAACCCAAAACTTCTGTACAAACAAGTGAGAGATGAAGTAGGTTGAATTTGAAGTTATGATGATAACCATGCAATTCTCACTTGCATCTAATCGAACAGGTGGAGGGTCCTCTAGGCTTTCCTTCACAATCTTCACTTTCATCAATAGTGTTTGCTGATAATTTCACTAAATTCACCATTCTCTTGCTCTTCAGACACTTTCTATGACCCAGAAATTCAGTCTCCACTTAAATTTGGTAAGTTTTTGTACATGGTTGATGTTACAGAATGCAGTTGAAGGCCTCTTTTTTGCATGATAGAAGTGTCCAAGAGCTCGACAAATATACATTTTCATTTTATAAATATATACATCTACATATCAAGAAGCAATTTAACAAGATTGGAAAAAGATATTTGGCATGGGAAAATTAGTCTCAAATTTGAAGATTTTGATTTGGAAACGAAAATCTCTACCACTGCCTCCTCTCTGTATAAAGATTGGAAACGGAAATCTCTACCACTGTCTCCTCTCTGTATAAAGATTGGTAACGAAAATCTTGATTCTCTCTATAGAAATCCGACGGTCTACCATCTTGGTGAGAAATCAGTCGTTGGGCTAATGACAGCTCACCATCACCTTTTCTTTGTAGAAATTTGAAGATCTCAATTTGGAAACACAACTCTTTACCAGCTCCTCCTCTCTGTAGAAATATCTGGAACCGAAGATATCGATGGGAAATAGGAGAGAAATTGGTGAGAGCTTCCACTGCCTTCTTTGAGAGCTTGATTTCGTTGGTTTGGTCCCATGTATCCCCCCTTTTTAGTTTCTCAAGAGAGGAGTATGTAAATGTGTGAATAAAGGAATCCTGGAACAGACAAATATTTTGTTTGGAAAATATTTTGTTTTGATTGGTAAATTATGTTTTACGCTAGGACCATCTTATTCTTTAGTGATCTTGATCTAAGTAGTACATATTTTAATTGAAGATTTTCTTGTGTTTTGTTTTGCAATTTGTTATGATACACAGGTGGTTCGAGAAAATCAGGTAATTGTTGTAGTTGGAGAAACTGGTTCTGGGAAAACAACTCAACTAACACAGGTTTGTCTTTCTTTTTCTGCTTAAATGAAATTATCAGAATATTCATTTTTTCGTTGTGGACTAGGAAGGGTGGAACTTTAAGTGCTGTTTGGTTTGCTATCATTTGCAGTATTTGTATGAAGATGGATACACGACAAATGGTATTGTTGGTTGTACTCAACCAAGGCGAGTTGCAGCTATGAGTGTTGCTAAGCGAGTTAGTGAAGAGATGGAAACTGAATTAGGTGACAAAGTTGGCTATGCCATTCGTTTTGAGGATGTGACTAGTCCAAATACATTGATAAAGGTATGTTTCTGGTTTTCCTTGTGCATATGTTTTGCTGTTTCCCACTACTGTTTGTTGTTAGGAAATACAGTTTATCACATAAAACCTATATTAATATGTCATGTGTCTGAAGTTCTAAGTTGTTCTGATACTTCTGAAATGTTTCTAAGTCATTTTAACTTATTAAGTGTTCACATTTTATTTTTGCAGTATATGACAGACGGAGTTCTTCTGCGTGAAACATTGAAAGATTCCGATCTTGACAAATACCGGTAAGTTTCTTCTTGCTATCCTGCCCTTACAAGTTCCACGTTTTATACTTTTGAATTTGAACAAACTTATTGGTTATTGTTCTATGAATTTATGACATCAAGAGGCAAAATTTGTTTTTGCCATTATATGCAAAAGATCCTAATTCTTATCTCCCACTCTCTTTTAGCCCCTTATCCAGAGTTCTAGAGCAGCTGTTCTGATTAGAAATTTCATTGAACATATAGTCCTTTTTTCTAAATTGGAACATGTAGTTTTCTTTTTTAATGTTGATGATTTTAAAAGAAAGTCTACCCAAATCCCCTAGAGGAGTCGTTTGGTCATTCCCATTCATGGTTAATGGCAAATAACAAGAAGGAACCAAGATGGTTCTTTACCTTTCATGTCTGACCCTTCAGTTGCATTTCTTTCCAAAGCAGCAACCTCCATCAGATCCACCATCTCATTTTTTTTGGTTTTGCTTGAAAGGATGTGTTCTCTTAGACGTGCAACAATTTGGGCTGTGGGCTGTATTGTAGTTAAGGGCCCAAACTTTAGATTGGGTCAAGACTGGTCCTTATTATTTTAAGTTGAGCTCAGGTCTTAAAAAGTAAATATGGCCCAAACAGGCATTTGGGTTTTCGGGCCCTTCCTAAGTTTACCTTCCTCTCTTGTTCTTTCTCACTACTAGTCCCATTATTGCTAGTGGGTCATTTCTAGATATGATAAAAGCTTGCTAGCACATAAGCATATGTATAATAATTCCAAATTCTATTTAGAGATGTGGATGGAGAGAGTGGAGTTAAGTGACTTTATATTAGGAATTAGGTTGGCTTTAGAATTTGGATGGTTAGGATTTTAAATTATTTAGATCATGGTGTAATTCATGATGTGAAGGGTAAAGAAATTGTTTCCTTTGCTGGACCCATTCTAGATGCTCACGCAATATTAGTAGAGTTGTAGTATGCTGCATGGGGTTAGGGAACTTGGAGAGTGGGCTCTAATGGGGACCTGATTGAGTGAGATTCAAAGTTAGCAAATGAATGACTTAAAGGCCACACTTATCCATGGAAATACCTCGACAAGATTTAAGAAATCAAAGATATCATAGACAGGAATATGGTCCAGGTCATGCAAAATCCTGGAGGAGCTTTAAAAAGAGCTGACTAGTTGGCTGAGGGATCTCCTCTCCATGAAACGAGAACTATAAAGATTTCTATTTTGTTTGCTCTACTGCTCATTTTATGGGTGGTTTTTGTTTCTTTGCTCCATTTTTGGAGCTTGTGTACCTTTGTGCTATGCTGCCTGTATTTTTCTTCTCTATCAATAAAATCATACTCCTTCAAAAAGGAAAAAGATAAAGGTTAAGATTTTAATTAAGATATTATAATTATTGTTTAAGATAAGTATATAAGGCAGAAGTATATATTGTATTTGATGAACCTCAGGTTTAAATCATGCTTGAGTCTAAATTTGGGCTTTTGGATGGGATCAGCTCCTAGTATGCAGGGCCCGGACTAACCGAATCTAAATTGGGCCTTATTTTTTTGAACTTGAATTGAACTTAGACCGTGGCCAAGTTGACCCAAGTTTATTTTTCGGGTCGGGCCAGGCTGGTATAGGTTGGGCAGGACCTATGTTGTACCCCTAAGTTCTCTTGTACTTTTCTCTATCCTTGTGCTTGGATGGATGTTTGGAGTTCTGCAAATCTTAGAGCCTATGGGTTTTAATGAGCGCCATGAAGAAAGTAATTACAAGTGTACAACCAGTGTTCTAAAACCCTGCCCTTCCTAGCGGTTCAATCTCGGTTCAACTTTGACCTTTATGAGATGTGATTTGTTGTCTTTAAAACCTTTTTGAAGTTCAACCCTCAAAAACCCTTAATAATCCATAGTTCAAAAGGGTTTTGGGTAGGGGTGAAACTTGGGTTGGGTTTTGGCCTGACCCGACCCGAAAATAGTGTGGGCTGGGTTATAGAAATTGTAAACTCGGGTCGGGTTGGGTTAGGAAAAAAAAAAATCGACTGAAATTCGGGTCGGCTTGGGCTGAAGAATTTAAATTTCAACCCGACCCGACCCGAAAAAGCCCGACCTGGAAAAACCCGACCCAAATTCATAACTTAAATAAAACCCTATGCCCTTTCCACTTCCATTTCCCCTCTTTTGAAAATCGATATCTACCTCTTCCACTTCCGCTTCCTCTTCCCCTCTTCCCCTCTTTCAAAAATCGGGCTAACTTAGGCTAAATCGAGCTAACTTGCGCTAACTCGGGTCGGGTCGGGTCAACTCTCGGGTTGAGAGTATTAGCAATTCGGGTCGGGTTGGGTTGACATACTCGGGTTTGCAATTTGGGTCGGGTCGGGTCGGGTTCAAAAATTTTTGACATGGGTTAGGGCTGGGTTTGTCAAAACCCGGCCCGCCCGACCCGAGTTTCAGCCCTAGTTTTGGGGCAATTGATCCTCAATAACCCCCTAAAGGTTTGGAACTTATAATGTTGAATTTTTAAACTAGTTTGTTATTTGTAATTATAATTAGAACGGCAAGACATTTTTTATGAAAATGTGATTACTAACTTTTTGTATTTTTTATTCTTTTTATTTGACATTTTACATTTAATAATTGTCTACATATATTATATTTATTTGATAATTATCTACATATTATTATATTTTAACTTATTTATTTTCTAATTTTTTAATTAGTTATTATATATGACATTGTGCTAATATCACGAGTTTGACCAAGTTAGGCCACGACTGAATCTTTGTTGGACCCAATCCAACCCAGCCTTCTCCTAAGGTGCTTTGATCCACTACTCAAATTTAGAACATTGATTATAGCCCCACTTGCTCTCTCTTTTTTTGGCAGTAACAAAGACAAAATATATTAATAGAGAAAGAACCAATACAAGTACATCAAAGCAAAAAAGGGTCTATAAGGTTCAACCTCGAAAAACAAAAAAATAAAATAAAAATACATCCATGTAACAATTAAGATCAACTGGACATCATCTTGCTCGAACTCCTCCTCTTTCAAAGGTGAAAGGCATTTGTAACTAAGTGGTCAACTCCGTTCTTGGCGAAGAAGTCCGCCATGCCATTAGTTGTGCGATTGACTGGGACAAAGGAAACCTCGTGCCCTGAAGCGAGAGGCCCTATTTCCAAAACTGTGGTAATCAATCTCCAGGGCGGTCTCTTCAATCTTTTAGCTCATTTGATTGCGTTTGCCGAATCTTCTTCTATGACTAGTTTTCCTTGCCTGAGTTACTTTCCAAATGATTAAAGCTCTCCTAATACTGAGAAGTTCCACCTCGTTCGGGTCCCAACTCCCACCAACTCTGTGAACACTAGGGAAGTTTTGTCATAATGGTCTCTAAGGAACCCCCCCTTATGCTTGTTGGTCTCGGTTTTCCCCTTGATATTCCATCCACTTTGAATTTTTGGACGCCGTGTTGAGGAAGGGACCAATTTACTATGTTTTTTGGCTTTCTAGGGTATCCGCTCATGCAACCTTCCCACGAGCAAAAGAAAGCAGTTGCGTTGAGTCCCTTGAACTTTTTTCTGAAAAGAAGCCATACACAAAGCCTTCAGTTGGCTTTCTAAAAAAGTGTGTTTTCCTCAGTTGACTTCTCCTTGAAGATTATGGAATTTCTTTCCTTCCATATAGGCCATAGGACTGCGATTGGAATCGTGTTCCAAGCAACGTTCATCCTGGGGCTAAGACGAGAGAAGAACGAAGACCCATGGGACTCCCAAAAGGCTAGTGAAATTTATCCATGGATTCCTAGAGACTGGGCATCTAGCGAAAAGGTGATCAACATCTTTTTCCAATGATTCACACAGTGAACAATTAAGATCCTCCTCCGAGCTCAGCAACTCTCTCCTTTTGAGGTTCATTCTGGTAAGAACCTTTCCTTTTAGAGACAACACACAAAAGATTGAACTCTTGGGGATGCTAAGATTTTCCAAGCTAGACAAGAGAGAGAGTCCACATTGTGTTGTTGATGTAGGGACCAAATCTACCATTGTCTTGACCGAGAAGGTACCAAATGAATCACCTGTCCAAACAAGTTCGTTGTCCTCTCCTAAAGATAGTGAAAACTCACCTAACTGGGTTAACAAGTCCTCTATACTCTCACTCTCAAAGGATCTCAACTCTCTCCTAAAGTCAAAGTGCCAAGTTATGTTTTCACCCACATGCTCTAGCAATAGAAGCATCGATCCTTATTGGTAATTGATTACTAACTCCATTAAATTACGTCTCTATTCCATTACATTACATGTAACCACTTCACCATCGTCTCTAAGACATTGTGGTTCCAAGCCTCAAGTAGACACAATTGGTTGAAAGTGAAAGGCCACGATGGAGGGGAAAAGACAAAATTTTCTAAGGCCACGATGCTTGAGCTATGGTAGTCACCTACAAAATTCAAGAGGTCCATTCCTTGTTGAGTGAAATGATTACATGCACGCTGGTATGCAGTGTATTACCTTGTACACATAGGCAATGGTCCACTATATGGGAGTCACCATGGGTCTATTTGTAAGGTCTTTCCTTGAATTTGCAGCCCACCAAAAACCACCTTGATTGAATCAATTTTTAAAAGCCTCAAAGTTTGAAGTTAAAAAAAAAATTAAACTGATAAAAGTTTGGAGAGCTTAAAAAGTGTTCTGATTAATTTGATCGAAGTGATTTTTAGTGAGTGACTTATTTAAGGAAAGATCTTTCCAATGGATCCATCACCACCCATTTGGTGAGCCCATGCCTAAGTATGTATGGTAATATGCCACACACTAGTATGCAATGATCATCCTTTAATTGTTAAATACCTTTGCAACTGAAATGTCCTTCAATAGCAGAAATCCCTTGACTGATTTGTATAATTCTAAGATTACTATTCCATACGAGTATTTGAAGGAGAATTTTTGTGGTTTGATGATGAGGACATCATGTATAATGACCTGTCCCGCTAGCATGATAGTGTCCGCTCTGGACCTCACACGGCCCGCACGGCTTTCAATTGGCGTTGTTGCTCCAAAAAGGCCTCATGCTAGAAGGAGGAAGGCTATCACTTATATATCAGGGAATTTCCAATGCAACTCGCAATGTGGGACTTTTGGGGCGGGGTATTACAATCTACCCCCCTTAAAGCCAGAGCCGTCCTTGGCTCTGCACACACAACAACCAAGCCCACACCCTCAAGCAGAGAGTTGAACCATGCTCTGATACCATTTGTAGCGACCCGCCCCTCTAGCACAATCTTATCGGCTTTGATCCTACACACGCACGGCTTTGATTTGGTGAGCCAACCCACTGTTGCTCCCAAAAGACCTTTTGCTAGAAGGAGGAATGTTCCTACTTATATACCAGGGAATGTCCAATGCAACTAGCAATGTGGGACTTTTTTGGACGGAGTATTACAATCTACCCCCCTTAAAGCCAGAGCCATCCCCGACTCTGCACATACAACAACCAAGCCCACACCCTCAGGCAGAGAGCTGAACCATGCTCTGATACCATTTGTAACGACCTGTCCCGCTAGCATGATATTGTCCGCTCTGGGCCTTATACACAGCCCGCACGACTTTTAATTGGCGAGTCAACCCACTGTTGCTCCCAAAGGCTTCATGCTAAAAGGAGGAAGGCTACCAATTATATACATGCTCTGATACCATTTGTAACTACCCGTCTCGCTAGCATGATATTGTCTGCTCTGGGCCTCTCACACGGCCCACACGGTTTTGTTTTAGCAAGCCAACCCACTGTTGCTCCCAAAAGGCCTTGTACTAGGAGGAAGGCCACCACTTATGTACCAGGGAATTTCTAATGCAACTAGCAATGTGGGACTTTTTGGGGCGGGGTATTACAATCTGACCCCCTTAAAGCCAGAGCCGTCCCGGCTCTGCACACACAACCACCAAGCCCACACCCTCGGGCAGAGAGTTGAACCATGCTCTGATATTATTTGTAACGACCCATCCTACTAGCACAATATTGTTCGTTTTGGTCCTACACACGGATCCGCACGCTTTGCTTTCGCGAGCCAACCTACTGTTGTTCCCAAAAGGCGTTGTGCTAGAAGGAGGAAGGTTGCCACTTATATACTAGGGAATTTCCAATGCAACTAGCAATGTGGGACTTTTTGGGGCGGAGTATTACATCATGGGACGCCAACAAAGAAGGGTGCTTCAAAATTTAGATTTTACCTTAATATGGTTGGATGATGAAATTTTGGCACCATCCTGTTATATCTAACTATGGTTAGTTAGAGAGAGATCTGGCCGTGGATAGCCCAAATTTAAGCTGATCTAGCATTGGGTTTGTGAAATTGGTTGGTCCATACATTTACATCATTTTAACTATTTGTTCATGGATTGGACCAATGTGACTGTTGATCCAATACCATCTAGCATTTGTTTTCATATTCTTGTAGTGTCTTATAGTTTTAATTCATGTGTGTTAAGATTTTCATAGACATGTATTTGTTTTTATGGTTTTAGATCATTCGCATGTGTGCTTTAAATCACATGTGTCTAGAGTTTTTAAAGTCTTTTTTTCATAAATAGCCTTGCAGAGACACTTTTATGATAATGAATAAATGAATGAAAGACAAAAAATCAAATTTCTCCTATCTACAGATCTGGTGTGACTCCTTATGCTTCCTTGGTATTGAGATCAAGGAACCTTGTGTGACTCAAGGTTTAATTACTTTTTCTTTCTTCTCTATCTCTTTTTTCGTCCTTCCATTTTCTCCTCTCTTTTTCCACTTTTTCCCTTTTTCCACACCTTATTTTTGTCCCTTTTTCATCCAAACTCTAACCCTAACCAAACCAGGACACAACCCGACTATTGGCCACCAAAATCCTACCATGGCCCACTATTTTGTCAGACGTCCGTACATGTTTGTACAACCACACGGAGAGACCCTTTTAGCTCCGTTTTTCCCTATTTTGCACGATAACCTTTGGATACCTATCTTAGACCTGTAAATATAACCTTAACCTATTGTATGAACCTATTTGAGACCTTGTTTTGTTTAAACATAAAAAAGGTTAGCAAAACCTAACTCCTTTAACAAACCCTAGGTGATCCCATAGCTCTAATTCATCCACTGGGTGACTGTTTTTTAAATCTAAAAGACCTAGGACAAGGTTTGGTATGATTTAATTAATCTTTTGAGGGATTTAGCATTAAATGCCAGCACTACGACCTTGGGAGCTGTATGTGTAGGTGTCATTCTCCTTTTTGAATCTCTTTATTAATTGTGGATGTGAATTTGCATAGTTTTTGTTATATTCTTTGTTTTATATTAATTTATCTCTCTAACATCTTATGTGAAACATGGAGATAAATTGTATGTCATTTTTGGATTCACCATACACATTTTGCATTCTCATATAGGCATCCACTATCATTTAAACCTAGGGTTTCCAATATTTTGACTTGTCCTAGTCAAATTTGGTATCAGAGCTTGTCTTGTGTCAGTTGAATTGGAGTTGCAAGAAATTCCTACATGTAACGACCCGTCCCGCTAGCACAATATTGTCCGCTTTGAGGTCCCATACACCCTCACGGCTTTGCATTGCGCCCAAGTGTCACACTTAAGCCCAAAACACGATGTGCTGGAAGGGAGGAGAAGTTAGGTTTATATACTCCTCTCCACTTCTTGTCCTAGGCAACATAGGACTTTCTGCGCACTCTCTTTGGTGCAAATCTCTCATGGCCGAACTCTCACACAAGCAGCCTCCATTGGTGCAGGCCATTACAATCCCACCCCCTTTGGACAAGAGTCGTCGATGGCTCTAACACTCATCTTCCCACACCTTGGTCCGAGAGTTGAACCGGACTTTGATACCATTTGTAACGACCTATCCTGCTAGCATAATATTGTATGCTTTGGGGCCCACACACCATCACGATTTTCCATTGGCCCCAAGTGTCACACTTAAGCCCAAAACGCTTTGTGCTAGAAGGGAGGAGAAGTTAGGCTTATATACTCCTCTCCACTTCTTGTCCTAGGCAATGTGAGACTTTGTGCGCACTCTCTCTAGCGCAAATCTCTCATGGCCAAACTCTCACACAAGCACACTCCACTGGTGCAGGCCATTACACTACATGTCAAGATTCTCTTTGGAAAAGATATGGGGGAGCTCATAAACCTTTTGATTTTTGATCTATGAGGAAGCTCAAATGAAATCCATAGTGACAATGTTAAACCTAGAACAATTGAAAGATGAGACTTGCAGGGGCTTTGTAGTTCAACTAATCATGATGGGGAAGGGGAAGGGGCAACTTTTTCTAGGTTGCAATTGGGATTTGGTAGCTAGAACTTTTGCATATTTGCATACTTTTATTGATTTATTATCTTCCAATCAGAGATAATGCCTCTTCATTGTATGGCTGGAATTATTCAAATGCTGGTGAGGAGTTTTAGCATGAATTGAGCGATGTTAACCATAGAATATGGAGCCTTGATGATCATTTGAATTGGCATGAGCCTTGGTGGTCAAACTAAATCTGTAGTGTCATGTGAAACCTACAAAAATTGAAAAATGGATCTTGAATGTGAGGAATTTTAGTATGAGTTGGATGATGTTGACCATAGAATGGAGACCTTGGTGACCATCCCTATTAGGATATTAACACAAACATTGGTGCCCATACAAAATTCATGGTGTCAATTTGAAACCCAGAAAGCTTAAAAGATGAGGCTTGTAGGACTACATAGTTCAACAATCATTTGGTAGGGGTGACATTTTCTGGGTAGAAACTCTGAGATAGTAGTTGCCAATATGTGTCTTCATTCATTTATTTATTTTTCCAATTTAAGATAGATTGCATCTTCACTGTAGGTCCAGAATGATTCTCTCATTCATGAGAAATTTTAGCATGAGTTGGATGATTTTAAACATAGAATGGAGGACCTTGGTTATTTTTTTTATTAGCTTGAAGTTCTATGCATGAGTTGGAACTTTTGTGGCTCTCAATTAATCCATTAAACCTTTTAAGCGTTTTTGTGTGCAACCATTTTTTAGTGTTTCATCTCCTTTATGGTTCTAGAGGACATGAAATTATGGATTTTGTTTTTGACGATTATCAAATTTTTTGTATATATAGTTCATCAAATGTTTTATACAAGGATTCATATATCAAATTATTTCTGATGCTAGGTGGGGCGAGACAAAGTTCTAGCTCAATTCCACCTGACTCTAGACAAAACTAATACAAATTTATGCAAGTTTTATACATCTCAGTGACTTTAATCAAATATTTTACTTAAGGGGTGCTATTGGGTCAAGTTTTTGAACCCTCCTTTATCATGCTTAAGGATTTCTAAACTTGAGCTTGATACTTCTAAGTCATAGATCGGGTCAGGTTGATTCACTAGTCATGGGTTGTAATGGGTCACGGGTCACATCATTGATCATGGGTATTGTGTTTGGTTTGGTTAGATCATTGGCTATGGCTATCTTGTTTTCATTTCAAAACATATAGAGATTTATTATATAATATTACTCCGTGTTCGTGAGTCCTATATTTTTGGACTGTCTACCATGTATGTGTTTGATTTCGACATGCTTACCCATTTTCATGCAACCTGTTGATGGACTTCAAAATGTGTGATACACGATGTTTTGACGCTTCTCCTTGTCAAACTGTAGGGATTCATCACGAAGTCTTCATGAGCTCTTCTATTACTTCTTTAACATTGTTTTCCAATATGACAAATATTATCAAACCTCTTAACTTCTCAAAACCTAACTAAATATGGTATGCTTGCCACTTGATGTTTAGAGTAAACTAGTACATTATTTTCTTTAGGTGTTATATGTGCACCCTATTTTCATTTAAAAGGAAATTTAAATTTAAATTTATTTATCATTCAAAAATTGAATTTATTTAAATATTATGTCGAATTTGCAAGTGCTATGTTATTGGAATTAGCGAAGTTCAAAATCTTGTATTAGTGTATGTACCCATGCATTAAGTATGCAACACAGGCTATGTGCCACGGGTCAGGTCATGAATTGGATGATTTGTCAGGTTAGGTTAGCCGTGGATCATGAGCTAGTTGATTGCATTGTCATGGTTGGTTTGGATCTAGGTCATGGATTGGGTCAATCTGTGGTTAGTTCATGTGTTGGGTCAGAGGCCTAAGAATTCATTAGTCGTAGAAATTGTTTTCCGTCCCCTAGGAATTTGTTTTTACAAAAATTGTTGTAAATGACCTAAGTTGTTGAGACCATTTTCCATAGAAAAGGTTGGCAAGAACAATGAGTTTTTTTTACAGGAAATCATTTTCTATTTACATGGATTTTCCACATAAAATGTTGTGTGCAAAAGTATGCCTTTAGAACCCAAAAATTGAAGCCATCATTTTCCACCTTACCAGGCAATGTTATATTTAGGTGTGCATGAATTCAGTTTTACAATTTCTTTCTGAATACTGATTTTACATTTATTAGGTTTTAAAGCTTAGAATATTGTAACAAATATATTATTTTTGCAGTGTTGTAATCATGGATGAAGCACATGAGAGATCGCTGAACACTGATGTACTGTTTGGCATACTGAAGAAAGTGGTTGCTCAACGCCGTGACTTCAAGCTCATTGTGACATCTGCAACACTAAATGCACAGAAGTTTTCCAACTTTTTTGGGAGGTAAGACTAATCATTACTCTTGGCAATTGAAACTTTTTTTTGAATGATGGCAATTGAATCTTTTAATGTTTAAGATTCTTCCATTGACAAGTGTTTTGTCTGATAGATGTTATTAACTTATGCTTAACCAACTAGGTACTCCAATGGAATTTACTGTTTGCAAAATTCTCATTCTTAATAGCCAAATCCCATTACCAAAACCTTTCCTACTAAGATACTTCATTCTTTCAAATCTGCAAATCCGAGATAAGTGTCATACTCAAGGAACTAGTTTGGTTCGTAATCATGCAAACATTTTCCCCTTAGAAAATTAGATATCCTAACACTAGTTCTATTGAAATTTCTTTGGCACTTGCTCATCATCATCATCAAAGCTGGATCAGCTTTCCATGTTATATTTTTCTACTCAGTGCTATCAACAATCATGTTTGCTATCCTACATTCCGTCATACCTTGTCTTACCACCTCATTCCATCTTTTAAGCAGCCTCCCCTTTTCCCTAGTAATTTTTACTTGCAGATCCTTGACTTTTTGTATCTTGCGGTTTTGTGGTTTTCTATAGATTTGTTCGAATATCTTAAATGACATATGAAGTTGTGAACATCTTTTGTGGCATTTATCTATGAGAACATATGCGTGATATGTTAAGGTTAAAATGTCTAGTTTCAATGTTGTATATTATTCTTTGTATTGGCAATGAATGACATACTATATGAAATTAATCTGAATGTTTTAGGACTATACTAAGGTAACAGAATAAATTACTTTAGCTTAAGATAAAAATAGCTGTAATTTTGACAGGTGGCTTGTAGTGGGTTGTTGGGTCCTACCATATTGAATCTAAATTTTAAAAAATACCTAAGAAAAAAGGTTGGGACCAAAAGTCATTTTTAGCCAATAGCCAATCGATCTAAATGCTTCAAAATTAATCACCATTGTACAATTGATTTTGTACCTAAATCTGATGGCTAAAAATGTTGTTTGGTCTTAATTCTGATTTAGAATACCTAAAATATGATAAGGCTTACTTGTCCAAATAACATCATATGTTGGAAGAATATATTCTGTTACTTTGCTACACTGATTTTTGTTTTAGCATTTTCCCATGTCGTAGTGAGGCCATAATTATGAGTAAGTAAAGGTTTAGGTATGTAAAAATTAACAAGAGGACACTTACAGGCCCATTTTTTGAGTAAATAAAACAGTTTCGTATGCATATCCCATTGAAGAACCTTCCAAAAACTGACCAATTATTTTGTTCCATTATCAAATTTAAGGCCAACATCTGTAGGACATATTTGCATCTGTGATTGACAAGAATCTCTAGCATGGTTGGCAAATTCTCATTGTCATAACCGCAAGGTTGAGTTTCAAGTTCTATAGGTACCGGATAGGAAGTTAACCCGGAGAAAAAATTTGTCAAATCTAGTAATGAGTGCTGGCTCTACATAGATGGGATAAATGGCTTTTATTATGATGAGGATGATGAAATCATATTATGCGATTATGCTGAACAGGACCAGCTATAATTGCAGCAATTCTGATAGTTATGGATTTCTAAGGTTCCATATCAAATTGGTTTTGTGTATGCAACTGTTTAAGAATGTATACAAGTTTATTTATTTATTGTTAATGTCATTGTTCTTGTTGTTGTTTTCGTCATCATTGTCATTGTTGATGAATGTATACTTGTCATAGTAATGCAAATTTTACTGGGAAGTTTATTTTATTTTAGAAAATTATTCATCTAAGGTGTTTTCTAATATAGCTTTTTATGCTGCTGACGTAAGTATTTTCTCATTGGTTCTTTAGCATCCAGTTATTCCAATAATTTTCTTTGGGGATATCAGGATTTTAAATCTAGTGGGAATGGCATTACTAAATTGGGTTAATGAGTCTTGATTGGCCTCTAGTGATTTCGAGTCACATACTTTAAAATTTAACTAGCCATTTTCTGGTGGCCACCAGCTCATTATAGTTCAGGTCTTTACCTTGCTTTTTATGAGGTCAAATGTTATTTTGATACATCTTTTTCACATATTGCTGGTTTCTTCACCATTCATCTCACTTTTTTTTTCTTTTTGCTTACAGCGTACCGATATTCCACATCCCGGGAAGGACATTTCCTGTCAATATTTTGTACAGCAAAACACCTTGCGAAGACTACGTTGAAGCTGCAGTGAAACAGGCCATGACAGTTCACATCACTAGTCCTCCTGGTGACATCCTCATCTTTATGACAGGCCAAGATGAGATTGAAGCAACCTGCTATGCACTTGCTGAGCGCATGGAACAGCTGGTCTCTACCACCAAGAAAGCGGTGCCCAAGCTTTCTATTCTCCCCATATACTCTCAGCTTCCAGCTGATCTCCAGGCCAAGATATTTCAGAAAGCTGAAGATGGGGCACGCAAATGCATTGTTGCCACCAATATTGCTGAGACGTCACTCACAGTAGATGGAATATTTTACGTGATTGACACAGGCTATGGTAAAATGAAAGTTTACAATCCTAGGATGGGTATGGATGCTCTCCAAGTATTTCCAGTTAGCCGAGCTGCTGCAGACCAGCGAGCTGGCCGAGCTGGAAGAACTGGACCTGGTACCTGCTACAGGTTGTATACAGATACTGCCTACCAAAATGAGTTGCTGCCAAATCCAGTTCCTGAGATCCAGAGAACGAATCTTGGTAATGTGGTTTTGTTGCTCAAGTCTCTGAAGATTGAAAACTTGTTGGATTTTGATTTCATGGATCCTCCCCCACAGGACAACATTCTTAATTCCATGTACCAGTTATGGGTTTTGGGGGCATTGAACAATGTTGGGAACCTGACGGAATTAGGCTGGAAGATGGTCGAGTTTCCCCTGGATCCACCTCTTGCCAAGATGCTGCTGATGGGAGAGCAGCTCGAATGCGTGAACGAGGTGCTGACAATTGTGTCAATGCTCTCTGTGCCATCAGTGTTTTTCCGGCCTAAGGACAGAGCAGAGGAAAGCGATGCTGCAAGAGAGAAGTTCTTTGTGCCAGAGTCCGACCATTTGACTTTACTTAACGTCTATCAACAGTGGAAATCGAACCAATACCGAGGTGACTGGTGCAATGACCACTTCTTGCATGTAAAAGGGTTACGAAAGGCAAGGGAGGTTAGGTCTCAGCTATTGGACATACTCAAGATCTTGAAAATTCCATTAACCTCTTGTGGACCAGATTGGGATGTTGTTAGAAAGGCTATCTGCTCAGCATATTTCCACAATGCTGCGAGGTTGAAAGGTGTCGGGGAATACGTAAATTGCCGCAGTGGTATGCCTTGCCATCTGCATCCAAGCAGTGCACTCTATGGTCTTGGATATACACCAGACTATGTTGTCTATCATGAATTGATATTGACTACAAAAGAATACATGCAATGTGCGACCGCCGTTGAGCCACAGTGGTTGGCTGAGATGGGGCCTATGTTTTTCTCTGTCAAGGAATCAGATACATCAATGTTGGAGCACAAGAAGAGGCAAAAGGAAGAAAAGACAGCAATGGAGGAGGAAATGGAGAATTTGAGGAAGATGCAGGCAGAAGTTGAGAGAGAGAGTGAAATGAGGGACAGAGAGAAGAGGGTTAAGCGGCAGCAGCAAATCTCCATGCCTGGCCTACGGCAGGGGTCCACATATCTCAGACCACCCAAAAAACTTGGGCTGTAAATTCAAATTTTATGTTTATGTAAATATATATACTTTCCCGAAACTTTTTTTTTTTTGAGGTCTGGAAGTGTTCAGGGATTGCACCAGACTAGTACACTCCAGGGTGTGTGAAAACCCCTCGATCCGCATACACCAGGTAAGTTTGAGGGGAGTGGCCTTTCATTGGAGGTAGTAGGGATTGAACTCTAAGATATATGTAAGGTCGGCCAAAGCCTTACTGGTTAAGGCAAATGGGCTTGCAAACTCCATTTGAACTCAACAAAATCGCCATTCATATACTCCCAGACATGAACATGGAGATTGCCTTATTTCCGTTAACCAAGGTATCAAGATCTGGATAATTCACCGGCAGCTTTATTTGTCAGTTGAACCAAAGGTTCTGTTTGTCTCTACAGTCCATTTTCTCAATACATTGTATATGATCAAATTTACCCATCTCTTGGCATTGACAAGTTCGAAGTAGCAGCTCTGCAGTTCTTTCTGGTAGTTTGATATTTTTTGCAAATTCTGTTGTGAGGTTTCATGTGTCCTAATATTGTATTGATTGCTATGTTCTTGATTACAATACCAAATGATACAACCGACAGATGTAAGTTTTAATACAATTGATAGTTGTAAGTGAGAATGCAGCCAGTAACATTTAAAATGCATGGAGGAATTTTCAATGCCTCTTCACTTCTGAAGCTTCTCTAGCATTTGGAGGCCAGTATACTTATAATCGTATAACTGTGACAATGAGCACTTGTTACTTAATACATCATACTCCTGTGAAAAAGTCTATTCTTATTACTTTAATTTCGAATGCATAAAATGAGGATAATATAGTCATTATCGAAAGCAAAGACCATTGTCAGTTTTCTAACTTTTTTATTGAAAAAAAAGGGTAAAGATCAATGAGGAAGGGTAGGCCATGAAAACCCCTTTCCCCCGTCACCGACTCAAGATGGTGAGGAGAATGATTTTGTTTAAATTTTAAGTAGCGATGAAAAGCTTTAATGATGACCTGAATAGAGCCCCATTAAATAGTTGGCCCATCCCATGCAAAGCATGGACGGGTAGACTAGATTTTTTTTTTTTAATCAAGTTATCATGAAGATATTACATATTTTTTTTCTTGAGCCATATTGACTTTAAAGAGATTGGTATTTGCTTTGAAACAAAGAG
Source organism: Chimonanthus salicifolius (assembly GCA_013350335.1). NCBI lineage: Eukaryota > Viridiplantae > Streptophyta > Magnoliopsida > Laurales > Calycanthaceae > Chimonanthus > Chimonanthus salicifolius. Next base: position 52,904,916 of record CM023537.1, read on the forward strand.
ATCAGTAACATATAATAAATATTAGAGCTTTTAAAGATACAAATGATAAGAATAAGATGATCAAATGAGAGTGAAGCTTACTCTCCACGGGATAGTTCAATGGATAGATATTTTGGCTTAAGACTTGGAGGTCTTAGGTTCGAGTCTTGTAGTAACTAGATAGTCGTAATTTATAGAGGGTCACATGCATCTAGAGTTTTATCCACATGGAGAGGTGGGAGGGAGAGTGAAACTTTATATATAGTAATTTTTAGCCTTTGAAGTATCTCATCCAAAATTTTAAAGGCCATCTTTGTATCTCATTTTTAAAATTTTCTTTTATAAAAGACTACTATTTACAGACCTAGATTTTGGTTTCTTACAATGATTCTTACTATCCAAGAGAAAAAATGAAGTATTTTAGTTATCTAGTTTGCAGTTCGACTAATTCGCGTTCGAATATAGAGTTTGCAATTTGATGTATGCTGAGATTCATTTAGTTTTCCTTTTAGCTCATATTTTGAGTTAGCTAACATAAATGAAAACATCTAAATTTCTAGCTAAATATGATTTGATTTGTTTTACACAATTTAATATGATTAAACTACTTGATTGATAAATTATTAACATCTCACTGTAAGAGATTAAACATTACATACATCTGGACAGAACACAAAGTACTCCTTGAGTCATGTGCAGACCAGCACAGCAGATCTATCCAGAACACAAATCACTCCTTGAGCCATGTGCAGACCAAGCACTGTTCACGCATGCACTGTTCACGCATGACATATCTGGCTAACTGTACATCTCATTAATTGCACATTCTTGACTTACATCAAGTGTAATCTCTATAAAGAGATACCTTCATATGAAATGAAAGTATACCGTAAGCGTTTTGTTCTATGGTTCGTTACACTCACTACCATTATATATATGCTATCAAACTTTAAATGACTTTTTTAAAGTTTATATATTGATATTCATTAGTTATTCATTTATTTTTGATGAAAAACTTTTTAAAGATAAAATTTGCGAAAGCAAATTTTCATAGCTTCCTATAAATTAGGACAACCTTTTTCTTAAGTACAAAATTCACAAAATGCTCTTCAAGACCTCCAAAGACCTCTCTCTCTCTCTCAAAACCCTTTAATGCAAAAAACTCAATTAACAGTATTTTCTAGACGAGGCTTTCCATAAAAATAGATCCATCGCATTTGGAAAGCCAGGATTTTTAAAAATTTAGAAATCAAGTCAATTTTGGAGTTTAATCCATCAGCAAGATCAAATTTGTAGATGAGTCTGCAGGGAGTGAAAATGTATTTTCAGGCCCTAACGTGCCCCACATCGGGCTCCTTGGTGGGGGACACGATGATGAGTAACATTGTTCAAGTGAAAACTTCTCATTTATTGAAGTATTCCGTTATTGAAAGCTTGTCTTGTAGTTGTTTATAGGAATCCGTTTTAAGGAACGAAAGTCCTAAGTTTGATTTCCAATTCACCTCAAAGGGTATTCCATGTAGAGTTACCTTGTGTGTGTGGATAAAGAGTCTTGCACATGCCTCGAGGATTAATCAGATACTCTAAGAAGCCTAGACACCTTGGTCATATAGGAAAAAACTTAAATTTTATTACATCACATACATTTGCATCTTTTTGTTATTCACTGTTAGGTCAACCTGCATGCATACTGGCTGCAATCCCAGGGCTAGGCCTTTTTTTTTGTCTTGGGGCTGCTTATTGCTTGGGCCTGTCAGCTGTTTTTGCTTGTTTGTTGGCTTCTGGGCTTCTTTCGAGTTTTTGGTTAGGTATTAGGGCCCAAAATGTTGGGTATGTCACTAATTTTCTTCCTGGCCTTTTGTGCTTTGCCTTGGCTATTTCTGACCCTTTTAGCTTCTCTTCCAAAGACTCCATCTCAATAGTTTCCAAGTCTGTTTGGATCATAGGAAAGTTTTTCAAGAGATCTTCTCAAATAAAGGATCCTCTTTAGTGGAGTTTTTCTAAGGTTTAAGCATGAAGGTAAAATTCAAGTGATTTAAAAGTAACACAAATAGATAATATGGATTCCACATAATTTTCTCACAAGATTTTTAATGAAAAACTCATTTCCACTACAATCCTCCAATCCAAACAAGAATAAATAAAAACTAAACAAATACGTCCATTTCCAGAAAAGTGCACCATTCTTTAGACCCATCGATGGCACCTAAAGTGCAGAGCAGGTTTCTTGTGCTTGGACTCACCACATTATCCTGATTCTTCAATTGAAATAGTGGACAACTTACATGTGTAAGCCCCTATATGCACTTGAAAATTGAAAACAAAACGTTCCTATGTTCCAGTTATAAGGAATGACCAGCAAGGTTGGTGAGCAGAGTCCAGAAATAGAACTGATAAAATCAACTCAAGATAGATAAAAATATGGCTTCAATTGTGATAATGATAATTCAGCCTTAAAAAGAATTGAATTTCTATCTGTCATAACTCATGAACGTTAAACCAAAACCCCCAAGGGACCTATTCTATTGACCACTTCTTTAAAGTGATATTTGATCTTAAATTTTATTCCAAAAATTCCTGTTATCTTGTTCTATGGAGATGAGAGGACTAAAATTGGAATCGCCCATTACCTAACATATTTGGTCTTAGTCTACCAGCTAAATCTCTAATTTTAGAGCATGTTTGTGCACAACTATTGTCTATAAAAATTGATTTTCTCGATAATTTCTATTTCCATAGAAAATGAAATCCTTAATTTTATCTCCCACATGTATTAATTTCTTTAGTTTGACACGATAAAAGGTTTCCATGATAATTTGTAATAGAATTCTTTCTATTGTTAGGTGGAAGAGATGTAGGCTATAATTCAATTGTAGCTAATTCTTGATGATGATGATGATAATGATGATAATTATCATAATAATCAAATAATAACAATAATTATATACATTAAATAGTCAATTCAACCTATATCTTACTTAATGATAATATCATGTAAAGAATATAATTGATTTAGATCTTAGTCTGACCTACCTCAATTTAACCTAGAAATTCATAAGCTAAAGTCGGATTAGATTGGTTCATTGATCGAACAGTAGGTGAACATTAGATATGGGTTGGGTTGATCATGAGTCGAGTAATAAATTATAGATACTATATTTTGTTAGATTGGACCATCGACTTGATTTCAAGTCATAGGTTTGTACATAAGTTTGATTAAGTTGACCACAAAACAAGGGTTAGATTGATTGAGTTATGAATTGACTCATGGAATGGGTAATGTGTTATGACTCAGGGATCGGGGTCACAGGTCCTAGATCGGGTCATAAGTTGTGTTTGGATTGGATCTTGAGTCACAGATCGGATTGGGCCGTGGTTAGTCTATAGATTGGATCATATACCTTGAAATCTATAAGCCGGGGAGATTGCTTTCCAATTCCTCCCCTTAGGAATTCATTTTCCACACCTAAAAAATGACCAAGCAGCAAAAAATGTTCTCACGGAACAATGGAAAACAATTTCAACATGAAAATCATTTTCTATTTTTAAAAAAAAATGTTGCACACAAATATGCTTTAAGAGATTTAAATTATCGATGGCCAGAGAATCACACTTAAAATGGCTTCTGCTTGGCTAGAGTTCATGGAGAGAGAGAGAGAGAGAGAGAGAGAGAGAGAGAGAGAGAGAGACTAAAGAGGGCTTACAATTGTTTGCATCATTTCACGTAAATTTGCCAATAAATAATCAAAAGATGTATATACATCAAGTATATAGATAAACCAAGAAAAAAATATTTAATGAGAGGCGTAATGGCTTTCTGAAAGAATAAGATACAGCAACCCTTGAACTAAAATCTTGATTTCTTTTTACAAACTTCCTTGATAAAAAAATCCAAAAGAATTTCCTGTAGAGAGATCTAGATGAGTTCACCTACTGCTTTCACAGAATGGGAAAGGGAGGATAACAGTGGCTCCTCCCGCCACACTGCATGACTAAATGCTGCTGCCTCCTACCTACAAAGAATGCTGGCTGACAAACAAACAAAACAAGTCATATGCAGGGAAGGTTAAATCCTGCCTGCCCCTTCAACTATCACTAGGAGATTCTACAAGCCTAAAACAAAAGACCAATTTTACAGCTTAACGACTTGAAGTGGAGAGTGTCAATTTTGAGGTGGATTTTCTTTTGGTTTTTTTCTTCTTTTTCATCCCCCTTTAAGAGAGTTTGAGGTGGATTTACAAGTAGAAGACAGATCATCCACTTCACCTAGCGGTGATGCAACGCAACGACAAAAGATAATACCCAAAACTTCACAGCCTCACTCCTGTAAAAATTGGAAGGCTGGATTGTCGAGATGCAAAGCTGCAGGTTTGACATCAGAGAAATCTTTTTCTTGAAGAGAATTAGACAGGTCATCAATAGAGAACGGAATGCTGCAAATGAAGAAACATGTCATGCAAAGAGTTTAGATCAAGCATTTTTAACTAGCATTGAGCACTTTTGTATATCTCTAATTTTTACAGAAGGGAAAATTTTCAAACCTGGAGTAATCCTCCAACAAGAAGGTATCGGCGACATCTGTGTCGGACTCTTCAGTCATAAGTATTCGCATGTTAGAGATAACCTGCAGAAAGGTTAGTAGCTATATGTTTTAGAGATAATAAACATTTTTCCTTCTATTTTTCCTTTTTTTTCACTTTTTCTTTTTTGTGTGTGGAAGCAGGTAGGGGGATGATGGCAGAGGTGATAAACATTTTTGTAGGACAACATTCCAGATGCAAGATAAGGCCTTCTATAGAAGTTGACAGGCACTAGGGCTACAACCATAAGGTTGCATGTTGAAGTCATGTCACCTTCTCTTCTCTTCCCTTCCCCCTGCCCCACAAAAAGGGGAAAAAAAAAGGAAAAGAAAGAAAACAAAAGTATGCAGATCGCGGTCAATCTTGACTTGAAAAAATATTTTCAGGAAAAAAAAATCTACTAGCAAACTAAATCCAATGGACCTCAGCAAATGTCATATTTCAATCTCTACTCAATAAAATTTTGTTTACTGCTGGAAGTGTCAACTCAAAGTGTGCATATGTGAAAGTATTCAGCAGCATTGACACAACTGATGCATATAATGTGCACCAATATGTGCACATAGATGTTGCTAATATAGAGAGTGCTCCAGAGTATCTCCAGCCATTTTAACGTACCTCCGAGTCTACTCCAGTAGTGCCATAACTATCATCCCAGTAATTCGTGCATATCCTATGAAGCTGTTGTACAGTTAGGGTCTGCAGATACAGGAAGAATCAGTAAGAGAAACATATGGAGTATATGTGTATGTGGCACATGAGGATAAGAAGGCTCTAATATAGATGGGAAATTCACGTGTATACATGTGCATGGTAACCTATAATAAGCTAAGGTGGAGTTCCACTTCTAAAGTCAGGCTCACCTTGTGTCAGACTAACCATTGCAAACTATTTCCCTATGAATTCAAATCTGGATTGGGCTGACAACAATTGGACTCCTCACCGTTGAATCAAATAACCAAACATATAAATAGTTAAATATTTATCAATGGTTTAATGTTAGAACTAAAAAGTTAAGGTTCAAATCATCTGATTTGAACCCCACTATGAAAGGCCCTATTTGCTTGATTCTATACTAATCCATAGCATTTGCAATCTAAAAGGGCAGGCTCTCCAACACAACATTCCAAATAAAATGTCATTTTCTTTTATGACCAAGGTGTTCAAGCCTCTTAGAGCACCTGACTAATCCTCGGGGCATGTACAAGCCTCCGGGTAACTCTACGGGGAGTGGCCCTTTGGAGAGTCCAAATAAAATGTCTTTGAACCCAAGTGTGTGTGTGTGTGTATATATATATATATATATATATATATATATATATATATATATATATATATATATATATATATTTGAAATGGTAAATGCATTAATAATAAAAAGCACTAAAGGTGCATAAAGTAAGTACAAGGAGAAGAGTACAACAAGGGAAAAGAAGAAAAGGACCCAAAAACCCTTACACCCTCAAAGACTGGTCCGTATAGAAACAAAGGAGAAGAAAAAGCCTAGGACAGTCCAATACACTCTTTCCAAGCACACAAAATGTAAGACATGAAAAGATGCTGAAACTTTGATAAGGATGAAGCCCAAGCTGCACATTTGGCCAAGAGTTGGTTGCTAACACTTTGAGGACTTTCCACACAATTCCTGAAAACCTTACTGTTTCGTTTGCACCATAAGCTCCAAAAAGTGGCAAACAAGGCTAGGTGCCACAAAACTGAACATCTAGAGGAGACATGAGAAACCTATCACAGAAAAGCTAGGCAATCATAGAAGGCATTGACCACTGAATTCCGAACTAATCCAAGATAGAACCCCAAACCGAGGATGAGAAGGTGATCAATGTCTTCGGATGAGTGGAGATATAAAGGGCAGATACTGACCAACACCCTTCCCCTCATGTGCAAGTTATCTTGAGTGAAGATCTCCTTAATCTGGCAATCCACCAGAGGTTGATGGCTTAGAGGGGCTTCAGAGACCCATATGGTTGGATCCACAACCAAGTTCAACTCTCTCCTACTGTTCCACTCATAGAAAGACTTAAGCATGAAAAATCCAAAGGAGTCAGGCCACAAGAGCAGGGAATCTTCCTCCATGGCTCGGACCCGGGCTGAGGTGAGAAAGAGAAGGAGATTTAAAAAATTGTATGTTTAAGAATCCAATATGTTTTGGTGGAAAAGAATGTCCATTGATTGGTCACCTGCCACGAATAGTAGCAAGAGACAAATCCATCGGGTGAGAGGGTAATGTGAAAAGAGAAGGAAACTGGGTAGCAAGGGACGTGGAGTCAATCCAATGATCAGTCCAGAATCTAACACGGTCACCCCGCCCCACCTTAAATCCAATACCTTGCTTGAACTTTTCCACACAAACACAAATAACTCTCCACATACACAAAGTTCTATGCGGATTATGGTTGATGTCCCAATCGCCGTTGTTGATCTTGTACTTGGCGATGAGAAAGGACTTTCAAGGAGAATCCTCTTCAGAACCAATCCGCCTTAACAATTTTGAAAGAATAGCCAAATTGACTTCCTCAATGTGCCGGACACCAAGACCTCCTGCCTCAATGGGAAAAGAAACTTCATTCCAACTGACAAGGTGCTCCTTCCTTCTTTCTTCTTGATCATTCCAAAGGAAATCCCTCATGATTCTTTCTAGGGACAAGATTACTTTCTTGGGACACTTGAAAGCAGATAGGAAGAAAACAGGTAGAGCCGAAAGCACTGACTTCAATAGAGTAATCCTATTTGTAACGACCAGTCCCACTAGCACAATATTGTCAGCTTTGGGCCCACACAGCCATGCATTAGCGAACCAACCCAAAGTTGCTCCCAAAAGGCCTTGTGTTGGTTGAGGGGGTTGTCCTCTCTTAATAACACCCCCACCACCCACCTGGTGGGCGATGTGAGACTTTTGCTACACCCCATGTGGGTGGGGTATTACAATCCACCCCCCTTAATACTAGAGCCATCCCTGGCTCAGTCACGTCATACAGACAGAGGGTCCACATAGGCAGGCAACGTCACGCAAGTAGATAGGCCCACACAATCCGAGTGTTACGTGCTCTGATACCACCTTGTAACGACCCCGACTTGATTTCCCGAGTATGATGTTGTCCGCTTTGGGCCTTACTCTGCCCGCATGGCTTTGTTTCTAGCCAAAAGGCCTCACACAAGGGAGAGGGGGCTTCCCTCAAATAAGTCCCCTCCCACATCACCATCTAGGTGACTGAGCCAGGGACGTTTCTCGTCCGTCTTAAGAGGGGTGGATTGAAACACCCCACCCACATGGGGGTGTGGGAAATGTCCCACACCGCCCATGAGGTGGATGGTGGGGGTGTCACTAAGAGAGGTCAGGCCCCTCAACTATAGCCATGCTTTTTGGGCCTGGACTAGTGGGCCAGGTCCAAAGCAAAATAGTACGTGCCCAGGTGGGGCCCAAAGCGCACAATATCATGTTGGGGGTCATGTCGTTACACTGCCTCCAAAAGATAAATAATTTCTCTTCCATGAAGCAAGACACTTACTGAACTTGGTGATGATGGGCTCCCACAAAGAGTAGCCAGGCGAACCAATGCAGAGAGGAAGACCCAGATAAGTGGAGGGTAAAGAGGCCAGTTCACAACCCAAAAGATTTACCAAGCAATAAAGCTCATCTCCATCAGGATTGATGCCAGACACCTCACTCCTCTAATAATCAATACACAGAGAAGAGGACAACTCGAACCAATTAACTAAATATTTTAACTTTTAAGGTTCTGATTGACTGTTCATCGGCCTAAAAAGATAATTGTGTCATCTACAAACTAGAGGTTGTGAAACTAGAGGGAAGAATGGTCAATCTTTAAACCACTGATCAAGGAGAAGTTCACAACTTTTGATAAGAGAAGGCTTAGGGACTCAACAATTGTTGTTAAAATCTTACTATACACGATTCATACGATATGCTAAGAGGAGCGATTCGTATCTATTAGCAAATCTTACGATTCCTATAAATAATAGAATTATTGGGTTATTTGGAATATGAAAGCATGAAACTTTTTGTTTTAATAGTTTTTAAGGCTTGAGTCATTGAGCATTTAATAACTTTGGATTTTTTAAGGGTTTTTTAGTTCATTATTGACTCTTCATAGTATACATGGATTATATACTGGTCTTATGTTTTTGGGAGTTGGATTATTGAAATTTGAGCTCCAATGAACTAATTATAAAATATTCACTTGATATTGAAAGAAAGTTGGAGAATTATTCACATAATTATTCTAAGTTGGAGAATTATTCACATAATTATCTTTTAGATATATTTTAAATATTTTTTAGAGAAAACACTTATGAATCTTACGATTCTACAGTTTACGATACACGATTTGTGATTCAAAATGTATAATGAGTTTACGACACAATTTGCTTTTCACAACATTGCCCTCAACAATCATGATAAACAATGCTAAAGAGAGGGGTCCCCTTGGCGAAGGTCACGAGAGCTACGGAAAAATCTTTAGAAGACCCATTGATGAGCACCGAAAAATATGCCTGAAGATATGCACTCACCTATCCAAAGACTCCATTTTCTGACGAAACTCATAAAGGAGAGGACAAACTATAGGAAATTCCAATTAAATCATATCACAAGCCTTTTCCAAATCCAACTTGCAAACAATACCCTTCCTCTTGGCCTTGTGCTGTGAGTCGATACACTCGTGAGTTATTAAAATCGCGTCCTCATCGACTCCGACTGACTGAAATGGAGAAATGAGGTCTGGGAGATGATGCTTCAGCATATTGGCAAGGAGCTCGGAAAGAATCTTGTACGGCCAGCCAAGGAGGCTGATTGGCCTATAGTTTTTTAGCGAAAAGGCACCATCTTTGGGAACAAGAACGAAAAAGGTTGCCGCAAGCTCATTAGGCAAATAATCTCAACACCCCCCCCCCCCCCCCCCCCCCCCTCTTCCTTCTTCTCTGAATGAAAGCATTGAGATCTGCTTTGACCACATCCCAAAAGATCTTGAAAAAAAGTAATGGGAAAGCCATCAGGACCAAGGGCTCAATCGTCACTCAAATCCCAAACTGCAGACTTGATCTCATCCTCGGAAAAAGTTCTAACTGGGAAGCATCCTGAGGAAGACCTGCAATAGACAACCTCTCCCAAGGATTAGCCAAGTATAAGATCTAAAAGTAATTGATTATAAAGGAAATAGTGACATTGTCTAGAATAGTAACATCGTCAATGGTTATAGACTTGATACTGATAACAAGCCTGTGTAAAGATGCTACTGCATGGAAGAACTTTGCATTTTTGTCCCCTTCTCTGATCCACCTATCCATAGACAATTGCCTCCATTTGATTTCTTCTTGAATGCTTTTGGCTCTGTATTGATCTTGAAGGTCAACCTGGAGGAGATAGTCTCGCTCTGAGTGTCTAGTTGATACCATTGAGGAACAAGTGATTCAGTCAACGAGCCAAAGAAAGTGTCTCTCCAAATTCTCAATTTGCCCTTCCAGTATTTGAGCTTGTGAACAAGAATAAAACACTTTCTGCCACCGGGATGGAATTCAGTCCACCAACCTACTACTAGATCTTAAAACCTCTTTCCCACCAACAAAGCTCGAAATGGAAGGGGGATTCCTCGAAGGTGACAGAAAGCAGCAACCAATGATCAGATAAGGACCTAGGGAAAATTGCCACGTGAGAGTAAAGGAAACACCCCATCATCTGCGTCAAAACCAAAAAATTGTCAATGTGGGAAAGAAAGGATCTATCCTGGCCATTGGATAACATGAATTTTCCTCCAAAAAGGGGAGGTCCACTAAGTTGAGAAAGGAAATGCAGTCAGAGAAGCAGCACATGATGTTTGTGGTTCTCCTAGATCTAGTCCTTTCATGCGGGAAACAAATGATGTTAAAGTCCCCAAAAATGCACCATCATTTACACCATTGCCATTAAGAGCAAATTTCAGAAATGAAATCAGGCTTTCTGTGGTCATCGCATGTGACATACTGATGTTAAGGTCCAGGCTTTACCAGACATCCGATCCTCAAAATGGATAGAAATAGAGAAATCACCAATGTGAACGTCCTGCTTATTGAACTTGTTAGGGTCCCAACAGATGATGATGTTGCCAGAGGAGCCTTAGCCTCCCAACAATTACTACCACCACTCCAAAAAGACCTGATAATTGAGTCTAAATGATCCTCCAATTTTGACTCCTAAAAACAAACGATCTCCTTAAAAGACTTAATAAAGTTCTTGATATTTGCCTTTTTTGACGGGTCCCTGAGACCCCTCACATTCCAGGAGAGAATCTGAATAAAGAAATTGATGCAGCCACATGAACGCCAATATCGTCACCGAACCTTCGCCTACCTTTCTTTCTTTGCGGTAACTGTAGTTTACTGATGAGCTCAGGCGGTTCACTTCCTGAGCAATCTTATCCTTGTCGTTCATCTTTGTAGGAAAGGATCCAAGGGCTCGGATTTGCATATGATAGGAGATGAGGAGAAATTCTTGGCCACTAGAGATCAACCCGAGGTTGCGGCCAACATCCAGCATTTTGGAGTCCACCCAGTCAAGGGACTAGTGGAAGGAGTTTTGCTGACTCTCAACTGGCAGGGAAAGGAGTTGGTTCCTCTGTTGAAAATCAACTTCAAACCTCTCCATCCAGCTGGCTACTGTTGAAAGAAGGTCGGCTTGAAAATTGAGCAAGAGAAGGGGAGCGGAAGTCCTCTGTGGCAGGGCTAAAGCCAGAAAGATCTCCATATTGGTTGACAGCAGGGATACCCGACGGTAATACAAACAGAGGCTCAGGTGATGGCTTCGTCGGTGAAAGCACCTCTTGAGGAGAAGGCTATTGCAGAAGAGGTTGCCTAGGATGGAGAGCCATCACGCTAGGGGCGGAGCACCCCATTCTCTCTAGAAAATGGCTGCCTGTTTGTTGGTGAAGGATAGGCAGAAAAGGAGACGAAAGATAGCAAAAAGATCCACTGGAAAAGCAACAACCAAGAGGCTTCTGCTTGCGGTGGGATTTTGGCGTGGGGGGGCGGGGTGTCGTCTGAGAAAGGTTCACAGTTTTGGCCTGAGAATAGAGGCAAGCGTTGACAGTGGGACCAAGAGTGGAGGCAAAGGCTGGGGCCTGTGTCTTGTTAAGGGGAGGAGGATTTGGTTCAAGAGAAGGAGGGTCTGGTCTGGGCTAAGGAAATGGTTTGAGCCAGGAAAAGGAGGGTCTGGTTGGCATGGGTCAGGGCTTGGAGGGTTAGACTAAGAAAAAGTGGGTCTGGTTGGTATGGGTCAGGGCTTGGAGGGTTGGACCAGGAAAAGTTGGGTCTGGGTGAGGGTCTGATTAGTAAGGGCCAGGGCTTGGAGGGGCTGGGCCAAGGGTAGGACAGGTCGACTCAATTTGGGATGGAGGAGTGGATTCAAGCCCAAACTTAGAACTGCAAGGGCTAGTTAGTTGAGGCCTGATCTCAACAGAAAAAGGAGCTACAGTAGACCCCGATATGTTTAAATGACGATGGGGCAAGGAAAAGGGGAAAGACTGAGTTGGGATTGAAACGAAGAGGGATGGGATAGGTAAGGCTCTGTAGGGTGCGAGATAGGGTTTCTAAATGGGGAAAAAGTAAAGGGAGGTGCAGGAGGGCAGGAGGAAGCACGCATGCGAAACAAGGAAACAAAAAGTATATGTTGATTGGGCGAGGCCTCTGAACGATCGTCTCTCAAAGAATCTGCAAAGGACACGTGGCTGAAGCTTCTGTGAGGGGAAGACCCCTAAAAATCTACAGCGGAAGACCAGGTGGGGGAGGTTAAATGGGCAGAGCTTCTGACAGAGGAAGGCCCCACCAAGATTGCAACGGAAGACCAAGAGGTGATGTCCGCTCATCACAAAGGAGAGGAAGGCATGTGGCGTCAGGAACAATACCGGTTTGACTAGCGATGGCATCTGAAGGTTGGCCAGCCGGAGACAGACGAGCGACGGAGGCTCCAATTGAAGGCGACCATTCCTCTTCGATCAAGGCTCCCAACTCCACCCAAACATCACCAACCTTCAAGAGAATTGATTTAAGATCTTTGAGGGAAGGGCACCATTCGATCATGAATCTAGTGAAAAGGAAGTGTTTTCCGTCAGAAGTGGAAGTCTCCCAAAACTTTGATCGCTTTTGAGAACCATGCACGAAGCCGGATACCAAATACCGTCACCCAAATAGATCTGATATCAAGGTCAGCCAGCCATCCAGAAAACAAGATTAGAAAAAGGGGCCTCTTGGAGCACTGGAAATTCCATCATCAGACGACGAGAGGCTTTGATGCAGGACAAGCTCTGATACCAAATCGGATACATAACAAGTCAAAATATTGGAAACTCTAGATCTAAATAATATATGGAGGCTTTTATCAGAATGCAAAATGTTTATGGTGAATCCTAAAATGACATGCAACCTATATATATGATTCACATAAGATGTTAAAAAGAAAAATTAATATTAAAGAAAGAATAAAACAAAAGCTAAGGCAAATTCACACTCACAATTAATCAAAGAGGTTCAAAAAGAAGAATGACACGTACACTTAAAGCTCTCAAGGTTGTATTGCTGGCCTTCATTGCAAAATCCCTCAAAAAGATTAATTAAATCATTCCAAACTTTGCCCTAGGTCTTCTTGGCCACAGGAGAGAATGTTTCCTGATAGTCCACCCCATAACTTTGCGTGAATCCCCTAGCAACCAACCGAGCCTTATAGCGAGCAATGGACCCATCTGAATTATGTTTCAAGGCAAATATCCACTTGCATCCAACATGAGTCTTACCTGGAGGAAGAGGAACCATATCCCAAGTATGATTTGATTCGAGGGCCACTAACTCTTCATCCATGGCGGCCTTCTAAGAGTGGTCTCGAAGGGCAGTGTCAACCCTCTTGGGAATCTTCACATTGTCCAAAGCGGTGAGGAAGCTGTGATAGGAAGGAGAAACAGCATGATAGGAAACAAATTGAGCAAGCGGATGTAGAGTACAAGAACGTTTACCTTTCCGAAGAGCTATGGGAAGGTTAGACTCAGCAGCATTGGGCGAATCTAGACCTGAGGCAGAGGTGATCGTGGCGTCTGCTGGAGGTGAAGTCTGGTGTGGCCGGCGTCGATCTACCAAAGGAGGCTTGGGAGTGCTAGCCGGAGTAGAGCAAGGTGGAGTAGTATTTGCAGAAAGGAGAGGTAAAACATGAGAGGAAGAGGTACCACATGGATTAGAAAAATAGGAGACTCTCAAACAAGGTGACATCCATAGACACACAGGTTTGGCCAGTGGTAGGATCAAGACACTTGTAGCCTTTGTGAAAAGGTGAGTAACCCAAAAAAATGCAACGCACAGCACGACGGGAAAGCTTATCGCCAGAGAACTGGTGAACAAAGCATACACATCCAAAAATATGTAATGGTAGAAGAGGAATATGTGTATGGAGTGAGAGAAGTTGAACAGGCGATTTGTCTGACAACACACGGGATGGCATGCGGTTAATAAGGTAACAAGACGTCATGACTGCTTCAGGCCAGTATGACTGGCATGCATGGTAAAGAGGAGAGATCGAGCAACCTCAAGAAGATGTCTGTTTTTTCTTTCTGCTACACTATTTTGCTGAAGGGTATAAGGACAGGACAATTGTGAGTCAACACCATATTCGTGCAAAAATATAAAGGAATGAGACAAATATTCCCCCTGTTATCACTTCGCAGATTTTTAATTTTCAGTTCAAAGTAAGTGGCAACCCAATTATAAAATGTGCGAAAATGATCAAACACTTCAGACTTTTGTTTCATGAGATAAATCCACGTCATTCTTGAAAAATCATCAATAAAAGACACAAAAAATCGAAAACCAGTGCGAGATAGAGAGGGCGATTGCCAAACATCAGAATGAATAACAGAAAATAAAGAAGAGACATTTTTACTCATAGATGAAGAAAAACAAGTTCTAATATGTTTGCCATATTGGCAAGGTTCACACTTAAAATGCTGAAATGATAAAGAATGAACAAGCTTCCGTAAAACTGAATCATACGGATGGCCAAGCCGGCAATGCCACAGCCACACATCAGACGAGGATGAGGTCGAGTAGGCTGTAGAAGCACCAGTCAGATCATCAAAAAGGTATAACCCTCCAACTTCATGTCCACCAACAATCACCTACCTCGTGGTCAGATCCTGAAAGATACAATGAGAGGGGAAAAAAGTGGTTGACCAATTAAATTGTTTAGTGAGTGCACTAACCGAGAGAAAATTACGAGATAAATGGGGGATATGTAGAACAGATGGAAGGTGCATGGTGGAAGAAAGCGGAATGGTCCCTTTTCCAGCAATGGTAATAGAGGAACCATTAGCTAATCGAACATTAACATAGGAAACAGGAGAAATGGATGAGAAAATAGTGGACATACCAGCCATGTAATCAGTGGCACCGGAATCGATGATCCAAGAATGAGAGGAGGTATGATTGGCAATGGGCCTAGTACCTGAAGTAGAGGAGACAGCATTGGAGATCTCGGGATAGTGAAGACGATCCAGTCGTTGTAACAGTATGTTAAAGTCCTGACGAGTCACGGGAACACCATCACGAACCTCATCAGAGGAGGAAGTGATAGGAGTGACAGCGGAGACATTTGCTTGCTTCGGACGCCCATGTAATTTATAGCAGGAATCCACATAATGGTTTGTCATCTTACAATAAGTGCAGAATTGAGACCCCTTCTTCCGAGGACCTTTGCCTAGATGACCAGGAGGCCCCCGTGCTGGAGAAGGCATGGGAGGATGAGAGGTCACTAAGGCAAAGTGTTTAGCTAGCACAGGAGTCATGACCAAGCGTTGCCGATCATCACGGAGTAAAGCAGAGTAGACCTCTTCTAGAGACGAAAGTGGGCGTTGTCCAAACAACTGGGCCTGAATAGGTTCAAACTCCTGGTTGAGACCAGCCAATAACTTAAAAATCCATCGGCGAGAAAGGAGTTGCTGATATACAAACCGCATCATCAGGAGAGACAAACTTAACTGCTTCAAGTTGATCCAACTCAAGCCAACATGTCCGCAACTTGGAATAGTACTGGATCAAAGAAAGCTCCCCCTGTCGGAGATGGGAAGCAGTCTGATAAAACTCATAGAGGCGGGCAGCATGATCACCATCTGAATATAAGGCCTTAATGGTGTCCCATACATCTTTAGCCGTAGGAAGCATATATACAATCCCACGAATATGATCCTCCATGGAGTGAAGGAGCCAAGATTGCACTAAGGAATTGTTGGCTTTCCAGGTGCGATAGGAGGAGTCCGACTTGGCAGGTTCAGGAGCAGTTCCATCAATATAATCAGACAACTGTCTGGCGTTAAGAAACATTTGCGCGGAATGAGACCATTGGAAGTAATTTGTCTCATGCAATAGGACAGTGGTGATATTCCCAATATGAGTGGGTCCAGAGGAAGCCATATCAGGGAGGGAGGCAACATTAGATTATGTAGAAGACACAATCTCAGGTTGTTCTGAAGAAATCTAGCTAGGCTAGATTAAATATGATCGGCAAAAAAAACTTACATACCAATTTTGAGGTATCAAACAACGTCGGATTTTGGTGAAATTTGGACCATTAGAAAGCTTATTCAAAGACCTTTCCAACAAACCCATGTTTAGCCAATTCCGGGTGACGTAGCCAGAGTTACGACCGTTTTCGTGAACAGGTGTCAAAAGGAGTCCAAACCGAGCTTCTCTCCTCCAAACGTGTATGACCGACTTTGGACTCTTTTTGAACTTGGATGGAGATAATTGGATACTCCTTGGACGTGTGAATGAGAGTTCAAATTGTGTTTGAGTCCTTTGTAATCTTCTATTTGGTTGTTTCGACTTTGGAGTCTAGTTAGGGGTTTGTTATGTTTTATTTTCTTATTGGTTAATATATGTAAAACTAGTGTTAGACTTGGGTTGAGTTAGAGTTAAGGGTTTTTGAGATTGAGAGGCTATAAATACATGTATTGTGGACAAATTCAGGGGGCCAATTTAGAGAAGAATAAAATTATTCTTTTAGTGTCTCCAAGAAGAAGACTCGGTCCAAGCTAGTGACCTTGTTTTGCAATTAGAGCACGGTACACCTCCTTTGTATTCAAGTAAGTTCTAATCCTCTTCCAGTTTTGTATTTGATTGAATCAACTTAAAGTGTTGATTAAGTTGGGCCATAAAGCAAGGAATTGCTGCCATTAATCATCAAGTTTCTGAGTTGTTTCAGCTGAGCTTAAGTTACTGTTCAAACTCAGTTTCAGCCTGTACAAGGCCTGGGTTTCTACAGCCAAACGTTGGTGTGTTTGAGGCCGTCTAGCAGTCTCAAGCCCAGCTGTTTCTGGCCCTGCATTGCAGCAAACACCCAGCTGAACTGGGCCTGCAATACAGCCTGTTTCCTAGTCTAAAACGGGCCTGCAATACAGTCCACTTAGCCTGCGTAAATGGGCCAGCAACCCACTCAGTTGGGCCGAGGAATCGGACGAGTGAACCCAGTCTGGGGGCCAAGTTTTGGCATCTGAAAACTCGGTTATTTGGGACTGTTTTGACGTTGCAATACAGCAGCCACTCAATTTGTATTTCAGCTGTACAGCATTGGGTTTTGACTTGGGAAACGATTCATTCATCCAATTCTAGTTGAGGTTGGATCTACTTCACCAAAAGGTTGCTTTGGGCACCCGTTTGGCTTTTTACAACGATCTTGGTTTGCTGAATCGTGTCTGAGATTTTATTGTGGTCTAAGGTTGGGTAACCTACCCCTTCCTAGTCTACATCACCTTATTCCATGGAAAAAAGAGAGAAGGGTCTCATTTTCTTCACTCCTCACTTTCCATCAGCTAGAAAATGACGAACAGCTTGTTGAAGAACTCATTTTCCATCTTTTCTTGTTTCGCAACAAATCCATCTTAACATTATCAATCCTAAGATTCACGTCTCCACAACACTATTATACACTTTTCTTCAATGGCCAATATAAAGCACCTTAGATCATTGCAATTCTTAACTACAATATATAAAGAACCCAAGTGAGCAATATAGCGCTTCCTATCCAACAGTACTCCACTAGCTTCCTTTGTGTAGCCCACCATATACCCATCCTATTAGTTATATATTAAATAGTTATGCAGTTGCATCTAAGTACCAAAATTTCTCCATTAGGGGTAGAGCAAGGGTGGCATGGAGGTTGGTACCGTCTGCAGTCTTGTGGGCAATTTGAAAAGAGTGAAATGGGAGGATCTTTAAGGATAAGAAGGGGCCCATAGAAGAGGCTTTCGAGAAGGCGAAATGGCAATTGATAGGATGACTTTCTGTCTGAAAGAGTTTGCTAGATTAGCCCTGGAGGACTTTACCTATCATGGGAAAGATGTAAGAGGGGAGTCGTGAAAGATAGAAAACCTAGGGCTGAGTGGGTAGCACCACCTCAAGTCTCTTTTAAATTCAACGTGGATGGGGCAGCAAGAGGTACCCGGCAGGAATAGGAATGTTGCAGGATGATAGAGGCAGGATTATATTATCATTTTGTGAGCCTTTAGGGGGTATGGAATCGATTGAGGCCGAACTGAGAGCAATCAGGAGAGCACTTCAGATCTGATCTGGGGTCGGTAATGGTAATCTTATTGTTGAAATAGATTCAACTAATGCCATCTCCTAAGCTAGTAATAGGTAATCTTATTGTTGGTTAACATTTCTAGGGACATCAGCTGGTTGTGTAGGACGGGTGGTATCACCTTCGCACACATACCTTGGTCGGCAAACAACATTGCTAACTTCCTAGCAAAGGTGGGAGTACAAAAACAAAGACCTACAAAGGAGCTGTTCTGACCTTGTTTCTTTTGGGTGTTTGGAGACATGGGATCTCCTAATTGTATTTATATTGACTGGGTGTATTGTACATATAGTGGTTCTCATTATTCTCTATGTATTCTTCCTGACAACCATATATAACTCTCCTATACTTGGCTCCTTCTCTCTTGTACCTTACACTTAAATTAATGAATTCATTGTTACTGTTTCAAGAAAAAGTAACAAAATTGCTCACAAATATTTACTAAGTCAATTTTAATTTTAATAATAAGTATGTTCTCCCTACACTTACATCCATTGAATTTGCAGTGTCCCTCTGTACATTTTCGTAAATCTATAGATATATCCATTTGAAATGTATTTTCCTCTGACATTTTCCAATTACCTTCACACCCTATTATAGGATTCCTTTAAAATTAATAAAAACCATGAGTTGATGAGGATGAGTTGTTTCAATATTATAATTCCATTTAGCCAATCTCAAGCAAACATGGGAGCACATGGTTCCATCATATTTATTAACAAGATGAGAGTGCATCTATGTGGCTAGAGAGAAAGAGGGAAAGATATTCTTTTATTAAAAGGATGAGAGTGCATCTATGTGGCTAGAGAGAGAGAGATTCTTTTATTAAAAGGATGAGAGTGCATCTATGTGGCTAGAGAGAGAAAGAGAGAGATTCTTACAGGGCACAGATCATTGGTGATTTCATCATATGAAATTCTTTTCTTATTGTGTATAACCTGAGAATGATTGTATAAGAAGAATCAAGAGATAGAAAACCAAGATACATCACTACTGTTTTTTTTTTTTTTTTGGAAGACCTACATCACTACTATTTTTAGATACCAACAATTTAAGTGATCGCCCATTGGCTCTTATCATAAACAATTCAAACTTGGTTCACCAAGTTAATGAAAGGTTTTTCTTAACTCTCCTTTGTGGCAAATCAAAATTATCCAATATTTTTTGGATGATTCGCATCAAGGTCCAAGGGGAGCTTTATATCAACAACTAACAGGCGTTGTCCAACATTAGACTCAATTTAGTACATGGATCAACAACTTGACCAACCCAGGTATTTGAGACAGCCAAGTATCATCTATAAGTTCAACAAAATAGTTGCCTGATTTGATAATTGTATCTTTCATATCAATACTAAAAATAAAATAAAAGGAAAAAAAAAGGAAACAAAAGATAGAACATAAATCAGATCACTTAATTTTGCAAGATATCAATTACATTGAACTTGTTAAAGAACATGGTTTAAATACCAAGAATCCCACAGCTTGTCTTATGTTCTTAAGTTCATCCCAAGATGAGCCTGCATACTGCATGATACAAAAATGTCAGAAACAAACAAAAAACCTTCCAGACATAACCATATGGTTAAACCAACTAATGCAAAGAATTGGTTAGTACATATTTGTGTAATGTTTATAGTCATATCGACTGATAAATCCTATAAGAACTGGACATCATGGGGTCCCTTATCAGCTAAAGCATGTTTTATGTTAATCTGGACATCACAACCTTTTCAACCAATACACCAAACTTATTGACCAATTGATGCAGTTATATGAGCATAAGAAAAGATTCGTATTATCAGTAAATGTCTCATGTATATTGAATATCATACAAGAGGATGTTTGACCCAGCCTCTAACACTGATGTAAGTCCTTGAATGTAACCATATCATAGCCCCTACCGTTTAGAGAAGAGAGATTACCTCCTTTCCTTCTTGAGAACACCACATCTCTAAATCAGCTAACCCACCTTTGACATACTCTCCATTAGTAAATGAAAGACTCTCACGGCGCAGGAGAAGACTTCAGAGTCAAAACAGTGCTCTAATGTCAGCAACAATGAAAAGCAAAGAAAATTTAAAAACAAAAAAATAAAAATAAAAATATAGTTACCCGTTAAAGAGTTGTACATTGATGGACGAGAAAACCTGAGTGAAGATTTTCTGAATGAGAATCAGAGGCACCTGAAACAAATAGAACCATAAGGTATTGTCTACATAAGTAATATGGTTCCACTTAATTCACAAGAAAAAACTAATATATCTTACATGGTTGTCTATCAATGCCTTGAGTGTTGCATTGAGGCATGCAATAACACCCTTCAAGGGGGTGCTTTGACTTTTATTTCCAACAGAGCGGCCAGATACTCTAAGCATTGCTGACCTTAATGACTTTGGTGCCTGAAATTTTAGGGTGGCAAAAAATCAGGAATTCACAAAAATAGATATTTGACAGAGTTTAGAAATGTATCTAGCATTTTGAAGAAGATCATGCAAAATGAAAACTCATTTTTGCCAACAAAAATCACATCATTAACAATGCTTCTCTGAAAATCTTCAGGGAATGAAGAATGAAAGCAGCCAAAATATGAAATAACAGAGGATAAAACAGCTGAGATATAATCTCTCGAACCTGAATCCATTCAGCAACCAATTTGGTCACTTCAATCTTCAACTTATCACGGATAATTCCATATATCTTCTCAACATATGCTGTAAGCTGCTGCTTGAAAAGCAAAGCAGGGTATTTTGCCTCAACTTGGCGTATCACATCCTGTACACCCACTGGAAGGTTCGAAAGAGAAGAGGAAGAGCGGAATCCCTAATAACAAACATCATCATACTATATTAGAATGTAGGATAAGAGATACCAAATTTGACTTAAGCCAAGGCCATATAATGCCTTTTCTGAAGGGGCTATCAAATATCATAAAGTTGAAGAAATATACTTGAGCCATTCTCCCAAACAGTGATGTTGCAGGGGGGGGTTTTCGTTGTGGAGATGCTGCTCCAGTTGCACCAGCTGGTTTTAAACTCCGTTGTAGCAAGAATAACAAATTTGAAGTATTTGATAGCCAATAAGCTAATTTTACATTCTCCTCATCCCCATGATTCTTGTCATGCTGTATAACAGAGAGAGGTTGTCATTAATACCAAAGCCAATACATCAGTTAATGACTCAGGCCAACTTACTGGATTTTTGAGCTTTTAGAGTATGCTCTTACCTCCCTTGTACCAGCAAAACAAGCATGTTCAGATCTTGTGGTATAAAACGTACAATATAACAAGCAACGATTTCTCAGGAACTTAGACAGTTAAAACTCCCATTCTTATGAAACAGAGGAGATGGATGACACTTTCTTGGTCTAATAGGTTGAATATCAGGATGGATATCTTCTTTCTCAGTCCAAATGTATCTTGATATTTTTACCACACAAAACATACAGCTATGAGATTGCTGATCCACTACTTGAATATCTGACCATACTCCATTTACAGTGTTTCTCAGCCTGATAATACTCATCATTGTCAGGTAACTGGTTTGCTCTTTATATCTAACAGTTATAGGATCAGATGTTACTTTCACTTTTTTTCATGTGAGTCAACTCCTTTAAGATCCACTAACTTCAATGGTTGTTGTTTTACATATTCTTTAATTCCTTTTTTATTCTGTTTTTGGACCAATGCATATTCTCTGATATCTATACAGAACTATTAGTAGCAGTATTCTACCTCCTACAGCCGTCTTGAGTCTCATAAGAAATTCATGAGTGGATTGAGCAACTGACATGGAAACATAGAACACAAAACGGACCAGGGATGGGGAAATGGGTTAGGTGACGATGATTGCACCAATGATTTGAATTGATCATTCTTCAGCCTTTAATGAAAAACAAAGCATGTTTAAATGGATTGCCATCTTCTGTCCAATTTTTCCGTATGAAATGGTCAACAGTTATCATTTTGAGCTCATTTCTTCATGAACATTTGCATCATCATGTGCTCCCATTTATTGCCTGGGAACTCATAAGAGAGACCTTATTTAACTAGTAGTCACTAAATACTTCTTATCAAATGTGATGTAAATATTAAACACAAAACATCACATGAAGTTGTTATCACCTAAACCAGACAGGCCTCTTCTTTATATAGTCAGACAACCAAATAACAATCATTTAAAATTATAAAAAAAACACACACACACACACCCCACTAAAATTTGAAACCACCTAAAAATTCACCCAAAACCAGACAAGCCTGTTCTGTATATAGTTCACATAACCAAATAACAAACATATGAATAAATAAATAAAAATCCATAACACTAAAATGTGATACTGCTACAAATAAAATTGATAGAAGACAAGACGTCACTAATACAACCAGTTAATGTCCTTTAGGAGTGGCCCATCCACAGATGAGACCACCAAAAAAATTGTAAGAACCTTACCTCTTGACTACACATACAGTGTGGGTTCAGGTGAGCAATTCTCTGCTAGAACACAATTAAGTTTTCAAAGCCCTTCCTAATTTTTTATTATAGTATACATGAATGATGTTGCTCTCATCTTTTGGATTCCATTAGAGCTTGTATTTGTGGCTGGCACTCCAAAAATCTTTCCCTTGCGGGAAGACTGGAGCTTTTACGTTCCACCATCAATCATTTCCACATATTTTGGAGCAACTCTTTCCTCCTCCCGAAAACTTGCTGTCTGGAGATCGAAAAAATTATGAGAGGATTCCTTTGGAACAACGGTTCAAACAAGAGCATGCATACAGTCAACTGGGACAAGATTTGTCTCCCAAAAGACAAGGGCGGACTGGGGATTAGGAAAATCAGTGAGATTAATAAGGTCTGTATTATGAAACAAGTCTGGAACATTATCTCCAAGAAGGATAGCCTTTGGTTCAAATGGATTTGTATTAAGTATATCCGTGGTCGTAGTTTCTGGCAAATCAATATCTGCAGAAATGCCTCTTCGGGGTGGCGATCCATCCTTAAGATCAGAGATCAAATTAAGCCTATGATCTACTATGCTGTTGGTGATGGCAAGGACACTCTTTTCTGGCTTGACCCATGGCTATGCCAGGTTTCACCCTCTTCGATCAGTTTGGTGATTATGCAGTTAGTGCTCTCGGTTTGGGAAGGTTCGTCTCTGTTAGCAGCCTCATCTCTAATGGCTGATGGATGCTCCCCCCCACCGACTCTCCTGTCCTATCACATATTTGGCAGATCGTTCGCTCTTTCATCTTGCCTAAGGTTCCATCTAGCAATCAGATCGTCTGGTCCATTAATCCGACTGGACTTTTCTCAATGGCCTCCTTTTTTTATGCCCAGTCTGCAGATTTTCCAACTCCGAACTGGCTGAATCTTGTGTGGTTTCAGGGATGTCTCAATAAGCATTCCGTCTTTGCTTAGCTCTACTTCCATAAGGGCCTCAAGACCAAAGAGCTTCTGGCTGCTAGGGGCCTCTCTCCTGATCTTCGCTGTTCGCTTTGTACATCCCTTCCTGAGACGCATCTTCACCTCCTTCGCTGCCCTTTCGTCCTGGAAGCATGGACTTTTCTCCTACGTAAGTTCAGCTCCCCGGTTAGTGATCTCCTTGCTCTGGACCACTTCGCCGACTTGCCCCCTGCTTCATTGTCCCCCCTGGAGAAGCTCGCTGCTGCTCTCACTGTTCCCGCCATGATCTGGTTCTGCTGGCAGGAAAGAAATTATCGCATCTTCTCGCACCGCTCTCGCAGCCCTGAACAGGTTTGCTTTGCTGTGGCCACATGCATTCGTTCCCGCATCCTTTTTCTGCTTTCTAACAAGGACCTGCAATTGCTGCCTTGCTCCTTTTTTGCCTCGTGGGATCTCCCACCTTACCAAGCCCCCCCCCACCTAAGCCCCCTGACCTACCTAGCCAGCCCACTAGTGGTAACTTTCCTCTCTTATTTCATCTCTTTACTTCTGCTACTGAATCTTGGATTGGGGCCATCTACCTTAGCTCTAACTCTCTGCCTATTGGAGTCATCACCAGGCGTTTGGGCTCTCCCCAAGCAGATCATCTCCCCATCCTTCTCTTCATTGCTGATTGCCTGTATATGCTTCTGGAATCTAATTCTCCTCTTGATCGTATCCTCTTCAGCGATCAAAGCTTGGTCCTCTTACTGAAGAATAGAAGGCCTGGGTGGCGTCTCTTAGTTCACACTGAGTCTATCAGATCCATTCTGAAGCTGATGCATCGGGATTTTGATCTGGTTGATGCGGCTCCCCCCCACCTGATTGGTTTGGCCAACTGCACCCTTCACGCTCACGCCCTTAACCCCCCAAGGCTGGCCACCAGCCCTTTGCTGGCACTCAACTATAATTTTGTTTCGGGAGCTTGCTCTCTGTTTTGTGGCTCCTATTGAGCCTACTTTACTGCTTGTGCAGTTTTCTTTTTCTGGTTTCATTGGTCACCAGATTTTTTCTCTCTTTTTGTTAGATTCTTTTGTGCCTTGCCCAGGCTGTGGGCCATACTGTATATCTTTGGGCTTTGTCCTGCTTTGAATGAAACTACTTACCATCGTTCAAAAAAAAAACAGTGTAAATAAATGCAATTTTATTATGCCAAATCATCAAATTTTGAAAATTTTATGATCTTCTTACAAGGAATGGTTGACTGTTTATACTCAATATGCACTTGTGAAATGAAACACTCCACACTATTCTGAGAAACAGGAAGCATTATACATTATTATTTGATTAGCATGATAAATGTCAACAATAATGTTAAGAAGCACCTAGCATTAAAATGGTAAAGAATCATTTTTTAAGCATTTTTATTTATTACTACCAGTTTTATTTCTTCATTTTTTATGAGATCTTACCAGTCATTCTCAAGAAAACCCTCAAAACTTCACAAATGATCTGATATTCTCCTGACATGAGACTTGCCAAGAATGACATTTGGGACAAGGATTATCAATGATAACTTTGTGATTTGTAGGTCATGGACACAATCACTTTGGCATGATAACCAATCAATTACCTCAATTGCAGAACCAACCATCTCAATAAGCCGGTCAAAAATACTAGTCCTTTCAGCTTCGAATGATTTCCATTGAAGAAGACATTTGTATATGGTAAATGCAGCAACTGGCTTTCCTTGACTGAACCCAATATTTTGAGAAACACATTTTACAAGGGCATCAAAATTCTCCTATGACAAGACCATAACAGTGGATAATTAGTTAAAACTCAACTTCAAAATAAAGAATTACAAGCAATGCTAAATGACACTGAGTACAAGAGTAAATAATTAAATATATGTCTATTAATAGTGAATGAACTGATTACATGAGTACATACATGTTGTCTCTCAATATAGGATCTCCTTAATCTGTCTACAGATTCCGCGTCATCTTTGTTGGGAGACGGTGCACTTTGAGGTTCCTGCAGAAGCTATCTCATAAGCCCCAAAATAAGAAAACATACTGAAAACCACCAAACAGTGAGAAGATAAAAAGTAAACCAGTCTCGGATCCTACACTTTTGGCCTTAAGCTCTTCAGTTTCATAGTGCCCATTCTCCAAATTCTGCAAGTAAACAAACCCAAATAGTTACTTTTTAAAATGCACACAGTAATTGAATATTTCCCATGTCTCCGGTTAGCAGGTTTCATGACTACCTTAATAGGTGAATGTGCTAAACGTTGTGACATTTGTTTTACTGGTGCATTTAACAAGGCCTCCTGCCGGAGAATTTGATCCTCACACTCCATGTCTGAGAGTTTTTCTTCAAGACTATAATAAAGAACAGCCAAGCCAAGATACAATTAGGAAAGGGTGAAAGCAAAAAACAATGCATATTAAAGGTTAACCAAGAAAATAGAAAAACAAACCAGTGTTCTAATCATAAAAATCTGCCTAACTGAAATCATAGTAATCCATGTCCTTATGAAAATACAGGAGAAAAATAAGTGCCATCACTGAAATAAAATAAAATAACCTCTGCATTTTTGTCTTCAACTGAATTATCTTCAACTCTGCCTCCATAGCTTGTTTCAACCTTTCTTCACTAAGTCTCTGTGTCTCTTCAAATTTTTTTTCAGTTTCATCAATCTTCTCCTCCAGTGAACTCACCATAGCCTATATTTAGTTGCAAGTAAATTTGATGGGCAATTATCAAAAAAAAAAAATCCCACAATAGATGTAGGTTTACTAGTTTCAAATGATAACAATTTAGCATACAAAAGTTTGTTCCTTGCCTTAAGTTTTTCATTTTCAAGAGTAAGCTTATCCAACACTGCAGTATCAATAACTGGAATCTCTTGTATTACTTGAACTTTCTCTACAGCCTTTTTCGCAGCCTCCTGCTCCTTCATCGGCATTTCTTTACTTTCTTTGAATTTCAGTTCCATTTCCTGTAAAGCAGATTGTAGTTTGGCATTTTCTTGTGTTTTGGCTTCCTCCATGTCAGCCTACCAAAAAAATACATGAGCCAATTAATACAAAAGACATAGAACACAGTTGACAATGAATCCTCTGTATAGCTAGGCCTCCAAGTTGCACATAAGTTGGAAAACCATCCAATCGGGAATATCGTTCAGTCCAAATTTGGCTCAACACCTCCTCTGAACCAGGCACATGCAGATCATGAGCTTTGTGACAAGTGATGGCAACAATTATCATCGTTATTGTTATTAGTCCTACTATCATCATCATCGTTATTATTGTTTTTTTTTTTTTTTCGAAATGGTAATGGTAATTTCATTAATAAAACAAGAAGGGCACCAGAACTGCACAAGCAAAAGGTACAAGCAAGCAGGAAAAAAGAAGCACGAAACCCCTTATACCCAAACATAACACAGACCAATACCAGAAGGCTGTCACAGGCCAATGCACTTCTTCCAAGCTCTAGAAATGTCTGTATTTTTAGTTATTCATCAATCTTCTCCTCCAGTGAAGTCACCATAGTCTATATTTAGTTGCAAGTAAATTTGATGGGCAATTATAAAAAAAAAAGTCCCACAATAGATGTAGGTTTACTAGTTTCAAATGATAACAATTTAGCATACAAAAGTTTGTTCCTTGCCTTAAGTTTTTCGTTTTCAGCAATAAGATTTTCCAACACTGCAGTATCAATAACTGGAATCTCTTGGATGACTTGAACTTTCTCTACAACCTTTTTCGCAGACTCCTGCTCCTTCATCGGCATTTCTTTACTTTCTTTGAATTTCAGTTCCATTTCCTGTAAAGCAGATTGTAGTTTGGCATTTTCTTGTGTTTTGGCTTCCTCCATGTCAGCCTACCAAAAAAATACATGAGCCAATTAATACAACAGACATAGAACACAGTTGACAAAGAATCCTCTGTATAGCTAGGCCTCCAAGTTGCACATAAGTTCGAAAACCATTTAATCGGGAATATCGTTCAGTCCAAATTTGGCTCAACACCTCCTCTGAACCAGGCACATACAGATCGTGAGCTTTGTGACAAGTGATGGCAACAAATTATCATTGTTATTATTATTAGTCCTACTATCATCATCATCGTTATTATTGTTATTGTTTTTTATTTTTATTTTTGAAATGGTAATGGTAATTTCATTAATAAAACAAGGAGGGGCACCAGAACTGCACAAGCAAAAGGTACAATCAAGCAGGAAAAAAGAAGCCCGAAACCCCTTATGCCCAAACATAACACAGACCAACACAAGAAGGCTGTCACAGGCCAATGCACTTCTTCCAGGCTCTAAAAATGTCTGTATTTTTTGTTATTCATCAATCTTCTCTTCCAGTGAACTCACCATAGTCTATATTTAGTTGTAAGTAAATTTGATGGGCAATTATCAAAATAAAAATAAAAAATTCCCACA
This sequence comes from Chimonanthus salicifolius, assembly GCA_013350335.1. NCBI lineage: Eukaryota > Viridiplantae > Streptophyta > Magnoliopsida > Laurales > Calycanthaceae > Chimonanthus > Chimonanthus salicifolius. The sequence goes on from CM023537.1 coordinate 52,932,944, forward strand.
ACAGATGTAGGTTTAGTAGTTTCAAATGATAACAATTTAGCATACAAAATTTTGTTCCTTGCCTTAAGTTTTTCATTTTCAGCAGTAAGCTTATCCAACACTGCAGTATCAATAACTGGGATCTCTTGTATGACTTGAACTTTCTCTACAACCTTTTTCACAGACTCCTGCTCCTTCATCAGCATTTCTTTCGTTTCTTTGAATTTCAGTTCCATTTCCCGTAAAGCAGATTGTAGTTTGGCATTTTCTTGTGTTTTGGCTTCCTCCATGTCAGCCTACCAAAAACATAGATGAGCCAATTAATACAAAAGATATAGAACACAGTTGACAAAGAATCCTCTGTATAGCAAGGCCCTCCCAGTTGCGCATAATTTGGAAAACCATCCAATCAGGAATATCGTTCAGTCCAAATTTGGCTCAACACCTCCTCTAAACCAGGCACATCTAGATCATGAGCTTTGTGACGAGTGATGGCAACAAATTATTATTGTTATTATTATTAGCCCTACTATCATCATCATCGTATTATTGTTATTGTTTTTTTATTTTTTGAAATGGTAATGGTAATTTCATTAATAAAACAAGACACACCAGAACTGCACAAGCAAAAGGTACAAGCAAGCAGGAAAAAGAAGCCCGAAACCCCTAATACCCAAACATAACACAGACCAACACCAGAAGGCTGTCACAGGCCAATGCACTTCTTCCAAGCTCTAGAAATGTCTGTATTTTCTGTTATTGTTATTATTCTTTGTTATTATTATTGAAATGTAACAGATGTATTTCATTGATATGAGTTACAAAGATGAAATACAAGTTGGAGTATCTCAGATGCATGTCATAATAATAGGGATATTAACTAAATACAGTTAAATTAACCCTTCACTTAAATATTAACCACTCAAATATTTCTCCAATCAAATGAATAAACAATGTACAAATTATCTATTGTTATGTCATTTTTTCTAGGAAGTTTGTTACTCCAATCACTTATTTCCTTAAATGGACAAAGGAGACATCCATGAACTCTATCATTCTGGTCTCCAGTAAAAAAAATTAACTACATAGGCATCTAAATGCATATCCATTGATTATGCTTGAAGCCTATCCTTGTCATTTGGAAGAAAGATTTTGTACCAAAAAACATCCAAAAGTACACAAACAAATCCAAATGGTTATTGGTATTGGGTACTGTAGAACTAAGATATAACTCACCTAGAAGCTGTTAGTGCCCAGGTTCATTCGTGTCCCTTGGCTGTCAATTCCGTGACCATGTCAGACATTGCCTTTGGAAGAATGAAGATGATCAACATAAAGATTGAAGATTAGGAGCATGTTCTCTCCAAGTGGTTGGCAACCAAAGCAGGTAATTCTTATCATAGAATAAAATAAACCTTAATTACCATTAGGCGTCATCTAAAATACCCAAGTTAGAATGGACCTTAGTGGACCTTTTGGTTGAACCTAGATCACCCCTCTCAACTTAATTGTAGAAGCTAAAATGATCGCAAGCCTAAAGCCCAGTTGTGAGTTATTTTTTTGATAAAATCCAGAGAGCATGGCTTCGATTGGTCGAAGTGTCTGACGACCTATCGAACAGGTGTTACATACGTTACTTATTTGTACTCTCTCGGATTCGACTTGTCGAAGTCGTTTGACCTCGAGCACCCCATTTGGAATTTGGAAAAACGGTGCTCTCTCTTTTGACTTGTCGAAACTCTGTGGGACAGGTCGAGCAGCCAATGCCTTGAATCTTGAAAATTTTGTATTCTCGGCTTCGACCCGTCGTGCATCATATTCGACCAATCGAGACCATGTATGTTTTATCCGTTAATGCTTGCGTGATTTTTGAGTGGTTTCGACCTATGGAAATCTTGTCACACGCGTCTCGACCCGTCGAGGAGCGTGATTTGACTAATTGAGAACTAGCCGTTTTAATTCCCTGTTATATATATATACTAAGCTAGGTTCTTAATCATGGCGTGGAGAAAAGAAAAAATAAAAAGAAAGGAGAGAAAAATTAAGAGAGGAAATACCCTAATCTCTCCCAGACCTTCAAAGATTAACCGTAGCATTGTGAAATCTGTTCTAAACATATGTACTCTCTCTAATATCTTTACCATCCGTTGATGAAATTTCTAAAGATCTGATTTGGCATTAAATGATTGGGATTAAGAGAATACTGTCTAGGAATTCTTGTAGCATCCTATCCCTGTCCTAGATCTAGCCCACCATTGGGTGTAATCACTGGAGAATCCAAGCATCAGAGACTGGAGTGTGCATGGATAATTGAAGAACACATCTGAAGATTCAAGCAAGGCCCAAAGGCAAGTGATCTTCCTTTTCATTTCTATTTCTCAATCTAGTAAGGTGGATTAGATCTCTACGATCGAACCATCATAAAAAATAGGTGTCAAGGAGTAGACCTCAGTTGTTGAACCTTTCAAAATCTAAGTGTGTATTGATAGGGTAATTTTACCCTTTCAAAGTGTGTTTCGAATAGCCCAAAGTTGGGTGAGTCCAAAAGTGGATGTAGCTTCAAGTGAACCGATTGTTGTCTTTGCTTTGTTTGATTTGTTAGATTGTTTATCATTATTTGCACACACATAAGTTTATTTTCTGCTGCATATAGCCTGATCAATTAACTCACATATTTTGATAAATTGGATTACCTAGTGTGATTGATAATTTAATATGGAAATGGATTAAAATTGATTAAGGTTATTAATTAAAATTGAATTGATGCTATTCACCCCCTCTAGGACCCGTGCATTGGTCTAGCCCAAACTTACAGAAGCCGCCCAGTCTCTCTCTCTCTCTCTCTCTCTCTCTCTCTCGCTCTCTCTCTCTCAGTTTTGTTCTGTGTGAGATGATAACAGATAATTTCCCTAGAAGGCAGATAAAATGTGCACCAAAAGAGGAAAAAAAGAGCTAGAAAAGCATAAAGGATCATAATTGCTAATCCTTACACAACTGGATATGTTGGAACTTGGAAGCACCGTATTTGAAGATTGTGAATGGCCTGCTGGTGGCTCGTTCAAATATCAGGTGTTTAAGGGTCCATCAAAAGTGGTTTGGAAGAAAAAAAATCAGCTCTTTACATTGAACATAAAAGGAAATACTTACTCTCATCCGTTTCTCCAGCTGTAACCGCCGAGTAAGCTCTTCAACTTGCTTTTCCAACTTATTTTTGGCAGCTTGGAGAGCACCAGTTTCTTTAGCTGCCTGGAAAGAACAACAGGGTAAAGCAAGTTATTTCAGGCAAATAGTCGAAGGAGGAAAATTCAGGCTCCAACCAGATTACAAAGTTAAAATTTAAACCATGGATGATCCTCTACTATGGGAATAGCCAGCAGTCAAAATTTTCAATAAATTATATCAACTCTTTGTCAAAGTAAAAATTTAAAGCCAGGATTTTCCCCCTCTTTAAATAACCAGGAGTGTTCACAATTTATACTTTTTAGCTGTTCGTTGGGATAATCATAACCGTAAGTTTGCTACAGCTTGAAAAATCCAAAGAAAACAATAAAATGCAACTTCTTCCTCAACATAAATGTAAGATAAAAGCAGTATAAAGCTCACCATTTTGAGTTTCCGTAACTCTCTTCTAGCAACTCTTCCTCTCCATGCACACTGTGTGGTAATTGTGGCCTTCTTCATCCTTATATAATGCAAGTGCGCCAAGTATTGGCGGCACTGACTCTGGAGTCAAACAGTATACAATTGTTAATGCAGTATGAAGACAAACTACAATATGTTACTCTCCAGCAAAATATACATACAAACTAAAAAATGTGAAAAGATTTCTAGTAACTCTTTTCTTGGAAAAGTTGAAAGCTTTCTAGTAACTGGCTATTCAAAAGTATAAATACACAAAAGAGTAATGAAAATAAACTCTCTCTGAGCAACTTCATTATCCTTAAAGATCAAAACTATGGTCGTAGTCAACAAATTAATTTACCTGGATAACAATTGCTGCTCTTGTCTGTCGCCTGAACTCAAGCTCATTACGAGCAGCCATCCCACGAAAACCTGATTGAATAGTGACAGCTGAAGAAAGAAATCCACTGTATGCCTTTCTTGCAATATACGTACGTATATCTTTCTGGATCTTCAGACATGCAGCTTCTCTCCGCATGTTCTCATAAAATTGTCGTGCAAGTTGCCCTAAAACAAACAGAAACTAGAGTAACATTGAAGTTTAAAACAGTATCTGGCATGAACTGAGTAAGAAAAGATCACTAATTCAGTTGTTCATCTAAATAGAGCACTAAGTCCAAATAAAAGATGCATTTGTTATATTAAACAGATCTCTTAAAAAATAATAGACAGAATTTCATACCTCTGCATATGGCTTCCATCTGTATAGCGGACCTTTGCAATAAGAGAAATGATCTGCGAGCCAAGTGTGAGCGGACCTTTCTTTGAATGATGGCTGCTGATCTTCCTAGAACTACACTCCTACGGGCATCCAGTTCTGCCATCTGACCGGCCCTAAGAAACACCTTTGTTTTACCTATCTGCAAGTTTAAATAAGAGCAAATAAGAATTAATTTTCAAAGCATTATAACATATTAATGTCTGCACCAGGTGGTTTCTTATATCCATGGATTAGTCTCACCTCCAACGTGAGGTGGGGAAACCCCTGATATTCAAAATAATAATAATAATAATAATGTCTCCCACAGTTTAATATTCAGCAACCAGTGCCAATAAACAATCAGCTATAGCATGGAATAATTCATCGACAATGCCAAGAGATTCCATCAGTGACCAGTCAACTGCAACAGTAGGCATGTGAAAACTCAGGCACGCACCATTAGTCATCTAGCACACCTTCACTTTTCTAGTTTCTTTGCCCAATCAATGGGAATAAAAAAAAAATACATCATCATAAGGCAAGATATGAAGATCAGCTAATTGGTACAAATATTTAACTCAGTTGGTGAAGAGCTACATTTGCCAATGATTCAAGCAAAAAAAAAAAATTAATTGAATTCACATTTTCATTATTATGTTAACTTTAGCTTCACTTAATCTGGTAATTTTTTTTCCTTTTTTAAGAGTCAATCAGTTTTTTTACAAATGAATGATGAAAAAATGCACAGAAAATGCTATACAGTATAACAACTATATCCTGTATGATCATTCCTACATACAAGAACACCACATCAACCTGAACAAACTAGAACACCCAGAAATCAGCTTGATTCCTCCTGTGTGTCCCATGAACAAATACCCCAGAAAACAGGAATCCTTTGGTCCAGTCAAACCTGAAAAAGAAATGCCAAGAACCTGGATTCCTATGTGAATACCCCAGTAAAATGTCCTTGCTCATGCCCCTTTGGTGCACTGTGTCAACCGAATTTATCAATAAGAATCATCAGGATCAGTAACTTCTCCTCGAGAACATGTATCAACACACTGCATAACATTTGACTGAGATTGTTTTATCTAAAAATTTTGAACAAGAGGAATGGCCAGGGTAAAAGTTAAGGCTCCTGGCCTTGATCACCAACGCCATTTTGAGATGCACATCCCATATTGCATGGGTCATCATCTCCTTTGGTCAAAAGTCCAATTACATCTGTCAACACTTGTATATGCTCAACCTATTGTGTTGGACAACTCCAAAACTTGTACAATACTTTGTAAAGTATGTTTTAATGATTTTAAAACATTTTTCCATAAGACATAGAAAATAAAGGCTCTAAGCAATCTTGCCATATAAAACTTTACGAAATACACTCTTTCCTCATATAAAAAAAAAACTCATGTAACACTTAACTTGGTTGAAAGACTAATTCATTTTAATAAAATTTAAAGAAATAATAGCATGGGAAGATATTCAAGTAAAAGGTCAACCCAAAAAAATATTCATGTAAAAAAATTATACAGTAGAGCAAAAATATATTTTAAACAGGACACCTGTATCCATGTGTCTCAGAATTTGGAAAAATGACATTTTTTTTTTTAAACATTAACAACTTGATTCCATTAAAATAAGAAGAGAGTACAAGAGAAGGAGAGCACTAGCAATTTTTTTCCCATCAATGTGGCTTGACAAGATTGTCTACGAAATTCACAATTCCTCCATAGATGTTGAAAATCTGTCACTCGATAGCACCAGTTTGAACTCATCATCCATGGTTCTGACATTCATGGGTATTAAGATATTCCTTACAACAGACAATGCCCTAGTTTCTGCTAATTCAAACAACTCTAGTTAAATTGGACTTGGGCTAAGTGATTGAAAAGTAATGCATGAAACAACTTGTGATATCTCATGAGGAGATTTTCTCATATTATTGGAGAAAATCTCAGTTTCTGTTTCATGAAACATCTCATCTCCTCCAACTGTTTTTCTCATTTCATTTTCTTGTGAAGAATTACTTTGACCAAAGAAAGCTTCTTTATAGCTGTCACCAAAGCCATTGACAGCAGGAAAAAGATTGTCCTTGTTTTGGAAAGGTAAAAGCATTGTCCTTCATCACTTGTATGCAGCATTCATTGCCTCATAGGTTCAAACTGAAAATGAAACTAACATTTTTACCTCCAGCCAAGAGACATCGGTGGTTTTCACATAATCCATAGGGACTAGAGATTCTACTGAGGCAGAACTTGTTAGTATTAGAAGAGCTTTATCCATTTGGGTCGGTCTAGGTGGTGGGAAGTTGGTTATTGTGAGATTCAGCAAATGCCATAAAATGGGAAAAGGTTTTAGACCACCCCCCCCCCCACCCCTCTGGAAATTGATTAGTACAGTTAGGGAAATCAAGACACTAGTTAGGGGCCTTGAGGTGTCTTTCATTCACATTAGGCGCACAGCAAATGGAGTGGCGGACTTTTTCGCCAAAAATGGCATAGATGGGTCCATTCAAGGCGTTTTCTACATTTGAAGAGGAGTCAAATGATTGTAGTCAGAGTTGCTTTTTTTTGTTCTAACTCTCTTGGAGTAGTCTTGGTGTTTTTTCTTGTTTTTATTTCTTCTCTTTGGTCTATACCTCTTAGACCTCTTTCTTGTACTCTTTACTTTTTCTTTAATAATATTTCTCACTCATTACTGCTCAAAAAAAAAAAAAAGCCAAGAGCCAAACACAGAAAAGCTATAGCCGCGCCAAATTGCACTCAAGTGCCCACACCATTGAGTTGATTGCTGTGATGAACTGTCGCTGATATGTCTCCACCGTCAATGGCACCAATAGATAACACACACCCGTAATTGATATTTCTCATGTGCCACTGCAGAGTCGACCCCATTTGCCCTCATCCTTCATTGTCGATCCCATAGGATTGGTATAAGGAACTCAATCCCTCCCTCCACTCCCAGGCCTCTTGAATTGAGATTCTAGATATATTGATTTCAACTCCCTTTAAGTAGCTTGGTTTCCTTCAATTTTCTCAAACATGTACATGGAAGACAAATCGTCCTTTTGATAAGTCTTTTAATAAAACAACACTTCTCCCACCTTCTCCTCATTGAAATGAGGGATATTCTTTCAATATGTGTTCTCCATTTCACAAGCTGAGATCAGTCAATTCAGCTACAAATTCCCTGGCTAAGGTTCTCATCGGGCCGAAACTTTTTTGAAAAGTAAGAAGACACTCCCTCGATGTCCCTAGCTTCCTTGAGGCTTTTGACTTCTTGTTTCTTATTCCATTTTCATTTACTTCTGTCATCCTTCTCATTTCTTCCAGTTTGTTTCTCCTTTTGTCAAAAATAAAAGAAAATTTATTGAAAAGCATCAATAATATAAACTTTTAGCATTATGATAACACAATCAAACTAGTCCGAACAGCAAGCACCAGGTTATCATATGACCATGACTGTGGTAATTAGTATCATAAATATCAGGGGCAAAAATTCCTTTTTTTTAAATGGTACTTTATTGATGATAAAGAAGAAGTGCCCAATGCCATGTAAAGCTTACAGAATCTTAACAACCAAAAAGAAAAAGACTATGCCAACAGGGTTTGAGCTAAAAATATGGGATCTCCAACTAAGGGTGAGGATTTGAGCATCTCACAACATTTTCAAGGAAATGATACCCAAAACCCCTAAAATTTTGTAATTAGCACCCAGATTAATATTAGATGACAGAATGACATTTAAGATGGTTTGGGCAAATACATTGAAGGCCAAATGGGCCATATTAATATTTTCAAGAAGTTTTTCGTTTAATATATATTCATATTTTTCCTGTTCACATTTGAAACAATTTTGACTTTAGTAAGTTTCCCAAACATATTTGAGAAAGTCACAAGGCTTATTTCCCCTAGATAATATGTTTTAACAAGAGCCTGTAGGACAATCGAAGTGTCCATTGTAATAACCACAAGGATACAGGTTCAAGTCAGCATATCCACATCTCATCCTCATAATAATAATAACGACGACAGCAACAACTACAACAATAAAGTTGGTGCATGTAAACGTCTATCAACAGGGCCAGACTATTTAACTCTCCTAGGCTGCATGGAAACTTGGAATTTTTCTCATTAATTTTCAAAGAGACTAATTAAAAAAAAAAAAAAAAAGACCCCTAAGAGACAAGAAATTGCAAGAATTTAGACATTATAGAAATCATAAAGGCCAATCAGTTGTATGTACCTGATAACCCTTTAGATCAACCTTGTCTAGCAATCTCTTGCAAGCAGTAATCTCATCACAGCTATCACAAAACAAATAAACAATTTAAATAATGCATCACATTATTAGCATCTAATGGTAGAACTATTAAAAAATAACTCAATTTACCTCCCATCCAAAACTTCAGTAGCAAAGATGCCAAAACGGTCAATGAATTCACAAAATGTTCTTCTTGTAGGGAATCCAGCACAGCTTATCCTGATTGCCTCCATGACACCCTAAAATTAAATAAATAGTATGTATCAACACAAGGAGCAACAGTATCCAGAGTAAAATCACTAAGCATCAATAACCAAAAAATGAACCCTCTTACCCCACACCGAAGCTGCTGTAGGACATTATTGCCCTCAAAAATTGCAGGCTTGAGAAGATTATTAGGTTTTACACAGCGAATGTAGTGGGGCTCAGTTGCATTCAGTGTTTCCAGCAAGGTTTGCAGTTGTTGCTGCATAAATATAAGAGAAGTTAAACTAAACAAGAGAACCTGCAAGTGGTTAATGACATGTCCATCAGAGACCATAGTCAATACCTTACATCGTGAGCCTATTGATGAGAACTTCGACGATTTTGATGATTCTTCTGATAGAGGTGGAACTAGACCTGAGACAAAGGAACATTTTGAAGCACTCAGAAGTGCTTGATGTTCTGCTACGACATAATCTTTGTTTTTGTCTAGGAACAACTCCGTCTGATAAGTGACCTACAGAAAATAATGAAATATTCTGCATGAGGGTAGTCTACGATCCTGATATATATATAGTAAATATGTGCAGTCCAGAAAAGTATGTACTTACATCACCAGCATAATGGGAAATGGTGAAGTCAGTGCGTGAAAGTTTTGGCTTGCTGAAACGTTTATGGTTTTTAAATGTCTGGTATAGCTTCTGGGCAAATGTTTCATTTGTCGATTTTGGAAACATACTACACAACAAAGGCTCATCAATGTCATCATCTTAATCAACCAAATCAAGCAACATAGTTCATTGTGCTTCAAATGAAATGAAATAATTTGACTAATGAATTATTAGTTTAAATTGCAATCCATACCAAGCCTCATCCAGAAGAGCAATGATCCCACCAGGCTTCTGGAAGTCATGACATAAAATGTTAAAAAAAAAAAAAAAATCAATTCATGTTAAAAAGAATAACTAAATCTGTATTCATATCAATCCACTGGAAGACTCCTTTTAAATGACATTTTTGGAACCAATAAAAGATTAACGGATGATATAAAGTAATATGTGCCTTTTACAACATCAAATGATCAAAAGAAAAGAAAATTTACAGATGATACAAAACAATATAACACATTTTACAACTCAGATATCCCTCGTTTATATTCTTCAGTTGTCAGCATATTTAGGACACAGAAAGCTTAATAGCCATGCTAATCATCCCCCAACTGATTTACATAGAAATTAGAATCACATTTTGAAGATGGTGAGGAAAGATACTATGTCCATAAGAAATAACTGAGTTTCTATTTGATTAAAAGTTGGCAAATAACAATCACTGAAGCTAGGTAGGTCAAGAATAACTATCAAATCATTTCATTTGGCTAGTGTTGCCATTCGTACGTGTCTTATTACTTCTTTTTTTGAAATTTATGTGTCTTATTACATTGGCATAACAATTCAAAAACAACATGACTTTGCTAACTATTTGATAGTCAAGAGAACAAATCATTACTCCTGAATATGAACCAAGTCAAATAAATTGTTTGTGTATGAGAGAGAGACCTGTTCCAGTTGAAAATGAGAAGCAGAATATGAACATGACATAATAATATCAGAAATAATTCTTGCATGGACTTTGGGAGCTTTAGATAATGTTTACGCATTTAGTTTTACTGAATAAGGAAAATGTTCTAGCATGGAGCTTGTTTATTTCAGCAACCTTATTTTTGTTGAGTGAGCATGCCTAAGATAGGAAGCTCAAAAGTAGTCTAAAATTATACTGTTTCAGTAGAACTATTGATGCCTAGAATATTCATAAAATAACCCATGCCGAACCATGAAACTCCCATCCAATACTTCCTTTTTAATTTAAAGAACAGATTTAGCATACCTTGATGGGTATTCTGTTGGCAATAATCTCTTAGGGAATACATGGATAGATGATGACCCTTACAGAAATCAAAAAGGAAAATGATCTTCATCCTCCATTCATCAGGGCTCAAATGCCACACCCAAACATCACAAAAAGAAAAGTGCAGAAAATTTTCTCAAAATTTCATGAAATATACACATGTTCAGAAAAATACTGCACAGATACCAGCTCATAACGACAGGCCTTTGAAGGAGACTTTTTCTAGATTGTTTAGGGCCTCTAGGTACAAGCAGGCTCTAGTGAAGTATGTCTTTTGTCACACCAATCTTGGAGAGCCGTGGCTCTTGGACTTCAGAAGAGACCTGAGAAGTTTTGAGGTGGACAGTTTGAATGACCTTCTAGCACAATTGAAGGACCTTCCGATGGATTTAGAGTGTAATGATGAGCTCGCTTGGACGGTTGATTCTTCTGGCTTATTTTCTGTCAACTCTTTCATTAAGGTCTTTTCCCAGAACTCGTCCGGGGATGTAATTCCAAAAGCTTTTTTGTGGAAGTCCTTAGCTCCCCCTAGAGTCCAATTATTTACTTGGTGTTGTGCGAAGAGAAAGATTTTAACAAGGGTGGAGCTTAGGAAAAGAGGTCTTTTAAATTTGGAGGGTGATGCTAAATGTCCACTTTGTGAGATGGAGGAAGAATCTATTGATCATTTGCTTGTCACTTGCCCGGTTTCTTGGAGATTATGGAGTAGTTTTTTGAATCTTATGGGAACTTCTTGGGTTTGTCCGGGTTCTTGGGAAGGGGGTATGGAGTATTGGTTTCTATCTGGGTTGAGATCTAGGAAAAAGCTTGCTTGGAATTCGATTCCTTCTGTGGTAGTATGGTCTATCTAGAAAGAAAGGAATCAAAGGGTATTCGAGGGGATTGCTTCAGACTTCAATGGTCTTTTCCTAAACACAAAATGGAGACTTTGTTCTTGGCTTTGTGCTAATAAGGAGTTCAAGGATTTCAAGGTTAGCGACATGTTTCAATCGTGGGAGGGTTGTAAGAAATCATATTTGAAAATCCAGAAAGTTATGGCCTTGTGGTCCCCTCCAGCGCGTGGGGAGCTCAAATTTAATGTTGATGGCACCTCAAGAGGCAAACCGGAACCTGCGGGAATTGGAGGCGTACTTAGGGATCATTGGGGAACCGTAAGATCGATCTTCTCAGAATCTGTGGGCTCCAAAGAATCCAACGAGACGGAACTTTTGGCTATTTGGAGGGCTTTACGTTTATGGGCTGTATTAGAAGGTGTTAAATTAGTTATTGAGAGTGATTCCTCCAATGCTATTAAATGGGCTAGCGGAGAGAAGCGTCCTACATGGAGGCTTACTACTTTGGCGAGGGAGATTAAGGTTTTATCCTTGGGCTTGGAGGTATCATTCTCACACATTAGTCGCTCGGCTAATGGTGTTGCCGACTTTTTTGCAAAAAATGGAGTTGATGGAGCTATTCAGGGCATTTTTCATTTATCAGATGGATAGCCTTAGATGACCTTTGTACTTGTTTTGTTTTTTAGGACTTGGTGGGCTATTGGCTATTTGGGTTGTTCTTTTGTTTTTATCTTTTCTTTGTGGTCTATATCTCTTAGGCCCTCTCTTTGTATTCTCTTCTCTTGTATACTTCTCTTTTAATGAAATTAATCTTTTAACTGCTCAAAAAAAAAGATACCAGCTCATAACGACAATTTTTCGATGATAAGTTCAATACTCTCAATGCTAGCAAGGGTATTAAAATGTACCTTATGTTTTTTTTCGGATAGGAAATGTACCTTATACATTGATTATTTATCAAAGGGGAGCTTTGAGGAATTAGGTAGAGGATACTCAAGTAAATTAATGAGAATGCCATATTAACTTGGAGAATACTCGAGAAGTGAGGAAAACCTCATGGTTGTCTATCAAAAAGAAGCCCAAGTTTGCATCCCAAATATAAGGGTGAAGTACTTGTAACAAGATTCATTTCAAGGACAAACATAGCACAGTTCACGAGTGTTTATCATTGCAACCAAAAAGGTTCAGATTTGAGTCAGCTACCATTTCAGAATTTTCTTTTAAAAAAAAAAACATTTCAAGGAAAAGAAATGCAAAAAACCATACAGTTAAACAAAAGAAGGTTATTAATTAAAAAAAGATGCAAATTTTATAAGAGAGCATTACCATAAAGAAGTAAAATTACAGTCATTAAATGAGAAAAAAAAAAATCCACAAAGATGACCCAAAAGGTCTAGACAATCACTCCATTCTCCATTAATTAGTCATCTCTATCAACTCACTCCTTCACAAGCATATAGGCAACAACATGTACACTCATATTAGCATGTACAAAGGGAAGTAAAATGCTTTCTTTTAGATCTTTTATCCCCAAAAGCCAAGCAACCAAATCTGACCCACATGATAAAATCCCTTCCTCTCTTTGCTCAGCCAAGTGCATGAGATGACTAGCAAAGTTAAGGTTCCCTCCCTAAACCACAACTTCAACATAGGATCTCCACAAGAAACCCGTGCCTTTAATTTTTAAGTCAAAACTCTTGAATCAAAAGAACATCCATAGAAACAATGGTTGTGGCCAAAATTGATGCTTCATGTCCTTTTGGATCACATCTAGCCAATCCTTGAAGAAGAAAACCTATGTGAAAGCCACCTTTAGCTAGATAGCCTCCATGGATTACTCATGTGCTTTTGATCAAAACATCCAAAAGTTCAAATATTTCAATCAATTTTCCAAAAATCAAGACGAAAAACTACTAGCCCTAAGCCTTAGTCCTTTCTTCAATATTTACAAATTGTTAAACACCACTAATATAATATACTGGAGCTATCTAAAAACAACAAAAACTTAAAATGCCCAAAATGCCTATATAACTAACGACCCTAGGTTTAAGGTAGGTCATGGTGACAGAATAAAGCTTTGGAGTGCTTCGTGGTGTGACGGCTCCTCCTTGGTGTCTAGATTTCCCTCTCTTCACCGCCTCTCCCTTAATCCTCTTGAGGCCATTTCACATTTCTACTACATGAAGGGTAACCAAGTTGTTGGGGACATTCCCCTGCGCCATAATTTGTCAAACACAGATACCGACGCTTTCTCAGATCTCCTCCAGTCCATATCACCCTGCAAAATCAACACGAATGTGGAGGACAGCATTGTTTGGTGGCCTGACAATAATGGAACTTTTTCGGTTAAGTTTTTTTACACTTGGTCGTCAACTGTTTCAGGTACAGCTACTATCAACCCTAAAATTTGGTCTTCTAAAGCTCCCCTGAGGGCAATTAGCTTCGTTTGGACTGCTGCTTTGGGGAAAATCTTGACTCAGGACAATCTACGGATAAGGGAAAGAATCATGGTTAGCGCTTGCCCACTCTGTCTTCAAGCATCAGAAGAGTCGAATCATCTTCTCCTGAATTGCACTTTCTCTTCTGAAGTGTGGTATTCTATGTTAGATAAGTTTGGGGTGGCTTGGGTTATGCCGTCGTCGCTTGCTGCCTTGTCCTTTGCTTGGGACATTTCTTCCGTCTCGCATAAATGCTCTTCATTGTGGCAGTTATCTTTCTTTGCCGCTCTTTGAAGCCTTTGGTGGGAACGAAATAATAGGATGGTTAGAGATAAGAGTGAGTCCAATGCCTCGGTGGGAAGACGTGTTCATGCTAAGAGTGCTTCTTGGGCCGCTTCGCTACGAGAATTCCAGAATATTTCGATGACTGACATTTTGCGTGCCTAGAAAGAATGTGTTGACCTTTCTTGAGGCTTATTTGTTTAGATTATCTTCCAGTTATTAGTCTCTCTTTGTTGTCTTTAGGTATTTTTATATGTATTCGCACTCCTGGTGCCTTTTTTATATTAATATATGAACCATTTCAAAAAAAAACTCACGACCCTAGTAAATTTATCATAAATTGGTCAAAACTTCTTCAACGGCTAACAAAATTCCAATCTTCTGCTTGATGTAGTAGTATTTGAATAAGTCGTCCAATTCATATCCAATTTAATATCGTTTGAACATTGTTTCTTTGTAAATGGAATGAAGCCATTATTTTAAAACATTTAAATAGATATCAAAACAAACTTAAAGTCATAAGAAATATTTGGTGTCCCATATCTTTAGTCCTTGCACTTGGACCCAAGGCCAACATCTACCTCCTCCAAGAGGTCCAACATGATCACCTCCAATTGTTGACTTTGGCTGCGTTTGGATGAGGGGTAAATTTTACCGGGCTTACCCGGGTTGCCCTTGAACAGAAGTTACCTTTTTCTTATTTAAAGTTAAAACTTACCCCGAGATAAAAAAATCTTATTTGGTAACTGTAAGCAGGGGTAACATGACATATTAATGATTTTATGAGAATTAATAATTTTTACTAATTCCAGATAATATAAAAAATAAAAATAAAATTTTATGAAAGATAATTATTAAATAATATTCATCAATTAAAAAAAAAATTTAATATTTTTGCTTCATAGGTGCAAAGAAGGGGTAAAGAGGGGAAAGGGTTTCCTGAAAACTCCCATACTCCAAAGGGTTTTCAAAAAGGGCGGGAGGGGTAAAAATATGAATTTTTACCCTGACCCCTCCGTTACCAAACCACCCCCCATTACACCTCCCCACCCCCCACATCCAAATGTAGCCCTTGTTTCATCATTCTCCCCACATTTGATGGATCTCAACCTCTAGCCAATCAACAAGATCAACTTTAACTTAGACTAAGCCCACGACTCTAATTGATAAGCAGAAAGAAGAGGATACACATATTCAGATGGTATTGTGGACTACTGAGCCAAAAAGAGTATGACTTGTAAATGAAATCTCGTCTTATATAAGAAGTAGCTTCATTTCCATCTTCACCTCAATGTCACGGGTCGATTACCCGTGACCCAACAATTGGCTAAGAGAAATCCAAAGAAGGAAAAAAAAAAAAAACAAAAAGTAGAAATACTTGTATATATACATGTATGTGTCTAGGAAAGTGTAGAACATTCTAGGTTCATGTGGAGGATTGTAGATTAGTTTGTAGTCTTGTAGAATGATGTGGAAGATTCTAGAGTTGTGTGGAGTTTGTAGAAAATATCTCTAAGATATTTTGGAGGGAACCATTGAATTGTTACCACATGGGACAATCTTGGCCACACTTGGTCATGGCCTCAAGTATAAATAAAGGTGGGGAGCTCATTTTCTCCCAAGCTAGCCAAGAGTTCTAGCAAGAGAGTGTGAGAGAGTGAGAGCTTGAGAAATCTCCAAAGCCTTGTAAGTTTGAGTGTTTGCCTTGTACTTCTCTTGATTCAATATAAGTTGAGTTTGTAAGTCTTGGTTTTCCATCTCTCTCAACCTTGTGTTCAAGTGTGTGTGTGGTTTGGTATGATCACATTGGTCCAAAAAGTAACCATATTGGTGGTTAGGCAGACTTGCTTGACGACAGACTGTTCGACCGAGTGCCACACAGGTTGAATTGAGGAAAGATTCGCTAGCCCCATGACCTCAAGCTCACCATTATCAAACAATTTTCATCATCATAAATTGAAACAACTATATCCAGGCCATTTTGTCTATTTGTCACATCAAACCATAGATCGAAAACTTGAAACTCAAACTAGACTCAAAATCTTGTTGAGTTGAATAACTCAATTGAGTTTTTCAACTCGACTTGGAAAAATACGATAAATCCCCTTGACTCATTCTACTAGAAATCTGAAATCCTATCAGGTGGAGTCAACATGAACTAAATTGCTCGAGTTTTTTTAGTTTTTAAACTATGCATCAAACCAGTCCACAAAGTCATCATCAACTAGATAATCAAGGATTGGGACATCACTAATTTCATCAGCAAAATCATCATCATTAGACTCATTTATTCCATTTGCCTAAGGTTGGCATTTATAATTGTATTTGGCAAAAAAAATTATGGGCAGACTAGCAATGGCAAAACATGTATCAAATATTACTAACAGACCAATCAACGAACCTCAATTGGATCACAAACATATATTGTTAACGGCCATTCAATTCTTTATCGTCCACGATAATAGTATCACCATCTGCCAATACTCTTTTATCAAAGGGGTTGAAACACCTTGTCAACCCCATCTCTAAAAATCTCACAACCCCTTGTTGATGGAATGGATCATAGTCGTTCTTACTTCTCAAATCAAATAAATTCCCCTCCGAAGAATGAGGATACAGCTATCCACGACACATGTTACTTACCAGGAAATTCTCGTAACCTCTCTGGGCTCTCGAATTTAGGACAATCAAAACCATTAAAGACCATTAACATAACTTTGCTATCTAAAAACAACAAAAACGTAGAATGAGTAAAATTCCTTCAGGACAATTTTTAGGTCACCACTTCTGCACTAGTAGACCTTCCCATCCTTCAAAGTTCCCTTGCCGCGCCCAAATCATCATTGTCATTATTATCAAAGTCATTCATCCAATTTATCTAGGATTGGCATTTTGATGCCCGGATGAGCCCCAAAACTAATAAAATTTGCTAATGCTCACAACTGGAAATCTCTCTTTCTTGTTCACAGTAGTAATTATGCCATAAGAAGCTATCCTTTTGCTCAAAATTTGCAATTATAGTCAAATGGCTATCAAAAGAGAAAAGAAAAGATGAGTAGCACTTATCACTTAACATTCAAAGGAAAATCATCACTAACACTAATCACACAGGAAGATAATGCAGAACTGTAGACATGTGAGAGAAGACAAACCTTTTCAATGAGATCTAGAATATCTTGATTATCAATGAACTCGATATAGCTCCAATTAATTTCTTCCTTTGTATACTCTTCTTGCTCCATTTTAAACACATGCTGTTAAAAAGTAATAGTGCATTACTCATCAGTTGCCATTTCAAAATAGTAGCAAACCAGCAGTAGCAGTAATGGTGGTGAAAGTTCTGATTGAAGAGATAAACCATGTGTAAAAGGATGTAAACAGACATCTGATAATCCAATAATCTGGAGCATCCAACTCAGAGAAAAAAAAATATGGCCACAAGTTTCCAATCCACTTACAATTTTGGTGTTGAATCCATATCCATATTTTAAGTCCATTTACATTTTGAATGTGGTTAAATGTGGATCAAGCCTCATCAACTTGGAGATGATAGAAATTTGTATATTTTGATGATATTTTGACATTCTGTAATTTGTCCTCTACATTGTATTGGATATTATAATTAGTAAGATAGAAAGGCTTTATGTTTGTAACTTTTTTTCCGGAAGTGTAATGAGGTCACGGAATAAGAGGGGAAAACTATAGGAAACTGTCTATTTAGAGAGCAACAGAGGAGAAAAATGTAAGAAAGAAAGAAATAACTAAAAAATGGGTAATCTACTCGAGACAAGTTATAAGATCAACCTCTTCATTAACTAAATGATGGAACTTCTGAATAAATAAACTTCCATGGTAGTCAAAGGTTCACCTAAGGTGCCAAAAGGGGTTTTTGAGCCTAAATATTATTAGGCAAGCGCAAGTGTACTCAAATGAAAAGACGCAAACTTAGGTGTTCCCAGTTGTGCCTTGTACCTTATGTAAAAGCGTGCTTTTTTCAATTTTTTTATTTTATTTTTTACTTCTTAGGTTTTAAAATTTAAAGAATAAAGCACCGTTTCCCTCTTAAGTGTTAAGATATAAATAGAAACATGTTGGGTACTAACTTATAATATTGAAAAACTTAGAATAGAAAAGAACTTACCTAGGATCTAAGGCAAAGTAGAGAGAGAGAGATGACGATGAAAATGAGGAATACATTGAGATGGACAAGTTCAACGATCATATTGACAATAACAATGATGATGCTGGTGGTTATGAAGTATCCATAGAATGAAAGTGATGTTTTATGTTTGTTAGAGAAAAACTCTTTTGATTGAATTGGTGGTGGACGAATCATGTGATAAAAACACTTTTAAACATTTTCTTTTTCGGTGATGATATGATCATTGGAATGATTACTTATTTATGATTTTGAATTTATATTACTTGGTTCTATACAATAGGCTTTTGTTATTAGCTTTTTGTATTATGCATTTGTGCTTTTACACTTGATGAATTTTTTAAAGTAAATATATTGCATTATTTAGTTTATAGTGAGTTGAAAAAGTAATGCATTTGTTATTAATATCTTAAAAATACTTGTAAACAAATGCATGATATTTATATTGGTTCAAAAAATATTCATAATAAAAAAATACACTTGTGTTTAAAAATATTAAAAAAAGTGCACCTAGAGTAAAAAAGCCTACACCTAGAAGTGTGCTTTGCACCTTAGGCTTTGCGCCTTTAGTGCACCTTGTGCATTGGCTGCCTTGACTTCTGGAGTCATGTCTTTTATCTCTAAAATGATGTCCAAAAGCTGTGAAGGGGCTGAGAAAAACACCAGCTGATTGCAGTGAAGGAGTCATCCCCTACTATGGCATTTGAAATACCCGATGACTGAAAAAGCTTGCAGCCTTCGAGCAAAGCTTTCACCTAATGCTAATTCAAAGAGACCCCTGGGCCATAGGCTTTATGTTTGATTCGGCTTTGTACTTAGTAAAAATTATGTTTTATGTTTGAAATGGCAGAGTTGGTAGGGTATATGTGCACTACAAATCCAGTTTGATTTCAAACCTACATTCAAATCCACATTGAGTTTTCGACGAAGATGCAAATTGGATTTAGATGTGGATTTGGATGTCAATTTTTGGGTAGATGTGGATGTACCCCTGCTATGTGCAAAACTATGCAATGCAAGAAAAGAACCACATGAGAAAGGAGAAAAAAACCTGATTGAAATGTTGCTGAAGTTTCTCATTTGTCAAGTTGATACAGAATTGCTCAAAGCTGCACAGAAAAAATTAATTTATAAACCTGATATATTCATGCAACAGACAATGACACAATACCTAAAGCAATGTCATCAATCCATCCAATGCAGGATACCGACACATTATGCCTCAATTGTTGAAGGATTTATAAACTTTAACATTTCCGGAAAAACAAAAATTAGAATAACTAAATTTTTTATTTTAGTATCTTTTATTCATTATGTTCATTTAGTTATTGGGGAATTGAATGACATCAAGTGTAAGGTCTAGGAGAATGGAGATGCCTCTAAAGGCTTGGAAAATAAAGTTAAAGGTGTGATATAGGTTCTGGAGCCGAGAATGATTTCTTGCAACGTAAAATGGAAACTTTAAACTTGAAAAAGTTGGCACTTAATAGATGGGTAAATGGCTTTTATTATGATAGTGATTTATTTTACTTATTTGTTTCAAAGAGGGAAGGAAATCTTGACACAGGCACAGCAAAAGAAGTACTAAAAATGGTCATAAGGAAGTCTTCAAAAAGAGTAAACTTTTCAATAAGTTTACCTCTCCCCAAAAAATCCAGGACAACCAATTGGCCAAACAACCAAAAAAATTAAAAGTTAAATCAAGATAACATATTCTTTGGTTGTTAAAAGTAAAAAAGGGCAAAAAAATCATTGGTTTGTCACTTACTTAGGACATAACCTTCATTCATTGAGGAAATCAATGTTTCCCATGTTGATCTATCTTCTAAGTACAAATCCTCATTCCAGGCAATCCAAGGTAATTGTAGATTTTGGAAGCACAAAATAGAATAGAGGGTAATATGAAGATCAAATAAATAAGAGAGGTATTTTTTAAGTTGCGGTGGCAGGTTGGGAAAATCCTTGTGGGGGAAAGCATTGCTCCAAATCATGGAATTACAATTAGAGGATGGGAAGTCGGGAATAAGATAGTACCTAAGTGCAAAAGGTCAACAGTGTGGAAGTTTTTTTTTTTTTGAAAAGTAACCATTTCATTGATAGAGGGAAAGAACACACCCAAAAAGGAGAAGCAAAAGCCAAGAGGCTCAGAAAACCAAAGCACACTAACACGAACTTACAATAGATTCTGAGGCTAAGATTTAGCTAACTCATCTGCCATAGAGTTGGCTGACCTGCGCACTAGGGATACTACCAGATTGTTTTTTTCTTACAGCCTTCCTAATCTCTTCAATTCTATCAAGCATCTTCCATGGACAAAAGCATCCTTTCACCCGTTGAGTCACCTTCCACAATTGCTCCCTGCACTCCTAATCTTGACAGCTCCTGAATACCATGCCACAAGGTATATACTTCTGCTTCATTTGATGAACAAATAGGATGAGGACCAGCATAGGAGACTAAAGGAAACTCCTCACTATTTTGAATAACCCATAACCAGCCTTTTCAATCTCTTCATAAACACTACCATCAAAATTTAACTTCAAAATACCTGATCAGGAGGCTTCCACTCCACCATTCTTTTTACTGTTTCAACTACCTTGGTGCTGCATCCACCCAGCCCCTTGTAACATTTGCTGTCTTAATCTACTTGAATTTATCAGATGCCGAAATCCATAAGGCCACCTAAAATTTAATTACCTCAACAGATTTTGAATATCATTCCAGGAGGGTGGAAGAAGTTTTTCATCATCACCATCATTGAAACCTCATCACATCCTATTTGGAACCAGCTTTTAGAGTTCTAATTATCCACTCAACCAGATTTAAAGCCATGTTTTGTTCAATCCACACTAACATATCATTTTTTTCAGTACTTCATCACACGTATCCATCCTCCCAATGTAGACCTTACATTGTCAACCTTTGAACTTTCTTCATGTTTGTGTGATGTTCTGTTAGGTGATTTTGGCACATCGAACCCCCTTTATATTTGGCTCTTCGGAGACCAATGGTCAAAAAAAGGGATTCAGCGTTGGACATGTTTTTCGAGATGAGAAGGCAATCTATAAAATCAATTCCACTAAGATCCTATATGGGAGAAGGACCCCAATGAAGTTTGACACGTGTAGTTAAGCTGTTGTTCAAAGCACCTATAAAAGGAGACTAACCAATGTAATCAATTGCGCAGTTTTTAACATGTAGGATCCTTGGAGGTCCTCTCTCATTAATGATTAGATATGGATGGCTTCCTTTCCAACACAAACTTTTGTTTTCTCAAATAAGAAGAGAAGAAAATGGCACTTCCCTATTGGTGAAAACAAGGGGTAATCCAGAGTTTTTGAGCATGTTCCTTCTTCATACTGATGCTAACCTAACGAGTGTTAAGATAGTGACTTTGTCCCTCATGCCACATGAAATTCTCCAAAGTAATGATGAGATAATGCAATCTCCCTAGTTTTGTTGATCATGAGAAAAGCGTGTTCAATCACAAACATTCATAGTTTTCATGCAGTACACTGCAAGAAACTTTACCTTTTAAATTATGAACACAAAAAAGCATACCAGTTAAGCACCTGTTTGTCTTGAAACTCTCAAATCCATAAATATCCAGCACTCCAATTAAGCACTTTGAATTAGGGTCTTGACCTATTGAACTGTTAATCTTATTCACAAGCCTGTGGCAACACAAAAGTCAATCAATAAACATTTCAAAAAACTAGAAACAATTACTCTAAAATCATCAGAAATAAAGGAGTTAGCAAAGAAAGAGAAAAAAACTGATAAACACAAGACCTTACTTGAACAAAAAACTGATAAAGCATAACATTTCCCAAAAAGTTCATCAGCAAGTAAATCATCACTAACCAATCAAATAATCGTGAATATACAATCTTCGCCAATGCATCCCTACTAAGAGTGGCAGATTCTGGATCAAGAGTTTTTGTTATTGTCTCATCACGAGTTACAATCACACGTTTGCATAGAGAATCTTCAAGAGCCTTTGCATCACACCTGCCCCCAAAAAAAAAAAATAAGAAGAAGAAGAAGAATTGACATTACATTACAAACGCCACCATCATGCCTCACTATTTGAGAGAGGGAGAGTTCAAAATTTAACAAAAGTCTCACAATTCAGTATCAAAATATATATATATATATTTGAAAACTATTAGAAAAGTAGACTCATAGAAAACAGCACTTACATGAAGAGTTCAGCAGCAGTTCTTAGATGGAACCAAGACGTCTCATCTTTGGGCACTGAAGAATCTACCTCCTTTTCCTTTGAGAATTCAATGTTCCCTAAATGGAGAATAGCAGCCACAACTCGAAAAATTGATTCCTGGAAAATTAGAATAAAAATATATCTTCAAATTCTGCATAGACTATCCTTCATAATGGGGACATCTCCTAAATAGAGTATCCAACAATTAATACCTGCTCATCCTGACTGATACCCACAACATCCATTGCTCTCCTAGTCGCTAAGTACTCCTCGGAATCGTCTATCCCATCCAATTCATAGCAGTTTGATTGATTTAAATAATGAAATGTTCTTGGACTTCCCAATTTGTAACTCTCAACATCCTGAAAGTAGAAAATAAAATGGAAACAAGTGAAAGGGATATATTAACCATTTCTAAAGATTAAAGCAAACCATCATTATCATCTAAAAAAAACAAGTACATAATTATTCAACTAATGTAAACTAAATCAAGCAAACTAAAGTGGGACATGAAGGCACAAGGTTGTCATTAAAATCCACCAACCACTAATGGATTGCTAGGGACATTTTCTCTAGATGGTAACATGACTAGGGATCTAATGGATCAGATTCCCAATCTGAGAGAGCCCAAATCCAAATTCAAGTGTCAAATCCAAATGGCCGAATCTGACTCAGATGCTAGATGCAAGATCCAAATCCACATCCAACTAATGTCGAGATTCATATTTGAATTTTTCTCTTCATTCTCATAGTATGTTATTCATACTGCATAAACTATTCCTTAAGTGTATTATTTAGGTTTTACACTTAAGGAAAGGAATTAAACTAGGGGAATGGAGGAATTTTCAGACTCCATTGAGAAGAATAATCTAGTTGACTATCCTCTCATAGGTGGAAGATTTAATTGGACGAGCGGCCAGTCGAGAGAGGCAATAAGGAGACAGATTCCTTATCTCATCCGAATGGGACGGTCATTACTCAAATGGAAGTCAAATCAAGTTGTTTAACCCGGTTTCAGATCATTGCCAAGTGCTTCTGGATATAGAGGAGACTGATTGGGGTCCAAAGCCTTTCCAGTTTAACAATGCTTGGCTTGAAGACCCCAAATTCGTGGATTTGTCTTATCAAGAAAACTCATACTTCTGAAATCTAAAATTAAAGATTGGGTCAAATCTAGTGGGGGCCCAACTGAGAATGGAAAGGAAGCCCCTTGCGGGAACTTGAAAGTTGGGATAGGTTGGAGGAAGAAAGGGATCTAGATGAAGAGGAATTGTACTCCAAGAGGAATTGTAAGGCACTTTAAGGGACTACCTTTGCATGGAAGAGGTGGAAGGGAGATAAAAGTCGAGAGCCTTATGGCTAAAGGAGGAGGACAAAAACAACTAATTCTTCCATAGGTCAGCCAATCTAAGGAAAGAGGGGAACGGCATTAAATCCATAATAGTGGAGGGTAGGAGAGTGGTGGATAAGGAGGGAATTAGGGAGGCAGCGAGGAGGCATTTCTCTTTCAGTTTTCAGTCTTTGTCCAGTCAACTGTCTAGGTCACCTTCTCCTTTGTCAGTTGCTCCTGATCCCCCACCCCACCCAACGCACCCACTACATGGTCCATCATCACCGATCTCATCCTCGGGTACTTCCCCCCCTATTTTTTAACCTCTCATTTCTGAATTATCTATTTCTAGCGTGGTCTTATTTCTTTTGTTGACTCTCAGGATCAACTCGACAATAGACCTTTTTTGGTCAATTCCTTAGCTTCTTGTCGTTTTCTTTCAGAGGACAGCAGCTACGTCTTTCTGGCTTCCTCCTTGAGGGTTTCTAACGCACTTGACAGCCTCCAGCTTTCTATGCTTTTTGATATCCAGCTTTCAACGTCGTTGGTGGATTCCTCAGTTTCCTCTTTGAGCTCACTGTGCAAAGTGTCGAGCCCCGTCGACAGCACCTGCCTACCATCTCTACATCAGTTCCCCTCGCATAGATCTTCTGACCTGGAACTTTTTTTTTTACTTTTCTTTTTTTTTTGAGCGGTAACAAATAGAAAATTTATATTAATGATAAAAATATACAAAGGATGTCATTAAAGGGTAGAAGAGACATAAACCCCAAGATGGCCACAAAGAAGAGAGCAAAGTACAAAGAGCAGGTACCTTCCATCCTGAACTTTCCCCATTCTCCTTATGATTGCATCAATTCTAGGAGGCCCTTTTTTCTTCCCCTTTCTTGCATTTTTCAATTTTCGACCCTCTTTCCTAGCTATTCCCCCTCATTGGAAGTAGGGGAAACTACACTTAGTGGTCCAAACTCTCCTTTTACCAGACAGATTGGCCTCTTTGTGAGATGGGAAGACTTTCCGGTGGAACGAAGTTAAGTTTAGGAGAATCAGTGAGGGTGATGCGGAGCACTGTCCTGCATCAGAGGATAAGGTTGGATGGTTGGAGAAAGACTTTACCTTAGATGAAATTAAGTCGGCTTTGGACAGTATAGATGGGGATAAGGCTCCAAGCCTAGACAGTTTCAACTTTAGATTCATTAAAACCTATTGGGAATCGGTTAGCCCAGATTTTTTTTTAAGGTCTTTAGAGGGTTTCATGAAAATGGCATTATTAATAAGGGTTTGAAAATTTCTATTGTAACTCTCATTCCAAAAATGGAAGGCCATCGAAATTATCACACTATAGACCAATTAGCTTAATAGGTTGCGTCTATAAACTGTTGGCTAAGGTTCTAGCAGAAAAGTTGAAAAAGGTCCTACCGGAGATTGTAGGAGAGTCTCGAGGGGATTTTATGGAGGATAGACAAATTCTTAATGGAGTCCTTATCGCAAATGAATTCACCCACATGCGGACGAAGGACAAGAATCCAAGGATTCTTTTCAAAATTGATATGGAAAAGGCCTATGGTTATGTGGACTGGGACTTTGTGGGTTACCTTTATGACATAATGAGATTTGGCCACCAATGGAAGAAGTGGATGAGAGTGTGCGTGGAGAACACAACCTCTTCTGTGTTGGTAAATGATTCCGCAATCCAACCCATCCTAGCTACTAGAGGTCTTAGACAAGGTGACCCACTACCCCCGTTTATCTTCACATTAGTAGTAGAGGGTTTAAACAAACTAGTGGAGAAAGATAAGGAAATGAGTATCATGAGAGGTTTCTCGGTGATGGATTATGATCCGGTGGTAACCCACCTACAGTTTGTTGACAACACATTGTTCTGCTGCAAATCACATAGGAATGAAGTCCCTAGGTTTTAAAGCAATTCTAAGGTGTTTCAAACTGGTATCAGGGCTTAGAATCAATTTAGGCAAAAGCACCTTAGTTGGGATTGAGGTGGAGGAAGATTTTCTTCTGTGCCTAGCGGACAAAGTGGATTACGGGATAGGAAAGATACCCTTCACCTACTTAGGTCTACCAGTTGGCAGGAATCAAAGATCCAAACAATTCTAGGCTCCGGTGGTGGAAAAAGTGGAAGGAAGACTTGCGAGATGGAGCAAAAAATATAAGTCTCTAGGAGGTAGATTAACCTTCATTGAGTCAATTCTTGCAAACCTTCTATTTTATTACATGTCCATTTATGAGATGCCTAAAGGGGTCATAAGGAGAATAGAGCAGCTCTTTAGGAATTTCCTTTGGGGAGACAAGGAGGATAGGAGAAGAGTACCTTTAGTGGCTTGGTCAGAGGTGACCAAGCCAAAACTAACGAGGGCTTAGGGATCGTACCTCTTGAGGCTATAAAATCAAGCATTTTTATGTTAATGGAGCTGGAGATTCAGCATGGAGAAGGATGCTCTATGGAGAAAGTGTTGAATAATAAACAGAAAATAAAAAATAAGAAGAAGAAGAGAGATGGAGAAGAATTCTTCCCTTGTTTGTATTCAATTCACCCTACCTAACTGTGGTGTTTGTACATGTATATATAGGAAGTAAGGGAGCTAATCAAGTAGACCAAAAAGGAAAATAATAATCTCAAATCTAATTACAGACTATTAGACACCTAATCTAGTTGGTCTTGCAATATACATTAAACTTGACATTTTCTGTCCCACAACACAAGAATGGTACCCGAATTGGATCGGGTCCCACAACACTCCCCCTCAAGTTGGATCGAAGATATCGAGTAATCCCAGCTTGCTAATAACCGAATCAAGCTAAGCACAGGGAACAGGCTTCGTGAAAATGTCGGCAAGTTGATCAGATGACCTCATATGAGGAATGACAAGTCGACCTTCTGAAATATGTTGGCGAAGAAAGTGGCAATCAACCTCAATGTGCTTAGTCCTCTCATGAAAGACCGGATTAGAGGCAATGTTGATGGCTGCTTGATTGTCACAGAACATGGCTTGATTGTCACAGAACATGATAAGAGAGTCAAGAGGGGCAAATCCCAATTCTATAAGAAACTGACGGATTCAAAGTAATTCAGTTGTAGTATTAGCCATTGCACGATACTCAGCTTCAGCACTAGAGTGAGCAACCACAGACTGCTTCTTGCTACGCCAGCATACCAAATGGGAGCCCAAGAAGACGCAATACCCTGTGGTAGAGCGACGGTCATCAGGAGAGCCTGCCCAATCTGCACCGGAGTAACCACGGACAGGTAGGGAAGTCTGTCTAGCAAAAAACAATCCCCGTCCTGGATGAGATTTAATATAGCAGAGAATGCGAAAGACAGCATGAAGATGAGCTTGCATGAATTGCATGAATTGAATGACCACACCAACAGCATACGATAAATCAGGTCAGGTGATAGTGAGGTATATCAATTTTCCAACCAGCTTCTGATAAAATGAAGGAGAATCTAGAAGAGTCCTGTCGGAAGCAGATAGCTTGGTGTTGGTATCAAGTAGAGTGTCAACTGGTTTGCACCCAGAGTACCCGGCATCGTGGAGGAGGTCAAGAGCATACTTGCGCTGAGATAAAGTGAGTCCCCGAGATGAACGAGCAACCTCAATACCAAGAAAGTAGCGCAAGGGGCCCAAATCTTTTATGGCAAAGGTGCGGTGAAGATATGCTTTGAATGTGTTGATGGCGGTTGCATCATTACCAGTAAGAACAATATCATCCACATATACCACCAGAAGTATGACCACACTAGAGCGACGATATATAAAAACTGAGTGATCCATCTGACATCTAGAAAAACCATAAGGCAATACAGCAATATTGAACTTCTCAAACTAGGCCTTGGAGATTGCTTGAGGCCATAAAGAGCTTTACGAAGTTTGCAAACAAACTGAGATGCCCCCTTCTTAAGAAACCCTGGAGGAGGAAGCATATAGACTTCATCTTGTAAATCACCATGAAGGAAGGCATTCTTCACATCAAGCTGATGAAGAGGCCATGCATTGGTGGTGGCAATAGAAATTAGAATTCAAACAGAAGTAATCTTGGCCACAGGAGATAACATTTCCTGATAATCCACCCCATAAATTTGCGTGAATCCCTTAGCAACCAACCGAGCCTTATAGCGAGCAATGAACCCATCTGAATTATATTTCAAGGCAAATACCCACTTGCATCCAACTGGAGTCTTACCTAGAGGAAGAGGAACCATATCCCAAGTATGATTGGATTCGAGGGCCACTAACTCTTCATCCATGGCAGCCTTCCAAGAGGGGTCTTGAAGTGCAGTGTCAACTTTCTTGGTAATCTTCACATTGTCTAGAGCGGTGAGGAAGCTGTGATAGGAAGGAGAAACAGCATGATAGGAAACAAATTGAGCAAGCGGATGTAGAGTACAAGAACGTTTACCTTTCCGAAGGACTATGGGAAGGGCAGACTCAACAGCATTGGGCGAATCTGGACCCGGGGCAGAGGTGATAGTGGTGTCTGCTGGAGGTGGAGTCTGGTGTTGCCGGCGTCAATATACCAAGGGAGGCTTGGGAGTGCTAGCCGGAGTGGAGCAAGGTGGAGTAGCTGCAGAAAGGAGAGGTAAAACAGGAGAGGAAGAGGTACCAGATGGATTAGAAAAATAGGAGATTGTCTCAAAGAAGGTGGCATCCATAGACACATAGGTTTTGCCAATGGTAGGATCAAGACACTTGTAGCCTTTGTGAAATAGTGAGCAACCCAAAAAAATGCAACACACAGCACGAGGGGAAAGCTTATTGCCAAAGAACTGGTAAACAAAGCACGCACATCCAAAAATATGTAATGGTAGAAGAGGAATATGGGTATGGAGTGAGAGAAGGTGAACAGGCGATTTGTCTGACAACACAAGGGATGGCATGCGGATAATTAGGTAACAATATGTCATGACTGCTTCAGGCCAGTATGACTGGGGAACATACATGGTAAAGAGGAGAGATCGAGCGACCTCAAGAAGATGTCTGTTTTTTCTTTCTGCTACACCATTCTACTGAGAGGTATAAGGACAGGACAATTGTGATTCAACACTATGCTCGTTTAAAAAATTAAGAAAGGAACGAGACAAATATTCCCCCCCGTTATCACTTCGCAGAGTTTTAATTTTCTGATCAAAGTAAGTGGCAACCCAATTATAAAATGTGCGAAAATGATCAAATACTTCAGACTTTTGTTTCATGAGATAAATCCATGTCATTCTTGAAAAATCATCAATAAAAGATACAAAATATCGAAAACCAGTGCGAGATAGAGAGGGTGATTGCCAAACATCAGAATGAATAATAGAAAATAAAGAAGAGGCATTTTTATTCATAGATGAAGGAAAACAAGTTCTAATATGTTTGCCATATTGGCAAGGTTCACACTCAAAATGCTGAAATAATAAAGAAGGAACAAGCTTCCGTAAAACTGAATCACACGGATGGCCAAGCCGGCAATGCCACAGCCACACATCAGACGAGGATGAGGTCGAGTAGGCTGCACAAGCACAAGGCAGATCATCAAAAAAGTATAACCCTCCATCCTCACGTCCACCACCAATCACCTGCCTCGTGGTTAGATCCTGAAAGATACAATGAGAGGCGAAAAAAGTGGTTGAGCAATTAAACTGTTTAGTGAGGGCACTAATAGAGAGCAAACTACGAGATAAATGAAGGACATGTAGCACAGATGGAAGGTGCATGGTGGAAGAAAGCGGAATGGTTCCTTTTCCAGCAATGGTAGTAGAGGAGCCATTAGCTAATCGAACATTACCATAGGAAACAGGAGAAATGGACGAGAAAATAGTGGACATACCAACCATGTGATCAGTGGCACCGGAATCGATGATCCAAGAATGAGAGGAGGAATGATTGACAATGGGCCCAGTACCTGAAGTAAAGGAGACAGCATTGGAAATCTCAGGGTGTTGAAGACGATCCAGTCGTTTTAACAATTTAAAGTCCTGACGAGTCACGAGAGCACCATCACGAACCTCATCAGAGGAGGAAGTGACAGGAGTGGCAGCGGAGACATTTGTTTGCTTCGGGCACCTATGTAGTTTATAGCAGGAATCCACATAATGGTTTGTCATCTTACAATAAGTGCAGAATCGAGACCCCTTCTTTCGAGGACCTTTGCCTGGTGGACTAGGAGGGCCCCCGTGCTGGAGAAGGCATTGGAGGATGAGAGGTCACTAAGGCAGAGCGTTCAGTTAGCACAGGAGTCATGACTAAGCGTCGCCGATCATCATGGAGTAAAGCAGAGTAGACCTCTTCCAAAAATGGAAGTGGGCGTTGTCCGAGCAACTGGGCCCGAATAGGTTCAAACTCCTGGTTGAGACCAGCCAATAACTCAAAAACCCGTAGGCGAGAAAGGAGTTACTGATATAGAATCGCATCATCAGGAGAGACAAACTTAACTGTTTCAAGTTGATCCAACTCAAGCCAACATGTCCGCAACTTGGAATAGTACTGGATCAGAGAAAGCTCCCCCTGTTGGAGATGGGACGCAGTCTGATATAACTCATAGAGGCGGGCAGAATTATCACCATCTGAATATAAGGCCTTAATGGTGTCCCATAAATCTTTGGCCTTGGGAAGTGTATATATGGTCCCACGAATATGATCGTCCATGGAGTGAAGGAGCCAAGATTGCACCAAGGAATTGTTGGCTTTCCAGGTGCGATAGGAGGAGTCCGTCTTGGCGGGTTCAGGAGCAGTTCCATCAATATAATCAGACAACTGTTTGGCGTTAAGAAACATTTTCGCAGAATGAGACCATTGGAAGTAATTTCTCTCATTCAATAGGACGGTGGTAATCTTCCCAATATGAGTGGGTCCAGATGAAGCCATATCAGGGGGAGAGGCAACATTAGAGTGCGTAGAAGGCACAATCTCAGGTTGTTCTGAAGGTGAGGCCATAATCCCGAATGAGAAAGCTTACAAGTGGCTGAGAAGAGAGACAATACGACGGATGCGGATGATAAAACTGCTCTGAAGTGGAGCCCACTGAGACCGAGGATGACAGTGTGGAGAGGCGAACACAACCCTGTCGAATCCTAGGCAAATAGAAGCCTAAAACAGCAGATCTGGGCAAAATGGAAGTATAAAACAGCAGATCTGGGCAAAAAACTAGTTGCACAAGTGGTACCGGTGGCAACAGGAAGGTCCAAAGGTGGTCCCACCGTTTATGATGGATAAGAAACACCAATCCAATGACAAAACAAAGCAAGGGTGAGTCCAAGGGAGTTGAGTGGAAGAAGATCCAATCCCAAATGCAGCAGATCCAGACAAAAAATCCAAAAAACACAGGTTTTGGGCGGCACAAGCAGCAGCAAGGAGAACAAGGTGGATCCCACCATGGAGAGTGGGCCACCAGGTGCGATGAGGACAAGGGTAAGGGGCGATGCAAATGGCAGGCAGCAAGAGTCACTTCTTGTATAGATCTAGCCGAAGAAGACCAAAAACCTGTAAAAACTGGGCGGAAGAGTCCTTGCGGAAGTGGAGAACAGGGCCCCACATGATACCGAAATCCAAGGACAACCTTGGGCGTAGACAGAGGACCTTGGGGCGAAGGGAGGGGTGACGATCCTTATTGCAAAAGGAGAAGATCCAGGCAGATCTGAACAAAGGAAGTTGACAGTGTTGATGAATGCCAGCAATGGCGATGGGCAAAGAAAACCAGTGAAGTCGACCTTGCAGGAAATGCAAGGGAAAAACCACTAGGGAAAAACAACCACCGGACAACAGATCTACGGTGAAAAAAAAAAATTTCAAGACGGCATCCAGAGAACCGTTCTGGCTGATACCATGTTGAATAATAAACAAAATATAAAAAATATGAAGAAGAAGAGAGATGGAGAAGAATTCTTCTCTTGTTTGTATTCAATTCACCCTACCTAACTGTGGTGTTTGTACATGTATATATAGGAAGTAAGGGAGCTAATCAAGTAGACCAAAAAGGAAAATAATAATAATCTAATTACAGACTATTAGACACCTAGTCTAGTTGGTCTTGCAATATACATTGAACTTGGACATTTTCTGCCCACAACACAAGAATGGTACCCGAATTGAATCGGGTCCCATAACAGAAAGGTCTTGGCTTCGAGGTATGAGGTTGAAGACATAGGTGAGTGGGGCCTAGAGGAGAATGTAGAAAAGTTTTGATCACCACTAATAAAGGCTTGGTGGAGAATAGGACGGAGAAAAGGAAGGGTGGGTAGCGTTTTTAAAGGAAATTTAAGACCTCTTGTAAAGAAAGGAGACAAAATATTTTTTCTGGACAGACCTTTGGGTTGGAGAAAGATCTCTTGAAGAGGTTTATCCCAGACTTTTCAAGACAGCCAAGTATAGACAAACCACGATACAAGACTACTATAAGGAGGAAGAGGGTTGTATAACTTGGGAGCTTGAATTATAAGAAACTTGAGGACATTTGAGCAAGAAAGTCTCGAAGAGTCGAAGACCATGTTAGGGGAGTTTCCTGTATTCAGGGAGGAAGAGGACAAATTAATTTGGATGGGCACTCTTCAGGTGTTTTCTCAGTCAAAGTAGTGGTAAACTTGGCCCTACAACAACCAAACGTTGACCTGCCATTTTCAGCATAGTTAGGCTTAGCTCTCCCAAGGGTTCAAACATGTGTATGCTGCACCCTGAAGGGGAGGATTCTCTCTAAAGTGGCACTTAACCGTAACCCTATGCTTAGACTTGATAACGACCTAAATTGCTCACTTTGATAGAACTTGCGGAGGTATCATTGGTTCATGGGTAACCCGAAATCTCCAGGCACAAAAGGAAGGCAGCCTAGAACACCATCCTAGCAATAATTGTGTGGTCTGTCTAGAAGGAAAGAAACACTGGGATTTTCGAGATTAAAGTTTGTGAGGAGAGTGACATTTTTCAAAGGGCTAAATGGAGACTACGTGCTTGGCTATTAGCAGTAAAAGAGTTTAAGGGATATAAAATATCAGACTTCGACAATTCCTCGGAGGGTTAGATGAGCGAGGACCCTCGTAAGAATAGAATAGGTGAGACTTGTCCTCTGCCTCCAGCGGGAACCTTCGAAGTCAACGTAGATGGGGCAGCAAGGGGAAAACTGGGGCCGGCAGGAATAGAGGGAGTTCTCTGGGACCTCATCTTTAGTCTTTTTGGAGTCAGTGGGTAGGAGAGATTCCAATGAGGTCGAACTACTAGCTATCAGGAAAGCTTCGACCTTGTGATCTCCCATAAGACAGGAGAACTTAATTATCGAAGGGGATTCGATAAACGCGATTAAGTGGGCTAAAGGGTTGAAGTGGCCACTGTGGAAACTGATTACAATCGTCAGGGAGATAAGGGAATTGTGTTTGGGTCATGAGACTTTTTTAGCTGGTTAGGAGATTAGCTAATGAAATGATAGACTTATTTGCGAAGAACGGGGCGGACTCAACACGAGGGTATCTTCTTTCTATGACAGTTTAGGAAAAGGTCTCAAAGTCTCGGGGATTGTTTACTTCGAGAGGAGTGCTATCTGTATTTTTATTTTTTGGAATATCTCACAGCTGTGTTTTTCTCTTTTCTTATCGAGTTTAAGACTCCTAGTTTTCATGTAATGTAACATTTTTTTCACTATTAATATATTTCGCTATTTGTTACTGCTCAAAAAAAAGTGTATTATTTATACATATGTCCATTTGGTTTAAAGGGTTCCAGGATTCTGACAAGGTCAAATCCAATCCAAAACCCAATCAGATATGATGTTTTTTTTGGATACCTGGAACACAACAAGATAAATCAGTAATAGCCACATTACAGAACCCTTAAAGAAGCACTCATAAACAAAAAGATGAGGGATTTCACTTCAGGTGGTTTTTCTGAAAGTGCTACTTAAGTTGGTTTAAACACATGTTTATAGGACGAGATAGAGCTCCAATTCAATGAATTGAAGGGATAAAAGTATAAGGCACAAGAAGAAAAGGACCTTTAAATACTTGGGTTGCAGGGGAAAAAGACATGAAAGATTGAACAATGAAGGATGTGGTTTTTCTTTTTTGAAAGTTAATGAAGGATATGGTTTTTAATAAGACTAGAGTGGACAAGTATAACTCAAAAAATCAACCCCATAGATGGAATTAGTAACTATGACGATGATGATGATATTTGAATCCAAACCTGAAGGAATATCAAATTTGCATCCAAACCCAGGTGGATG
This sequence comes from Chimonanthus salicifolius, assembly GCA_013350335.1. Classification (NCBI taxonomy): domain Eukaryota; kingdom Viridiplantae; phylum Streptophyta; class Magnoliopsida; order Laurales; family Calycanthaceae; genus Chimonanthus; species Chimonanthus salicifolius. The sequence continues at coordinate 52,967,152 of CM023537.1, forward strand.
CTTCAGATTTTTCAAATACCCATTTACATTCCTAATGACCCAAACCCTCACAACCTTCAAGGGTGAACAGTAAGCACTTGCAAGTTATGCAAGTAGACCTATCTTTTAAGTAATAAAAGGCTGTAATGTAGCACTGGTATCATGTAGCAAGGTCAACACTCTTCAATATGTTATTTAGAAGTGAGTTTTTAGTACCTTACATGTAGCAAATACAAGCACACAATGCCCAATACCAGCCATTTTTTTAATCCAAAGGGAATGATACATAAGATCAGCCCTAGATAAACCCAAGGCTGCCGCCGAAATGTGTTCCTTGAGCTCAGTTCCTAAAGTATGTAAACAGGGATATCCCAGTAAGCACACCGTTTTCAAATTGTTCTTGATGCTATTTGGCATGGAAAACATACTTCACCAGAAAAAAACATCATGCATGGGGAATTTTAACATTTGTCCCACTCCAAGGCAAAACACACCATGAAAATTTGTTGAGTGGTAACTACTTTGTCAGCTTCAACAAGTGCAAAATCTGTCCTCCTTTAGCTATCTATGGAAAAACGAAAGCACTGTGGCCTACTGATCAAGTGAGACCTGCTCATAACTCATAAATGTTATGTCAACGCCACAAGTAATCTATCTATTTTTTTGCATAAATGCAGTGTTTTCAATAATAGGATTGACCAACATGAAAAACCAAGAAAGTAGACCAAACGCAAATAAGAAAAACAAGTGAAGCACATTGTCCTACCAGACTTGCCATCAAGCAGAATTAGATATTTGACAGCTCAAAAACAATATACCTCTTGTGGTGCAGCACAGATCATGTAGAAACAGTGGTAATTCCTCTCGGGATCTGATACTTGGCAAACACGAGATCTCTCAAGCAAGTAAGTTCTGATGGCAGCTCCTGAGATCCTGCCCCTCTGGTCAAATTGGATCTCAACAAACTTACCGAAACGGCTGCATAAATCATAAAATTCAAATAAGATGGACTTTTAGCAAATAAAACATACCATTCATATTAAAAAAAAAAAAAGGAAATTCTGCAACAAACTATCCTCCACCTTGAATTATTGTTTCGGACAGTCTTTGCATTACCAAAAGCCTCTAGAACTGGATTGGACTGGATGAACAGAACATATATGAAAAATGTGTCAAAAACAGAAGTAAATAAAGACTTTTTGGTTTGTATTTATGAGTAAAGATCATGTAAAATATGGCAAGTAGTAGTAAATGTCTGTACCAATACAAACAACAGAAGCTCACAAATCTTGTATCAGAATGTTTTCATGGCTTGACAGATATAAGCACAAAATGCACAAAAGTTCCATGGCCAGCATCAGAATGAATGCATAGCTTAGAGGAAACATACAAGAAACAGCGCATATACATACATGCCGCTCCAACACATATGGAGAGGAAATGCTCTTGTTTGTACTCTTTAGTACTTGCTTTTCCACTCTATACACACGTATAGACAGATAAAGACAACTCTCACCTCTAATACTTGCTGCTCAACAGTTCGTCCCTCAGCTGCAGCTCTCCCTCCCATGTATGCAAGATAACGCATAAGTGATTTAGTGCTTTCTGTTTTACCTGCTCCACTTTCTCCACTTACTAGAATGGACTGGCTTATCCCCTCATGCATCATCAATCTGCAATAAAAAAATGACTTCTCTCATCATGTAACAAAAAAATCAAACAAATAACTAAACCAGAGCTTAAATTGTGCAAATGGAAAGACACATTACCTATATGCAGAATCTGCAATGGCAAATGGATGAGGGCTCAGCTCACCGAATGACGCCCCTTTGTACTGGCCCATCATGTGGTTATCATATAGATGAGGTAGTCTTCTAAAAGGGTTCACAGCAATCAATATACTTCCAGTGTAAGTCTGCAGACCATTACATCAATTAAAACATTTACTACTTAGCTAAACCAAAGTAGCTAAGCTTGTGAAACCGATGATGATGATGATAGGCACAAATTAGGTCCCACTATTAGGTGTCCACTCTACAAGCATATTCAATGAACCAAAGTATGTCCAACAAAAGAAAAATATATAGCTCCCATAAAACTCTATCTACATTTCAAAATTTTGGTCAGGAGTAGAAAAGCATAGTCCAGAAGACATTCTCTAATAAATACTCATATTCTATTCCAATACAAACTTACATAAATTTCATTCATGCTGAATCTAGATCTTAAGTTCTGTAGGACCCCTGGTTCATGTAAATAAGCCAGCTTTGTCATGTCATCCACACCACATGGTGGTGCTTCAGCGTCCTTGGCATAGACACGGGATATGTTTGTGACAACCTGCATTAAATTTAAGACCAAAAAAAAAAGGATCTTCCTTAATTTTTGCATGTTTTGATGCTATGTACGAACTAGGTAGGAGTATTAAGCAATAAACATGAGTCAAAAAAAAAAAAGCATAAACTACTTGACAATGGTCAAAACATACAGCAATCACGTTGAAAAAAAAAATAGCACCACTTGCACGAAAAGTAAGGCACTAGTCACGGCTAATAACAAACAAAGTTCATCAGAACTTCTTTCAAGTATACAGTACTATATATGAATATACATGTGTCATGACAAAACCCTCGCAAAAGGCACATACCTGCTTCTCATTTGTACAAAAGATCTTTATGTCTTCATCGTTGACCTCGACAACCTCTCCATCTATCCAAGCCACATCAGGGTCTTCTACCCAAACAAGAGATCCAACTGCTATATTTACTGGAGCACCCTGCCAAGTGCCAGGCTAATAGTGTTAACAATGTCACTATTCTCGAAAACAAAAGAGCAAGCAATGTCAGAAGCATTACGTTGATCAAGCCCAACACAATCTGATCACAAACAAATAGAGACATTAAGAAAGACCCTGAATGCACAAAAAGAAATATTGAAAACTCAAGCATCACCACTTCAGTAACCTGTAATTGTAAATAAAGCCATATCCAATTCTATATGGTTGAATCAAAAGCGTATTGAAGGGGTACAATACAATTGCCAAAAGTTAGAATGGATAAGTTCATTATCGCAATCATAGAACAATACCAGGGCCAAATATTTTATGATCATGAGCAGGCTGTTAGTGTCAAATAAAGGGAAGTAGCTCTTTGGATAAACACCTATACATAAGCACATTATAATTATCAGTCTATCTACTGATGCAGCCAATTAAAGTCAGTTTTTCCCTTCTGAGTGAAACTTCCTTGTAAATGGCATTCTATGATTAGCAAAGCCATATGGCGTTCCATAGAACAAATAATGACAAGTGTTAAATTTAAATTAAAAGAAACATTCACTTCAATGAAGTTACAGTTGCTGTCCATCTTCCAGCACATAAAAATAACCAGAGGAAAGCAAAAGATGTGATAAAGAAAAGAAATGAAGAAGAAAGTGGCACCAAATCAGAAAAAAAGAAAAAACCACAAATCAATTGCTTGACATAAAAACAACATTGCAGAGTATCACACGTCCCAAATCAAAATGTCAATTTGACAACTGACATTTCCATTCTTGTGCACTAAATTGACCAGACAATACAACAATGAACAGCATTTCACAATTTTTTCACGGATTGAAAATAAAATATCAGCAATGTCATTAGCTAATAATTCTAAATAATTAAACCCTGATCATATCCAGCACATTGTAATCAACAAAATCAAGCGACCACAGGCAATGAAAATTTCATTGAAAATTAATTAGTAGTAATGAAACAGATCCAGATAATGGAATTCGTACCATTTCGGAGCTCGATCCAATTGGAACCTCAGCCACTTCTCGACCCTTCCTCCCTCCTCAATGATCGCATCCAGCAGACGCAAAAAATGTACACTAAAATTTAAATTAAAATAAAAGACAAAAATGCGGAATGAATTCTGTTTTCCTTGCCCTGTAGAAAAAAATGGGAGAGAAGATGAAACGAAGAAATGGAGAAACGAGAATCTCTGTCTGTCTTTTAATCTCTCTCTCCCTTCTTAAAAGCCTATGGGGTTTTGCAATTTCCCCCCTTGTTTTTGCAATTTTTCCTTGTATTTCTTTTTCTTTTATCTATTTTTTGTTCATTCGATGTGTTCTTTGTTTCTTTGCAAATGTTTGTTTATAGGATTTGGTAATTTGCTTCTAGACCTACACCAGCCCGGATCGAAGAAAACCGGTCTGTGAGGAAGAAGAGAAACTCGCTCTGCCCCTTCTGCCGCTATTTCTTTTCTACCCAGCTCTGCATTTCCAGATCAGAGAACTGCTTACGTAATTAATTAATACAGGATTAATTTTAAATCCCAAAAATACCCTTGATATGGGGCAAGAATTTAGAGATGAACCGAGCAGTCTTTTTTTTTTCCTTTTTCCTGCCTCTTGAAATTAAAACAGAATTCAATGTCTAGAGTGAGAAGCTGTTTCTGGAACATAGTTCAAAATTCCAACTTATTCAAAAAAAAATTATTTAAGTTATTTTAGTGAGTTTTTGAAATCTAACTAAAAATACTCAATAAAATGTATTCATTCATTTAACTCATTACTCAAAATCTTATTAACTCGAGTCAAAACAAAGTAACTCATTCAATTTTATTAAATTTTTAAACAATAATTTAGACTTAAAATAAATATAAATAAATAGACTTCTCAAGACCCATTCTTTAATAAGAATAGAAGTTTTATTATTCTTAATTTCTTCCTCACTTCTCTTTTTATTTCTTTTCTCTTGTATTTTTATCTAAAGTTATTAAATAAAATATAAGAGAATCCTTTGCATGTGTTTTTCAAGTCAATTCTTTAAAAAAATTCCTTTCATTCAAATATAATCTCATACATTAGTACTCTCTCTGTCCAATTTTAGTTGTCATATTTTAAAATTTTGAATTTTTTAACAATAGTTTTAGGAGCCAAAGTAGATAGATAGAAAGAGAGAATGTACTTGTACTTGTAATTTAAAATTTAAAAATACATATGAGACAACTAAATTAGAAAAGATGAAGTATTATTTTTTAACTTATTTAAACAGTTGTCATGTCCAATTTTAAGTTATTTGAAGATTTAGCCAATCAACTATCGTTATTACTTCATATTCTAACTTATATTTCATGACCTTAGATCAATATATCAACTTAAATTTCATAATTTTAGATCAATATATTAACAACTTAAATTTAAATTTGATGTGAAAAGAATTGAAGCTTAATTTTCATTTGATTAGTAAATGCTACCTACAAATATATCATATGTTACATTTGTTGAAACACTGTGACACTCATCACATGAGTTCATTACACTCCCATTGGTCCAATCAAATCAAAATATAAAAAAAACTATCAAGTTTAGTAAAACATTGATCATTTACAACAAAGGAAAAAATAAATGTTCAAAAGATTTTTAGAGCTTGATACACTCACTGAGTTTTATTTCAGTTCGATGAGGCTATTACATCTACAATGCCAGAATAGGAAAAGGAAATTCATAAAGAACATTAGAGTTTTATATATTTATATAAGGCCCAGTTTATTAGTCATTTGAACATGGATGAAAGTAATGTGAGCATGAAAGATTGAATTTTTTTTTAATTTAATCTTTTGACTCTGATTGAGAACTAGGATCATTTAATTACTTGTACGTCAATCAATTATTATTATTAAGCTAGAGCTTAGAAGAAGCAATTAGGATAATCATGATTTAGTTCGTTGGGAGGTGGCATTTGAGATATGTGATCTCATCGATACAATCTTAGTTCGACTTTTGAGATCAGGGGTTCAAAATTCGATATCTGTCAATGTTATTTTCTCTCTCTTTTCTTTTTTTTTAAAAAAAAAGGCCGATATGATACGGCCGAGATATCGGTCAATATTTGGACCCCTGTTTGAGATCATGTTGGCCTCTTCTTAAGGAATGGATCAATACTACTTGTTAGAAAAATAAGCGAAATAATAAAATTACTTTTATTAATTTATTGAATGAGAGTCAGAGTACATCAATGAACGTTGATAGATATTACATTATCTTAGAAAAGTATTCATGGCCCTAACTTCTTAATTGAGAGACATGCATAATCTCCCACAATCTAAATAATCACAATCTAAATTAATATATCTTAGAACCCCCTCTCAAACTCTACTGAGTCCACCACTTGAGTTTGAACTTATTGAGTTTGATGATCCAATTGTTGGATGATGTCATCTCATGGAGCGGAAGTAGATTAACCGATAGATACGATAGAGCACAATACACAATAAGATCAATGTGCCCAAGTAAATACAACGGTGAAGAAGTAAAAGGGATAGAGATCACCATTCAGGCATGTGAGATCAATAGATCCAGATGATCTCATTAGTTTGAACCACAATCGTATGACAGATGTAGTGCAGAAATTCTGATGAAGCGAAGAAAAGGTCTAAACAGTTGTCACAATGATTAAATCCAATAAATAGACAACCTAAACTAGGCCGCAAATAGACATGCACTAGCACTGGCGGACAATATTGTGCTGGAGGGTTGGGGCGTTACAAATGGTATCAAAGCACGGTTCAACTCTCGGACATGAGGTGTGGGGCTTGGTTGTTAGGTGTACAGAGTCAAAGACAACTCTGGCCTTAAGGGGGTGGATTATAATACCTACCGCAAAAGGGGCCCTTAAGGTAAATAGGCGCAGATTGGGAGAGAATTTAGCCAGGTGGTGCTAGGCACCCCTGGAGAAAGTCCTACAAAGTGGGATTGGAGCTAGTATATAAGGTTGGGCGCCTCCTCCTTCAAGCACAACACGTTTTGAGGGTTGTCCTTATGTGACTCCTCAATGCAAAGCCGTGTAGGTCCTGTTAGTGGGCCCAAGAGTGGACAATATTGTGCTAGAGGTTTGAGGCGTTACAAATGTTATCAGAGCATGGTTCAACTTTCAGACAGGAGACGTGGGGATTGGTTGTTAGGCGTACATAGCCGGAGGAGGTGGATTGTAATACCCCACCCCAGATGGGGGGCCTTGAGATAAATAGGCGTTCAATGCAAAGCCGTGCAGGTCCCACTAGTGGACTTCAGATCAGACAATATTGTGCTGGAGGGTTGGAACTTTATAATAAACTATGTGAGTTACCTTAGAGAGATGATGCTCAAGATACAAATAAACAAGAATTTTACATATGTTGATCATCATAGTTTTGTAATTTAAAAAAAATATATTGATTTTCCATGATCTACCATATAAATTTAAAGTGGTTGGTTAAATGAAAGATAATGCTCAAGATACAAATAAACAAGAATTTTACATACGTTGATCGTCATAGCTTTGTAATTTATAAAAAAAAATATTGATTTTCCATGATCTACCATATAAATTTAAAGTGATTGGTTAATTTGAAACGCCACGAGGTGTGAAACAAGATAAGAGACATACCCAATGTAAGTTGGAATTCAGGGTTGAAGTAAATCCATCTACAGATATAAATGTTTCATGTCTATTCCAATTTCCAACAGTAGAATGTTATTTTTTTAAGTGATCTCACTTGTGTTTGAATATGAAATATTTTAATTCGACTAATTTTCAGAGCATGTGCAAGTCTCTCAATCTTATAGACACCAACTAATCAACTATGGAGAGTGGCTCAAAATAGTATTAAATGTGAATCAAATTCAAAATCTCCTTTTATAACAAGAGCTTCTTGACCATGAGAGTAACCCCTCTTAACTTCAGTAAAACAAACCCTTCTTATGTTCAGGAAAACATTCTTGACGGAGATATTTGAAAATGAATTGGACCTGGCAATTTCCTTGCTGCAGTCCAAAAAGAAAACTTAAAAATGGAGGTTACTACTTACTATTACTATTTATTATTATTATAGTTTTCTCTCCAGGAAGCCTGGGCATCTTGCCAGACCCGGAAGAGAGAAACTAAGGAAACGAAAACCACGTGAATCCTGGCCGTCGCATTTCTAACGAAAAGGAGAGAGAGAGGCCAAAATTTCATATAATGGTGTATATCACTATGTCATTAATATTTGATAGAATGTCAGTGGATAATTGAGTGTGAAGATTGATTAAACCAATCTTACGTGTAAAATCTATTTTTGTCATAAAAATATGAGATTTAATTATTAATAATAGATGATAATTTTAGAAAATAAATGTTACTTATTTTTAAGTTATACTTTTGATATTCTTACAATCATATTACAAGTAATAATTACTTAAACTTTTGAGAGTCAATTAAAACGTCAATCTAATGACTTGACACATTATTAAATAATAGGGATTTAAATACCAGTTGTTGCGATAGATATCTCAATTCTTTAAATCTTAATATATCTACCGATATCCGATATTTATAGTCTATATATATCTTCGATATCGACTGATATTTCAAGTTTTAAAAAGAAAATAGTGAGAGAAATTTCTCTGTCGAGATATCAGTCAATACCGAGATTTTACTCCTGCTAAAGAGTACTAAAAGCTACAACTTCAAAATAAATTTAACATTTTCTATTTCAAAATTAAGTAATTTCAAGACTTTGGTCATTGTGTGAATAAGGTATCCACCGTATCTCTTATGAATTGTCTCCACATGTTACTAATATTGGAGTCTATGAATAATCATAGAAATGTTAAGATCTAGAGATCTGTTTAAACTAAAAAATAAACTCTATTTAAGTTTAAAGCAATTTCAAATTTAAAATAATTTAATAAAGTCAATCTTGTTTCGTTATTTCTCTTTGATAGACTTCATTTATGTACGAGTACACAACTTAGAAATTGGTATATAAGTTTTAATTTGTTGACTCTTGAGTGGAGCCCTCCTAGGCTAAAACAAATGAGTTAATTTGAAAGATATATAATATAAAAAAATCATCTTAATTATGTAAATGAAGCCATTTCTAATAATCCAAACATATCAAAGCAGTGGACTTTGTAACTCAAAATAAAATCAAATAAGGTATATTTATAATTTGAAAAGAGGAAATAGTGGCATTTAATTGGACCTAGATGGCCTTCACTTCGCTTCAATTACACAACTGATCTTTATTTTTTATGTAAAATATAAATAGACATTGATATATTACTATCGGTTAAAACAATATTTTTTTTATGGCAGAGGAGAGGAATTCGAACACAACCCTATTAAACTCCTTCTTCGAGTGACATCCCACCCCCACACGATAACGAATAACCACTAGCTTACGCTACGAGAATTCGAACTCACACTATCCCTTGATTAAAACACTATCTGAATTACTTAAAAGAAAGAGAGTTTAAAATTAGGACACACATTTTAACATGGGTAAAATTTATTAGGAGAACTGAAATTTCCATTTTACCCCTATTGGTATACCGTTCATCAAGTAACGGCGTACCGATATAAAGAGCATATACATGCAGTGCGGCATGTTATCGGTACATCGGTACTTGATAAGCGCTATACTGATAAAGATAAAATAGGAATTTCACTCCATTCCGTGTTTCATAACCAATTTTGCCCGTATTAGAATGACTAACCTTAAGATCATTATATTTAACATGTAGTTCATGTAATAAGTTTTTAACATTACCTTGGTTTCGTAGAATAAACATGAGATTAAATATATATCAAATTCATAGTATCCTTCTTTGTTTAAGATTTTGACCAATCAATCAAAAGAAATTAAAATGTAAAATTTCAAATGAGACTATATTTTAATCAGTCATTTTGTTTTCCTCGAATTAAATATTTAGATAAACTATGATTTTCCTTTTATTTTTCTTTTTATAATCTCACGTAGATACCACAATTCTTATTTTGATATTGCCAATGTGCTCTCAGCCATTACCACATGTAACAAAAATAAAATAAAGAAGTCCTTGACTCAATTTTGGTTAAGAAATCTTTGCAAGAGCAAAGTCCACATCAGTGACATGTCCAAAATAAGTGTCCATATCAGCTGGACCATTATTTTACTGGTACAACATAAATATCACAAATCAATAGAAAATGGAAATTAAGAGTGTAACTAGGAATCCGCCACGAAATTAAGAACTTGTTAACTTTCTCAAATCAAAATTCTAATGAGTCAAAGTTGATTCAGATTAACTTGTCTGAATAATTTTGAGTTTTTAAATAATGATATCAATTATATAATTATTTTTTAATACATTTAATACAATAAATTTATAATGATAGTAATATTATAAACCTTACCTATGGTCGTCAATTTTATAACCTTTTATAGTTACAGGTCATATTTTTAGATAATATAAATATTTTCATTTAATATTAAAACTGAGACTAATTCTATTAATACACAGAATTACCTAAATTTTACCTATCAAGTATATACTGAAAGAATTGAACTCAAATCTAAAAAAATCATATTAAAAAATAAAATTCGTCCTACATAATGTATCAAATATCAACAACTACTGAGATCCCCGATCGTACTGAATTATTAATGGGGTTTTAAAATCATGGTCCCACCAGTCCCTTCTAGCTTTAAACCGGCCATCATTCTCCTTACAAAAATCGGACGGCAGAGATCTTTAGTTAGGACTTAGCGGGCCCACAGAATTACTTTGGAGTTGAGAGTCGGTGCACGTTTAAGCCGTTAGCCGCATAACATTTTAGTGCGGTCAAGATTTTTTTTAGTTCATCGATCATGTCATTTTAGTTACATTGTTTTTTATATATAAAAGTTATAAAACAAATAATGAAATAAAAAATATAAACTTTTAATTGAAAAAAGGGACTTTGATATAGGATAGCAATCCTCCCACCAGTGTTTTGTATAATTAGATATGGGATTTCGTAAATTTCTCACTTTACCTTTGCTCTATCATATATCGAATTATTTATCGACTCATTTTTATTTAACTAAATGAGACTGTTTTTTTTATACAGAATATCAAATCGATTCACTGACCGGTTCAATGACTTAATCATTAATATATTTTTATTATATATATATATATATATATATATATATATATATATATATTTCAGTACAGATGAAGGGTATAATGGATAATATAGTAAAATTTATGTCAGATTACACAAAATACTTGTGGAAAAATTGCTATCTTTAGATATATGTGTCTAAATTTTACTTCTCTGATCTTATATTAGAATAAATATAGTTTTGAAAATAAAATTTATTTATATTTAAATAAATTCACTAATAAAAAATCCATTAAAAACAGCTGTCAATAAACTGGAAAAAAAGAAGAAGACCAGCACCGAATCCTTGCCGGTGTAAGTTACACGTTCTCCTTCAACGCTTTTAACCTTTTTCGTTGGAATTAGTGCGTAGCTTTAAGAACGTGCCAACGACGTCAGCATAAGTTAAAAGTGAGAGTGACTGTGGACGGTTCGGATGTGTCAGTTGTGGACGCGGCTAATTTTATGCCGCTGGATCTTGGAATCGAATCCTCGTTGTGCGGACAGGTATACATACATTGACATTGGGATTTGGAAGAGAAGCGTCTAGTGGCCAGGTCAACCGAGTCAACGTTAGGGGTCCCGATAGATTGGATGTTGAAGCTCATTGCGACGTTGACGTTAAGAAGAATAGAAATTTCTGTTTACGAGGAAAATTTCCATCTTCAACTGGTTGATGGGCTAGTAATATTTCATAGCAATCTAATAATTTAATTTTTTAAGTTTGGATTATTACAAATTATTATTTTTGTTACTAAAAATTAAAAATTAAAAGATAATCTCTGCAACAGTTCTAATTAAATATGTTATAGGAAGTAATGTTGTAAAATATTAAAAGAAACTTTAAGAAAAAATGATTTTAGAAAGTGATTAATAAAATATATGAATATATAGGACGTGAAATGAATATATTATGAATAAAATATTTTATCTAATCAATTAAGTTAAATATGTATAATCTTTTAAATTTAAATATTATGTACTATCACTTTTTCTTTAAAATATTTGATGAGAAAAAAATATACAACTCCTTTTCATGTTATCTCCTTCAATAGAAGAAATCAGATTTTTTAACTCAATTTATATAGTATAATATTTAATAATAAGGTAGAATTGTCTTTACAAGAGAAAAAAATAATTATTGATACGAGAATTTAAAGTTAATATTATTAAACATGTATAATGATTTGATTTAAATAAAGAAAATTTATAGCTAAAAATCAATTTATTTATTTAATCGAATGAATAAAATATCAAAACAAAACTTCTTTTCTTTATAATCAACATATTAATAATATCAAAAACTAAAATAAAATTAAGAAACTCAGAACTTAATTATATAATATTAAAGTCTCCTTTTTTTTTTAATCAAGATCAGATCATCTGCCCATATCAGCAGAGCCAGGATTGCATGTGGCAGAGGCTTTGTAGATTTGGTGGACGGTGCACCACGGAGCTTTTGTAGATTTGGTGGACGGCGCACGACGTCGTCACTTTGAAAAGGCTGTCGTGTCTTCCATGTGATCCTTCTTCTCATCGAGTCATTAAAGTTTTGCTCACGTCATGCGTTGAAAATTTTCATTATTTTAAAGATAAAAGACAAATATAGAGATATTATAACTTTTATTATAAAAGGAGATATTAATATACTTTTTCATTATTTAAATTATAATAAATAAATGAAAAGACAAATTTGATCTATCTTATTATAAAAATACTAGTAGGTATCATCATCAAAACTATAGTTTTATGTATTTAAATTGATTTTTTTTTCTATCTATTCTTTAATTCTATCATAAATTATATTCCCTCTTTATTATTTTAGTTATCTCATTTGAAACATTTGTATTTTTTAAAGAACTCTCTATATAATGTCAACATTTCACATAATCTCGTATATTTTCAACACACTTTATACTGTTCAAATATGAATGAGATAATTATTTTGAAACAATCTCAAAATCTATATAAGACAACTAAATTGAGAAAGAGGGAGTATAATTTATTATTCTATTATTTATTATATACTTCTTTATCTTTTTTTATATATTTTTATTGGTCTACTTCTTTTCCTAGTACTTGCAACTTATACTCTCTTTTAAGTGATGTGACAAATAATTTAAATGATGATAATTAAACATAACAAGTTAACTTTAAATCAAATTAATACAATTTTTAACAATCACAATAATCAAATTAATAAAACTTACCTTTACACATTATTTATTAATATTAAACAATAATACATATGTTAAAAAATAGTTGTCCTCTTGAACTCCGAGAGTTGGTAAAGTGATTGAAAAATAAGATTTTAAGATTGAGGTATTGAATTAAATATTGAAGAGCCATTCTCCATAAAATATATAAAGAATAAGATTTTATTATTTAAATCCGACATATATAAGGAGATGTGCACATACATGAAAGAATTAATTTGACAAGATACGTTTTGTCAAGAAAAAATAAAATAAAATTATGCTCTATACTCTATAGAGTCTATAGATTTGCGCTCCTGCCAGAAGCTGATAACAAAAATTGCCATGCGGCAACAATTGGAGTTAGAAATTAGAATAGCTGTCGATTCCGGTTTCAAAATCGTGACAACATGTCTCTCTTCAACTTGGATTTTGATGTTGGAATATCCCAATTGACATATTCCTGCATTTGGGTGTACATTAAATCACAATAATAGTGGCATTAGACTTGTTTATTGAAACTTAGTGAAATTGCTAAATTTCCAATCAAGATTTTCATTTTCGGTAGAAGCAGAATTTCTAAACGATCAACAAAGATTTAATAGTTCAGGAACTTTCATATAGTCATATTGTAAAAATTAACAAAAAATTGTTAATTCACAATCTAGTGAATAACAAAACTCTACTAGAATTCTACCTTACAAATTGGAATTAAAAATTCGGCAGTTGATATGTCCGTATTAGTTCGGCAAATACTGTTCTCTCTCCTTCTTTTTTTTTCCTTAAAAAATTTCAGAAAATCAAGAAAATTTCGAGCTTCATACATATGTAATTTTTTCATTAAGCAGCAGTTATTTACATATTCAAAATTATTTTTAAGTTACAAAATCGAGAATTTTAGAAAGTTTGAAAAAAGATAGAAAAATCGTAAAAAAATTTTCATTACTATTAGATTTAGCAAGAAACTAGAGCTTCAACAGTACAGATTGTCAAAAAAAGCCGAAAATCATATTTTTCTTTTAAATTAAAATTCAAAGAAATGAAGTTGTGAAGAAAATGTAGAAAAGAGATTGAGAAGCAAAGATCGATTGACTAATGAACCTTATAGGTATACGGTTGAGCTCGACATCGGCTACACTATTTTTATGGTTAAATGTTAAGTCAATGAACACGAGCATCATTGTGTACACGAACATGATGAATGTATAAAGAAAAAGAGAAAACTTTGAAATGAACCAATCACATAGTTAATACCCATTTATATTAAGCTGGTGAAATAAGGCTTATCAAGTCTCTTAGTCCTTAATAGACCTTCCCACCAAGAATGTCACTAGCAATAAATTCGGTAAGTTGTCAGCCAACAACAGGGAGCATGTTTTGAGGGACATACAAAGGACAGTAAATAGGGTTGGCATGAGATTTCAAAGGTCTTGTACGAATTCTTAAGATAGACCCTTTATACACTTACAAAAAATAAAATCATATATTATGGTTGGGTCGGTTGGATTTATTATTTTAGACCTATTTTACTGGATTTAATTTCTATTTTTGGGACCTATATAATAAAGGAGTTTATAGACTTGAGAGCTTATTTATTTAGGAGCTTTAGGCGTCAGCCTACTTCACTTGTAAAAAGAGCAGAGCCTGGCAGTAAAATGAGGCATGGTAATAAATTCTATAACCTTAAACCTGATGGCGGTAATAAAAATAGATTTCTAAAATCTGATCAGACAACCAACTTCACCAACATGACATGCATCCGTAGCTGGAAAGTTGTTCATCATTAACTGCATTTGTTAAAAAGAAGTCTCAGCAAGAGACTCAACAGTGTATTGATGAGGTCCACTGCCTTTGATGGGCCGACTCCAAAGAAGAACTTAGGGTTAACAATCTCACCGAAAGCAGCCAGTTCTAGCCATGCAACCTTAAGTGATGATTTCATTGCTTTAGATCCCACAACTGTAAGTGAGTAGCTGCTACTTTTTTTTATGAACAATGGACAATCTCTTGGAGGCAGAAAATTGTTGCCTTTAAAAGCTTTTTCCTTTCTTGATGTAGTTATTGTTCCTGTGGGTCTCAAGAATCAAGATGGGAAGTGCAGTAGGTGAGAAAAGTAGTGGTGTCTTGGAGGCCACAATCACAATGGTGGTTGGTTCAAATTATTTGCAACTTGCACCAAACAACCTAACACAGTTTAGTACCTAGAAACTAATACACAATGTGTAACAATGATGTGGGACCTTGAGGTCGTATATCTCAGGAGTAAAAAATTTAATATCGACCGATATTTTTCTCTCTCCTCTTTTTTTTTTTAAAAAAAAGGCCAATATTGTGATATCGGCCGATATGATACAACTGAGATATCGGCCGATATTTGGACCCCTGGTATATCCAAGCAGTGGAGAGTGGCTCCCGCTTGCCAATTATTGAGAGAAAACGTCTCTCCTACCTCATGGAAATAACAATATTGAAGATAGAAAAGATAAATCAACAAAAAGAAGCAAACCACAACACAAAGATTTTACGTGGTTCCCTTTTAATACATCTACAGGATTTAAACTGATCAACTATGCTCAAAGGCAAAGAACGGAGAATAAGCAGTTCTCGTTACAAACCTATTGCTCTCTTTCTCTCACAAAACAAAAATATATATTACCCTACTTAGGGTTTACTAAGACGCAATGTGAAATTACGACTCTTAAAGACCTAGCTTTGATACCACTTCTTAGGACTAGTATCCAGCCCAAAAGACTAGTCCTGTTGGTGGAGTGATTTAAGTCGTATATAAGTCTCTAGATTTTCCCCTTCAAAATCAATGTGGGATTCGCTCGAGTAGCCAACATCACCAAATGAAGGCCCACCCTTCCGATGTGATATTATATACTCAACAGGGTTGCCTTTTAATATCCTATAATCATTGAAGAGAAGAGCTGCAGCCACAGGGAAAACATGAGTTAAACAAGAGAAATGCTGAATTTTATGCAAAGCATTGCAGTTTGATGGTACTAACCATTCTTAGACACTACTGTGTCGACAGTAAGCGATTTGATGTAATCCAAATTGAATATATCTGGTGTAGGTAAAGGAAATGAGACTTTTCTTAACAGGATGTATTGGGGGAATGCAAGAGCCGCCTCAATCATTCTTGTGTTTGTCACAACTGAACAGAGGGAAAATTCAAATAACAAAGTGGGAAAAGAAATAATAGTTCAAGTTCACACACAAGTGTGTCAGAATTCAGAAACTCAAGACCAGTAATGCAGCCAATCTGACGAGTACTCTGGTTACTTGTTAACACACTTGTTGATCCATCACGTTGACTTGTTAAACAATGTTCCAAACACAGTATGCCACATAAAACATGATTTACTTTATTGCATCACTGAGATAAATACAAAACCAAGCAAATGTCTATAGTTTGCCTCAAAAATACATCAGCTTATACATCAGCTTATGCTTTAGGGGGTTCATGGGCTGGGTTCGTGATAAGCTATGGTCTGTGGTAGCCCAAGCCTATTTTCATATGGAGAAGCCCGTTAGGCTTTTCGATGTTAAAGCCCAAGTCTGCCTGTTTGAAAAAATACTAAGTTTGAACTCACCCATTTGAGAAAAATACTAAAAGCCCGAGCTTGCCCGTTTGACTATTAAACATCTAAATGTTCAGATAAGTAGATATTACAAGATATAAGTGGACTAAATTTGACCTTAAAAATCAATTTATACCCACTTGACCTTAGTATCAAAGTCACTACACATCTTTGTTTGGTAAAAATTATGGACACTTGGTTACTTTAACCATTAAAATCAAGTGGCTAGAAATCGAGTATTAAGATCAAATTTCGTCTAATCATATTTAATCATGTCTTCTTTTGATCGAAATTGTTAAAATTTTAATTAATTCAAAAGGAATTTAAAAAAGGAGAAATGGACAATATGTACATACACACGTATAATGACTAAATGGTTATTTTTGTCAAAGTCCTAGCTAGGGCTGAAACTCTAATCGGGCGGGCCGGGTTTTGACAAACCCAACCCTAACCCATGTCAAAAAATATTGAACCCGACCCGAATTGCAAACCCGAGCATGTCAACCCAACCCGACCCGAATTGTTAATACTCTCAACCCGAGAGTTGACCCGACCCGGCACAAGTTAGCCTTGAGCCCGAGTTACACTTAGCTTTCCTTCCTACTTCAGGAAGCTACTCCAGTACTCCCCAATCTTTCTCTGCATTTTTAACAAGGTAACCCATATTCATCCAACCAATGCAAGTTCACATTAAAGCATTTATTGTCTTCAAATCTAACAATTCAATATTTCATCAATCCATTAAAAAAAAAAAATACTACTTGTGTCCATCAACCTATCAAACATGCAAACAATAAATAATAATGTGTTATATCTAATCAAAATAAAATAGGATATTACAAGTCCCAAATATAAATTGTCATCTAAGGATCTTCTAAAAAAAAAATCCAATGACATCATCGTTTTCGCAGCCACAACTCTTCGTCCAATCACATTATCGCTTTTTTCAACTTCAGTGACACCTAAAAAAAGTTTAAGAGTAATATCATATTGCAATAATAGAAGAACAAAAAGAAATACTAAATAGTTAAAAAAAATATCATTACCAGATTCAACCATAGCAGTATCATTTTCAAGATCATAAGCTTCAGCCTCTCCATCCACTTCATCGTCAATTATGGTATCTTTTAACCAATTTTGTGTACAAATCAATGCTTGCCCTATCCCAGGGCTTAATGAACTTCTGTATTGGTTGATAACGCTACTTCCAGTACTAATGCTGACTCTGAAGCAACAGTTGATGCTTGAATTGCTAAAATATCCCTAGCCATCATTGAAAGTATAGGAAATTTAGAGTTATTAACTTTCTACCAGCTCAAAATGTCCAAATTAAGATCATTCGGAGAATTTTCTTTATCAATATATTGGCCAAGCTCTATCCTCAAGTCCACATTTTCTTTCCAGCCCCCATTCTAAAAATGTTTTTCGAAGAAGTGCTTTCTTAGAACTAATTGAAGTATCACCCATTGTCTCTGATATATTATCATCAAAAAGGACTACTTGCTTTTGTAGTGGACAAGAAAAGGAAGTATACTCATTGTAATATTGGTCAAGCTCTATCCGCAAGTTCACATTTTTCTTTCCAGCCCCCATTCTAAAAAATGATTTTCGAAGAAGTGCTTTCTTAGAACTATTTGAAGTATTACCCATTGTCTTTGATATATTATCATCAAAATGGACTACTTGCTTTTGTAGTGGAGAAGAAAATGAAGTATACTCATTGTAAAGTTTAACCATCTCATTTCGAATCAATTCAATATGTTGATCAGCATCAGATTTTGAATAAAGTTGTTGATACATAAATTCGACATATCTCAACTTGTAACGAGGATCTAATACCATAGCAATAGCAAACAGTACATTGCATTTCTTTCAATATTTATCAAATTTCTCTTGCATCTTTTTTGTCATTGAATAAATGCACCCATCATCATTATTCACCATATCAAGCAATTGAGCTTCAATCTCATACACTTCATGAAAATAGAGATTTGAAGTAGTATATTTTGTCCCCGATAAAACCTTTGTAGCATTATAAAAAACACGAAAAAACTTGCAAATTGTTTCAGCCTTTCTCCAATCATCACTTGTTGGAGCAACATCCTTCGCATAAATTGGATCACGCATCTTCAAACGAAAAAATGCACTCTCATATACTAAGGCAGAACCTAACATAAGATAGGTTGAATTCCACCTTATACAAACATCTAAGCACAAACCTTTAGTGGATGGAATTCTTTCTTGCTTAACGCAACTATCAAACTCTTGCTTACGCGATTGCGATGACCGTACATATTTCACGCATGTGCGAATAGCTTCAACTGATGATTTTATCTCATTTAAGCCATTTTGTACAATCAAGTTAATAACATGTGCAACACATTTTACATGAAAAAATTTTCCCCGTTGTAACAAAATTCCCTTTCGAGAAAAAATCTCAACGAGGTTATCAATGGCTGTCTTGTTGTTTGTTGCATTATCCAATGTGATTGTGCATATCTTTCTGATATCATATTCAGCCAAATATCTCTCTATCATATCAGCAACAACTAAACCATTATGTGGGTCTGGAACCATACAAAAACTAAGTATCTTCTTATGTAACTTTCAATTGTTGTCAATAAAATGAGGCGTGAGACTTAAGTATCCCAAAGTTTGGTTTGAAGTCCACAAATAAGCCGTTAAAGAAATATGTTTACAACAAGTACTTAGAAACGCTTTCAACTTGTCTTTTTCAAAATGGTAGATTTTCAAAAATTCATTTTCTAACTGTGATACGAGAGATGAATTGAAATCTAGAATTGATTGATTTCACAAATCTCTGAAAGGGTGCACGATCAACAATAGAAAATGGAAGTTCTAGCATAACTATCATAATCGCCAATTCTCTTTGTGCTTGTTTCATGTTAAAAGCATAAGGCAAAAGGCCTGCGCCCACTCCATCATCACCAACTTTTTTAATCATTGTCAAATTTAAGAACCTTTTGACTCTTGTCTTTCACCGCATAAGCAGTATATCGTGCTAAATGACTTCTGAATGTATTAGTTCTATTTTTAGAAGTGGTTTTATAACTTCCTTGAAAATATTTATAAATTGCCCTTAAATCATCACCCTTAGTTTTAGGATCTCTAATAAAATGACCTCAAACAACTGACCTTATTATTTATCATTTCCGTTGCTTACCACTAGTGGGAACTGAACAATCTCCTATATCCAAAATTTTGGTATAATCATTTGTGGGAACAATATTGGATTCTAACACCTAATTAAACATTAAATACAATAATCAATCAAATATGATAAATATATAAATACATCTAGGAAAAAAGAATTAATAATAAAGAACTACCAATAAAAGAAAAAAAAAATCTTACTTCAAGATCAACATCAATGTTAACATCAGAGTTCTGCGAAGCCATTAGACTATTTTTGAGAAGTCACGGTAAAAGTAAACAATAAAAAATACTACATGTCTACATGTAAAAATTTAATCAATTAGAGTAAAGAATCAATTAAATAAGTTTTTTGAGGCTGGGATTTTTAACAGAACATTCAACTCTGGGTTCTTGACACGAACCCAGACAAGACTCCAAGGTCAGCCAGTCATAGAAGAGAACTGAGAAAACCATATGAATTTGTAGCAGTTGTAAAGAAGCAGGGCTGTGAACGAGCAGTCTCAAGCTCAGTTCTAAATAGATCAGTAGTTCAGCAAGAAGGCAGCAAGGGCTACGGGCAAACAATAGTAAAGTACTGTCCATCATGGCTGAATAGAGAGGAGATCGGGCAGCAGGCTGAGTAGGGAATACAACCTACTCTAAGGCAGATCAATTGCATATGCAGTTTTAATAACAATAGTAAATCAAGGCAATAGACCAGGGCATTTTCACCCGATAATGAAAACAATAACATGCTACATGTTGAAATAGAAAAGAGAGGATAAGTAGGACTCTGAGATCTAACTCCATTAGGTCTCAGAGTCCTAACGCAATTGGGTCTCAGAGTCCTAAATAGAACTCATAGTTGTATTTTATCTTATAAATATATCTCCGATGTATATAGAAAAATACAGTAAAATAATATACTCTTTTTCTCTCTTGGTTTTTTTCCTTATGGGTTTTCCACGTAAATCTTGTGTTATGACTGATCCACTACTCTCTTGGATCGCTGTTTGCGCTATTATTCAACGCGAAGAAACGCGACAAGAAACTATGAATGCTGCTCTTCCTTCATCCTCTGCGAACTCCTCTAGTGCTTTTGTGACTCATAAAAATGAGGGCCGACCCTACTCTGAGTCTGAGAAGAAGAAGGTTCAGGTTCCCAATAAAGGCCGATGGGACACTGTTCGTTGTGATCATTGTAGCAAGGTTGGGCACTCCAAAGAACGTTGTTGGTTGTTACATCTTCATCTCAAACCAAACTTTGAAGCAAAAAGGAGAGCTAAGGCTAATGTCGCAGATACTTTCACCACTCTGGATCAGTTGAGTCAAATCCTATGCGATTTACGTCAGTCTCTGCCTTCTACAAATCCATCTTCTTTGTCTCATAAAGCAGGTACCATTCATGCTTCTCTTGCTTCCCATTGTACTGGTCATTCTTGGGTTATTGACTTTGGTGCTACTAATCATATGACTAATTCTCACGCTTCGGTGTCTGATTTTTCAACATCTTATCGTAAACATGATGTCTACCTAGCCAATGGAACTGTGGTTCTTGTGACTGGCAGTGGTCAAATTGATTTTTTTTCAAATAGCGTCTCTTCTACTGCTCTTGTTGTCCCTTCTTTTCCAATTCAAATCTTTTCTGTTGAAAAACTTACTAATGCTTTGAACTGTGATGTCATTTTTTCTCCTAACTCTGTCATCTTTTAGGATCGAACTTCCAAGAGGACGATTGGTAAAGGCACGTATTCTAATGGGTTATACTTGCTACATTCAAATAATAAGGCCTACAAAGCCACGAACTTAGTCGAGAGTCACATCTTGCACCAACGGCTTGGACATCCTTCAAGTCGTATTTTGTCTTATCTTTTTCCTTCTGTTTCTGTTCCGTCTAGTGTTTGTGATGTCTGTCAATTTTCTAAACAAACTCGTTTACCATTTGTTTCTTCTACTTCTAAGTCTGTTGAATGTTTTGATTTGATTCATTCTGATGTATGGAGTGCTCCAGTTGCTTCTTATGATGGTTTTAAATATTTTGTTTTATTCATTGATGATTGTACTCGTGTTACATGGTTGTACTTACTCAAATATAAGACTGAGGTGTTCTCTACTTTCAAAGTCTTTCACAATATGATCACTACCCAATTTCATGCCAAAATGAAAATTTTCCGTTCTGACAATGGCACTAAATATGTCAATGCTAATTTCGTGGAATATTTTCACACTCAAGGCATCATTCATCAAACTAATTGCGTGGGTACACCACAACAGAATGGTGTGTCAGAACGAAAAAACCGTCACATCTTAGAAACTGCACGAGCTCTTATGTTTCAAATGAATATTCCTAAGAAGTACTGGTCTCATGGTGTTCTGACGGCCATCTATTTGATTAATCGACTGCCTAGTCGGGTTAACAATTTCAAATCGCCATTAGAAATGCTGAAGAATCGAAAGCTTGTTTTGTCATACCTGTGTGTGTTTGGGTGTGTATGTTATGTACACCGCCAACCTCTTCATCGAGACATGTTAGATGCCAGATCTGTCAGATGTATTTTTTTGGGCTATTCTTCCTCACAGAAAGGGTACATTTGTTATGACCCAGCATCTCGGAAGCTCATTGTCTCTCGTGATGTGCGCTTCGCTGAATCTGAAGTGTATTTCCCAGTTCATCGTGATTCTGGGAATCAGTCACAGGGGGAGAACTTATCTGATTTGGTACCTCTTCCTACTATAACTGATGATGTCTCTTTTAGCAGAAATACGGTGATTATATCTCCAGATAACCAACTAATGTCTGCAGAAATTAAAATACCGACAGCTTCTACTGAGACTATATCTGAAGAAATTCAGTCGATTTCTCCAACAACTGACATACCGGCTCCTCCCCTTCCATTACGGAGATCGAGTAGAGAGACTTGTCCTCCAAAAGGAATGAAAGATTTCTTCACTTACCATGCTGTATCATACCCAATGGAGGCTTCTCTGACATATGATAATGTCACTCAGTCGCATTTGGCCTTCTTGAGTGCAATGTCCAGTGAACAAGAATCAAAGACATTTCGTGAAGCTAATTCCACATCTGTTTGGCGACAGGCAATGAAAGAAGAATTGCAAGTACTTGATGATAATAAAACTTGGAATATAGTCAAATTGGCTCTCGGAAAGAAGACAGTTGGTTGTCGTTGGATATACAAAATCAAATATAAAAGTGATGGAACTGTGGAGCGACAAAAGGCAAGACTGGTTGCCAGAGGTTTTATACAAATATATGGAGAAGATTACACAAAGACTTTTGTACCTGTTGCAAAAATGAACACTTTTCGATTGCTTCTCTCGTTAGCAGCAAATTAGGGTTGGAAATTATCTCAGATAGATGTAAAAAATACTTTTTTGCATTGTGACCTAGAAGAGGAGGTGTATATGAGTGTTCCACCAGGACATTCACAAGAATCCAAAGTTGGATTTGTGTGTAAGCTAAAAAAGGCCATATATCGACTTAAACAATCTCTCCCTGCGTGGTATGCAAAGCTCAGTTTTGTTCTCATGAGTAATGGACTTAAATGGAGTGCGGCTGATTCTTCTTTATTTGTAAAAAAAAGGTATGTGTGGTACAACTGTTGTTTTAGTGTATGTTGATGATGTAGTGATCACAAGTGATGACAAAAATGAAATTATAAGACTTAAGACTCTACTGCACAAGAGATTTGCCATCAAAGATCTGAAAGTGTTAAAGTATTTTTTTGGATTAGAAGTTGCCTACTCAAAGAAGGGCATGTTTCTCAATCAAAGAAAATATGTGCTGGACTTGTTGTAGGATATTGGAAAGATGAGAGTTAAACCATCAGAGACTCCAATTGACAGTGGAGGCAAGCTTGATAATGATGGAGAATTGTTATCTGATATTGGTCAATTTTAAAGGTTGGTTGGTCGATTGATTTATCTAACGATCATTAGGTCAGATATTTCCTATGTCGTCAGTCTAGTCAGCAGATTTATGCATGCACCTACAGTTACTCACATGAATGATGTCAATCGAATTTTACAATATTTGAAGGGTTCTCCAGGAAGGGGAATATGGATGCGGAAGAATGGAAATAGTTCCATTACTGCTTACACTGATGCTGATTGGGCAGGTTGTCCAGTTGATTGACGATCTACAACAGGATATTGTACATTTGTATGAGGAAATCTGGTAACTTGGAAAAGTAAAAAGCAGAGTGTTGTTGCAAGATCAAGTGCAGAAGCAGAATATCGTGCAATGGCCTTAACTACCAGTGAAGTTATTTGGCTTCAGTCCTTATTGCAAGATTTGGGTTTTGGTTCTAATCAGCCAACGCAAATGTTTTGTGATAATTAAGCTGCCATTCACATTGCTTCAAATCTGGTGTTTCATGAGAGAACCATTGCACGCTGTTTACTGTTTAACACTGTAACGTCGTAGTTCCAACTTCTAAGGCATATTAATTTGTATTATTGATGTATCAAAGTTTAATACAGATTCAAGTTTAAGTATGATTTTAGTATTCACATAAACTTCTTCTTCTTCTTTTTCAATCTCTAGCTTAAGATATTCTTCGACAAATAGGGATATGGAGACAAACGCTATTGCCCGCCCAGTTTGTGCATCATGCAAGCACCAGAGGAAGAAGTGTCAACCCAGTTGTGTTCTTGCTCCATTCTTCCCAGCAGCAAAGACCCAGAAGTTCCTTGCAGTGCACAAGGTGTTTGGAGTGAGCAACGTACTGAAGATGATACGAAGGATCAGACCAGAGGATCGTTCCTCCGCAGCGGAAAGTCTGATTTGGGAAGCCGAGTGTCGACTCAGAGATCCGGTTAATGATTGTTGTGGAGAATACATGAAAGTGTGCAATGAACTTCAAAGGCTTAAAGTGCAAGCTTCCAAGCCTTCAGAGTGCAGCATTAACTCTAATCCAATGACTTGTTATCATGGATATGGAATTCTTGATGATGGTCTCCTCAATTATGCTTCTAGCAGTGGTAATATGCTGTTAGAGCAGGCTTGTATGCCAGGATTAGAGAAAGCACAGCCCGTCTACCCAATAGGATTTTCTACCGATAGACCTGCTCAAGATTACCCTTATCCTGATCAATTTAATAAGAGGTTTCTTAAAACAAGTAAAATAGAATGAAAGAAGAAATAAGAAAGAGGAAAAAAGAGGAAAAATAGAAATTCCTTGTTCCAAACAAACTCCAAATTCGAGTCAAACTCTAACAGCAGTAGTATTCATTGCTCAAATATTTTGTGATAATCAAGCTGCCATTCACATTGCTTCAAATCCGGTGTTTTATGAGAGAACCAAACACATTAAGGTGGGTTGTCATTTTGTTCGAGAAAATTTGCAAGCTAATGTTATTTCTACTCCATTTATTTGCAGTGATCAACAATTAGCAGATATCTTTACAAAAAGTCTCTCCGCTGTTAAATTCTAAGATATTTTGTCCAAGTTGGGCTCAATCGACATTTTCGCACCTACTTGAGGGGGAGTGTTGAAATAGAAAATAGAGGATGAGTAGGACTCTGAGATCTAACTCCATTAGGTCTCAGAGTCCTAACTTAATTGGGTCTCAGAGTCCTAAATAGAACTCATACTTGTTTTTTATCTTATAAATATATCTCCGATGTATATAGAAAAATACAATGAAATAATATACTCTTTTTCTCTCGTGGTTTTTTTCCTTATGGGTTTTCCACGTAAATCCTGTGTTATGATAATTTGTGGTGTATGATTTGTATTTCTACGCTACATGCATTTGATTTTTTAAACATGAAAAAAACCCACAAAATCAGATTGAAAGGAACATTGAAAAGAGCTAAGTTCAATCAGATTCGAATGTGGGAACAATTCCAAATAAAATAACAAGCAACTGAGGAAAAAGAGAAAAAAAAAAGAGGCACAGATACAAAGCAAATGTAAACTGATTTTGTATCGAAGAGTAGACTTTGGCGTGCTACTGTGCGAGGGACAGATTTGGGGTGTGTCCTCAGATGAGAGATCGGTGGCGTACAGATGAGCGATCGGTGGCAGCAATTGGTAGCGTGCGACTATGTGAGGCACATATTTGATTTCTAGAGGGTCTTCTTTTCAAATAAAACAAGAAATCGCCGGAGATTCACAGGAGGAAGAAAATGCGGAAGGAGAAGTGGGAGAAGATCAAGTCGGAATCGCACAAGCTTGAGAAGAACTAGAACGACTAAGGATCTGATTCTTCTCTTTATTATGGAGTATGTCATTAGGGTTAATCGATGATTTTATAATCAAAAAAAGGAACGGGCGATCGCCTATTTGTGGAGTTTGAAAGAGGGAGAGAGGGAGTCGAATGGGCGAATGGGGGTTTTGTGGAGTTCAAAAGAGGGGAAAAGGAAGTGGAAGAAGTGGATTTCGAAAGAGGGGAAACGGAAGTGGAAGAGGCGAACGAATGGGGTTTCGGTTAAAGTTAATGTATTTAGGGTTTTATAGTTTTATATTTAAGTTATGAATTCGGGTCGGGTTGAAATTTAAATTCTTCAGCCCAACCCGACCCAAATTTCATTCGGGTTTTTTTTTTTTCCTAACCCACGACCCGAGTTTACAATTTCTATAACCCAGCCCACACTATTTTCAGGTCGGGTCGGGCCAAAACCCAACCCAAGTTTCACCCCTAGTCCGAGCCTAACTGTATGATGGCTGTTGGACCGAGTTCAGGCCAAGGAATAACCCTTATGCTAAAAAAATAGACCATGTTAGAATCATATAATTATACATGTGCAACTTAGGTTGGGCCTAACCTAAGTCTAAATTAAAAAAGCCGAAAAAGTTTAGATTCAAGTTGAGTCGAGCTTGGGTTGGACCTGAGCCAATAGTACATGAAAGCCTGAGTTTGGCCCAAAAGTTCAAATTTGAGCCTCATTTTATAAAAATAATTTTCTTTAATTGATATTGTCTATAAATATAAACTATATGTACATATAATTTTATTTTATTGAATAATAAAAATTATTTTAAACTGAATGAAGCCCAAGCCAATACAAGCCAAGATATACATTTTAGGCTTGAAATTGGGCTTGGTCCCTACAAAATACAATCGGGCTAGGCTCCGGTTTGATTAATTCATGCTCAGGCTCAAGCTTGGGTCCTTAACTTGCAATTTGGGCCTGGGCTCTGGTAGGTCCACCCGGCCCACCCGAGTTGCTGCCAAGAAAACGAATTACCAATTTCAAAGACTAGAAAGATAAACAATGCAATGGAGCATGAGTTGTAATTGAATGATGAGTACAAGTTGGAAATGGTTAACAGGATATCTAGGATATCTAATGTTAACCTACAGTTGTTGGTTTGACGGTGAAAACGCTTTCCTTAGGACGGGAGGAATATCAAATTTTTAATGATGATTAAAAATAAAAAGCTTAGAGTTGTTGCACCAAATATGGAATTTTTTGTCCATATGGTGTAACTCAACTGGTTAATCTCTCGCTTTAAGAAGTAGGAGGTGTCATGTTTGAGTCCTATGGTCTAACTTAATGTACTCTAAAGACAGTGAATATCATTTGTGAGGATTTTTCACTAGGTTTCTCACAGTTTTCCACATATAAATTAAAAAAAAAAAATTCAAAATTAAAATCCCTTTAATTTAAAACATTGAAGATAAAAAAAATCTATCAATTATGCTTCCGCAGTTCCGCACAAGCATGCTCTTCAAAACAGAGGATTCCGGATTAGGAAATCCACTCGGTAAGTTTGGACAAAATTTTAATTTTCTTGTAAAAATGAGATTTTTTTTAATTTGTTTGCACAAATATTTTAGAATCTAAATTGTAGAGTCATTTAAAAAAGTAGTAAAAATTTTCCAAGTAACCCATAAAAAAATATTTTCTAAAAAAATTTATGAAGGACATTTTAGAATCTATCTGAACACCTTCTTTATGATACAACAAGCGGTGGCAAGTGCCCAACCGGAGTCGGAAAAAAACTTTTGAGTCTGCATTTCTCAAAAATATTTTGAACTTGACCTGATCCAACCCTACCTTAAATACATTCAGTCGGGTTGCGTATAGGGGTCTCGAACCTGAACCCACCCCTAATTAAATTAAAATTAACATTTAAATAATTTATTTTTTATCTATTAATTTTAGTTCATGTATCACATTAAGTTAAAAAATTTTAGCATTTTACTTTAGTTTCCATATCCCAATATGTTTAGATGAAAGGAAAGCCATTTTATTTTTCATAAAATTAAAAATAAGTTTTTTTTCTCAATTTTCTAATTTTTTTTTGAATTTTCTATATAAATTCGAGTACGGTGAGGTATAGTTTAGTTGAATAAAATAAAATCGAGGTCAAGTCAGGTTAAAAGTTAAAAAATTCAGATTGAGTCAGATAAAAAATCTGTTATTGCCTATAGTCAACCCTATCCAAATCTAACTTGGCCCATTGCCGCCCCTAGATACAACTAATAAGTTTAAATGAGTGGGTTCAACCTAACTTATTTATTAGATGGAGTAACCCAACTCGACTTAAAATTAAATAGGCTTATCCAACTTAACCCATTAATAAAATGAGTTAACCAAATGAGTCGACAATAATTAAATAGATCGACCCAAACTGAGCAGATGACCAATCTTAAATGTGTCAACTTGGTCCATTAATTAAAAGCTAAATCCAATTAAATTCGTACTAATCTAACCCACTTGTTAAATGGGTTAACCTAACACAAACAATCTCAAATTAAGTTGTCTCAACCACATACACAACATTAATTCGGGCTACAACTTAGATGGGTTAGGCTAGATTTTGCCTAGTGTCAGTCCAGGCCTAAATTATAATTAAAGGGGTCGAGCTCAAACTCAGACCTAACTTGACATGATTTATTCACACTCAAGTCTGGACTGATTTTTATTTGTAAGAATTGATCACGATTTCAAACTCCAAACGCATGCGGGCCTATTCATGCTCAAACTTTTTGGGCCACAATTAATTTGTTTGTGTTATTTTATTAAATATATAAATTATTTATCACAAAATTTATATTTTTATATAATGTTACTTAAATAAAATTAGATTTCTATACAATTTGACTCAAGTTTGGGTTTTTTGGCCAAACTTGGGCCTTTTGAGCTAGGCCTAGTCTAAGCCCATTCAACTCAAAACCATTTTTTCCTGTGTCCATGCGAACTCAGGCTAGACTCAACCCAAGTAGCATCCTAACCTAAATAATTTATAAAACAAGTTAATTCAACTAGAGTACGCAACCAAGCTTGAAAGAGTTATCTAATATTATCCATTTACGAATCTGGTTGTCCTAATCTAGATAATCTTAAATAGGTTTATTTGACTAATAACTAAGATAATGTATTTATTATATGATTTAGTCTGACTTGGATAATTGATGAAACTTAAGCTGGTTGACTCAGTAACTTCGAATGTAGATACATTCATTAAATGAGTTATACCATACCCAACTCAACCCATTTATCAACTATTTTTTTTTTATGGCAAACAAACATAAGAAATTTTTTACATTAAAAAGCAAATTCATACCAAGCCATTTCTTAAGAAATTTTCTTTAAGAATTTATTTTTCTACGAACCCAACAAATTTGCCCTAAAACTTTTTTTTTTTTTCGGTGTTCCTAACAGCTATATAGAATTAAAAATGAAGAATCACTTTAAGATGACACTTTTCATAAAAAAAAAGTAGGCCACCACCTAGGGGCCCCCAATGTGTCCAACGGGCTGTAAAGCCCCCACTTGCACTGCTTTTAGGGTTTAGGGCCCCCACCAATACACTGCACCTAGGGCCTTTGAGATTTCAGGGCCAGTAATGCATGCAAGTATCCAAGTCTTTAAATGTGAAGCAATTGATCAGATTGTATCTTGGATCTTGATGAAATTTGGTAGTATCCAAGTATTGTGACCTATGGCTTTTGTTTCTCAAGTGGCAAATGAATTGCACGAGCAATTTGGCACTGACCCAATATCAAGAAAAGACCACCCAATGATTCAAGAAGAGGAGGATGATATTTCCTCTTCGGGTTTGGTTTTGTATAGGATTTTTACATTGAAAAATACATCTACTACCCGGATTAGGTTGTTGCCTTTGTTGAATAAAGTGGTTCTGTTTAACCCAATTGTTTTGCACAATCAAATGGCATATTTTTTGCATTTCTTAGAATATTTTTCCTTCTTACAGTCACAACTTGGTCGGAAGACACTTGTTAATCTTGAACATTTTGTTTGAAGGCTTCATAAATGAAAAGAGCCTTTCCTTCAATCTTCTTCGTGGATAAAGGCAACCTCTGCTTTGATTCCAAAATGGCTAAACACTAATAAATACAACTGTGTTCAAACCTTGTTGAAGACGAACTTAGGGAAAGATGGGTCAATAGAGGAGGTTAGCAGTGAAGCATGGTGGTGTTCCTATTGTGTGACAAGCCAATGATGAGTGGGAGTGTTAAGATTCATCAATGACTTGTCATGTGTCCAGTAGGGTCCAATCGAAAGGCCTGGAGTATAGATGTTGAATTGGGCCAACCTAACATGGAATGAGATAAAGGGTTAGATTTTTTGTGTTCCATTTATCAGGTACCTAACACGTCCGTAGGCCTTCGGCATTTGCTTTGAATGCACTTCCATCACTTTTGGACTTCGCTTTTTTTTCTTTCTTGAAAATTTCTTTTCTTTTGATTTTCTTTTATTTTTTCTTCTATGAGCTTATCTCATTTTCATGTATTTCTTTCTTACTTTTGAGCTTCTATATGAATCATTCATGTTGGGTACGAACGAGTCACACATCGGTGAGAGGGAGAGACAAAGAGGGAGTTATATGGGGTTGGAGAACTCCACCTATCAGGCTAGTCTTTTGGGCTGGAAGCCCAGGCCCAACAAGTGGTATTAGAGTCAGGGCCCAAGCCACCGATAGATTCCCGTCCAGCAATGTTTATCTTCTGGAGAGCCTCATGAGAAGGCGGGGGGGGGGTTGTTGGGAACGCAGGAGTCCCACATCAGTGAGAGGGAGAGAAAGGGGCCGGGGAACTCCACCTATCAGTTTAGTTTTTTGGCCTGAAAGACCAGGCCCAACAATTCATCCATGCACACATTCATTTGTCAGCTCCTAAGGGTTCTTGCGAGGCTAAATTTGGGCCAATCATAGAAGAATTTTGGTGAATCTTTTTTGCTGAGGCTTAGTAGGTAGAAAGAGATTTGAATTTCTTGTGCATGATGGGACTAGACTTGAAAAGGTAGAAAGTAGATCGTCAAATGATGTGGTCTTCCCCATGACACCCTAAAATAACATGATTATCCTAAGCCAGAATACTCTACCTTGTTTGGTTGACTAAATTCAACTAGGCGAGATTTCTCTACTCTAGAATGCCCCAAGTTTACCCAGTCCTAACAAAGAAGAGAAAGTAAGGTGCAGAGAGCAGGGTAGGACAATAAGAAAATGGAGAGGGCATCCTAATATTAGTCAATTGGAGATTCCACTATGGACCATGTGCACTATTTTTATAGGAATTTATGTAGATTTTGGCTGCTGTTGAAATTTTAAGAATAACAACTTTTGAGGAGAACTTATTATAATTGGAATTTGAAATTTTTTTAAGAAGTTTTTGGTAAACTAAACCATCGATTCTAAGCAGAATTTGTAGTATTTTACCAAATCCAAAATTCCACATCCATATTCTCAATACCAAACAAAACTTGAAGCATCAGAAAATAGTGATGACTTGAATGATTCGAGCAGCGTCTGAAATTGTATAGAATCACTTACAGCAGTTACCAGTTTTGGAGTTTCATCTCACCAACTTGAAACAAGAACTTGGTACTAGCAAGGCCATTTTGTGCAGATGGAGACCTTAGACATCTGACTGTCGGTGAGAGCGTGAGGCTTAGAAATCTGATATACTTGGTTTTGACATTGAAATCTAGGTCATCCATCACAGGAAATCAGGAACAAAATCATGTCTCAAATCTTACTGTGGGCAGTTAGACCATGCTTTGCATGGTCTCATTAACAACATAATTGTCATCTACCCAAGTTCACTTTTTGATTATCTATAACTATGAACTACAAAAAGTGAAGAGTGAACATAACAGGCAACATTAACAGGAAAGTTATGACATTCTTATATTACAGACTACAGAACATGAGTTTTTTAACACAAAACTATGGTTCTGTCAGAACAAGATTTTGGAGTTGATTGATCCATGTTATGGTTGAAGAGAAAAGATGAAGAAAATGGGAATACTTTTTCCTCAATGTTAAAATTGAAAATCACAATCCTCTAGTATACCAGTGATTCAGGAAAGATTTGGGTACACTCTACCACTATAAACATAAAGATATTTGGCAAGATTTAAGCTCAATATTTTTCTGTCAAAATAGGGAAACTCTGATGTGTCTTGCACTCCACAAAAGTCTCTGTGGAGACCTCTATTTCACATGTGGCTTGCGAGCATCGGGTCAGTCTAGACTGTCCAAATTGTAAACTGTAAAACATAGAACCTTCTTAACTGAAAATTTCACCGAATGGTGCTGTCTTGGATCTTCGTTGAGTCATGTAAATATAAACTAGGTTAGATTGAAAACGTCCAGAAGGATCTCTCTAGGTCTTACCAAGTTGGAAGTCTCGAATTTTTACTGAATCACTTGAAATTGGGTCAAGGATGTGCAATTCAGCACGAGTCCATTCTAGCATTATAAGCTTTTAAACAGCAATTCTACTCAGAGTACTACAATCTTCTAACTGCATTTATGGAGATGAATTGAATATTAATTTATTTCTTGATAATCATGAACTTGTTATGAGAGTTGGGACTTGGGTTCTGCCTGCATGGCATGTATGTGGTGGATGAGTGGTGAAAGAGATTTTCATGGATATGAAGTAGTTGAAATATTTGCCAGAGCTTGGAAAGCTTGCAATATTTAGCCTTCTGCTAAACATTGCTCTAGAAGCATCCAATATCAATTTTGTTTGGTCAAGCATGATTTTGTTTCGATCATCTTGGCATGTCTTGAGCTGCTGTAACTTGGTAAATAAATAGGCATTTTCTTCTCTCATCTTGAATACCGCTGGTCGTTGCGAGGATTTGATTGTCAAATAAATGGCTTGATTCTGTATCTATTTGCAGGTAGGTGTAAGATTCATAAGGGCTCTGAGCATTTGGGACCAATATTGTTTTCTGATGGTGATAGCCTGTGGAAGTGAGGTTGTCGGTAACGATTTCTGTACCTGGTTTTGATTGCTTCAGTTATTTATTTGTTTCTTACTATTATTATTCATTTGGAGCGAGGGAGTTTAATCCTATTCACATCAATATGTACATGCAGTGTCAAATGTGTCTGTAAGAGGTAATACTGGTTACTTTGTAGACAAGTAGGCTTTCAGGAAATGCACCATTTTTTAAGGCTATCACACCTGTAAATCTGATCAATAAAGAAGTGATTATACACAGAATGAACTCTGTTCAGGCCCTTTGGGTGTCATATGGGCATTTAGCTCATAGAAAAAGTTCAGCAAATCTAATTATAAGTGCCAATCAGATACAATGTTAACAGTAAGAGTTTAAGTTCCTATGTATTTCCAACATGTTATGGCTTTTAGATGATTTACTGGAAGTCACAGCAGGGGAACCATATCAGGGAAATCAAACGAGTATAAGTATCTAGGGGGACCTCTTTCTTTGAAATTCAGTCATTCTCTATGTGAACACTGAACAAGCATGACCGTAGCATTGTGTTGTATTTGACAATGGAGACTAATTATTGACGGAACAGTGACAAATAACCAAAATTGAGAGAGTGCGGGAAGGTCCTTGCGGTATGGCCCATGAGAAGATCACATGGACTTGGTCCTCCACTCTCACCATGGACAAAAGATCAACACACAACATACCTACTTCAACCAGTGCTGTCCTTCACAACTTGGGACCATCAAATTTGCAGCTGGACCACCATCTTCCCCCTCATTAAACAAGCACGGCCGTGCCTCTCTCTGTATCTCTTAGTTGGCTTTAGTCCACCTCTGTTCTTCAAGTGTGGCAGCAACCTATATTAATTTGCCAAAATCCATCTTATCAGCGGAGGATTTTGCTCAACTTTTTCTCTTTTCAAACTCTCAGTAGCTGTCTTGTGGTTTGATTGGAGATGCATATCTCAGGGTCAGGGTTCTACTCTAGTTTCAAGTTGATGGGCATCCATCAAATCTTATTGAGTAGCCACAAGTTCTAAGAGGGAGAGGTCCCCTCATTCTGTGTCAACTTCTAACAATTTAATCCTAATTGCTCCTCTGGCATTTGGGATCCTATAAAACACATGCCAGTCACATGCGCCGACTCCCTTGCACTACTCCCTTCCTGCAACAAAATGCAATCATTGTCACCGTAGTCGCAATCGTCGATCAATGATGACTGAATTTGCATTACTCTACGGCTCGTGATGAGGCGGCCCACAGTGATAGCTCCAAGTGGGTCACTTTCATCCTACTTGGATCAATTGGAAATGCACACCTAACTGACTTGCTATCATCAAGTCCTACTCAATTTAGTAAATTATCATGAATCAAGATCATGTCATTTTGAGTGAGGGAATGAATAAAGGGCTTATTTCCACTCGGGAGCTCACCCTACAAAAAAAATAATGAGCCCCATTTTTTGACCATGCTTAAGACTAAACTGTCACTCGTTCCTGATCTAACTGGACTTCCACTGTATCTTAACAACATGTGCATGGTGCTCTGGATTGACCATGACAATTCCTTCATCACAAACAATCATGATTTGTGTTAAGAATCACAGCAGATTTCATCCATGGAAAGGTCTATGATTTCATATAAATCATTTTGAAGTCTATAGTAATTAAAGGTCTGTGATTGTTCAATAGTTTATCCTTTTAAGTCACTGTCATGCATAGGAAGCCCACTTTTTTTGACAAATCCTGATCCATATAGTATGCGGCCACGTAGAGCATCTACAATGAATGTGCAGTAAATACATAGACATAAAAGATTTACATAATTCAGACAATGTATTTAAGTTTATGGTGACACGAGAGTGAATCCACTTACTTTGAGAATAGAGTTATGCACTCACTTCTTTACGTCTCTTATTTAGATGAATTTCCACAATCTTAAAAATCCGTTGAAGATATAATATTTTAATGTCATAAAGTGTAAAATTGTTGTGAAAATACCTTCTTATCTAAAATAGTCAGTAGCCCTCCCTCCACTTTTCTAGAGGAGCTAATGGCTCTTTTTTATTTATTATTTTTTTTTATAATTAAAGTGTACAAGATTCTTAGAGTACTCGATTAATCATTGAGGCATGTGTAAGTCTCCCTATCCAGACACTAAATAACTCTACGAGGTGTGGTCCTTTAGAGTGGATTGGTATCGAGACAGATTCTTGGCTATCACTCCAACCCCTTTGGGTTGATGAGCTAGTGGTGACATTATTAAAATAGGGATGGATGCCCTAAAAAACATTAAAATAGAAGGAATAGTTCTTCAAATGTGTTCCTCATGTAAACCTAGAGGGGGTTAGTATCAATAAGTTTCCTTCATGAAAGGAGGTCGACTTACTCAGTACGTGTGTGTGGATTGAGAGATTTATACATGCTCGTGGGGTGGGGATACCCATATTAAAAAAAAAAAAGTGTTTTTCATGGTTTTCCCTTCTCTTTTCATTTGTTTTCAAATCACATTCTTTTTTAAAATTTCTCTATTTCGCCTCGAAAATGTAATTCAGGTGAAACTAGCCTCCCATCATAACATTTCATTTTTTGTAACCATACTTGGGATATGAGATATATTCATTATTCAAGAAAATGTAGTCACTCAGAAAAAGGGTAAGTTTAAGAGGTTGAATAAACTTAGAAAACATGAAATAGAAATGTAAAAAAAAAAAAATTCAAAATCATCTTATGAAAACCCAAAACCATCTTACTAGAAAAGAATAATTTATCTGTAAACTTTAGATCCATTAAACCTTTTTGAATTCAAATTCAAAATATAAATATAAAATTCACTTTTATGTGCCTTTTGGTGTAGTTATATTTGAATCTAATAACGTACTAACGCTAATAATAAATAAAGCAAATAATATATTTAATTTTATAGATATATTTTGTATTAATTAACAATTATAAAATCTTAACATTTATTCTTAGCAGAGCAAAAAGCTATTAGGTTTTACTTTTTAAATTCATTTAATAACTTAAATCAAAGAATGTATCATCAAGGAATTCATTTCTCATCGAACTCATAGGAGAATTTAACGAGGAAAAGAGAAAGGTTTTCTTTGCTCACCCAGATGACATTTAGATCATTTTCGATGAAAATAAAGATTTTAACACAAACAACAAATACATTAGGTTTTCACAAATCAACACAAACTTAAATTTTATAGTACTTGTTTGAATAACATGAATCAAACTCAAGCATAATTCTTTCTATGAAAATAGGTCAACAATTTCTTATTAAGAGTTGAAATGAACAACTCATGTAAATTATTAACATAATGAAAATAGAATAATAAGATATGATAGCACAATCCAACCACTATGTGAATCCATTTAATTAGACCTATCAATAACAGTGTTTGGCCGATGATAGAAAGGGATCTGCTTCATACTTTATTGTTTCTAAATTTTATACATTTACTCAGCACTACTTTGAGTGAGACATATCTCGTCTTAATGATTAAAAAAATCACTAAGTAAAAATGTAGAAATGATTGGAAACTATCATGATTTGCCAAATAATCAG
This sequence comes from Chimonanthus salicifolius, assembly GCA_013350335.1. NCBI lineage: Eukaryota > Viridiplantae > Streptophyta > Magnoliopsida > Laurales > Calycanthaceae > Chimonanthus > Chimonanthus salicifolius. The sequence goes on from CM023537.1 coordinate 53,003,748, forward strand.
TTTCTGAGGAAATATACACTTTATACCCTATTTAAGTTATAGAAAATGTGAAATTTATTAAAAAATTACACTCTGTTATATCTTATATTAATGTGACAAGTCATTTAATTAGTATAGTAACTCTCTCAAATTAATCGATTGTGATTTATCACCTCAACAAAAGAATGTAAAAGGATCTCATTACAGGATAGCATAACATCTCGTTGAGCTACTTGTAAATTTGTTTTATATTTCACTTTTTTTTGAATTTACGTGTGGAAAACAGTGGGATACCAAGTGTAAAACTCCCACAGGTGAATTTACAACTCCTACGGCACACCAAAATTATGCCAGGGCTTGGACCCACATAATTCATGTGATTATGTATTTAATATTTTCATCTTTGAGCCAAGAGCTCCTTTGGTCATGGTTATGTTTTCTATATTTTACTTCTCCAGTCTAGCTACGAGTTAAATATCAATTGCTGAATAGTGAAAAAGTGTTAGTATGATAGAAAAAAATGTAACTTAAAAAATGCAATAGGAAAAACAAAATAAAATAAAACCATATCTATTCATATCTTATAATGTGAAATTAAATTTAACGTCGTTCAATGTAGATGTTTGCACTTGTCAACAATGAATTTTGCTAATTAAAGTGAGAAGAAGAATAAGATGATTAGAATATGCTAAGCATAATTTCAAAAGACTTACTCACTTTCAAATATGAAAGATCTTTTAAAACTCACAAACGATAATTCTTAAAAATGTCTCAAATATTCAAGCCCTCTCAACAGAAAAAGGGCCACCCCCCTTAGTTCTATATTGTGTGTTTATAGATTAGGAGGTTTACACATGCCCCAAATCAGTTGGGATACTTGAAAAATTCACGTGGAACGTTTGGATACTTGATCTTAAAAAAATTGTAGAAAGAAATAATCTAAGTATTATATTTCATAAACTAAGCTATTACATGTTTTTATAACCTCTAGCCGACCTTATGGTTATTACAATCAAACTCAAACTCTTAATCTAATTATAAATCAAATACACCTCTTAATTAGAGATAAATCCAACTTAGACTCCTAATCACACAATAATTCTATTAATTTTAAAACTCTAAATATATTCCAACAAAAATATGTCTCAAATATAAACTTAAAGAACACCCTGGAATTTGTTACCTCTCAAATGAGGTCCTTCACATTCACATGAATGTTCAATTCTACAATCTCTTATACAATGCCACTCATAAAAGTGGAATAAGGATTATGTTTCACCAACCTTCTAATTCTGATAAAAGGTTCCAAGAAAAATGCCCCTATATATGTGGAATAAGGACTTCCTCTTTTTTATTTTTAATAAATTGGCCTATCTAGAATCAATTCATATACTATATACATTTTTACTTGTGATAAATGGTCAATGAGACAATTTAAGACTTCTCATCATTAGCTAAAATTCTTTCAATATTTTGTATCATATGAGCTTAACTTGTAATATCCCGCTTTAGCGTGCCTACGGAGGAAAAAGTCTCACATTGCTAATTGCGTTGAAAATTTCCTAGTATATAAGTGGTAACTTTCCTCCTCCTAACATGAGACCTTTTGGGAGCAACAGTGGGTTGGCTCGTCAATTGAAAACCGTACGGGCTGTGTGTGAGGCCTAAAGCGGATAATATCATGTTAGCGGGACGGGTCGTTACAAATGGTATCAGAGTAAGCTTCAACTCTCTGCCTGAGGATGTGGACTTGGTTGTTGTGTGTGTAGAGCCGGGGACGGCTCTGACTTTAAAGGGGGTAGATTATAATATCCTGCCTTAGCGTGCTTATGGAGGAAAAAAATCTCACATTGCTAATTGCGTTGGAAATTCTTTAGTATATAAGTGGTAATCTTTCTCCTTCTAACATGATGCCTTTTAGGAGTAACAATGGATTGACTCACCAATTGAAAGTCGTGCGGGCCGTGTGTGAGGTCCAAAGGGGACAATATCATACTAGCGGGACGGGTCGTTACATAACTCGTGGATAACAATCTCCAATTCCAATTATAAGCTTGAACAACAAATAAAAATGAAACTTTGAGAAGTAATTTCCATTAAAATGAATAGATCAAGAATTAGTCCATGACCTTGCCCCCACCATTTTCTATCTGATTCACCCTTTTTCCTATATTTGAATCCTTTCCTGGTGAGCCCACAAAGTGGGGGCATAGGTTTTAAAAGCATGTACAGGTGCTCTCTGGTAGTACCTCAGGATACTTTTGCTCTAATAAATGTAAGTTGATGCTTGATTTGATGCACTGAAAGTGATTTTATCTCATAATCTTGAGGGGTTGGCCTGGCGCCGTCAAGAACCTGCTTCAGGAAGTGGGAGTCTTGAATTCGATTTACGCTCAATTCTAAAGGGCCACTCTTTGTATGTGCGACCCAGACTCAACTGTATAGAGGGAGGTTTACAAAAGCTCAAAGGATTAGTCAGATGAGACATCTCAACACATTGGTCGTAAAAAAAATGTATGTTTATCTCATATACATCACTTGTAAATTTTAATCATGTGTTTAGCATTTTACGTAACATTTATAATTTTATTTTATATTCTACATTTAATTTTAGCATCCAATATTCAACATTTAGATTCAACATTCAAGCATTTAAATCCATTTATTTCAACATTTTGTTCTATATTCAATATTCAACTTTTACATTCAACATTCAAGCATTTAAATAATCAGTATTTTACTTTTTATTTAGCATATATAACGTTCATTTATTACCATTGAAAAATGTTTGCATTCAAAATTAGTATTCAACATTCATATTCAGTATTTTACAGTTTAGAAGTTTAGCATTCAAAATTCAAAACTTTACATTTTCCATTTAACATTTGGAAATTCAAGCATTTATTCATTTTTAGTATCTTACAATCGTTTAACCTTCAGATATTTAGAAATTCAATATTTACGATTTAAATTTTCTAAATTATAAATTTCATATTTAGCATTTGACGTTATGTATTAATTAGAATACTTATTCTTAATTCATTATGCCAACTGTGGAATTTAGAATTTAGGCTTTTAAATTTTAACTTTGAAAGTTGAGTCGAGGAGTCCTAAATTGTTGAATATTAATAAATGTTGAATATTATAGTTGAATGTTAAAATTTTTAAACGCTAACAAGTAGGTGTACCAGCTGAATAGAGGGTAAAACGCTGAGTATTTAAATACCTAAATGCTGAATTCTAAAGTTAAATGTTGAATACAAAGCAAAATATTGAAAAATAGAGGCTAAAATACTGAGTATGTGAATCTTAAAGTACTAAACATTAAAATTGAATGTTAAATACAGAATAAAATGTTGAATATAGATCGCAAAATATTGAATGTAGAGCAAAATAATAAACGTAGTATTCAAAATGTAAAATATATGAAAAGATAACGAGATTTTCATTGACGCAGACATGTAGTAGAAATAATTTGTTACCCATATGGATATAGTTCAACTGGTAATCTTCATATTAAAAAAGCAGGAGATATCATATTCGAGTCCCAATAATGTCACATAGTGTGTGCCTTAAGGATAGTGGGTATCAATGGCGAAAGTTTTATACTAGATTTTCTGTGATTTCTCATACGTAAATTCAAAAAAGAATCCAGAATTTCAAATGAGAGAGGTCTTCATTTCTTGACTAATTTTTACTCTCATCCGTTTGTCAATTTTTTTATGATGAAGAAGCCCAAGACTCCACATCTCTTCGAGTACAAAAGCATGGAGTAAAATGTGATTCTTTTCAAAACACTCAGGTCATTTGAGTGATCATCTTCAATGAATTTAACATATTTTCTTTTATATAATCAAAGCTTTAAAACCCTAAAACCAAGAAATAAAACCACTAAATGAACTCATAACTTTATTCAGTAAGTGATACAAGAAATATCATAAACGTCTCTTTCTGCCTCCTTCAATTGATAGTTGATGGTCTCACCTCCTTCGTAATAATAGTACGGCCCAACAAAGAGTTCTACTCTTTTGAGCAACTAAGATTAAGAAAACAATCCATCCATAATTAAGGATTGACCCTATTTTTTTATAAAATTTGATGTTTTCGTCGTACTAGCGAGCGAATTTATGGCAACACTTGCAGTCATTGTCATTTAAAAAATATTGTTAACCATCAAACGTAGCTTGGGTGTGTGTCTCTTCAAAAGAGAGCTGATTGGTGTCTTTTTCACATCACCTCATAGCAATGGAAGGATAACATATTTAAGAAGAATTATTACACTAAATTCGATTTTATAAGCTGAAATGTATATCTAGAAGTGAGATTTTCCTTCTTAAAAGAGAAACCCAACAATACAGTTGTAGTCCAAGTTGAAATTGGATATATAATAGACAATTTAGAATTATAAGAATTTCTGTCTAATACGGTGATATATCGAAGGGCGTGATATCAACTGATATAGTCTGAGATAGTAATTCAATTGAACTATCAAACGAACTACACAGACAATATGGAGTCATACTCACTGCTGGTCGGATGTGCTCCCATCTCGAAAAATGCTACACACACCTCAAGGAACAAGTGGTTCCGGAGTTCTAGTATGTGTGATTGAACAAAAATATTCAAGTTGCAATCCGGAATAAGATTTAATTTAAACATGAAAACAAAACTTATTTGATTCAACGATTGAATTATACCAGCCTCAATTCAGTAACAACTTACAATACAAGATATAACTTGGCTCCTACTCTTGGTCAAGGCGTCCCAATTTGGACTTGAATCATCCTAGCTCGGACTCGAATCGTTTCGACTCAGACTTCAATGGTTCTGACTCAAACTCGAATTTTCTCGACTAGTACTCGAAATGTCTCAGCTCAAACTCGAATCGTTTTGACTCGGACTCTGCTAGGGAATTAGCCAAGTCAGTGCTTCAACTCGGTGAGCGCACTGGTGAGTTGCTTGGCTAGGAATTAACCCACATTCCTGCTGGTTTTCACTCAGTCCAAGGGAATTAGTCGGTGGATAAAATTTCATCCTTACACGACTGCTTGCACACAGAGATTCGATTGAGTTGGCTCCTGATGACTAATGACTCGACAGCTGAGTTGGCTACTGAGTGGGCGTAATCGACCCATGACTCCACAACTAAGTCAACCGCTGAGTTGGCAATGCATCCGAGTTAATCTACTGTAAACTCGGGTAGATCTCATCCAAACTCAGTGAAATTGTTCAATTGAAACTCAGTTAGATTGCACTGCTGAGTTTGATTGAAAATCCGATCGAGTTGCTGGTTGTGGTGCTAATTGGGTAGGGTGGATTCATAATCATCAAATTTACAGATGAATAGTTTTCATTGATAGTTCTTTTTATCTATTTTTACCATCAGGCAGAATCGGCAGTAAAATTCTAAGATAGATATCAATGATCTCATCAACTTCATGCTCTTGGATGGCCTCATCATGTACCCACGATAGTCATTACTGCCTTGATTTAAACCCCTGCGAGTATGACAGACCTGTGAATTGATGGTAGGCATTTGGAGGCATTTAGGTCGGTTTGAAATAAATATTTATAGGTCTCCATAGAGAAAACAGGTAGTGAGTTTTATCAAGCCTAGGATCATAGGGTGTAGGGAAAGGACCACTGACCTTTCATTTCCCATTCAGAAAACAACTTCATTGAGAGAGAGAGCAATGATAGGACTCAAATTCTCAATTCACACAGTTTGGATGTGTAAGGATTGGGTTTAAAAATTCAACTTTGATTATGAGTGCACATTCTCAAACGGGAATAGTTTTTTATGAGACACGAGTTTTCGGGCTTTTCACTTTGCCCTCATCCGTCCTTATGAAAAATTTAAAAAATCAGACATTTAGAATTCGGTGCACCGACCGAATAACTTTCCAGTGAATTAATGCACCGATTTGAACTCTTTCACGTCTCAATAACTCGGTGCAGTTGAGAGGTGATTCTCATAAATTTCAACACACGTTATGCTACTCCAATATAAATAGGATAACTATTTTAAGACAATTCCAAAATCCATATGAGACAATTAAATTTGGACTGAGGGAGTAGTAATTAAAAACTTTATAAATATAATGTTATAATGTATAAAAATAATTTTTCCTGATTAGAATTCATGTGGTCTTTATTTTCTTGTGGGTAGGATTGGATTTTACCATACTAAATTTAAGCAGCTAATTTTTAGACCTTCAAATCCATAGTTCATAATTTTTATGGCAGTGGTCTAACTTTTGAGGTGAGTCCATCACATGAATCCAATTAAAATTGATCAATATCTCTAAAATCACTGATTATGTTTGGAGTTGAACAAATATAAACCAAATGACAGACTAAATGATTCAAACCAGGGGTCCGAATATCGGCCGATATGCCGATATCTCGGCCGTATCATATTGGCCGATATTAGTCATTTTTGTAAAAAAAAAAAAAAGAGAAGAGAAAAAAATATCGGCCGATACTGAATTTTAAGCCCGTAATTCAAACCCTTGTCGTTTTAAAACCTTTGATAAAAAGAAATACCAAAATCAATAGAGCTATCTTCATGTTATTTTGATAGAAGCAACATTTTTTATAGGCTCTAGATGGACATCTAGGATGATGGAATCAAGTCTAGTGAATTAAGGCAAACCTGTTGGAATATATTGGTTCATTTGAGGCCCATTTGGATAGGCTAAGTGTCTCAATAAAAAGGAGCCCAACAGCTCTCTTCTGTGAGACCCTTCAAATAGTCATCATTATTATTATGATACGCATGAGTGCCACTTATGTCGTGTCAGGGTCAGTTTTATGGGTTATTATTTTTCAGTTCAATCTATAATAAATTAAACTACGAGTCACTCTACAATCTGACATGTCCTTTATCTCAACGTTCCATATTTTGAGGAGTCAGCCTCTCCTCATAATACCTCTGATTTATAACCTCTCAACTCTATACACTGAGGCTGTGTTTGATCTTTTACTAATGTGACGAAACCACTTCAAATAAGTTTTTTCTCAGTTTATCATCTATCTGAGATAATTTTTAAATAATCCATAAAATATTTATTTCTAACTTTCTCTGCGGTCCTAACTTTGTCTATTTATCTTTTTTTTTTATTACCTAACACTCAACTCCATAAAACATCGTAGATTTCCAACTTAACAACACACTTCCCAATCTTCTTGACTTCATTTTCCTTTCTTTTCATCATCAACAACATATGCTTCTCATCTGCATTTTAAAAATTCAGATGAGTTGGTTTAAGTGTACTTCACCTGATAGAATTTTAAATTGAATGAGTCAATGAATTTTATTAGAATTTTCAAAATCAAATTGAAAAATTCATTTAATTAATTCAATTGAATTTGAAAATGAATTCATATTTTGAGTCATTGAATATTGTTCTAATCTAAATGCTAAAGGTGGGGTCCATCTCGAATATAAAGAGATTTTTTTATTTTTTAATCTTTAGGCTTGCAAAGGATTTTTTTTTTATCATATGTTTATTTTTCTTAAAAATTAAATAACCCTTCAATTCTAAGAATTATCCAATATTTTCCTACATGCATTGCATGCATGCAAGAAGTATGCTTCAGCTGACAACTCCTTTGAGAATTTCAGATAGAGATGTTTAAACCACATCTAATGCATCTATTCATGCTTGATGTCTGTATTGATGTCTACTAGCATTGTGGCCCGTGTTTTAAAATAAAAATAATCATTAAATATAAATTCCCAATAAAGATGATAAATATTAATAAATTATATAATATAGAGTTTATATGTTAAATATTTTATTATGTAATATTGATTAGACATTTAAAATTTGAAGTAACATACCTATGATTAAAATGTGTAGAAAATAAAAAGCATAATGGATGGATAAAGTTTGACTATTATTAACCATTTTACCTCGTGATTTTATATTTTAAATATTTAAAGGTTATAACAGGTTAATTTTTCATGTCCTATCTCATAAAATTATAATGATTGAATTAATGTGTCTTGCTTAACTCTTTTATCCATATGATTTTTTTCCATCCCATCCAAGCATATGGATCCTAATTGATAATAAATAGTTATTTTTCCTAAATGTTATTGTGTGGATAGGCACTCAATCATATTGATTATAGATTTATAGAGTATTTCAAATTTAAAGCTTAAGACCAAATACTATTTCTAGACTTTAATTTGGGTCCATCAAAATTATTTTGATTAGATGTTAACAACAAAATTTTCTCTAATTTTTTATTTTAAAATACTCCACAATTTTGGGTTTGATACAATGAGGCCAATTGTCAAAAATCTAACTTTATCAACATAAGCTATGTAATCCTAGTATGTTCACTTGCAAAATCATAGTGGCATGCATTGTGGGTATTAAATTTACTATATATAGCACTAAATTAAGAGTGTCTGTCCTAACACAGGCATTATCTTTTAAGAGGCACGGGTTTTTTGGATTTTCCATTTTGCCCTCGCAGAAATTGGTTCACCTGTCTAGTGCACCGATGAGTGAACCGATTCACTGGAAAGTGAACCAATTTCTACGGATGGATGGATGACAAAATGGGAAGTTCACTAAAACCCGTATCTCTTACAAGATAATGCCTGTGTTAGAATGAGCACCCTAAATTAAAACTGGGAGCATAATGGACATTTCAGAAAAAGAGATACTATACCTACCCTTATTTTACTTTTATACTCTCAAGTTCACGTGACAAATTACAATTGGTTGACTTTTTAAAAGTTAATTAAGATACTAATCAAATGAAGTCACATTAGCGAAGGGTATAAAAGGTAGACCTTAGCATTTTCCTTAAGTTAAACCCATTACCCTCCTCTATCTAAATGTAATTATGATTAATTGGTGTTTCACATAAATTACCATTATATCTTTCTTTCTCATTTTAAAGAGTTCGGAAGTGATTATCTTTCTCATTTTATTTATTTTTGATTGACATGAAAAGTTTTGATAGGTTAGAACTATTTTTTCGTTAAATTTATTATTTTATTACAATATAAATCAATCAATAACTTTATTTTTTTTTATAACAAGTGTCTAACTAGTATAAGATAAATTAAATAGATATCAAAGATATGTTAGATATCGATTGGTATCTAAATAACAACATGGATCTCACTCACTCTTTGTTGGGTGATGGCTTTTTTATATATTGAAGATGTTGGAAATATGGTATATTAGATAATTGAAAGATGAATAGGTCATTTCATTCATAAAGAAGTTATTAATTTTTTTTTTATATTACTCTGGCATTTAGCATGTGACAATGTTGTAATTATCTAGTTAGCATCAATGAATATGAGAATTGGAAATTAAAAAAAATGAAGTCTAGAAGGGAGAAGGATGGGAAATATGTGGAACACACTAATATAGAGAATTTAAAGAAATTAATCTCATTAATTTAAATAAAATAAATTAGATGAATGAAGTGGAGCTAACTATCAGCTACCAGTTTTATTTAATTAAATCAATTAGATAAACATGCTTAAATGAAACTTGTTTCTTATAATTAAGATGTTAGCAATTTCTGTTTCAATTTAGTAAGATAAGCATGTCACATACAATTATACATCGTCATCTTGTCCATCCCGTAAACTACATAATAGTCATTCCACTGTCTACGAGTTTGCTTTTTATACGTTTACTTTATATAGTCTCGTTAGAACTGGTTATTCCTCCCAAAAGATTAACTATTAGATGGAGTAATCAAAGTCCTTTATAAATCTTTCGAACTTTATCTAAACTTTTAATGTGAGACTCGTTCGGAGCCCCAATAATCTCTCCTTCGAGTGAGGCCAACCATTCTATCTGTCTGAAGGATCTCTTGAGTCCATATGAGGTAGAGTGAGAACCACTTGTTAAGACTAGATATACATTCCAAAAGACTTATATGATAAGTGACATAGTGACCCAAATCTTTTATAAATCTCAGTCTATACTTTTAAAATTAGACTCGTTCGTAGTTCCAACAAGTCTTCCGCTTAGATAACCAAATCATGTCAAATAATTTTTTTCCTCAATTTATGCTATATACTCTTCGTCTACACTGCTTACTATTAAAATCAAAATTGAATAAAGAGGACTCATTTAACCCAATTATATCGTATTAAACCCAATTGTATCATTTTATATTTTTGGAAATTTTAGGTACAAATAATTGAAAGAGTAGCCTAGTACCCCACTTGAGCTGGGACAACTCACATCAAATATCTGAAGAATCTAGGTAGGACATTCTCTCTTGATTGGGCACCACCCCTAGCCATTGTTCTATCAGCTCGATTATTGGTCCATGTAGTTGCTGATTTAAGTTTCTGAAAAGACAGTTTAATCATTCATTTTGAATCTCCTAAAAGATACCAATCATTATCCTCCTGTATTTTTTTTTTCAATTTCAATACCATCAATTATCATGCATTAAAGTTCATATCATTGAATTCTACTTAAAATCTTATAAAGTTAAAAGAAATATATTGAGTTTTTAGAAAAATATAAAAAAAGTTAATTTATTTAAACTTAAAATTCTATAAAATCGAGTTGACTTATATGATTCGAACTATTTCAAATTTTAAACAACGGCCTACTATAGTACTATGGGTACAACAAAATCAATTCTTAGCCCAAATTCAATTAATTATTAAGACTTTTTTATTATGATTGTTGGTGGTCCTAAATAAGCTAAGGAAAAGGCTTGCACTTTTTTAGATGTGAGTGGCACAAATCAAATCATTCCTCTCAAATTCTTTTGAAGAGTCCACCTTGAATTGTCTATAATTGAAATTAATTCATTCCCTTTCCATTTATGAGCTGCGCTAGCGGTTGCATGAAAACAACAAAAATAAAGTTATAAAATTTTGAATTGTATACTTCTCTTAAAACGTCGAAGACAGAGTTCTTGAAATTAATTGTTGGAATGTGACATCTTAAAATAGGATATGAAATAGTAAATCATAATTATAATTTATTTTTTTATCTTTATATTTGTTAGGGCAATAGCTACTGGGATGTTTCTTTCTTTCCCATTAATTCATTGATTGTGAGTCAATCACTAGTATTATTTTGATTATTCATTCTTTATTATTCTAGATGACTTGTTATGTTGATGTCTTGTATTTGTTGTGATATCGGTCATATTAGACATCAAAATTAGGACATAACCAGAACTACAAATTTCAGTCAAAATCAAATTTTTCGTCTCTAAAGAGATTAAAAAAATCAATTGATATTTCTATCATATTAGCTATCTCGATCATAATTTGTGAATAGGTGAAATTACAAAAATCTTTGAAATTTAACATAAATTTTTTATTTTCATTGCATCTGAGAGAATGAGAGGACTCAGAGGGAAGTTCAACATCCAGAGTTTGTCCAACGTAATTTTCCCGCTTTGAAATTACTGGATCGTGTCGCTGTCATGCACTGGGAATGAAAGTACCAAGACTAAAAAAGGATGCATGCAGGAGAGATAGTAGAGACACAGTTACAATAAACTTTTTCACAAGGGTAAAAGTGAATAAAGCAAGAAACTTATCATTTTTAGGAGGATTTTTTTAATAATCGATATTGAAAGTGAGTAATCTCGTAGATAAATGAAACCACATGTAAGTTTTGTGTATCAAGTAAGTTCAGGAGGGATCGAATCATATAAGTTTAGACCATCTGAGCTATGTGTAGATTAAATTTAAGAGGATTTGTAAAAAAATGAATAATGAAAAGTTTCTATCCTAGAGTGTCCCTAGTTACAAAGTTTTTTTCTCAATTTTGAAAAAATTATAGAGAAAATTTTCAAATCTCCAGGCTATATTTAAATATTTGAGTGAATAATATATTTTTATAAAATATGTAGGAAATAATAAAGGTATCGATTGTGTAAAATTTGAGACTTTAATCATTTGAGTTTTATAGTTTATGACTTTGAAATATAATTAATATAAAAATTGTTGGTTTTTCATAGCCTATCTCACAATGTTGATTTGAATATTTTTCGATTACAATCTTCATTTTTTAAGAGCTTTTGGAGGTTAGACATCCATGACTCTTATGGAGTGCTAACTCTCAATTTTTTTTTTCCTTTCTTTTCTAAAAGTTGCTTGGATTTTTTTTTTTTTTTATGATTAAGATTTTTAAATCTTTTAGAGCATTAGACTTAATCATTGAGGCATGGGCCTCTTTACCCATACAAATTGAGTAATTCTATGGAGAGTGACCCTTTAAGGTAAGACAAGAATGGAACTTACGACTCCCGCTTTCTAAATTAGATCTTGTTCTAAAAAACTAGTATTTAAGACCATGCCTTACTTTTGTTGAGAGAGGATAATAGGTAAAAATGCCAAAAGAGAAAATAAATAGAAGACAAAATATACAGTTTTAATATTAATAAATCGAAGATTATACAATTTTTTTAATAGAAGATAAGCTAAAGACTTCAATTGCTATTACTGGTTAGAGATTGAGAGAGAATGTGGTTTTTTTATTTTATTATTAAATCAAGCCCGACGTAAAACTTAAAATGTTAGTTCTTTTTATATAAAAGAATAGATGGCACCAAAGTTGATTACAATTATATATAAACTACATATTCTATGTTAAAATTTAATTGGAAAAGGACATGTGCTTGGATTGGATCTAAAGAATTGTGGTTGTGACAATAAGGGTGAGAAGAGCCCAAGTGGTTTGCAGTATTTGGCATGCAACTTCAATTAATATGTAGGGTTATTTTATAGAATTATTTTTACAAACGAAAAGTGTATATTTATTATATTAAGGGAATGGAATAGGTGACTCATTATTTTGATGAATCATTTTTTTCAAACGAAAGAAGATTCTGTAAATATTTATTCAAACTCTCACTTATCAAATTCCACTGCAGAAGAATCACCCACAATAAAAAATTGGCCACGATATATCTGATCGTACGTAAAATTACCAAAAATGGATACAAATTTTTGACTACTAATTTGATAATGAGACTTAAAAAAATATCTAATGGTTGTTGGGTTTCATGATAATTATCAAGGCAACTTAAAAAAAAGAAGAAAATTTGCATATTATTACATTCAGATTGAACTTGAAGTGGGGCTTTTTCTGCAGCATCCAACTCATTTTCAGTAAGGAAGCCATAAAGGCTTTAGCTTTCTTTCTTTTCAATGAAATAATTGATGATAGTTGAATTCAGTTGCTTTTCATGCATGACTGTGGATTTCTTAGAGATGACTTATGGCTGTTGCAGTGGGCCTTTGTACTAACTTCTGTGTGTTGTAAAATAGCCTAGACTGAACTCCTACCAGCGATGGGTCCACTGTAACCTTGAGCCATGAAAAAGAGAAGCAGTAGAACTTCAGTTGACTTTCTTTTATTTACCATGTATTTTCTTTTCTCAGATGAATTCTGATGGAATGATTAGTGATCTGACTGCTTTCTGATTTTCATAATATAGACCATCTATGGTTTTGACCAAATGTTGATCGGCTTGGATCTTACACACGTGTACTGTACATATGAAATCAGAGATTGTGTAAATTGTGATTAACACTATGGTCTAGGTCATACTACTCAAGGATTATAGTTGATGGGATATGGAAATAGAGAAGACGGGGCTCTTTCAGAATGTTGGTTACTTTTTTCCGGTAGATGGGAAGAGTATTTTGGATTTGGAGAGGGTAATGAGAGTTTGAAAAAATTGATGATCTTTTATTTGATAATTTGAATGGAAAAAATAAATATTTTACTTAATTTTAATGCATTAAAGATAAAAGTGTTGGTTTACTAAATAATTCCTATTAAATTTCATCAATATTTTACTTTTTTATTGAGAAAATGATGATTTCGACTTTCGTCGGCGGGAAAGATAAATAGAGAATGGAATAGGTGACTCACTATTTTGAACAATGCCTTTTTTTCAAAAGATTACATAAATATTTACTAAGACTCTCACTAATCAGATTCCACTGTAGAAGAATCACCCACCATTTTTCTTTTTTGAGAAATTGGTCATGATATATTTGATCATTATCATGATCATACATAAAATTATTAAAGATGGACACAATTTTTTTACTACTATTTGATAATGAGACTGAAAAAAATATCTAAAATGGTAAAGCTTAGATTACACCATCACGAAGCAATGAGCATATACAAATCATAAAATTTATTTTAAAAGTTAAAAATTCTCAGTAGTAATAAATAAGTCCTCTATTTCCTTCTATATACAGAGCCCATCCCTGTCAAAAACTTGGGCTGTTTGGAGGGGCTGGTTTTATTGCCTTTCTTGAATTTTTGAGTCTTTTTCACATGGACATGGTAATCTACAAACTTTGCATGTCGAAGGTGGAGGAAAGTTAATTATCTGAAGATGGATCTATCCATCATCACAACTGTGAAATGCATCTTCTGTGGCAGGCAATGAATTGTTTTGTCTGTCTGGTTTCCTCCTTCCAAACTTTGCCAATGTCTTCTGCTATTCTCATGGCATCTGCCGATGCACCAGACAGACCTCTCCTTGTGAACCCAACTGCATAAAGTCCTGACTTCCCTTTCCACCCATTTGGGAATGGTTGCTTTGGAAATCCATTCTTGGAGAAGAAATCATTCTCCTGCACAGAATAAAACCCAATATATTTAAGCCAAGTCCTCTTATTTTTTTTTTTTATAGAAAAAGAATCACAGGAAAGAATATAACCCCAACTTCTAAATACTAAAAAAATAAGTAAATGGAGACTAAAAGCCCGTCAAGCTAGAGGTTACAAAACCTGTTGGGCTTTGAACGAGTTCTACAATAGAATTATAGAGGGAGATCTAAGGATTTATAAAGAATTTAGATCACTCTACCTAACAGGCTAACATTTTGGGATGGATATCTATTCCTAACAAGTGACATTAAAGTCAGGTCTCAACCTACTTCATATGGACTCAGGAGATTCTTAGACAGGGGGAGGGATTGAGATTATTGGAGTTACGAATGAGTCCACATTAAAAATGTAGAGGAAGATTTAAGAATTTATAAATGATTTGGGTTACTATACCAAACGGGCTATCGATATCCAGTCCTAATAGGTTCACATGTACACACTAGATGGGAAAAGACTTGGGCCCTTTGAAGACACATTCTGGTATTTCTTTCGTGTCATACCTAACCTTGTTTAGCTACCTTTTATTCTCCTTTCTAGGAAACCATGTGGGAAAAGGAATCGCCTGTACTTAAAAAAAAATCCGCCATAGAACTGTGTCTAATCCAATTTCATAATCAAATCAATTTGGAAGGGAAAGGGAAAGGGAAAGGGAAAGCTAACCAATCAAGAATGAATGAGCCAAGTTTCCCTAATATAATATATATTCTAAGGCATTAGAGTAAACCCAACTTCCATAACTGTCAATTCAAATGTTTCCAACAGAAAACTAGAATACTAAACAGCAGAGGGGGTGGAAAGAAAAATCTCACCTGTAGCCATGAAGGAACATTGCTGCGATACCCAGTTGCCAAAGCGACTGAATCAATCTCCAGATTTTCACCATTAACAAGCTCAACTCTCGTGCTTGAGAATCTCTTGATTCCGGGCACTACTTTTATTTCACCTGATTTGATCTTCTTCAATGCACCAATGTCCAGAACAGGGGTTTTTCCTTTGGTGTTCTTGAGCTCAAGGGGACCCAATGAAGGGCGCTTAAGCCCATATTTATCTGTGTTTCCAAACACCAACCATGCCAAGACCAGAAGAAACTTGTCTACGAGCCAAAGAGGTAGCCATTTCATCAGAAAAACAGATATCGCAAACGTCGATTTCCCAAAAACTTCTCTAGGCAAGACATGAACCTGTTGATCAAATCGAAAACAATTTAGGAATGGTAGTAGTTGGGTGAGTGTGAAAATAGGCGCATTTCTTTAATTACAAAATGAATTTGAAGCTAAATTAATTTCTATTTCTTGCTAGGATGTCTGACCGATCACTTACCGAGCTCCGGACCACCATGGATGGAATTGCATTGTGGTTGCAGAGGTCTAGACAAACTTCCATGCCAGAATTACCACAGCCCACAACCAGTACTCTCTTTCCCTTGAAACCCTCCCCGGATTTGTAGTCACAGACATGTGTCACCTGGCCCATGAATTCGGCCAATCCTTCAATCTCCGGCATCGCACGCTCTGCATTCTCCCCTGTCGCCACAACAAGCCATCGACAAATGTATTCTACCTCTCCGGTTCCCTTGGCTCCTTTTGTGCAGAAGCTCCTAACGCGCCACAATCCGCATGTCTCATCATACTTGGCGGATTGCACACATTCATTGAATTGCGGGTTGATCTCAAAGTGCCTTGCATATGATTCCAAGTAGTCGATGAATTGTTTTTTGGTTGGATACTCTGTATAATCTTCAGGGAATGGGCGCTTTGGGAGTTGGCAGAATTGCTTAGGAAGGTGGAGCTTCAAGCGGTCGTAGGTACGGTTTTGCCAAAGAGAGGCAATGCAGTCAGCTTTCTCAAGTACGATGAAGGGCACTCCTTGTTCTTTGAGACAGGCACCAACAGCCAGGCCAGACGGGCCAGCCCCGACAATGATGGGGCCGTTCACCCACACACAGCGGCGTGAGAAGAAGTCGTTGCAATCGAATGAAGTAACCATAGCTGGTTGACAAATTGTAGTAGTGCAGATTATGTTGGTGGTGAAGGGAAAGATACTTGATCGGAAAATAGGATGTGGATACAAGACTAGTTTCAATTGTGTGTATTTTGAACGAGGAGATGGGTGATGTTTCACAAGCTTGGTTGATTGATTTTGGAGAGTAAAGAGTGATTCTTGAGGTGATGAAGAAGGAAACTAAGACTGATGGGTTATAACTTTGGTCTGTAGAGAAACGTTTGTAGGAAATTTTGGGAATTTGTGTTGAGGAATGAAGCAGCTGAAAGAGATTGAGTTAAGCAGATGAGACGCTTTGGGAAGAAGAGAGGTGAGAAATGGAAATGGAGTTGTAGTAAGGATGGAGGTATGGAGGGAGTTTAAATAGAGGTGGTGGCCATGAGCTGCATGTGAGGGCTTTGGTCCCCTTCCAAATGATAAGCTAGCGCTCTCTCTCTCTCTCTTATTTTATTGGGGTCCTACCACCTAAAGATTTTAAATTTTTTCCAAAATTAAGTAAACTTCTTACTATTGTAAGATACAAATTACTCGTCTACCAAGAAGCTGGAAAGGTTGGCTTGACAGTTAAAAATTCACCTTAAAAAATTGGGTCTTATGTTTGATTCATACTTAATTTTAAAGGGTCACTCTGCATTGAATTTATTCGGTGTGTATAAATTAAGAGGTTTACACATGTCTCAAGAATTAATCAAATGAAATGTCTCAATACTTTGATTAAAAAAAGAATTATTCGTATGCATGCTAAAACCTCCATGATCATAGCAGCCAAGAAGACTTAGAAAATTTTATGAAGGAAAAGAGAGGTTTTACCACCCGCTAAGACAACACTTTATTCATTTTCATATCTGATTTCCATAATTCGACGTGAAGTAAGATCTCGTAACACTGATTAGATGATGCCAATAAAACACAACTACACACATTAAGAAATAAGCTTTTTGGTAGAGAAACAAGCTCTTAGATTTATCATTCATTAAGAAAAGTTTTTTGATATATATACTATCAGACACAAAGTAAGTTTATATAGTAAATAAATAGTGACCAAATTTGATTATGACAGAAATATCTCTTATTAATTGTCAAAATAAAGAAAATTAATGGATTTATAACTTGCCCTACTGCACATTCACATAAATCCCTTTAGAAGCATTAGTATACTCT
This sequence comes from Chimonanthus salicifolius, assembly GCA_013350335.1. Lineage (NCBI taxonomy): Eukaryota > Viridiplantae > Streptophyta > Magnoliopsida > Laurales > Calycanthaceae > Chimonanthus > Chimonanthus salicifolius. Next base: position 53,021,548 of record CM023537.1, read on the forward strand.
GACACATCAGTATATTTTAGTTCTGAACTGCAAAAGTGATCAAGAGAAATGACCAGTGAGGGTGCACACTTCTCACCATGACAGATTGTTCTGAACTGCAAAGCCGGATAGACACCACAAGAGATTGGATTAATTTACAACACTGGAATATTAATATCGATTATCCCACGTTTTTCTTCTTCTTCTTCTTAAGATTTTCCTTTTCATCCATCGGCCTTCTCTCCTAAGAGTCGTGAAGTTAGCTGATTATGCTATTTTTTTTTAACATCATCTAATTAAATTCAGGTTTATACATATTCTGTTTTTTTTATTATTATTCTTAAAAGCAGTCATTTATATAAAGTTATTTATAGACCTTAGGAAGTGAGAATACTTTCGAGAGCCACTTCGCATATAGTTATCCGATGTGTGTGGATAGAGAGATTTAAAGATGCCCCTGTTGGGTAGCTGAATGAGTCACACATCAATTGTATAGGAGGTGATTAGGGATATAAAAAGGATTTAGATCACTCCACCTAAAGGGTTAGCTTAGTCCTAACAAGTGGTATTAGAAGCAGGTCTCACACATGGCCAATGAGGATTTATCTGATAGAGAGCCTTGTTTGAGGGAGATTATTAGGACTCCGAATGATTCCCACATTGGAAGTGTAGAAGGAGATCTAGAGATTTATAAAAGACTTAGGCCACTTCACCTAATAAGAGAGTCTTTTGAGATGGATACCCAATCCTAACATTAGGGACATATACAGGACTTGGGCTAACAGTCTCGAGGATTAACTGAATAATCTAAAAAATCTAAACACTTTTGTATTAAAAAAATAAATAAAGCAATTCGTCACTATCATTGACAATTATTTTTCTATTTAAGAGGCTAAAAGTCGGTGGGTTCATTGGGTTATTATCCTAGGGCATGTTATGTTATTTTATAGATATTGAGTTCTAATTTATGTAGGATTGACTTCATATTTCTAACATCATCTCTTTTATTAATTTCTAAAATTGATCGAACCAAACTTCATCTTCAAATTTTCAAACGAATTTATATTATATGAATTTGTGAGAATATTTACTCTAAAAATCACACTATCCATTGCACTACAATGTATTGAAAGCCAACTATTTTATGAAATAGTGGCCATGTCAACCACCACTTTTTTTAGTCTACATCCGTCCCCTCTTTTCACCCAAACCCTTTACCCCTTCTTCATTATTTTCTCATTTAAATTTTTTTCCCCTATACCTTAGTATTTTTCTATTTCTATTTTAAATATTATTATTTTTAAAAATAACTGAGTATCACGTAATTTGTCGAACCAATTTACCTTTTCTTCACACTCTTTTGTATCTATTATCAATTTTAAATTTCAAAGGTCTCTCAAATCCAATGTTTTAAAAATCTAATCATTAGTTAAACCACTTTTCATCACGCTTTTTAATTAGATTCAACCTCTGTATCTATTATTATCATGATAAATGATCACTTGTACATTAGGTTGCAAGGTATTACCGTGTGTACTTAGGCTTTAGGCCCACTAAATGAGGTAGTGATGGCTCATTGGATGGACTCTTCCTCAGTATATAGCCCACCAAAAATTACGTTCATTAAATTGATTAAGACATGTTTTAAAGACCATAAAATTTAGTAAATAAAAAATGATCTAAAATGTCTTTAACTCTTAAGAACCAATCTGCCATATTTACCAATTCAGATTGGACTGGATTGAACTACAAAATTTAGTTCAATTTTTGAACATATTTCTCAGATGTAATAACTTCTACCTGCTACAAGGACTAAATCAATTTGATGAATATAAATGCGCATGGTCCCCATCGTGCAACTACAGTGATGAGCTGCCACCGTTGTAATACTGGCGGCGACTGTGTAGTTCCATACAATCATTCTAACTGTAGTTATCAAGGTAAGAGAATATAAACCAGAGAGAATTTTCCCTACAGAAAGAGACAAGTCGTCCTCATCCATTTCTGTTCTTTTTTCACTATCACTGGAACGGAAACGGGATTCATAGAGAGATTAGGTGTGGGTCCACCACCGTGTTTTCAGAAATATCTCTCCACAGTGCCACGTGGCATTTTCACATGCTGACTGGGTTGGGCATATTGTGCCCACGTCGAGTGGATGACCCAAGTTGCTAATGGGTCACCTGTTAGTGGGACCCCTGAAGGTTACCGTTGAGAGAACCATCTTGGGCCCCACCCAAGCCCATTCCTGCCAACCTAGACACGCAGGTGGCTGCCCCCGCCCTGCTTTCATCTTTCTCTAAAAAAAAAAAATATTCAATCTAAATATAAATATCAATCTTAAATTGATGAGATAAATGTTAAAACGTAATGAAAATAACAATGAATCCTCTTTTGTAGCCACCTATTAGATAGAGAGAGTTTGAATGACATTGAATAAAGTAATTTTTTCTCACACAATTGTGAGGTTGAAGAGTCTTTTATAAACTCAATCTACAAAGGTACATACTAATGTGATTCTTTTAAATGTACATAAGAAATTTTCTCGAAAGGTAGCTCAAAATTAATTTGACACTTAGTGTACCCTAGTGTGCAAGACATGGATTCGAACCTCTCCATCCATGCACAAATTTGACACTTAGTGTACCCTAGTGTGCAAGACATGGATTCGAACCTCTCCATCCATGCACATGAGCTATCCAAAACACCTCGGTTAGTGTCACCGCCCCCATATTGGAAATGGGTTAAATAAAGAGTAACATGAACTTGGGGTAATCTTAATCCCACGTAGTGTCAATTAGTCAATCGTGGAGAAATGGAGATTCAACTCACAAGGTTCAGCATTGGGAACAAAATTAAATATGAAATGGTCTGTTGTTTCATTGTTAATGAAGTAGATTAGTGAGAGGGAGTGAATGGCTAATAGCTGTTGATCTGCAACTGTTGATGAGTGTAGGAGGGATTTGTTTATGTAGAAGTGAGAGGTGGATAATGATGGTGAACCCCACTGCCTTTGTGAGAGTGCTGGGTGATTGAGGTAGGCATGTGCATGTAGAGCTTGTTTTCATGGAGGGACTCTCCTTTTCATGTAGAAGAAAGATGAAGGAAGGCCAAAGTTTATATTAAAAGCTTTGGAATGAGTAGAATCCTCTTTGCCAACCTTGTTGTGGCCACTCCTTGACAATTTTTAACAAGCCTCCAAATGGAACTTTCCAAAGGGATTATCAAATCCCAGCATCCCCATACATTGAGCTGTTGATAGGGATGTGTGCTTTACCATCCCCAGCCCTCCCCAGCCTTGCAAAGCTGGTTCTCAGTTACAGTAGCCACCCAACTCCAAACCCTATTGCCATCCCTTGCCACTTTTTAGCATCTGATTCGATCGCGATTCTCTTTTTTCGCAAAAAAAAGAGGGATTTTTTTTTTTTTTTTTTTTTATGTTATTTTCAGTGGTCGGCTTACGGGTCTTGCTTCAAAACATGCTCCTCGATCGGCGAAGCAAAGGTTAAACTAGTTAATTTAACCAAAGCATGGTGGATCTATATGACAAGGCTAGGCCATGCGCAAAACGAGTTCCAAAAAAGTATGTCCTTTGATCCATTCATTTCATGAGCACCGGCCCACTTCCTTTCTAAGGCCTCATTACCTTCCTCACCACTGATAGGGTCATCATCAAAGGGAGAAAATGTACTTGGGCCCCCTACTCTATTAGGCCTTTCTCTTCCTAATCTCTTTACTTCACTTAGTTTAACTATTTCTTTATTGGTCAATCTCTATGAGGAAAAGGGAAATTTATATTGTATTGCATAAGAGTTGCAAGGTATATAATACTGTCATGTGTGGCACATTTCATGATTAGATGAGGGGCCCATTAGATATGAATGGGCTAATTTGAGTTCTATTCAGTTTGTTTGAGAAGCTTTAACCAGTACCTTTTCATTTCCTTTTATTTTTATATATTTGCTGCTTACTCATTACCTCCACATGAAGCTTGACGGCTCCATGTTGCTAGTCCCCTCATCTTTTAATATTGGCACCGTTGATTCTACCTCTAATTAAGTTAACAAAGTGGAAGGAGATGGAAGGTTAAAAAGGAAATTAACAAAGCAAGAATACACATTGGCTTTCACAAGTATTCCCAACCCCGAATTTTTTTTTTTCATATCAAATTCCAATAGTTTTGTGCATGCTAGGGTTTTAGAGGTTAAATTACAATGAAAGAGAAAGATTTACGTGAAAAACTCTAAAGAAAAAAAAAATTACTGGAAAGAGAGAGATTTTATTATCATACATCATATAAATTGCAGCAGCAATGCGTATATATAATTACAAAATCTAATAAAGAGTCTCAAATCAATATGAATTCTCTCTCCTCAATCAACAGTAGTAATCCTAAACTTAATAAGCCTTTAAGTGGGCCTTTACTAAACTTAATAAGCCTTTAAGTGGGCCCTACACCATCACCGAAAGCGTGTTCTAATTCCATGTCATGTAGTAATTGTTTGCTATGATTGAAGAAGAGATTTTTATTACAAGTTAGAACTTCTCCACGTCAGCTCCACTATAGAAGCTCTTTAAAATATTCATCATCTCATTGGAATCCTCATGACCCTATCTCAACTTAGAAAATTACAACTTTCTAGATTTTGAATTAAGGGCTCTAAACTTCTGCATCCCAAGCAAACCCTCAACAGATGAGAAGAAGACCGAATCGTTACTCACAGGGCACCGTTGAGAAATTGTGGAAGATAAAAAGCCAACGAGTTCTCCACTTCTGCACAGAGTTAATTAACTTGCCATCACATTGCCCATGAATTGTGGGTTTGAAAAAACTTGGTTAGATCTTGTAAAGTCTCACAAAACCCATCATTCCAATCTTTGATTAGTGAGGAATCCGATTACACTTTAGTGATTATACTACTTGGATGGATTTTATAAGAGCCCCTTGTAGGGGTGAAACTTGGGTCGGGTTTTAATTCGACCCACATGATCCAATTCTAGAAATTAAGTGGGTTTGATTTTACATTTTAAAAATTAAGGTTGGATTGAGTTGAAGAAATAAAATCTGAATTTTTAAAATTAAATCGATCCACTCAAAAAATTTAATATAACACTCGGGTTGAGTTGGGATATCAATTTGGACCAGCACTCGAGTTGAGTCCGGTCAGCAATTTGGGTTGAGGTGAGCAATTTGAGTAAGCAATTCGAATCAGGTTCAATAATTTTTTATATGAATTGATTTGGGTTTATTAAAACCCTGCCCAACCCGCCCAAGTTTCAGCCCGAGCCCCTTGTATCTTCCATGTATTTACAAAAATTCGCTAGTTCTTTCTTTGATTATTGAGGAATTCGATTTTCTTTGTTTGATCTTTGTGATATTATAAAATATAATTTCTCTCCATTTCTCAGTTCCTTGTCATATGGGTAGAAATTAAAAATCTCAATTGGACCTGTTCTGGGTCCCAAAGACACTTTGAAAACGTTACTACATTCCCATATTAAATGCAAGTTGCTAAGATATGTTTGAAGACTGTATAATGTCCTAATGTCACGCCTTTGGCAGCAGATTTTGTAGCCAGAGCAACACCTTCCGGAATCGATGTGCACCGGTGAAATCCGACCTTTCATCTCAGTGGTGGCATTCTCCATATAATTTGGTGACCTCCAACTGATAAAAGAAACTTTGAAAGGGGGCGTTTGGCAACAATTCTTATTTTCATAGAAAAGAAAATTAGTTTCTAATAAAGTGGTGAAGTATTGATGATCATCAACATTTTTGAAAGCAAATTTTAGTAAAAATGGGCCCCTGACCCTTCTTTTTGGAAAATGAAATCCATGCTTTGATTGCCACTTGGGTGATTGGTGATACTAACACCAAGTTTGGATGCAACAGTAGATAACCTTTAGGTTTTTACGAAGCTGATCTCAAAAGAAAAACTTCAAAACGAGATTTTATGTATCAAAACTGCTGCTTAAATAAAGAAAATTAAATAGTAAAATTATAACAAGTTTTACTTTTATCTGATTATATTTTTCTTGATTTTAAGCTTTAAAAAATTAATGACTTGCATTGATTGAAATTTACTAGGTCAAGATTATGCGATTAAGATATCAACTGACCGTGAAATGTATACATTCTATATCCATATAATCACTAACATACACAACTAACTATTTAGGACCTACAAATATTTTGATAGGAGGTTTTGTTAGTATTGCTAAGAAATTCTTAGCAGCTTAACTCTTCTCAAAATGGCAAACTTTTATATGTTCTTCTTTTATAATCTTTATAGTTAGGTTATTAAGATAATTAATGTTGAAATTTTATATACTTTATATTCATATCGTTACCTCCAAATATATTCAACTATGTAGAACTCATACTAACGAATTCTCCGACTCCTACTTCAAAAATAGGGCAATTTTAAAATAACTCACATGTAGTTTTCCACCTGCACAGTCTTGATCTTTATTCTTATGCTTAGCCAGCCCTTCAATCATAGAATACCATTTGTTATTTATCTTTTTTCCTTTTTTCTAATGACAACCATTATCAAATGATTCATGAAAACTTTAGAAGTCCAAAGAGAGATTGCACATTGCATGTGCTTGAGTGGCATTTCTTGATACCATCATGATGAAAATATCCACATTGTTTATGAATAAGATTATCTATGGTTGAGAGTTGAGACCCATTAAGAAGAGAGGATTAAGATCATCAAAGCTGATTGCATTAGAATGTGGGTGACCTCATCTCCATTCTACCTTGGATCTTATTAGATTTCATTCTTCTTTGACCAGATTCCAACAAGTCGATTGGGCTTACTTGGTCGGTAGAGAACTCTTTGAAAGTTGAAGGATATCTAGATTCCATGTAAAGGGGCTTCACCTGGCACAAACAAGCCTTGCATGTGGCTTAAACCATGCTGAGGCACTTGGACTTCAACTTCAATGGGTGCCTCTGCAATTGAATTTTTAGTGTTCCAAGTGAGGGATTCAGTCATTGGATTGAGAATCTGAGTGAAAAGATTGAAGAAGGGATTGGGAGAACATGTGGTGGTGCAGTCAAGAGGGGGAGGTGCCATTTCCCTTAGTTTATCTAGAAACAGTCAGTCAGTCAGTCAGTCCTACTACACACCTCACATGGAAATAAAATCCCAACCCTGAAAAGCATTTAATATGGAGGAATGACCCTATAAGTTTACAGTCGACATCACATGTATTGGACATGTGGGATGTTTTGATCTTCACCGTCCATCCTGTTCTGCCCATATCGTCATGGTTCCTATGTTGAAACCACATTGATTGGACTGTCGTGTGCATCCTACCATGGCCTGCAAAATTGATGGTTTGGATAATCTGGAGTGGAAAACGATCAACTTCTTTTTCTGAACCACTGATTTGGTGGGCCTCACATTGCATTACCCATGTCTCTCATGAGTCACGTGGCTCATTGTGAAATAGAAGTTAAAGGAGAAGGCCTATATTGGATTGGTGAAATTAAATACGTATGAATGAAGAGACATTTAAAATAGAATGAGAATGGTTTTCATTTAGAATAAAAATATCTTTTTTTCCAAAAGAAAAATACAAGGTTCAGAATCATTTTGTCCATCAAACATACTAACATTTTATAGCTATTCTTATTCTGAATAATTCTTTATTATTCTAGATACCAAACACGATTTTATGAGATGTGTCATGAAAAATCAATAGATTAGATTAGATAGTGAAATTTTGAAAAAAGAAAAATCTTAGAAACTATGATGATTTAATGATTAAATGGAGGTGATGTTCCGATCACCCTCATCTAGATATTGGGATAACTTTACTAGAAGGCTCATCCTCGAGTTCCTCAACATTTTGCTTTGTTCCGTTGAAACTACCCAATCGGCCAAAATTGAGGTTTAGATTGTATAATTGACACAGATGACTCATATAGTCCTAGGAAACCCATTTTACATCAATGATTTCATCTAACATGGCATTTGGTTGATGCATCCAGAAATATAGAACTAACTAGTAAGGGAATAGAATCCTTTCTTTTAGGCGTTTTCCTCTTTTAGGATCATAAGATTTCTTTCTTTTTTGTATTTTCTTTTCTTTTTCTCTTTTGAGTCTAATTTTGTTAGACCATTTTCCTCCTTTGTTCTCTTTTTAATTAATATATCTTTCTTTTTTTACTGTTAAAAAAAAAAAGAGAATAGAATTCTATCGTGGAGAGGGATAGAAGTACAGGAATCTCTTCAGTTAGTCGTCCCACGCCCAAGCTTGAAAGACTCTCAAGCTAACGAAGTCCAAGTGGGTTCGGGTTAGAGGGTTCCCCTTCAACTCAACTTAACCCAACTTTCATGTACCAATGCTCATTTCAAAATAGACCTCACTAACCCTGGGCTTGGATCGGCCAAGTTGAATGAGTTGGGCCAGCTTCGGTTTGAGTTTACCATTTAAAAATGCCCAAGAGAGTCCGTCCCTCAATTCAATCTTTTGGACTGGCCATATGGACCTTGGTACGGTACACTTCTATTCATATCTAAGTGGGCTAGACCCTTACTATTTTAGTCTCTCTTGAAAGGGACTAATACACATTGCTTTTGTACTATTATAAACATATAATACAGTGTCCAATGATGAGTAATTTATAGGGTGGAGATGAGTGATGAGTTCATGAATGTACTTAATGCAATGCATCCATTCTCTGAGCTTTGTTATCTGGACCATTGAGTAGGTGAGCCCCTAAAAGCTTATTGACTAAACAAATCATCAATGATATCCTACAGCCCACAAAATAAAAATAAAGATCAAAGGTCTGTTTATATGAAGAGAGAAGTTTCTTTTCTCTAGGCGAAAGGTGTTTTCACTCGTTTCACATTGCTTTTGTTTAAAGAATATTAGTTCTAAATGGAAGAGTTTTCTCCTCTTTCAGGTGAAAACTGTCTCGTTCTAAGTGATTAGACCATGAACATTGGGACATTGTATTTACCCTGATTCTCAGAACCCTAAAATTCCTTTCCAAACGTGGAATTTGAGAGACAGTTTCTACAGAAACTGAAATATTGGTAATCATGAAAAAGTGATTAGTAGCTAACTACGTATTAAATCAAGAAATTGAAAATGATAGTGAAAGTTGACTTTTGGTATTTAGGTATGCAAAACTTCCTGTATCTGTTGTATCTGTTAACTTTTAATGTGTTGCATTTTCAATATGGTCAAGTCTTGACCACCAAGTGCTAAACTTCTCAGAACTATCCCAGTTCATGGGTCCACGACTTCAAGGGTTGAGAATTGAAAAGGGTTGGAATAATGATCAAGAATCCGTCTTAAGAAGTAGGAGTCTTGATTTCGATTTTCACTCCATTTTAAAGGACCACTTCCCGTAGAGTCACTTGATGTGTGTTAGTAAAGAAGCTTGTACATAAAACGACGGTTACTCAAGAATTGGCTTAGAAAATTTTGCCAAATGAAAATATAAGGGCTATGATGTGGGCAGTAGGTCAGGTTGCAGTCTAATTTTAGTCCACATGTATTATATTTGGATAACTACTTTCCAACTTAATATATATTTCTTCCTTCTAATTTGTCTAGAACTCAAACTATTTTTAAAATCCTAATCTATTTCTGATTTGGACCCACCAACTTCGTTGTGTTCTAATGGATCACAAGCCAAGCTGTATAATTAAGTAGATATTTGGATCTAGATAGTAAACATAATATTGACTTTTTTTCAAACAAAATGACATTCACGAAAACAAGTCTCTAAGTCTAAAAAATCCATCATATAAATATGGCTGCCCATTCGGACACCCCCCTTTTCTTCCACGGAACACCCCTTTTCAAAATTTTTGAGCAGATTACCGTCATGCCCTTCCGCGCAAAATCATTCGAATGATTATTCATGTTGATTTTCAGATCCTTAGAATGATTCTGTCGTCTGAAGGAATACGGCAGTGGAATTTGGGTGCCTTCGAACGATCGCTTATTGCAAGACTTAATCGTTCGAAGGATCACTCAGGATCCTTCAAATGATCTAGTCGTCCGAAGGAACAGGGCAGTGGAAAATGGGTTCCTTCGGATGATCGCTTCTTACACGACTGAATCATTCGAAAGATCCTGAGTGCCTTCGGACGATCGCTTCCTACACAGTCGAATCGTTTGAAGGACCACTCAGGATCCTTCGAATGATTCTAAGTCACAGAAGGACTGTATTTTTACATTCCTCTCAGTTAAAACCATTCGAATGATTCAATGTAATCCTTCGAACGATTCGACTGTGAAGAAGAATCGTTCGAAGGATTACATTAGTGAAAATCTAGATCCTTCGAATGATTGGACCCTACACAGTCGAATCGTTCGAAGGATCCATAGGATCCTTCGAACGATTATACTTGAATAAGTCATGGGTTTGGTTATTTTCGCAGTTCATTCGAAGCCCTCTTCCCTTCTAACCCTCCTTTCCAAACCCTAACCCCTTCCTTCGAATCCTTCGAAGCAAAGACGATTGATCTTGTTGATTTAGTAGTTCGCTCAGTAGATCTTGAAGGAGCGAGCACCTCGGCCACTTCGAACCCCTCTTCCCTTCAAATCCTTCGAACCCCTCTTCCCTTCCTTCAAATCCTTCGAATCCCTCTTCTCTTCCTTTGTATCCTTCGAACCCCTCTTCCCTTCCCTTCGAACCCCTCTTCCCTTCCTTCAAATCCTTCGAACCCTCTTCCCTTCCCTTCGAACCCCTCTTCCCTTCCTTCAAATCCTTCGAACCATCATCTCTTCAATTTGAGATGGCATCAAAGGAAGCATCCACATCACAAAAAAGGAAGAAGACACCCGCATCCAAAAAAGGGAAGAAACAGAGGACCGAGCTGGAATTCGACCGCAACCACTTCGTATCGTACAAGGCTGCGAAGGTGTACCAAGATGACTTCTCCAAACGAACCTACATTTTTGGTAAAATTGTGGACCTTGATTTTTTCACACCTTTTGGATTAAAAATCAGAGATTATTTTGATAACCTTGGTTGGGGATCTTTTTTGGATTTGAAACATGACATGTATCCCACATTAGTGAGGGAATTTTATTCGAATGCAAGTATTGATAGTCGAACCTTGAAAACGATCGTCCGAGGCAACGAGATTTGCCTTACATGTGAGAGATTGGACAGTGATTTTGGTTTCCTCACTGCAACAATTTTTAACTATAAAACAAACACATTTCCTACAGATGTCGAAGGGTTTAATGTTTTGGAAGCCCCAAACCAAATATGTGGGCGGACTGATATTACGGAAAGAAAGACTCCCCCTATGAAGAATCTTACTTTGGAAGCACGAATTATTTATCACATTATTGTATATTGTATTACCCCTAGAAAAAGGCATACAAGTGTGAACTGGTTTGATGTGTTTCTTATTTGGTGCATACTGAACGGCAAACAAATCTCCCTCTCCTATATAATCATAAGTCACATGCGTGTTTGCCATAGGACCAAAAAATGTGGTCTTCCCTACGGTCTTTTTTTGTCTCACTTCTTTAAAGTACGTGCAATAAGTCTTCCCCCTGAAGATAAAATAACAATAGACCGCTATGATTATTTTACGGCATCTACTTTGAAGAAAATGGAATTCTACCTTAACACAGATAACAACTAATGGCTTCACAAAGTTGTTGAGGTACCTGAAGTTCAGGTTGAAAGTTCACCTGAGTCAGATGAGGCACGTGAGGCACCAACTCCTGCACTTGAGGCACCGACTCCTCATGAATTTTCTAGTGGAATCAGCAATCAACAAATTCTTTATCGGATGTCGGCTATTGAAGAAAAAATGAATAAAAAATTTGTTGAATTTACTCAAAGGATGGAACATATGCAGTTTCAATTGATAGATATTTTGAGGTTGTCTGTGCTTACAGCTCAAAAACAGGGAATAGTGACAAAATTAACATTTGAAGAAGATGGTCTACTACGATCAAGGGTAGCACAAGAATTTGCATCTCAACCTTTTTCCCCTACTTTCCCTCGTCCGACTGGATTTGCAGCACCTGGCTCCCCTTCTCGTCCTACTGGATTTGCAGCAGCAGCTGGCTCCCCTGCTTGTCCGACTGGATTTGTTCATTAGGTGCCAGCTGGTTCTATTTCACGTGCGACTGGACTTATTCCATTGCAGCCACCTCAGCCTGTTGATGCACCTATTGCTACACCTTCTGATGCACCTGTTGAGGCACCTGGTGATGCACTTTCTGAGGCACCTACTGAGGCATCTTCTGATGCACATGCTGAGGCACCTTCTGATGCACCTTCTGAGGCACCTGCTGAGGCACCTTCTGAGGCACCTGCTGAGGCACCTGTTGAGGCACCTGTTGAGGCACTTGTTGAGGCACCTGCTGAGGCATCTACTACATCCTCTATTTGATGATATGAAGAATGGGGAGAAATTTTGTCATTTTTATATTTTGATATTGACGTGTAAGGAGGGAGATGCTTTTGTAAATTTGATATTTTGAATGAACATGTTATATGAAAATGATTTCATATTTGAAAGTTTACAGCATTTGAAGTTTGATTAGTTTTTTTTTTTAAATGGTAATTGTATATGCATAAGCATGACATGTGAATCCATTACAATACGGGCATAAAACTGATATTCATTAAAAATGGTACATACGGATTGATATTCAATAAATGATACAAAATAGCGTATAACATATTTCATTTTATTGAAATGAATCCATTTCTTCTACAATAATACATTTTCTTCCATTCAACATGACATGCTGCAGAATATATTCACTGATTCCACCAATGTTGGAAATCGTCAGTAGATGTGGGATCACCAGACCATTGCATAATATTTTGAAAAATCACATTAGACTAATTTAAAAAATGATCAACAAAGGGCTTTTAAAAAATATAAATTTTGATAGAAGACAATAACATACTTCAGTCATCACAGATGAGTTATATGTTGATTCATTAATTGTATTGTAAGTCCCACCAAGCTGTGGAAAAAAGAAAATAGATGTTAGTCATTTTTACCTTATTATAACTGTAGTAAATATTTGAATATACACTTACTTGAGACGAACTCCCTGTTTGTGATTCATGGAAATCTGGTATATAAGGCACAACATTTAAATCCACACTCGAAGATGCTTGTACAGTACTTATATTCGGACAGGTTCTCTTCGTATGACCAATATTTTTACATAACCCACATGTTCTTCCATTCAATTGATTCTCTACATTCTCAAATGTAGAAGGATCTCGACGTGTAGATGTTTGGCCCTTTGATGAATTCTTTGAACCTGTATGACGTCCTCTAGAATATTGTATAATAGGGTGACTGATTGGCTTATCATGGATGGCAAGATTTTGAACATGATTGAGGAGCACTTCTCGGTCATAGGAAGACAAGTGTCCATATTTTTTCTTAATCCTTTCAAAATGTACATCTAATACATCCCCAGGCCTCTTCCTTTCAACATTGAAGTCGTCCAATGATATTAAGTCGATTCTCCATCGTGGGTGTATATCATCCAAATGTAACTTGTCCATCCATTGCATTTTGTGCGCATACGGTAGGCCCATTGACGTTGTAAACTCTTCCGTACAAATGGGTGCAAATGACCTGTTCATAACCATAGCATATTGGTTGTAAACCTCATTCATTGCGAAATGGGAAACTTTGCCATTCAATTCATCGAAGAAAGGAATATACACGGTATGAGCAAACTGAATCTTTTCATCCTCAAGTTGAATCTTGAACTCTTCAAATTGATTTTCAATGACATGGGCTATCTTCTTTCGGACTACATCTAGGTCACAAGTAGTGTAGCTATATAATTTTTCAAAACAGAATGTGCACCCTCAACCCTTGAAGTAGCTCGATTCTTAAAATGTAAACACCAGCCGATCTATGATTTGACGAATTGTTTTCTATGTGGGATCCACGTCCTTGTTAAGTAGTTCACTGCCTGCGAATCATCTGTGAAATTTTGTTTGAATGCCTCAAATGCTATATTGAATGCATCTTCGGTTGGGGACTCAATGAGGTCATTCCATTCGGTTAAAAAAGCATTCCAGACTTTGATTTTCTTAAACAAAGGTTTACAATGCGCAACAATATTCTTTTTGATGTGCCAAGAACACAATATATGTACAGCATTAGGGAACTCCAAATCAATGGCATTCTTTAACGCCAATTCTCTATCAGTCAAAATAACTTGTTCATCATGCTGCACTCCGAAGACTTTTTTAAACATCTGTAATGCCCATATATAATCTTCAAATTTCTCATTTCTTAGAAATGCAAAGCATGAGCAGAAATTCTTATTGAAACTTGTCACACCAACTATATGAAGCAAAGGCATATGATTTCGGTTTGTTTTGTACGTGCAATCCATAAGAAAAACATTATGATAGTGCTTGGTAAGTAAAATTGACTTTGGATGTGCAAAAAATAGATGGGACAGATGACCATCACTATCATGGTTAAGAAAATATTGGTAACCACCTTCCTGAAGACCTTCTATCAGAGCTTCAATTATATTTCGACTCCTTAGTTGCTCTTTCCGAAGCGAATAACAATAATTGTATAAATCAGCCGCTGATACTCCAATATCTGGATTTTCATTTCTAAGGGTCGTCAAAATTTGACGGGGTGGTATATTGCTACCCCTCATTTCAATTATCCTTTTTTTCTCAACATCTGAAAAACATTTTGTACTTGGATGAGCTAATAAATTCCCAAGATCATGATTGTGCTCCAAATTTTTAATCGTCAACATCCATGACCCATCAACAATTTGTCTCCCTCTTACTTCAAATGGACAATTGTATAGGCGTGTGCATGCTTTCTTCATCCTCTCATCATCTTCCAAATGATGAGTGTTACGATATTTACCTCCTCTATCGCAACCAAATACTACTTTATTCTTTTTATTACATGACCTCTTGATGGTAGATACAAATCCTTGTGCAAGAGCAATATCTTTAACACATTTTATAAGATCCTCACGACTTGAAAAACAGCTCTCAACAAACTCCATACCACTTGAGGATTCAAAACTACCTCCATCACCACAATCCATAATGATTTCTAGAAAAATTAGAGAAGAGAGTTACCTGAGATTCGAGATAAGAAATTCAGATCGTAGATTCCGAGAGACGCCTTCGAACCCAGGTAAGAGAGAGGGTGTTTAAAGGAGAAGTGATTGAAAAGGGGTTTAAAAGAGAAGGGATTGAAAAGGGGTTTAAAAGGAAGAAGGAGTTTAAAGGAGAAGGGATTGAAAAGTGGGTTTAAAGGGTATTGAAAAGGGTCTGAAGGGAAGGGGTCGGGAGTTCGAAGGAAGGGGTTAGGGTTTGGAAAGGAGGGTTAGAAGGGAAGAGGGCTTCGAATGAACTGCGAAAATAACCAAACCCGTGACTTATTCAAATATAATCGTTCGAAGGATCCTATGGATCCTTCGAACGATTCGACTGTGTAGGGTCCAATCATTCGAAAGATCCAGATTTTCACTAATGTAATCCTTCGAACGATTCTACTTCACAGTCGAATCGTTCGAATGATTACATTGAATCATTCGAATGGTTTTAACTGAGAGGAATGTAAAAATATAGTCCTTCTGTGACTTAGAATCATTCGAAGGATCATGAGTGGTCCTTCAAACGATTCGACTGTGTAGGAAGCGATCGTCTGAAGGCACTCAGGATCCTTCGAATGATTTAGTCGTGTAAGAAGCGATCATCCGAAGGAACCCATTTTCCACTGCCCTGTTCCTTCGGATGACTAGATCATCGAAGGATCCTGAGTGATCCTTCGAATGATTAAATCTTGCAAGAAGCGATCGTTCGAAGGCACCCAAATTCCACTGCCGTATTCCTTCGGACGACAGAATCGTTCGAAGGATCTGAAAATCAACATGAATAATCATTCAAATGATTTTGCGCGGAAGGGCATGACGGTAATCTGCACGAAAATTTTGAAAAGGGGTGTTCCGTGGCAGAAAAAAGGGGTATCCGAATGGGCAGCTTATAAATATATAGAAAAGGAGATACATATAAAAAAGATATAAAGTTCCCATGATTCATGTGGGTGAATTTGAGCAAAGTTTGACCCTAGCTTAGCTTTGTAGGACTTAACTCTATAGGATCAACAAGAGCCAAGTCCAATGAAAAGACGGATTTGAGAAGTATTTTCAAAATAATATTTTTTGTGAAAAAATTCAAATTTATGAATGTAAAAAGATATTTTTTAAGGATCCAAATATCAACCGTCAAAATAGAATCAGTTTAGACTAAATTTTTAATACAGCAGTAAAATCAATTTAATAGGTTCAATTAACTTAATAGATTTAATTTACAAGATAGATGGATGTGAGATTAGATCACGTTTGGGTCCCATAAGATTTTAAGGTTGACAGTCACCCAAATAAAAGATTTCCCTCACAATAAGAGGAAGATCCAAATGGAAGTCATTTTTATGTTTTAAGAAATGAGATCAATCCACTTTTAAACTGACAAAGTCATTACTCATCATGGGTCAATATTCAAACTGTGTTCCAAATTAATTGCACATTCCCCCTCTGCCTATTTGAGATTTGACACTTGAATAGCGGTCAGCTTACATTCAAACAAAAATTTTCTACAACTTTTGTTTATTCTCGAACTAACTTAAATTAACGGCATTTTTCTTTTTCCCCATTCAGCCTTGCATGTGTTATAGTGTTTGGAACAAGAAATTTTAATATATATATATATATATATATATATATATATATATATATATATATATATATATATATATGAATATATATATTTGTTGATATCGGATGATATCTGATATATATCGTCGATATCGTCTGATATCGGTGATTTTAATTAAAAAAAAAAAATAAGAGAGATTTCTCTGATATTCTAATATCGGTCGAGATTTCAACCCCTGTTTGAGACTATGATTTTGTCATTAGCTTTAGTTGATTAGAACTTCCTTTTAAAATTTATCATTATCGGATGAGATTCTGTTTAATTTAGATTTAATTCAATTAGTCAAAAGGGATTCTTGTACCGACCTTAAGAACATGGCCAAGAAAGGAAATCAAAGATTCTCCTCCTTAATGTGTTAACAAATACAAGAAGACCATATTGGCTCAAGTAACCAACACATGAGACCACATGGATTCCTATTTTTCCTTTTAACCCAAATTATTTTTATGAATAAATATAGTCACTAGAGAAGATTGAGAAGACCCCAACAAGCAAAGAGAAGATTGGGATAAAATTAATTTTATGAATAAATATCATCCGACATGTGCATCACTCATTATAAATCATTCTAATCATAATCTAAACAATAAATTAGGCTAAGATTTCAGCCGAGTTGGTTAGAGTCGGTGACTCAATTGATCAAATCAGAAATTACTTGGTATACTCAACCAGGTCTCCAAATTACTCTACAAAGCAATTTTAACTTTCAGTTTACATACTTGATTTGACTCAATTTAAAAGTAATATATATATATATATATATTTATTTATTTTTTATTTGAATCAGTGAATTTTAAGATTATAGTCATTGCCAATTTCAGTTGAAAAGAATATAAAATCTGATCTGTAAAGCAGACATTAGGGCTCCCAAGGTGATACTACTTTGGTGACTTTGATTTGTACTATTGAATATTCAGTAGTCTCAAATTACTCTATTTATTTATACAATAAAGCTTTCAATAAACTCAAGAAAATTAATGTTGAAGTATGAAAAATAGGGCCGAAATCGGGTCAAGTTGGGTTTTAAAAAACTCAAACCGACCCTAGTCAATATCTATGGAATCCGACCCAACTTGAGCTATTGACCCAAAATTCTCGACCCGACCTAACCGACACCATTTCTAACCAGATTCAACTCGAATTCTGACCTGACCTGCATTCTAAACCCATTTTAACCTAATTTTAGCCAGGTTGGGTTGGGTTGGGTCGGGTTGAATTGGGTTAGCTTGAAAATTTCAAACTCGAAACGATCCAAATTCCATTCAGGTTTTTGTCTTCTCAATTCAACTTGACCTGCTGACCCGACTCGCATGATTTCTCGGGTCTGGTCATGTGGGTCGGTTCAAAACCCGGCCCGAGTTTCATCCCTGAGAAAGGAAATGTGTAGAATTGAACATGATTAATTATGTTGTGTTGATGTCTTGTATTTACAGATATTTATATTATACTGGACACCGGACGAGAAGTGCGGGTTCTTAGGAGCTTATTCCTAAGCTGAGAGGTCTAAGGGGAGCAGCATAAACCCTTTCAAGGATTTGGGGCAGAGCCTCCAACTCAGACAAATTTTTAAGTTATGAAGGTATTTTTGTAATTTTCATCTATTATCATGTATATATTGTATCTTTTAGTGATTTTTATGTATTTATCTATATTTTTTTTGAAACAGATAAAAATTGATGGGGTGAGAGATGTATTTATGTATTTATCTATATTGAGAGAGGTAAGAAGAAGAGAGCATTTTAACTTTATTTTCGAAGATGGTGAAGTCGTTTTCTTTTCTTTATAAATATAGGCATGTGATTGCTTGTATGTTTGGTACATCATAGTTGATTTGTTAATTCAACAAATTCTTCCAATATTGAGTTGATGAGTTAATTAAATTATGATATGTATAACTTATTTCATTTCATGCACTTGAACTAATAATGAAACTCCTTCTTTCTTTCTTTCTCTGCCCTCTCTTAATGGACTGAATAATGCAAACGCATTCGATTCTTCAATTATTAAAAAGGGTATCATTTTGGTGCATTTTCTTTAAGAACTACAATCAACAAATCAAAGACTTTCTCCCTAAGGGTGGTAAATGGTAGGGGTGAAACTCGGGTCGGATTTTGGCCCAAACCCGCATGACCCGACTCGAAAATCATGCCGGTCGGGTCAGCGGGTCAAGTCAGGTTGAGAAGTCAGAAACCGTATTGAATTCGGGTCGGGTTGAGAGATTTTTAAGTAAACCCGACCCGACCCGATCAAACCCAATCCAACCCAGTAAAAAGTAGGATAAAGTAGGTTCAAAATGCGAGTCGAGTCAGGTTTCGAATTAAGACTGATTAGACTGTTGGGTGAAGATGTCTGAGTCTAAAATTTGCGTCGAGACGGGTTGAATTCCATATATTAGTAAATGGTAATCACCACTTTCTAATATCAACAGTTCAACACAGACGTTTGCACGTATGGCCAAGGCTCAATGGTTCTCAAAATCAATTTAATCGATGCCTATGGCCAAAGAAGGAGGCTACAAAGGTATAAAATCATTACAATTCCAGATGGGCAAGGAAATCATCGGAGAAATGGGTTTATCATTTTAATTTTAATTTTTTCAATCTCAAAAGCGTTTAATGTTAGAATTTTTTTTTCCAGCTTTTAATTCAAAACTAAAGACCAATCTAATGCATCATGGACAAAATGGACGGGCCCAATTTGAAATTACAAAGAATGAAGTTGTCATTTTAAATGGATGAATCACACCTATACTCTGTATGATTGAATAGAAAAGCAAACCTATTGATATATACTTTGACCAATTGATAGGAAAGAATTTTTATCATGATCATTATTAAAATCAAAATCTCATTTATTTGAGACCAACTTTTCGAGTTTTACATATCTATTTAACTCTATTATAATCTATACAATCACTCTGCTGTCTATCATTTCTCTTTATTCAAAGAATTTTGTTCTATCTCCTCTGAATATGCACAATCTCAAGTGGGCCCTGAGGCTTCTGATCAGATGTGAAGCTTGTAAGAGTTCCAGTTGCTTGAGATTGGTCTCATTGTCATCAACTCGTTCAATGGAGAATGAAGAAACTTGTGGAATGTAAATACTATTCTGGCTGTAAACGAACTGTAACAGAACAGTGTTCACATGGACAATGCTGCTAATGAATGGAATCCCCATCTGAGCCTCTAGGACCCACATGTGTAGGGTCCAATGCACAAGAATGGATGTGTTCAGGTCAATTGAATTTGAAAAATCATGGTTTTTAAAGACTCAAAATAGTTAAAATAAAACCTTTTGTTTACGGACTTTTAATCCATTGTTGGGATCAACTTAAAGTAGATTAAAATTGAACATGATCCAATTTATGGAGAATAGATGGGTGTGATGAAGAAAAAGAGTGCTTAAATATAAATATAAATGGACAAAAAAGGTAAAATCATTTATGATAGTAAGTGGGGATCTATTTGCATTTTTAAAAATTGTGACTTCAGAACTTCTGAATAACAACTGAAAAATAGAGATTGGTGGCAGATTTATAAGGTCAGACCAGCCTTGGGCCAGATTGGACCCATTCCATCAAGCCTAAACCCACACATCTTTATATCAATAGGGTCCAAAATCATTTCCAACTCCAAACTGAACATTTGGTGCATTCAGCCGTCCAAAAGACTGGATTTCAAATGTACGGCAGAGAAAAACCCAAAAAGCCTGAAATAGTCCTATCTCCTATATATATAATTGTAATTAAACAATAAAAAAAATTTAAAATTGTGCCAAAATATTATCTGAAATGGACCTAAGTTTCTGAATTTCAACCAAAATATTGTTCTGCTATAATAATTTTGACATTTCCCAAAAATCCAAAGATGTCAATTTTTTGATATCAGATGGGCTTAACGTGATATTTCAGCCGAATTTTTTTCCTAGTTCAAGAGAGGATCCTTGTTCAAGATCCTTATTAGAGTAACATTCATGTTAGGAGTAATCAAATTGGATTAAATTTGCTCAATATTAGAACAAGCCTAAAGTAATGCAACGCCGATCACGCTTCAGATAGCAAAACCCGAGATTCTAATTCAATAAAATCCAAAATAATCCATTAAAGCAATAGAATGTTCAAAGCAGACCTACTCTGCAACTTCGAGTCTTCCCACCCAAAATCCAGATATCTAATACTCTTTACGCTTCTGAGTCATTTTTCATTCTTTTTTTTTTTTGAGTATTTTCACTCTATACCAAATCACCCAAGACCTCTAGTTTAATCCAATAACCCTCCTAGATGCAACTAAAAGGGTGTCAAGTGGATTTATAGCGATTAGTTCAACTGTGTAGGCCACATGTGGAGCACGTTCCATCACTAGTATTCATGAAATTTGAGAGAGAAATTGTCATACCCATGTAATATTTGTGTTAACCGTGCATCCACCATTCCATTGTAGGCTACAACAGAGGAGCTGATTGAATCTTACACATGCACCAATAGTTAAAAAACGTAAGAACTTTGTGGAGTTACTCTGCCCAATTGGATGTCATGTTTTGTTCCTGTTTCTAAACTATGCGTCACACTTGGAGGAGGGGAAGAAAAGAAATATTGCTTGAGATTGTAATCTACATCTAGCTAAATGCATGCCTTACTACATCTGTAAAGTATCACAAAACCTTTGAATGGAATGGACCTCGATTTATTTTTCAGCAGGCATGATCTTAGCCTGTTCAATAAATAATTATTGCTTACAAATTTACAAATGGATGACAAATGGGAAGCAAGAATAATGCCCCGTTTATAAAGGTTGCCATGCCCATCTTCTATGAGCTTGAGGCTCTAAAGGCAGGCATCAGTCGTAATTTGTAAATGCCTGCGATTATTATCCATGTTACAAGAGCAACTTGGGTGGATTTACAGCACTGAATACATTCTGGTTAGAGCACCAAGAGAACTTGGTCAATGTTGTGATGAAACCAACTCAATCCATACAGAATAGCGAAATACATCTATCTCCAATGTTTTGGTGGTTGCATGAGCACTTACTTTGCATCTTGGAGCTAATTGAATAACATGTAACACTTGAAACTAGTCCTTAAGTTAGCCTTCATTCTCAAAGCTCGAGAGATGAGAATCTGACAGAACAGAGAACAGCTGTGTTTCTACAAAAAGCTGCAAGAAAAAAAATGCTTGTGAGTAGGAAAACTGAGATAGTAGTCAGATACATACATTGTCTCATTTTCTAGGAACTCATCTTCTTGGATACCGTTGAGATATTCAAAATATTGGAGATTCCATCTGGCCGTATTATCATTAGAATCACTAAAAATAAGATAACAGTCAAATGCTTAAAAGTGCAGGAAGATAAAATGCATAGAGATTTTAGTTGCATGAAAATATTGTTGTGAAGATAATGTGGAACATTGCAAAATGTGATCTCTGATTGTATCTTGAATATCAGGAAAAATCTCCAGATAATATCAAGAGATGATTGTAATATCGGGCTACTAATCAAATTAGTGCCAATATTTGTCACAGTGGTCTATGTTGGTTGTAATGGGATTGAGAGTTCAGCCAGGACACTGTACACTACAACGCAAAACTGCGATATGAAACCATGCCCCAGGGTTTGCATTTCTATATAGTTGCGCCCCAAATGCTTACTTCAACAAGGGAATAATAATCTCCCAATCCCTTTATGGTCGAACCTCCTAATCTCATAAATCTACTAAAACAAAACTTATAAATTGTTTCCAACAATAAACGGAATCCAAAATAAATAAAAATAATAGGAAACTCGAGATTAGTTTGTCCAAAATTTATCCTAGGCCCTACAGTCAATGGTGCCACTTTCAATTACTCAAAAATTTACTGTGGACATTGTACAATAAGCTTACAGATTTTATCCCTCATGGACTCGCGTAGAAAACCACAAACTTGAGATCATTTGGAGGTCCCTAAATGATCTAAACAATGTAAGGTTATCCCTAAGACGTGGTCTTATCCACAACCAGCATGTACAAGTGAATCAGTGAAATAAAAACAAGTACATGCAAGGATGACTAAGAAAGATTCCACAGGTAACAAAAAATGCAAGAGGGGAATCCATGAAATTATGAACTCAATAAAAGACCTTGATGGGTTCACAACCTAAAAGGAAGACATGTTACAAATAGTATAAGAGAAAAAATGTTAAAAAATAATTAATATGGTACTCAGAATGGTTGGTTGGGGTGATGATTTCTTATCTAAAAAGTGGTCCAAATGGTAAAAAAGATGCCATGTGCAAGCTAAGTTGCAAAATGGAATTCGATAGGGTGTCTTTCGGTTTGTAAGGAGTTCTCTGGACTGGCACCTGGGAAGGGTGCATGAGGGGAGCTAGGAAAGTTAGAAAACCAAGGGTCGATTGGGTAGTGCCACTTCAATACTTTTTTAAGTTTAATGTGGATGGGGTAGCAAAAGGTAAACTGGGCCCAACAGGAATAGCAGGAGTGTTGCATGATGATAGAGACAGGATGATACTAGCATTTTCTAAACCTTTAGGCATCATGGAGTTGAATGAAACAGAACTGAGAGCAATTTAGAGAGCACTTCAGATTTGGTCTAGGCTTGGGAATGAAAGCTTATTGTCAAAGGTGATTTGACTAACGCCATCTCATGGGCTAGTAATAGGAAGTCCCCCCATGGAAGTTAGTTACCATTTTTAGGGACATTAGGAGGTTGTGTAGGTCAGGAGATGTCATTTTCACACACACTCCTCGGTTGGCGAACAATATTGCTGATTTTCTAGCAAAGGTGGGAGTACAAAAACATAGACCTGCAATGGGGCTCACTCTGATCACGATTCCTTGTGGGTGTATGGGGAGTTGGGAAAATCCATTTGTATCTATGTTACATGTAGTGTACTGTACATTTAGTATTTTCAGATGTTTCTTTGATACTTCACCTGATAGCCATGTATACCTCTCCTATACGTGGTCTATCTCACTTGTACCCTTTCATCATTTAATGAATTTATTTGTTACTGTTTTAAAAAAATCCCATACTCTTGAAAAAGCACTACCAATCTCCTACGCAACTGAATTACAAATCCATTGGAGATTTTATGTTGAGTCTAGAGTTCCGCCAACCTAGGATAAAGCCAACACCGTCCACCCTTATCATCCAGGCTCGTCCAAAATTGCAAAACCAAACACAAACACAATACAATAAACTGAAATTTGATCTACTCTTTTGACCCATCAACATCTTATAAAGTTTGGCTCTGATTAGAGTTGAAAGAAAGATGGACCCTTATGGCCACCTAGGGTTGAGTGGGGAATTCTAGACTTTCTATCACACGTGAGCCCACTTCTTCCACCACATTAGGCCCTGAGTGGAAAGAACCTAAAGTTCGACGAATAAAACAGTGGCCCACTATCAGTTGTGTTGCAACTAAGTTGACGAAAATAGATGTGTTTTCGGCTTTTCGCCTTCTACATTTACATCTCGGTCCACAAAATGACAGCTAAGTTAGGAAGGTTTCGAATTACAAGAACTGTTATCTAGAAGGCCCAGACCCATTAAAAGGGAGGGAGTAACTACTTATCATCTGCAATTCCCATCTGAGATATTGGACTAGATGTCTCTAATGCTGTAGCAGTGGGCTGAGTCCTTTTATCTTGAAAAAGAAGACTTTGGGCCACCCCAGATAGACCTAACTCAACCTCAAAGATGGACATCAGTTGAGAGTCAGACATGTCAATTATCTCAAGAGAACACTTCTCTCTTTATAACTACCCGACGATGTTTCCAAATCTCATCTTATGATAAAATTGAGGGAGGGAAGATGATATTCTCCTCTACCCAATCCTAAAATGTGTCTGAAATTTGACATTTGAAATAAAGCTACATCATCCCCTACAACATCTTCCTTCGATCTCTACAGTTGTCCCTGTGTGTCAGATAGGACGGTGCTGAAACCTCAAGGGCCAGTTGTTCCCAAGTGGCAAAGCCATGTGGAGTCAGTACCTCCTTCCTCCAGTTCCATTCATATTCTTATTCCCTTTTTAGCGGTCTTCATGACCCAGTTCTCATCCTCTTCCATTTTTGGCAAAAATTTCACTGGCAACAACCTCTGCAACATCACCTTTTCTCCCCCAATCTTCCTAAATTGGTGATGTTAAGAAGTTCTAGTTAGAAGTTCTGTTCACACAGGAATGAAGCTTTCATTACATTAATCCAAAAAAGGGGCAGCAATAGAAAGGAGTAAGTTCAAATGACAGGAGATGTTAGACATCAAGTTCTGATACATAATTTTAGCAGATTATTCTGGAAGACGAAATAAATGAGTCATAAAAACAAACAAACAAACAATTAGGTGAGAGATAAATACCTTAATGAAAGATCGATCTCTAATGGGAAATGACTCAATAAAACTTTCCTTAAGAAGCAGTGATACCTGGAAATAATATCAAACCTACAGAAGTCAACAAGAGAATAGTGACACTGGAAAGGTAAACACTGCAGCAATATAGATATCGTTAATTTCCTAGAGCAAAGATATATGAACCTATGAGGGTACTAGGTTTTTTTGTTTTGCTAACCTTGTCATTGTTTGATTGTACATTGGTAATCGTATGAGACCGTAAATTTGAACACAATGACTCCAAATAGCATCTCATGACATTTAAAAACTGTCCAGCGGCTTCAGCCTACAAAATGATCCAAATAGACAACAATGACCAAATAAAAAAGAAAGTCACAAATATAATAAGCATGAGAGAGAGAGAGAGAGAGAGAGAGAGAGAGAGAGAGAGAGAGAGAGAAAGAGGCTACAGTAAACGTAGGAATTTCTATATCCATTTTATATTGATAATTTCGTAGATGATGAATATGCTGATTTTGATGAATATCAGATGCAATGAACTGGCTAAATGATGCTAATTTCCTAAATGATGATGATGCTGATTATGATGAATATCAGATGCAATAAACTGGCTAAATGATGCTAGTTCAATTTATGATGTTATTTATATGTTTTATATACCAGTTGTAAAATCCAGCAATTCCAAGCCCAATTGCTAAGAATCCTCTCTGAATCATGACACATAGTGATGTGCCAATGCATAGATATAAAACAATATATGCTTCCAAAAAAACAAAAATTTGAACTCTTAAATAACGTCAAACAATCTCATGCATGGCCTCTATTGAGAATAGATAAAGATGCTTCTTAGATATCAAAACAAGAAGGAATGTCTTAATGGCGTTGAGCACATACAAGTGCTTAACCTGTTCTCTCCAATCCGTACACATGTGAAGCCCACTTCTCACCCAGATAAACCAGTGGATTATGTGCTCAAACCACTTTTCTTCAATCTGTCAATACAAGGCCAACCTTTCACAGAGAGACTTAAATCGCAACATCCCCGTTTGATGGGTTACGGGTCACTGTCACCAAAAAACAAACAGCACTCATTGCTGGACTGAAATACACCATTGTACAATATAAAAAAGATGGACTTCTATCCAACAATGAATGTAATTCTCATATGGGCAAGAATGGGGCCCATAACAGAGGAGGCACTAAGAGTGTATGGTTTGTTTGTTGTAGATGTAGATATAATTGTATTTCACATTTTACATGTATTTTTTTTATTATAGTTGACTTGTGGTTGGTACAGATTGTAACATAATCTTGAAAACAAATTTTATTGGAGGGCAATTTTGTAATTTTCACATTGCACCTTATGTAAACTCTAATCATGGCAGTATATGATGTTGTTTTCTGTGAGAAAGAGAATATAACGAAAAATTGTAACGAGAGTGAAAGCCGTCTCTCCTTCGAGTTTTTGCCTTTGAGCATAGTGGGTCGGTGTTGAACCTGTAACGACCCGTCCCGCTAGCACAATATTGTCCGCTTTGGGCCTACACACGGACCCACACGGCTTTGCTTTGGCGAGCCAACCCACTGTTGCTCCCAAAAGGCCTCATGTTAGAAGGAGGAAGGCTATCACTTATACACTAGAGAATTTTCAATGCAACTAGTAATGTGGGACTTTTGGGGAGGGGTATTACAACCTACCCGCCTTAAAGCAAGAGCCGTTATCGGCTCTGCACACACAATAACCAAGCCCACACCCTCAGGCAGAGAATTGAACCATGCTCTGATACCATTTGTAACGACCCGTCCCGCTAGCACAATATTGTCCGCTTTGGGCCTACACACGGACCCGCACGGCTTTGCTTTCGCTAGCCAACCCACTGTTGCTCCCAAAAAGCCTTGTGCTAGAAGGAGAAAGGCTACTACTTATATACCAGGGAATTTCCAATGACACTAGCAATGTGGGATTTTTTGAGGCAGGGTATTACAGAACCTATGGACGTACCGAAAGGGAATCACATAAATCTCTTGTTGTGGTTTGATTCTCTATGTTGATTTTGTTTCCTCCCTTCTACTTTCTTTTCGATATTGCTGTTTTTGTGGTAGAAAATACGTTTCCTCTCAACATCATCTCCTATTGGAAACAAACAATATAATACACAGAGAATCATCTCTCTTTTTTCTTCCATTTCCCTCCATCTCTTTCTTTCTTCTCTCTATTTTCATTCTAACATGGTATCAGTCAAGCTTGATTTCTAAATTTTCTGCCTTCTATTATCAGTTTTTTTTCCAGTATTTCTACACTTCCTGCAGCCTCTTGGTTGCCTCTCTCCCCTACAATCTTCTTCAGAATCATCTCCTTCATTTTTCAGAGTGCAGAAAGCCCAAATAGACAGGTTCATGAACAGTTTTACCGTTCACATCTAGATCCGTACAGATATTGTTCATCGGCCTTTGAAACCACAACCCTAATAGGGTTTGGGTCCTCCTTTGATCCAAAACTTGTTCAATGCCCCTACTCAAGATCGATCTATTCCGGCAACACAGTATAATAATTAAAGAAAAGGACAATGAGACATAATCTTTTTAAACGTGGTAAAACCCTTTGAATTAGGGAAACATCCACGTGCCAATCTAGGAAAAAATATCCACTATACTTTGGAGAGATTTTTACAAAATTCACAATCCGACAACTCTCATGAATACAACTCACGTTGTTGCAGTGATGGTTGAGGTGAATACAACTCACGTTGCTGCAGTGGTGATTGAGGCCAATACAAATCACGTTGCTGCAGTGATGGTTGAGGTGAATACAACTCACGTTGCTACAGTGGTAGTTGAAGGAATACAACACACGTTGCTGTAGTGGTAGTTGAAGGAATACAACTCACGTTGCTACAGTGGTAGTTGAAGGAATACAACACACGTTGCTACAGTGGTAGTTGAAGGAATACAACTCACGTTGCTGCAGTGGTGGTTGAATGAATAGAACTCATGTTGTTGCAGTGGTGGCTGAGGTTGTAATATTGCCATGCATGCACAGAAGGGTTGTTACCACTCCGTAGCCGAGATGAGTCCCACCTTTTTTCTGATTACTTCTGACGCTCTTGATCAAATTCCAGAAGCATCGTGTCCCTGTCTTTATTAGGACTCTCCTTTTTCTTTTCATATTATCTGTCGTCCATAAAGAAGAGATCCACATGCTGTTCCGGTTCATGTGCAGCCAGTGGTTGAGGACCTGTATGATGTACAGGAGAAGGCAATGATGGGAGGTGGTGTCGTGGATGAGCACTCAGCCCCTTCAGATTTCCCTTTGGACTCCTTCTCCCTCTCTCTTTTTTTTTTTTTACCCAAAAATTTACATTTATAGAGACGTTTCTGGCGGTTCCTCAACTGTCCCAGACTGTCCAATACATGTGGACTGCATGTAGGCAGCTCAATTGTCCAGAACTATCCAACACATGTGGATTACATGTGGATTGCACCTTACAGAACTCCTCAGCGTCAATTCGGAGGTCTAAATCAGCGATTCAGACTTCTGAACAGCAAGACAACAAACTCATCTTAGCGTCAGTTCAGACTTCTAAATCCAAGTATTCGGAGTTCTGAAGGTTGAAGGTTCGGAGGTCTGAACCTGAGTTCTCAGTGGTCTCATTCACACCTAGTGTGATCATGATTGTGCATGAAGATCCTCCTAGATCATGACTCCCTCTGTTTAAGGGACACGAAGATCCTCCTAGATCATCCTTCCATCCATCAGGTGGGTCCTAGGGTTTGCTGCCTGGTACGCCCCTTATCCGCATTCTCATATTCACATTAGGGACACCCGGGAACAATGTTTGTTGCCTTTCAATCTTCGGATCTGCTACAAGGAGCTTTGGTTCTCCTTGAAACGTGTCTTATTCGAGTCGCCAAGGGCCCTAGTCTTCATCTCCTCGACTTCTTCCTCATTCTGATCATGAGGCATTGAAGTACATAAATGGAAAGTATAAACTAGATGCAAGACATGCGAAGTGGGGTCACTTTTTTACAAAAGTATACATTTGTGGTGAATCATAAGGTAAGGACTCAGAATTGTGTGGCAAATGCAATTAGTCGTAGATTTATACTTCTAACCTCTATGCAAGTGCATGTAGTTGGAATCAACACTTTCAAGAACTTGTATGCAATGGATGAAGATTTTGTAGATATTTGGTCGCAATGTGCAAGTGGGTCCTTACGGAGATTATCTACTTCAAGATGGCTATTTGTTCAATGGAATGAGGCTTTGTGTTCCGTGCAGTTATCTCTGCGAGAGATAGGTCACTTTGGTCATGACAAAACTCTAGCCCTACTTGAAGACAAGTTCTTTTGGCCCAGGTTGAAGCATGACGTCTGGAGCTAAACATTTATCATTCTGATATTTGTCAAAAGGTGAAGCGTCAAGCACAATATACATGGCCATACACTCCACTACCCGTTCCTAAAGCTCCATGAATGGAAGTTTCTATGGATTTTGTCTTACTACTTCTACAATTCTATGCAATCAGAGAGGTAGTTTGGTGGTGTTAACAGATTTTCTAAAATGGCACATTTTTATTGCTTGCAAAAAGACAATGGTTGCCTTGTACATTATGCGACTATACTTCCAAGAAGGTATACGATTACATGGTATTCCAAGGAGCATCACCTAAGATCGTGACACAGTTCATTAGGCATTTTTGGAGACATCTTTGGTCTTTGCTAGGCACTGAGTTGGGATTCAATAATGCTTACCACCCTTAGATGAACGGACAAACAAAAGTGGTGACTTGAAGTCTAGGGAATTTGTTGTGGAGATTGGTTGGCAAGAGGATAAAGCAATGGGATACTCTCCTTCCTCATGCAGAGTTTGCATACAACAATTCATGCAATCAAAATATTGGTAAGAGACCATTTGAGATTGTTTATGGCATGAATCTTACTAAAATTATGGATTTGGTGCCTATCCCTAGCATTGGTTCTTTCAATCATGAAGTTGTAGACATGGCTGCAGAAATCAAGAAGTTGCATGAACAAGTTAAACAGAAGATTGATCTCTCTAACAAGAAGTACCAGGATGCTGCAAACAGTCATAAATTGGTGTTCAATGTTGATGATCTTGTGTGGTTACACTTGAAAAGGAGTATGCTCCAACTGGCAGCTACAACAAGTTGAAGAAGAAGACCATTGGTCCATGTGAGGCATTAATGATAATACTTATCAGGTCAAGCTTCCTGTGGATCTCAACATCTTAAACGATCTCAATGGTGCAGCTCTAAGGGCATATGAAGATGACGGTTTTCTCTCTCAAAATGATGCTAACTCCAACTCAAGGACAAGTTCTTCTCAGCCAGGGGGGAATGATGAAGACATTAAGGCCCATAATGAAGAAATTGATGATAATATTGTCCAATTACTCTCAAGTTGCATGACAAATTAGATGGTGCGAAATGGGGCCCTTTAAGGTGTCTAAAGGGACCTAAAATAGTGAATTGGAATGCCCATATCATAGACATATGGGTTAGGGCCCAATTGGTGGTGTTTTGGGCTTGGCTTGGCTCACTTTGGAGCCCCATTTCTTGGATGTAAAGGAAGTGATTAATTGAGAAAAGAGGATAAGCTCGCCACATCTTCAATCTTATCTTTTTAGAACCAAAATAGCAAAGGAATCTCTCTTTTAGTAAGGTTATTTTGTTAATTTAAAATAATGATGTAATGAGGAAACTTGTCCAAAGGAGATTGATTCGTCATTTGCAGCATAGGATTGAAATGGGAAGGAGGTGGGCAACATCCACAATTGTAGCATTTTTTATTAATTTTTTTATTTTCAAACACTATAAATACATGGCTTGGTTGACCATTATATTCATCCCATGAACAATTGAAGTTCTACTTTCTCTCCCCTTTTGAGGAGTTTTTATATTTCTAGTTTATACTTTGCTTAATTTTGCATTTTAATTTTGTGCAATTTTAATTCTTGTTCATGAATCATGGTGCTTGAGTGTTTAAATTTGCATTTCAAATTAGCGCCTTGCGAGCATTGGGCCTTTGATAATTTTCTTTGTTGAGAGAACTTTCATAGGCATTGCCAATTTGAGTTTCAATTTTCTCCCTTGGAGTGAAATTCGATTGGATCAAGTTGATTTGTGTGAGGTCTGAGGATTTCATCTACAGATGCCAAGTGGATTTTAAATTTGGGATTTTCTCAATTTTTGGGCCTGAATTTGAAATAACCTTAGATCCAGTTATCATTGTGCTTGAGTGTTTAAATTTGGATTTCAAATTAACACCTTGCGAGCATTGGGCCTTTGATAATTTTATTTGTTGAGAGAACTTTCATAGGCATTGCCGATTTGAGTTTCAATTTTCTCCCTTGGAGTGAAATTCGATTGGATCAAGTTGATTTGTGTGAGGTCTGAGGATTTCATCTACAAATGCCAAAGTGGATTTTAAATTTGGGATTCTCTCAATTTTTGGGCCTGAATTTGAAATTAACCTTAGATCTAGTTATCGACGAATCTAAAATTTTCATCTCTTGATTTGGAGGTAAGAATTCAAGTTTTAGAGATTTGAATGATAGAGCTCTTCTTTTTTCCTTTTTTTTGTCAAGACGCGTATTTGGTGAGCTTGTCATTAATGGGAATTCAGTGAATGCAATAAGTAGGGCTAGCGGGAGAAAAAAACTGCAGGTTAATCACGATGATAAGGGAGATTAAGGACTTGAGTTCTCAGATGAACGTCTACTTTATACTGGTCAAGAGGACATCTAATGAAATGGCAGACTTTCTCACTTAACAATAAGTGGAGAGAATTCATATCTGTGATATTTATGTAACGGTATAGTTTTTTTTTTTTTTTTGATGATTGAGGCGACCTTCGGGGTTTTTAACTTCTATTCTAGTTGGGCATATGTTTGTATTATAGTCTTTTAATATTTAGGTGGTAAGGTCTTGTGACGACACGACCTGACCCGACGGTTTTGCTTTGGGCCCGGCGCACCAGGTCAGGCCGAAAAGGCCTCGTGATGGGAGAGGGGCTGCCCCCTCTTAAATCCTCTCTACGCTAGCCTTGCTGGGTGATGTGGGACTTTCCCACACCCCAGCAGCATTGCTGGCAATGAAGCAAGGATACTTTAAAATACCGAAGTACCTGTGTCCGGTACATATCTGACACAGATACGGCTCGGATACATACCCAATTAATTAAAAAATATTTTAATTATGGATACCCCCCGGATACGCGTATGTGGGTTAGGATACGGCAAAAAAAAAAGAGGATACTGCCTGGACACGGCCGAGACAAGAGGCACGGGATACGCCTCGTGCGAAAGTTAAAAAGGGGGAAAAACGAAAAAAAAAAAAACGAAAGAAACCCTTATCTTCCGTCTCTCTTCCACTGTTCCACCTACCCTCTCGGCTACTGCGACTCTCCTCTGCTGCGACTCTGCTCTCGGCTTCTCTGACATCTTCTGCCGCTTCTCCATCTTATCCAGGTATGCTTTTCTTCCTCTTCTTCTTCTTCTTCTTTGTCTACTCTTCTTCTTCTCTTCTCTGTCTTCTTCTTCTTCTTCGTCTTCTCTTCTTTTTCTCTTCTCCGTCTTCTTCTTCTTCTTCTTCTTCTTCTTCCTCTGTACTTCGTCAGCCCCTCCTTGGCCATAACTCTTGTCGCCATCCCATTCACTACCCTATCCAGTGTTGCCACCCACAATGCAGCAAACCTTTTCCTTCGTAAGTCTTCCGCCCCCAAAACAGAGTCCCTTCATGCCCTTTAAATCCATTCGTATCCCTCTTTTCCTATTCATCGTCGTTTCCTCCTTTCTTATTTCTTCATTTAAAGCACATGTTTAAAATCATATGCCTTTTTAATTAAAATGACATATACTCAGTTCATTCAAAACTATTTCATCCTTTTATTAAAACTTTCATGTGCTTGTTTACATAAGATTCCTGGGGATATTTGCATTGTTATCTGTGACAAATTTTATATTAAGTAATTACAAGTATTAATTGGAATTTAATTTCAGACCATTTTAGATTTAGGGTGTATTATTTTTATTAACATTAGTTTTTAGGGAACCACATTAGGCATTTAGGGTTACCCTATCCCTTTCTACAATCTTTTTGAAGAACCGCATCATAAAGACTAGAAAATTGCTAACAAAGAAGAGAGTTGCCAATCCATCAATCTGTCCAATATACATGTATGTGTGTAAAAGCCATTCAGCGGTCGATACCAATATAATTTTTTATTTATATTTTTTGGTAATGTTAAATTGTATGTTAATCTGGCATTACAATAGTGGTTTTCTATATGGCTTGGATTTGTTTAAGGGTTTTTCTATCTAGAATCTGATTTTGTAGAATCCTTTTTCTAGAATTTATGATGATTGATATATAAATAATTTTATCTTTTTAATAAGGGGTTCTTATATTTCTTATCATGTACTTAATAATTTAGTATTTGTTGAAATATTGACTCTTTTTATCTCATAATAGAATTTATAATTGTAAATGTTTGAATTTAATATATATATATATAATTTTTTAATTCAGATTATCCCGCCGCACCCGTATCCTAGTTTTTCAAAATTTGCCGTGTCCCCGTATCGGATACGTGTCGTTTCCGATACGCGTACCCGTATCGGTGCTTCATTAGTTGATGAGTGTTACAATCCACCCCCTTAGACCAGAGCCGTCTCCGGCTCTGTCATGTCACACTGATAGAGGGTCCACACACATAGGCAAGCAACCTCACATAAATAGAGAGCCCATACAGCCCGAGTGTTGAACCGTCCTCTAATACCACTTGTGATGACCCGACCCGATCCCACAAGACCTCATGAACCCCCTCTTAAATCCTCTCTACACCCAGCCCTGCTGGGCGGTGTGGAGCTTCCCACACCCCAGCAGCGCTGCTAGGTGTTACAGGTCTCTTATACCTTACCCTGCTCTTTTATATTTGTTTATTCAATTAATAAAATTTTGTTGTTACTATTAAAAAAAAAAAAAAAAGGTCAGTCCGTCTAAGAGAGCTAGACAAGGCAAAGAAATAGCTTTAGAGTCTAAGATTGGGCTAGGCACAACCAATGCATGCCTTTGACGACCATGGCTCAACCAAGTCAAAAAGTAAAAGAGTAATATAATTCTTTCATGGTATGGAAAAGTAGTGAGTACCTGCACTTGATTACACTTGTATACAGGATGTCTTTTAGCTATGAAGTTCTCACAAGAAAGTCTAGCATGGATTGGCCCTAATTGATTGGCAAGTTCTCTGTGACGAGGAAGATAGGGCAGGGAACACATCTTTACCTGCATGGTTCAACATATTTGAAAACTAAGTTGGGGCAGGGAACACATCTTTACCTGCATGGTTTAACATCTTGGAAAACTAAGAAGATTCTCTTGTTTAAAAATACCATTAATAATTGTGTAAAGGAACTTCTACCACCAAAGTTTAATGATAACCTATAAAAACCAACCACAAAGGATCCACCCCAAAATTGCAAGCAACCATTTTTGTTCCTATTATAAAAATGCTGTCAGGCAGCATTAACAGATACCTGTGGAACCAACACATGGTCTTTCATTCTACTGCCTACTAATTTTTTATTTGTACATGGAATAGATTTCGTGTTCATCAAATTTAAAAATACATTAAAGTTATTTTCTAATTAACTATTATAATTTTTCCTAGAATAGTTAGCTATCATAGATATTGCTTGTTAAACGAGCCAAAGTGATCAAAGTTTTTAACTAGCTCATTGTCATTAGATTGTTTTTATCTCTCTTCTTTTTTTATGAAAGGTTCTCATTAGTTTATTGTTAGAATTATGCTTCGGGAAATGATCATATGTTCATGTTATTGTTCAACACTCAGTTGTGGGGTCATGTGGGCCTCATCTTCCATATAACGCAAACCCTTAAACCGAATGTCCCCCTTGGTAATTGCTTGCTTGTCAAGCCATCAAATTCCAATTCATCTGCAAGCCCACCATGATGGATCAATTGTAGGGTTAGGATCATGAAAATTAACTTGAGGAATGCCCTCCTATTTGGTGCATCAATTTTAGACCCCAAAAGGTGAATGGAATTTGGCAAAAGACCATGTATAACTCAATATCACGATGGTCGGTGAAGGGCATTGGTTCACAAAGTGACCCCCTGCTTGAGGATTGATCAATCTCCCATGCATTTTTGTACTTCACTTAATCAAGTTTTGATCCAACATGTAAGTTTCTTTTTCTACCTAGGCCAAGTTTGTCAATAGTAAGTCAATCCAACCTAGTAACAAACTACGATGCTATTTTTTTTTCCTGAGCGGTGACAAGATGAGAATTATATTAAAATTGAAAAAAGTGTTGCAAATACATATAGGGGTCTGAGAGACATAAACCCAAGTCAAAAGAAAATACACAAAAGTCATAGTGTTGTAAACACATGGACTAAATACACTCAAGTCCGAAATATGAATCCCCACAGTACTCTCCAAACTTTCCCTCAAAGGTTAAAGGAGCAATACACCCTCGTTCGTCGAGCCGACCCCAATCTTTGTGAAGAAGTCCGGCATGCCATTGGTTGATCACCTAATAAGCTCAAAAGAGATCTCATTGCTCGAATATAATTCCCTAATCTTCTTGACTACTGTAATCAGTTTCCAAGGCGACCTTTTCGTCCCCTTAATCCACTCGATCACATTCTCCGAATCCCCTTCAATAACAAATTTTCCCATCAAAGTTCTCCTGAATGCTAGAAGTTCAGCGTTGTTTGAATCTCTCAAATCCCTCAAAGTCTAAGACTATGGTCGATGTCACGTAGAATCCCTCCTATCCATGTCGCCCCCAGTTTACCCTTAGCTGCCTTTTTTTTTTTTTGAGCAGTAACAACGGTAATTCATTCAAAAATAAAAAAAATACAAATACAACAAAAAGGTCTAAAAGCAATAAACCAAAGAAGGGAAAACAAGAAGAAAAGTAAGAAAGAAATCAAAATACAATCACAATGTATAATAATAAAAATACTATCTAACATCCTCTCCGATGAAAAGCAATCAAATGGTCGTCCCCGAAAATCAAAGGAAGAAGACTCCTGAGAAACCATTCTCTACTTCCAACTTGACAAAGTAGTCTGCCACGCCATTAGCAAAACGACTAACATGAACGAAGGATACATCAAGCCCTGTCACCATATGATGTGGAGCAGCAGATTTCCCTTTGAATTGAGGGTTTCTTTTTATTGTTTATTTCTATTTTCTATTTGGTTGTAATTAGAAATTAGGATTAATTATTTTCAGTGAGTTATTTTCGTTTTGAGCGTATTTAGAGGTTTCTAATTTTAGGTGTTACTATTTTCTTGTTTTGCGATTATTATAAATACCTATGTAATCCCATTTTTGGGAGGAGATGGATTGATGAATAAAGATTGAGATTTTCGCAAGATACCTGTGCAAAGGTGCGATTTTCAGATTGTGGGAGCGATTCCTTGAGCAAGAGGCTAGGTGTGAGGCTTGGTGTGAGGCCATACATTCTTCTTCAGGTACCTTTTTATCTTCCTCTATCTCTCTTCTTCACTCTCTTGTCCTCTTCGTTTTCTTCTTTGCTGCCCTTTGTTACAGAACCAGTTTCCACCCTTCTCCCTTGATTCCCTCTTGCTGCCGTGCCTCCAAAAACCCTCCCTCTGCTGTCGCTGTTTCTCCCAGACCCATTTAGACTCTCCCATTTACCCCTAAACCCTTTCTAGCTTTGTCATTTCCATATCCCTTTTCCGCCGCCCCTCTGCACCATCGCAAACCACCCCTTTCCGTCTCTCTTACCTTCCTTTCATTCGTTTTTACCCTAGCAGCAACTATATCCACGTGCCTTAAGTTTTAACTTAATGATAATATGCTATTTCTCTCATACCACCCATTTAAATCCATTTCAACTCATTGTGTTATTGAAATTTGCGCGATTATTTATGGTAAGTTTATATTTATTAATTGCATATATTAATTTAGTTTTTAATTTCAGCCTATGTTAGTTTTAGGGTGCATTATTTTCATCCCTTTTAATTTTTAAGGACCACATTAGGCATTTAGGGTCACCCTATACCCTGTCCTGCATCACCATAGCTCTAATCTCACTAACCGTAGTGATCAGTTTCCAAGGAGGACGCCTTTGACCCTTGGCCCATTTGATTGCGTTAGCCAAGTCTCCTTCAATCACTAGTTTACCTTTCCCATAGATTTTCCATATAGCCAAAGCTCTCCTTATGCTATGAATTCCGCCTCATTAGACTCTCTAATACCAACGGATTCATTAAACATGATCGTCGTTCGCCTCTCATGATCCCTCAACACCTCCTATTCCTGTTGGACCTGGTTTTTCTCTCGCAGCCCCATCGGCATTAAACTTTATAACACCCCAATCCGGCGGAGTCCAACTATCCTCTTGTTTCCTTTTCCAACTAGAATTTTCCATACACCCTTCCGAAGATAATAGAAGATCCAATGGTGGAACACCCTTAAACTTAGAACTAGATAAAAGCCATACGTAAAGTCTCCATTTTGCTAACTGAAATAGATCACTAACTTCCAATGACTTACCTCAAAGATTTTAGAGTTCCTCTCTTTCCATATTGACCACAAAAGTAAACCCAGGATCGTTGACCAAGCCAATTTCATTCTAGGTTACAATCCCAACAATAACCAAGAATCTACGCACCCCACACAAGGTTTATCCAATACCATCGGCATGTCTAGGAGATTAGCAAAGTTCATCAAAAGACTCTGAGCAGCTGGACAACTAACAAACAAATGATCTAAATCCTCCTCCTCTAAGACACATCGAGGACATAAAATATCCTCTTCAGGTCCCAGCAGCCCTCTTTTCTTCAACTCTACTCTAGTCACATCCTCCCTTTTAGAACATACCACTCAAAGATTTGTACCCATGGAGGGGCCACACCTTTCCAAGACATGTTTGTGAGAACTTCATGAAATTGATCTTTAAGCACCAAATCCACCATTGACTTGACTGAGTAGACACGTGATGAGTTGCCCGTCCAAAGTAATTCGTCCTCCTCTTCTAATGACAAAGGAAATTCTTGTAGCTGAGCGAAAAGATCAGCCCTATTCTCAACTTCAAAAGAGCAAAGTTCCCTACGAAACACAAGATTCCAAGAGATCTCATGACCCTCCCTCTTGTAACAATCTTTAACCAGTGCCCTTTTGTTCCTTGAAATCCTATAAAGCCTTGGGTCTATTTCCTTGAAAGGCCGCTCCCTTAACCACAAATCTGACCAAAAATCCGTTCTATCCCCTCTCCCCACCAAGAATCTTGTCTTTCCATTGTATAAAGTTTATACTATAAACTCCCCACCACCCCCTGACCTTGACTTAATTTCCACTAGGCCTTAACCACTGCTGAACCACTTGCCTCCGCCTTATCTCCTAATTTAGGAGTCCTAAATGCGAAGCACCATTGTTTGCCGAACCATACATAGCTTTCAAAACTCTAACCCACAAGGACTCCCTCTCTCTCCCAAATCGCCAACTCCACCTACACGCCAAGAACCAGGCACAATCTCCATTTAGCCTTCATGAAATTCTCTCCTTAGAGGTTTTATCCTCAAAGATCCTAGAGTTTCTCTCCTTTTAGATAGATCACAAGATCGCCCCCGGTATAGTATTCCACGTTGCCTTCATCTTAAATCCAAGACCTAGAGCTACCCAACTTCCCACAATCCCACTAAAATTGGTCAAAATTGGGTCCCACTAAAATTCGCATGAAAGATGGAAATATAAAGGGTGATTTGGTAATTAGAAACAAAAAGGTAAAGGGTATTAATGGAAGAAGGTGAGAGAAGTGGGTAGTGGGTAAAAAGAAAAGAATTGATGGGTATTCTGGAAATAAGGAAAATGTGGCTTCCAATGGCATTAAATGACATTGGTTAATGGGATATGCAAGGAGTTTTGAAATGATAGGGAGATGGGTTTATTGGAGAAGGGGGTTGTCTTTGTAGTGGAAAGAGCTGGGACGATGGAGAGAATGGAGAAGATAGAAGATGAGGATGGAAAGAATAAGTTGGGGCTGGAACAAAATGGGTTTCAGACGGTGATAGGGAAGAAGGGACTGGATCTGGCTTAGGTTTCTGAGTGGAGAAGACAGAAGGATGGCTGGGCAGATGTGGCTGAAGAGTCGGGGACGCTGACAGAGAAGCAGGTAGGCTGAGCACTGACTTGGGCCTGACTTTAATGACCTCCCTCTACATATGTTACCGTTCACTTGTAGCCTATCAATTTTTTGTAATAGGAGTCTAGCCCACCTATCTTAAGCAATATTCCCTCATCTTCTTGTTTGTCTATCAAATGTTTCTCAATGCAACATTTCTAGGGGTCTTTTAAGCTCTCTACAACATTGTATATCTGATTATCATTTTATAGAATGGCTCTCGTAATTGACATGAGACTCTTTTATCAAACAAGACCCTCCTAGCTTGCCTATACATGGCAGTTCAACGCAAGCTGATGTAGGACACATGAATGCACTAATCCTACGTGGACTCCACTTCTATTTATTTTTTATTTACTAATTTATTTATTTATTTTTAATTAGCAAGTTGTTATTTTCATTTTGGATTAATTAGGACGTTTCCTAGTTTGTGTGGGATTCTAATCCCATGTAGGTTTAAGTATAGATTTCCTTCTTTCGTTTTTTTAATATAAAGTCATGTAATGGGTTGAGAAAAACAACACACGACGAATGAATGAAATTAATTAAGGCATAGCCTTTTCCCTATCTCTTCCTGTTATCTTTTATCTTTTATCTTTCTTCTTCTTCCTGCCAAGTTGCAGGCCAGTTATCCCCTCTTGTGTTGGATCATTTGCCATAGTGCATTGATCCCGCATCAATTGGTACAGAGCAAGGTTCTCTGTAGCTCTATTATATAGAGACGACCCTGTTCGGAGACAGGTCCCTGCATCATCGGGGACGATCTTGGTCTCGGTTCTTTATATAAAAAAAAAAAACAAAAAACAACACAAAGGGTTTCTGAAAGAAAACCCACCGTTGTTGCGCTCCCTGCCTCAAGGCGTCGCTAGATCTGAGGAACAACAGCCACTGCCAACGTGAGCCACCATGGTGGCCTACCCGTGCTTCTGCTTTGCAGTCCTGTACCCCTTGTCACCAAGTAGCCCTCCATCGTTATTCCCCTCCCTTCTTCTATACCCCTCCCTTTGCCACAAACCCATATCTGTACTGCAAACAGGTTTGCATCTCCTACTGCGGAACCCCTTTCTTCCCTTGCTTCCGCCGCTGCACACTACATCTTCCGCCTTCCTTTCCCATTGCACTTTCTCTTTTTCCCTTCTTCTGCTTCCGTCATTGCACCTTTTCACTGTACCCCTTCCCCTTCGATCCCTAAAGTCCCATTCGTTCCAAATCCCTTCTTTATTTCATACACTGGTTTTTAGTTCCCTTTAGGCTACCACACGTGCCTAACCTAACACCCCTTTTAGTTCCGCTGCCCCTCGAAATCATTTCAACCCATTCGATTTCTAAAGCCTAAGTCAGTCCCCACAGAACCCTTATTTTTTTCCACTCCCACTTGCGAAAATCCCCAAACTTCTCCCATGTGCACACATTCTTCAATTCAAACCCCATAAGTCCAACCTGATACCCCTCTCCAATTTAATGACCCACTTACCCACTAAATTGTTTTTAACCCTTTCAATCCATTACCACTTTGCCGAACTTAAATCCATGTCCTACTCATGGGTCCCACCTCACCCATCTTGTAACTACCTGACCCTACCATTCCCAAGTGTGATATTGTCCGCTTTGGGCCCCAAGTGGACCCGCACGATTTTGTTCCTGGGCCCTGGCCCACATGGCCCAGAGGGGGGGGGGGGGGGGGGGGGGGGGGGGGGTAGGGGCGGCGCTTCTCTCATATAAACTCCCAATCCACCCACCTCACAACTGATGTGGGACTTTGAGGTGGGTGGTCGGTATTACACATCCATTAAACCATTTTCTCATGGAGCAGCATCTGACACACCCTCAGGACCTTGTGATCACTCCAGTGGCATATGAGGACTCCATCGCAATCAACTTGGTTTGTCCATGCTTGAGCCCGTTTGCGATCCTTCGCTTCATTGTCCTACAGAATGAAAGCTCTCATCATCCATGCGTTCTATGTTGTACAATTCCAAGCTTCGTCATTCGCATCTACGGCCTTGGTCTTCATCTTTGTTAGGTGACTTGTGATTTTGTTGATTTCAACTCGAGGACGAGTTCTTTTCAAGACCGGGGGACTAATGATGTAGGACACATGAATGCACTAAACCTACATGGACTCCACTTCTATTTATTTATTTTTTACTTTTTATTTATTTATTTTTAATTAGCAAGTTGTTATTTTCGTTTTGGATTAATTAGGAAGTTTCCTAGTTTGTGTGGATCCTAATCCCGTGTAGGTTTAAGTCTAGATTTCCTTCTTTCGGTTTTTTTTTTTTCATATAAAGCCATGTAATGGGTTGAGAAAAACAACACACGATGAATGAATGAAATTAATTAAGGCATAGCATTTTCCCTATCTCTTCCTTTTATCTTCTTCTTCATGCCAAGTTGCAGGCCGTTATCTCCGCTTGTGCTGGATCGTTTGCCATTGAGCATTGATCCCGCATCACAAACACTTTATGTAAATAGTAAAAAATGGCCCTTCCCTAGAATTCTATGGTTCACTCTCACAGTTCAATGCAAGCACTTGCAAGAGGAGAACTCACACCCATCCAAGGGACAGATAAGAGGAACTCAGATTATTAATTGGCACATGATTGTGGTTTCTTCTGTCTCTGTGTGCAGTACACTGGGGTGGGAATACAAAAGGCGACTTTTAGAAGACCACGACACTGCAACTACTTTTTAGAAGAATAAGAAACTAAGCCACTGAGAATCCTTAGAAATCAACCTGGTCCTTCTGCACATCAATGCAAACAAGGTTGGAAGATTTCATCTTCATTTCAGGTGGTTTATTTTGCACACCAACCTGCAAAAACCCAAGAATATTAAATCAACAAGGGTTAGTCAGAGAAAAAATATTAAGATATTTTAAAAGAAACAACATAAATTCCTAGAGGCAGTTTCTGATCATGGCTCTCAGCTGTATCTTATATTGCTAATCCTGCTTCAACAATTATTTGTACCAAGAAATTACATAGGATAAAAATGTTACATGTCAAAATTCCTTCAAATGAGCTGTTTGTGTGCCGAATTAGTTTACTTCACATTGCTGCTACACACAAATGTTGATAAATATTCAAGAAATCTCTTGCTAGTAGACTACAAGCTCTTAGCCATAATTTTCTTTAATAGAAAAACTCACATGCCTGTATGAAAAATTATACTCATTAAAGATAACCAAATGCTCAAGAGCCATAGTTGAAGTAACTCTTTTAAGTTTAGAGAGAATCGAGATTCCCTATAAATAAAGTGGCTGGCTTGAGACTACTACTACTACTATTTTGTTCTTGTCGTCGTCAGCATCATCATCATTATTTGTAATTGACAAGTTTAGTAAGCAAAAACTAAAATTAGCTTAATATGTAACTTTCAGCAATAATCAAAGTCTGTGTCCATTAAACACATTTAATCCCAGTGGTGTCATGAAAACTCCCCCATTTCACTAAAACTGTACAGTAAGATGAAATCAAGATAAGAACGTACAATGAATGGGACTGGGGCATCAAGAAAGTCAAACATCTTGCAAGGTAGAACCTGAAAAAAGATCAATATTTTGAATCAGCCCTAAGTATGCAAGTTCTTAGAAATTCCAGTGAAACAGGATAGCCTGATTAAAAATACAAGATACTCAATAAGCAAGTAAGATCAGAATCAAAGTTAAGAATTCTGGTGCTCAGATATTAAGAAAGGATGACCCAGGCAAGCAGACCATCTACAATGGTTTGAAGGCTTGATCAAGTTTTAGCTTGATGAAGTAAACAACATTTTAATATCAACAATCTGAGTCATCGTAACGGCAGGTAACTCATATCATGCCAAAAGGACAACAAAAATTTAGGGTATCAGCTGAGTCTATCAGTATATATCTTCCATGATGTACTGGAAAGCAATTCAAATAATTAATAAAGATGCAGAAGCATGAAGTACTAAACTCATCAATAGTTCAAGCATAAAACCAATCCTTATAATGGAGAGCATATCTGAAAGATTTTGGATGAAAATATGCAGTCTCTCTAT
Organism: Chimonanthus salicifolius; assembly: GCA_013350335.1. Lineage (NCBI taxonomy): Eukaryota > Viridiplantae > Streptophyta > Magnoliopsida > Laurales > Calycanthaceae > Chimonanthus > Chimonanthus salicifolius. Next base: position 53,064,857 of record CM023537.1, read on the forward strand.
CATGATGATGATATTCTAGTCAAAGAGGATAGTGAGTGAAGAATCTGTGCATATTCCTCTCCACTTTGTTGATGGACAGGGTAATCTCTATGCATTAACCTTTTAGAATAAACTCATTCATCAACTATGAAAAAGAAAGAAAATGATGCAAAAGCATCAACAGTACTAGAAAGAAGATGCAACTACAGCTTCCAATAAAACTCAGTAGTGCAGATCTTGTGTCAGAAATGAACATGGACCAATGAATAGAATTGTTTAAACTGTTGATACAAAAATATCTTTCATAACAATTGAGGGAACATTTAAGGGACGAGATACGGAGCAAGAGAAAACTCATCAGGAGAGCAGAGATGGTGATCGTCAGAACCAGTAGGGGAACGGGACAAAGCTGACGGCAGAGGGTGGCGACAGGTGACCGGCAAAGGACACTGAGCAGCAGGGGACAAAGCCTCAATCACCTTGTTTGTGGCAAATTTGCCTGAGCCAATGACCTGGAGCTGGTTGCAAGGCTTCTTTGACAATGGGGGATGGTAAGAGATGCTTTTGTTCCAAGGAAGAAGGATGCAGCTGGAAGAGTTTTTTGCTTTGTGAGGATAGCCAATGGGACACAAGCAAAGAAGGCCATCAAAGGGCTTAATAGATCTCTACTCGAGTAAAGGCGCTTGCAGGTCAAACTTGCTCATTTTCGGAGGAATGAGAAACCCTTTCTACAAAAAGAGAAAACGTTGGAGGTGAAAGAAATGGCCAATACCTCTTCCATACGCAAATGGTACGGATCTAAAAGGCAAGGAAAGGGTTGTGGATTGGAAAATGTGATGGGTAGATGTGGTTGGGAATCCTCAGGAGCAGGGGGATTGCGACCCTATCCAGGAAAAGAATATTCAAATTCCGGTAGACTCCCAATCGACCCAATGGTAGACCCAGATGAGGAGGAAGGAATTAAGGAATGGCTTTCCAAGGCTGTGGTGATCTCTTCGATAGGGTATATCACTTAGGCCGAAATTTATTAGCTCTAAACTTGGAAGGGTCTCTTTCACCCTCAAATCTCCCTAATTGGAGAGAACTGTTTTTGGTGGCAATGAAGATGGAGGAGAATGTCTTGAGGTTCCTAAACTTGCGTTTGGACTTTTGGAGGCTTCGAATCATTGGACGATGGCGTCCCAACCTCTTCCAACACACAAGAAGGGTCTAGCTTCAATTCTTTGGTTATCCCATTCAAGGATGGACCAAGAAATTGATAGGAGCCTTCGGCAACAGGCTTGGGAGACTCCTGGAGTTTGACGACCAGAACCTGAACAAGGAGGACTGCTCCTCCCTAAAACTCCAGGTGGAGGTTGGCATTCCAGATGAGATTCCTTCGGAGGTTTCTCTATCACTCAACGGAAAAATCTTCGCAATTTCAGTGAAAGAATTCTAAGAAAATCAGCTTATTCTGTAGGAAAGCTCTGCACCAGAATCTTCGTCGAAAAACCATCTCTTTCCACCGGAGAGGGACCTGAGTTGAACGTTGCACATGGAAACACGTGGAAACCATGCAGGATCAGAGGAATCCGAGAGAACCGCTGCCAACGACAACGTGGAAAAGGAGGATTGGGCTCCTGAGCAAAGGGAAGAGGGGAAATTGCCTACAACATCTCAAGGGTCGGAGAAGATATTTCAAAATTGAAAGCCTAAAAAAGAAACATTTTAGAGATCGGTACGTGTGAGGATGCTTATAAGGGCATCGATGTGGGACTGGCTTATGGGCCGCTCATTCGGGTATGGTCTTGGTCTCGGTCCAGTACAAGGAGCGTAGTATCTGGAGCTGAACAGGAATCACAAGATGGGCCTGGGCCAGGAGAACTTTGGGCTGAAGAATCCAAGCCCAACAGAAATTTACCTACCTTCGCCAGGTTGTTTTAAAGACCACAATCCTTGAATCACTTCTGGATCCCACTGAGGCAAAGAGAAGGTAGCAAAGCAAGGGGCAGGCCAAGTGGATGGCGACAGAGGGGAAGATGGCGGAACACAGCGTCATTCAAAACTGCAGACAGTCCAAAGAAGCTTCTGGAAATCCTAGAGGAGATGGACAACCGACAATGGTGACGGCCCTGTTGACGGCAACAAAATCCATAAAGGAGGATTGGAAGCCTTGAGGAATCGTGGGTACAACAATGAGGATGGGGAGGATATTTGGAAAATAGGGAAAGCCCTTGAGATTCACTTCAGCAACGAACAAGAAGCTGAACCAACTTTTAGATGGATTGAAAAGAGGGACACAATTTCTTCCTCCTCTTCCAGAGCTTCCAAAAGAAATTATGCTGCAGCATTGTTAATGGGGAGGAACCGATTATTCAAAATCCACTACAGAAGGAAAAGATGGCTTGGAAGGAGAAGAGGGGATGGAAATGGTTACCAATGAAGATACTTACATGAAACGTTAGGGGTCTAGGATTCCAGGAGAAAAGTCGAGCAATACAGCGGTTCATCAAGAAGCACAAGATTGACATGTTATTCATTCAAGACTCAAAAAAGGAGGAGGTATCATCTACCTTAATGATAGAAATCTAGGCAGAAATGAATGAGATTTCTTCTATAAACCTTCCGAGGGACAGTCAAGGGAGTGATTACTCTTTGGAACTCTTCCATTTTAAACATTTCAACCAGAAGGATGGATTCACGATCCATATCAGTAAAAGGATAGTTTACGATTGAAGATTTGGATATATGCTTTACAAACATCTATGGGCCAAATCTCGACAATGAAAGAGGCTACTTCTGGTCAGGTTAGAAGACATTAGTGTTTGGAGCTCTAGCTTTTGGTGTATTGGCAGCGATTTCAATGTAGTGAGATAGCTTAATCGACTACTCTCTCATAGGTGGAAGGTTCACTTGGTCAAATGGCCACATGAGATCGGTGATGAGTAGATTGGACAGATTTCTCATCTCATATTAGTGGGATGCCACTATTCTAATTGTGATACCCCTGCGCTAGAGGCAATGGGTAAAGGTCCCATACCGCTAGTGAGAAGTATTTGTTGGTGGGATTTAAGAGGACAGCCCCCTCCCATAAGCATAAGGCCTTTTGGGCCTTGCCAGGTGGGCCGGGCCCAAAGCAAAGTCGTGCGGGCCTGTGGGGCCCAAAGCGGACAATATTGTGATTGAGGGACAGGTCGTTGCACTAATGGAAGTCAAATTAAACTATATAGACCGATTTCAGATGATTGCCTGGTACTATTGGACATGGATGAGGCAAACCAGGGTCTGAAGGCTTTCCGTTTCAACAACACTTGACTGGACGATCCTAAGTTTGTGGATTTAATCAAGGAGTGGTGGGGGAACTTCACTGTACATGGATGTGATCCCCCACTCTCTGACCGAGTGGTAGTGACTCAGGATCGATCTACTCCGACAACATACCAATAATTCTCGCATAAAAATAGACTGAGACGAGCAACTTTTTTAACGTGGTAAAACCCTTTGTGAGCAAATTTTGAGAGAATTTACAAATACACCAACTCACAATGTTCGCCTTGGCTTATAATTTTCTCTTTTTTATATTTCTGTTCGAATAATCAACTCAAAGGACTCATCAATTGATTTGAGTAATTAACTTGGCGGCGTTGCATTATATGGGTGGGATGGCATATAATGAAACCTTGTTTGTTTGCTGGTGTGGGATGGCATGGAGAACCAACGTTGTTCGTTTCCATGTTAGACACCTTTTGACAAATTAATTCCAACAAGCCCTTGATCAAATGGGGAATTGTTTGCATGGTTGAGAATTTCTGACAAGCCATTCCAAATCATCTTGGGTACCCTCCATGTTATTCAAACCATATGAAAGTGTAGTACTAATATGTTGCACATCCAAACCTACAATTCTCCCAACATCTTTTGATGGGCATTAAGTCGTCCCACTGTCTGAAATGAAAGATTCAGTATTCACTGTCTGCTGATTGGAACCACCATTAGAAACACAGTAAACGTCGTTCAATGGCCTGGAAATGGTGATCTGAGTGCAGCATTCTGGGTCTTCCCCGTCCTCACTTTGGTCTGTTCAGTGCAGGGACGGTGTTGTGGGTGGGCACCCCTTCTCCCTTCTTCTGATCCTCTAATATAATGCCAAACAGTCAGTAGAATGGGTGTCTTTGTTGATATACACACCTGTTCCAGACAAAGGAGACAAACGTTTCTTTCAACTGTGGACAACTGTTGGTGGTTACCCAAACTGAATCTAAATTCAAATTCAAATAAAACTGCTGAGGTGAGATTCTGAAACTGCTGAGTTGAGTGACTTGGACTCGGAGACTCAGTCTTCTATTTTTGTGACTCGTCCATTTACAGATCAGACCTCCCCCATTAGGAGGCTTTTGGTCCCTCAAAAGCATCAAGTGTAGAGAATGAGGAAAACCTCCCATTCTTAAAGGAGAGAATGGGGAAACCCATCCCATTCTTCTCGTCGCATCCGATACTGTCCTGCAATGTTGGCTGCCTCCTGTTAACCCTTTGCAAGTCATTATTGCCAACCTGTTTTGGTTTTGGATGACCCTCTTACGACCTCGTCTTCTTCGATGCATAGGTTCGTGGACTCCGGCAATTTCTTCTCCTAGACCTCTGCTTCTATGAATGCAACTCTCCCACATTCCTCTGCCGAATGTTGGGTAGTAATGCAATGATTACAATGATACCACCACGCCATTCTCTTTTTTTTTTTGCCTTCTTGAGGCATTGTTCATGGCTTTCTTCGGGACTTGTGTTGTCTACGGAGTCTGGCTTTGATACCAAACTTGATCCCCCACTCTCTGACCGAGTGGTAGTGACTTAGGATTGATCTACTCCGGCAACACATCAATAATTCTCACATGAAAATGAGAAAATAAAAATAGACTGCAATGAGCAATTTATTTAACGTGGTAAAACCCTTTGAATTAGGGAAACTTCCACGTGCCCTTTATGAGCAAATTTTCCACTATAATTTGAGAGAATTTACAAATACACCAATTAGGCAATGTTCGCCTTGGCTTATAATTTTCTCTTCTTCATTTTTCTATCTGAATAAGCAACACAATGGACTCATCGATTGATCTGAGTAATTAACTTGGTGGCATTGCATTAGATGGGTCCCACCTTCTTGGTATGAAACTCTATCCAACCTTGTCTGTTTGCTGGTGTGGGATGACATGGAGAACCAACATTCTGTGATACCCCATCTAAGTTGGCCGTTGAGGGAAGAGAGGAAGTCCCACATCTCCCAGGGACTTGGATGTGTGGTGGAATATATGAGGGAGCATCCCTCCCATCTAGCACAAGGCCTTTTGGCCCTTGGGCCCAATGCAAAGCGGTGAGAATTTTTCGAAGTCCAAAGCAGGCAATATTGTGCTGGAGGGACGGTCATTACAAATTGATGTAGGCTAGGTAAGAATAACACACCTATTCCCAATCTATCGGAAACTTGAATGTTTGATCAGGCTAAGATGAATCCAGAATAGAGGCAATAACCCAAATGCTATTGGATTTCCTTGCCAAAACAGGTCGGAAAATAGACAGAACAGCATTGTAGGTCGTCAGATTTGCAGGCCTGATGATGGTTTTGGTGAAAGGCTTGTATGTCAGGTTGATTGCAAACAGATTCGGTTTGGGACTGAAGCCCAAAATGATGTGGAAAATCGCACTGCACAACCTGAATTACTCCGAAATAATAGAGTATGCCTCGGGTCTGAGCGTGTGTTTGGCCTAGAAGCAGGACGGAATCAACCAGCAATACTGCTGGTTCTAAGAGCTGATTAAAAAGTGCTGATCAATCAGTCCACATGATCAGATATCTGGCCCATAGCCTGGATCTAACGAAGATGTACCCAATGATTCCAAATGCATGGGCCTGACATGGAGTATCAGCCCACCGTTTGAACAACACCACCGTTAGCTCTTCAGATAGGTGAGGGTGACGTGTTAGGCTGGGGAGACAGACCTGGTCTGTATCCAATACGTGGTATGCTTAACGCAAACAGCACAAAGCTTGTGGAAACTGTATGCTTCTTCAAGTGGAAGAATCAGCTTCAAACAGTGCAGAATAAAGGAGTTAAATTCTGGCCTTAAAAGAACTTGTGAAAGTCAGATTCTCTTGGTTTCCAACGAAGCAAAGCCGGAACTTGACCCGACGTGTAGGGGCCAATGCTATCTTAGAACTGTGCTTCAACGTGTCTTCAAACAAGTGGTACAGAATCACCGTTAAGCTCTTGGCTTGACTCCCAAGCCAACAGACACTGCATCCAGACGTTCTTTGCAGTGTAGAACAATCTCTAACAGCTGGTTAATACCTGATCTAAACGCTGCTACAGAAAACACGACTTGCTGGTTATTGGAGAGGGATTCAACTCAACCTCACCTGTCCCGACTTCTTCTGGACTCGCCTTGCAAACTGCAGAACTTATAAGAAATCCTCAACGACACATGTTGGAGAATAATAAAATTTATTTCATTCATTTGATTCCTCCACCTTCTTGGCTACATACCATTCTTTTATAATAAGGAACAAACAGAAACAACCATACATGATTTAATTCAAAGAAAAAAAACTGTCCTATTTCAATTGAAAGGAAAAAACTGCCCTGTTTTAATTCAAAGAAAAAAAAAACTGTCCCAAAATTAAACATACCTAATATGTAACTGACCCTAGAACTTAAATAACAATGGTGCAATTTATTTATTGGGTTGCAAGATCTACTGTTTTGGGCCTTGGACCTGGATCAAAAACACGGTTCTCTTCACCATCTATGATGCCAGCATCACAAATAGTATTAGAGAATGGTTCAACCCTCTGCCTATGTGTGCCTGCCTATGTGCTCGTGTGTTGTGACAGAGCCGAGGAAGGCTCTGCTTTTAAAGGGGGTGGATTGTGATACCCCGTCTAAGTTGGGTGTTGTGGGAAGATAGAAAGTCCCACATCACCCAGGGGCTTGGATGTGTGGTGGAATATATGAGGGAGCATCCCTCCCATCTAGCACAAGGCCTTTTGGGCCCAAGTGCAAAGTCATGAGGGTTTTTCGAAGCCCAAAGCGGACAATATTGCGTTGGAAGGACGGGTCATTACACGTTCTGCATGGGATTTTCTTTTCTTCTTTCCATATCAGACACCTTTTGACAAATTAACTCAAACAAGCCTTTGATCATAATGGGGAATTGTTTGCATGGATGAGAATTTCTGACAAGCCATTCCAAATCATCTTGGGTACCCTCCATGTTATTCACACCATATGAAAGTGCAGAAGTGATAAATGCTAAAATTTGCATTTATATCTTATTTTCTATGAGCATTATCACATTTATTTTTCTTTATTTCTGTATTTTACATGTACATTTGGTGTATTATTTAATTAAAATTTATTGCATGTATTTTGGTTTCAGGAAAGCAAAACCAATTGGGTTAATAATTTCAAGTCAAATTTCAAATCAGACTGGGTCAATCAGCGAGTTCAAATCTGACCCAGTAGAGAGCCATTATGCAAGTCACGACCATTGGCAGGAAGAAAAACAGTGGTAGTAGTTGGTAGCTGGGCAGGCCTGGGCACATCTCATATGTTTACAGCTTAAAGCAATGTAGGATGAAATATTAAATAAATGAGTTTTTGGACTGAAATGAGAAAGGGTAAGAGAGGAGTCTAGGCTGTGTTGTCCAGAGAAAAAAATCATGGGAATGGAAAGTCTGGAGGAAGGAGCCATTAGAATGAATCAATATGGAAGGCACCAGCGAATCAGAGAAAAAGAAGCAGAGAGCCATTGGTGCTCTGCTGGGTTCTTCTACAAAAGGGATCTCCAATCATCTCTCCTTTTGGGAGAGCAACAAGCCATCTCCTCCATTTTTTCCCTTTCCTTCTTTCTTTTCTATTTTTTTTCTTCACTTGCAGATCTGAAAGAAGCTGGGACGTGGGAATGCTTGGGAGTGCTGTGTGACAGGCAACAGTTGGACAGAAGGCTAGGGACGCCCGTTTTCCAGCCACAGTCGAGCAGCCAGTGTAATGTAGCGGAAGCGGGGTATTAAAATCAAATCAAATCAGTCCCGACGCTTATCAGGTCACACACTTAAGCCCCTCCACATGTGTGAAGCTCTAACTTAACGGATTAAGTCTTGGCACGTGTGTCAAAGGAAATTAGGGCAGCATGTATGGTGAAACACGAATGGAAAAGTAGAAAGAAAGAGGGAAACGAAAGAGGGAGCGGAAAGAAGGGGATAGCGGCGGCGGAAACAGGAAAGGGAAAGAGGGAATCGAAGGAAAGGAGGAGAGGGAAAGGAAGAAGAAGGTTACAGCTGTACCTGGTAGAAGAATACAGCAAGAAGGAAACGAAACTGATTGTAGGGAGATGATGATTCAGCGAGTAGCAAAGGCGAGGGTCATGCAACCAGAACAGATTTGGGATAAAGCCCAAATAACAGCTGTTTCAGGTCTGGGATTAAGCCTAGATCTGTAGGTGAATATCAAAAGAATTCAACCAGCCAAGGACAACCCGCAACACAGCAGACAAGCAATGAGAACAAAGAGAGACACTCTTCGATCGATTCAGTATTTTAGAAAAAATAAGGTGTCTTCTTGCTCCACCTTTCGTATCTTATTTATAAGCAAATCTACCGACTATTACATGGCTCTACCGACTCTTTTCATATACCCTTCACACAACTCTTATCCTGAGCTATTCTTGGAACTATCCAAGTTACATATGACTTCCACATTCTATCCTAAGACACTTACTTCAGTCCTTATTCGATTAGGACTCTTACATGGACAAAATAAGTTTAAATAAAACTAAGTAAAACAATGGAAAGGACCCAACTCGTGATTAAGCTCGTGGGCCACACAACTTATCGACCCCACGTGAATACTTCTTCAAAAATCTGTCTGCAACATGTTCTACATCACAGTGGGTGTTGCAGAGTCGACCAACAGGCCCGATCTGATGGCATCGGAAGCAGCGGAGCAAACGCGAGTGTCACGCCGGAAGCAACAGCACCAACAATACTGCAGAAGACTGTTGGGAGGGACGTACGGGCGGAATCAAACCTGAGAGCGGAGGTGGGCAGTAAAAGAATGGCAAGCAGAGCAGCAAGCCACCCCTCGCTTCTCTCTGTTCTAGCTTCTGAGAAACTGGGTACCCGAGCAGTGGGAGATGAGTGGCAGCAAACAGAGAGGCTGAGCAGACATATAGGTTCTTCTCTTTCCTCTTCTTCTCTGGAGTTTTTGAGGCACAGGCAAGCAGCACGAGCGCAGCTGCGTGACAGGCAACAGCACCTTGAGCAAAACGGGAATCTGAGAAACGAAACTCCTGTTCTCTTTTCTCCTTTCTGAGAAGCTGAGAGCTAAGGTGGACAGCATCCAGTCAGCCAATGTGTTGCAGGGCAGAGAGAGAAAGCGTGTTTGACTACCTCTCTTTTTTCAGGGAGTTTGATGCAGTTTTAATTATTTTTAATATTGAATCTTTGTGAGAAGTTAGCATCATTTTATTTTTCTTTCTAATTTTAATTAAGACATTTGATGGTATTTCATTTTGTTTTATTTACTTCCATGAGCATTTAGTTTAATACATTGCACATCCAGACCTCCAATTCTCCCAGCATCTTTTGATGGTGCCTTTAAGTCGTCCCAATGTCTGTAGCGGAAGATTCAGTATTCACTGTCCGCTGATTGGAACCCACCATTAGAGACACAGTAAACGTCGTTCAATGGCCTGGAAATGGTGATCTGAGTGCAGCGTTCTGGGTCTTCCTCGTTACTGCTTCGGCCTGTTCAATGCAGGGATGGTGCTGTCGTTGGGCACCCCTTCTCCCTTCTTCTGATCCTCTTATATAATGCCAAACAGTCAGTAGAATGGGTGTCTTTGTTGATTTACACACCTGTTTAAGACAAAGGAGACAAACATTTCTTTCAGCTGTGGACAACTGGAGGTTACCCAAACTGAATCTGAATTCATTTTTCATATGAAACTGCTGAGGTGAGATTGTGAAATTGCCGAGTTGAATGACTCGGACTCGGAGACTCAGTCCTCTATTTTTATGACTCGTCCTTTTATGGATCAGGATGGGACGGTTTTGTTCTATCAAGGAAACTCATTTTTTTTTTTTAAATCAAAGGTTAAATGGGTCAAGTCTATGGGGGGCCAATTGTGGACAGAAAAGAGGTTGCCTTACAGAAACTTGAAGGGTGGGATAGATTGGAGGAGGAAAGGGATCTAGACGAGCAGCCGTTAGCGTCTAAAAGGAATTGTAAGGAACTTCTCTGAGACTGCCTACACTTGAAAGAAATGGAGTGGCAACAAAAATCGAGAATTTTGTGGCCGAAGGAAGTGGAGAAAAATACCAAATTCTTCAATAGATCTGCTAACATGAGAAGGGCAGGCATTTGCATAGAAGGAGAGTGGTGGACAAGGAAGACATTAGGGAGGTACTGAGGAGGTACTTCTCGCCCACTTTTCAGTCATTTGCAGGTCATCCATTTCATCCATCTCCTTTTCCACCAGTTGTACCCCATCACCTTTCCTCAGAGCTCAGTCCACCATCGCTATCCTCTCCTCTAGGTACTCTCTTTTCCTTTCCTTTCTTGGCTTACTATTTGTGGGCCACATGGCTTGTTTTCTTGTGTTGCATCTCAGATCGCAGATTTTTGGTGAAGACCCTCTCTAGCGGATTTCATAGCTGCTCCTTCCTTACTTACCTCATCTTGAGGCGAGTAGTTGAGCAGTCTCAACCTCTTTGCATTGGGTTGATGGTGCACCTTGTGACTCCCAGCTCTCTTGGATCTTCCACATCAGGATATCGAGTATGCTCTTGGCCACGACCTTCAGCCCTCCACTGCATGACGCGGCAGTTCCTTTCTTCAACCTCGGCACTCCTCAGGCAGACCAACTCTCTTCATATGGACATCGTGACCCAGTACTCTCTTTCCTAAACCCCTTCACTTTATCCTTACTGTTTTGTCATCTACAAGTGGCATGCTGATTATTCCTTTCCTACGACTCTGCATTTGTCGAATCCCTTTCTTAGATCTTCCCCTCTCGAGAGCTAGAGGTCAAGACTCCCCTTTTACTAGACTTAGGATGGCTTCATTGAAAGAGAGGAAGGCCGATGTAGGACACAGAAGCACTACTCACGTGTGGAACCCACTTCTATTTTTATTTTTACTCGGCAGATTGTATTTACATTTTGTTAATGTCGTTGGTTTCCTAGTTGATCTCAAACGAGTCAAAGTCCTAGTTGGTTTGGAATTCTATTCCCATTTGAAATTTTCTTATGTTTTTCTTTAATATAAACCGAGAGAACAACTCTCGATCAATTCCATTGAATGAAAATATTATGGTTATTTTATTTTTTTCTATCTTCTCTATCCTCCTCCTTCTTCCGGCCGTAGCTGTAGGCTTTCTTCCTTCTCTTAGTCTCGGCGAAGACTGGGATCCTCGATTTTTGTTGGATCGCTCTGCCGATAGCATCAATCCCGCATCAAGTGGTATTCAGAAACATGTCTCTGCGTTATCAGGGACAACCTTGGTCTTGGTTTGCTATTTTGAAAAAAAATATGTTTCAAAAACCCAACCTTGTTGCATTGCCTAGCCACCTCTTCTTCTGCCTGAATCTAGTCATACACTGCCATCATTACCATCCCACCCTCCTTTTTGAAAACAAACAAAAATAAAATATAAAAAATCCTCATCCATCGCCCAATAGTAGCGTCTCCACTCGCTGCCAACCACGCATTGTCCCTTTTGCTCGTGCTCACCCAGCCCACATCGTTCGTCCACGCACCTGAAGCCTCAAGCCATCCATAGCCATCAGATGTTGCTCCCTACTCTCTGTCTTTCCCCTCCCATCCATTACACCTCCCTAACCAAAACATAAAACCACAAACTAGGGCTCCAAACCCTTTCACTTGTCGTTCATCTTTGCTTCCGCCCGTCACTTCTAACAGCACGCCCCTTGCCCTTCATTCTCTCCATCTAACCATCGTTGCCACTATCCTTTTCCTTATTGCCAAACCCCCATCTTTATTTTTTCCTCTTTCATTACATCCATCATTATTGCCCCCATTTACTTTATTCATTACACTCGACCAACTCCATTTATTACTCTCATATAATGCACGTTTCATACCCACAACTCCTTTGACCGTTCCCAGTTTCCACTTTCTTTATCTTATTTATCATTACAAGCCCCTTTCATAACCCAATACTCCCATTCGTACCTCTTCACCTACCAATTGACCAAACATCCTGTAGACTTTAATGATAAAAGAAAAGAGAAAAGAGAAAAATAAGAAGAGATGGAGAATAATTATTCTCTTGTATTGATCCATTTTCCTCTTAGAGGATACAATATTTAAATAGAAAATAGAGAGACAATTAAGGAACCTAAAAAGGAAATAGACCTAGGTGGCTAATCAATTACAATCAATTACAAATCTATTGTGTTAACTTTCATTATACACTGTATCTAGACATATATGTGGGTCCCACCAAACATATGGGTCCCACAACACTCTCCCTCAAGCTGGTTCAAAGATGTCAAGTAGACGCAGCTTGCTCACGATTGAATCAAGCTGAGTTCGTGGAACGGATTTTGTGAAGATATCTGCTAGCTAATCCTTAGACTTCAGATGAGGAGTAAAAAGTCGTCCTTCTGAAATATGTTGTCGTAGAAAGTGGCCATCAACCTCACTGTGCTTAGTCCGCTCATTAAAAACTGAATTGGAGGCAATGTGAATGGCTGCTTGATTGTCACAAAACATGATGAGTGGATCTGCAGGAACAAAGCTTAATTCAGTAAGGAATTGGCGAAACCACAGCAACTCAGAAGTAGTACTAACCATGGCACGATATTTAGCCTCAGCACTGAAATGAACGACAACAGACTGTTGCTTTCTTCGCCAGGCAACTAAATGAGAGCCCAAAAAAACACAATAGCCAGAAGTGGAGCGGCGGCCATAGGGAGAGGTAGCCCAATCAGCATCAGAATAATTGCAAACCGAACAAGTAGGCTAGTATGCATAGAACAAGTCGTGGGCGGGATGAGCCTGAATATATCGAAGGATGAGGAACACGGCATGAAGGTGAGTGTCCCGTAGTTCATGCATGAACTGACTAACGACACCAACAACATAAGATAAGTCTGGTCTCGTAATGGTCAGATAGATGAGTTTGCCGACAACTTTCTGATAGAAACTGGGTGTGTCAAGAAAAGTGCAATCAAAAGCAGATAACTTGGTGTTCACATTCAATTATTCGCAGGTTTGCAACCAGAATAGTCAGCTTCCTCGAGGAGATCTAGGGCATGCTTACGCTGAGAGAGATAAAGGCCATGAGAGGACCGAGCAACTTCAATCCCAAGAAAGTACTGGAGGGGCCCTAAATCCTTAATATCAAATTTCTATTTGAAGAAAGTACCAGTGAGTACAATATCATCAACATAGACCACCAAAATCATCACAACTGAGTGGAGACAGTAGATAAAGACTGAATGATCTGACTAACAGAGGGTGAAGCCATAAGGTAGCAAGGCATTGCTAAACTTCTCAAACCAGGAACGGGGAGACTGCTTAAGACCATAGAGAGCCTTCTTGAATCTGCAAACAGAATGAGGCTCTCCCTACTTGACAAAGCCCGGAGGGGGAAGCATATAGACTTCTTCCTGAAGATCACCATGGAGAAAGGCATTATTCACATCTAACTGGTGCAGGGGCCAAGTATAAGTGGTTACAAGGGAGAGCAAAATGCGCACAGAGTTAATCTTGACGACAGGTGAAAAGGTGTCCTAGTAGTCAACTCCATAAGTCTGTGTGAAACCTCTAGCTACTAGTCGTGCCTTATAATGTGCAATAGAACCATCTGGATTATGCTTAGGCAAAAACCCATTTGCACCCAATTGGAGTCTTCCCTGTGGGAAGAGAGACCATCTCCCGTGTGTTGTTCTTCTCAAGAGCAGCTAACTCTTCATCTATGGCTACTTTCCAGAAGGGATCTTTCAAGGCCGTGTCGATCATCTTGGGTATCTTAATTATGTCCAATACTGTGAGAAAACTATGATAGTAAGGTGAAACAGCATGATATGAGACAAAACGATCCATGGGATGGCTAGTATAAGAGCGCTTACCTTTCTGAAGCGCAATAGAAAGATCAAACGAGGCAGAAACGGGTAGATCGGAAGCACTTGCAGATGGATGGGTGGAGTCAGCGGTAGATGGTACCCGAGATGTCTATGTTGGTACACCAGAAGAGGTTTAGGTGGACTTGGAGAAGGAAGATATGCAAGTACGATGGAAAGAACAAGAGAAGGAGAAGATGTAGAGGACGCTAAAAAATATGGGTCCCGCTCAACAAATGTGACATCCATGGATATGTATGTTTTTCCAGTGATAGAATCAAGGCACTTATATCCTTTGTGTCAAGGTGAGTAACCTAAAAAAACACACTGCACAGCTCGGTGAGAAAGTTTATGGCCAGAGAAATTGTGAACAAAACAAACACACCCAAAGACATGTAAGGGAATTTTAGGAATGGTTTTATGTAAGGGCAAATGATCTATGGGTGACTGATTTTGTAAAATGCGAGAAGGCAGTATGTTAATGAGATAACAAGCAGTTAACACTGCTTCTGGCCAATAAGAGGATGGGACATGCATGGTAAAAAGAAAAGACCTGGCCACCTCAAGAAGGTGACGGTTCTTTCGTTCAGATACACCATTCTGTTAAGGTGTAGAATGACAAGAGAACTTTGAATCGACGCCATGCTTTTGCAAAAAAAAGAAGAAAGAAGTGTGACAAATATTCTCCCCAGTTATCACTCCTTAAAACTTGAATTTTACATCCAAATTGATTTTGAACCCACTAGTAAAAATGTTGGAAGTGATCAAAATCCTCAGATTTTTGTTTCATCAAATATGTCCATGTCATGCGAAAGTAATCATCAATAAAGGTAACAAAATAATAAAAACTAGTGCGAGAAACAGTTGAAGATTTCCAAACATCATAATGAATGAGTGAAAATAAAGTGGATGAACATTTATTCATAAATGGGGAAATTTGATGTCTAACATGCTTGCCATATTGGCAATGTTCACAATCAAAATGAAAAAACGATAAACTAGGAACAAGCTGTTTAAGAATAGAATCTGCAGGATGTCCGAGACGACAATGCCACAGCCACACATTTGAAGAAGAAGAGGTTGAACAAGCCTCGGAGCTGCTATGACGAGAGCCAAGAAGATAGAGACCACCTGCTTCACGACCACCACCCAACACCTGCTTCGTGGTCAGATCCTAGAAAACAAAGTGATAGGGAAAGAATGTGACTGAGCAATTCAAATGGTTAGTCAAGGCACTAACAAATAACAAATTGCTGGAGAAATTTGGAACATGCAAAACCGAGGGAAGGTCTAAATGAGGAGAAATCGGAACAGTCCCTTTTTCCCAACAATATCAGTGTATGAGCCATTGGCTAATTTAACCTTACCACAAGAAATAGGAAAAAGGGAAGAGAAGAGGGTGGACATACCAGTCATATAGTCAGTAGCACCGGAATCACCAATTCAAGAGTGATGAGAGACATGATGGGCAGATGATTCAGAACCTGAAGTAGACCTGAGATGGCTGAAGGCGCTCCAGTCGTTGTAGTATGAAGTTGAGGTCCTGTCGAGTCACATGGGTAGTATCATGATCCACATCAGAGGAAGGAGGAGCAGTAGGTGCATCGAAGAGATTGGCCTACTTAGGTCGCCCATGTAACTTATAGTAAGAGTCAATATTGTGGTTATTCATCTAACAATAGGTGCAGAACCGGGTCCCCTTCTTTCATAGGCCTTTGGTGTCTTTTCGAGAATCAACAGAAGGATCCCTGCCATGGGAAGCTGGAAGCCCATGAGTCGGAGAAGGAGATGAGAACTAGTGGTGACCAGAGCAGAACGTTCCACCGACATAGGAGTCATAACAAGGCGGCGTTTATCATCACGAAGCAACGCAGAGTAGACCTCATCCAGAGATGGAAGAGGACGTTGCTCAAGCAGTTGAGCCCGTATAGGCTCAAATTCCGAATTCAACCCGGCTAATAACTCAAATATCCTTCGCCGAGCGACCAATTGCTTATAAATAACAATATCAGCAGGCTTCTCAAATGTGACAGATTCGAGTTGATCCAATTCGAGCCAACAGGTCCACATTTTGGAATAATATTGAATCAAAGACAGCTCCCCCTGTCAGAGATGAGATACAATCTGATATAAACTCATATAAGCGTGTTGAATTGTCACCATCGGAATATAGGGCTTGAACAATGTCCCAAACATCCGTGGTAGTGGGAAGGGTATAAACAAATACCACGAACATGATTTTCCATGGAGTGAAGAAGCCAAGACTGGACCAAAGAGTTATTAGCTTTCCATGAACGATATGAGGAATCATCCTTGGCCTGTTCGGTGGGAGTACCATCAATATAGTCAGACAGTTGCTTGGCTTCAAGAAACATTTTGGCGGAGTGAGGCCATTGGAAGTAATTGGTCTCACTCAACAAAACGGTTGTGATCTTGCCACTATAAGTGGACCCAGTAGAAGCCATCTCGGGAGTAGAAGAAGATAGCTTAGAAGAGTCGGCAGCGGAGGCCATGATGTGGAAGCAGGAACCAAGGCGAACCAAATCAGAGAACAAACTAGTCGATCTAATCAACAAAGCAGAGACTGAAGTGTCGGCAATAGCAGCAACGACCAAAAAATCAACAGATCTAAGGAAAAGAAGGGGCAACAGTGGACCCCACAAGGCCCCAACCGAAGCCAAAGGCGTGCAAAGGCAAAAGAGAGGAAGGGGTGACTGTAGTTATCCAATACCCAGGTGCAGCAGTGCGTGGTCCTCGCAGATCCAAAGGGAAAACCCAAAGAAACAGGGACAGTGGACGTCTCAGGCTGCAAAGAGGAGAGCAGACGAGGAGGTCCCACCAAAGGAGGAGTGGGGTGCAATCAGGTTTGATGGCAGCAGGGGGCAGGGGCGAAAGTAGTAGTCCAAGTTCAAAAGGCAACCGAGGCTTCAATGCAAAAATCCAACCGAATAGATTGGAAGAGCTATCAAAAACGGCAAGGGAGGTGGGTTCCCGCCAGCAGAAAAACTCGTCCGAAAAGATGATCTTTGCCGGAAAAGAGAACTGGTGCAAACGTCAGATTGCTGAAGGAGAAAAGGAGCAAAAGTCACAACTCGAGCCGCCCGATCAAAAATCCAACCCGATAGATGTAAAGGGCTGGCAAAAACGGCAGGGATATGGGGTTCCTGCCGGCAGATCAATCGCTGGAAAAAGGGGATCATCGCCGGAAAGGCACGGCTGCAAAAAAGAACGCCCAGTAGAAGGAAAAGACTGTAACAAAGGTCAGAACCCAACCTTGCTCTGATACCATGTAGAATTTAATGATAAAAGAAAAGAGAAAAATAAGAAGAGATGGAGAATAATTATTCTCTGAATTGTATTGGTCCATTTTCCTCTTAGAGGATACAATGTTTAAATAGAAAATAGAGCGACAATTAAGAAACCTAAAAAGGAAATACACCTAGGTGGCTAATCAATTACAATCAATTACATATATCTAGACATATATGTGGGTCCCACCAGACATATGGGTCCCACAATACATCCATCTCCATTAGACTAGCCTTTGACTCTAGCAAACCCAATTCTTTTGACCCCTTACCCATTTTCTGAACATATCTCCATGTCTTACTCTAGGTCCCAACCCCACTTGCTTATGCTTTAACTGCAGGCCTCCCATTGTTCATTCCTCTCCAAATTTACCTCCATATTTGACTAATCACACCAATTATTATAACCCAATTTTCCCTCAACTGGCCTTACCCGCGCACCCATCCTTGGCCCGCTCAAGAATTTCCTCAAAGTTTCATCAGGCTAATTTGATTGATCCTGCTACTGCTGTTATGATTACCACCCAACGATGATAATGAGTATGCCATCCGCTCCGAGTTCCAAGCATTTAAATCGGAGATTAGAGCGTTGTTTGACGAGTTTCATATGCCCATCCTCGATGCCCGACACTGTGCGAGATATAGAGACATGGAGAAAGCGAAAGGTAAATTGGAGCACTCAACTCAGCTAGACCCGACCCCTAAATCGGCAAACTCCACCACCCCCACCACCTCCCCCACCAATACCTCCACTACCATCACCAGTACCACCACCATCATTGTCGATTACCCGACCCTCCCCCATTCCTAGTCCCGATCCCAATCTGGATATCGTGGATGCTTCTATGGTTATTCGTACATTATCCTACCCATTGTTTGTCCTCTCTTTGGTGCCTCGTTCCACAGACACTCAGGACCGTGTCTTCACTCTAATGCCATATGAAGACCCCTTCACGATTGGATTGGTTTGACTTCGTTTAAGCACGTATTTGGTCATTGCTTTGGTCATCCTAAAGAAAGTTGTCTCTCGTCGTTCATGCATTGCAAGTTTTGTTGTTACCAACATCGTCGTTTGGCTCTTCGGAATTAGTCTTCATCTCTGTTTGGTGCCCTATGAATTTACCGATTTCAACTCGAGGACGAGTTCTTTTCAAGACCGGGGGGACTAATATAGGACACAGAAGCACTACTCATGTGTGGAACCCACGATGATTTTAACCTAGAATTGTGTCTCTCCTTAGGTATCACCTTAGGCA
This sequence comes from Chimonanthus salicifolius, assembly GCA_013350335.1. Taxonomy (NCBI): domain Eukaryota; kingdom Viridiplantae; phylum Streptophyta; class Magnoliopsida; order Laurales; family Calycanthaceae; genus Chimonanthus; species Chimonanthus salicifolius. The sequence goes on from CM023537.1 coordinate 53,083,519, forward strand.
CGAGGAAATCCATTAGAGCAGTCACATCTTTTTCTCAAATAGAATAGCTGTTATGGAAAAGAGAGATTTTCTGTCGGAATGATCTTTCAATACATGATTCAACTTTGTGTGACATTCTTTTTAGTCTTCAATTCATATTCAAATACACCTTGTAAAGTGGAGAATATGCAGCTTAATGTCTTTTATTCACTCACATGGATCCCTCTATTTCATCAAAATCTTACAAATCAGGAATGGCATCATCTATTATTCCTCCTAGACGTGCTTCATGCAGTTTACATGCCTAAAGAAGGCTTAGATGGTAGAATTTAGGCACCTAATAGCAAAGGTTCCTTTTGAATCAGATATTTCTTCCTTAGAAAAATACAATTCCCTTCACACACACCCACACCCACCCCTCCCTCTCCAATTTACCATTTCAAGGATCCATGCACCAATTAGCTTTAGGTTCTTCATTTACTTCTCTCTGTTTCTTTTCTTTTTTTTCAATAAATTAGAAATTCCTTCTTTTAGACAACTACCTGAGACAAGATTAAAACAATTAATCACCTTCGCTGACAACAACAAACTGCCTTTAACTCTTGCTACCTATGACTCCAAGATGATGAATTGGTGAATCAACTTTTTATTCATTGTAACTTGCCTTTGCAAGTTTACTAAATCTTTTAGCCAAATTGGCATCAATAGAGGGATCCCCAATAACCTAATAGACCTCATTAATTTGTGTGAAGGCTTTGGTGACTCTTAGTGTAGGATGTTGTGCAACCCTCTTTCCCAGCACTTCTATGGACTTTGTTGTTGTAGCACAAATTTTTTTTTCAACAAGTTGCCTCTGGTGGCACCCAAAAATGTATCAAATGACATGATGAATATAAGACTCTAAAATTCTTAACAGATTCTCATCCTACAGCATCTAATTGAAGTCTAAAGAGATCCTTGAAAGATCATGATCATATGACCTTGCACAATCTAACATATCAATCTAGACTAGTTTGTTCATGTTGATACAGACCTCATGCAATTTGATCCAACAAAGATATAAAAAGATCCATGAAAGATCATGACAATCCAAACTTTACAAGGTTCGATTGATCAAAAGGAGGCCTTAGATTATAAAGATACGACACGTTACATTATTCAAAGATACAACAGTTGTATTGGGTGGGTGAGGACGTCTTTGTTATTATAAGTAGGGATATAAGCCTTTTGTACCACCTTGTTGTTTCTCTTGTACTCTATTTTTCTTATATTACTATTACCATTTTTATTTCTGTTTTATCTATAAAAAAAAAAGATGAGGATCTGATATACAATGTGGGGGCCACCAGTGATGTCCAAATTATCACCACTTGGGAACTATTGAAGATGCCTGGGTTACCTTCCAATGCAACTCATGGATTGTCAATCCACTATACAAATCAAAAGAGGCAGTGTGTCCCACCAATAATGACCATTTGATTGCAACTCAATAACATCTTCAAGGTCCTTAATTTAGCTTCCCAACACAACTTGCAGACCACAAATTCCAGTATAGATAAAATCATAAAAGTGTTATGTGAAAAATGTCATCACTTGTCCAAATCTGGCAATACCCAGTTTATGATCATATGGGCCAACCTATTGATCTAAAAGCACAACAAACTTGATGCCACCATGTGAGCCACCAACTTAGCTCTCAAATTGAACCAAGTCTGAAATTCCAAGAACTTGGAAAACTTCTAAAAAATGTTGTGAAACAATATAAAGCAAGAAAAACTTGTAGCATCTTGCAACTTTTCTTCCCTTTTCTATTTTTTCTTTTTAATTATTGTTTCATAGTATGCCTTGGAATCCCAAGGACACTAATGAGAGGAATATGCTGCCACTTAGTGTTACGACTCTAAGGGCAGTCCATAAAGGAGTCTTTTTGTTCTTTGAGAACATTACGTCACTTGGCCCATCCCACATGATTAATTGGAGAATCTAAGAACTCTCCACTTGATTGTGTATCAATTGAGAAATGGTTTCCCTCGACACCTGAAAACTAGAGGAAAATTTTGAATGCCCTTTTTAACAAAGATCCTTCAAGTCCTCTACTGGAGAGAGGTCTAAAGATTTATGGGTACAGAGATTTTAGAAGATAGATGGTTTTTTTTTTGGAGACATTTGTCATCTTCTCTGCAATTATAGATTTGTCTACATCATCTATCTATCCGTCTCTCTATCTGTCTGTCCATGTCTCTATCTATTTATCTATCTTCTTTTTCTGGATGTGGTGGTGGGGGTGGGGGTTGGGGGAGAGGAGGGGAAGGAGACTGATACATAGTTCGAGGATGTTGTTAACAAAGATATCTTGAGAGATTTTTATGTTCTCTGCATTGATATTCTACTAATTACGCAATTGCATTGATTTTTATCTTCTCTACAATTATAGACTTGTCTACATCATCTATCTATCCGTCTCTCTATCTGTCTGTCTGTCTCTATATCTATTTATCTATCTTTTTTTTCTGGATGTCGTGGTGGGGGTGGGGGTTGGGAGGAGAGGAGGGGAAGGAGACTGATACATAGTTCGAGGATGTTGTTAACAAAGATCTCTTGAGAGATTTTTATGTTCTCTGCATTGATATTCTACTAACCACCCAATTGCCCAAGGCTGGACTCTCCCCTCCCTTGTAGCCTTTCAAGATGATGAACTTTAATGGAAGCATAGGAGGATAAGATGGTAGAAGCAGGACAAGTCTTATTAGAGATGCCTACTCAGCTATCATTTTTTTTTTTTCAGAATCAATACTTGGCTATAACGTTAATGACTAGGAGGTTGAAGCACCTCATAAAGGCAATGTGATCATTAAAAATGATTGTCACAGTTCTATAAGACAGTCTTTGTGTAAAATGGTAACCAATGAATTTATCTGCATAGCAGTATTATAGTCCTCTTCTCTACCAGCTAGAACTATTTATCTACTTAAAGCAATTTAACTTACTGGAAGCAACAAGCTCTGCCATTCAAATGGACGAATCATGGGTATGATTGATAAGACTGTAGCTGATAGGAGACCCTGCATAAGAGTTTTAAGAAATGACTGAGTAATTAGAAAGTGGCCAGTACTGCTTTTGCCACTAATCATATTTACAAAACAGGAACAATTCATGTTGTCATCGTAATTGTAAAGATGACAACAATATAGTGGCATTTGGGGCATGTGGGATCTATCTATTAAGAATCCAAAATATTCACTAATTTCTAAACACATGGAAAGATTCTCACCAGATTGGAGCTTGAGAGAAGAGGGTTGATGAGACCGGAGGAGGACTTGAGCTGCCCTCTATATGGCCACCCGGAGGAAGATGTAGATCATATCTTTGTTAACTGCCATATTGCTCAGAACTTATGGACAAGTTTCGCTAACCTCTTAGATGTTCCATAGGTTTTCGATAGAACATGTGGCGGGGTAGTAGGGTCATGGTTCCTTTCAAGACTTAGGTTGAAAGCAGCATGGAACTCGATCCCAGTGGCAGTGTTGTGGACCATTTGGAAAGAAAGAAACTCTATAATCTTTGAAGGAAAATCAATTGAAGTTAGTGAACTTTTTTAGAAGGTCAAATGGAGAGTTTGTGCGTGAGCTTCTCTCGGGTAATTATTTCAAGGGACTCAAACATGCTGATTTTCTATCCTCATGGGAAGGTTGCTTGAGTGAAAACGGTAGGCAATCGAAATCTTTCGCCATCTCGAGCCCTCCTCAACAAGATGTCATGAAATTTAATGTAGAAGGCGCATATCTAGGGGAAAACCAGGCCTTGTAGGGATAGATGGTGTTCTTAGTTTTCACAGTGTCGGTGGGATAAAGGAGTCAAATGAGGCGAAACTTCGTAGCATTAGGAGAGCTCTGACCATTTGGAAAGTCCACGGGCATGGTACTCTAGTGATAAAGGGGATTCAACAAATGTGATTAAGTAGGCAACGGGGCTAAAGCAACCCCCCCTGGAGATTGATTACCACACCATGGAAATTAGGGGTCTAGCTTCCGAACTCGATATCTCCTTTGTCCAAGTCAGTCGAACTACAAATGACATGGCAGATTTCTTTGCCAAAAATGGAATCGACAACTCAGTTTTAGGAGTGTTTTTTCTTTGAGATAGGGGGTCGAGCAGGGATTTTGCTTAGATGTTGATGGTTGTATTTGTTACTGTTCTTATTTTATGCCCATTTCATGTAATATCTTTCTTTTTATTTCTGCTGGTCTAGCCCTTCTAGACCCTTTCTCAGTTGATGTAATTGTTTCTTGTTCCTATTAATATATTAAATATTGTTACTGCTCAAACAAATTGTTTACGTATATGTCTCTTTCCAGATTTTAAAGAACTATGGGAGTTACTGTTGGATGGTTCAGCAAGAAAAACCATAAATTTTCGCACCCTCTCATTTGATCCATCTAACAGTAAAACCTATAGTTTTACAAAATCTGAAAAGAGACAAAAACATAAACATGTGTATAGAAATTAATAAATGGTTTTGGAATTTAATACGTGGACTCCACATGTCCCAAATGCTACTATTGTCGTCATCCTTACCATTAAGATGACAGCATAGTATCATTCCTCTTTACACAATCATATCAACACCACAAGCATAAATGACATCTAGTCAGGATCTATCATTGAGAACTAAAAGGTGAACAGGACTAGGAGCACCAACTTACCAAATTCGGGGATATGACTAGAACTTGCTTTTCAAGTAATACCCCAGCAAATAATGCCAAAACCTGAAAGAAATATTCAACACAACATATCATGTATCAGAGAAAGCATTTTTCACCTAATTATAAAGTCATGAATATGTTATATACTAAGTTGCATCGATCTAGGTGTGAGTGTCAGAGTCTAACACGGATGCAAGGTCTCTGACTCGGCAAACCAAAAACCTAGGACTCTTGGACTCAGCACCATATTCAAATACATTTAAATTCAAATTCTATTTTAAAATAAAAGGGTATGAAAATGACAATTTATAAAATAATATACTAGTTTCACTATAAACAATCAAGTGACAAATGTATCAATAATTTAATTAGGTTTCAAGAGGAGAGAGGTTTGGTAATATATTAGTCATATTGGAAAATAATGTTAGGAAGTGCAAGAAGAGTACATGGAGAATCTTTGAAAAGTCTAACACGGGTATGAATGTCCAACATAGGTGCAACACACATCTTGAAGAGTTCATGCAACATAAGTTACATGGAAACAAACAAGGGGAAGAAACAAACAATAAACAGAAGACATAAGATGCTTCCAATAATGTGCATTAGCATTAGGAATGAGGGATTTGTATGACAAAGGTCATAAAAGAGGGGGTATTAATAAAAAAAAGGCATTACACTTTCAAGAGAGAGAGCACGGCAAACTGATGCAGTGGTCCATATTGATAGTGCAAGAGCTTCCTCAGCAGCAGCTAATTTTGCATTAACCTTGTCAATGAATGTCATCTTCAGCAAAACATTGTTCATATAACATATAAAATGTTCAAGCACTTAACTGTTTTACAGTATCAAGGACCATCATTTTACCTCAGCAACTTCTGCAGAAGAACCACTTAGTTCCATATTAGAATATTTTTCACTTAAACCTAGCGCAGCCACTCCAAGTCGGCAATATTTAATTGGCTGTAAATGTTCTAGAGGCTGAAAAATCATTTCAGACCCACGTGGTGGCAGCGGCTGAGCATGATAACCACAAACTATCTGTAACAGGTCATTTTTGTTCTCCTATTGCAGAAATAGCAAACTTTAGCAATAAAAAGAAAGACAGATCCACCAATTAAGAGTCCAATATTAAGCATGAATTTATAATTCTAAAAAAACAAACATGAATTTGAGACAAGAACTACCTTAGCCCATTTTATCATTTGTTCATCAGTAGGAGTCTTATCTTGATTAGAGCTGACCTCACCGACACCATCATCCTCTAATCCCATGCTTTTTACTGAACTGTCCAAAGCCAATATTTCATTTAATCAATTCATTTAAAAAGGAAATCAGCAGGAACAATGAAAAATGAATCATTTCATTCAGTGCATTGAACTGATGAAAGTTGAAGTTGACTGTGAGAAACTGATGAAATATGTATCAGCATTTAAAAAATTGACACTTAAACTCACAAGACTATCATACTCTGAAAAGGACATTAGATGTTTGGGCAAGCTCTGGTCAAGAGAAATTAATTATGGAAGGGGACTCAGCAAATGCATTCAAGTGAGCATCTCAAAGGAAGAGACTACCTTGGAAACTAATACCTACAGTTAGAAAGATTCAGGAGGTTTGCTTCACCTTGGATGTTTCCTTCAAGCTTTTCCGATGATTGACGAACGGTGTGGCATTCCAAGCTAAGCTTAGAGTGGATAGGGATCATGAAGTACTTTTTGCTTATTGACTTTCAGGGGGTGTTATGAGTTGAGTGAATTTGTATTTTGGTTCAGTAGTTTGTTTTTGGTGCAAGTCTCTTATACCTAATATATTGCAATTTCTCTTTCTTTTTAGTAACATTTCATTCCGTTTTTGCTAAAAAAAAAAAAAGGCTATCATGAAACAGACAGTATCTGATTGTCTGTTGAATCGAGTTGAGTCAAGCAGCTTTCGTAGAGTTGAAACCAAATGTTATCAAGTTCAAAAACAAAGATAGAACAACTTGAATTGAAGTAAAAATCAGTGCCAATTCATCTATGTCTTCCACAAAGCAAAAATCAGTGCCAATTCATCTAATGTGTGTGAGAAATGTGCACCAATCCAAGTTGCAAGCTTTGCAGTGCATAAAAAAAGGCTATCATGAAACAGTCAAGTTTGGCATAGTATCTGATTGTTTGTAGAATCGAGTTGAGTCAAGCAGCTTTAGAAGAGTTGAAACCAAATGTTGTCAAGTTCAAAAACAAAGATAGAACAACTTGAATTGAAATTAACCTATGTCTTCAGCAAAGCAAAAAATCAGTGTCAACTCATCTAATGTGTGTGAGAAATGTGCACCAATCCAAGTTGCTGGCTTTGCAGTGCATAAAAAAGGGCTATCATGAAACAGAGTCAAGTTTGGCACAGTGTCTGATTGTTGAATCGAGTTGGGTCAAGCAGCTTTAGAAGAGTTGAAACCAAATGTTATCAAGTTCAAAAACAATGATAGAACAACTTGAATTGAAATTAACCTATGTCTTCCACAAAGCAAAAATCAGTGTCAACTCATCTAATGTGTGAGAAATGTTTACCAATCCAAGTTGCACGCTTTGCAGTGCATACATACGGTTGGCAATTGGTTTGGTAAACCAACATGAAGAAAAGGTATTGAGTCATCCACAGAAAAAAAAAAACAGGTATTTTGTATTGACCCAGTATAAAATGAGTCAATATTCAATGCACCCCATTATAGATCAAATTCAAAATGCAGGCGGAACTTCTTAGTATCAGGAGAGCCTTGGCCTTAAGCGCGGGTTTAGGGGGAGTTAGATTAATTATTGAAAGTGACTCATCCAACGCTATCAAGTGGGCTAGGGGGGTGAAGCATCCTCCTTGGAGGCTTACCACTTTAGTGAGGGAGATTAAGGGTCTCATTGAAGGGAAAGAGGTATCTTTCAAGCACACCATTCGTTCGGCTAATGGTGTGGCGGACTTCTTTGCAAAGAATGGAGTTGAAGGACCGATATTGGGAGTTTTGCATTTGTCGGGAGGATAGATGCTTTTGTAATAGTGGTTTTGTATCTTTTTCCTTGTTGGGCCGTTTGGTTTTCTTTTGGGACTAACCCTCTTAGGGCTCCTTGTTCTTTTTCTTTCTCCTCTTTGTATCTTTGCTATTTTTAATGAAATTTATTTGTTACCGCTCAAAAAAAAAAAAAAGATCAGATTCAAAATGCCAATTCAATCCCAGAATCAATGGTGTTCAGTAGGGTTGGCAGGTAATTTTAGGAAATAGCATTAGGAGTTGGATTTGTATTAGGTTGACAGCCGGCTACTAAGGTACTATGTGTTGACCCAACCTGACTATCAAATGGATAAATCTGAGCTTGACCTGCCAATTAATTGGATTGGGAATGTTAACCTGAAAATGAAATTACTATGAGACATTGGCCGGTTGGGACATAAGTTGCTATCCTATTCATGATCATAGCATAGTCACAAATACCGTTCTCGAGATATTAACGGCGATTGGTAATATCGGGATATCTCAAAGTTTCGGGTTTTTAGCCCAGGATATTAACGGGAAATTCTAGCAAAAAATATAATAATTAAAAAATAATAAAATAAAAATCTTAATATGAAATTTGCCAGGAATATATAAGGATATTATCGTGATATTACCATTTATCGCGTTTTAACGCGAATTTATCGGGAATTTACAAGGGATTTACTGCCATGCCGATAAATACGCGTTATTAATGTGGTAATAGTATTTTGCCAGTAAAAATGAAAATACTGCCGATATTTGTGACACGGCATCATAGTAGAAAAATCACATAAATTAGATGACCTGTATGGATTCACCACTTGAATTTTGGTTGTGGACCATTTTATCATTCATCATGTTGTAGCAGTAAATTCAGTGACTCAGATTATCTGACCAGTATATCTTCCAGCTAGAATCTATCCATGATGGAGCCCATGTCTGGTAACTGGATTCCCATGCAGTTCTACCATATCAAGGTGGATGAGTAGCTACAAATGTCTCTTTGCATAAAACACATGGATATAGCACTCGGAAATGATGTGACCAACAAAAGCAATTTCATGGTGACACATAAAGATGAATCAGCAATTAATAAGTGACACAGAAAGATAAGTAAAGGAGTACTGAAGAAAACATTACCTGAATAAGGACTCCGAACTGCTCACACATTCTAATGTGCGGCTGACAGAGAATTGATATATCCCACTCTCAGGAGAAACTCGACTATTTTCATAGATCCCACTCATTCTTTCAAAACTATCAGAACGGGATCCTGAGGCCTCGGATGCAAAATCATCAAAGCTCTGAAAGTTCTTTCTGGTATCTTTAACTGGTTCTCTTGTCTGACTAAAATCTGAAGCCTCACTAGCAGAGCCACTTTCAGGAGACTGAGGCTCTGAATGCCTAAATGAATCAGCCTGAACCTCATTATCTGTTGGTAAAGTACCACGTGCAGTCGGTGTAATACCTAATGAACTATCAACAGAATTTGGTAAAGGCGTCCAATCAGTTGAACTCTCCCTGTCAGAAGAATCAAAATTCTCATCTGATTGATCGTGCATTATGACCGCAGGCATAACAGTCTCTGCAAGACTCATTTCAGTAACAAATTGTGTTATCCTCTCAAGACGCTCCTGTGCAATTATACTGCAACCATGGAAACATAGGAAGCATGAAATTTCCTTCTTAAATTAACAATTTGTCACATTTAATGGAAATAACTCAAACCTGTTCAACATTTCATAGTGTAGCTCAAAAAAGGGTACTCTGGTGAGTATACAATAACAACGAGGAGCAGAAATCAAAAGACGGCTGCGCAAATCAGAAGAATGAAGAAAAGGTGAAACAACACCTAAAATACGTGGTGGTCTCTGAACAACTTCCTGGACATGTAAGCAAACACCATATAAGGTTGCATTGTCCGCCACCTGATCAAAAGTTGTAGGCAACGCCTCAGCATCCAATTAAGTTAATCAATAATAGTAAGACATTAGGCATCTGTGCAATGAAACAAAAAGGAGATCACAAACACATTGGTGTGTGCAGATTAGCCTGCACACCTAGGCATGAGGCCTATCAAATAAAGTTAGTGATGAGTATGGTTGAAAGTTCATTGTTTGAGAATGAGGCCTACCAACAATCACCTTGATTGAATCAATCAAGCCATAATTCTGAAGGCCAGAAAGCTTAAAAATAAAAAAATAAAAATTAAACTAATGAAATTTTGGAGAGTCCTGGTGCAAAACTGTCAGCGGTCAGGGTTAAGTCTCAAGCCTGCTCATCTGGTAAAGTACAAAGCCTAAGCCCACCGTTTGAGACCATTAAAATATAACCGTTTAGATTGAAGATAAAATTGAAAAAGTACAAGCAAAAAAATTCAACGCAAAAATCGTTTTCTACTCACATGATTTTAGTGGTCAAAATCAAAAAGTGTCCTTCAAAATCACCAAGACAAGGATGCCTAGTGACTTTGGTCATTAAGATCAGATGGCTTAAAATAGAGTTTTGGCTGAAAAATATTTTGCTCATAGTTCATCAAGTTTAATTTCAATATGAACGGATGCTTTTTAATATAATTTAAGGAAAAAGAAAAGGAAAATTGGACAGGTCGACACACACAGACATACACACACATATGGCAAAACAGGCCGAAAACCTCAACAAGCTTTCACGGGCTTATTCAAAGCCCAAGCCACTTTTTTAGCTAAACAAGCTCAAAAAATTAGGCCAAGTCTGCCCAAACAAGCTAGTACTCTGTCATATATGTTCAAACCCAAATGTTTATGACAGGTTTAAGTGGGTCTTGTGCTGGGTTAGGACTCATAAACAGTCATAATGGCTCAATTGATTTGATCAAGGTAATTTTGGTGGGCCACATATTCTAAGAAAAGACCTTCCAACGGACCCATCACCATCCAATTTTGTGGGCCAATTGCTAACCACATTAGTGTGCAAGTGATCATTTAACAATAAAAAAATAATAAAAAGGGAGGAATCCCCAATTCAAACTTGGTTTGGGTTGGCCCAAAATACACCCCAATCCACCAAGTTGCAATCCTATGAGAGGTGCCAATCCCAACAAATACATGCCAGGCTAGGGTTTAGGCCACCCCTATATCTATGAATTACACTTAAAACAACATGAACCAACCTCATACTAAAGAGACAAAAACGAAAACAATGAAAGAAATGACAGAAACTATTTCAAACTCCCAACCAATATCAAAAACACCACAATACCCCAAACAAACAATAAACAAAAAACACAAAACAAAAGAAAAAATTCCAAAAATACTTCTCCAAAACATTTTTTTTGGGGACATGAAGACAAAATTCTTTTTATCACAAAACCTCAAAAATGGACTAATTTTAGCACAATAAAAATCCCAATCGATCAAGTCTAACAAAAAATGAGACAAGCACCATCCTATAAAACCATTCTCCCATTTCTGTCATAATTAATCCGACAATCCAATTCATGTAGTTCTTCTGATCCCTTCTTAGTTAAACACGGAGCTGCTTCTTTCCCTTCCCTCCGCCAAATTTTAAGGCTATGCTTCGCAATCAAGAGATTCTTATTTAGGAGATTCTAAAAATGGGACAGGGAGAAAATCCACTCAATTTTTTGTAGATCCAAGTCTTGGCATTTGGCTATTATTATGAAAATACCGTTAAATCCTAGTAAATTTAAATCCTTGTGTTTGGCTAGGATGGTAAAGAAAGGAGAAATCAATTGTGAATTGGTTTTATCGTGAACAAGTAACTAATATTTTATATTGTTTCCCCACATGACATCAATTGTCGAATCCAAATCTTCTAGTGCACTATCACTAGAGAATTCATGTTGCCACCAATCAAGGAAGGTCACATGCATGAAATCATGGTTGTTTTGGTCATTTCAACCATATAAAAGTCATTAGACTCTTTAAAATATGATTAAAACACCCATATTTTCAAACACATGTTTTTTTTAATTATTGACACGATGATTCTTTTGTTCTAGTGCACTTAAGGATCTAGGTTCCCAAGTATCATCCATTTGATTGATCTATATTTTGATTGAATCCATTATTAAAAACATTCACCATTGTATATGTGCAAATCTTATGTGTTGATCATAAAAACATTTAAAAAATACTAAGAAACTTTATTTTATTTTTTTTGAGAGACATACTTAGACGAATGAATTCAAACTAATTCTTGAAACACCCCTATTGTAGTATAGATCTTTAAACCAATTTGATCATCCATGGTGAACCCACCAAAAAACAAAAAGAGTTATCATGTTCAACATTCAGTTCACAATCAATATTCCTTCACAGACAGCATGCAAATAAAAAGAGTTGAGTGGCAGAGAAGAGGACGGTGGCATAGAGAGAGAGAGAGAGAGAGAGAACTTCAGAAGGAAAAGAGAAATTGATAAAGAAAGAGAGGATTGATGCTTTGGAAAAAAGAAAGAGAAACCAACAAAAAGTGAAAATATTCACATGTCAAACCTCAATAAAGAAAGAAGAACAATGAAAGAAGGGGCATTGTGAGAGAAGGGGAATTAACCTCAAATAGAGAGAGAGGAAATGTGAAACCCCAATAGAGAAAGGAGAACAACGAAAGAAAGGACATTGTGAGAGAAGGGGCACTAATTTCAAATAAAGGATAGGAAAACTGTGAAACAGAATTGTTTACAAAAGAGAGGAGAGAGAAGAAAAAAAAAAGGACAGAGACTCAAATGCCATGAAAGAGAGAGAGAGAGAGACAAACACTAACAAGGGAGAGTCGTGAGGTATAGCAGTGTGAGCGGAAAGTAAGGTGGTTGCATAATTCCATTGCGAGGTTCCAAGTTCAAATAAAGGAATTTAGGAGAGCGTAATCTATTATTAAGTGAAGACGACAACAATAGGTTCTAAAAGGTTTAAACCCAAGGAATGCCAAAAAAGAAAAAAGATAAAACACACCAATCCTCAAATCACAATAACATCGCGTGAGCATGTCGGTGAATCTTATTGTTGAAGTAGATTTGACTAATTTCATCTCCTGGGCTAGAGGAATCACCTTACACACACACCTTCAATTGAGATTACCAGGCGGATCAAAAAGAAAGAAAAAATTGCGGAATCTCCTCTCCCTCTGCTGGAGATTTTCATCCTCAGAGGGAGGAACCCTCTATTTCTCCTCTTTTTTCTTTGTCTCTACAACCTAGCTCGCTCCTTCGGCCCCTTCCCGACCTACTGATTTCCCAATCTCTCTGCTGCAGAATCGTCTGCTCGTTCTACCCAGATCTTGATCTCGACTTTCCCTCTTCCTGCTTGCCAATCAAAACCATCCCTCTTCTTTCCTCTTGCCCTGCGCCAAGACAAACTTCCAGCCTCCTGCTCTGACCCTAGAGTTCGCCAGCCGAGCTATTTCCCCATCATCTGCTGCGCGTCCACCACCCGGACGCCTCCTGTCTCGGCCATCGCCTGTATCACACTCCCTGTCTACCATCGAACCTGTTGTCGTCCGTTCAACAGTCCAGATCTGCAACACCTGCTATTTCAACTGCCAATATCCTATTTCGCCTGAGCTCAAGCCAACCCTATTACCTCTTTCTCCCGTGCCTGCTCTCAGGCTCCCAGATCTGCTCTCACCGATGGACACTCCTGGTCGTTTTGCTCGCCAGATGTTGCTTGCGCCCTCTGCCCTCTCCATGGCTGTGGAACTCCTGAAAGATTTACGTTGTGACCTTCAGCGCCTGCCACTACCTTGCCTGCATATCCTGTGCCATCTGTGTGATCGCCGACCTCTCCTCACCTGGTAGTTCCATGCTGGGTATCGCTCCCGTGGTCCCGTCTGTAGCTGGAAAATCCTACAGACGGTGACGACTCCACCGGCAATGTTCGTGTTGCAACTGACGATTTCTCAACTGTTGCAATCTTTGCCACACGTGCCTTCGTGCTTCGTGTCTCTCCTGCCTATCGCCCACGCATTTGTTGGTTGTCCCCCAAACATGGCCATGTGCTCTTGTCTGGCTACTAACGTTGTCGACCATTTTGAGGAGAGAAGTGGGTGCCAGTTGTTTTTTTTTTTTTCCCACTCAGAGGAACGCATGCGTGCCTGCTCCACTTGCTCCTCCCTCGAGACATCGGCTCAACTTTTACTAGTTTTGTCCCCTCTCTTGGCCGACCATTGTAATTTGGTAGCCAGCCCATGCTGCCAGTTTAGTTAATCATGTGTTTATCTTTATCCGTCCAATCCAAAACATACCTGTTTCGTTTCACCCTTGTCTTCCCTGTGACTGTGCTTCATCATTCAGTTCAGTCTGAGTCTGATCTTCATCTGATCCCCTTCATATCCCCATCGCCGATTAGAGTATCCAGTTTATGCGCTCTCTCAGCACATTTGATCGCTTTCATGCTGTGGACTATGACCTCGTGGCTGCTGGCCTGCTACTCACCATCTCCGTCCCTCACGTTATGCTCCCTCCAGATGTTCCAATTGCGCTACAGTTCTTTCGTCGCCTGCTAGCCCTCTCATCTACAACTCCTCCCACCATCTTTTTTTTTTTTTTTGTGAGCCAATTGGTAGGCTTTTTTTTCCCTTGTACTGGCACTTCTGGTGCTTTTATCTATTATTATTACTATACGAACCATTTCCAAAAAAAAAAAACATTGTTGCTAACTTTCTAGCAAAGGTGGGAGTACAGAAGCAAAGACTTGCAAGGAGTTGTTTTGATTGTGATACTGTTTTGGGTGTATGGGGAGATGAGGGTTTCTTATTATATCTTACGTTTTTTATCCAATAACACTTCATCCTCGTTGTACCAAAGATCGAACCCGGCACCCGGTTCACAGAAGCAGGGTTCTATACCACCGGCCAAGTAAGATAATGGTCTTATTGTATCTTACGTTGGGGGTGGAGTATTGTACATATAGCGTTCTTTCTGATTTATTTTGTTTTTTTTTCCTAAGAGCCCTATATAACTCTCCTATACTTGGCTCCATCTCATTTGTATCATCTACATAAATTAATCAAATTACTTGTCATTGTTTCAAAAAAAAAAAAAAAAGGCATGTCGGCAAATCTCTCCTACCTTAAGGGCTCTCAAAGGTGGAACATGCTGGTAGTAATGGAGTCCACCCCGTTCTTAGCAAAGAAGTCGGCTACTCCATTTGCTGATCTCCGAACCACAGTAAAAGAAATCTCTCCACCTGAATAAAGTGCCATAATTTCCCTCACTATTGTGATCATTTTCCAGGGGGGTCTTTTTAGCCCCGATGCTCACTTAATCACGTTTGTAGAGTCCCCTTCGATGATTAGTTTTTCCCCTCCAAGAGAAGACCATATGAACAAGGCTTTCCTAATACTGATAAGTTCTACCTTGTTTGAGTCCCTTCGACCTATTGGCTCGAAAAAAACTATAGACGTTCTACCGTTGCAGTCACGGAGCACTCCTCATATACCTGTCGGACCCAATTTCGCCCTTGTTGCCCCGTCAACATTGAATCTGTGTGTATCTGGTTGAAGGGGGCACCAAGTAGCATGGGCACTGGGTTTCCTTGGCCCTTTGCCTAGACAACCTTCCCAAAAGGTGTGAAGTTTTCCATTTTAAAGCCCTTGAACTTTGTCCCTGATAAAAGCCATTTGCAGATTCTCATCTTTTCTTTACAAATAAGATCGTTTTCCTCCGACTCCTTGTTCCCAAAAATCCTAGAATTTATTTCCTTTCACAGTCCATAGAACAGCTACTGAAATGGTGTTCCAGACCGCTTTCATCTTAGGATTGGTGTCTTGAATGGTCCAAGATTGAACGATTCATTCGCACGTTCGCTCGAATACCCATGATGCCCCCATCAAATTTGCAAAGCTTATCGATTTGGACCTGAAAATAAACGAATCGGACAAGTAATTTGGGACAATTCCAAAATGCGAATAGGACAAGTATTTTGGGACGGAGAGAGTAGATAACTTAAGAAAGCCCAGTCAACAAAGTCATAGGCTTTCTCCATATCTATTTTAAAAAGTATCCCCGGTCTCTTTTCCTTTAACGCATGTGAACCATTTCATTTGTGATTAGAACTCCATCAAGGATTTGACGATCCTCAACAGAGGCCCCTTCAGATTCGTTGACAATCTCGAGGAGGGCCTCATTTAAGTCTTTCTGCTAGAACCTTCGCCAACAACTTATACACGCAACCTATTAGAATATTAGGTATGTAATGTGAAAGTTCAGATGGTCCCTCTCTTTTTGGGATGAGGGTAATGGAAGAGTTTTTCAAACCCTTGTTTATAACGTCGTTGCTATAAAACTCCCAAAAGACTTTTAGGAAATCCGGGGCTACCATGTCCCAACAGGTTTTGACAAACCTGAAATTAAAACCATCTGAGCCTAGGGCTTTGTCCCCGTCGATGCTATTAAGAGTTTCCCTAATTTCTTCTAATGTAAATTCCCTTTCCAACCACTATGCCCTTTTCTTCACTAACCCTCCTAAAATCAATCCCTTCTAGAGTTAGTCGGGATACCCTTCCCTCCTCCATAGAGACAAAACTTAGTCTAGAAAAATGAGAAACGTAACCAAAGGTCAGGAGAGAGAGAGGAATCTACTGAAGGGACCCAACAAAACCTTAAAAGTAGGTGAAGGGAAAAAATCAGACCCATATGAATAGCCACAATAGAAAGGATACATAGGTGAGTTCAGGAACGAGAGTATCAGGCTATGGATTGACGAGGTGGAAGAACTATTCACTGCAGAAGGTGATGCCAGAGTGAAGGAGCTGAAGAATAGTGCAATTGCCGCTGCGTGGGAGTCAAGACTGAAATTCGGTGTGGAGATGCAATAGGAGATCCTGATGTCGAAAATAAGGAGACACCAATCAATTGCCTGAGAGCCCAAAGTGACCCTAACTATGCCAAAGGGGGTCCAACAATCCACTTCCGAACTCAGTAAGGGCTCGAAGAAGAAGGCCTGAAGATTTGAAACTCTGGTCTTTGATCCGTGGAATAGACCGTTGGGAACCCAACGGTGCGACCCAGATGGATGAGGCATCTAATCAAACAAAGGGTGATAAATTGAAGCTTCTACGACTATCAAGTTGGGGCTTGCGCCTGTAACCTAAGACAATGAACCAGGAAACTTACATTCTATAAAAATTAATGGTAACCAAACACATATGACCACCTCGTCCATCATCAGCATCATTGTCAAAGCCTATGCCCCATATATAGGGTCAGCTTTTCAGGTTCTACCTTACCACTCAATCATCTCACCAAACATCCTTTCCATCACCCCACATCCTATAATATCATGTCTTACCACCTCAATCAACAACTTTAACAACCTCTCCTCATAATACCTTCTATCTATAATCTGTGAAGTGTCAAATCTTCATACTCGGACTATTTTTGGTCATTTAGTGTGCCAAAACCATCATAACCAAAATCCTTTCATCATTTCTCGTACCAAAGCAACTACCATTAGGCTTCCTATAACGTGCCCATTTCTAATATTATTTCTACTTTATTACACCACACATCCATCTCAACATACTCATCTCCATCATTATTACTTTATCTACCTATCTCTTTTCTTCATCATCCAACATTTAGCTCCATAGCATTGTGGGTCAAATTGTTGTCTTATGGAACACCCCCCCCTCCCTTCTTTAAACAGTCCAACACTTTTTTATCATGTAATTCTCCACTATCTCGCCTAACTCAGCTCACCTTGTGTCCATCTAATTAGCTATATCAAGTTCTGACCCTCCATACTGTCATATAATTACTCCGACGTATTGAAAATTTTAAGCAATTCATCCTCCTTGCTCTCATACCAGCTACACTCCATAGGTTCCTTTTTATCCTACTAAGTTTCAAGCCACTTGCCTCAAAATCTTTCTTTCAAGTGTCCAACTTACTATTTAGTTAATTTCTACTCACCAATCAGTACTACATCTAGAAACAACATTTACAAAGGAACTCCATCTGGGATTTCTAATGTTAAGTTGTCCATAACCAAAGCAAATGAAAAAAGGTTTAAGCAAACACTTGGTGGAGCCCCTCCAACTGGAACTCTTGAACCTCTCTATATACTATTATTTCCTTTTTTTAACCCCTTTATACATATTTTGTGTAATCTTGACATGTCCATTCAAGATGTATTACTTTGATATTTGCCAAAGTAATTGCCTCAACACCTTATCATAAGCATTTTGTAAATCAATAAAGGCCATTTGTAAATTTCTCCATGAGTTGTTTCAATAGAAAAAGGGTTTTGTTGTTGATTTTTTTTAAAGGTGTTTTGTTGTTGATTTATTTGGCATAAAGCCAAAACTGGTACTGGTATGGCTCATAAATCTAATAGCTCAATCTTTAGCATAATTTTGTTGGGAAGAAATGTCTTTCCTACGACACAAAAACAGCAATATCGAAAAAAAAAATAGAAAGAAAATAGTCAACGCCACAACACAGAGGTTACATGGTTCCCTTTCGGTATGTCCATGGGGTCAAACCGATCCACTATCCTCAAAGGCAAAATGGAGAAGAGGCGGCTCTCATTACAGATGTTTTGCTCTCTCTCTCTCACAAAACAACAATATATACTACCCTAATTAGGGTTTACATAAGACAGTATGTGAAAATTACAAAATTGTCTTCCAATAGAAAATTTTGGGTCGGGGGGCAGCCCCTATGGACCTCTCACAAACTCAGTGCAGAGCTCGACCCGCGACCAGATAGGCAATACATCTCTGATGATCAGGCTACACAGAGCCTAAGAGTTCTCATAAAGGGGACCATCTCATTCACCACTCTTTCGGCATGATTTTTATGATAGCCTAGTTATTGAACGTTCTTACATGAAGTATAGGGTAACTAATCAACGAATAGACACTTATAAGTTTAATCATATGCTAATCAAATAAAAATTTTAATATAAATATGTAATACACAATATATCGAATCAACAATCCATTTGCAAAAGGCAAAATTAGAGAATAAAAAATTCAAAAAATTAAAGAAAAGTGGCATACATTCTCAAAATCAAAAGTTCAAGATTGATAGGAGAAATCTCAACCAGCGTCAGGTAATGCAACAATCTAATATTCATCTTTTATTTTTCAAGGCTATGCAAAAGTTGCATAAGGCATATTTTTGTAAAGGACATTAAACAAAAAAACTATGCCCTTCCTATGACCATCTCATACCTTTAAATTCACCAAATTGATTCATAAAACTACTTTTTCTATTTTATCCTTTTTAAGGAAGTCACTAATTTCATAAAATCCTCTTTTCTATTTTTAACATTTTCACGCAATTTTTTCCTATTTTTGTAGGTGATGTGATAAGATGAAGTCAAGTCCCCCCAACTCATCATGTTCATTAGTAAAATCTTTTTTTCTACTTTTAGCCTTCCTTTACTAATTTTTCTTATTTTTCAAGTCAATAGTGGCCAAGTCCTTGAAACTCGCCAAATTCAACATTTAAATCTTTTATTCTATTTTTAGCCTTTTCCAAACATGAATTTTACATACTTTTAATTATTAACATGACAAAAGTGCTACTAAAATCAATGCAACTAACTAATCTAATCCTAAAATCTTTATCATAGTGGTTGGTGATGATGATGATTACAATGAACAAGACAACAATGCCATAAATCAATCCAAGTCACTAATCTAATCCTAAAATCCCTATCCTAGTGGTCAAGGCAAAACACGCAACCAACCCACCAAGGGTGAGGGTGCCTAGAGCCTAAAGAGCAAAGCGCATGTCTAGCCATGAGCGAAATTTTATTAGGCAGACATATTTAGATACTTTAAATATATGTATATGTATACATGGGCTTGTGTGCTTATTGCATCAATGTTAACAAAACAGAATACTACTCATCTGAAACACCAACATATATTGGCAATTGACCTTCCAAGAACATTATATATGTAAAAATGATAACACAATGCGACATTTTAACATGCATGCAATTGAGCATTGGATAATAATAATAACAATTAAAAAGAAAAGAACATTGCCACTCTTGTTTTCTAGAAAAAGTAAATAATATATATATATATATATATATATATATATATATATATATATATATATATATATATATGAATATGCTATTCCATGACAGTAGAAGGAAATTTGTATAGGCTTCCACACTTAAGCCACTAGTACTAAAGTTAAAGTAAATAAAAAATTGTACAAGATTCAGTTTCAGTATTCAACTATAAACAAACAGATTTAAATAGGTAACACTTCACACTTTTTCCATTCCATACTAGCTGATTGTTACATTAGCTGCATCATAGATGATGGAAAATACAGAACTAACCTTAAAAGAAAATATAAAAGATAAATCATCCCTGCAAAGATGCTCCTACACAAAATATATAAAAATGATGTCATAGACAGCTTAATTATGACTGCAGATAAAGGATATGGCAACAGACAAGTATTGAATCCTAAGAATAGTATACTGAAGTTCTAAACACAACTGGTCCAATAACAAGAGAAGCTTACTGCATTCTGCAAGATTAGGAGTGAAACCAGCCACCAATGAAGAGGTCAATAATCATAGCTAATAATGAGTAAGGCTATACTTAAAGAGGAAAGTCACTACAAAGGAAAGCCGAGAACGTCTTTTGGAGAAAGAAAACAACTGGAATAGAAAGCTGCTAAAACTCACAGCAAAAAGAGTCTTACAAATCTTCAATACCAAGAGGGAATGCCAATTGATCTTCCCAAGAAAGGAAAGAAAAAGAGAGGGCAGATTGCCAATTAAGCAAGGTAAACTTCAACATTCTTAAAGCCCTTCATATATTATGCAGTAACCGTTTAATATTTTAGGTGAATTAAACCAAAAAGATACAGGCTCTGTTTGGAAATGGAGAAAATGAAAGTGAATTTCTACTTGGTGGAACAAAATGGAAAAACTTGAAGGCGAGAAATCTCTGGGATTAAGAAACACCACTTCTCAATTTGCTCAGGTTTCATACTCGATGAAGCAAAGCTGATGTGGGAAATCATTTTTAGAATCAAAAGTAGAAACCACAAAAAAAAAAATGAGCTTACCCTATTGTCATTGGTTTCACCACACATTTTCTCTAAATCCACACAGGCAGATAAAGCATGAAGAAGTACATTTGAAATACCTGTCCATAGATAACTTCATTCAGATCACTCATTGATGGTGTCTTCTCCAAAAACCGTGCCTGCACCAATGAATTAGGCAATTAGAAGAATGAACTGCCACACAGCTAACGATGTTTTCACTTTGATCAGTGAAATTTTCATTTTGATTAGTCCAACTAATGAGAAATATGGAGATCCAAAAGAGAAAACAGACTGAAGATCATCATGATAGCTCACATTGTAAATAACAGAAAACATAAGCATTTCCTGAACCAAAATTCAGTTCGAATTCTAATAAATGAATTGGTGGATTTTAACACATAACCAACAAGACCAATATTATATCAGACCAATATTATATCAGACCCATATAGGCCAGGCCAATACCACTGCATGATTAGCAATAAAAAGGTCAAACCAATATAGCAGAACATTTTGTCTCCATTACAATGAAAAATAAATTTCCAAAAATTTCAAAAGTGAAAATCATAATAAAGTTATTTTTAGATGCTTAACGTAAATAAATATTACAATAAGATAATGTGGTCTAGAAAATGGACTTCAATTAGAGTTTGGAGTAGGTTTTTTTTATTTTGAAACATTCACGACTGTATTGAAGAAACATAAAAGGTACAATATAGGAGATGTACAGTGATCCTCTACAAAGAGGCGAGAATCAACATCTTACAAAAGCCCCTACCCAAATTACAGAAGTACAACCCCATATTTACAGATATCCCACATATCTCTCATGCCACTCCACTCCCACCTTAGATAGGAAATCACCCATCCCATTCACTGACCTTTTAACCTTCCTGAATGAGATAGGACTATCCTTGCAAAGGTAGGAGATATCCCTAGCAATCAGTAGAAGCCTCCAAAGGGGTTTCCTCCTCCTAGAAGCCCAAGCAATGGCATTAGCTGAATCTCCTTCCAACCCATGCATGACCCTCCACATCCCACAATGAAAGTGCTCTAATTGTTAGAAGTTCAGCATCATTAGAGTCTCGAATAAGAGAAGAAAGTCAATACATCACCCAAATGGTTATGTAAGACCCCCTATCCCATCTGGTCCCAGTTTTTCTCTAGTTGCACCCTCTACATTAAATTTGAAACATCTTGCAGACAGTAGGATCCACCTTTGTACCACTTTAAAATTTTCTGAATCCGCCTTTCAAGCACTCATCCCGAGGCCTCAAATAGTACATCGTATCTCATCTTTAAATTCTTTGCAGCCAAGGAACCAAAACATCAAAAGCTCATTTGCCTTATTGAAGACCCTAAAGGCTGTTTTTTTCTTCGGACTCGAAGTTCCTTAAATTTCACTCTCCATATAAACCATAAGATAACAGTTGAATTCATCTAACACAATGTCTTTCTTCTACCCTTGAAAACATCATAGCACCACGATGCTAAAACTCATTAATGGACCTCATAAGACCCAAGAACATCCCATGAGGTCCGAAAAACTATTCCAGAGTGTTCTCAAAATGGAGAATAAGTGGTCCAAATCTTCTTCATCTTCCATATTAGAGTTTGAGCCTCATACCACAAAAAACATCATCATTTGCCACTTCCGAATCTATTTGGGGATGGTTTTGATTTCTAGTCTTTCATTTAAAACTATTGTAAACCATTAAGTCCATTACATCATAGCCTATTTGATGTAGGACACGGAAGATCCAAGGCACAGCGATCCACTTCTATTTCCACTTATCTATTTTTATTTTTATTTCCTAGTTTGATTAAGATTCCTATTTAGTTTAGTTTCCTAGTTTGTGTGGGATTCTAATCCCGTATAGATTTAAGGTTAGATTTTCTTCTTTCATTTTTTTATATAAAGCTATATATTGGGTTGAGTAAAAACAACACGATGAATATTGAATGAAATTATTAAGGAATAGCCTTTTTCCTATCTTCTTCTTTCTGCCTAATTGCAGGCTAGTTCCGCATCAATTGGTTCAAAGTAAGGTTCTCTGTATCTCTGTCATACAGAGACGTTCCTGTTCGGAGACAACTCCCTGCATTATCAAGGACGCTTTTGGTCTCAATTTATCAAGAACAAAGAAAAAAAAAGAGGAGTCGGAAAAAAACCAACCGTGATGCTGTTGAATCCTGTAACGACCCGTCCCGCTATGGGCACGTTAAAACTGATACGAACTCCTAAAACCAATCCAATACAATTTTGGACATATTTTTTTTTAAATGGGAGACACTGCTCCCACGACCCACACTAACCATAGCAATCCACCAATGAACCAAAAACCGTGAGCATCGGTCATAATTACTAATTATAGCATCACTTCATTATTACATTTATCCAACTCAATGAAAAGTACACATAATTCAAATACATCAGAAGGTCCTCAACTACAAGATGGGACCCTGACAAAGTGCAAAACTGCAACTCTACGCCCAACGTCCAACTAAGGGTCCCGCCAACCTTCCCTCGAAGAAGTACATGTGAGGCAAGGGGGTGAGCTCTACATGCCCAGTGAGGGAACACATGCATCATAAGTCATCAAGCATACACTGCACATAATCATATGGACATATCAATGTCTAAGATGTCTACATGCATCACCATACAAACATGTGCCCTACCCCTAGCACATAGGCCCACGTCAGCCGGGCCTCTAGGACATCCTCTAACCAACCGAATGCAACTCCCTTATGTGCCCAACCGCAATAGTCCACCCATCCACGGTTACGCAGGCTGATCCTCAGTCAGATCGGGGTCTCTAGTCCTCAACTAGACCTATGACCCTCTCATAACAACCCGCACACATACCACGACCAACCCAAGAATCGGACTCACTAGAGTCCCAAACTGATTACCACACGGGAGTAACCACCTCACCAATCCTCAACGAACTGCTAACCAAACTCATCTATGGTCTCATCAACCAAGCACCAGAGTCTCGATAGTCAAACCCATAACCTTGGACCCTATATGTTGGTCTCCACACGACTGATGTATTCACCTCTCACAGAATTCTATAGGTCTTCTACCGAGTGAGTCGGCCGAACTCACTCGTTAGGCGCCTATAAATTCCTGGTGAGTCAACACCCACAACACAAGTCTCAACAATGAACCCCAATACCATAACCGCGGGTAAACACACTACCACATCGCACCACAGGTTGTCCCCACCATACAGGTGTCCTAGCCTGGAATATCTCATCACATCACATCGCACCATCCCTCGATCAATGAGCGGGCAAGCACATCCTCAACCTACTCGGTCATCCGGGGAATCACAAACCATACCAACGGGAGCTGTCCCTCACCGCATCGTCCCTCGACCTAGGCAAGCACCTCCTCAGCCTACTCGGTCATCTAGGGATCACAACTATGCCAGCGGGAGCTGTCCCTCACCGCTCCGTCCCTCGACCTAGGCGAGCACCTCCTCAGCCTACTCGGTCATCCAGGGACCACAAAGCATACTGGCGGGAGCTGTTCCTCACCGCACCATCCCTTGACCTAGGCGAGCACCTCCTCAGCCTACTCGGTCATCTAAGGATCACCTCACCCGTCACACATTCGGGTATCGGAACCGCAAGGGGCTTCTAAGGTTACCTTGGGTGAACCAACATTCAGCCTGATGGCCTATCTAGGGTTAACATAATTACTTCCCAATTAGTCCTTATCTGGGACTCCAAGGCACCTTGTTCTCTAAGTCAGATCATGCCTCTCTCATAGGTACGTCCGGGAAATACAAGACGGACCGACCATTTGATCCATGCAAGGGGTTACGACTACCCATTTCCAATCACAAGGGAGTCTGAATCCCAACCACGCGTCCACTGTGCGATCCCACATAACATCTGCACCCTAACTACCCGACAAGCTAGGGGGAGTCTCTAGATCCTGATGTGGCCTAGTACCCATGCCCCACAGGCATCCCACATATGCTAGCTGTTTACATGCACAAATACCGCTACACATACTATTAACATAGTTCATTGTATAATAATCAGATGCATATATATCATTATCTATCACGAGTTGGCATGTTAACATCCAAGCATGTTACAATGTCTAGCAGTCCAAACTAATCATCATATAGTCATATGGCATTTTATCACCAGATTGCATCACACCATGATCAAACATATACCACCACATATCACATATTCACATGCTGGCATCTTAGCATATTATCAACCAAAATAAACTCCAATCATGTCACCACACAATCAATCAATTATGACCTTAAATAATCAATTCATATATGCCTCTGCAGGCATCGGATAGGAATACATCCGGATGGGGACCCGCCACATAATAGTATCAACAGTTCCCTTGCCGAGTGGCTCGTAATACCGGGGACCCACATTCGCCGCATTCCGTACCTGCACATCTGATATAGTAGTAATATGCATAGATGCATGCTAAAAACGGTGATGAGTTCTTTCACTTGTGTGTGTCCTTGAAATCCAATCCGAGAAAACGAGTCCGTTGGGTTGAAGGAAGTTCGATCTGTTGAACGAGAGCACAAGGATAAGTAACCGAGCAAAATGAGTCAAACTAAGTCTGGACTACAAACGGGCCCGAAAGCAAGTCGGGTCCAAACCGGACTGAAGTGGGCCCAAAACTGAAAACTGGGTCCAAAATTGGACCGAGCTCGAAACTGAGCCCGAAACTAGAAATTTGGTTTAAAATCGGGTCGGGCCTGAAATTGGGTCGAAACGGGCCGGGCCTAAAAACGGGCCGGGCCGAACTGGGTCGGGCATAAAATCGCGTCGGGCTGAAGGCTGGGCCGATCTAGACCAAGAAAGGCCCGAAAGAGAGCCGAGCTGGGCCTGGGTTACCAAAGCCCAGAAACAAACCCAGCCGAGTCAACTCAGTGACTCGACTGAGTTGGCTTAATACCCAGCCAAGGAAAATGAGGAAAAGAAGAAGGGAAAAACCAGAGAAAAATAGGGAAAAAGGAGAAAGGGAAGACGAGAGGGTACCTGAGCCCAACTGGATCAATGTCGGACGGCGGCGATGAGCAAATCCAAACGGCAAGAAGGGGTGAGTCGAGGTGGAGCAGCGACGGGAGAGAAGAGAGATCGAAGAGATGGTGGCGGCAACACTTAGGGTTAAGAAAGGGAAGAAAGTAAAGGGAAGAAGAAGAAGTCGAGATCGAGAGGGGAGAGAGATGCGAGAGAGGAAGAAGAAAGGGGGGTCGAGAGAGAGAGAAAGGAGTGGCGGCGGCGGCAAGGGGTTTTAGGGTTAGGGTTTGCTGGAAGAGGGAAGGAGATGAAAGAAAGGAGAGGGAAAGCATGTGTTGCGGCGGCACTGTAGCAATGCGCTACAGTGCTGCCGAAAATGAGATTTTAAAGGGAGGGGGTTGGGTTTAGGGTTTTCTTTTTCTTTTCTTCTTTTTTTTTTTTTAAAATAAAAATCTTCAATTTTCAAAATATTTTAAAAAGCTCGAAGAAGTCAAACGGCAAACGTCGGGGGAAAACATGTGATTTTCAAACTTTTAATTATGAAAGAAAATTCAATAATTCAAAATTACCAAATTGCCCTCTGAGTTTCCGAACTCAAAATCGGGCAAACCAGGACCCACCACAGGGCCCACACTCACCCCACTGCTACCAAGACCCTAAAACTCCGAAAAATCAGGTCAGGTCACTACAAATCCACTGTTGCATCGTCTGTGCCTGTTTGCCTCTGCAGACACACGTTCACGGCCAGGTACGTCCAACCTCGAGCCTCTGCCAAACAACCCCCTCAACCTTCATTCCCCGTCCCAGATTCTTCCACGTCCCTGATTTTTCCCACCCTGCTTCCGCCCCAACAAAAAAAAAAACCCAACCACCTTCCGCCTCCTTATTTGCCTTCATGACCAAGAGTCCCTTCTTCCCTCCCCTTTCCCAAACTGAAAACAAGCCCCTTCCTCCTTGCATATGCCATCTCTCATCCTCTTCTTGCTACGCAAACCTCTCATCTTTTCCCCTCTGCTATCCCTTCTTTCGATGCCTTCTCAACTCTTTCAACCCATTTGTATTCTTACCCTAAGTCAGCCCTAATTTTGCCCTTTTCTTTTAAACCCACTTATTCCCACATGAGTAGCCCTTTCAGTACACGTGTGAGCATCCTTTTCCTATTCGACCCGAACCTCCTGTTAACTCCCATTCATAACCCTTTTTTCCCATTTCAATCGAAACTTATTTCCTCCCCACATGGCCATTAGTTATTTTGTAAAATCGTCATTTTAGGCTAATGGAAACTCTTTTTATCACATAAGACTCCACTAGCTAGTCCACATTTTGCCCCCTACTCCTATCATATTTGTTATATCTAGGTCAAAACCTTCTTGAGATTCTACCATAGGCCCAAACTTATCACTGTGAGCAACTAAGTCGTTTCTTATTATTATCATGTTATCTTCACTATAGTCTATTGCACTAAAGTTACATTCTATGTATTCTGTTTTAGTTCTACTAATTTTCAAACCATTTGACTCTAACGTTCTTGATGTAGAATGCAACCCGAGTGGACCCCACAACTCTTTCTATTTTAATTTTTTTATTTAGTAAAATAGTTTAGATTTCTAAATTTGATTTTAATTACTATTTTTAGATAGTTGCCAAAGTAATTATCTTTCCTAATGAAATAGGTTTCTTTTCTTGTTATACCGTGTGGGGAACAATTATTCACGATGGAATGAAATAAGAAAATTCAGATTTTATTTTTTTATCTCTTTCTTCTCCTTCTCCTTCCATAACTATAGGTTGTTTCTACCCTTCACAGCCTTGTTGAAGACTCGGAATCACCGATTTTACCAGACCACTCTGCCGTTGAGCATCGCTCTCACATCAATTGGTATCGGGAACAGGTTCTCTATATCACTGTCATACAGAGATGATCATGTTCGAAGATAGGTCCATGCGTTATCAGGGACAATCTTGGTCTCGATTCGTATTGGAAAAAGAAAAGGTTTCTGAAAACCCACAGTCCGCTTCTAGACCTCTGCAGCATTGGATGCTTGGGCATTATCCCTAGCCGTGTCATACACAAATTTGCAATTCGCCTCCTCCATCCCCCCCACCTTCCAGATCTACCACACCTTCGCTTCCCTTCCGCTACCAAAGGTATTTCTCCCTCTTTCTATCGTTACAACCCCATCGCCTGCTTCACACCTTCACCATTTAATCTTCTACCCAAATCCCATTTCTGCCTTATTTCTGTAGCCCAAACCCCTCTGCTTCCACCCGTCGCTTGCGACCCTACATGCACCCAAATCATAGGTACCCCCATGCCTCTTCAAGCGTACCCACTATCTATAACGACCCGACCCTACCCATCACAATATTGTCCTCTTTGGGCCCCACGTGGGCCCTCACGACTTTGTTCTGGGCCCTGGCCCACATGACCAGGCACAAAGGCCTTGTGATGGAGAGGGGCTTTGCCTCCTCATATATAGCCCCATCCACCCAACTCCACAACCGATGTGGGACTTGGGTGGGGTGCTACAATCCACCCCCCTTAAGACCAGAGCCGTCCACGGCTCTGTTACATCACACTAACAGGGGGTCCACACACACGGGCAAGCAACGTCATGTAAGTAGAACTCACACAGTCCGAGTGTTGAACCGTGCTCTAATACTACTTGTAACGACCCGACCCTACCCATCACAATATTGTCAGCTTTGGACCCCATGTGGGCCCTCACGGCTTTGTTCTAGGCCCTGGCCCACATGGCCAGGCCCAAAGGCCTTGTTATGGAGAGGGGCTTTGCCTCCTCATCCCCATCCACCCAACTCCACAACCGATGTGAGACTTGGATGGGGTGCTACAATCCACCCCCTTTAAGACCAGAGCCGTACCAACCCTTTGATTCAAACAGCAAGCCCCTACTTAGTCGATTTTTGACATCCCTCTCTCTTGTTTTAATCCACCTTAAATAATTAATTTATGCTTTTTGCTATAGATGTTTAACTTTCAATCTCCATCTACGTCGTAGCTTTTATGTATCTTTTTATCTAAACTTATTTTAAGAACTACAATGTAGAAATAGCATTTTTATATCATTATCAAAGTTACTAAAAAGTTTATGTTATAATTTTAAACATGGTTACTTATTCTTATAAGAGATTCATGGCTTCACTTCATTCGTTCAGTTGAACTATAATTGTTGTTCTTTCATTTAGTTAAAGTATTTAAGTTTTTAAAAATATGACGCTAGCTACCAACTTTCTTATATGATTTGGTTAAAGTTACTAGTACTTTGGAAGAACTCTTCTTATTTTTTAACAAGGCTTTTGTTGACAAGGTATTCATCATCTTAATAGTATCAAGTTGATTTAGGCATGGTTCGGCCATACAATGTATGAACTCCACCTTCACCCTTAACCTTGGACTTTAGGATAGTCGTGGATCAAAATTGGGGCAGCAACGTACCTTATATGTATTTAATGTAAATTGCAAAAGAGACTTAATAATCACCATATTAATGATGTTGGAAAACTCGAAATAATCTATTTGCAGCACTTGGAATTTGATTTGGCGTCTTTATGCAACCTATCTACTGCTTGGATGCTAGGAGACTGTGAAAATCTCAACTTTGAAGTAGGGAGTACTTTGCTATTATTTCCATAGCTTGTGTATTGGTTGTTATCATTATTCTTTATCTTGATCTTATTTATGCTTTGCTTTTATTTTAAAGGCATATTGTTATGTGTTATTATTGATATGATGTGATGATGATTTATTTGATATATCTGGTCTGATTATGTGATTGGGATATTATGGTAATAACGCAAGCGTGGCCAACAACTAATACCGGTTCTGGATTTTAATATAAAATTTATATGCCCTGAAGAACCTGGCTAGACCCGTCAATTTAATTGAGATCCCATCACATTTGAATAATTGACATGTTACGCACGAGTGTGTTATGTTGGGTTTCATTATGATAGGTATATACGGTGAGACATGTGGATTGGTTTGATGAATGTGTAGACCAATGGTGAGGTTGAGCGGATATCTCAAGTATGCGAATGGGACCCATATGTTGATAAATGCGTGGAAGTGGTTGAGACTCATAGATTGATATGAGTATTTATGATATGATTGAGTGGTGTAGACCACATGAGATTGTGTGATGTGTTAGCCACTTATGGAGGACATATCTGATTACTAAGACGCCGATTGATGTGTTCGTTGGATTTGGGTTCCACGTGTTGGATTGTAGTACATGGGCCTCATGTATGAACGTGATGGACCGCACAATGTATTCACGTGTGACGTGTGTTTATGGACGACAATGTGTATCAGGTTAATGATTTGTGATTAGTGGCCTGTGAGAAAATATCCCATGTGTGAGATTTGATTAAGAGCGTAATACTAATCTGTCTTCTTGATGGGGAGGTGTGAGGCCAAAAGACCCAAAAGTCCTAGTGGGTGGATGATGTGTGGGCGTGTTTGTGGACAGAGTCGGGGACGGCTCTGATCTTAAAGGGGGTGGATTGTAATACCCCGTGTTTGTGTAAGCATTGATGGGAGAGAAAAAAATAGCCAGATTGGGCGCTACTTATCCCACATAACTTATGAGGAGAGTTGTTCTGTGGGATATAAGTTGGAATCCTTCCTCCTTCTAGCATGACGCCTTTAGGGAGTAACAGTGAGTTGGCTCACCAAAGCAAAGTCATGTGGGTGGGTGTGTGTGGGCCCAAAGCGGACAATATTGTACTAGCGAGACGGGTCGTTACAAGTGGTATCAGAGCACGGTTCAACACTCGGACTATGTGGGCTCTACTTGAGTGATGTTGCCTGTCTGTATGTGTGGACCCCCTGTCAGTGTGACGTGACAGAGCTGGGGACGGCTCTGGTCTTAAGGGGGGTGGATTGTAGCACCCCACCTAAGTCCCACACTGGTTGTGGAGTTGGGTGGATGGGGCTATAATGAGGAGGCAAAGCCCCTCTCCATCACAAGGCCTTTGGGCCTGGCCATGTGGGCCAGGGCCAAGAACAAAGTCGGGAGGGCCCACGTGGGGCCCAAAGAGGATAATATTGTGATGGGTAGGATCGAGTCGTTACACTATCCCCTTGGCGAGTCCCCCATCTTCTACCATCCATATGAACCCAAGGCCAGCAATCTTTACCCCCTTTCCTCACGCCCCTGTTGTTGTCTTTGTTTAAAATCCCCCACACTATCCAGCACCTACCTATTTTCTCACCCTTATCACCAACCTTTGTTTCCTATTTTTTTTCTTTTACCACCACCTTTTCACCAACCACAAAAGCCTCCATCGTTCACTCTCTTTTCCCAATACTCCCATTAATACTCATCACCCACACATCCATCCCGATTTAATAAACATCCACCACTCCACTTCACATCCATTAAATGCCCACCTACCTTTTCCAACCCTCCACTAACCTTTCACCTTCCCAAGTCACATCTATACATCGTGGGCCCCATGTGACATGTTGACCACTGTTAGACTCCCACTTTGACTAAGATTTGACCGTCCCCACCCATTCATTAAATCCTGTGAGCCAGTCCCATTTCCCATCTCCTTGACACACATGTTCTTGACCCTTACTGTCGTTACCCATGGACCTACCTTTTGACCATTGACTGTTTCTTATGAACCACGTTTGACACAGTTCTTTCCACATCCCTTATCATCACCCATAACCCACTCTCACACTTAGATCCATCCACCATCTGCATCAAGTGAACTCATGGCACCCAGCACTGGTAATGAGTATCTCACCCAATCTGAGCTTCGATCTGAGTTTCAAGCATTTAAATCTGAGCCTAGAGCAATGTTTGAAGAGCTTCTAGCGTCCATACTGGAAGCCCGACACGGTGTGAGAAATAGAGACATGAGGAAAGCGAAAGGTTGCTTGGAGCACTCAACTCAGGTAGACCCAACCCCTATATCTCAACCTCCACCACCGCCTCCAATATCAAAAACCCTTAGGACTTCCATTCACAAACACTGACAAATGAGCCGAAGATAGACATGAACACATCCAACTCCAACAATCTCCAAAGCCCAACCTCTTAAAAACATAGTCCAGAAAAGACCAAATTTACAAACCACACCCGCTTCCCCAGATAGAATTTTGAATCCACACATTCATGGGCCACTACAACAAAGTCCACTATCTGTCGACCTACCAAGAATGCACTTTGCACTGGAGAAATAAGATGCGGAAGTATCATCTTTAGCCGGTTTGCCAAGACTATAGCTAAAATCTTGTACGGTCCACCAAATAGGGATATAAGCAGAAAAGCATTCAAAGCAGATGCCCCAGACTTTTTCGGAACCAAAGTGATAAAACCTACTCCCAGATCCTTAGAGATAATACCTTTATCAAAAAATTCCAAAACAAAAGCCATAATATCCGATTTCACCAACTCCCAAAAAGATTTAAAAAACATAATGGGGAACCCATTCGGGCCTGGAGCCTTGTCCTCTCCTAATTGCCACACTGTGACTTTCACCTCTGTTTCTCCAACAGGACATTCCAACAGAAGTCGTTGCTCCTCATTCAGTTCCTTAAAAGGAAGCAAAGAAGGGATAGGAAATGCCCTTTTAGGAGCCGCATAAAGTCGTTGGAAGTAATGAACTATTTTGTCACAAATATCATCCCTTTATTCTATGCATTCCCCCTGCTCGTGCAGTGAATGGACGAAATTCTTTCGTCTCTTAACACTTTCCATTTGGTGAAAAAAGTTGGTGTTCTGGTCCCCCTCTTTCAACCACAATATACGAGAATGTTCCTTCCACTTAATCCCCTCCAGCAATGCTTTCTTCTTTAACTCACCTTTAATCTCCTTCCTTCGCAACAACTAATCATGAGATAGCGGACCCACCTCCTCCAACTGATTCAAACACTGCAATTCCCCCCACCACCCCTGTTCATCTACTTTGTCCTCGCCCCGCCGAGCAAAAGCCCAAAATTTCAACTTTGCTTAAAGATATTTCAATTTTTGCATCAAACAATAACCCTTCCAACCCGTAGGATTAGCCTCCCTCCACCAATTCTCAACAACTCTTGAAACCCATCAATCTTCAACCACACCAACTCAAATCGAAAAGGAATAGGACCCCAAGAATCCAGACATGAGTCAAGAATAATAGGGACATGATCTGAAACAGAATTCGCAGCAGCACGCTGCGAAGTATGATGAAAACAGTCTACCCATTGTGAATCAATCAAAAATTTGTCCAGACGTGCAAGGCTTGGAATTATCTTGCATATTTGACCATACACACCAGGGAAGAATAAAAAGCCCTCTACCAGAAGCAATCTCCGCCAAAAGCAAACCTCTGTTTGCGTCAAGATTTGGCCCATACACGTTTGTGAAGAGAAAAGACCTCACGGAAGATATCTCTTCCAAAACCTTTTCATCAAACAATGAGATTGCTTTCTCCATTTCACGCTCTGTTTTGAAACATACAACAGCAAAATTCCTACGTTTCCCAGTCCGACAGTCAAAAGGAACAAAACTATCGAAAACAACTCCAGCTACACCAAAAACTCTTACCAAATCTCCCGCTCCCCGATCTGGAATGTTACTGATAAACACCGGGAAACTATCTCTCCACCATTCAGCCATTCCAACAGTGTTTTTCTTTTTACATTGTCAAGCTCTTTAGTCTTTCGCCCCTTAAATTGAATAATTGATAGCTATTATTGCCCAACAAGGTTGATTTTTATACTCAACCGAACTTATCAAGAGACCTTTCCATCTAGCTTGCTAATATGTACGGTCATGATCCACAAATAGAGTACTCTTGTCCAATGCATTATTTGGTAAAGATAGTGTATTTTGTTAAAGTAAAATCATAAAATTGAAACATGACACCTTTGCTTGCAAGTTAAAACAGTACCACAACAATCATATGATCAAGAACAATGACGGCATGAACACACAAAAGCTTAAACATTTAGCAGTTAATGAAACATTCTAGCACTAACAACTTCAAGTTGCAATTAAAGTTTTTCTTAAAATTTCAAAATGAAGAGTTTTTCAAACAAAAAGACCTTATCATTAAAATAATAAAAGATATTAGTATGAAGTATGTTATAATGAATTGAATTGTGAAAGTAACAAAAGCAAGTTATACTGGACCTTGACTCCTCCAGGGAAACAGAAAGCAGGTAGATCCTTCACCCTCATAGCTAACGTCTTTCGTTGAGGATACTTGAAAAGAATCTGCAGCAACAAGTAAAAGGTGAAACTGTAAGGGAAATGAACCCTATAGAAAAATGTATATAGACTAAAATAGAAAGCATTATGCTAGAGAATATATAAAAAATTCTAGAATACAGTCATTTTAAATTTAAGCTGAGGAATATATTGGCAATTTTTCCCTGCATGGCCATTGTTTAGAAGAATGTTCCAACATCCTTCTTTATGACCAACACAGGAATATTTTTCAAGCATCTTTTTAACTAACATGGTAATCAAGTCCTAGGCTTTATGACATCGCTATTATCACAAAGTCCTAGTCGGGGGAAACGGTTGCCTATTCAGCGTTAGGATAAAATTACTATTAATACCAGCACAATTTGTTTGGCACCTCCATATACTTGTTCCATTTGGATATTTCCACTGACAAGTGACTATTTGGATATTTCCACTTGAAGAAAGTCAAAAACTTTCACCAAGATTCAGGCTTTTAACAACCTCGGTAAAAATAAATTCTCAACCAAGATTGAGAACTTTGGAATTGATGGCAGTTAAAGAGTATGCACGTTTGGAAGGAGTTAAAAGACAGCAAATGGAGTTCCCTAGAAGAACATGACACAAACTCCAACCAAAATTCGGTTGAAGAATAATCTTTTGAAAAAGAAAAAGAAAAATGGTTGATGAATAACCATTGAGAAATTGAATATTTGAAGATCATGGTGCAAATGAAGTAAGTGCTGATCTTAGCTTCAAATGCTATTTACTGGATTTAAAGAAAAGTCACCATTTAAATGCTCTACCTAGCGTAATATGTAATGTTTGATACTCCATTAAGATTAAATCCCCAAACATGAGTCAGTGTTCTAAAGGAAATAAGAAATATGGGAAATCTAATATATTTAAGCAGTAAAATTGCAACCAATATCAGATTTAGAATGTAATATAATTCAATCAATGCAATCAACCTGCGGTTCCAATGCAGGAAGTAATGATTGACAACGAGGGTTTCTGAGATCCAAGCTCTCTGATTTTGCGAACTTTGGTTCCCACATCTTCCCTTGGGTAGAAGCATCCCCCAGAGCCACCACATTAGTGTCTGAATGAAGGCCAACAATAAAAAATTGTTCAAATAGAGATGATGGCTCCATGTGCTGTTTGTGGTCCTGTAAAATCAAACCCATCTGAGCTACTTCCAGAAAGATTGATGAAAGATGAAAAGTTTACAAGGAATAACAAATGAAAAATGCATCTAGCAAATAAACCATAAAAATCATGTCTAGAGAGGAACACAAGTAACATATTATTTGTATTACAGTGTGTTGCGTGACTGACAAGTGCCAGATCGATTAAAGGGCATTCCCATAAGATGGTAGGTAGACCTTCAATATTATTTGAAGCGAAATGAATAATGGCCAAAAGATGAAGTACATGTGGTGGAAATATGTCTGTGAAAGTTATAAATGTGTAGGTAACTAGGAAACATAGAATTAGTAAGTCATTCACCGCCGCCCTCCATTTGTGGAAGGTAATTTTTGTAACAGTAGTAGTTATCAACATCACCATCATTATATAATTAGGGGTGTTCACGTCCGGGTTCGTGCCGGGCTGTGCTCTATGGCAATCTTAACTCGTTTATATATACAGAAGCCCACCGAAGCCTATCAAGCTTTGCAAGTTAATGCCCAAGCCTGCCTGTTTGGAAAACACTAAACCCGAATTTGCCCATTTGAAACCATTAAAAATCCAACCGTTCTATGGACGATCTACAAGTAGATTAAATTTGAACTCAAAACTCAACTTTTAGCCACTTGATTAGTGGTCAAAGTCACCAGGCGTCCTTGTTGTGGTGATTCTTAAGGATGTCTGATGACTTTGACCACTAAAATCAAATGGCTAGAAATTGAGTTTTAAGCTCAAATTTGGTCAAATTGTATTTCAGTATGTCAATATTCAATCTTAACAGTCAATTTTTAATTAATTTTAAAATAACTTTTAAAAAATGAAAAATGACCAAGGTGTACACATACACACATATAACGGCTAAATGGGTCTAAAATCCCAACAGGTTTTCACGGACTCCATGCAAAAGCCTAAGCCAGAATGTTTAAAGAAACGTGCTCAAGATTTTAGCATTACCCGGTCCAACAGCCTCACATATGTGGTCAAACCTTTTTGTTTATGATGGGTTCGGGCGAGGTGGATCGGGTCAAGTCCAAGCTGAGGTACAGCACTAGTTACACTATTCCATCCATATGGGTTGGATTTGAATTCTAATAATCCATTCTAGCTTATAGAAACCATATCCTCCTTCCGCAAGCAAAGGTCACGAATATTGGACCATGTGCGGTTTTAGTAGAGGGCCAATCAACAATATATGCTTAATCCCGTTTTTTCTTATATGCGACTTACTTTTTGACATTGCATGATCAAAATGAGATGAAATTAGTGTAATGTGGCAGCCCATTGAATCAGCCTTCCAATCAGCCCAAGATTGCATAATTTAAACAAGGTTTGGGCAAGTTATGATGGATTTACATGCCAACTATCATAGAGTAATAAATTTATATTTTATTTGTTCTCATGAGTAACGGTAACTTAGGTATTTTAATTTCTTGTAGGTTATAAAAGTTGAGATTAAAACATCTCCATGTATGGGTGGATCTTTGATTAGGTTAGAGACAAATATACACACAACATGCTTGTATTCATAGAGAAGAAGAATTGTTTTTCTTGTGTGAAGGCTAGGTTCTCTGTTTGGTGTAACGGAAAATGATTCTGAGCACGTGAGGGCTTGTGGGTGCTAAGTCAACACATTTTTTATTGTTTGCAAGCATGAAGTTCAGATCTACAGCCCTTGGGTGTGATATTGGGTGGGAGATTTGGATTGGATGCATCATATTTACCTTGTTCTTGCAAGTTTAATGTAAGAATTACCACTTTCTTGATTTAGGTGGTCATTTGAAGAATCATTTCAGAGAAATTTAGTTTATTATAAGATCTTCAAAAGTAGATTTTTAAAAAAAAATCTTGAGTTTGCGTAATTATTTGAGAGGAAAATATATGGGTTGACTGGTAATGAAGTTTTGGATATTGACCAATGATTTTGAAATCCTAAAATCACTCTTATCATTCTAGGGCTATGAGATCTATTGGTCAGCGAGAGTCGCATACTCTAGCGGCATCTTCACAAAATTATAATTAAATATCTTCTAATCAAAAGAGAAGTGTGATGACCCGAAGCAACGTCCATCATGATATTGTCCGCTTTGAGTCCCACAGGCCCGCACAGTTTTGCTTTGGGCCCGGCCAAGTCCCCTTTTTATATCTCCTCTATACCCAGCTGTGCTGGGTGATGTAGGACTCTCCCACACACCAGCGCTACTGGGTGTTACAATCCACCCCCCTTAAGACCAGAGCCATCCCTAGCTCTGTCATGTCACACTAACAGAGGGTCCACACACACATGCAAGCAAGTCACACAAGTAAAGAGCCCACACAATCCAAGTGTTGAACCTTACTCTGATACAACTTGTGACGACCCGGCCCGACCCAACCTCCATCATGATATTATTCTCTTTGGGCCCCACGGGCCCACACGTTTTGCTTTGGGCCTGGCTCACCTGGCCTGGCCCAAAAAGGCCTCGTGATGGGGAGGGGTTGCCCCTTCTTTATATCCTCGCCTCTACACCCAGTGGTGCTGGGCGATGTACGACTCTCTCACACGCTAGCGCTGCTGGGTGATACAAAAAAGGATATGCAACAATGAAAGCATAAAAGACATGTTGAAGAAAGACCTATGCCTCACACCAGAATACGGCTGCACAAGAGTATCATAAACCAAAACTCAACATTTAATTAATCACATAGAATAATGCCGCCCACCCCCCAACCCCCCAAGGTAGCCATCGTCCATTTTTTGGTGATCTTAGCAATCTACACACACCAAGTAACTAATCTAGATTTTCAAAAGCTACATAGTATATGACTTCAACTAAGAGACTAATGGCATCTCTAACTATGACACAAATCAACCACTCCATGCTTCCTCGAATTCTTTTAAACTTGGTCTTGGAACTTAGATTCATCAATAGTGACCCCAATCCTATGCTACATCACCTTCATCACCCAGAATTTACCATACTCTTATTTATCCTATAATCTATGTTTTAAATAGCCTCCCTCTCCTCCTTGTTCCTTCTATTTCTAGCCTTTCAATTTTTTTAAACAGCTTCCCTCATGCTCTCATCTATTGAGGCTATTTTCAAGGTCTACATAATGTGATCGTTATTAATTCTATCTTAAATATTACTTCATCCATCCATCCTAACATAACCATCTCACCATTAAGTGTCCACTTGTCTTATCTTCATTGCCTAGCACTTAGTTTCATAAAGCATTGTCACTATCATTGCCACAATCACCATCATTATCATCATTAGTTGAAGATAATGGAAAGTGGTGGGTCCACTAGGAGCCACATTTGTCTAAGTGTTTCTAGAAGGAATGTCCCTAGCATGCTTGGATAGAGTTTACCGATCTAACAGTGCAAGAGACAATTTAGACCAAGCTGCCATTATTATCTCTTTGCATCTGATGATATAAAGAGAATTTTGCCAATCTTTATTTTGGCCCTCACAATTCTAACAATTACTGCTATTACTTTTATTGTTTAAGGTAAGTTTGTCTCAAACCCACAACCTGGAGATTGACAGTTAGCACCTGCCAACTTTGCCACAAAATCTTTCAAAAAAAAAAAAAAATCATACTATTATTGGTGGTATAGAAAAATAATAAGTACAGTAAAAAAACCCCTCGATTTGTGCCATGATTTCCCTCAACCAATTTAGGATTTTAAGTAAACAAATGAAGCTAGTCATTCCTTGGCTACATATGGTGCCAATTCCCAATATATAGTTCAACAGGTAGTATTTAAAGAATTTAAAGGTTTACTTACTATTGCTCTTTTCAGTGACAAGTGGTCTGTTTTACCTTGATATATTTTGTACCTTTTATAATTGGTAATAAAACAATTTCATTAATTTTGTCGATATACTAATTTCTTAATTAGTATCTTTTCACTTACCAATCAAAATAACAAAAAGCCTTTCTGATCTTTCTAGAAAGTAGGTTTAGATTTTAGTATGCATCAAGGAACCATTTCTCTTTTTGGTCAATCGATCAGCAAATCAAGTTGATAGATAGAAGACATAAATAGACAAAGCATATGTTCATTCTCCTCTGCCATCCTGGATTTCTTCGCCTCTTCTAAACTTCTCAAGCAAACTAAGGCCTCTTTTATTGCTCTCATCCCAAAGATTGCCAGCGCTGATTGTCCTGATCTTTTTAGGCCTATTGCTCTCTCCAATGAGCTTTATAAAATTATCTCCCGGGTCCTTCTCAACCGCATGAAGTGTGTTATGCCTAGGCTCATAAGCAAAAATCAATCGGCATTTGTGCCTGGTCGTGATATCACTTCTAGCATTTTGCTCCATCATGATTTGATCCATGGGATTCATTTGCCTAAGGCCTCTCCTCGGATGTGTATAAAAATTGATCTTCGAAAGGCTTTTGATTGTGTTAACTGGAGCTGCCTCTTCCACATTCTCAATCAGATGAATTTCAGTTCTAAGTGGATAAGCTGGATCAAGGAATGTGTGTCTTCTCCTTCCTTTCCGGTGCTCCTAAGTGGGACCCCTCGTGGCTTCTTCAGTAGCACTAAGGGCCTCCGTCAGGGTGACCCCCTTTCCCCCTTCCTCTTTGCCATCATCATGGAGAGCCTCTCTTGTGCCCATGACAGATGTATTAGCAATGGCGACATCTACTGTCCCTTCTCTGCTGGCGGTAACACCATCTCCCACCTACTATTTGCCGATGACTTAATGCTACTCAGCTCTACTGATTTGAACTCTACAAAGGCCATTAGGCATGTCCTTGACGAATTTCAGCAGTTTTCGGGTCTCTCCATCAATGCCTCCAAATGTCAAGTTATTTTCTCTAGCTCTACCACCTGCAAGGCTGAAATTCTCTCTATTCTGGGTATGGTCGACGCTAAGCTCCCTATTACCTATCTTGGCCTGCCTTTATTCTCAACAAGGTTGCGCATTTCTGACTGTTCTGGGCTCATGTCCAAAATTAATAATAGGCTTAGCTCGTGGAATGCTTCTGCTATCTCTTTCGCTGGAAGGGTGGAACTCCTCCGTTCCACGATTAGCAACCTTCATCTCTACTAGGCAACTGCCTTCCTTCTTCCTAAGTCATGCTTGGCGGATATCTCTCAATCCATGAGGAAGTTTTTGTGGGGTTCCCTTGATCGCAGGAAAATTCACACAGTCTCTTGGGACACTATCTGTAAGCCCATTTCAAAAGGGGGTCTCGGTTTACATGATCTAGTCCTCACTAATAAGGTTTGCCTCTTCAAGCAAGTCTAGAATATTGTCACCAAACCAGATAACCTTTGGATTAAGTGGGTTCATGGAAAATATTTGAAGAACTGTAATTTTTGGTCTTCTCGGGCTAGGAGTAATGTCTCTTGGGCTTGGCGATCAATTCTCTCTGTTCGTGACATGGCTAAGTCCAGCATCCTCCACTCCATCGGCAATGGTGAGACTACCCGTTTTTGGCGTGATCCTTGGATCAAGCCTGGCTACACTCTTCTGGATCACTTTGGTGGGAGACCAAGCTACCGTCTGGGCCTTGGCTTGGACATCCCTATCTCCACTTTTATTATCAATGGGAAGTGGCATCTCCCGCCTCCACCCTCTGAAAACGTAGCTTCTATTTGGGATTCAATTACTCAAATCCAGCTTCCCATTCTCCCTTCTTCTAATGTCATTGTGTGGACTGCTAATGACTGCGGATCTTTTAGCATCTCCTCTGCTTATAGCTCTCTTTATAGTAGCCTTGTTGACCCCCCTTGGATTGAGTTGGTTTGGTTTCCCGGCAGTATCTGTAGGCATTCCTTCTTTGCTTGGTTGCTGTTTAACAATGGGCTCAAGACCTGCGATCTCCTCTTGAAGCTTGGTATCCGCTGCCATTCTCTTTGCTCTCTTTGCTCCTCTGTCATTGAATCCAATCAGCATTTTCTTAGCTGCGATTTTGTTATTTCCGTTTGGACCTTTCTTTGTGTCAAATTCCGGTTCCATTGCAGAAACCCTGACATTGTTTCCCAGGCCTTATCTCTCATCAATTCTGGTCTTCCCCCCCTCCAGAAGCTTGCTGCCAACCTTTTGCTCCCTGCTCTTGTATGGCACTGCTGGAACGAAAGAAACATGCGCATCTTCAAAACTTCTTTCAGTTGTGCTTACAAAATCTTCTCAGGTATAATTTTTGATACTAGACGTAGGATCTTCTTCCTCCTCTCTAATCGTGACCTTTCTTCGGTTAGCAATATTTTCTCTGCTCTTTGGGACCTCCCTCCTCCCATTCCAGCCCCACTCGCCCCCCTCTCACGACCCACCTCTTCTTTCTCTTCGTCTCTATCCTTTGGCTTCTTCTCGAACCACCAGCGCCTCATCCTTGGATCCCAACTTCTCAACAAAGACTGCTACGTTTTGGGCTCTTGTGCTTTCCCTCTCAGATCTCAAACCTGCGCGGTCTCCATTTTGCATTGCTACCAGCTGATCCTTCTTTCTTCCTCAAAGCAAAACTTGACTGTTGACAGGATCCTCTTGCCTGATCCTGAGTCTCTTTCAGCCCTTACTTACCCCTCCCGCCATTGGAGCTTCAAGAGCCATGCCCGTGCCGTGATTGAGCTGTTTACTCGCCTCAGCATCAAGCATTTATACATTGCTAACAAAAGAGATTTACCCTTTTTGAGTCTAAAATCTTGGACTGACACATTAATGACTCCCGTTTTTCTTATTTTGGTTCGGGAGTTTTTACTGAATTATAGTCTTGTTTTTTTATCCCTTCGGGATATCCGCCTGACCCGGGCTGTGGGTTTCTTTTGGCTCAATTTCCGAGCTCATTTTTGTATATTTTTCGGGATTTTTCCCGGTTTTGAATGAATCTTACCCTTTGTTCAAAAAAAAGCATATGTTCATTCAACAACTATGACAGGTCAATTGAACAGATGAAGTGGAATCAACATCATTTTAGATTTAAGTACAAATTGTGTAGGTTGACTTCCTCAAGGAATCTTATTTATAAAACCGAAAGGATTTGGAGTGATGGCAAGGAACCTGACCAAGAAGTGGGAGTCCTGAGTTCGATTTTCACTCCACCACCCAAAGGGCCACTTCCCGTAGAGTTACCCAGTATGCGTGGGTAGGGAGACTTGCATATGCCCCGAGGATTAGTTGGTTTCTCTAAGAGGCTTGGACACCATGGTCATCAAAAAGAAAAAAGGGATCCCTTCTATTATTTATGTTAAACCACTCTTTCAAGACTTAACAGGATATTTATTGAGACAATTATTAAGTTTAGGTTCTTGCAGCATCAGAAGCCTGCCTTTTTATTTTCAAAATTGATGCACTAATAGCCTCCAATCTGTACAAGTTTCAAGTAAAATCATAAACAAGGGTATGCTTGTATAAGAAAAGGTCGTTAAGTGTCACCATCCAATGTTAATTGTCTCACTTTGCCCTACTTGGTAAACATATACAAATTTTCTTCCTTTCCTGCATTTCCAGTTGTTAAGGTTAAATGACTAATACCTTTCTAAAAAAAGATTAAATGACTAATAAGTAATAAGTTGTTCTACATTATCTGATGAGGAAAGTTTCTTCATTGTCTAAGTTTGTTCAAGAATAAATGAGG
The DNA here is from genome assembly GCA_013350335.1 of Chimonanthus salicifolius. Taxonomy (NCBI): domain Eukaryota; kingdom Viridiplantae; phylum Streptophyta; class Magnoliopsida; order Laurales; family Calycanthaceae; genus Chimonanthus; species Chimonanthus salicifolius. The sequence continues at coordinate 53,126,215 of CM023537.1, forward strand.
GCATAGGTTTTGTAATGGTAATGTAACAATTTTTTGTTATTAAATAAATTTTGCATTTTAAAATATTTGGGCTAAATCCAGTCTCTAATACTTGGATCTAACACATTTCCTGTGACAAAATGAATAAATTTTGTTATAGCAATTTAGATTGGGCTTCCAAGACAAGAATAAAAAGATATCTTCATTGGACTATAACACAAAAAGAATCAATTGAAAAAATAGAACCAGAGTAACATACCACCCCTCGTGTGTGGAGTTGATACCATTGTCGCTTTTGATTCACCAGGACCTCAGGATTAAAAGACGACCTCAAATCCTCTTCACGTGGAGGTGGTACCCAGGTCCAAGCCCTCTGCATCTGGTGCATCCATTTCTGAAAACTATTACTACGCAGGTGCCTTGATGATACAACCTTTGTCGGCCTTGGACAAACACTCGGCAATGCTTCACCGGTCGTTCCCACAGCTTCATCAGAAGTTTTGTTTGAGAGAGTAGATGGAGATGCCTGACCATCATCCATGTCTACCACTTCATTTGTGTCACAATCCATTCATCCCATTTCCTCCCCAAATAAGTATTCAAATTCTTCCAGTGTATTCCCTCACAAGAAAATGAATCTAAGAACACATCTCTCAGATATTCTTTTCAACCCATACTGCTGAACCTATAACAACATCATCAACCACTTAATTGTGAGATCACGAATCATTCAGCATTCTGTTCTATTCCGGTCTCGGGTAGACCATCTCACATCAGCTTACCAATTCAAGATCTCTTTTGCAAAGAAAAACGACCATAATTCAATCTGTTGTCCCTTGCTTCAACTGAGCAATGAAATCCGACAAATTGATGAAGAACTACAACTTCAATAACCGTCGCAGAAACAGAAACTCTCAAACGAATCGCACAATCTTCTGATGAATCAAACATACATCAAATGAAAAGGTTTTACATTAGACATCAAATTCAACAACAAAGGGAAAAATGAAATGCCATTTTGCCGCAAGGACGGAGAAACTGGGAAAAAAACTGATTAACAAAAATAGAGAAATTGATTGAAGAAACACACGTGCACGAATAGAATCACGACAATACATATAAATATAAATGAAATAAAAAAAGACGAGTTTGTGAATTCAAATTAAGGGGGAACCCGCAATTTACAACAATAATGATGGAGATTATGTATATATTTGTGATTATGGGGCAGATTTGTAAACTGCAATAAGATGAAAAGAGAATCTTCGGGGAAAAAAAATACCTTTTGCTTGTCCAGAGAGAGAGAGAGAAGGAGGGAGAGAGACGATAGAGGTTCGAATGGTTTCGTCGTATCGTTTTCGTGACGTTTTGTTTCTTTCGTTCTTACTATTTTTCTGCCGTTAGAGCGAACATTAATCATGTTCGGTTGTGGGCAATTCCGGTGGCGATTATAAAAGGGCAGATAATCACGTGATTAAGGCAATACTTACGTGCAATGGGGCATTCATGCCAAATGTCTTTTTTTATTTATCACCAATTGCGAATTTGTTGATATAAAAAACTCACCATTCAATTTTTTTTAGCAGTAACCATTCAATTTGTTGAATAATTTAATTATAATCTGTAAATTAAATAGATCTAATTTGATATTTCTATCTTTATTTATAAAAAATATATATATTATACTTTAAGTTATTCATGTTTTTTGTTGAATAATCAAAAGAAATTTAATTATTAAAATTTTATTACTATAGATCATGAGATATTGTATTTATTTTATTAAATTAAATAGTATAGTAAAACTAAATTATAAAAGCTATATATTATACATATAAAAATATAAATTAAAAATATAATACCAAAACATAAATTAAAATTTCTAAATCTTAGAAAACATGGTTACTGAGCTTGGACCATAAAAAATTTATAAACTTTTATATTTACGTTAAAATCTTTCAATGAGTCATGAAATGAAATAACAATAACTCTTATACAAGATGAAATTATTGAAATTTAAAAAACATAAGTTACCCGCTTGAATTAATGTTATTTTTTGAATGCCACATTCGTGATGACAAGATTAGAATTTTCTTTATTATAGTAGTAAAATATACCAATAATTCTATCAATAAATTATTGAAGTAGCCCTATGGACCTTTCAAAATAAATCAAACTATATTTTATTGGAAGTTAAATTAATTTATTTAAGTCAAGAAACTTGAACTAGGAACTAAATAAATTAGATTGTGGATCATAAACTATGGTATAGAAAGATCACCTTAAGTATTTAAGTTTTTCAATTTCTTAAAAAAATTAATTTTAATCTTTAAATTTTGTGTTATATTTAAGAATATAGTTCAATTAATTTGATTAAAAGTTATTTTTATACTTTATATTAACAGTAGAGCTTTCCAACAAGTTTATAAGTGGGAAGCTCACCAACTGTGGCCTAATAAAGAAGTGTGTAGCATAATATGTTCATGAAGAACGTTTGTCTCATTTTAGTCTTTTATGTTCAAATATTGATTAATTAAAAATTATTTTAATTAAATTAATTGCTTCACGTCTTCAATACAAAAAATTTAAGTTGAAAATTTTAAAATATTTAATTTTAAAAAAAAGGAAATATATATATATATATATATATATATATATATATATATATATATATATTAAATATGATTTAGTTGATTCGATAAAAATGGTTTTTTAGTCGCAAATTTTTCTAATAAACAGTTGTCATTGACATAAAAAAAAAATCACATGAGGGTTTGCAAGGTAATGCATTATGTTAGATTATTATTATAATCAAATTTAGTTTACATAATCTCTCTAGGAAAGTGATGAAAGGTATAAAATGAACCGTTGAATGATAAAATGGTATTTTCAAAATTAATTTCATTTTGTAATTTTTCATATTGATAGAAGACTTCTAATGAGCTTAATTTTGGTACGAATATTAAAGATCATCTTGTGTTGGTGTTATAAACATGTCCAACTTGAAGGTCACCATTAGAAATAGTAAATTTGAATGTCTAATTTCATTTCGTATGGTAAATGGCGATTAGAACATGTCCAACTTCATCTTTCATGCGCCAGTTTAAACATGTAGCAATATAGTATACGTGACCAAATGGTTTCTCACACGTAAATTCAAAAATATTGATGTATGGTACTAATGCTTTCAATTATGCAAAAATTATAAGACAGATTTCCACATCTTTATCTTAAGCCCAAAGTCTAAAAAGCACACTCACAATGAAGCATCCAGTTTTCTCAAAGACTGCAAGCAAGAGTTGGTCATGTCAAGTCCTGTGTCTTGTACCTCTTGTATATAATTAAATTGTATTTAAATTCTTTGATATATAATGTGTTTTGAGTCTATTAGTCTGTGTCCTTACCTTGCCTCTGAAAGACCAAAGAAGTAGTATCAAGATTGAAGACTAGAAGCGTTGTGATTGGAGGGCTAGACATCAAAGACAGACAAACTTCATGTATAACATCCAATACAGGTATATTAGATCTTAGAACTGACCTATAAGACCTTAGAATTCATGGTTTAAGATTTGGTAAAACTTAATTAAATTTCTTAAGTTAGTAGAAATTTGCTAATAAAATCTTTATGATTTGATAGAGAACTCAAAGATCTTTCCAAAAAGTCCAAGAATAACCAATTTTGAACTATATGGCTCAAGTTATGATCATTTTACTAAAATGGTGCAAAACAAGGAGATTCCCTAGTAGGATGAAATTTTCTCTGACTTTGAAAGCATATTTGAGGTATCAAATGAACTTCAATTTAGCTAAAATTTTGTGAGAAGATAGATCACTCAAAGAGCTGTTCGAAAAGTACAAGAACTCGCAAAACCGAGTTCAAGAGCTTAAGTTATGGACGCTTTACTAAAGACTGCAAAAAACTATCTAAAACTCAGATAGGTCGACCGGTTAGTGCAGAACTAAGATTTTTCAGTCTCAAGAAGTCGACACATTGCAAGTTTATCTCAAGACCTTACCACTCCTATTTATTGAGATAAAACTTGAAGTACCACATATAACTCTATTGCACTTAATCTCCTACTTATCTATACTTGAGCGATCTCGTTCTTTATTTGGGAAATTCCTAAATCAAAGGACTTGCATTTCTGTAAGAATTATTCAACTAAGCTTCAATTGTACTTTCATTTTCTTTTAAAATAAGTTGTAATTTATGTAGTGTTGTGTCGACTCTATGAGTGTTCCCACTCGATAGCACTGGAGGATGGAGTATACTATTTGAGAGTGTTGCCCGGCCTTTGCAAGACAAGAATTTACCAGTGGTGTGACTGGTTGAGGGTGTTGCCCAATCTTTGCAAGGGAAGAATATACTGGTGATACTGAAGCATATCGTGTGCTGAGTCATTATCATTGAATTAACTATTTAAGGTGTTGAGAACTCTTATATGTAAACAATTTTTTCTCCACCCATGAAAGAAAAACATAATAGATTAGAATCCTTAAGTTGTGCTCTTGAGACGAGAATGTAGGCAATGTTGCCGAACCTCACCAAAATCCTTGTGTCACTTCTCCATCTCTCCTCATTTCTTCTTCTTCTATATGTGTATTTATTTAAATCGCTTTATATATTGCACATAAATTTTGTTAACATTAATAAATTATCAAAAGTAAGCAAAGACCCAATTCACCCTCCCTCTTCGATCAATATCTGGGCAACAATGTATACATTTGAATTTTTGTACGTAAACCGGGAGGAGGAATTTCATTTTGCCCCAAATAACAGAATCTAGAACATGTCCAAGTTCAACTTTGAAAATAGTAGATTTTACAAGTAAATTTTTTTTTTTTTTTTGAATTTACATGTGGAAAACTATGGGATACCCACAAGTAAAATATTTAATAAAGAAAAAGAGCATTTTTATTCAAAATTGAATGTGGACATAGTTTTTAGCCATATACAAGTACATGAAAATAAAAGGGACATGTAGATTATCTAGTTGAAGTGAAAAATCAAATGACTAAAATAATCATAAATTTTGATTTTTTTTTTTACTTTAGCAAATCTTGAGTTATAATTTCATTTATACAGAAGTGTATAGTGACACATACGACCAACCCAACTTGGACAAAGAGATGATGAGTGCAAGGAGAGTAGGAAAAGGGAAACGCTTGTAAAATCTAACCAGATGAATTGATTTGAAGAAATGAAAGTGATTTTTTTTTTAATCTAAAAATTTTACTGTGTAGAAATTTGGACCGTTAATATCTTACTTCAGTACAAAGACAACTACACTCATGTCAACATGGTGAACTCATCGGACCGTTAATATCTTACTTCAGTACAAAGACAACTACACTCATGTCAACATGGTGAACTCATCGTCAATACAGTGAACCTGTCCTCCTGTCAACATAGTGCTGTCAAAGTGTCAACATGTTGAGGAGAAAGAACTGTTAAATATCAATCCCCTCTGCATAATACTGGAATTGTTTTTCTCTCATTCAATTAATTATTAATTATAGGAGGGATAAGAATCCAACTTTAAAATTTCTATATAGGGATCATATAATTACAATTAACCCTTATAGACCCTAATTGGAAGCCTAATACAACTCATCATGAATCAGCAATCCATATTATAGGAGGGATAAGAAGTCTAATATAATTATTTTTTCAATGCTAATATGAAAAAAATAGATATATCTTTAAAATTCTTCAAATCAAATATTACAATTCTTTTCTATTTTTACATTTTTAGATATTTTTTTCAATTTTTCTTATCAACATAGAAGTAAATCACGATACTTTAATTTAAAATTAATTTAATAGTGATCTAAAAATGTCTATTTTATATTAAACAAAGGTAAAAATATACCAATTCATAAAATGCTTCTATATATTTATACTACTAATTGGCCAAGTATTTTTTTTCCCTACATTCCTGCGACTGTCCATGCATGGGTCAATTACCGTAAAGCCAATACACTAAAATTTTAAAAGATTTTACTCATAGTGTATATACATTCCTCCTCTCTCTCACGGCTGAAGTACATCCACAATAAATATTTTTATCATTAAACACCACCTCTCGTTAATTTGGTACATCTACAAATATCTAAGAATTTCCCAATTTTAAATGTAATTCACTTGCATCCAGCATTAAGAAAATGGAGCTAGTGATTCAAAATTTCCAACATTATTTAGTTGAATTGATGTTATATGAGTGCAAAGAAATTAGAGTAATGGTAAAGAACTCGTCTTATAAAGTGAGACTCTTGAGTTTGATTCTCACTCTAATAAAAATGTCACTCATCGTAGAATTATCTGATATGTGTGGGTAAAGAGATTTACATATACCTTGATAATTAGTTGAGTTCTCTTAATTAAATGTCTGAAAACCATAGTCATAAAAAAAATGGTGATTTTACCTTTCCAATTGTCTAAATTCATAATTCTATATTTTTTTAATGTTTGAATGGTCGATTCCTCATAAAATACATAGAAGGGTATTTTTGGCTTTTCGACTGATGCTTGTCCGGTCAATTTATAATTCTATATCATCTTGATTTAATTAAAATATTCTTTTAAATGATACGAGTGTCTCCAATCTATAGATAAAATCATTTACAGATTTTATAGATCAAATAAACTCACCAAAAGTTAAACTCAAATTTTTTGATTGACCTAAATAAAATTTCTGCAGAGACGAGTGAGACGAAATCATTGATAAAAGGAATCTCACGAGATTTCAATTCAAAGTTCAAACTACAAAGCCGGAGGCAGCTGAGAAGTACCAGATTGTAGTACATAAATCCAGGTGTCTTAGTTTTGCAGTACAATGAAGCAGTACAATGAAGTATAATCAGTCCTATATATATAATATATATTATGCAATCAAATGAAAATAATCATAGCAAGGCAAGGAGAAGTAGGAGATGGGAGTTCCAACGGGGACGACATGGGATCACATGTGCACCGTTGATTGATTGATTCAATTTCAATCCAATGGCTGTGAAAGAATGTGGCCTTTCCATGTGTTCTCAGGTCGCCCCTGCTGGGCCTTCCTCTGTGTCACATTCTGTCAAAGATTCACAGCTTCTAATTTATTGGGAAGGTAAGATAAGCATTTGCAATTTCAAAAATGGGTTGGGTCTTTTTTCCTTCTTTTTTTTTCAAAAAATAAAGGTAACTTATTATGATGGTGTCAATTTTATGAGTTTTTTTTTTTCTTAATTATATTAGATTATCTCTCTCTTTTTTTAAATGTTTCTTAGGACTTAAAGAGATTAGAAAATCATCTGCTTTCTTTTTTAATAAATTGTCTGTCAAGTCAATACCCTGAAGTAGATATGTTGATGCGGGTATCTTCAAGTGTGATCAAAACTTTAATTTTGATCCAGGCGGACTCATTAGTAAATTACTAAGTTTGGGCCCCGAGTCGACATATGAGAATTTTATTTTTTATTATGATTAATTATATTTAGCTATTTCTAATTTAGGTGATGTGTTTTATTTAGAACTTAGCTTATTTGAATTTTAATTTTAGTAGGATTGGAATTAAGGAGGGTCGGCTCAGGATTGTAATCGATGGGTATTTCCTGTTTAAAGGCTTGTAATCAATGAGTTAAAGGGAAAGATTTTATGAATAAAAGTTATTTCTTTTCCTTACAAACAGTGGTTTGTTTTGTGAAGTCCATTACTGCACAACTGCAGAATTGTGGAAGTGAAGCTCTGCAAAAGTGCAGATTTTTGCTGGAAATCCAGCCCACTTCCGGCAATAATTCAAACCCAGTCTGAATCCTGACAGTGGGATGAATCTGATCCAGTCTCTGCTTACAAGTCAGGGCCCAGATCAGCACCTTAGATCAAGGTGTAAGCAGCCAAGTGTTGCAGCCAGATTGCTGCAAACATCAGTCCATCGCTAGGTGTTTGAAATTGTTTCACACCTCCTCTTTGGCCTAGTTTGGTGATTTATCACTTCTTTTAATAGCCCATACATTGGGTCAAGTATAGAGTTGCTGAGTTGTCAATCTGCAGAAACCTGAAGTTCTTGCTGCAACTAGTATTGTGATTCCTTCTCCATGATTACCAGGTATAGCCATATTAAGTTAACTAATTTTAGTTGAAGGAATTGAGATTTTAAGAATCATAAAACCCATTATTAAAGGTTATGTGGACTTTATTGGGTAAATAAAGTGAGTTTTCTTAAGCAACATCATTGAGTTGTATGATGAGTATTATTGCAAGGTAGTGCCCAGCAGCCAGCAGTTTCATTGAGAAATTTGATGTAGTTATTATTTTGCGATCGGGTTATTGAAAATATATTCAAACTTCCACTATAATTTGAGGTTGGGTATTCTTAATCCTACCTAACCTAAATCACATATACCCTCGTCAACCCACATTGACAAAATATGACAAAATTTTGTTAAATCAACTCTTAGATTATAAAATCCTTCCTTACCAATATACCAAAGAAAAAATAGAGAAAAAAAGAAAATTAAATGAAAATATTGGACAGGGAATGCTGTGATAGGGTGATCTCCAAGACTCAGATGTTTCACAAACCACTAGCAAGAAATAACTTGATTTTCATGAATTTTTTTTAGATGAAGAACTCGGATACCTCTATCCCTCTTCAAATATGAAGGCGTTAAATAGGACTGAAATTCGGTCGGGTTTTTTAACATCTGACCGGAAGTCTCAACCCGACCTGATCTAAATTATAACCTGACTAAACTCGAATTTTGACCCGACCTATATTTTGAATTTATTTTAACCTAAATTTAATCGAGTCGAGTCGAGTTCACTTGAAAATCCCTCAATCCTGCCTAACCCGAATTTAATATGGGTTTCTATCTTCTCAACCCGACCCGACCCGAGTTTCACCCCTAGCGTTAAGTAAAACTTTATATACATGCAGTCTCCCACAAGTCAAAAGTATTGTGTTACTATGGGACTCAAACTTGAGACATTTAGTTTCTAAACCAAATGCTCTAATTTGATATATATGTATATATGTATATGTGTATGTGTATATGTGTGTATATATATATATATATATATATATATATATAGATATATATATATGAAGAATCTTATGACCTCTACCATGTAGCTCCTCATAAGTCACAAACTTTGAGTGATTATGGGACTTGAATTGTTAAAGTGTGTATCTATGTGAGATTAATTTGATTGATATTAAGTGAGTTTTTATCTCAATTTTCAATTGAAAGAGAAACAATTAAAAAAAAAAAAGTTAATATGAGTGTCATTGAAATTCTTGTGCCTAGAAGCTTTTGAGCCATTGATCTTTTAAAGGCATTGCGGTGGGGCCCAAGTGAGTCCACAAATTGTGCAATAATTTACTTGGTAATCTTGTGTTTTGAAGGAGAATTTCATGCCATTGGAATTGTTCCAGCTGCCTATCAAAGGACCCCCCCTCAACCGATTCAGAGTTTGCGAAAGGCTCCAATCCTTCTTTTTTCCCTAAATTGTGGATGACAAGTGGCTTTTTTCTTATATTGATGGCCGTTTGGTCAAGTCATCATTTTTATTCTTTTCTTTAAAAAGAAATTAATAAGTAGCTATAATATACTTATGGGGATGTTACATCTTTTTACTCATATCAAGAGATAATTCTAAAGTGTTTGTCATATAATTTTTAACCATTCATTTATTCTTTGATTCTGATTGAGTTTCGTAATCACAAGTATAAATACTCAGATTGAGTTTCGTAATCACAATTCACAAGTATAAATACTCGTATTTCCTTAAATCCACCGTTCCGGTTAGCAGATAAGTCTCTTTTAGAAATGTTTCTTGGAATTTAAATATGTTTTTTTGTTCTAGAAATAGTCTATTAAAATCCAAAGCAGATCTTTCTTCCAAATTCAAAACTAATTCCTATGACGTACCCATTCATTACTTGGATTTTCAGATTTATATTGGAGAGAGGAAATTTGAAATTTTCTCATCTCTTCTCCTCGTTATAAAACGGAGTAAACAAGAGCTACCCTCATTTTCATTCTTCATCCAAACGGAGACCTCTTTAGTATTTTGAAACGAGTCATGCTTGATTTTTTTTGCCTTTTTTTTTTTCATTCCTTTTTAACTTGGGATTGAGTTTTACCATCCAGTTTTTCAAAATGATCATCAATGATTCTGCGAAGGTTTATTTGAAGTTCAATTACAATGATTTTTTTTTTTCTACTTCATATACATCTTTTTTTTTTAGAGAAGTAATTGGTGTACCAACACCTTTTTTCTTTTGTGCACTAAAAATGAATAAAATATCTATTTTGTCTAAATTTGTTTCAATCATTTCTTTTTCTTATCTCATTTATTTGAATAAAATGGATATTTCACTCATTTTTAATGCACTAAAGTTAAAAGTTTCGAAGCACTAATCAATTCTCTTTTCTCTATTCTCTATTCTCTATTCTCATTGCATTGTTCAATCACTATATAATTTGTAAAAATTTCCCTCATTCTTGATTCTCTGTTTTGGTCAATGTATATCTCTATTTCTCTCTCTTCATTGATGCTATTAGAATAATTATTTTATATACTTTAGTCACTGTTTTGTTTGTTGGGAGAGAGAATAGGAGAGAGGGATTTTTCAATTTGCATAGGAACAGGCCATTGAATTATCAATTTGTAGATTAACAGGCGTAGGAAGGAAGAAGATGGGTCCGTGATTTGGGGATTTTCCTTCACTTTAAGACTGTATATTACATTACCTTACCTACCTTATCAGCTCAATGATTGTGTATATATATAGTGTTTGAAAGTATTTTTCACATTCGACATTGAGTCTTGTATTTTAATTGCTTTATGTTTATTTTATGTATTATAATGATTTAATATTAGATTTTTTATTAGTACAAGAAAAGCATCGAAGTTGATAGAATACTAAAAATCAAGCCCTTAAATATATCTCTTATTAGTCTTGCTCAACTTGATGCATATATCTAAAGTTAGGCCCCACTGAGCACATAATAGATCACCACACTTCCGAACTGACATTCCGGCAACCCACTCTATAATGGCTTTTACTCAGAATTAGAAATATCTTTACACCTTTATGACAACCTCACTCTGATAATTGCCAATCTGATCTCTACCTCTTTGGTATAATTTTTTTAGAAGTTTTAAAATTTTGAATTTTAACAAATTTTAGAATTAGAGAAATTCCAATTATTAAAATTTTGCATTTGGTTTATCTTGAAATTAAATACTAAGAATTCTTAAAATCATAATAAATTAAAAATTAGTTTGAAATTGAATACTGAGCTCCAAAGAATTTTTTTACCTTTTCTCAATTACAATGGACTAAGATAATATGAAATTAATTGAAAATAATATAAGCTCAAATCTTATTAACCCACTTACTAACAATTGACCTATATTTTGTGAGAAAGAAACAATAATCAATTAGTGATTTACTTGGAGTAATTACCAAATCAAAACCCCAAGAAATCGTGTAGCTTTTCAAATTTCAAGTAGGATATGAGGATGGGAGCCTATACAGACACCGGAAAATATTTTCCTACACATCTGTTTTCAAGTGATCTACCGAATTAAAAAATTCATTTGAAGGAAGTGGGATTTTCAAACAAAGACGTTTCTCAACCGATTTCTACAAACAAGGTATAAAAATTTATCTACTCTGAATTTTATGAACTCCGAAACTGATTTTAAGTGAAAATAGTATAATTTTGAGCTTAAAAAATCGTAGACAAAGAATTAAGAGGGAAGTTCCTTAATTCTTTAGATACGATTTTTTAAGTCCAAAATTATACCATTATCACTTAAAATCAATCTCCGAGTTCATAAAATTCAGAGTAGATAAATTTTGATACCTTGTTTGTAGAAATTGGTCGAGAAACGGGTTCGTTTGAAAATCTCACTTCACAGCCCATTTCGTTCGAACAAATTTAACCGTTTTTAAGTGGAAAGGCAAAAGAATAATTTTCAATTTTCATCTTTTGGAAAATGGGTGTATAAAGAAAGATTTTTCGAATGTTTATATGGAGATCCATGCTCATGAACCCAACACAATTTAGAAATAGATGCGATTCATAATCAAAGACGAACTTGCCAACCATCAAAGGAAATGAGAATTATTGCATTTTGATTTGGACGAGGAGTAGATGGGTAAAAATGAGGGTAATTCTTTTTCACTCTCATTTAGTAAAAGGGAAGGAAAAAAATTCAAAATTTCCTTCTTTAAGTATAAATCTGAAAACTCGAGGTAATAATTTTACCTCTTCTTTATGGTAAATTTTTTTCCCTTATAACTTTTCTACTGTAATTATCAAATAATGTAAAGGAAATTCATGTTCAAAGGAACTCCTGTGCAAGTGATCTTCCTAAAAATCTTTAGCTTGTCAGAATTAGAGATTTTTTTATAGTTTTGTTTAGTAACTGCGGTGAAAAAGATATTGAGAGGGAAAAAAACTTATTTAATAACTATTAGTAATTGATATATTTTTAATTTTATGAGAATAAATTATATTTAATAGACCCATATAATATTAAATAGTTAAGATTTAAATTTTGACACAAATATAATTACAATTGTCTGTAGTTTCTATCCTATAATTATAACTTGAAATGAAGTACTAGCACTTGTATTCCATCAATAAAATGTGAGATGAAAATAATATATTTTCACATGTAAAATCATTTGACTCCTAATAAACGAGAGAAGCCAACACAACTCTGCTTATAAATTAATAATATGTTTATTACTTTTGTGAAATATACAATAAATAAATTATTATCATAATTTATAAAAAAATTAAGTTAATGAATCAGGTCTAATACAAAATTAATTCAAGTAATATTCAAATGTGGATGGGATTGGCTCGTTGGGTTCAATGATTGTAATTCCCATTTCCAAGGACTTCTTGACATGGTTGTAGTGAAGCCTCGGAGAAGTAGGCGCCTACCCAAATCCAACAGGACTCAAATCTCTTTGGCTTAGGACTTTGGGTTCATCTGTTCCTATTCTTCAATCCACAGTTCCACACCCAAGGCCGGTCTTGGGCATAGGTGGCGTACGCCACCGCCTAAGGCCCACAGACAGAAAAGACCCCCACACACTTAAACTCTTTAATATATCAGTGACAAAGAGCTCCTGAAACCTCACTCCGCCTAAAGCCCCTGAGATTTTAAGGGATCTCAAGGCCGGCTCTGTACCACACCATGTGACTGTTGAACTTTCTTCACCTGATTAATCTCTTGCATTGTTAGGGGCCGACTGACCCAAAAGCACGATTTAAAATCTAAGATCTAATAATATATAATATATTTGATATTAATAATATATTGTGATTAATGAAAAATTACAATCTTTATAATTATTAAATTCTATCAAATCATCTTAAGTTTAATCGTAGTTAACAGAAAACTTATTATCCTATTTTAAGGAATTAATTTTGTTTTTGCAAGTGGTAGAACTTAAAATCTATAGATTGTTTTCATTTTGGAGTTTATTTGTTTGGATTTTTATATGATAAATAACATGAGAACTTAATTATGTGATATATGTGATGAATTGGTATAATGATGAGAATTTTTTTATTTTTTTATTCAAATGATTAATACTGTTAATTTTTTTTTTTGAATGTAATGGGTTAGCTATTCATTCAAAGGGTGGGTAAAAAGCTCAAGATAATACAAGAAGCCCACCGCTTGAGCAAGACAGAAGAACAACCAATGGTAGAACAGCCCACCAAAGGGGGCGAAGTAGTTAGATACTATTTACCCAGAAGGTAGAGTAGCACCAAAAGAGAAAATCCCCAAGAAAAGAAGGGAACAAAGAGGGCGAAGAGAAACAACCATCAGAGATGGTGGCCTCCAACGTCCACAAAAATACCTGAACAATTCCCGATATTGAACAACAGGTTGGAGAGCTTCCTAGCCGTCGAATTCTTGCAGCTGGTAATCTTCATACACACCGGCATAAATTTGAAATTAATGGAATTTATTGCCCCTAGTGAATGTGGAGGGACCGGGTAGATGAGGAAGAACGAATGATAGAATGGGCAACATCTTCACAAACCAAGAGGTGGTTAACAACAATCTTCCTCCTCAACAAGAACAGTAAGAAAATCAACAGGGGCAGATAAACCTCCTCCTGTCGAAGCTGAATAGTATAAAAGCCAGACAAATTAGTAGTTTTACACTCCAAGGAAGCACCCATATACGTGTTTCCACTGTAGGAGAAGGTGGTTGGTCATATTCAGAGAGCAGGTGCTAGAATCATCCATTGTGTGAAAATCAAGAGGCATTGGAGGGATTAGAGAGACAGGTGGCAAGTCCCAGATTGCAGTGAAACCATCTCTCGAATTGTGGATGTCTCAGTTGGACAGAAGGAAGAAAAGCCGATGCCTGATATTAATGAGCAATTATAGGTTAATGATATAGATTAATAGTACAATGGATTTAAAACTAAGTTGAGTAAGGCTCGGTAGTCCAATGGCCTATATGGGCCTTTATTTATTTTTTTAGGATCCAATCTGACTTCAAATAGTTTAGGCCCGCATGGACTCATTTAAGTATGGGCCCTATATTTTGTGTAGCACCCCCACCCAAGTCCCACATCAGTTGTGGAGTTGGTGGTGGGGACTTTATATGAGGAGGCAAAGCCCATCCCCATCACACAGCCTTTTGGGCCTGGCTAAGTGGGCCAGGGCCCAAAGCAAAGCTTTGAGTGCCGAGGTGGGGCCCAAAGCGGACAATATTGTGATGGGTAGGGACGGGTAGTTACAAGTAGTAAAAGAGCACGAGTCAGGGCCCTAAGCAAAGCCGTGAGGGCCCAGGTGGGGCCCAAGCGAACAATATTGTGATGGGTAAGATCGGATTGTCACATTTTGCAACTCGGGCCCTAACCCTAATTCATCTAGTGTTAAACCCAATCTATCATTGTTGCACCCCTATTTCAGTCAACCACATAGAGCCAAACCCATGATAAATGTTCATACACCTTAAAGAAAACCATTATTAGATAATTTGTTGTATATAATATCATAAAGTGAGAGTGAGTTACAACCATTCATTAATTCAAACATTATAATTCAATTGGTGGACACTTAATAAGTGTACTTTTAATCTTTTATAGATATGTAAGGTAATGTAATGCCCCGACCCGAAAGTGGGCCCAGAACGTCACTGATTTTTTTTTTTTTTTTTGAAACTAAACTCAAGAATTCTAACTGAGCCGGATCAAAGGTTAGGCCCCGAAACAAAAGCCACACATGAGCCCAACAGGGAACTCAAACATATATCATATGCCTACCCACAACACACTTACAACACATAATTCCATAAATGAGATGTCATTAAATTATAACTAGAGTAGCTACAGAACACATAGTGGTTTAGTACATTACATCAACACAAACTAAGTACCACACAATGTACTTTACAAAAACATACGGTTCAAGAAACCAAAAGACAAAGATAGCGGAATTCCTCTCAGTGGGAATCCCAAGGCAACGCAGCAGCTTATCCATCCTAAGTTTCATATGGAGGGTTCTCCTCCTTGGACACATCTCCTGAAATGTGAGTGGTGTGAGCTAACAAGTCCAGTGAAGGAAATATAACATTGAAGTCTAATGAAACATCAGGTTAGTTAAATAATTAACATTTGTAATAATATCTCAAGGATTGCCAAAATCTCAACATCATTCCATTACTGCTATCATCCATCGTAACACCTACATACTACGCTGAGACCATTGTATTAAGTCCCGACACGGTCAAAATACATCCTTCCAAGTACATCTCCGGCCCCCACATGGCCGGTACTGACACTCCCCAAGTCAGCAACTGTCGACACCCCTGGTCCAATAGACGTAAACCATCTCACACACATGGCCGATATTGGTTCAATAGTAAAGGGCACGTGGAAGTAGTATTTAAACACATATGATCAACATCATAAACATTTACAATCATTATAAGCACTTCTTATAACAATGCATCATGTCCAGGCACATGGGTGGGTTCATCAAAACTTGAAACCACTTATTACTCAAGATCCATCTCATTAAACCTAATTTACACCTACTGTAAAGTTAAGTCCCCTTACCGAAAATGTGTGGTCTCGAAGTCTCTGTCAACATGCAAACAAGTGTGCAATCAATAATTGGTTAACATACATAGCATTCAAGGAAATACTGTGAAACCCTTGCCCAGCTGATGTGGGGAGTCCCACATCGGTTAGGAAGGGAGAAAAATGGGGATATATAAGAGGTCAAGCCCATTTAATTAGCAAGACGCGTTTTGGGCCAGGCCAGGTGGGCCCGGGCCCAAAGGTAAAACCGTGCGGGCTAGCTATGTGTGCGAGGTCTAAAGCGGACAATTTCTTGCTAAGTTGAGTCCTAAGGCCTATATGTGGGTCGGGTCATTATAAATATATTCTTGCAGTATTTCAAAACCATATTGTTTTTCCAAAAATCTCCAGGGTAAATGGAATTGAGTCTCCTATTTGGTTTCTAACCATTTTAGGTTACAATAATCCACAATATAATAGTAAGTAGGTGGTCAGACCAATTCTCATATTGTCTTCTGGGCATGACCAGATTGACGTATTGAATTAGGTCTAGATGTACAAGGGCTCAGGCTACTTCTCATATTGTCTTCTGGATATGACCAGATTGACGTATTGAGTTAGGCTTAGAGGTCACTCAATGCCCGACAGATATAACATCGGCCTGGAAGTGAAGTCACTCAATGCCCGACATAAATAGCATCGGCGTAGAAGTGAATACAATAAGTAATACACTATAGTAATAAGAGAGAAAAGGGGTTAGTACACTTTTAAATTATCAAATGGATCTAAACATGCAAATCCAAAATCAAATAAAAAATCACAAACCAACACTGGGTTCCTCGGAACATGCCTCGGAACCTAACACTGTGGCTGAAAACTGTCCGAGCCACGGTTTAAACTAGTCCACAGAACCTCGGAACATCCGAAGCACAACTCTTGGACCGTCCGAGAGTCGTCTTCCTCCTCTGTCTGCAACAGCAGACAGTGACGCCGAACAGAAAGTGAAATACAAATCTAGAACAGTGGGTTTTCTGGATTCGGTTTTCACATCCAACCGGTCAGATGGACTCCTCAGTGAGTCCTCTTTCCATAGGGAATAGTTTGAAGCTCTAACACTGATTAAGCCATCGAATTGAAACACCAAAACCAAGTTGACACAAGAAAAATCATATTTTTCCTTAAACTTGAAATCGGTTTTACACACTTAAAACTCAGTCAAATTTACTCTTTCTTAATTTTAAATCAGTTAAAATTTAAAAAGGAATACAGTGGTTACCTTCGCTTAAGTTCCTAGGTTGAAAATCCTGACTTTGAAAAATCTTCCTCTTTAAGCTACGGTCAACCGAATCTTGAAAACAGATGCAGAGGGAGAGGGTGATCGGTTTGGTTCTCAGAGCTGAGAGATGGACACTGGCTGAGGGATTAAACCAGCTGAGAAGAGGGTGATTTATAGAGTGAGCTGAGCAATCGGTGATGGCCAATGGGCGCTGCATGTAGCGGCTGACCGACGTCCTATATAGTAATGACAGAAAATTACTGTTGTTTGCAAATAAGTCCCTCCTGCTTAGTTTTGGTTTTTGCAAATAGGTCCAATTTCGACTAAATTTATTTTTTAACTAAAAACAATACTTTTAAAGCTTAATAAATTTAATCCAACTTAACAAAAATATTGGGTTTTAAAAACTGTAATCACCATTAAAATTTGGGGACTTAAAACTCATTAAAAACCATAGATTTAAACCAAATTCATAATTTGACATTATTTACTTAATTTAACTTGTGTTAAATTAAATGAATTAAAATCCTCATTTTCAAGGTTTTAAAGCATAAACTAAACCGAAATAAAATGGTCTAAAATAATATACTTGTCTCAAAATTTTTCTCATTTCTAAAATCATTTAAAAATATTTATTTCTCCCTTTTGGGGTCTTGACGGGCGGTCTTAAATACCATTTTCAGAAAATAAAATAATTCTGAAATCAGAAATAGAAATCCTTGATTAAGGAAAATAATATCATCCAATAATAATCACATAATGACATAAATAATAAAATAATATCAAAGAATGATAAATACCATTTTGCCCCTCCAGCTGGACGAGCTGGATCACTGAGTTTTGGAGTTCAGATTGGGCCACACCTGGGCTTTTCGTACAGCCCTAATTGTAATCTTCAAGATTAACTGCTCTAAGAAGGATTTATTAAACTAATTACGCCTAAATTAGGTCAAGGTATTACAGGTAAAGTATTAGTACAACATCCGTCCTACACATTATTAAATCATGATGATGGAGGGAGTAATTATTGATTAGCTTCCTAACAATTTGTATCAAAGTTGATGCGACACTTGAAATGAATCCATTTATTCTAACGCATGAATGTATCTCAATACTCTCCCTTATTGAAACTCTATATACAATAAACTACTAAATTGTAGTATTTTGATAACCCTTCTCACTTCTAGTAGATTTCACCAGAATTATAGAGAACTTAAAAGTATTAGTTAACTCCTTAACAACTGGTATTAGAGTTGATGAAATAGGCAAAATTAATCCTTTTATTATAACTAAGAAAATTCTAAATTGTAAAATTTTCAACACCTTGTATTTTTTTTTTTTTTTACCTTTAAAGAATTAATGGTGCAATTTTCAAAATCTTAAAGAAATGGTATATACAAGGTTACAAAACAATTGATAAAATACACGTGGGCTGATTTAAAAAATATATAATACATGTTTATAGGAATAGGCTCCCTGATTTAGTTGATAAATATTAATATAATATATATGATCAATGAATCGGCTTTTCACTTTTCACTTGATACGTCTTAATTTTTTTTTTTTAAATGTTCTAAAACATTGAGAAAATGTCTAAAAATTTTACACATAAAGAAACCAATATGAGGAAATACCTAATATTAACTTCATGTTATCTTCTATTATAATTCATAAATTTTTTATTGTAAATTTTTTTGAGTTTCATGAAAATGTCATAATGCTAAAAAATTTACAAAAAAAACCCTAAAACCTCTATCAATCCTTTGGTAATTATAGAAACATTTGTATATCAGTAAGTATGAATAAGAAGTTGTTGAGAGTAGGATTAAAACCCACACCCTTTCGGATCAGAACCTAAATTTGACGGTTTAGACCAACTCGGCCATCTGAACTGTGATAAAAGTTATGACCGACATAACTATTGTAATTTATGTTATGTCCTTCAAGCTTTTTCCATTTGCGTATTAAAACGCTCGCTGTCTTTTATGATGAATTGTTTTTTTTATCTTCCCATCTTTTAATATATTGAGTAAAATAGAGAAACAGTCAAATAGAGAAACTTTTCAATTTATCACAGGACAGTGCACAATTTAAAATAAAAACACCTGTACTCAAATCTGATCTCTATTTTAAAAAGAATATATATTAAGAAGAAACTCTACTTTGATTGTTAAATGTCAAAATTGTTTTCCATCAAATATAATTAATGTGATTTAAATATTTTTATGCGTTCTTTAAAAAAATTGAGAAGTTATTTGATATTTAAAAAACATTATCTGTGGAAGATAATGCATTTGTAGTAGTGATATAAAGTAATTGATCTCAATAGATAACTTATAAATATACTTTCTCTGTCTCAATTTAGTTGTCTCATATAAATTTTAAAATTGACTCAAAATAGTTGTCCTATTAATACTAGAGTAGTATAAAGTGTGTTGAAATGGATGAGAATTATCTCTCTACATGATGGTTTAAAGTCAAATTTAAATTTATTAAAAAATATAAATATTTAAAAAGAGATGACTAAAATAGGATGAAGAGAGTATTATTTAAATTGTAAAAGAAGTGTTAGCTTTAAATTTTGATGAAGGCAAATGTCGGTGTAAAGAACCTCTTTAAGCCTTTGATAAAATAAATGACCGACTCATTGGAGCATTTGTGAATGGTTAGTATATGCTAATCAGGGTTATTTAAATCATAATTCACAGATAAAACCAATAAGAGTGTGATCCCATCTTTGTTTTGTTTCTCATGACTCATGAGAGTGGCACTTCTGACTTTTGCTTTCTTGGTCAAACTCTTACCCCACGTGGAAGACTTTAAAACATGCCACTTGGCACATGCTGCTATTGACACGCCTTACTAAAAAAATAAAATCTTATAAAATTCACTGAAACATTCGAATTTCTTTTTAAGGATAAAAAAAGTGAAGGATAAAATAAACTTTTTCACATAAATTTTTTAAGTTGCATGGCTCCTAAAAAAAAATCCCGTCCTATAATGATAGGCTAGAATAATATTATATTAAAAAATGCAATCTTAATATAATAACTATTTAAAGACTTTAACTTGGCTATCTATTAAATCATCAATTCTATTTTTAAAATTTAAAACTATTTTCATCTATTCTCTAGAAAAATTGAGATTAGTGAATTTTAATTACTTATAAATTAGTAATAATTGATTTTCAACGACCCTGAAAGCTTAAAAACTCATGAGACCTCATTTATTTGTTAGGACCTAAGTCCGAGTTTAAATGATTAGGGCCTACGCAGCCTAGTCTAAACATGGCCTGTAATATTTTAATTTAAGCCTCTGTCCGAATTTACATAAATTCCGACTCAACTCACCCGAGTTTGCACCGCTACTAAACTCTTGATGAGTCATAAAAAAATTCTAACGTAAAAGTACACACGAATCTAGTTTCTATATCTATTGCAATTTTCCTTGTGATTTCTTAAATATTTATTTATTTATGTTTGATTGGACTGGAGAATGAACAGCTTAAATACAGCATAGATCGGTTAGTAAATGGGCCAGTCTTGAATTGGCAGGTTAGATTTTTGTGAGCCCATCAGCGGTCAATTTTACTCTCTCATAATATCAATAATATTTAATTTACTATAACAGTCATTAATTGGAGTTTTTTTTATTTTTTTTTTTAATGATTGGTTAGCATATTCATTCATGAGAGAAAAGCTCAAGAAAAAAATGAGTTTTACGAACCCACAGCCCGAACCAAGCCAAACAAGACAAAATTAGCAAAGGCAAACAAAGCACCCCCGAGGGCAAAACAACAAAAAGCCTCAACCTCACTCACCCAGAGTAAATACAAACGACTCGAGAAAAATTTGTTATGAACATAGTTTATAATCTCGAAAAAATTTGGCGGAGCCATTTCGAGTCAACTCTACTCAATAAAGATTTTGAGTCCAAACAAATTTACAATTTTTTTTGTTCTTTATTTTTTCAAGTCAACAAAATTTCTCAATTTAATGAGATTTTGAGTTGAGTACTAAATTTTTGTTTTTGAACATTAGTTAAGAGTGATAACTAACAAAGAATTGGGCTATCGAACCTTTTAAGGTTCTTAGGGCATGCAAGTCCTTCTCAAGTGGGTTCACATCTCCTACTTAGACATAACTGCATAAGAATTGAAATGAAAATATACATTTCATAAGGTTAGCTTCGTTTGAGGTGACTTTATTCATTATAATAATGTCTATTGATATAAAATTTTTATATATTTTATAAGAATTTGCTCAATTTTATTCACGGGTTTACCTATCATGATCATATTATTCTAAGGTTTGCTCTCACCCATTATATATCATATTTACTATAATTAGATATTGAACATATCAGTCATTTCTAATAAATCATAATGCATAAATGTTTCAAATATTAGCAAGTAATTTTAAATGAGTTGGGCTCCCCCTCTTATTGTACTAACATGTTTTGAGATAACATCAACGCTTAATTTCTGGTTTAAATGATTGGCTATTATATCAATTAATAAAAGTAGCATGTGTGATACTTCTCCCCAAGGGTCAAAAATTTGGACTGGCCGATATTTCGGCCGATATGCAAATATTCGCCCATATGCATATCGGCCGACATATCGGCTGATAAGTTTCTCTCCTCTTTTGTTTTTTTTTTTTGTAAATTTCAGTATTATTTTATTATTTTAGTTTTTCTAAATTAAAAAATATAAAGAAACTATTTTTTAAGAAAAAAATTGAAAACGTAAATATCGGCCGATATCTTGAAAATCAGTCGATATCTGGGCCGATATTGGGTCGATATCGGCAGATATTTTGACTCGGGTCCATCACCGTTTTGATTTTTTTTTTAAAAAATGCCGATATAAATCATCTAAGCTGATATCAGACCAATATATATCACCGATATATTGGCCATATCGGCTGAGAAATAGGCTGTACGGGTGATATAATACATATCGGACGATATTAAATAGCAGTTAAAAATCGATATATATCGGTCGATACGAAATGTACCCTTGCTTCTCCCTTCACCAAATTTTGGATATTATTTTGGAAACAATGGTTCCCTGGTTGGGCAGAGGATGGAGGAGATCCTTAGCCAAGAGCAGCAAGGCCGAAGGAGTACCCTCAATGTGATTCACAGGTTTAGGAAAAGTTGCCATGAGAGACCTAATGGAGTCCATGTGAATTTTAATGGAGTTCCTGATCGTTGATGAAGATGGTTCCCAAGGGGAAAGCTTGTTGCACAAGAGAAGATAAGCAGTCGGCAACAAACAAGGCATCAATGGAAACATAGTGCTAATTGTAGAGCTTCTTGATCGAGGTTCTATGGATGTCATTTGAAGTCCCTGAGCAAACAACGCCGGCAAAGGGAAGATTGTAGATGCAGAATTTGTGAAGCAGAAGAGCAGGCTCCACAAAAGGGCAGGTGATAAGGCCAGGGTCAGGAGCAATTGGAGGGGTGGGGTGGGTGGATTTGGTATGGTGGGAGGTCCCAAAGTGAGGAGAAGGAGCATGGTACCTTCCGAAGGTCGTGGTTGGAGAGGAGGAACAAAAGTCTCGATAAGAGTACTTTTAATCTTTTATAGGTATTAGGGCTGCAACTTGGGTCGGGCGGGCTGGGTTTTTTAAAACCCAATCCAACCTGAGTTGATATATATGGAACCCGACCTGATCTGACCTGAATTCTCAACTCGAACTCTAGAACCCGACCCGACCCGAATTCTAACCCTAATCAACCCGAATTCTGACCCGACCCGCATTATGAATCCATTTTAGCTTAATTTTAGCCAGGTCGGGTCAGGTCGGGTTAACTTATAAAATCCTCAACCCGACCCGACTCGAATTTCATACGGGTTTTTATCTTATCAACCTGACCCGACCCACTAGCCCAAAATTCTTGACCCGACCTACAAATTAAATTATAGGGCTACAACTCGGGTCGAGCGGGTCGGGTTCTTTAAAATCCAACCTGACACGAGTTGATATTTATAGAATCCGACCCGAATTCTCAACCCGACCTGACCCTACCCGAATTCTTACCCAAATCAACCCGAATTTTGACCGACCAGCATTTTGAATCCATTTTAGCACAATTTTAGCTGGGTCGAATTGGGTTAGGTCGGGTCGGGTCGGGTTAACTTGTAAAATCCTCAACCCGACCCAACCCCGACCCGCATACCCAAAATTCTCAACCCGACCCGCATGATGTCTCGGGTTGGGTCATGCGGGTCGGGTCAAAACCCGACCCAAGTTGCAGCCCTATTAAATCATGATGATGGAGGGAGTAATTTTTCATTAGCTTCCTAGCAATTGGTATCAAAGTTGATCTAACATTTGAATTGAATCTATTTCAATACTCACCTTTATTAATAACTCTAAATAGAATAAACTACTTGTTGGCCTAAAAGTTAAATCTGTCTCCTTTGAGTCAGACTGAGTTGTCAATTCCATGACTGTGTCCGACTGAGTCCTGAGTTGTCAATTTTGTTGACTGATTCGTGACCGTCTACGTGTCCAAGACCGCGCCTCTGGAAGTGTCATGCTCCGACCCAAAGGGTGGGCCCGGAACGAGGCTGATTTTTTTTTTTTTATAAATAAACTGAACCAACTCACATGCATTCTAATTGGGCCGGATCAACAGTCGGGCCCAAGGGTTACACATGATTCTATCATGTGGCCTCAAACATGTACCATATGCCTACCCTATAAAAATAGACATAATAATAACATCAACACATAGCATGCTCAAGTCAAATCCAACATTGATTAATACAAAGCATAAGAAGATTAACTATTGATTCATCATTCATGGTCACAACAAAAAGACTACAGTAACGTCGTAGTCTCGATACATAAAGTTTTTAAAGAACTAAGTACCACATCCTGTACTTCACAAAAACTAAAGGTTCCAAGAACCAGAAAGCACAAATAAGGGTATTCCCCCTTCATGGGAATCCCAAATCATCGTCGCAGCTAAACCGTTCTACGCCTGAAAGAGGGGGTCCGCCTCCTCTGGTTCATCGCTTGAAAGGTGAGTGGTGTGAGCTAACTAGCCCAGTGAAGGAAATATAACAATGCATTTTAAGTAAAATAATAGGTTAGCAACAGTTGAATAATATCACATGCTTGATAACAATAAGCATAAATCTCAAATAATACATCAACATCATCAATCACTGCCATTATCCATCGTAACGCCTGCAGACTATGCTGAGACCAGTATTAAGTCCCGACACGGTCAAAATACATCTTTGCAAGTACATCTCCAGCTCTGACTTAGCTGATACTGACACCCTCAAGTCAGCAACTGACGACAGCATGGTCCGCCCATGGTCCAGTAGATATAAATCATCTCTCATATGGCCGATATTGGTTCAATAGCCCAGGTATATGGAAGCAGTCTTACATACTCATACGATCAATATCGTAATATCACAATCATCATCAGCACTCTTACCATAGTGCATCATGTCTAGGCACATGAGTGGGTTCATCAAAACTGAAACCACTCATTGTTCAATACTCATCTCATCATAAAACCTGTTTACAAAATCTGCAGAGTTAAGTTCCCTCACCGTGATGTGTGGTTTACGCGGTCTCTGTTTAAACAACACACAAGTGCACAATCAATATACATAATAAATACATACACACAAGCAGTATTTAAACATCATACGTTTTCCCAAAAATATCCAGGGTTCATGGAATTGAGTCTCCTACTTGGTTTCTATCCTTTTTAAATTATCATAATCCACAATATAATAATAAATAAAAAGGGGTTCAGTCCAAAACTCATATTGTTTTCTGGGCATTGACCAGATTGACTTATTGAGTTAGGTCTAGATCCTCGAGTCACTTCTCGGTTGTCTTCTGGATAGGACCAGATCTGACATTTTGAGTAGGTCTCGAGGTCACCCAGTGCCCGACTATATAGCGTCGGCCTGAAAATGAATCACTCAGTGCCCGACCAATAGGGTCGGCCTGGAAGCGGATACAATAGTATTTACACTATAAATAATAAGAGAAAAGGGGTTAGTACATTTTTAATTACCAAGGGGGGTATAAATCATCACAAACAATCAAACACATTAATAATCAATCAAGTTTAGACAAAATAATAAATCAAATAATATTTTATCACTTAAAAACAGGTCCCTCGGAACATCACCTAGGAACCGGGTACAGTGGCTTCGGATCATCCGAATCACATGTAATCTAAGTCACTGACCTCGGAACATGGGCCTGACTTCGGATCGTCCGAAGGTCGGGTCTCGGACCTTCCGAAATCCATCCGAACCGAAAAATCCGAAAAAGCAAGTCTCGGTGGGTCTGAAAGCCTCGGAACGTCCGAAGGTATGTCTCGGAACGTCCGAGTGGGTTCGGTCCTTCCGAGCTTGGCTTGGTGCGTCCGAAAAGGTCTGGCTCGCCTCGGGCGTAACTGGGCTTCGGGTGAAGCTCGGAACGTCCGAGGGTCACTGTTGTAGGACCGTCCGAAGGTTCGGACCTTCCGAAGAACAGCTCTCGGACCTTCCGAGAGTCATCTTCCTCAACTGTCTGCACCAGCAGACAGTGACGGCAGTCGGGTAGTGAAATGCGATCCCGGAAATGGAGGGTCTCCTGGACTCGGTTTTCACATCCGTCTGGTCTGATGGACTCCTCTGGAAGTCCTCTTTCCATAGGGAATGGTTTGGAGCCTTGAAGCTCACTGGACCATCCGATTTAAACAGTAAATCCTCACGGGTATATGAAACTCATGGTTATTCTTAAAACTTTAAACTGATTTTTCTCAATCAAAACAGGGTCAAAATTTGATTTTCTGGATTCAAAACCGATTGAAATTTGAAAAGGAATGCAATGGATACCTTTACTTCGGTTTCTGGTTTGAAAATCTGGATTTTGAAATCCTTCCTTCTTAAGCTACTGTTTGAAAAACAGAGTGTCGGCCAGTTTGGGTTTTGGCTGAGAACAGAGACAGAGAGAAGAGAAGCAGGTTTGTGGGAGTCAAAACCGATGGGGAATGGCTAAATTTATAGGAATTCAGTCGTGGAGAGAGGCCGGAAACCCGTTGCGCATGCAGCAACAATGGGACGAGACGACGGGAAAATCATCATTCGTTGGTTAGTTGCAGATAAGCCCTCTAATATTTTGGTTTTACAGATTAGCCCCTAGTTTTAAATAAAATCTATTTTAAAACTAAAAGTAATAATTTAAAAACTCAAAAACCTGATCCAACTTTACAGATAGGTTGGGTTTTGAAAACCTTGGTCATCATAAAAATTTCAGAATTTATCTCTTACTAAATATCATTTATTTAAATAAAACTCATATTTTAATCTTATTTACTTAAATAAACAATTGTAAAAATAACCAATTTAGAAACCTCATTTTGAAGTGAAATGAAATAAAACTAGACTATTCTTAAAATGGTCCAACACCAGGTACCTTTTTCAAAATTTATCTCTTTTCTGAAATTATTTAAAATAATTAAAACTCCCTTTCGGGGTTTTGACGGGCGGGTTTTAAATACTATTTTCTGAAAATAAAATCATTTTAGAATAAAAAATGCAAATCCTTTATTAAGGAAAATATTATCAACTAATAATATTCACATAACAATATAATTTATAAAAATCATAACTAAAAGCGGTAAATTACCAAAATGCCCCTCCAGCTCGACGAGCTGGATCATTGAGCTCACGAGCTCGGATTGGGCCACACTTGGGCTTTCCTCAAAGCCCTGACCGAAATCCTCGAGATTAACCGGTTAAACAAGAAGTATTAAGCTAAAACACGCCTAATCTGGGGCAAGGTATTAAAGGAAGACCTGCATAGTCAAATCAAGGTTGAAGTTCAAGAAGACGCGTCATTTGGAAAGCATCGCACCGAAACAGGAAGAGCTTCATGAATCCCAACCAACATACGTATTTAGACTTTAGGACTGACTTAGAATACCTAAACTTACCTTTGGGATAAACCTTAGAATCCATAACTTTGAATTTAATAGAACTAAATTGGATTTCTTAGGTTAGTTTTGTTTTGCTCTGTTTTAGAGAATTTTTTTCTCCTATCAAATGTGCCCAAGTATTTGTAAAATTTTCATGATTTCGTAAAGCACTAAAAGTGGTTTTCAAAAAGTCTAAGAACACCCAATTCGGAAATGTATAGCTCAAGTTATGAGCATTTTTATGAAAATGTGCAAAAATAGATTAAAACAGTTTTGTCATATACCATCACTTTGAGAGCTTGTTTGAGGTATCAAATTGGATCAAATTTGATGAGTGGATAAATCTCTCAGTTATCTTTCCAACAAGCCCAAGAACACCCAAAATCGAGCTCGGGAACTTGAGCTATGGTGATTTTAGTGGAGGTATACAAAACTGTCAAGTTTTCAGTCGGCTGAATCTTACAATTCAGTTGATTAAAAGTCTGCTGAATGGATTTTTCAGCTTTCGATGAGATTCATTCAGCTGAATATTGGAATTCAGTCGACTGAATGTGCCCATATGTTTCAACGGTCATTTCTGAACATTTCAGTCAACTGAAATCGCAACAGAAAGTTTTTAACGGCTTTATTCTTGTGATTTCGACTGCCAACGGCCATATATTCAAGAGGGCTTTAAATGTATGACCTGAAGGCATTCCAAAGGTTGATTCCTGATGAGCAAAACCCTCTCTAACATTCTCCAAGACTCTAATCATTCAAGAAGCACTAAAACTCCATAGTTAGATTACCAAAGTTCTTGAACTCAATCTCACTCATACTCAAAGCTCTCATAGGAAAATTTTGAGCATCTTAGGCTCGCTCTTGAGTGTGTATTTGAGAGAACATTTAGGGATAGATTATTCTTATAGAAAAACCATTTATCTTTCTTAAACCTCTTCTCCTAATCTTTGGTTTAACATTCATTGGAGCATTCTCTTATCACCAAGGAGCTAAGTGGAGAAAGACATCCAAGGACAAGCCAAGGCTACTTCAAGTAACTAGAGGCTAGTGTTCTTGGTAATATTGAAACAAACTGTTTCTATTATTGTAGGGTTGGTGTAACCCTTATAAAATCCAAAAAAGGTGTTTTCTTGGTGTATGTAAAACTCAAGGTTCGATCTAAACCATCGAAGTAGATCAAAGGTTGTAAATGTTCGATCTTTACCCGTGAAAGAGATCAAATGTTGTAATAGGTTTATTCTCCACCCTTGAAGGAGAAGTTTAGTGAAATCCTCAAGTGGTGTACTTGAGGTGTGGACGTAGGCAAAGTTGCCGAACCACATAAAAATACTTGTGTCACATTCTTCCATTTGTTCTCATCTCCTTCACCTCATTTAGTGCACTTGCATCATCTCATATCTTATTGCACATATTATTTAAGTGGACTTAATCTTGCATGAAATTCAAATTGGAAGACTAATTGGACAAATTTGTAAATACCAATCATTAATTTGCCCAATATTTTAAATAGAAATTAAAATTCTTCATTGTCCTATTCACCCCTCCTCTAGAACTATTCTTGACATTTATCTAGCTTGACTAACACTACTATATTGTAGTATTTTGATAACCCTTCTTACTTCTAATAGATTTCACCAGAATTTGATTACATGACTTGTAACCAACTCCTTTATCAATTATTGAGCAGTTAACAGTATCAGTTAACTTCGTAACGATTGGTATCAAAGCTGATGGAACGTGCAAAATTAATCCTTTTATAATAACTAAATATTCTAAAATGTAAAATTTTCACACCTTGTATTTTTTACCTTAAAAGACTTGATGGTGCATTTTTCAAAATCTTAGAGAAATGATATATACAAGGTTAAAAACCGGTCAGCGATCCTTCCACAGGCATTTTGTCTTTAGCGACACGGGTTTTAGTGTATTCTCGATTTTACCTTTCGCATGAACAGTAAAATTTTGACGGGCTGATGTTTACTGTTATGTGAATTTCGACGAGCCAATTTGCACTGTTCATGAATTTTGGCAAAGCCGATTTGCAATTTTGGTGAGCTGATTTGCACTGTTCATGAATTTTGGCGAGCCGATTGCACTGTTCATGAATTTTGGCGAGCCGATTTGCACTATTTATGAATTTCTGGCATTCTTTTTTCTTCGATAGGCCGGTGGAGGGAAAATTAGACATCATCGTAAAACTTGTGTCTATATACACAAAATGTCCATGGGAGGATCGCTGGCCTTAAAAACAATTGATAAAATGCACGTTGGCTGATTTAAAAAATATATAATACATGTTTATACGAATAGGTTCCCTGACTTGGTTGATAAATATCAATATAACATATATGATCAAAGTTGTTATGTGAATCGAGTTTTCTGATACATGTTAAATTTTTTAAAGATATTTTAAAATTTTGAAAATTGTCTAAAAAATTTACATAGAAGAAAACCAACATGAAGAAATACCTAATATTAACTTCAGGTTCTTAACTATCCCTATAGGCAAACCTAGTATTAATATTTTTTTATACTATATAAATGCTTTAGGAGATGTTTTTGTTGTGCTTATTGTAAATACTTGTGTGAGAATCTTGGTTTCTACAGATGTGAGAATTCATTTTAATACTTTTGGATTCATACGTAATTTTTAGTTTACATGATTTTTTAAAATAAGTCAAATGCCTAAATGAGTAAATGGGTCCAAATGGGTCTAGGTTCGAACCTGACTTGGTTTGAACCAGGGTTTTAAACCATTTACCCAACTCGAACCTAGACCCATTTGGACCTAGGGGTTGGAGACTTGACTTAGTTTGAACCAGGGGTTTAAAATTTGGTATCGGCCGATACGAGATAGCGACCGATATCTCGGCCTATATTTTTCTATCTCTTATTTTTTTTCTTTTTCTTTAAAAAAAAAATTGTATCAGCATCGGCCGATATCGCCGATATATATCAGATATCGGTCGATATTGATAATATCGGCCGATATATAACGGTTTTGAAAATTGACATATATCGGCCGATATCTTGACCCTTGGTTTGAACTGTGAGACTCCGAGTCGGCCCAGACGGCCGAGTCCATTAAGGCCAGACCCAAGTGATAAAGACTGGAAGAGGGAGTGTGTAGTACGGTAGAGTGGGAAAAAGGGAGTCCCACATCGGAAATTTCAAATTTCCGCATGGGGTTTAAATGTGATTGCCCCTCCTCACCACAATGGACGCATTTTGGGCCAAGTATCTGGACATGGCCCAAAGGCAAAACCGTACGGGCTCACGCGTGTAGGCCCAAAGTGGAAAATTTCCACTGAGTGTGACCCTAAGCCCTATGTATGGGTCGGGCCATTACAAATGGTATCGGAGCTAGGTTCAGCACTCGGACTTTGTGGGCCTACTGCCCTCTACTGAATTCATTGGGTCCAACCGGGGACGGCTCTGGGCTTAGGGGGGGTGGATTGTGAGACCCTGAACCGGCCCAGACGACCGAGTCCATTAAGGCCAGGCC
Organism: Chimonanthus salicifolius; assembly: GCA_013350335.1. Classification (NCBI taxonomy): domain Eukaryota; kingdom Viridiplantae; phylum Streptophyta; class Magnoliopsida; order Laurales; family Calycanthaceae; genus Chimonanthus; species Chimonanthus salicifolius. The sequence continues at coordinate 53,156,987 of CM023537.1, forward strand.
CAAGTGGTGAAGAGTGGAAGAGGGAGAATGTAGTGCGGTAGAGTGGGAAAATGGGAGTCCCACATTGGAAATTTCAGATTTCCGCATGGGGTTTAAATGTGATCGCCCCTCCTCAACACAGTGCACACGTTTTGGGTCGGGTATTTGGACCTAACCTAAAAGCAAAGCCGTGTGGGCTCGCACTTGTACATGCACACGTGTGGGCCCAAAGAGGACAATTTCCACTGAGTTGGACCCCAAGCCCTATGTATGGGCCAGATCATTACATGAACAATTGCCAAATCTAGCAGGTACCGGTTATTAGTATAAAATTTGCTATGTTGTACAGTTAGTTCAAGATGTATAATACACTTTTCTTAGACAATTGTATACACTAACTCCATTCCTCCTAAATTTAATCCTAAACTTGATACTAAAATAAATAAATTTATATTTATATTAAGAGTTAGTCAAAAGTAAAATAATAACTTAAATTAAAAAAAATAGATTTAAGATATTTAAATTTAAAAGATTGAAACAAAATTTATAATCAACCCAAGCCGAAAAGCTATAAAACCACCCTTGCACACACATACACACTTTTTCTCGTGTATATATTTTTCAAAGATCTCTTGATTTTCCTCTTGCCGATTATCATGGCATCCAATTTTGAATTTGGTTGGCTGGTACTTAATCCACTTTTTTTTTTCTCTTTTTAGTTGTAGTTTTACTGTAAAATTTTTCTTGGATTAGTCCTTCGTCGTTTCTCCAGCCTTCATCATTTTTGAGCGAAAAAGAATTATAGCGCAGAAAATACCCCTCTGTAATTTCTGCAGACACAAGGTTTGTAAAGCCCTGCCCCAGATTAGGCATGTTTTAGCTTAATAATTCTTGTTTAATCGGTTAATATCGAAAATTACAGTTAGGGCTTTGAGGAAAACTCAGGTGTGGCCCAATCCGAGCTCGTGAGCTCAGTGATCCAGCTCGTCTAGCTGGAGGGGTATTTTGGTAATTTACCACTTCTTGTCGTTATTTTTATAAGTTGTGTGATTATGTGATTATTATTGGTTAATAATATTCTCCTTAATCAGAGATTTGTATTTCTGATTTTAAAATAATTTTATTTTCAGAAAATGGTATTTAAATCCGCCTGTCAAAACCCGAAAGGGAGAAATAATTATTTTAAATGATTTTGGAAATGAGATAAAATCCAAAACTAGTATTTTGTGTTAGACCATTTTAAGAATGGTCTAGTTATTCTTTGGTACCCCAAAATGAGATCTCTACATTGATTTATTTAACATTTGTTTAATTAAGTAAATAGTGTTAAATGGTGGTTTTTATTTAAATCAATGGATTTTAGTGAGAGTTAAAACTCCAAATTTTTATGGTGATCAAAGTTTTCGAAACCCAACCTATCTGTAAGGTTGGATTAAGATTTTGAGTTTCTAAAACCATGGTTTTAGTTAAAAATCAGATTTTTACCAAAATAGGGGGACTTATTTGCAAATGGGAAAGTTTGGAAGGGTTGATTTGCAACCGACGCCAGAACAGTGGTTACACTGTAGCGGACGTCGGCAGCAGCTACATGCTAATGCATGCAGTGACCGGGTGACCACCATCCACGGATGGAAAATCTATAAATTGGGCCTCCCTTTCAGCAGATCAAACTCCCAACCTTCTCTTCTCTCTCAGCCTCTTTCAGCTGCTCTCTGTGAACCAGAAACCCAGCTGTTCCAGCCTCTGTTATTCCCACCTTTATCACCAGTAGCCTTAGAGGAAGTTTTTGCCAAAAGACCAGATTTTAGCCCAAGAACCTCAGTGAAGGTAACCACTATGTTCCTCTTTCGATTTCAATCAGTTTAGAATCAAGAAAACCTGAATTTAGCCTTGTTTTGAGTAAGAAAAATCATTTCAAAGTTTTAAGAAAATCTTGATTTTTAGTTTATCAGTGGGCTTTTGGGATTATGATCTCATGGCCTACTGAGTTTTAAGACCTTAAACTATTCCCTATGGAAAAAGGACTCCCAGAGGAGTCCATCGGACCGGCTAAGTGTGGAAACCGAATCCAAGAAAGCCTCTATTTCCCGATTCGTAAACCACTGTGCGTCTGCCGTCACTGTCTGTTGTTGCAGACAGTGGAGGAAGACGACTCTCGGAAGGTCCGAGAGTCGATCTTCGGATGTTCAGAGGGTAACACCCTTCGGACGTTCCGAAGATAACCCCTCGGACGTTCCAAGCTTCACCCGAAGCCCGAAAGCGCCTGAGGCTATCTCAACCCAGCCGGATGTACCAAGCAGGGTTCGGAAGGACCGAACCCACTCGGACGTTCCGAACCCAAACTTCGGATGTTCCAAGGACCCAGACCTACCGAGACTTGTTTTCAGATTTTAAACTGTTCAGAAGGACTTCGGATGACCCGAGACCCGATCTTCGGACGATCCGAAGTTAGACCCATGTTCCGAGGTTAGTGACTAGATTAGGTGTGGTTCGGATGATCCGAAGCCACTGTACCTAGTTTCGAGGCATGTTCCGAGGGACCCAGTTTTGAAGTGTTAAATTATTGTTTGCTTATTCTTATTTGATGCATTGATGTGATTTGATGTTGATTATTACCCTTTGTTAATTAAAAATGTACTAACCATTTTCTCTTAATACTATAGTGTAAATACTATTGTATTCACTTCCAGGCCGACTCTATTGGTCTGGCACTGAGTGATCTCACTTCCAGGCCGACGCTATATAGTCAGGCACTAAGTGACCTCGAGGCCTAGCTCAAAATGTCAGATCTGGTCCTATCCAGAAGACAACCGAGAAGTGACCCGATGATCAAGACCTAACTCAATAAGTCAATCTGGTCAATGCCTAGAAGACAATATGAGTTTTGGACTGAACCCTTTTTATTATATTATTATCTTGTGGATGATTATAATTTAAAAAGGATAGAAACCGAGTAGGAGACTCAATTCCATGTACCTTGGATAGTTTTGGGAAACCGTAAGACTTCGAAATACTGCTTGTATGTGTACGTGCTATATATGAATGCTATGTATATTGATTGTACACATGTTTGTTTGTTTGAACAAAGACTGCGAAACCACACAGTCATGGTGAGGGAACTTAACTTTACAGCTTGATGTAAACAAGTTTATTTGATATGGATATTGAGGAATGAGTGGTTTTAGATTTGATGAACCCACTCATGTGCCTAGACTTGACGCACTATGGAAGAGTACTTATGATGCTGGTAAATGCTATGATCAGACGAATTGTGAAATACTGCTTCCACGTACCTTTTACTACTGAATTATCGCCGAGCTGAATGTGTCGGTTAGTCTACTGATCATGGGTAGTGACAATTGCTGAGGGTGTCGGTACCGTCCATGGGAGTGCCGGAGATATACTTGCAATGAGGTATTTTGACAGCGTAGGGACTTAATACTAATGTTGTCAGTATGGTATCTAGGGACTACGTTGGATGACAACAGTAATGGAGAGATGATGAAATGATAGGAATGATGATGAGACTTTATTTGATATTGTAAATTTATTATCAAACATGAGATATTATATTGCAACTGTTGATTATATACTAATCTGTTGTTTACTTAACTGCACTGTTGTATTTCCTTCACTAGGCTAGTTAGCTCACCCCACTCACCTTTCAGGAGATGAACCTGAGGAGGAGAACCCTCTTTTTCAAGCTTAGGGTGGATAAGCTGCGGCGGTGTTTTGGGATTCCCCCGGAGGGGAATACCCTGGTCTTTACTTTCTGGTTCTTGGAACCTTTCGTTTTAGTAAGTACCGGGTGTGGTACTTAATTTGTATTAATGTGATGTATTAGACTACTGCATTTCTGTAGTAACTCTGATGTTGTTTTATAATGATAAATCAAAGTTGGATTTATGTGATTCTATGTTGTGTTGTCGTTGTCTATTTTTGGGTAGACTTATGGTATGTGTTTGAATCCACATGTTGGGATCATGTGTGACCTTTGGGCCCAACTGTTAATCCGGCCCAGTGAGAATGCTTAAGTTAGTTTATTTTCAAAAAAAAAAAAAATCAGTCGCGTTCCGAGCCCACCCTTCGAATCGGGGCGTGACAAGGTTTCCCTTTCTCTCATTGTTTCTCATGTAATACTTGTTTCTTTCATTCAACACTTGTTACTTTCTTGTACTAACTTTATTCTCTCACTCACCAGCACGCAGTAAATACCCCTCTCCCTCTGTAAAGTGGCTCCTCTCACTCTCTGCACTCCACAAGAGGTTAGTGAATTCTCTTTATGTTTTCCATCTTTCTTCATTCAACACTGGTTACTTTCTTGTTGTAACTTTATTATTGTAACCCATTGGACTTCTCTTGATTTGTTAAATACGCTTTGTGAATTCACATTTTCTGCAACATTATTTTATTGTTATTTGACCTTAATTTGTCATCGGGGATATTTCCACGCTTAGAAGTTTGGCTTGCAGTGAATTTTTTTAATTTAAATTGTGCTATAATGTAATCTTGGAGTTGAGCTTCATCTAAGGTGGGGATTGAAGTTTGTAGTGTACTTTTGATAGGGTTCATTTGCATTGGATGTTAGTAGGTTTTAAAGACGGGTGTGTTGACATTACTTAGGCAAGCAATAACTGAGTCTGTCACTCTGATGATGATACTATTTGAATTTGTTTTTATCAATTTTTACTATTTAATATTTTTTTTTAACTTGTAAGAAACCATCCGGTTATGGAGATTTACATGGTTTTTTAACTATTTAGACGAGATGTATACATTGAGTTGTACAGTGTCAAAATTATCTTGATATAAAAAGTTTGGACTTCAAATTTTAACTAGATTATAACTTCTCTCTACCCTTCTTTCAAAGAACTCAAAATGAATGCCGTGCACTAGAGAGATTAAAACTTTGAGCAGTAGGTTGCAAATGAGGACCTCACCCTTATTTATACTAGAAGCTTGGGAATGAATGGCTAAGATGATGCCACATGGCAATCATCAAATGGCTATAGATAATTCTAGAAACTCTTAACATATTCTAAAAATTCCTACTCTCCAAAAATCATCTAGAAGATTTATAGACCCTACTTCTTCCATAAGCATCTAGAACATTAAAGAGTGTTCTACAAGACTCCACACACTTCTACACAATTTTATAATCTTCTAGAGAACTCAAGAATTCTCTTGAGTCTTCTAGAGTCTTTTTGAACCATCTAGAATCTTCCGGAATCTTCTAGCATGTTCCGGGTCATTCTCAAACATTCCGGACCATTCTAGGTCATTCCAGAAAGCTCTACAATGTACATGTAATCTCTTATATACATGGATTATAAGATAACTAGGTTGGTGAATCTTTTGGTGTGACATACAGCTCTGACTCAACGAGAATAGAATTCCATATTCTGCTTTACGAGAAGGTTCCCACTGTGGGGAAGTGACAGAGTCAGCCAAGTGGCAGCAAATGGCAAATGGAAATTCTAAGGCAATGTTAAGAAAATCATATATGAAAATATAGAAGGAGAGAAACGACGCTTCTCGTATGAAACCACTAAAGATGAGGTTCGCATATGGTATATGGACGAGTTTGAATAGAAAAACGGAAAAGCAGAAGTTTGTTTGTGTTAAACGATTTTTTTTAATAACTATCATTGTTATTAATGTATTTGTATTTTTTAATAAATATTTGTTTTATTACAGTTTGATCACCGCATCCTCTGTAAAACAACATGTAAGTAAAGATTGGAAAAAGCAGAATCCTCAGCTCAGGAGGAGGTGCCGTTTGATTTGCAATTTTCATATGACATTGCCATAGAAATTTAACAAAAACCTTTTAACAAAGTTGAAGACAACCTTGACCGTTTTCTACAAGAACCTGCAGCTAATAGACTTATTCTTCAAGGTGAGACAGCTAGGCAGGCTGCTCAGACAGAGGAAGTTGGTTCGCATGTCTTAGATCATCCACAATTTTCATATGAAGTTGCCCCAGAACTTCAAGAAGAAACTTCAAATGAAGGTGAAGACGACTTTGACCGTTTTCTATGAGAAGCGGCATGTGATGCAATTATATATCAAGGTGAGACAGGTAGGGAGGCTGTTCAAACAGAGGAGGTTTGTTTGCATGTCTTAGATCATCTGCAATTTTTTTTTAATGTTAGTCAAATTCAAAAGACAAGAGCTGTTTTTTAAAGAAAAACTTTTATTTTCTAAATATGAAATAAAAGAGTTGAAGATTTGAGTATATAATATTTTAGAATCTTTATTATTAAATTATTTATCTGATCAATCAGTTGATTTTTAAATTAAATTTTATAAATTATTTTATACTAGAAGCTTAGGAATGAATGGCTAAGATGATGCCACATGGCAATCATCCAATGACTATAGAGAATTCTAGAAACTCTTAACATATTCTAAAAATTCATACTCTCCAAGAATCATCTAGAAGCTTTCTAGACCCTACTTCTTCCATAAGCTTCTAGAACATTGCAGAGTGTTCTATAAGACTCCACACACTTCTACACAATATTATAATCTTCTAGAGAACTTCAGAATTCTCTAGAGTCTTCTGGAGTCTTCTTGAACCATCTAGAATCTTCCAGAATCTTCTAGCATGTTCCGGGTCATTTTCAAATATTCCGGACCATTCTAGGTCATTCCAGAAAGCTCTACAATGTACATGTAATCTCTTATATACATGGATTATAAGATAACTAGGTTGGTGACTCTTTTGGTGTCAAATAAAAAGGGATTAATAATTTATATAAAGAAATTTTGTTTTAATTAAATGAATAAATCAACTAGAGTCAACTATTATAAATGTTTAATTGAGGATGCTTTTTTATATGAAAAGCATATTGATGAGACACAATGAACTGACCAAATCAATGGTGACATATGAACTAAAAAGAAAGGCACTTACCTACACTCGATTTTTATGTCTCTACACATCCATTTTCGAATTTTAGGGTGAAATTACCATTCTACCTCCGCATTTTTACTCACTCAAAGTGTAAATTTAGTTCATTTGAACGAATGGACATAACACTATTCATTCGTTTGAATGAACTGCAGCGTAAATTCCTTAGGACGAATGAACCATGCTACAGTAATATATTATTTAAATAATAAAATCTCCTTTAAAACTTTAAAGTTATTTTTTAAGTACTGTGTATCTCTAAAATTTCTCAAATTGAATATTCGGACTAATTACGATAACCTGATAAAAATACTTTAAGATTTAAAGGTCTTTTGACACTCCCAAATGCTTAAAACACAGTGTTTTATAAATAAGGGTATCCCTCGGCTGTGCCGAAAATACATTTGGGAGTGTCAAAAGACCTTAAAGTCTTAAAGTATTTTTATCAGGTTATCGTAATTAGTCCGAATATTCAATTTGAGAGATTTTGGAAATACACAGTGCTTAAAAAATAATTTTAAAGGAGATTTTATTATTTAACTAATGCACTATATATTACTGTAGCATCGTCAGGCCCTTATTTTTTAAGTACTGTGTATTTCCAAAAATTTTCAAATTGAATATCCAGACTAATTAGAATAACCTGATAAAAATACTTTAAAACTTTAAGGTCTTTGACACTCCCAAATATGTTTTCAGCACAACCGAGGGATATTCTTATTTGTAAAATACTGTGTTTTAAGTATTTGAGAGTGTCAAAAGACCTTAAAGTCTTAAAATATTTTTTTAGGTTATCGTAATTAGTCCGGATACTCAATTTGAGAAATTTTGGAAATATACAGTGCTTAAAAAACAACTTTAAAATTTTAAAGGAGATTTTATTATTTAAATAATACATTGTTCATTCGAACGATCCATTCAAATGAATGAACAGTGTGTGTCTATTCGTTCGAATGAGATAAATTTACACTTGGGACATTCGTTTAGATGAATGATTCATCCGAACGAATGCTGAAATGAATTGGTAGTTCGTTCAGATCAGTAAAAATGCAGGCGTAGAATGGTAATTTCACTCTAAAATTCGAGAACGGGTGTGTAGGGGCAGAAAAATCAGGTGTCTGTAAGTGCTGCCAAAAGAAATTAAATTTATAAAATATTTGATATGGTTGTATTCAAATTAAAGAAAATGAACAGTTAGGCTGGAAACTCATTTTAATTATCTATTTCACTTGTCTTAAATTGAATTACTAAAGATATTAAAATGAGATATTAGCATGTCCACAATTACTACTTTAGCTTTTTAGGATTATGACTTAGACATTCATAATTGAAGATTTGGTGGGAAGTCTGAAATCAAGTCCCTTTCTAATCATAAAAATCCATTAAAACAAGAATCCAATTCCAAGTAAATAAAAAAACAAAAAAGAGAGAAATAAAAAAGGTAAACTAAACCAAACTTTTCCCTGAATAATGAAGTTGGCGAAAATCTTTTCTCAAACTCTCTTTTCTCCTCTTTACCTTTCTCTTCTGCATCTATATTTCAGAAAATCAAAATATCGGTGCGTCAATACGGTGCATTATTACCTTTGTATTGACTATTATGTGCCGATACACATTCTCTTTCCTCCAAATTTTATTTTATTTTTTCTCAAAAAACTCCAAAAAATACATAAAATGAAGAAAAACCTAGGTTTCATTTCTGTGTAGTTTTATCATTATTTCACAGTCATTAAGATATTTAAATGTGATTTTAAAAGTTACAAAATCCAGAGTTTTAAAAAAAATGGAAAAAATCCTAAAAATTCCAAAAAAAGCATGGAAAATAAAGTCTAGTAATTTTCTTCTAAAGAATGACCATTTTGAATTTTTTTATCAATTTTTTTTTTGAATTTCGACTCTTAAATAATTTCAAATCCAACAATAAAGTATGAAAATTTTTCCACTTTAATCCCACGTAGCTCTCTAAGTCATCTTTCCAACACCTCTAAAATCACCTTGATTAAAATCTCTATGACAAAGTTATGCCCATTTTACTAGAAGTACCTTGTTCAGCGTTATGGATCAATACGTATCAATCGATACAAACTGATACTATCTGCCCATACATTGCGTATCAACTGTAATATGGAGTGAAGATACATAAGTTACAAAAAAAAAAAATTAAGATGATTTTTTAATAAAGTACAGTGTAAAATGTTTTTCCAAAAATAAAATTTAATGCATTTGTACCTCTTAATGTTCCCACCACCGTAAAGACAGGTCCTAATAGTTCTAATGCATATCTTGTAAACTTTTTACGATTAAATTTCTACAAATTTCAATCCTGTGCATATTTCATTAAAGTATGTTTCGATTAAAAAACAAAAAAGATGTGACATAATTTTTGTCACTTTTCTAATTTTATAATTTCAACTCTTATTGAGTCCTTATCACTCAAAACTATGAGTGCAATTGACATGAGTCACACATGCATCTCAACATAGCCTGCCAAATTTCCCGAAGGAATATGAGACAATCTGAAGAAAATCATGTGTCCTAATTTGTGTGTCCAACTAGGATTTTTCGTAGACAATTTGACATTGTTTTTTTAATGTTAGAAGGTGTTCAGGTATCTCACTCAATTAATCTTTCGAAGTATGTGTACATCTCTCCTGCATATATACATCGGTTTTCTCAATGAGGAATAATGATGCTCTTGCTTTGAACCCAAGACTTCAATCCAAAAATCTTGTGCAAAGACGGGTAACCACCTCTTGGGGTAAACAACTTGACTTTGTTCAAGTAGAAGATACGAGATAATCTAAAGAATATTATGTGTCCTGTTTGCTTCTCCAATTAGGATTTTTCATAGATAATCACTCTCTGTAAAATTATTCGGGGTGCGTGGGTAAAGAGACTTGCACATATTTTGAAGATCGGTTAAGTGTTCTAAGAAGCTTATACATCTTAGTTATAAAAAAAATGATCTTAATCATCTATTTTTTAAAGAAAAAAGTTTTTTAAAATTTTTCTAAAAAGGAGTTTTCTTTGAGTAGAATTTTTTTTGATAAATAAACGTAAGGTACGATGAGAAAAGGAAGAAAAGAAAAAAAATCTCCTTCAATCTCCTACCTTCTCATAGAATGACGTTGGAGGGTCACTGTATACTGGCATAACCACTGCCTGGCTCAACTCTAGCAAAATTAATTTTTTGAATTAAAGTATTTAAATAAAAAAATTATAAATTAATAGGTAGTATTTCCTGATTATGTCTTGAGTTCATTAAAAGGTTAAGGATCAAACTTTAGGAGTTTAATAAATTTATAAATTTCAATATTTTAATTAAAAAATTATTTAGTAGATGATACCGGTTTATCACTATTATTTTGGTTATATGCCAAAGCAAATCTTGAAGAACAACTTGACTTTGAAGCTTGTCTTCTCCAGCAAAAATCAAGGCTGATCAATTTCAATCTAAAAGACATGGGGAGCAAGTTCTTCTACAACAAGGTTAAGGTTCATCAGCACAGGAATAACATCAAGTCTATTCTTTTACTGGATGGTACTTTTAGCAGTGATCCTTCCATTATCAACCTCAGATTTGTTCAGTACTTTGCCAATTTGTATGGGAGCAGCGAACCACTTACAACTGGAAGTCTACACACTTAAACCAGTTCAAAAAATTCAACACCGTGTCCAGAATTAGTTATCATATGACCAGCTCTTTATCGCTTCCTGTGACTAGAAATGAGATCCATTCGGTCATTCTGAAGGCTCATCCGTCCAAAGCACCTGGACCACATGGATTTAATGGTAAATTCTTTCAAGAATGTTTGGGTACTGTTGGAGATGATGTTACTGCTGTTATCACTGACTGTCTGGTTGCCTCTAAGCTGTTGTCTCAGGTCAAATGCTCGTTCATTGCCTTGATCCCGAAGAGTCCTAGTGCTATCGGCCCGGAAGATTATCGACCAATTGCACTTTCTAATGAGATTTATGAGGTTATCTCTAGGCTCCTTGTTGCAAGACTTAAGCCTGTCATGCCTTTGCTTGTCAGCAACCACCAAAGTGCTTTTATTCCCCTGGGAGGAGTATTGCTTCCAATATTATGTTGTGCCATTATTTGGTCAAGGGTATCCACTTGGATAACGGTCCTCCGAGAATGTGCGTCAAAATCAATCTGAAGAAGGCTTTTGATAGTGTGAAGTGGTCGTGCATTCTCTCTGTTTTGAATCAAATGAACTTTGGTGACAAGTGGATTGGGTGGATTAAATGTTGCATTGAATCACCCTCCTTCTCTGTTCTGGTTAATGGCTCTCCTCATGGCTTCTTCAATAGTTCGAAAGGGTTGAGGCAAGGGGACCCTCTATCCCCTTTCTTATTTTGCTTAGTTATGGAAGCTTTCTCTTGTACTCTTAACAAGGCTATTATCAACATGGAGATTACTTGTCCTTTCCTGAAAAGGGGTACTTATATCTCTCATCTCCCATTTGCCGACGATCTTATGGTCTTCTGTGGTGCAAATACATCTTCTGCCAAAGCATTATCCGTCTTGCTTAGAGACTTTTGTGAGTTCTCTGGGCTTTCTATCAACCTCTCCAAGAGTAGCATCATCTTCTCCGGGTCCACAACTGATCGTGAAGACATTCTTGGAATCCTTGGCATGAATGAAGCGGTCTTGCCTATCAAGTATCTGGGTATCCCCCTATTCTCATCAAGATTGCACATCGCTGATTGTGCTGAGCTAATCTCTAAGGTGCGATGTAGGCTCTCTGGATTGGTAGGGGAATCGCTTTCCTTTGCTGGTAAGGTGGAGTTACTCAGGTCTACCATCAACAATTATCATATCTATTGGGCTAGTCCTTTTCTTCTTCCAAAAACTTGTTTGGACTCCATTGAGAAGATGATGAGGAATTTCCTATGGGGTTCTCAGCAACAATGACGTATTCATACAATTTGTTGGGATAAAATTTGCACCCCCAAGATAAAAGGGGGGCTTGGATTAAGGCGCCTCTCCATAATTAATGAAGCTAGCCTAATGGTGCATGTTTGGAACATTGCTAACAAGAAGGATGATTTGTGGGTCAAATGGGTCCATGCAAAATATATGAAGAACAGAGATATTTGGAATACGATTTTGCGCACCAATCCTTCTTGGGCTTGGCGTTCTATCATCGGTGTCTGGGATAAGGTCAAGAGACACGCTTTTTCCTCGGTGGGAAATGGTCTTCATACCAATTTTTGGAAGGATCCATGAATTCGTCCGGGGTTCATCTTAATTGACCATTTTGGGAATCCAGCTTGCTATGATCTGGGACTTAGGAGTAACATTGAGGTTGGTCATTTCATCTCGGGCAACCATTGGGATCTTCCTCCAGTAAGTTCCGTCTCCTTATTGAACATATGGGATATTGTTAGGGCCCACAAGTTGCCAATCCTGCCTATCAACGATCAGCTACTCTGGGCTGGCAATGCTCGGGGATACCTATCTATTGCCAGTACAATCCAGTCTTTCTACAATCATATGCGTGATACTATTAATGCTGGCCTTGTGTGGTTCCCTAGTTGTATTAACCAACATTCTATTTATCTCTGGTTATACCTGAATTCGGGGCTTAAGAAGAAGCAGTTGCTCCTTAAGCTTGGCATTCAAGTTGATCCCATTTGCATCCTTTGCAACACCGATCCGGAAACCAGCGACTACCTCCCACAATGTACAACTGTTCATCGGGTTTGGGACCTTTTGATGAGAAAATTCAATCACAATAGTTCTTCATCAGACATCCTTTGTGACTCTTCAAATTTGGTTAGAAGTCAGGTGAGCCGTTTGGAGAAGTTGGCTGCCCTTCTTATGGTGCCTGCTCTTGTTTGGCATGTTTGGTCGGAGAGAAATGGTAGGATTTTCAACAATTCTATTAGATCTAACGAAGCTATAACATTCGCTATCTTATCTGATGTCAGATGTCGGGTGCTTTTCTTGCTATCCAAGAAAGAGCTCTTTAAAATGGATAGCGCCTTCTCTGCTCAGTTTGATCTCCCTAACACTATTATTTCTCGCTTGAGATTAAGTCCCCCCTCTGTCAGGATTCTTCGTTCCATCGAGGGTGGTGTCGTCTTCATTGGGACTCTACTGCGTAACATGAGCATCATCCTTGCTGCCTATCATCTGGGGTCTTCCAACTGCTGCATTGGGTGCTATCTTGCCACCTATATTAGTCCTATCACTTTGGAGGAACTGCTTGTTTTTTGTCAGACTGTTTTATCCTTCGCAGATCATTCTGGGCTACATCTTAACCATCTGCAGTGCATTAACAACAAGATCTACAATACTCTGACTAATCCATCTAATGCTGCCTGGGCCATCAAGAATCATGCATTTGTTATTGTTCATTACCTGCAAAGGAGGAATATCCCCATATCCTGGCCACCGCTGCCAGTACTGATTCGGTGTTGGCCTATTGCATAAGCAACCTTGTTCACAGCAGCTTCAAGTATAGATCTTTCGATCTTCTTTTATGGCCTATCTGATTGAATTCTTTTACATCGAGTTTTGCTCGGGCCTTCATGCTTTTGGTTTCACCTGTATGCTTTTCTTTTTTGAGGCAGCTTACCTCCCCCATTTTTTGTAATTCTTTTTTGGGATTTTCTCCCCTTTGAATGATATCTTACCCAAATTCAAAAAAAATATCCTATCAAAATAATTTTTTTAGGGACCTAATACATTGCACAAAAGTGGTATAATTTAGGATGTAAAAGTTTAATAATTAAAAATAAAAGTTAAAGCCATCAACAGAGGGATCAAAAAATGGTCCAAAAGTTTAAGGATCAAAAAGAACATTTAATGTCATCAATAATATTTAAAATTCTTTAAAATTATAGCCTCTTCAATCTAATTAAGATTTTTTCTTTTCATTCTCATATTAGGTCTTGCCAATAGAACCATCATATACTCAAAAACTAAGTGTTTGGATATATGGGGCCTCAGACACAGAAAAAGGCACTGGTATTTTGGAAACTATTTGGCTCTTGTGATTCTTCCTTGGTTGTGTTTGGATGGGGGTAAGAAAAGGTAACGGGATAACCCTCCGGTATGTTTGTTTAGTAATGGAAAACCCTTTGGATTATGGGGGTTTTCAGGAAACCATTGTCCCTCTTTACATCTCTTAGCACCTATGGAGCAAAATTATTTTAAAATATTTTTTAATTGATGAATATTATTTAATAATTATGTTTCATAGAATTTTTTTTATATATTATATGAATTTAATAAAAATTATTAATTCTCATAAAATTGTTAATATATCAGGTTAATATGTCAAGTTACCTCTTACCAAATAAGATTTTTTTCTCTCAGATTAAATTTTATCTTTACCTCTATAATTACCAAACAAGATAAGGGTAACCCCTGCATAAGAATAACCCCTATTCAAGGGTAATTCCTGCTAATATCCCTCATCCAAGTGCAGCACTTGTAATTATTCGAATATTGTTTAGTCTTCTTTACGCTTGTCCCCAGGTTGTGGGTTGTTCCCAAAAAAATTTATAGTGTTTCCTTTTATGGTCATTGGCTAGTTTAGAGTGGCATATTTTGTAATTATTGGGAAGTTTTTCCCCATTCTTTTGAATGATACCTAACCAAATTATTAAAAAAATAAAAGACGAGGGGAAGGAAGGGGTTCCTTGTTGGACTCATCAACTATGTAAAAAAAAAATTGATTTCTCGAAGTGCGATTTATTGAGTGCGAACAAGGGTCTCACATCGGTTATGAGGGGATAAATCTAAAGACTTTTAAGGAACTGTATTACTCCATCTATGAAGTTAGTGTTTTGAGTTGGAAGCCTAGTCCTAACAGTGATATCAACACTAGGTCCCCAAGCCATAACATGTGGATTTAGGGATTCTCTAGCCGAATGGGATGGTTGACGACGTTCTATCCGTCAAGGAAATGATTGTTGGAGTGCAAACGAGACTCCCACATAAATTGTGAGCGGGAAATCTGAGGATTAATAAGGAACTGTATTAATCCACCTCTTATGCCAGTCTTCTAAGCTGGAAGCCTTGTCCTAACATGTGATTCAAAAGCATGTCTCTCTTTTATTCCTCCCCAATACTTCGACTTCCTCTACCCAACCAAAGGCAGGAAGCAGCTTCTTATTGTTCATCTTCTATCTTATTTGTTTTCTTCTTTCCATAGCTTAGCCATCCTATTCTTCATGGGTTTTCTGCGATGGGTACCATCTTCTATTGTCATTTACTTCATGGTATCTCTCTTTATTGAGATTGTATGGCTTTTCCTTTAATAGGACTTTGTTGTTTTATGAATTCATGTTTTCATTTCTGCATAATTTTGTCTGTACTTGCGTTGTCATGGTTTGCACAATCGTTACTGAATCCCCAACAAAAGTTTTCTCCCTTAATCTTATCCCTAAGTCTGATCTCTTCCCTCTTTCTGTACTTCCATAGTTGCCACTAGATAGGAACAAGTAAAAGATTTTCCACCTCTGTCTTTGGTCATGTGGCCTTCATTTGGGTTGTTTCTTGAGCTTATGAAACTAAATATGGAGACTTGAGTCATCTGAATCTTTTTACTTTTATAATTTTCAACTCTCTCTCATTTATTCTCATCTGAATCCAAGGCATATTTAGGTTGATTCCAATGATAACCCCATTTCTGAAAAAGTTTTTGAAAAAAAAATAGAAGAGAGAGTGCAAAAAAGCCGTGTGAATAAGTATCGTCAATACAATTCAAGAGGGGGTTGGTCTGACGGTCAAGAAGCTTCACTCATGAAGGGAAATCCTGAGTTCGATTCACGCTCAACACCCATTTGAACTATTCCTCGTAGTTGCTTATCCGTTGTATAGGATTGAGAGGCTTACACATGTCCCAAGACTAATAGAGTTAAAATGTCTCATATCCAAATACTGGTGAGACTCATATACACCTTGGCTGTCAAAAATAAGTATCGCCGATACACCGTATTAGCTGATAATAATAGGCCTCAACGACTTTTTTTTTTCTTTACACCTATCTCCAACTCCACGAAATGAGTCAAACTATATGTGCACCTACCTTTAAATGAGGTAATCAAAAGAACTAATCTTATGGATTTTTTCCCTTAGAACTCATAAGCAACCATGTTTCAACATGTCACATTATCATTTTTCTTTTAAAAGACAGATCATTCTAAAGTATTAAAGTCTATTATTTAAAAAAAAAAAAAAAATTGACATATGATATATTTTAGGTCAATAGATCCAACTATACTAATTGTAGAATTTTGAAATATTTTATTTAAAAAAATTAAGATAAAAAGTCATCGTTGGTCATCTAAAGAAAAAAAAATTGAAATCAGTTGCTATCTCAAACTGATGGTTAAAAATGAGTCTTGTCCTAAATTTTAGCTCAAGGGTACTTCATTTTATATTTAATATAATATGACTCACGTGGATATGTTAAAAGATAATTTCTATTATTTTAACCAAAGTAACAAATTGAGTTTCTTCAACATTTTTAAGAAAAACATTTAGTGCAATTATAGAAAGGTGAGGTGTAAATTGAATCAAGTTTTTCATTTTGAATAAGTCTGAGACCAGACTCAGTGAGTCCAATCGTCGACCAATCCTAGGGATGGCAATTTAATCCAAAAACCTGAAAGCCCGAAAAATCTGCCGGTAAAAAGAAATAGAGTTTGAGCATTAATTTGTAGCCCAATTATTAATTGGGCTCCTAACTGGGCCTAAAAAGGAAGCCTGTTTAAAACTGGTTTAGCTCAAACATATCAATGCTCTTGCCCAACGCCCAATATCTGGACCAAATATCTCATTTATATTTATTTATGTTTTAAATACATATAAAAAGCCTGCAGGACAAAATTCAATTTATAGTCATTGGATCTTAATTAAACTCAAAAGGCCTCAATTAAAAAATTCAAAGATGCCTAATGATTTTGACCACTAAGATCAAGTGAAAACAAAATGGCATCACTAATAATAATAAAATAAAGCTAAAATGGATTAGGTACTGTGATAAACACATACCTCATTTTTAAAAGGTCTAATATATTGTTCCAGACTTCCAGCTTTCATCGGGCTATTAGGGCTTGGGCTTGGGCTTTTATGACATAGGCATGGCCCATTGCCATCCTTATCCCAATTATGAAGACAAGAATAAGATATGACTTGGGTGGATCATGATTCATCTATGATAAAAAATAAAGGCCCATAAAACCAATCTTAAACAAATAGAGTTTAGATCTATGTGTTGAACTCATTTGCGAAGTTGATTCTCGTCCTAATTCAAAAAAATTGGGCCCTTGTCCTCTTCCATGCTGTCTTTGACTCTGTAACATATATATATATATATATATATATATATATATATATATATATATATATATATATATATATATATATATATATATATATATATATTATACAGACATGTCATAAATATTTTACATAGAAAAAACATATATTTAAAAAATATAATTAAAGATATATTAATATTTTATGAATAAAGAAGACATTTTGGGTCATGCTCCATTGCTTACCAGTAATGTCTCCATCAATAGTTCCACAATAGACATGACTTACAACAATGTTAAGAGAAGAAGAGTTTGATTGAATCATCTTAGGTACATTTTTTTTATAACGTATCAAAATTTATTATTTTAAAGTTTCTCATAAAATAAAATTTTACTTAAAGTTGAGCGTCATTCTGTATTAAGACTAAGTTGGATGGATGTTCCAACGTTAGAGTTGGATGGACTAGGTGGCAATTACTGACTTAGGCTGCCAACAACACTCATGTCAACATGGTGACCTCATCGTCAATACAGTGAACCTGTCGTCCTGTCAACGTAGTGCTGTCAAAGTGTCAACATAGTGAGGAGAAAGAACTGTTAACTATCAATCTCCTTCGCATAATAATGGAATTGTTTTTCTCTCCTTCAATGAAGGCGGCTCATCGTAACACAAACACTTTTTTGTCGAGACATGGAATAATGTGAATTTTTCAGTTTTATCCTTCGTTGGTCCATACGAAAAGATTTAAAATTTCTGCAGACACGAGTGAGACGAAATCATTGATAAAAGGAATCTCACGAGATTTCAATTCAAAGTTAAAGCTACAGAACCGGAGGCAGCTGAGAAGTACCAGATTGTAGTACATGATAGTTTTGCAGTACAATGAAGCAGTACAATGAAGTATAATCAGTCCTATATATATAATATATATTATGTAATCAAATGAAAATAACCATAGCAAGGCAACGAGAAGTAGGAGATGGGAGTTCCAACGGGGACGACAGGGGATCACATGTGCACCGTTGATTGATTCATTCAATTTGAATCCAATGGCTGTGAAAGAATGTGGCGTTTCCATGTGTTCTCAGGTCGCCCCTGCTGGGCCTTCCTCTGTATCACATTCTCTCCAAGACTCACAGCTTCTAATTTATTGGGAAGGTAAGCATTTGCATTTTCAAAAATGGGTTGGGTCTTTTTCTCTTTTTTTTTTTTAAAAAAAAAAAATTAAAGGCTACTTATTATGATGGTGTCAATTTTATGTGTTTTTTTTTTAATTATATTAGATTATCTCCTTTTTTTTTTTTATGTTTCTTAAGACTTAAAAGGATAATAGAAAACAATCTTCTTTCTTTTATAATAAATTGTCTGTCAAGTCAATATGGTAAGACAGATATGTTCCCTTGTCAACCCACAATGACTAAATGTGACAAAACTTTGTTAAATCAATTCTTAGATTATAAAATCCTTCCTTACCAGTATTCCATAGAAAAAACAGAGAAAAAAGAAACTTAAATGAAAATATTGGAGAGGGAATGTTGTGATAGGGTGATCTCCAAGACTAGATGTTTCACAGACCACTAGCAAGAAATAAATTGATTTTCATGATTTTTTTTAGATGAAGAAATACCTTTATCTCTCTTCAAATACGAAGGTGTAAGTAGGGTTATGGATATTATTAGGAGGTCTATGCAGATCACCCAATCTGAACTTCTGACCCGGACGTCTCAACCCGACTTAATTCGAATTATAACCTGACTCAACTCGAATTCTGACCCGACCTGTATTTTGAACCTATTTTAGCCTAAAACTAACCGGGTCAAGTTGGGTTTGATCAAGTCGAGTCGGGTTCACTTGAAATCCCTCAACCTGGCCCAATCCAAATTCAATACGGGTTTCTATCTCCTCAACCCGACTCGACCCGTTGATCCAACTTTCATGTTCCAATCCGGTTGATTTCTCGGATGACTCCTACGTTAAGTAAAACTTTAGATACATGCAGTCTCCCGCAAGTCAAAAGTATTGGGTTACTAGAGGACTTGAACTTGAGACATTTAGTTTCTAAACCAAAGTATTTTCCAATTGAACTATTCCATGCGAATTTTTTCATATATTAGATGCTCTAATTTGTTATATATATATATATATATATATATACCTCTTTCGGTGGGTGCCGTTCGATTTCCCTTTGATCCTAACCTAATGGATCTGCCGGCGAACGAAGAAAAAGATATCGAGCCATTGTTTGAAGAGGGCTCCCTCATATTAAGTCAAGAAGTTGGCCGTGGACCCACCTATGCCTCCATGGATGGATAGTCGATGGACAGAAATCCCATCCCTCCCTAGCGGATATCGCCTGCCTCGATTGAAAGCCGAAATTTGGGATGGAAGAGACTACTGCTAGCTTGACTGCTTCTCCCACTTATATATATATACATGAAGAATCCTATGACTTCCACTTATGACTTCCACCATGTAGCTCCTTGTAAGTCACAAACTTCAAGTGATTATAGAACTTGAATTGTTAAAATGTGTAGCTTGACGGCTTCTCCCGCTTATATATATATACGTGAAGAATCCTATGACTTCCACCATGTAGCTCCTTGTAAGTCACAAACTTCAAGTGATTATAGAACTTGAATTGTTAAAGTGTGTATCAGTTGAACTACCGTATGTGAGATTAATTTGATTGATATTCAGTGAGTTTTTATCTCAATTTTCAATTGAAAGAGAAATGATTTTAAAAAAAAAAAAAAGTTAATATGAGTGTCATTGAAATTCTTCAATTTTCAATTGAAAGAGAAACGATTTAAAAAAAAAAGTTAATATGAGTGTCATTGAAATTCTTGTGCCTAGAAGCTTTTGAGCCATTGATCTAGCATTGCAGTGGGGCCCAGTGAGTCCACAAATTGTGTAATAATTTACTTGGTAATCTTGTGTTTTGACGGAGAATTTCATGCCATTGGAATTGTTCCATCTGTCTATCAAAGGACCCACCCTCAACCGATTCAGACTTTGCAGGCTCCAAAACTTCTTTTTTTCCTAAATTGCGGATGACAAGTGGCTTTTTTCTTATATTGATGGGCCTTTGGTCAAGTCATCATTTTTTATTCTTTTCTTTAAAAAGAAATTAATAAATAGCTATAATTTATTTAAGGGGATGTTACATCTTTTTACTCATATAAAGAGATAATTCTAAAGTGTTTGTCATATAATTTTAACCATTCATTTCGATTCTGATTGAGTTTCGTAATCAGAAGTATAAATACTCATATTTCTTTAAATGCACCGTTCCGATTAACAGACACGTCTCTGTTAGAAATGTTTCATGGAATTTAGATATGCTCTTTGTTTTAGAAATAGTCCATTAAAATCCCAAGCAAGGCTTCCTTCCAAATTCAAAACTAGTTCCTGTGACATAACCGTTCATTACTTGGAATTTCGGATTTGTGTGGGAGAGAAGAAATTTGAAATTTTCTCTTCTCTTCTCTTCTCCTCTCCTCGTTAACAAACGGGGTTACCCTCATTTTTATCCTTCATTCAAACAACGGGGTTACCCTCATTTTTATCCTTTATTCAAACAAAGAGCTCTTTAGTATTTTGAAATGAGTCGTGCTTGATTTTTTCTTATTTTTCTTTTCATTCTTTTTCAACTTAGCATTGAGTTTTACTGTCCAGTTTTTCAAAATCATCATCAATAATTCGGGAAGGTGTATATGAAGTTCAATTACAATGGTTTTTTTTTTTTAATTCATATAATTCTTTTTTTCTAAGGAAGTGATTGGTGCACTAACACCTTTTTTTTTCGCACCAAAAATGAATAAAATATCTATTTTATCTAATTTTGTTTCAATCCTTTCTGTTCCTCATCCCATTTGTATGAACAAAATAGGTATTTCATTCATTTTTAGTGCAATAAAGTTAAAAGTTTTTATACAACAATCAATGCTCTTTTCTCTGTTCTCATGCATTGTTCAATCACTATATAATTTTTAAAAAATTCCCTCTTTCTTGATTCTCTATTTTGATCATGTTGGGGTTGGCTCGATTCCACAATGAAAAGAGACCTTGATTTTTCTCAGAAAATCAAGGACTATTGGCGTGGGACTCCCAATGTAATTAGGTGTTTATGTAAATAGTAATTGCTTTATTACATAATAAGCAATTACTGTTTTGAAGTAGGATACGGTGGTGAGAGGCTTACGTGGGACCGACTGCATATGGATATAGCGGTGCACTCTCTATCACATGAGGAAACACGAATAAAAGAAACTGCTAAAAGAGAAGGTGGGGTTTCTCTATATATACCAGATAGTATATTGGTGAAGGACACGACAATATGTAGCTGAGCATTGTGACAAATACAGTTCTCAGAATATTAATAATAATGGGATATTTTTAAATTCTTGGATTTTTACTAGGAATTTAACAGGAAAATCTCGTGAAAATTATAATATTTAAAAAATAAATAAAAAGAATAAATAAAAAAATTAATGAAATAAAAATAGTGTAGGGAATTTAACAGGAATTTATCGTCGTGGCGATAAAAATACGTTTTTATCGCGGTAATGGTATTTTACTGATAAAAATGCGGTAAATTTGAAAATACCTCCGATATTTGTGACAAGGGCTGAGAGGAGGCACGGTGAAGGCTCTCTGGCCTATTGGCAGTACGCGTGGAGATGACATTTTTGCCATATGCATAGAGAGGCTCTAGAAGGACGCAACCCATCGGAGACGCTCGCACTCAGGAGCACGTCGAGATGCGCTCGGGAATGCAGGAAGTATAGAGGGAGCGAGATAGAAGATGAGTTCTTCTAGGTATGAGAGAAATATATACCAACTGAGAGGTGACGTCGGTGTGTTATTTGAAACAGGTATACATAGGTCAAGGGGCTCAGGACTTTGGGTTTTGGGTTCTTAACTCGGGAGTTAATCTTGTACATGTATTATTTTTCTCTCATATAGTGAAGATTTCTGTTGTTCCGTGAACGTAGGCCACGTAGGCCAGGTGGGCAAACCACGTAAAATTGTTGTCTCATAGTGTGCTTATTTTATTTCGTTTATTATGTGGGCAAACCACGTAAAATTGTTGTCTCATAGTGTGCTTATTTTATTTCGTTTATTATGTTTATTTCCGCTAAACGCTAACAGATGTATCTCTCTATTTCTCTCTCTTCATTGATGCTATTACAATTATCATTTTATATACTTTAGTCACTGTTTAGTTTCTTGGGAGAGAGAAAAGGAGAGAGGGATTTTTCAATTTGCATAGGAACAGTCTGTTGAATTATCAATTTGTAGATTAACAGGCGTAGGAAGGAAGAAGATGATGGGTCCATGATTTGGGGATTTTCCTTTACTTTATTTAAATGAGTCCATATGTAGAGAGAGAGGGAACGGATGGGTTTGTATATAACCTTTCCTTACCTACCTTATCAGCTTAATGATTGTGTTTATAAATAGTGTTTGAAAGTATTTTTCACATTCGACATTGAGTTTTGTATTTTAATTCTTTTATGTTTATTTTATGTATTATAATGATTTAATGTTAGATTTTTTATTAATACAAGAAAAGCATCAAAGTTGATAGAATAAAAAAATCAAGTCATTAGTCTTGCTTAATTTGATGCACATACCTAAAGTTAGGCCCCACTAAACACATAATAGGTCACTGCACTTCCAAACTGACGCCCCAGTAACCCACTTTATAATGGCTTTTACTCGGGATTAGATAGATCTTTACACCTTTGTGACAACTTCACTCTTTGTCAATCTGATCTCTATCTTTCTTTTATTTTTTTGAATTTACGCGTGAAAAATCGCGGGATATCCACCGTAAAATCTCTACATCTGAGCCCACTATCCCTAGGGCACATCAAAGTTAGGCCACGGGGTTCGAACTTGCAATTTTGGTAGAATTTTTTTAGAAGTTTTAAAATTTTGAATTATAACAAATTTTAGAATTAGAGAAATTCAATTTATTAAAATTTGGTGTTTGGTTTATCTTGAAATTAAATACTAAGCATTCTTAAAATCATAATAAATTAAAAATTAGTTTGAACTTGAATACTGAGCTCCAAAGAATTTTTTTACTTTTTCTCAATTACAATGAACTAAGATAATATGAAATTAATTGAAAATAATATAAGCTCAAATCTTATTCGCCCACTTACTAACAAATGACCTATATTTTGTGAGAAAGAAACAATAATCAATTAGTGATATATTTGGAGTAATTACCAAGTCAAAACCCTACACCAACGGTTAAGTTCAAAGAAATCGTGAAGCTTTTCAAATTTCAAGTAGGATATGAGGATCCATGCTCATGAACCCAACACAATTTACAAATAGATGCGATTCGTAATCAAAGACAAACTTGTCAACCATCAAAGAAAATGAGAATTATTGCATTTTGATTTGGATGAAGAGAATTGGGTAAAAATGAGGGTAATTCTTTTTCACTCTCATTTAGTAACGAAAGGAAGGAAAAAATTCCAAATTTTCTTCTTTAAGTATAAATCTGAAAACCCAAGAGGTAATAATTTTACCTCTTCTTTATCGTAATTTTTTTTTTCCTCTTATAACTTTTCTAAGTAATTACCAAACAATGTAAATGAAACTCATATTCAAAGAACTCCTATGCAACAACTGTGCAAGTGAAAAAGATCTTTTTATAGTTTTGTTTAGTAACTGCGGTGAAAAAGATATTGAGAGGGAAAAAAACTTATTTAATAACTATTAGTAATTGATATTTTTTAATTTTATGAGAATAAATTATATTTAATAGACCCATATAATATAAAATATAAATAGTTAGCATTTAAATTTTGACACAAATATAATTATTAAATAATATTCAACAATATTATACAATTGTCTGTACTCTGTAGTTTCTATCCTATAATTATAACTTAAAATGAAGTACTACCACTTGTATTCCATCAGTAAATTGTGAGATGAAAAAAATATACTTTCACATGTAAAATTATTTGACTCCTAATAAATGAGAGAAGCCAACACAACTCTGCTTATAAATTAATAATATGTTTATTACTTTTGTGAAATATACAATAAATAAATTATTATCATATTTATAAAAAATTAAGTCAATGAATCAAACTCTTTGGCTTGGGTTCATTTGTTCCGATTCTTCAATCCACAATATGTGCCTGTTGAACTTTCTTCACCTGAATAACGTCTTTCATTTTTAGGGCCAGACTGACCCAAAAGCCCAGAGTTAAACTCTAATATCTATGATATATATTATATTTGATATTAAATAATATATTGTGATTAATAAAATTACAATCTTTATAATTCTTAAATTCTATCAAATCATCTTAAATTTAATCCTACTCAGAAGCAAACTTATTATTCTATTTTGAGGAATTAATTTTGTTTTCTCAAGTGGTAGAACTTAAAACCTACATATTATTTTCATTTTGGAGTTTATTTGTTTGAATTTTTATACGCTAAATAATATGGGAACTTAATTGATGTGATATATATGATGAATTGGTAGCTATAATGATGAGAATTTTTTTTATTCAGATGATTAATACCGTTAGCAATGAGCAATTATAGGTTAATGAAATAGATTAATAGTACAATGGATTTAGAACTAAGTTCAGTAAAACTTGATCGTCCAATGGCCTATATGGGCCTTTATTTATTTTTGTAGGATCCAATCTGACTTCAAATAATTTAGGCCAGCATAGACTCATTTAAGTATAGGCACTACACTTTGCAACTCGGGCCCTGACCCGAATTGACTTAGTGTTAAACCCACCCTATTTCACTCAACCACATGGAGTCAAAACCATGATGAATGTTCATACACCTTATTAGAAAATCATAAAGTGAGAGTGAGTTACAACCACTCATTAATTCAAACATTATAACTCAATTGATGAACACTTAATAAGTGTACTTTTAATCTTTTATAGATAGGTAAAGTAAA
Organism: Chimonanthus salicifolius; assembly: GCA_013350335.1. NCBI lineage: Eukaryota > Viridiplantae > Streptophyta > Magnoliopsida > Laurales > Calycanthaceae > Chimonanthus > Chimonanthus salicifolius. The sequence continues at coordinate 53,182,127 of CM023537.1, forward strand.
CGATTGGCACAACGTCCATTCGATACATTAAATCATGTGATGGAGGGAGTAATTATTGATTAGCTTCTTAGCAATTGGTATCAAAGTTGACGTAACACTTGAAATGAAATCATTTATTCTAACTCATGAATGTATCTCAATGCTCTCCCTTATTGATAACTTTACAATAAACTACTATATTGTAACATTTCGATAACCCTTCTAACTTCTAGTGGATTTTACGAAATTTTGATTACCGGACCAATAACCAACTCGTTTATCAATTATTAAGCAACTAAGAGTATTAATCAGCTCCTTAACAATTGGTATTAAAGCTGATCGAACGTGCAAAATTAATTCTTTTATTATAACTAAAAAAATCTGACCTGTATAATTCTCAATACTTCATATATTTTTTACCTTTAAAGAATTGATGCTGCAATTTTCAAAATCTTAAAGAAGTAGTATATACAAGGTTAAAAAATAATTGATAAAATACACGTTGGCTGATTAAAAAAATATATAATACATGTTTATACAAATAGGTTCCCTGAATTGGTTGATAAATATCAATATATGAATCGGATTTTCACTTTTCACATGATACGTCTTAAAAAATTTAAAACTTTGAAAAATGTCTAAATTTTTTAAGCAGAAACAAACTAACATGAGGAAATACCTAATATTAACTTCATGTTCTTAAGTATCCCGTGATCACATATATCTTCTATTACATTTCATAATTTTTTTATTATATTTTTTTACTTTCATAAAAATGTCAAAATGCTAAAAAAATTACAAAAATACCTTAAAAACTCTATCGATCTTATTTAGGGCTCTTCGTTTCACTGTATAAACATTTGTATATCATTTTATTCATTTTTTTTCCAAAAGAAACTCGAAAATGGAAAGTATTTTAGAAATCTCGACTTTTATCAATTCCTCAGAAAAATCTTGGAAAATCACTCTGAAAACTATTTGAATGATATCAACACATCTCTATTGAATTTCATAAACACTAGATATTTCATTAAATTATTTTCACAAAAAACTCAAATTGTGAGATTACCTTTGAGCTAAACTCGAAGAAAGTAATGAAAATAACTTTAAACTTGAATAACTGACTTTTTAACTTTTTTAAATTAAAAAATATTTGTGAAAATAACTTGATAATTCGGAGTGTAGGAGTGGAATACGATGACACGAGCCATCCAATACATAATACTTGTACCTGTGTTCCAGAGTATTCAAATGCAAAAATAGAATAAAAAATGAAATTATTTGATGGCAACGTACATCTGTCCGCCTACAATCTTGATGTTGTATTCTTGAGTATTATGTAGAGGAAATCAAAAACTAAGATTTTGAATCTCATCATATGTTACTGATAATTTTAAAGTAAAAAAAAAAAAATCAATGCAAAAATAGAATTAAAAAATAAAATTATTGATTGCAACATGTATCTGTCCGCCTACAATCTGGCGCCTTAGACCAAGTCGGCCATCTCAACGCCAATGAAAAATATTCTCCACATAATTATTATAATTTGTTATACTTCCTTCAGACCCTCTTTTCCATTTGCGTATTACAATTTAAAATGCTCATTGAAAATTATGTCAAGGATGCTTCTCTCGGCTGTTGAGATGGGCGAGTTGGTCTAAGGGACCAAATTAAGGTTCTGGTATTTTTAACGGGATGTTGTACTCTTTTATTTTTAAATTATCAGTAACATATGATGAGATTCAAAATTTTAGATTTTGATTTCCTCTGCATAATATAAATGCTAAAGAGTACAACATCAAGATTGTAGGCGGATAGATGCACGTTGCAATCAAATAATTTCATTTTTTATTCTATGATTTTTTTCTTTTATTTTTAAATTATCAGTAATATATGATGAGATTAAAAATTTTAGATTTTGATTTCCTCCGTATAATATAAATGCTCAAGAGCAGGGGTTTAAATATCGGCCGATACGTATCGTATCGGCCGATATATATCAGTTTTGGATATGTGAATATCGGCCGATATGTATCGTATCGGCCGATATTCACAATATCGGCCTTGATATCGGCCGTATTATATCGGCCCGATATCAAAATATCGGCCGATATTTAAAAAAACAAGGAAGAAAGAGAAAAATATCGGCCGATAACGATATATCGGTCGACATATCGTATCGGCCGATACCGATTTTTAAACCCCTGCTCAAGAGTACAACGTCAAGATTGTAGGCGGATAGATGCACGTTTTAATCAAATAATTTCATTTTTTATTCTATTTTTGCATTTGATTTTTTCTTTTATTTTTAATTATCAGTAACATATGATGAGATTCAAAATTCTAGATTTTGATTTCCTCTGCATAATATAAATGCTCAAGAGTACAAGATTAAAATTGTAGGCGGACAGATGCACGTTGAAAACTAATGAGCTATTTGACGTTGGACATCTTTTATGATAATTTTTTTTTTTTTTAATTTTATCTTCTCATCTAAGCCAGTGCCCAATTTTAATAAAAATACCCCTACTCAAATCTGACTCTATTATAAAGGAAATTCATTATATATATTTAGAAACTATAATTTGATTGTTAAATGTCAAAATTGTTTTCCATTAAATATAATTAATGTGATTTAAATATTTTTATTCGTATAATTCTTTTTTATTTTGAGAAGTTGTTTGACATTTAAAAAATTTTCTGTGGGAGATAGTCTATTTGTGGTAATGATAAAAAGTACTTGACCTCAACAGCTAACTTATAACATATTTTATTTAAATTGTAAAAGGGTGTTAGCTCTAAATTTTGATGAAGGCGAAGGTCGGTGTAAAGAACCGATTTAAGCCTTTGATAAAATAAATGACCGACTCATTGGAGCATTTGTGAATTGTTAGCATATGCTAATCAGGGTTATTTAAATCATAATTCACAGGTAAAACCTATGAGAGTGGGATCCCATGTTTGTTTTGTTTCTTATGAGGGTGACACAACTTTAGTTTTCTTGGTCAAACTTTAAAACATACCACTTGGCACATGCTACTGTTGACACGCCATACTAAAAAGATAAAAATCCTATAAAATTCTAGAATCAACTGAGATAAACACTATCGTAATGATCGATGGATGGATGATTATAATAAAATAACTAAAATGACCACTTTCACACTTAATTAGAAGACATTAAATATAGTGCTGTAAATTTATTAAAAATGTTTTTATTTAAATATAATTTACGAAAATCCATTTTAATTGAATCAATCAAATTATAGATTTTAATTTCTTTAAAATCTAATTATTTTAATATATAAATATTTTAATCCTAAAAATATGACTGAATTAATTTAATTTAAAGTGATTTTTAATAAATATTATAATTCAACAAAAGCTTTTTAAGTAGACTTATTACCACATCATTTAATAAACTCTATGCTTAAATAGATGATCATCTTTTATAAAATAATACTTCATTTTAATACTGGTACCAAATAAATGTGAGGATCTCTACCAAAAGGGAGACAACCTGCCTTGATTCTGTCCCATCAAGTGCCCTCTTGAGCATTCAACGAAGAGCTATTCCCCCTTTCTTGAATCTTTTACCCCCAACTCGAGGCTAATAGTGGCATAGTGCAAGGATGAATTAGCTATGAAAAACAGACAATTTGTACATATACACCAAAGATTTGGCCTGGCAAAGGTGCTTCCTTAATGGGTTATTTACCAAAACTTCTAAAGCGTACATGAGACAGGTTATAAAAGTGAAACCTGAATGAATTGCAGAAATTGCTCCTAGCTATTTATTATCAGATGAAAGAAGAAGAAAAAGAAAAGGGGTAGAGAAAAAGAGAGAAAGAAAGAGAAAAGATGAGAGAAGAAAGAATCAGAGAAGGGGAAGAGTGACTAACAGTGGTGATCGTGAAGATGGAGAGTTGGAGAGATAGGGTTTTACAATAGAAAAAGAGATAAATAAAAAAAGAACAGAAAAAGAAAAAGACAAGATGAGAGTATAAAGAATCAAAGATGGGGATAACTGACTAACCCTGGAATCTGTAAGCTGGAGATTAAGAGGGCAGGTCTGGCGCCGGTTTGCAGGAGTGTTTGTTGTAAGAGGTCACTCCAGAGTGAAAGAAGAGGATGATCACTTGCATGAAGGTTCATTGTTAGTTAGAATGCATGGGTTTTATAATGGGCCGAGTTTAATTTGAGTTTCGGCTTTTTGGTTGGGATTTATGGTTGAATTAGGTTCTTAGAACATTATGCTGGAGATTGATCAGAAATAAATTTGGATCCGGAGTTTTGAGCTTGAAAATGGGCTTGATACCAGGCCCAAGTAGAACCACGTGCAAGTAGACCCAAGAGTTATTTCTTCCAGATTGAGTCAAAATAGCACTTGGGTTTACTTGGGCATGGTACTCCGCCCATTTTCATGCTCAAAACTCTAAACACAAATTTAATTCTGTTCTCCATCATAGTATTCTTAGAATCTTACCCAACTATAAAGCCAACCGAAAAACCAAAATCTAAAATAAAACCCTAATTAAACCCGCCCATTATAAAAGCCCGTGCATTCTAACTAACAAGATACCTTTATGCATGTGGTCATGCTCTCCTCTCACACTTCTGCAGCAAAAACCCTTTCTGCAAACCAGTGTCGGACCTGCACTCTGGATCTTCAGCATGCAGACACAAGGGTTAGTGAGTCTTCCCTATCTTTGATTATTTTCTCTCATGTTTTCTCTTTCTTTCTCTCCTTTGTGTTTTCTTTATCTCTACATGATTATAAAAAACCCATCTCTTCCACTATCCATCTTCAGGATCACCCTATGATTCTTTCTTCCCTCATCTTTTCTCTTTCTCTCTCTTTTTCTTCTCTCATCTTTTCTCTTTCTTTCTCTCTTTTTCTCTTCCCCTTCTTTTGAGCAATTTCTAACCAATTCATGATTATGTAATGAGATGGAGAAACTCTGGATTGATTTATGTACATCCTAAGGCTGTCATTAAAAGCCTTCCTAGTCCACCATCACCATTACCACGCTGCCAAAGTCATGGACAGTGAAAAGTTGGGCCGAAGGGTATGCTGATGGCATCAGCTGTTAATTACTCTAAATCGATTAACCATCAACTTAATAAGTTAAAAGAAGAGATTAAACCGGAAATGAAGGTTGAACAATATCAGGAAGTGAAAATAAAAAAAGAAAACAGAAATTTGTTGGTTAAATGGAATGGAAAAATTTAAAGCAAAAAAGAGGAAGTCCACTCACATCAGTCGGTCATCACAGGAAACTCTATCAATGAAGTGCAGAGAAAGACCAAATGGATAAATAGATAAATGAATAAAATAAAAATGATAAGTAAATAGATTAAGTGATAAAGAAAATAAAAGTAAATAAATCAAACAAAAAGAAAGGAGATAAAATACCTCAGATCCAAACCCACGGTCAATCCAACCCAATTACCCGTGCAACTCATACTCTCACATCCCTCTCCTACCCGACCCACTATTCCATCTCTACACTCTCGACCCTTGTCCCTTTCAGAGTCTCTCGATTGGAAAATGGCCGAGGAAACCCGAGCTCTCCTTCAACGCCTCTTCCTCTTCTCCTCCCTCTAATAACCGTTCCTTCATGCAAAACGGCTTCTTCTCATTACTCCTTCATCCAAGACGTCTTCTTCTCATTACTCTTTTCATGCAAGATGTCTTCTTTTCATTACTCTCCTCTCCTAATGCATGGCTTATAAAACAAAACTCTAGAATTTGAAAATTTTAATTTTAAAAAAAAAATTATTAAGCAAAACCAATTGGGAAATCGGAAAGGGTTTTCGAATTTGATGTAAATAGAGTATTTCAAAAATTAATTTCTCAAAAATCACATTTTTCGAAAACTAGAATTTTTGTATTAAATTAATTTGAAAAACCAAGTTTTTTTTAAACAAAAACTCGTTGAAATAAAAAACTATATTTTAAAATATTTTTTTTTGAACTTCATGCACACTGGAGTGGTTTGGAAAACTCAAGTGCATCTAAATTCAGAAAAGTGCGTGTATAATTGATGTAGATGTTTTTGGACTTTTATAATTTTTTGAAGATACATTTTAGATATGAAATTTTTAATCCGAATCAAAAATTTTGGTGAGAAACCCAACAAAACAACTCTCAATTCTCTCAAATACTCTTAAAAAATTAAAAATTGACATCAATTTCAACGGGACGTTTATGAACAACACTGAAGAAATTAGATGTTCAGTCAAATTCAACTCGAACGTAGAATTGTCAATCAAATTCAAAATGAACTTGGAGCAGTGGGTATTACAATCACAACACTCTCCCTTATTAATAACTCTATATATAGTAAACTGCTATATTGTAGCATTTTGACAACCCTTCTCACTTCCAGTAGATTTCACCAGAATTTGATTACGGGGCCTGTAACCAACTCTTTTATCAATTATTGGACAGCTACCAATATCAGTTAGCTCCTTAACAATTGGTATTAAAGTTGATTGAACGTATAAAATTAATCCTTTTATTATAATTAAATAAATCTAAACTGTAAAATATTCAATACCTCATATTTATTTTTTTTACCCTTAAAGAATTGATTGTGCATTTTTCAAAATCTTAGAAAAATGGTATATACAAGGTTAAAAAACAATTGATAAAATACACGTTGGCTGATTAAAAAAATATATAATCTTGATGTTGATTAATAATATATATTCTGTTTAGAAAGTAAATAAAGTTTAAAATGACGTATTTAATTAGTTACTACATGTTGTTTTGCTTAGTACAAAAATATTTTAAAATTTATCAATTTTACTTGTATCAATTTCAGAGGGTTTAAATATCCAATAATTTATCTTTTATAGTCTACCTGTCCGTGCTTCAAGCATGGGTTATGTAGCTAGTTTGTAAGTCTAACAACGACATTTACCGCCTGATCACTCACTATTAAATTGGACAGTCGAGGGTTTTTTTTTAACACTTGGCTTCTTTTAATCGGAAAAATAAAATAAATACTCAAGCATCTCATGCATTCTAACCAACAACAGACTCATGCATCTCATGCATTCTAACTAACAACAGATTCATGCATTCCATGCATTCTAACTATTACAAAAACCCTTACTGCATCTCTTCTTCATGCATGTGATAATCCTCTCATCTCACTCTCTAACATCACAGCACCCCTTCCTACGGTTAGTCACTCTGATTCTTTTCTTCTCTCATCTTTTCTCTTTCTCTCTCCTTCTCTGTTCTTTCTTTCTTTTCTTTTTTCTCTCTTTTTCCCTCTATATGCAATTATAAAAACCCTCCCCCAATATCATCCTCTCTTCTCACTATCGATCAACTGCAGCAAAAACCCTTTTCCGCTACACTCCAGCAAAACACCCTGCTGCCCTCCCTCTCCATCTCCACAGGGTTAGTCACTCTTCCTCTTCATTTCTTTCAAAAAGGTTTAAAGGAAATATTGTGTATTTGATTATAGTGTGAGATTTGCATTTTAGTTCAATTAGTATTTCTCATGTGACAAACTATTTATAACTCTCTCTCCTCGTCATTTATTTCATAGTAGTAGATAGTAGCTCTCAGGAAATCAAAATTAATGTCATTGATTCTAATGATGAGACACTACTCTGTTACCTCCATTGTAAGGAAGAAAATATGTAATTCGATAATCAAGAAGCATTTTCAGTTTAGGATTTCTACAAATTTGATTTATGGGATTTGGAAGGTATTTATCAATATTATTCCAGTATAAGTAAATCTTTTAAATATTGATGATTTTTTGTTTTATAGTGCAAATCTTTAAGATTTAACTGAAGCATCATGACTACTATTTGGTATTGTTAAAAAAAGTGGTCATTGTGCTTCATTTAAATCTTAAAGATTTACAATATAAAACTGTTCAAAAAAAAAAAATATATTTACAATATAAAACAAAAAACCATAAATACTTACAAGATTTACTTATACTGAAAAAATATTGATAAATACCTTTCAAATCCCAGTAAACTGAAAATGATTCTTAATTATTAAATTCCATATTTTCCTCCTTACAGTAGAGGTAATAAAGTAGTGTCTCATCATTACGATCAATAACATTCATTTTGATTTCATGGGAGCTATGGTCTCCTGCTCTTAAAGAAGTGAAGAGGAGAGAAGAGTTATAAATAGTTTTTCATATAAGAAATCTCACACTATAATCAAATACACAATAATTAGCGAGTTAGCGCTACTAATAGAAATGCACATTCTCTCATATACCAAAATTCTCATTCAACCAAATGAAATAACCACACTAAGATCCTGCATTTCCATTCTCACAACACATGAATTGATCTTAAACTTATTATTTAAATTATTTTTAATTGCTAAATTTTAAGACTTTCAAAATCATGAATTGATTGATTTTATCAAAGTGGGTTTTTATGTATCTCATATTCAAGTCTTGATATTTCTAATGAATATAGGTGGAAGTTGGATGAGTTAAACTTGAATCTCTCCGACCCAACACGAGCTAAAATCGGGCTTGGTCTCATTTAAATAAGTCAAGGTAAAGTCTAGGCTAAAATATGCAAGCTCAAATTAAAATTGGGCCAGTCTTGGTCTAATGCTTCAAGTAGCCATGACTCTCGCCACATTTTTTTACTTTATATCTACACATCAAATTTTTTACCTTAAATTTTTTCAGTCAAAACAAAAATTAGCTGGTCATATTGAAAATAAACAGCATTTCATACATATTTAGAAAATTAAAAATAAAAATCAAATTTTAACTGTTTGATCTTAGTAGTAAAAATCACTATATACCTTCAGAAAAAAAATGAGAAAGCTTAATAAAGTTGACCACTAAGAGTCTAAGATCAAGTGACTAAAGATTAGAACTTTTGATTGAAGTTTAGTATACTTGTATATCATCTAGAGTTTTTTCAATCTCACTAAATAGAGTTATATATTCACTCACAAAAAAATTTAATAAGAAGAAAAAAAGACTAGGTGGTGATCATGTGATTGGGATTCAAGACTGAACAGAACCTGAGCTACCCCAACGTTTTACAATTTAAGGGCTTGAACCCAGACTGGAACTGATCCCAAGGCACAAACCAAGACTGAACAGAACCTGAGCTACCCCAAATTAAGATCAGGTTTTAACATTTTGACGGGCTCAATCTTGGGCGGGCTTGTCTGATCTAAATTTGAGTTCACTCCGGGCTTGGGTTTCGCTTTGTACAATCGGGCTAGGGTTTGGTTGAAGTAAAACCCAGATTCGCCCTTTCGAATTCCACCCCTACTAATGGACCGATCAAGTTGTCATCTATTTTTTTTTTTTTTTTTTCATTCCAATTTCCACATGAGATCATAGTCGTTACCAATCTAATAAGTAATTTTTATTCTTTAATCTTTTATTGTTAATATGTACGTATTTGTGTAATTGTTCACTGCTAGAGGCTAGTAAATAATTTATTATTATATTTTATGTTTTCACTATATTCACTATATTTACTTTAATCTAATAAGAACGACTGAAATTAGTGTTTTTTTACTTGATAGAACTCTCAAATTGAAATTATATCAAGTTAACTTAATTTAGATATTTTAATTAACTTGAATGTGTTTTTTTTTTTTTTTTCAACCATGTTTTAAATGCATGGAAATTTCAAGCCTTTCAGGCTTAGACTTCTCATTAGAATATATATAAATTTACTACTTTTCTCAATATAAAATTCTTGAATCTACACCTGTCAAAATATATTGGTGAGCAGTAGTCTATATTTTAATATACTTGAGTGACAATATTGTAGATACTCAAAATCTGATTTAAAAAGAAGTTAAGTTGATCTTTTGCTTCACCTGCAGAGTGGGACATGGAAGATGAAACAAATATGAAAAAGCCAATATCTAGGGAATAGTCCAAAATTTTAATAAATAAAAAATTTATCGAGATACTATTGAAATATTACCATTTATCACATTTTTAACTCTATTTATTATTATTATTATTGATGTTGTTATCGTTATTATTTATTTGATTGTAGTTTGATCTACTAGTCTTATACAAAGTAATAAGCAAAGACTTATCAGAAAAAAAAAAACAAAATCTTTAGCTCATGAGGCTGAGACAGTGAGGTTTGATTAATATATCTTAAGTAATGATGTTGAGCAAATTACACCTAAAATTTCCTAAGAATTTGAAGTATAACCTCTAAAGGAAGATTAGAAGGAAGTTGAACAATTTCTAATTGAAGATGTAGTTGACCAATTTCTAATTAAAGTTGTAGCAGTTAAGAAAAAGGCAGCTCAGATTGAGGCCGAGAGAGACCGCCCGGAAAAAAGGAGGATGGTCGGAGAGAATTGAAAAATGTCTTTTAAACGATTATGTTGAATAATAGGAAATAATTTCCACTTCAAATCAACCACCGCAGAGTTACCAACCATGCTAAACTTTGCCTTACATTTTTAGACTTTTCATTACTGATTTATATGTTTAAGTTGTGAAAAATGTTGTAAGTATATTTTAAAATTGAAGGCAAGGCAAAGCAATTCAGTAAAGAAAAATCTACAAAGTCAAGACAAAGCAAAGTTTAGCATAGGTTGTAATTCTATGGTAGTTGATTTGAAATGGAAATTATTCGTATAAAAGATATTTTTTATTTCTCTCCGACTCTCCTCCCTTTTTCCAGTCACTCTCGACAGCCCTCTGAGCTGCCTCCTTTTAGCTGCTTCAAATACAAGTATAAATTGGTCACCTTCAACTCAAATTAGAAATTTGTCAACATCCTCCAGAATTTCTTTTAAATGTTACGGTTCAAATTCTTGGAACTTCAGGTGAAAATTACTCAACAATATCACTTAAGATGTATGAATCAAATTTCAGTGTCTCAGCCTTCTAAGCTGAAGATTTTGTTTATTCTAATCCTCCTTTTCTTGTTACTTTGCATTGGAACCAGTCAATCAAACTACACTGAAACAAATAATAACGACAACAATAAAAATAATAATAATAAATCACCTTAAAAATACGATAAATGGTAATATTTTAAAAGTATCTCGATAAATTTCTTATTTATTATATTTTTTATATAAGTAGTTAGTATTTAAACTAGTTAACACAGCGACTATCTTGGTTTTTTCATTTTGGCGTTCATACTATCTATAAACCATTCTCCGAGCATTGGCTCTTTCCATTTGAATGCGTTGAGGGACAAAATTACCCAGGTTGATTGACGATTCCTGTTGGTGTTTATCGAGTTCTGAAGAATCAGAACAAGGAGGATGATTTGAAATTAATTGTCCAAGTTAGATAATCCTAAACTTCCTTTTAAGTATGGATTAATTGAATCGGTTTCTATTCAGCTAATTGAGCTTTAACTCATTAGGAATACTGAAAGCTGATTAGACGAGTCCCTTTGAGACGTCATAGAAGTGAGTTGAAGGCCCAAACTTCCCACGTTGATGACCATCCCTGTTGGTATTTGTTGCAGCTTGGTTCTTTGATGAGCACAAGAAAATGACTATTTTACCCTTTTATTTGGACTAGTTAGTCTCTTGTTTTGTGTGTTTTAGAATATGTTTAATTGGATTTTGGATGTTTTGCAGGATTTACAGGGAAATGCAAGATATGAGAATTAAAAAGGAGAATTTTGCAATTTATGGGCATAAGTTTATATTTTGGAAAGTTGGAATTGTTAATAATTATTTTACCATAATTTTAGGGGTTTTATTTGTAAACTAATTAATTCAAATCCATTTATGAGAGTTTGGATTAATTTAGTACATTTTTAGAATTGATTGTAGCTGGTAAAATTAATTATTAGTTTTTCCATACTTTGAAAAACCCATTAAGAAAAGCCCATGAAGAAATCCACATGTGTGAAGACTATTTTTGTTATCTCAAGAGGAAATTCGAAATTTAGAAGTCAATATAAGAGGATTTTCGAATTTGGCAAGTGGATTAAGGAAAGAGAAAGAAAATAAGAAAGGGAGAAAAATAAGGAATGTTTGATATATGTTCGGTATTTTGGTCATAAATTTCTACTCCAATATCCGATTGCTTTGATTCTTTTTGTGTTGGAAAGAAGACTTCAATGGTTACAACTTTGTAGTTTACAACTTTTTTCTGATTCAGAAGTTAATAAGGTCAAAATTGAGCTGTAAGATGGTGTATGTGTAAAGAACGGGATTCTGCACCCACTTTCCTTGTACGAATTTAGCTCCTTGCCTCCTTTAAGTCATTCCATATTTAGTACAAATCATATCCACCCTCCATGTGTCCCTTGATTTATTTAAATCTTTGAATCCAATCCATTCATTCCACCTCCTTTCATCTATATATACTGGCCCTCTCCCATTGAGAAAACTGAACTTGGGCATTAAAGAAAAGGAGAGGAGAGGAAGAAGAGAAGGAGAAAGACTGTGGGATTTTCAATCCACATTGGGTTCTAAGGTTGGTGGATTTTGATTTTCATTGTATTTCTTTTTCTTTAAAATTCCATTGATATGTAAGTCTAAATTCATGTTTCATAAATAAAATTGAGGTGTGATGAAATATTTAGTCTATGGTTTTCCAATTATTCAATTTATGTATGATGATTATTTGATTTGATTTTTATTCTTTAATTAAGTTTATGTGTGGATTTATTTTAATTATTTCAGATTGAATGTGATGAAAATTTAGATTGAATAGACTTACTTCTTCGATCTAAGGCTTTTATTTTAAGAGTGCGATGAAATATTTTAGATTTGAAAATAAAGTTTAAATTCTATTCATTCTAAGGTTTAATTTGAGATTTTTAATTTAATGAAATCCATGGATTTAATTGTTAGAATATTTATCGATGAAAATTTTGAATGCATGATTGGTGATTTACGTGAGCTCCGTATTCTAGGCCTTTGTTTTATTTTTAAAATATGGAAAATAATGCCTCTTTGATTCTTTGAGCCAGTTCCACTGTAAATATGTACAGACGTAATTTAGGTGTCTTTAATTTTATTTTTGTTTATAAATCCAAAAACTCATGAAATTGATGAACTAAGTTGGAAATAATTTAATTGCATCTTAATTTTGTATTTTAAATTAAATTGAGATTATTTATATTTTTAGATTAAATACACCATCTTAATTAGAATTAGTTAAATTGTTAGATTCTATGTTTAAATTTAGAATGTTTCTAAATTAAGATTAAACTTCATAGATTAGATAAATAACTCCATATTTATGATTTTTCTCCATATTTCTCAAAATTCTTAAAATACTTAATTCAATGGTGTATTTTCATGGATATATTTTCCTAAGTTCCGATGGGTTCGACTTCGCACTTAATCGCTATACTATCTAAATGGTTCGTGCGCTTGCGAGTTATAAATTTAAAATTTGCACAATATTCTCCTTTGGTGAGTTCTATACTATTTATGAATTTCCTTCTTGTTTTACTTTGCATAATTTATTTCTATTGCAATTTAAATTTCTTGACTTCATTGTAAAAATCTAGTGTGGTCAAATTTCCAAAGAACAAATTTCTACCTAGGTGAAATTTTGGACCTTGTTGAGATTTTCTTAGAGAGTGAAATTACCTTGGCTTGACCATATAATTTTTGGGTGATCAATTTTTTTTTATATTTAGTTCTAACTTAAATTTAGAACATAAAACCTGTCTTAGGTAAATGCTACAAAACTGGGATGCTTTTGGAAATTGAGAGAGACTAGAAGAGATACTCCAGGATAAGAATGTCAAAGGGAAAGAAAGAGAGATGGGAGTTTCCCTCATTCTAATGTGCGAGCTGAAATCCCTTATGTGTAGTCTCTAAATGTTAGGGATGAAACTTGTGTCAAGTTTTAACGTGACTCATATAACTTTATTTAAGAAATCTTTAGGTTTCGTTTATCTATTTGTATATTTTGAGTTAAAAAAAAATATATATATATGAAATTTAGTTCAAATTGAATTGAGAAATTTAAAATCAACCCAATCTAATCTGACTTAACTCGATCTGATCCTAGTGCACTAAGTTATAAAACAATAACAAATTTAAGTGTGAATCACTTTTTGTTAATATTATTTTTATTAATTCCACATGTTATTGAGAGAAAAATTAGATTAGTCAAACTTTGAAAGAATAGAAAAGTAATTTATCAAACAATCGTGACTTAATTTTATATATTAACAAGAAAAATAATTAGTCTATCAGTAATATATTGATTTCCAAAGCTTCTCTATTTGTTTTTTGTTTATGTTGCAGAGCACATCATGTGTTCGTCCTTGGGTGGATGGATGGATTGGTCCCAACGAACTTAGGTGACTTTCTATAATTGTTTGGTTGGTAAGATTTACTAAATCAAGACACACACATTTGTTGTGTTCAATTGGCTCTAATTCAACACCAAAAGATCCGTTGTCTTCTTGTATTTAGCCTCCAAAGGCCGTAACCCGTAATGCTAGCAATTCTCGATAGTGACTCTGTTCTCACAACCCACCTGAAAATTTATTCTCCATTGAAGTTCATATTAAGTTTAAGATTTTACAATATAAAACATATTAATTTATATGATAATTTATTTATTTATATAATTTCTTATTATGAGAGGAGATTCACTTTATGAAATAGATATATGTTGCCTCTATAAAATTTAATACATGCAAAGACATTCAAATTTGATAATAATTCAATTGATTTTTATTTGAATAAAGAAATAATTAAGGTTAGAATTTAGTTAAGAGTTAAGACAATCTTTTTTAATTAATTTATGATGTAGATTTTGTCGTGAGAAAATCAAATTCAAACAACTGCAATTGAAGCAATCAAACATTTAAGGAAAGAAAATACGATTTTTTCATGGTTAGACCAAAGCCTACCTTCACAAGCACCAATCGCGTAAGTTCTACTAAATCAAATAAAAGTACAAATACAAATTGAATTTCTCAAATACGTATTCTCTCTCACAATTAAAAAACAAATCTCGGACTTTCTCATCTCTAATTTTCTCTGACACAAATCAAACTCTCAGTGCCCGGAGAGAACTTCTGGGTTTTGTATCACTTGTACACATTTTCCAATGAAGAAAGAGGAAATTTCCGACGAAGAAAGAAAAGGAGAGAAGAAAAAGTAAAGTAACCAAAAATAACAAAATAAGCTTTGAAAATTAAGGGTTTAATTTTGAAATCTCCAAATCCAGCCAATGATTCCAACAAATTTTGTCCTTTTTATTATTTAAATTTCAAATGAATTTTTAAATATTATACTTATTTTTTTGGTTGACAGCAATATTCAAAGCTAAATGAGCTTACAAAAAAACTGTTAGAATTGTCAACTCCACTGAATTAAGGTGAGGTATGAATGCAACAATGTTTTCCAAAAAATTTATAAATTTATTAAGAGAGGATCCAATTTCCCTACGTTGAACAATTAGGAAGTTGGATCGTATTAAGCAGAAAAATATAATCAGAAAATATTGCAGATTGTTTATTTATGTACATAATTTTAACTAAAGCTATAATTTACATTCTACCACCGGGGCCGGCTGAAGGGTAAGGCGACTAAGGCCA
The DNA here is from genome assembly GCA_013350335.1 of Chimonanthus salicifolius. Lineage (NCBI taxonomy): Eukaryota > Viridiplantae > Streptophyta > Magnoliopsida > Laurales > Calycanthaceae > Chimonanthus > Chimonanthus salicifolius. The sequence goes on from CM023537.1 coordinate 53,197,646, forward strand.
CCGCCTTAGGCCCCCTCTCGTTTTTACCCTCTTGCTTTAGGCCCCCTCAAACAACCCCTCTCGCCTCTCTTGGTGTTCCCCCTCTTGGTGTTTGGGTTTCAACCTTGGTGATGAATACCAATACAATGTCTCGATCTACTCTTTCTCCTTTCGGCGGCCAATGGTATCTATCGCTTCTTTCATTCTCCTCTTCTTTTTCTTTTTCTTTTTCTTTTTTTCTCTTCAAACCCTTTCTTTCCATTTTCATTTTCTTTTTATTTCAATTCCTTTTTCTTCTTTTTGTTTATGTATAGTGTCTACTTTCTTTTCCACATTGTTTCTTTTTATGGTGTTACCTTTTTTTGCCCCTTCAACTTTGACCCTATTTTCCTTAATTATTTGTTTATTTTTCATGCCCTATTTTGTTAATTCAGTAATACAGGTATTTAAATTTTATTCACAGCAGTAGTATATTATTTGGATGAAGTTATTCAGTTTGGATTGTGAAACATAATTTATTTATTATTATTTCAATATCCGTAAGAGTATGGTAACATGTCTTTTATATTTAGAAATAGGGACTCAAACACCCTGATATAGGGGAATTGCTTGGGTATTGGCATTGTAGTCTTGGTCTATGTCTTTGGGCCCTTTCAATTTGGGATTAAGTTAAACTCCATTTTTCTCCTAGACCCTATTGTGTATTTTATATTTAAATAATATTATTCACATGCATTATCTATAGTTTGTAATGTTTTTTATTCATAACATCTATAGTTTGTAATGTTTATTATGATGTTTAAGTTATTTAATAATTTGTATAAATTTCCATCTATTCTTGAAACGATTGATGATCTATCTCCCAGATCTTATGAGCCATATAATTGTTTGTTCATAATAAAATTATAAATCAACAGTCCATCTACAATAGTCCATCTACATATAAGGTGAAAGATCACAAGGCTTAGGGCCTAGTTGGCTTCCAAATTTTCAAGATTCAAGACTCTCTTTCGCTGGGTAAGATTAAAGAACTAGATGAAATTTCATGATATGATGTGATGTATGCAATTGATGAAATTGTGTATTGTGATGAACATGAACACATGCTATGATTAATCGCCTAATTGTCTTATTTAAAATGAATTGTGATAATTAACAAGATGTGGGTATTGTGATTGTTAACCATTGAGATTGGATGTGTTTTTAGTTAGTGATTGTCATGAAGTGGCGTATGTGAATAAACACTATGGATTGATGTATGTGTATATGATAAATTGCAAATGGATGGGAAAAACCCTAAAATTGGTGATGGGCCTTGCTCACTAAAATAAATGAAATTTGTAAGGAATTAACCATTAAGATAATTGTGAGCTTAGATTGAGTGCCTAAAGAGATGGCTTGACCGTTCACCTCAATTAGTGTGGTGTTATAAATTTGGTGTCATATGAACATAGTAGATATGTATGTGTTTATCTAAATGCAAATGTGAAAGTAAGGGTTGATGAATATATTGTATGCTTATCTAAACACTATGGTATATTTATATTGCATATCAAATATTATTGACAATACCTATAACAGTTGCTTATGCAGAAAGAAGGTTTTCAAAATTAAAATTGATAAAATCTTACCTACAATCAATAATGTGATGAGAAAAATTAAGTGAATTTGCCATATTGCAAAATGTGAATACAAAAATTTAATTAGTAATTTTGTATCTCAATAAGCAAGAAAAATAGATTTTAGATAAATTCTTTTTATTATATATAATTAAAATTTTAATTAAATACTATTTATTATGTTAAATACCAAAAATGCCCTATTTAGAATTTTTACCGTAGGCGACGGCCCTGTCTACAACTAATTTTCAATAAGGGACAGGATGGAAGAGAAGAGCTAAGACAAACGGTGGTCCGAGGTACTACCGTTCCGGCCATTCTCTCCACTCCGAAGCTTTTTGAAAGAGTTCTTACATTGCTCTTATGGAAGAACCCTTAAAAACAGAGGTCTCTTCCTCTACAGTAGCTTCCTTCATTATCTCCTCAATATGCTTTGCCTTCTTCCTCAACTCCGACTCTCCATCCATCACCATTCTCACCGTCTTAGCAACATCTTCCCAACGGATGTCCGCCTTATTTCCTCTCGCCAAGTCCACTTCTACACCCAGCTCCACCTCCAACAGCTTGGAGTCGTAAAATTGAAGGGATTGGGAGGCCATCGTCACGACATATTTCTGCAAGGAGACATTCAAAGGTGGATCGGAGGGATTGGGAGGCTTGGATGAAATTTAGCAAGAGATGGGGTGGGGTGGAGTCGGTGTCCGCGGAGTCGGGCAGGAGGAGGCAGCTAGGGCTAAATAGTTTATAATGCATATAAAATTACAAATTCATTATTGTCTAGTTTGGTTAGGATGCTTCCTTCCAAATTGGGGATCCGAGTTCTCAAATTCCGGCTGGTATAATAATTATAATTATTTTTACCGAGTTTAATAATAATGATGAAAATAACAATAACTTTGATTAATAAATAATCTTTTAAAATATATGTATCATCTAGTCAATTTAAAATATGGATTCTTAAAAAATTAAAATAATAATAGTAAAAATCACAATAATAATTATTATAATTCTCATTTTTATTGAGTTTTAAAATATATGTTTCATCTAAATAGAGCGGTATTCAAATCCCAACTAATCTCACTTATGACTTTTAAGTTACTACCATTTGAAATCATTTGACTATTTTTAACTATTTTGAATTTAAAACACTCAAAATTGGAAATTTATATATTAATAATTTTTCTACTCAATTTAAAACGTGGGTATCTTAAAAAATTAAAATAATGATAGTAACAATCGTAATAATAATTATTATAATCCTCATTTTATTGAGTTTAATAAAAAAAATAGCAATAATTTTAGTTAATAAAGAATCTTTTAAAATATATGTATCATCTAAATAGAGGGAAAGAGAAACCTATATTGAGTTGATAATTTTGAATTAAAAATAATTTAAACCTTTTAAAATTTGAAGAGATGAAAAAATATAGTTTTATTCATTTGATCAATGTAAATTTTATTAGATGTAATATACAAGTATAAATCATTATAATTAAAATATTTTTAATTTTTAATTTTTTTAAAAATCCAGAAAAATTGAAAAATTAAAATAATAATAATATTTTCGTTTCAAATGAGAATTTGTATTAGTGTCAACACTTGAATGTGATAAAAGATGCAGTACCAAAAGAAGTAAGAGAAACAATTGAATTGTTAAATTATATAAAAAGCATGAATTGTTGTTTTCCAAATGCACTAAGTATGGTCAGCCAATTTATGCATAATCCTAGAGAAAAACATATGAATGCAGTCATGCACATTTTAAGGTATTTGAAGTCTACACCTGGAAAGGGAATTTTGTTCACTAAAAGTAAAGAGTATCAACGCATAGATGCATATACTGATGCTGACTGGGCTGGAGCAATAGATGATCGGCAATCGACTTCTGATTACTTTACCTTTGTAGGTGGTAATCTTGTTATATGGAGAAGTAAGAAACAAAATGTTGTTGCTCGCTCAAGTGCAGAAACTGAATTCAGAGGTATGGCCCTTGGCCTTTGTGAAACATTGTGGTTAAGACTTCTCTTACAAGATTTGGGTTACCCATCTAAGCAACCAATTCAACTGTATTGTGACAATAAAGCTACATGTGATATTGCCCACAATCCAGTTCAACATGATCGTACAAAACATGTAGAGGTGGACAGATTCTTTGTCAAGGAGAAGCTAGATGGGAACATATTGGAGTTACCTAAGATTCGATCAGAGGATCAGTTGGCTGACATTCTCACCAAAGCAGTCTCAAAACGAGTGTTTTCAAATTTTTTAGACAAGTTGGACATGTGTGATATCTATGCACCAACTTGAAGGGGAGTGTTGAAGATTTTACAGAATATCTGATTGATTTGCACACTGTAGGATTGATTTACTTCCAGATTTTGTATAATTTGTTTCTTCATTTGTAGTTAGGTTTATATCTATAAATTGTAATGTTCTCATTGAGAAATATATGAATGAAAAAGGGGAAATCTTATTGATGTCTCAATTTTAAGTATTAATTAATTGCCACGTTTCTCGGTAGTACATGCATGTCCTATTGAGAGTGTTCTCATCTTCTTTGTCAATTATTTATCATAGAAAATTTCTAATAAATGATAAGAATATACAAAGCTCGTTATTATAAGGAAAATGATTTTGTAAGGTGAGTTCATCTCACGTGCATCAGGAAATTTCGATTTTACTTTTACTTTTGGCAAAGAAGAAAATAGAGGAAATGAGAAAAGTAAAGATAAAATTGAAATTTCATTCAAATTTAATACACTTGAGATAAACTCACACTTGCAAAAATCACAACCCTATTATAATTTAAATATTATATATTAAGTGTCATAGGATGTTAGATAGTACAGTTAACTAATAAAAATAATTTAAAAATCAACTGAATAATAAGATAAATAACTTAATAATATAGACTCTAAAATATTATATATTCGAATTTTCTTCCCTTTTATTTCATATTTAGAAAATAAATTTTTTGTTTAAAAACAGCTCGTCTTTGGAATTTGACTAAAATTTTTAAAAAAAATGCCTCCATCATGCTTGTTAAAGGGGTTAATTTTAAGTCAACACTAGTGTGTAAACATATCTAAGTGTTAGATTCAAAGTGGGCTCCATAATATACATTAAAAATTGTCAAAGTAAAATATCAATAGATCATTAGTCAACATTGTTAATAAGCCTTTTTAAAATTTGAATAAAAGATTATAGATTCTTTTTAGTTAAAGGAAATAATTTCAAAAGATAGGGACCTATTTTTTCAAGTTTGTACCAGCGATTGATGACAAGTGAAGTGATTGTAGTTTGGCCAGTGAGACTTTTTGACGAAGACACAAATTACATAATTAGGTGTAAAATATCTTATCTTTTATATATATATATATATATATATAGAAGTTGCTTTTATAAAAATCATCTATTAGAAAGACTTCACGTCTCATTAGATGTGCCTAGACTAATGCATCTAATTTCTAAAATTTAAAATTATAAATAATAAAATAATATAGGGCCGAATGGAATTTAAGTACTTTAAAAGACCACCTTCAGAAAAATGGGTTCGAGCATTCAATCAAAATGCACTTAATAGTGCATCGTCTAGTGATTGTACAATGATACAAATCACTTTCAGATGGTACTTGTCGATCCACTAATCGACTAATACATCATCTACATAGTCAGTGAACAGTACCAGTCGACTGGTACATCGTCTAGTGTCTGCCTGTAAGAACAGACAGCTCTCTGATGATACCAATCGATCCACCAGTCGACTGGTACATCCTGTAGTGTCTGTTTGTAAGAACAGACAACTCTCTGTTGGTATCATTTGATCCACCAGTCGACTCGTACATCATCTGACACATTCAGTGAACAGTACCAGTCAACTGGTATGTGAAATTGCCGACGATTTGAGCAGTTTTCAACGGCTTTGGGCAGTTTTTGCCCATTTCTATCCCTTTTCTCTTTGTTTTTGGCAGTCCCCCAATCTGTAGATGCACGCCAGAGAGACTATACAATCGACATTTGAGAAAATTAATTAAAAAGACCTAAAAGAGGAAGTTTCCACTTCCCAAAATCCCGTGTCTTTTCATGTTTCTCATTCATTCCGCTGTATTTTTCTATCTAATGTCACCAAACGTCCTGATTATCGGATCAAGTTGGTATCTGTACTCGGTTTCGTCTTCTTTTGGGAAGCCTAGGGTATATGGTCTTGACACGTGATCAATACTAGAAGTCCGGTGAAGAAATCTTAGAGCCCCTTTGTTCAGAAAGAAGGAAAGTCTTGAGAAAGTCGAACATGGCTGTGAACGACGAATTGAAAGAGCGTTTCTCGAAATTGGAGGAACAAGTGACCGCATTGACGGAATTAGTCACCAAGTTGGTGGAAGGTGCCGCCTCAAAATCCTCTCTGAAACAGACGTCTGTGGGTTCGTCAAAGAAGAAGAGGATTGAACCGACGGATATAGACGAGACAGAGGAAGATGAAGAAGATGAGGAAGAGATGGATCAAATCAAGATGGGAGACGACCTAGACGGTAAGAAACTTTTCCGTGTGGATTTCAAAATAGAAATCCCTGTTTATAATGGTGATGTTAATGCGGAGAAATTAGACAATTGGGTAGATCAATTGGAAAACTATTTCACTCTTTGTGTATACACTAGTGCACATAAAATCAGTCTGGCACGACTTAAGATGTCAGGACATGCACTGACATGGTGGAATGCTTATGTTAAGCACCACGACATAGCTGAATTAACTTGGAGCAAGTTTAAGAAGTTAGTCCGGAAACAGTTCTATCCTATTGGACATGGGGAATATCGGTGGATTAGGTGGCAGTACTTGAAGCAACGATCTGGCCAATCGGTTCAAGAGTACACCACCGAGTTTCATACTCAGTCTATTATACTGGGCATCTCTATCGAAGATTTTGAAGTCTTTATGAAATATATGGGTGGTTTAGCTGAATATATTAGGAGGGATCTGAAACTTTTCAAAGTTAGATCCATCGATGAAACCACAGTGAAGGTCATCGCCATTGAGGCAAAAAACAAGAAGCCTGATTGGGTTGAGGTCAGGCCGAATTTCAAATGAAGAGCTGGTATGTGTAGTAACAGCGGGGGTGAGACTAGTCAGTCGAAGAAACAGAGTTGTACTAAAAGTCTTACTTGTGACCACTGTAAAAAGATTGGTCATATAAAAGATAAATGCTAGAGGGCCCAAATCAAAACCATGAGGGCTCAAGTGGGGCTCAAAGAGGACAATATTGTGATGGACAAGATCAGATTATCACATTTTGCAACTTGGGCCCTGACCCAAATTAACTTAGTGTTAAACCCAATCTATCATTGTTGCACCCCTATTTCACTCAACCACATGGAGACAAAACCCACCCATGATAAATGTTCATAAAACTTAAGAGAAAACCATTACCAGACATTTGTTGTATATAACATCATAAAGTGAGAGTGAGTTACAACCATTTATTAATTCAAACATTATAATTCAATTGATGGACACTTAATAAGTGTACTTTTAATCTTTTATAGATATGTAAGGTAAAGGATTAGTACAACATCCATCCTACACATTAAATCATGATGATGGAGGGAGTAATTATTGATTAGCTTCCTAACGATTGGTATCAAAGTTGATGTAACACTTGAAATGAATCCATTTATTTTAACTCATGAATGTATCTCAATACTCTCCCTTATTGAAACTCTATAAACAATAAACAACTATATTGTAGTACTTTGATAACCCTTCTCACTTCTAGTAGATTTCACCAGAATTATTGAGCACCTAACAGTATCAGTTAACTCCTTAACAATTGGTATCAAAGTTGATGAAACAGGCAAAATTAATCCTTTTATTATAACCAAGAAAATTGTAAATTGTAAAATTTTCCACACCTTGTATTTTTTTTTAAACCTTTAAAGAATTTTTGGTGCAATTTTCAAAATCTTAAAGACATGGTATATACAAGGTTACAAAACAATTGATAAGATGCACGTTGGCTGATTTAAAAAATATATAATACATGTTTATACGAATAGGTTTCCTAACTTAGTTGATAAATATTAATATAATATATATGATCAATGAATCGACTTTTCACTTTTCACTTTATACGTCTTAAATTTTTTTTAAATGTTCTAAACTTTGAAAAAATGTCTAAAAATTTTACACACAGAGAAACCAACATGAGGAAATACCTAATATTAACTTCATGTTCTTTAGTATCTCTTAATCACATATATCTTCTATTACAATTCATGAATTTTTTATTGTGATTTTTTTTTTGAGTTTCATGAAAATGTCAAAATGTTAGAAAATTTTCAAAAAAGACCCTAAAAACTCTATCAATCCTATTTAGGATTTTTCATTTAATTATAGAAACATTTGTATATCATTTCATTCATTTTTTCGAAAAGAAACTCGAAAATGGAAAGTATTTTAAAAAATTTGACTTTTCTCAATTTCTCAGAAAAATCTTGGAAAATCACACAAAGACTCAAAAAACTATTTGAATGATATTAACACATCTCCATTGAATTTCATAAATACTGGATATTTCATTAACTTATTTTCACAAAAAACTCGAATTTTGAAATTACTTTAGAGCTGAACTCAAAAAAAATAATGAAAATAACTCAAAATAACTTTAAATTTGAATAACTGGCTTTCTAACCCTTTTAAATTTAAAAATATTTGTGAAAATAATTTGATAATACGGAGTGTAGGAGTAAAACACATTGACTCGAGCCCTTTCGGACCAGAACCTTAATCTAGCGCCTTAGACCAACTCGGCCATCTCAACTGTGATGTAAATTATGCCCGACATAATTATTATAATTCATATTATGTCATATATATATATATATTTTTAGAAGAAACTATATAGGGCTGAAATCAGGCCCGGTCGGGTCAGGTTTTTTAAAACCCAATCCGACCCGAGTTACTAATATATGGAATCCGACCCGACCCGACCCGAACTTCTGACCCGAATGTCTTGACCCGATCCAACCCGAATTATAACCCGACTCGGCCTATATTTTGAAGCTACTTTAGCCTACTTTTTACCGAGTTGGGCCGGGTTTGATTGAGTCGGGTCGGTTAATTTAAAAATCTCTTAACCCAACTCGACCCGAATTTAATACGGGTTTCTGACTTCTCAACCCGACCCGACCCGCTGACCCGACTTTCATAACCCGACCCGCATGATTTTCGGGTCGGGTCATGCGGGTTCAGGCCAAAAGTTGACCCGAGTTTCACCCCTAAAACTATAGTTTGATTGTTAAATGTCAAAATTGTTTTCCATGAAATATTATTAATGTGATTTAAATATTTTTATGCGTTTTTTAAAACAATTTTTTTGAGAAGTTATTTGTCATTTAAAAAAAATTATCTGTAGTAGTGATAAAAAGTAATTGACCTCCATAGCTAACCAATAAATATATTATTTAAACTGTAAAAAAAGTGTAACCTTTAAATTTTGATGAAGGCAAAGGTCGGTGTAAAGAACTTCCTTAAGCCTTGATAAAATAATGACCGACTCGTTGGAGCATTTGTGAATGGTTAGTATATGCTAATCGGGTTATTTAAATCATAATTCACAGGTAAAACCAATAAGCGTGTGATCCCATGTTTGTTTTGTTTCTCATGACTAATGAGAGTGGCACTTCTGACTTTAGTTTTCTGGGTCAAACTCTAACCCCACGTGGAAGACTTTAAAACATGCCACTTGGCACATGCTTACACTGACACGTCATACTAAAAAGATGAAATCCTATAAAATTCATTGTGATACGCTGAGACTGGAAAAAGAAACATGAAAGGTAATATGGACTTTCCACATAAAATTTTCAAATTTCATATCTCATGACAAAAAAGTGCCGTGCTATGATGGCTAGACATAATAATATTATGTTAAAGAATATAATCTTAATATGATAACTATTTAAAGACTTTAACTTACCTATCAATTAAATCATCAATTCTATTTTTAAAATTTAAAACTATTTCCACCTATCCTCTTGAAAAATTGAGATTAGTGAATTTTAATTACTTATAAATTAGTAATAATTTTTTTTTTTTGAATTTACGTTAGGAAAAACCGTGGGATACCCAGTGTAAAACCCCCATGGGTGGACCCCTACCCATAAGGCAAACCAAGGTTAGTAATAATTGATTAGCTTCCTAGCACTTAGTATCAAAGTTGATCTAACATTTGAATTGAATCCATTTATTTTAACTCATTAATGTATTTCAATACTCTCTTTTATTAATAACTCTAAATACAATAAACTACTATATTGTAGTATTTTGATAGCCCTTCTTACCTCTAATAGATTTCACAAGAATTTGATTACAGGACCCGTAACCAACTCCTTTATCAATTATTGAGCAGTTAACAATATCAGTTAACTTCTTAATGATTGGTATCAAAGCTGATGAAACGTACAAAATTAATCCTTTTATAATAACAAAAAAAATTCTAAAATGTAAAATTTTCACACCTTGTATTTTTTTACCTTAACAGAATTGATGGTGCATTTTTCAAAATCTTAGAGAAATGGTATATATAAGGTTAAAAACAGGTCATCGATCCTCCCACGAGCATTTTGTGTTTAGCGATACGGGTTTTAGTATATTCTCGATTTTACCTTTCGCACAAACAGTAAAATTTCGACCGGCTGATCTTTACTGTTCATGTGAATTTCGACGAGCCGATTTGCACTGTTCATGAATTTTGACAAGCCGATTTGTAATTTTGGTGAGCTGATTTGCACTGTTCATTAATTTTTGCGAGCCGATTTGCATTGTTCATAAATTTTAGCGAGCCGATTTTCACTGTTCATGAATTTTGGCGAGCCGATTTGCACTGTTTATTAATTTTTGGCATTCTTTTTTCTTCGATACGGCAGGTGGTAGGAAAATTGGGGTAAAACTCGTGTTTGTATACACAAAATGCCCGTGGGAAAATCGTTGGCCTTAAAAACAATTGATAAAATGCACGTTGGCTGATTTAAAAAATATATAATACATGTTTGTACAAATAGGTTCCCAAGTATATATGATCAAAGTTGTTATGATGTGAATTGAGTTTTCTCATACGTGTTAAATTTTTTAAAGATATTCTAAAATTTTGAAAATTGTCTAAAAAATTACACAGAAGAAAACCAACATAAAGAAATACCTAATGCAAATGAGGACATCACCCCTATTTATACTAAAAGCTTTGGAATGAATGGCTAAGATGATTCCACATGACAATCATCCAATGGCTATAGAGAATTTTAGAAACTCTTAACACATTCTAAAAATTCCTACACTAAAAAAATCATCTAGAAACTTTCTAGACCCTACTTCTTCTATAAGTTTCTAGAACATTCCATAGTGTTCTATAAGACTCCACACACTTCTACACAATTTTAGAATCTTTTAGAGAACTCCAGAATTCTCTAGAGTCTTCTAGAACCATCTAGAATCTTCTAGCATGTTCCGGGTCATTCTCGATCATTCCGGACCATTCTAAGTCATTCTAGAAAGCTCTACAATTTACATGTAATCTCTTACATACATGGATTATAAGATGACTAGGTTGGTGAATCTTTTGGTGTGACATAAAGCTCTTACTCATTGAGAACGGAATTCCATATTCTGCTTTATAAGAAGGTTCCCACTGTGGGGAATGACCGAGTCAGCCAAGTGGCAGCAAATGGCAATTGGAAATTTCAAGCCAATATTAAGAAAATCACATATGAAAATATAGAAGGAGAGAAACCACTAAAGATAAGGTTCGCATATGGTATATGGACGAATTTGAATAGAAAAACAGAAAAGCAAAGGTTAGTTTGTGTTAAATGATTTTTTTTAATAAATATCATTGTTATTAATGTCTTTGTATTTTTTAATAAATATTTGTTTTATTACAATTTGATCGCCACCTCTTCTGTAAAATAACTTGTAAGTAAAGATTGGAAAAAGCATAATACTCAGCCCAGGAGGAGGTGCCGTTTGATTCGCAATTTTCCTATGACGTTGCCCTAGAACTTTAACAAATAGCTTTTAAAGAAGTTGAAGATGACCTTGACCGTTTTCTACAAGAACCTGTAGCTGATATACTTATTCTTCAAGGTGAGGCAGCTAGATAGGCTGCTCAGACAGAGGAAGTTGGTTCGCATGTCTTAGAGCAAGTGGTGTGGTGGCCATATGGCCAGCTAGCTGGCCATATGGCCACCGTGCGTGTGAGGTGTGGCATTGGCTAAACGTGGGGCCCACATGACTTAGAGTTAAATGGCTGGCTACAGGTAGCAACCATGTAGCCAGCCATTCTCTCTCTCCTCTTTTCTCTCCTCTTTTATATATATATATATATATATATATATAACTTGTATATAGTTTTTGATTTTTTTTATTTTCTCTTTTTATTTATTTATTTGATTATTTTAGATTTTTTGTTTTGTTTTTTTGGTATAATTTGTATATTAGGGTAAATAATTATTTGTTTCTTTATTTTATTATTTTATTTTTTATACAAAAAATAAAAAATAACTCTTTACCTTTTGATTTTTTTTTCCTTTACATTTGTAAACAAAATATATGAGAAACAAAAAATTAAAATTATTCTATTAAAAAAATAGAATTTTAGCTATTGAGAAACAAAAATTAAATTTTAAAGTTATTTTTTAAGCACTGTGTATTTTCAAAATTTATCAAATTGAATATCTGGACTAATTACGATAGCCTGATAAAAATACTTTAAAACTTTAAGGTCTTTTAACACTCTCAAATATATTTTTCACACAACTAAGAGATACCATTATTTGTAAAATACTGTGTTTTAAGCATTTGTGAGTGTCAAAAGACCTTGAATTCTTAAAGTATTTTTGTCAGACTATCGTAATTACTCCGGATATTTAATTTGAGAAATTTTGAAAATATACAGTACTTAAAAAATAATTTTAAAATTAAAAAAAAAAATTACTGTTCAATTTTTCCCCTTTACATTTGTAAATAAAATATATGAGAAAAAAAATATGTATGTTTTGTTAATTTATTTAATTACTTGCGAAAAATATGTAATATGTTTATATTTATTTTCTTTTCAATTTGTTAAAAAAATGTATATAAAAAAATAATAATAAAATATTAAGAAGTAGCCATTATAATTAACACTATACCGTGTGACGAGGCTGGCTAAAAATTATAGCCAGCCATGTCATAAAAAAAAATATTATTTAATTATATGGCTGGCTATATTTAGTGACATAGCCAGTCATATATGACCATCCCACACCACTTGCCCTTAGATCATCTGCAGTTTTCATATGAAGTAGGTGATGCAATTATACGTCAAGGTGAGGCAGCTAGGGCGGCTACTCTGGTAGAGGAGGCAGCTAGGGAGGCTGCTCAGACAGAGGAGGTTGGTTAGCATGTCTTAGATCACCCGCAATTTTTTTTAATGTTAGTCAAATTCAAAAGACAAGAGCCTTTTTCTAAAGAAAAACTTTTATTTTCTAAATATGAAATAAAAGAGTTGAAGATTTGAATATATAATATTTAGAATCTATATTATTAAATTATTTATCTCATCAATCAGTTGATTTTTAAATTAAATTTTATAAATTATTTTTATTAGTTAACTGTACTATCTAACGTCCTATGATACTTGAATTTATAATATTTAAATTATAATAGAGTAGTAATTTTTGCACATGAGTTTATCTTATAGTGCACAAAATTTAAATGAAATTTCAATTTTACCTATACTTTCTTCTTTTCTTCTTTTCCAAAAGTAAGACCAAAATTGAAATTTTATTCAATACACTAAACCAAATTTAGATGAAATTTCAAATTTACTTTTACTTTTCTTCTTTCTCCTCTTTTTCACTTTCATTTAAGAACAAAATCAAATTTTTATTCAAAATTGAGAATATCACTTCCCTTGTAATAACAGATTTGTATATTCTTATCATTTGTTGGAAATATATTTCTACAATAAAATACTTCCACAAAGAAGATGAGAACAATCTCGATAGGATAGGCATGTAATACTGAGAGACGTGGCAATTAATTAATCTGCCACAATATTTTTAGTTGTCACTCATTTTTTTATTGTAATGTCAACCCATTTGAACCGAGCAATAAATCAAACAGGGAATCAAATCAATCTTCTTCTTTTCAATAATCAATAGTCATGTGTGAAAACAAGAGCAGAGAGCAAGTTCTTTTGCTACCTTTCATGGCGCAGGGACATATCATCCCCTTCCTAACGTTGGCCAAGCTTCTAGAGAGGAAAACTGGCTATGCCATCAACTTCATCAGCACCCCTCTCAACATCCAACGGCTCAAATCTTCTCTTCCTCCGATCACCAACATCCTTCTCACACCTCTTCCTTTCAACAGCTCCGATCACGGCCTCCCGCCCGGCTGCGAGAACACCGACTCCACCCCACCCCAGCTCTTGCTCAATTTCATCCAAGCCTCCCAATCCCTCCAATCCGCCTTTGAATGTCTCCTTGCAGAAATATGTCGTGACGATGGCCGGCCTCCTCTCTGTGTCATCTCCGACCCGTTCATGTCTTGGTCCGTCGACTCCGCCAAGAAATTTGGTGTATTTCATTCCATATTCAACACCATGAGTGCTTACGGGACCGCGATTTTCATCTCTCTGTGGACTCATTTTCCACACCAGAAGACCGATGCCGATGAGTTCTCATTGCCCGACTTTCCAAAGACTTATATTCATCGGACCCAACTCAGCGATGTTTGCCGATACGCCGACGGATCCGATCCTTGGTCTGTATTTTTTCAGAGGCAAATCTCCCTCTGGAAACAGTCTCAAGCAGTTCTAGTGAATACGGTGGAGGATATGGAAGAGAAGGGACTAAAACGACTTAAAATCAATTTAAAGAGTATTTTGTCCATTGGTCCTGTACTTCCACGACCACCTGCTCTGTCGTCATCCTCGGAATCAACAACGGTGCTGCTATCTTGCACCGAGTGGCTTAACCTACACCCACCAAACAGCGTTCTGTATATCTCATTTGGGTCGCAGAATTCCATTCATGTTTCTCAGATGATGGAGCTGGCCAAGGGTTTGGAGGCCTCTGGAAAGGCCTTTTTGTGGGTGGTGAGGCCTCCTATAGGATTCCACGATGAAAACAACGATGACGACTCTTTAGATGAGTGGCTTCCAGTAGGCTTCCAAGAGCGGATGGTGGAAAGGAAGCAGGGGCTGCTTGTGAGGAGATGGGCGCCGCAACTTGACATCCTCTCGCATAAATCAATAGGAGCATTTCTCAGCCACTGCGGCTGGAATTCGACACTTGAGAGCTTGAGTCGTGGCGTGCCCATCATCGGGTGGCCACTGTCTGCCGAGCAGTTTTACAACTCGAAGCTGTTGGAGGTGGAGCTGGGTGTGGAAGTGGAGTTGGCGAGAGGAAACAAGGCGGACATCGGTTGGGAAGATGTTGCTAAGACGGTGAGATTGGTGATGGATGGAGAGTCGGAGTTGAGGAAGAAGGCAAAGCACATTGAGGAGATAATGAAGGAAGCTACTGTAGAGGAAGAGACCACCGTTTTTAAGGGTTCTTCCATTAGAGCAATGGAAGAATTCTTTCAAAAAGCTTCCGAGTGGAGAGAGAATGGCCGGAACGGTCGTACGTCCGACCACCGTTTGTCTTAGCTCCTCTTCCATTGCGTGTCTGTCTCTTTAAGATAAGAAAATTAATTGTAGAATGTAAATTATAACTGAATGAAGCTGGCGTAAATCTTTTCTCAAAGTCTCTTTTCTCCTCTTTACATTTCTCTTCTGCATCTCTATTTCAGAAAATCAAAATATCTGTGCGTCAATACGGTACACTGTTACGTGCCGATCCACACTCTCTTTCCTCCAAATTTTATTTTATTTTATTTTTTTCCAAAAAATACATAAAATGAAGAAAAAGCTAGGTTTCATTTCTATGTAGTTTTATCATTATTTCACAGTCATTTAGATATTTACATGTGATTTTAAAGTTACAAAATCAAGAGTTTTAAAAAAATAAGGAAAAAATATAAAAAAAATGGAAAATAAAGTCTAATAATTTTCTTCTAAAGAATGAGATATTAGCCTGTCCACATTTACTACTTTAGCTTTTTAGGATTATGACTTAGACATTCATAATTGAAGATTTGGTGGGAAGTCTGAAATCAAAGTCCCTTTTCAATCATAAAAATCCATTAAAACAAGAATCCAATTCCAAGTAAAAAAAAAAAAGAGAGAAATAAAAAAGGTAAACTAAACCAAACTTTTCCCTGAATGAAGCTAGTGAAAATCTTTTCTCAAACTCTCTTTTCTCCTCTTTACCTTTCTCTTCTGCATCTCTATTTCAGAAAATCAAAATATCGGTGCGTCAAAACGGTGCATTGTTACCTTTGTATTGAGGGTTATGTGCCGATACACATTCTCTTTCCTCCAAATTTTATTTTATTTTTTCTCCAAAAAATACATAAAATGAAGAAAAAGCTAAGTTTCATTTCTGTGTAGCTTTATCATTATTTCACAGTCATTAAGATATTTAAATGTGATTTTAAAGTTACAAAATCCAGAGTTTTAAAAAAATGTGGAAAAAATCCTAAAAATTCCAAATAAAGCATGGAAAATAAAGTCTAGTAATTTTCTTCTAAAGAATGATCATTTTGAATTTTTTATCAATTTTTTTTTTTTGAATTTTGACTCTTAAATAATTTCAAATCCAACAATAAAGTATGAACATTTTTCCGCTTCAATCCCTATTCCCATCGGGTAGCTCTCTAAGTCATCTTTTCAACACCTCTGAAATCACCTCGGTTAAAATCCGTATGACAAAGTTATGCCCATTTTACTAAAAGTACCTCGTTCAGCGTTACGGTTCAATACGTATCAATCGATACACAATTGATACGTATCTGCCCATACATTGCGTATCAACTGTAATATGGAGTGAAGATACATATGTTACCAAAAAAAATTAAGATGATTTTTTTAATGAAGTATAGTGTAAAATGTTTTTCCAAAAGCAAAATTTAATGCATTTGTACCTCTTAATGTTTCCACCGCAGTAAAGACAGGTCTTAATATTTCTAATACATATCTTGTAAACTTTTTACGATTAAATTTCTACAAATTTCAATCCTGTGCATATTTCATTAAAGTATGTTTCGATTAAAAAACAAATAAGATGTGGCATAATTTTTGTCATTTTTCTAATTTTATAATTTCAACTCTTATTGAGTCCTTATCACTCAAAACCATTAGTGTCTAATTGACATGAGCCACACATGGATCTCAACATAGCCTGCCAAATTTCACCAAGAAATATGAGACATTCTAAACAAAATCATGTGTCCTGATTTGCGTGTCCAACTAGGATTTTCCATAGACAACTTGACTTTTTTTTTTTTAATGTTAGAAGGTGTTTAGGTATCTCACTCAACTAATCTTTTGAGGTATGTGTACATCTCCCTGCAAATACACAGCGGATTCCTCAACGAGGAATAATACCATAAGTGGCTGCTCCTGCTTTGAACCCAGGGACTTCAATCCAAAAATCTTGTGCCCAGACGAGTAGGCCAACCTCTTGGGGTCAACAACTTGACTTTGTTCAAGTAGAAGATATGAGATAATCTAAAGAATATTACGTGTCCTAGTTTGCGTGTCCAACTAGGATTTTCCATAGATAATTTGACTTTGTATTCTAAAGGGTCACTCTTTGTAAAGTTATTCAGAGTATGTGAGTGAAGAGGCTTGCACATATTTTGAAGATTAGTGAGGTGTTCTAAAAAGCATAGACATCTTTAGTTATAAAAAAAATAAAATATGATCTTAATCATCTATTTTTTATAAGAAAAAAGTGTTTAAAAAAAAAATCTAAAACGGAGTTTTCTTTGAGTAGAATTTTTTTGATAAATAAACGGAAGGTACGATGAGAAAAGAAAAGAAATCACCTTCAATCTCCTACCTTCTCATAGAATGCCGTTGGAGGGTCACTGTATACTAGCATAACCACTGCTTGGCTCAACTCTAGCAAAATTAATTTTGTGAATTAAAGTATTTAAATATAAAAATTATAAATTAATGGATAGTATTTCCTGATTATGTCTTGAGTTCATTAAAAGGTTAAGGATCAAGATTTAGGAGTTTAATAAATTTATAAATTTCATTATTTTAATTAAAAAATTATTTAGTAGATGACATCGTTTTATCACTATTATTTTGGTTATAGGCTTCATTAATCCTATCAAAATAATTTTTTTAAGGACCTAATACATTGCACAAAAGTGGTATAATTTAGGATGTAAAAGTTTAATAATTAAAAATAAAATTTAAGGCCATCAACAGAGAGATCAAAAAATGGTCAAAAAGTTTTAAGGATCAAAAAGATCATTTAATGTCGTCAATAATATTTAAAATGCTTTAAAATTAAAGTCTCTTCAATCTAATTAAGATTTTCTTTTTTCATTCTCATATTAAGTCTTGCCAATAGAACCATCATATACTCAAAAACTAAGTGCATTGTGCGAGACACCCTACCCAATTAACATATAACATTTTCTCGAAGATGGATTAGAGCCTAAAGGGAGACAAAATCATGCGGGTGGCAGCTCAAAGAGGACAAAAATATATTAAGTGGGTTGCGTCGTTATAAATGGTGTCAGAGGTGAGGCTGACTCCAGTTCTCAGGTGGGGATTTATGATGGACGCACGGGTCGGAACTAAGTGCATTGTAATGGACGTATTGGTCAGAGCCAAATGTGTGCACCAATAGTGCTAGGCGCAAAAATTGTCTCACATCGTCTGGGAGGAGTGTCGGTATCCTGAATATTTAAGGAACGTCCTCCCCGTCTAGTATATAACGTTTTTCTGAAGATGGGTCGGAGCTTTAGTGGCTTATTTAGTGACTCGTTTAAATAATTGAGTGGACCATGTAGCGGCCCAATTTGGTTTGTAATCGGTAATTTAATAGGTCGATGTGTTTAACCATTATTAATTAGTATGTCAATTGTCAAATAAGCATTTAATTTTAAAAGCAATTGTCAATAGGTTCTCCCAAAGTATTTGGTTATTGTAGGGCACACTATATTTCATATGCAATAGCCAACCGCTTACAAAAAATCATCTATATTTAACTTTTATAGATATAGGCATAGCCATTAGACTTAATACGATAAAATTAAACTAATAGAATAATTTTATCTTGATCTTTTATTTTTATTAAATTGACAAGTCAAATAAAAATGGGATTAATAATTTATATAAATAAATTTTGTTTTAATTAAATCAATAAATCAACTAGAGTCAACTTGTGATACCCTACCCCTCCCTTAAGAGTCCCACATCGGTGGGAAAGAAAAGGGGGGGGTGGGTCTATTAAGAAGCCACCCATGTTGATTCTTGTGTGAGGCCTTCCAACCCAGTGGGGTAGTGGAAACAAAACCTTGAGGGGGTGAACCCCAGAGAGGACAAATCATGCTGTGTGTTTTGAGCTGCATATTATAATACCAGGTGAGGCCTTTTGGGCCGGGCCACGTGGGCCTGGGCCCAGGAACAAAACCGTGTAGGTTCGAGTTTGTGTGCAAGGCCCAAAGTGGACAATATCACACTGAGTCAAGCTCTAAGCCCTGTATTCGGTCGGGTCATTACAAATTTGGTATCAGAGCCGAGTTCAACACTCGGACTGTGTGGGCCTTTCCTCCTCCCCTGCAGTTGTTGAGCTAGACCGGGTCGAGCAGGGGACGACTTGAGACTTTAGGGGGGGTGATTGTGATACCCTACCCCTCCCTTAAGAGTCCCACACGGTGGGAAAGAAGAGGAAGGGGGGGGGGGGGGGGTTGTTATTAAGAAAGCCACCTATGTAACTCATGTGTGAGGCCTTTTGGGCCGGATCACGTGGGCCCAGGCCCAATTGCAAAACCGTGCGGGTTTGAGCTGTGTGAGACCCAAAGCGGAAAATATCACACTGAGTCAAGCCCTAAGCCCTGTATTCTGGTCGGGTCATTACGAATTTGGTATCAGAGCCGAGGTTCTACACTCGGACTGTGTGGGCTTTCCTCCTTCTCTGCAGTTGTTGAAGCTGGATCGAATCGAGCCGGGGACGGCTCGAGACTTTAGGGGGGGTGATTTTGATACCCTACCCCTCCCTTAAGATTCCCACATCGGTGGGAAAGAAAAGGGAGGTTGGGTTTATTAAGAAGCCACCCATGTTGATTCTTGTGTGAGGTCTTCTAGCCCAGTGGGGTAGTAGAAACAAAACCTTGAGGGGGTAAACCCCAGAGAGGACAATATTATGCTGTGTGTTATGAGCTGCGTACTCTAATACCAGGTGAGGCCTTTGGGGCCAGGCCACATGGGCCCGGGCCTAAGAACAAAACCGTGCGAGTTCGAGCTTGTGTGCGAGGCCCAAAGCGGACAATATCACACTGAGTCAAACCCTAAGCCCTGTATTCGGTTCTGGTCATTACACAACCGTTATAAATGTTTAATTGAGGATGCTTTTTGTATGAAAAGCACATTGATGAGACACAATGAACTGACCAAATCAATGGTGACATATGAACTAAAAAGAAATTAAATTTATGAAATATTTGTTATGGTTGTATTCAAATTAAAGAAAATGAACAGTTACATTGGAAACTCATTTTAATTATCTATTTTATTTGTCTTAAATTGAATTACTAAAGATGTTTAAATGAGATATTAGCATGTCCACAATTACTACTTTAGCTTTTTAGGATTATGACTTAGACATTCATAATTGAAGATTTGGTGGGAAGTCTCAAATCAAAGTCCCTTTCCAATCATAAAAATCCATTATAACAAGAATCCAATTCAAGTAAAAAGAATAAAAATAAAACACAAAAGAGAGAAAAAAAAAAAGTAAACTAGACCAAACTTTTCCCTGAATGAAGCTGGCGAAAATCTTTTCTCAAACTCTCTTTCCTCCTCTTTACCTTTCTCTTCTGCATCATTTCAGAAAATCAAAATATCGGTGCGTCAATACAGTGTACTGTTACGTTTGTATTCACTGTCACGTCCTAATACAAATTCTCTTTCCTCCAAATTTTATTTTATTTTTTTCCAAAAAATACATAAAATGAAGAAAAAGCTAGGTTTCATTTCTACGTAGTTTTATCATTATTTCACAGTCATTTAGATATTTAAATGTGATTTTAAAGTTACCAAATTGAGAGTTTTAAACAAATATGGAAAAAATCCTAAAAATTCCAAAAAAAATGGAAAATAAAGTCTAGTAATTTTCTTCTAAAGGATGACCATTTTGAATTTTTTATCATTTTTTTTTTTGAATTTCAACTCTTAAATAATCTCAAATTCAATAATAAAGTATGAAAAATTTACCGCTTTAATCCCTATTCCCATCGCGTAGCTCTATGAGTCCTCTTTCCAACACCGCTGAAATCATATCGATTTAAATCCATATGACAAAGTTATGCCCATTTTACTAAAAGTACCTCGTTCAGCGTTACGGATCAATAAGTATCAATCGATACGCAACTGATACGTATCTGCCCATACATTGCGTATCAATTGTAATATAGAGTGAAGATACATATGTTACTAAAAAAAAATTAAGCTGATTTTTTAAATAAAGTACAGTGTAAAATGTTTTTCCAAAAGCATAATTTAATGCATTTGTACCTCTTAATGTTCCCACCACCGTAAAGACAAGTCCTAATAGTTCTAATACATATCTTGTAAACTTTTTACAATTAAATTTCTACAAATTTCAATCCCGTGCATATTTCATTAAAGTATGTGTAACTCCCCGCCCTCTCTGAGATTCAGAGTCTAATTTTTTTTCTATAAATTAAAGCCGGAAAAGGGCGGGCGACGTCACGACGCGAGTTAAGTTCGGACTTCCAAAGTCCGACCCTTAAGTGGCCAAACATGTGTGCATGGTCTAAACCATGATAAACAACGCACACACGGAACTAAACAAGTCATGCGGAATAATACTAGACAAATTGCAGAACTATCTGATTGCGGAATTATACTGAATAGATAGCAAGTACAAGTCATCCATTAAAACTACTTAAATCAGATATTCATTATCAGAACTATAGACAAACCATAGCAAAGTTACTAACTATTACATGTCCATATAAATATGTCCAAACAACAGTAAACAGAAACCCATTCCAACACTCAAGCACTTAAGCTTGGTTTTCCTCGCAGCCCTCGACCTTCTCTTTTCCTTTCCCTTTTCCTGCATTATCCTCTAAGGATAGAAATAGAGCGTTAGATCAACGCGCCTAGTAGGTTTTCCTATCAAGGCTACCACATGGTTAGTATATAAAACATGCATATATCATAGTATATGATCATCAAAAACATCTGAAATCAATGCTATGTATGTAAGTGCAAATGCAATGAGTCCCACCCATCACAAGTTTACATGGCTATCACTTGACGGGATTCTCATGTCAAGGTAATCCAGAGTACTCCATATTTCCTCTGTATAGAACTCTCATGTCAAGGTAATCCAGAGTACTTCACATTTCCTCTGTATAAAACTCTCATCATTAAATTGTTCCATAACCATCACCCCATGCCATGCATGAGATGTCAATGAATTATATGTCATTTGTAAATGTATATCTCATCATTCAAAAACCAATTTGAAACATAATAACAATAACAACATATCTCATCAAAATCATGATAAAACCAATCATAATAGTGGTTACAAGTAGGTAGGAAACCTACTGAAACTTCGCTTAAGTGTCCGTTCCTTTTAAGCTTCAACTGATCACGATTCGAGTGCCGTTCAAATCCCGTTACCTTGTTTATACAACAGCAAGTTAATAACATATCTTCTTGATTTCTAATCAAGTCTAGATCCCATAAACCATAACTTGTGGGGTTCGGCCATACCCATGGCCGAACCTCACCCACTTTAATTTGGTCTCTTTTTTTATTTAATCCTCATTAAAACATCTTATATTACAAACATACCTTGGTAGGGTTCGGCCATACAACATGGCCGAACCATACCACTTTGGTTTGACCCCTCTTTCAAGTCCTTTAATCCTTCTTTATTCATTTTTGCATTATTACCTGTATTTACAACTTTGCCACTAGACTTAAACCATATTAAAACCAAGTTCCATAAAAACCACCTTAGTGGGGTTCGGCCATATTATTTGGCCGAACCTCACCAATCCAAATTAAGTCTCATTTCAATCCTTCAAACCCCTAATCATGACATATACCTCTTTCTATGGGGTTCGGCCATACTCATGGCCAAACCCAATAGATCATCCTTGGTTCTTTTATCCATTCCTTATACTTCACCATTTAATCATATTTTTAGACCTTTTGAAAATATTACAAAACCAACAATAATTTCTACCCATATGCTTGAATCCAAATACCCATTCAATTGTCCATGGGGTTCGGCCATACACATGGCCGAACCTTATGGTTCCCTTGGTTCAATGATTCCATCATATATACATAACTTAGGCTCAATAATTTTAGTCATAATAACCATATGGTTCAGCCATCCCATGGCCGACCCAAGATAATAAACTTATCTTCATTCAAAAACCTTTTAACACCCTCCATAACTTGTATGGTTTTTAGCCTTCAAAAACCATCAAATACCCAAATAACTTCATGGGGTTCGACCATCCAAAATGGCCGAACCCAATGATCCATTTTTATCATCTTAAACCACCTTTATCCAAGGTTTAAACCCTTGATGAATTCGGCCATTCCATGGCCAAATCATGGCATTCAAATCCATGATTTAAAACCCTTTCAACTTGCATCTTAGGTCTAATTAAAATATCTAAAAACTGTCCATCATATTGCATGGTTTTTAACTTACAAAAACCATCAACATAACCATATTATTTCATGGGGTTCGGCCATCCAAAGTGGCCGAACCCTATGGTCCATGTTTTCTATCTTTTTAAACATCATTATTCATAATCTAAACCTTTGGTAGATTCGGCCATCCCATGGCCAAATCATGTTCCATTTAACCAACTTTATTAATCAAAATTCTATGGAGTACTTACCAATTCTCTAAGCCTCTCCTCTTGCCTTTGATCCTTGCTTTCTTCCCACTTGCTTCCTTCCTTCTTTCTTCCTTAGTCTCTAGCCGAATATGTGCTTGATCAATGGTGAAAACACCAAGAGCTGGTTCGGCCAAGGAGGTAGGGTCTTGAGAGAGGGAGAGAGATAAGAATTCTAAGGTTTCTTTGGGTGACAATCGGCCAAGGGTGTGGTGTTTTGTTTTTCCTAAACAGCCCTTGGACCCTTCATTAATCATCATCAATCCTTGATCAAACCAAGGAGACATTTGGTGCCAACCAAGACACCCCTTGGCACTCCCAACGTTGGAGCTTTGGATTTCCATCATGAGATGGAAACCCTCCAAATTCCCATGTCATTCCATTGGTTTTCATGCATCAACCATTAATTCCAACCCACCAACGTGTGGGACTTGTTTTCTTGGTGATGTTTGAGACCAAGGCAACTCTTCATATCCCATTTGACTCACTTGAATTCAAGGTCCCTTTGATTTCCAACTCAACTCACCCAACTCACTACACTTAATGCCATTCATTTAATGCACTTGAGTCAACTCCATTACTTGATTTAATTCCAAGTCACTTCAGTCCCAACTCAACCTGATTTAACTCATATTTGAGCTCACTTGAGGGTCCACACGGTCAACCATGGTCAACATGGTCAACTCGACCCATTGGGTCCCAACTTAGCTCATTGATCCACTTTGACGCCATGACCCAATTATGGGTGGTTTAGCCCTTTGCATGTAGTTTACAAATTTGTATGAAGCCTACCCATTTATCATACATCTCATTTCCAATCAATTCAGCTTAACCATAATAAAATTGAGCTTACCCAATGCTCCAATAAGTCCACCATGACCCATTGGGTCCCAATTGGGTCCCTTGACCCAATTAGATGTACAATAACCATTTAATCTAATTGATCTTTATAATATGTACAATAGGCCTTAATTTGAACAATGGGCCCCACCATTTTCTCATTTACAATCACATCTATTAAATTTACCAATCCAGTGGCATTTTCGTAAATATTCATATCATTGAGAAATTGGAGTGTTACAGTATGTTTCGATTAAAAAACAAATAAGATGTGACATAAGTTTTGTCATGTTTCTAATTTTATAATTTCAACTCTTATTGAGTCCTTATCACTCAAAACCATTAGTGCCTAATTGACATGAGTCACACATGGTATGAGACATTCTAAACAAAATCATGTGTCCTGATTTCATGTCCAACTAGGATTTTCCAAAGACAACTTGACTTTGTTTTTTTAATGTTAGAAGGTGTTTTATGTATCTCACTCAACTAATCTTTTGAGGTATGTGTACATCTCCCTGTAAATACACATCAGATTCCTCAACGAGGAATAATACCATAAGTAGCTGCTCTTGCTTTGAACCCAAGACTTCAATCCAAAAATCTTGTGCCCAAACGAGTAGGCCAACCTCTTGGGGTCAACAACTTGACTTTGTTCGAGTAGAAGATATGAGATAATCTAAAGAATATTACATGTCCTAGTTTGCGTGTCCAACTAGGATTTTCCATAGATAATTTGACTTTATATTCTAAAAGGTCACTCTTTGTAAAGTTATTTAGAGTGTGTGAGTAAAGAGGCTTGCACATATTTTGAAGATTAGTTAGGTGTTCTAAAAAGCATAGACATCTTTAATTATAAAAAAAAAATATATGATCTTAATCATCTATTTTTTATAAGAAAAAAGTTTTTAAAAAAAAAATCTAAAAAGGAGTTTTCTTTGAGTAGATTTTTTTTGATAAATAAACGGAAGATACGATGAGAAAAGGAAGAAAAGAAAAGAAATCACCTTCAATCTCCTACCTTCTCATAGAATGCCGTTGGAGGGTCACTGTATACTAGCATAACCACTGCTTATCTAAACTCTAGCAAAATTAATTTTGTGAATTAAAGTATTTAAACATAAAAATTATAAATTAATAGATAGTATTTCCTGATTATGTCTTGAGTTCATTAAAAGGTTAAGGATCAAAATTTAGGAGTTTAATAAATTTATAAATTTCAATATTTTAATTAAAAATTATTTAGTAGATGACATCAGTTTATCACTATTAATTTTTTAGGGACCTAATACATTGCACAAAAGTGGTATAATTTAGGATGTAAAGTTTAATAATTAAAAATAAAATTTAAAGCCATCAACAGAGATATCAAAAAATGTCAAAAGTTTAAGGATGAAAAAGATCATTTAATGTGATCAATAATATTTAAAATTCTTAAAATTATAGCCTCTTCAATCTAATTAATTTTTTTTTTTTATTCTCATATTAGGTCTTGCCAAAAGAACCATCATATACTCAAAAACTAAGTGTTTGGATATATGGGGCCTCAGACACAGACAAAGGCATTGGTATTTTGGAAACTATTTGACTCCTGTGATTCTTCCTTGGCTGCGTTTGGATTGGGGAAAGAAAAGGTAACGGGGATAACCTTCTTTTACCTTAATTGATGAATATTATTTAATAATTATGTTTCATAAAATTTTATTTTTATTTTTTATATTATATGAATTTAATAAAAAATATTAATTCTCATAAAATTGTTAATATGTCAGGTTACCCTTTACCAAATAAGAGTTTTTCCTCTCAGGTTAAATTTTAACTTTACCTCTATAATTACCAAACAAGATAAGGTAACACCTACATAAGACTAACCCTTGTTCAAAGGTAACTCCGGCTAACCCCTGTACCCCTCATCCAAACACAGCCCTTGTAATTATTCGAATGTTGCTAGTCTTCTCTATGCTTGGCCCCAGGCTGTGGGTCGTTCCCTAAAATTTTTATAGTGTTTCCTTTTATGGTTATTGGCTAGTCTAGAGTGGCATATTTTGTAATTATTGGGAAGTTTTTCTCTATTCTTTTGAATGATACCTAACCAAATTATATTAAAAAAAAAAAAATACAAGAGGGGAAGGAAGGGATTCCTCGTTGGAATCATCAACTACAAAATAAATTGATTTCTCGTAGTGCGATTTATTGGGTGCGAACAAGGGTCTCACATCAGTGATGAGGGCGGAAATCTAAAGACTTATAAGAAACTGTGTTATTCCACCTATCATCCTAGTCCTTTGAGTTGGAAGCCTAGTCGTAACGGTGGTATCAGTGCTAGGTTTCTAAGCCACATCATGTATATTCAGGGGATTCCCTAGCCAAATGTAATAGTTGGCGACGTTCTATCCGTCGCAGAGCCTCGTTTGAGAAAAAGATTGTTTGGAGTGCAAACGAGAGTCCCACATAAATTACAAGCGGAAAATCTAAGAATTTATAAGGAACTGCATTACTCCACCTATTAGACTAGTCTTTTTGGTAGGAAGCCCAGTCCTAAGAAGTGATTCAACTTCTATAAAAGGCTTGTCAATTCCACAAATTAGGTGTTGGTAATCCCTCCTTGTGGAAGAAATTTCGATACATGTTGCAATGTACTTGCGACGGCTACAAAGGCATGTCCCTCTTTTATTCCTCCCCAATACTTCGACGTCCTCTGCCCAACCAAAGGCAGAAAGCAGCTTCTTATTGTTCATCTTCTATCTTATTTGTTTTCTTCTTTCTATCGCTTAGCCATCCTATTCTTCATGGGTTTTCTGCGATGGGTACCATCTTCTATTGTCATTTACTTCATGGTATCTCTCTTTATTGAGATTGTATGGCTTTTCCTTTTATAGGACTTTCTTGTTTTATGAATTCATGATTTCAGTTTATCTGCATAATTTTGTCTGTACTTGAGTTGTCATGATTTGCACAACCGTTACTGAATCCCCCGCAAAAAAAAAAATCTCATAATCTTATCCCTAAGTCTGATCTCTTCCCTCTTTATGTTCTTACAAATAAATAAAATATTTTCTTTTTACATGTAATGTTGATCAGTGGACTGTTGCCCTTCGGATTTTCTTTAATCAGTTTTAAATTTTTGGTCGTTCTATCTGGAAGTTCAATTATGGTGGTTGGCCTTAACTGAAAAGAAAAAACATTTTATACGTTTTTTTATTTTGAAGGATTTTAGTCACTGACTTTTCCATTACTACTGTCTCTCTTTCCTTAAACGGTACACTTCAACTGAACCTACTTCTACTTCCATAGTTTCCACTAGATAGGAACAAGTAAAATATGGATGCCCATCATCTCAGGGACAAAATTTGTTAAGAGATGTAGGATAGAGTGGAATTCCCATTTTATCCTACCAGTGTACCGCTCATCAAGTACATGTGTACCGATAACACGCCGCTCTGCATGTATAATGCGTGTTCTCAGTACATTGTTGCTTAATGAGCGGTACAACGGTAAATATAAAATGGGAATTTCACTCAATCTTATGTCTCCTAACACCATGTGGCCTTCATTTGGGCTGTTTCTTGAGCTTATGAAACTAAACATGGAGACTTTAGTCATCTGAATCTTTTTACTTTTATAATTTTCAACTCACTCTCATTTCATCTGAATCCAAGGCATATTTAGGTTGATTCCAATGATAACCTCATTTCTGAAAAAGTTTTTGAAAAAAAAATAGAAGAGAGAGTGCAAAAAAAACCCCATCAAAAATAAGTATCGCCGATACACCGTATTTAGCTGATAATAATAGGTCTCGACGGCTTTTTCTTTTTTTCTTTACACCTATCTGCAACTCCATGAAATGAGTCTTAAACTATATGTGCACTTACCTTTAAATGAGGTAACCAAAAGAACTAATCTTATGGATTTTTTTCCTTAGAACTCGTAAGCAACCATGTGCCAACATGTCACATTATCATTTTTCTTTTAAAACGAAGATCATTCTAAAGTATTAAAGTCTATTATTTTAAAATATAAAAAATATTTTTGACTTGTGATATATGGTAGGTCAATAAATCCAACTATACTAATTGTAGAATTTTGAAATATTTTATTTTAAAAAATTAAGATACAAAGTCATCGTTGGTCATCTAAAGAAAAAAAAAATTGAAATCAGTTGCTATCTCAAACTGATGGTTAAAAATGAGTCTCGTCCTAAATTTTAGCTCAAGGGTGCTTCATTTTATATTTAATAAAATAAGACTCACGTGGATATGTTAAAAGATAATTTCTATTATTTTAACCAAAGTAACAAATTGAGTTTCTTCAACATTTTTAAGAAAAACATTTAAGTGCAATTATAGAAAGGTGAGGTGTAAATTGAACCAAGTTTTTCATTTTGAATAAGTCTGAGACCAGACTCAGTGAGTCCAATCGTCGACCAAGCCTCCCCTCAAGTTTGGGTTCAGCCTGATGGTTTCATCCAAGCATTCATTATTTGGTGAAGGTACCAACCAAGCCGAAC
The DNA here is from genome assembly GCA_013350335.1 of Chimonanthus salicifolius. Classification (NCBI taxonomy): domain Eukaryota; kingdom Viridiplantae; phylum Streptophyta; class Magnoliopsida; order Laurales; family Calycanthaceae; genus Chimonanthus; species Chimonanthus salicifolius. The sequence goes on from CM023537.1 coordinate 53,226,654, forward strand.
TAGGGATGGCAATTTAATCCAAAAACCTGAAAGCCCAAAAAATCTGCCGGTGAAAAGAAATAGAGTTTGAGCATTAATTTATAGCCCAATTATTAATTGGGCTCCTAACTGGGCCTAAAAAGGAAGCATGTTTAAAATCGTTTGAGCTCAAACATATGGATGTTCTTGGCCAAAGCCTGATATGTGGACCAAATATCTTATTTTTATTTATTTATGTTACATATAAAAAATCAATCATGCAGATGGAAAGTAGACTTGATGAACTACAACTGAACCACATTTCAACTGAAAATTTAATTTATACCCATTTGATCTTAAAAATTGAACACAACAGGCCTCTTTTAAAAAATTCAAAAATATCTAATGATTTTGACTACTATTCCACTAAGGTCATGTGACTATAAATTGAAATTAATTTCCATTCCTTCACTTCATTTTAATGGGCTCAATGATAATAAAAAAATAAAGGTAAAATGGATTAGGCACTGTATTATACAGATACCTCATTTTAAAAAGGTTTAATATATTGTTCCAGCTTTCGTCGGGCTATTAGGGCTTGGGCTTGGTATGGCATACGCATGGCCCATTGCCATCCTTATCCAAATTATGAAGACAAGAATAAGATATGACTTGGGTGGATCATGATTCATCTATAATAAAAAATAAAGGCCCATAAAACCAATCTTAAACAAATAGAGTTTAGATCTATGTGTTGAATTCATTTGAGAACTTGATTCTCGTCCTAATTCAAAAAAATTGGGCCCTTGTCCTCTTCCACGCTGTCTTTGACTCTGTAATATATATTTAATTATGTTATACAGACATGTCATAAATATTTTACATAGAAAAAACATATATTTAAAAAATATAATTAAAGATATATTAATATTTTATGAATAAAGAAGACATTTTGGGTCATGGTCTACTGCTTACCAGTAATGTCTCCATCAATAGTTCCACAATAGACATGACTTATAACAATGTTAAGAGAAGAAGAGTTTGATTGAATCATCTTGGGTACATTTTTTTATAACGTATCAAAATTTATTATTTTAAAGTTTCTCATAAAATAAAATTTTACTTAAACTTGAGCGTCACTCTGTATTAAGACTAAGTTGGATGGACTAGGTGGCAATTACTGACTTAGGCTGCCAAAATTGACCTAGAAACACCAGACTTGTTTAACAAATAGTTCAACTCAACACGACTCAATAAATACATAATTTTAATTTTTATTATAGTTTTTTAAGTTGTAAGTAACTAAATCCGATCTATCTAATAATTTATGAACTAACCCAATATTTTAAAAAAAAAAAAAGTGTTGTACTGATCATCTAGACCTATTTAATCTAAAAAGGTTAAAGTGATGATTAAAAATCCACATTAAGAAGTAAGAATTCTAACTTTGATTTTCACTTCATTCCAAAGGATTATTCTCTACAGAATTATTTAATATAAATAGATGACACGTATTTTAAAAATTAATTGAATATTCTAGTAGATGTGAACATCTTAATAATTAAAAAAAGTCAAATAAATTTCAAAGTTCAAAACAGAAGTTTAAATATTGCCATGAACACCGAGATGGATCGTATTGGCGTTTTCTCAGTCCAATTTTTTTTATTTTTCAAAATAAAAAAAATACATATCAGGCTTTTAATGCTTGTCTGATAAAGTTACGACAGGCATAGATCTCAACCCAATTGGTCTGTTTTCAATGTATGACCTTATTGATTATATAAAATATGCTTCAATTGACATGTGTTCTCTTTTTAAAATTAAGAAATTTTAATATACTTTAAAATATATTTAAGCTAAGTATAATGTCTATATGACAGGTTATCTCTTTGAATGATGGTAAAAGTGATAAGTTTTAAAGACAGTAGATGAGGATTTTACACTGAATATTCTGCAATTTTTTACATGTAATTAAAAAAAAAAAAAAAAGTGATAAGTCTATGACTTAATATTTCTAGAATCAATTCCAAAATATTGATGAATATATTTTCATATTGCAGTTTTGTATCCATCAGGTTTTGAGTCTCTGAGTATTTGAAAAGGGGACTGCCTAATTAACCTGATTTCTTTGGATCTCATTAACAGGTCATATTCGGTCTAAATTAGAGGTATATTTACATTTGCATCTGAAAGTTAAAATTTAAATTCAAAATTAGATCATAAGATTTAAAGCAGCTGTTCCCAACTCAACTCATTTCCTTTGAATTGGATATTTATGAGCTGTGTTGCATTGCCAATGACTTTCATCAAAGACCTATTTACATCTATCTCGTAACGAGATGAGAACTCTAAAATTTAGAGTAATACCTCTACTCGGAAGTGGGTCTGAAATGCCACTGATTTTTTTCTTTAACTAAACTCAAGAGGTCTAACTGAACTGTATCAAAGGTTAAGTCCAAAAGAGAAGTCACACATGATTTCAACATGTGGACTTAAACATATACCAAAAACCTACCTACAAGCAAATACAAACACATATTTGTATAAACAAAATATTATTTAAACAAATACAGAGTAGCTACGGTCACATAGTAGTTTAAATATATATTTTAACACATAAAAGTGGAATTGAGTATCATATTTAGTTTCTAACCATTTTAATTACAATAATCAACAATGCATATAATAAATAGGTGCTCAGGCCACTTCTCATATTGTCTTCTGGGCATGACCAGATTGACGTATTGAGTTAGACCTAGATGTATAAGCTGCTCAGGCCACTACTCTTATAACGAGTTAGGCCTAGAGGTCACTCAGTGTCTGAACCCTTCTTTTCTACCTAGCGGCAAAGTAGATCGCACAGCTACAGATAGCTACCAGGCTAAGACAGCCACAGATAGAGAGTATCGGACTGGAAGTGAATACAATAAGTAGTACACTATAGTATTTAAGAGAGAAAAGGGGTTAGTACAAATTTTATTTATCAAAGGGTATAAACATCACATGAAAACCTAGGATCTAACACATGCATCTTAATTAAACAAGGATTTATCATTCAAAGACTGGGTTCCTCGGAACATGCCTCGGACCTAGGTATTGTGGCTTCGAACCTTCCAAGCCATTGCCTAAACTGGTCTGCAGAACCTCGGAACATGGTTCTGATCTTCGAAATGTCCGAGGGTCAAGTCTGGGACCGTCCGAGAGTGCTTCCGAATTGAAAAAACAGAAAACCGGGCAAACTGTGAGTCTTGGTGTGTCTCGGAACATGCCGAGAGAAGCTCAGAACTTCCGAGAAGTTCGGTCCTTCCTAACAGACTCGGAACATCCGAGAAGTTCAGTCCTTCCGAACAGACTCGGAACATCCCGTCAGCAGAGGCGGGAAATGCTTAGCCTCTAGATACTTCGGAAACCTGATCCGAAGTTCGGAACTTCTGAAGTGTCTGCTTCAGAACTTCCGAAGCCCAACTCTCGGACCTTCCGAGGGTCGTCTTCCTCCCCGATCTGCAGCAGCAAGCAGTAACAGCGCCGAGAGAGTGAAATACGATTCCAGAAACAGTGGGTTTTCTGGGTTCGTTTTTCACATCCAACTGGTCAGATGGACTCTTCTGTGAGTCCTCTTGACATAAGGAATAAATTAAAACTCTCAAACTGGCTTTAAACATTCGATTATAACATGAAGCCCACTGAAACACAAGAAATCCAAGTTTTTCCTTAAACTTCAAATTTATTTTACTTACTCAAAACTCAGTCAATTTCATTTCTACTTGATTCTAAACCGATTAGAATTTGAAAACTAACTCAAAGGTTACCTTTGCTTGAGTTCTAGGATTGAAAATCCGAACTTTTGAAAAATCTCCCACTTCAAGCTTCGGTGAAAATTATTTGAAAACAGAGAGGGAGATTGAGCAGTTTCTTACTGAAAGATTTCTAACTGAGGGAGGGGTGAATCCAGCTGGGTGAAGGTAGAAATTTATAACCTTCAAGCCAGATGAAAGACATCTCACCTGGATGCCACGGGCGTCTGCATGAGCCATCTTCTAGCCACGTAGAAAAATAGGAACAGTAAAACAGTAATTTTTATTTGCAAATAAATCCCTCATGCAGGTTTTTGCAGATAGGTCATGTTTTGGCTAAAATTAGATTTTTCCTAAATATATGGTTTAATTAACTTGATTATTTCAATACAACTTGATAAAAATGTTGGGTTTAATAAACTTTATTTATCATAAAATTTTGGAGATTTAAAATTTACTAAAAACCAAAGATTTAAAATAAGATCTATAATTTGACATTATTTACTTAATTTAACTTGTGTTAAATAAATGGTTTAAAATCTTTATTTTCAAAATTTGGAGAAATAAACTAAACAATCATTTTAAAATCTAACATCACATGATTTTCTAAAAAAATTCTTATTTCTAAAATTATCTAAAAAAAATTATTACCCCCTTTCGGCTCTTTTCGGACAGTTTTAAATAACATTCTCTGAAAATAAAATAATACTGAAGTTTTAAATTAAAATCCTTGACTAAGGAAAACAATATCATCCATTAATAATTAGATATTCACATACATAGAAGAAATAATAATAATAAATGGTAAAAATTACCATTTTCCCTTCCAACTAGACGAGTTGGATCATCAAGTTTTCAAGCTCTGACTGGACCACACCTGGACTTTTCGCAAAGCCTCTACCGTAATCTTCAAAATTAACGGGTCTAAATATGGTTTATCATACTGATCAGTCTTAAATCAGGTCAGGGTATTACAAGTAAATTTGATGATATCAATTGTAAAATATACATCATTATTTTTACATGACACTCTTATTTTTATTGGATTTTTTTAAAAAAAATTCTACTATTTAAATACATACGTGTAAAATAACAAAGAGTTCCTCTTTATATAAAATGATCAAAAACTTACTTTTTAATTATAATAGTTAAATAATATACTTCGTATATTAATATAGACAAGAGTGCAACCAATCTAAGTCTTCCAATAAGTAAAATAACAAAGTAGAATATGATTGAAGCTCGGCACACTTGAGAAAATCTGAATCTCGTAGTCTCCTGAAATATCAGAGAGTTCAGTTTCAGACTTCAATTAATGTTTCACCTCAACTAAAATAAATGAAAACCTAATCTAAATTTTTCTCCACAAAAATTAGAAAAGACCTAAAATCTCATAGAGAAAATAGTCTCTCACAAAATTCAAAATTGATTTCAATGAAAACTAGAAGTGAATTTGAGTGGACTAAAATCAATTATCCAAACTAAAACATTCCAGTTAGATCTGAATGAGTTAATGCAAAATTGAATGATGCTTGCACAAAAATTAATTTAATTCAAATACAAAGTGAAGATACCCGTTTCATAAAACGAGATCTTGAGTTCGATCCACGTTCAATTTTAATAGACCACTCTCTATAAATTTAACTGGTGTGTGTGGATTGAGAGGTAGAATACATAGAGGTGGAGCATTTCTATTGGTTGAAACACTAAAGCAATTTGAGTTGGCACCTTTTGATTGGTTGCTAATTTTTTTCTAATCTTGTAATTGATTTGTGTGTTATCAAAATTGTAGATTAGGAAACCCAATCCACGTTAATTCCTCTGTTTTTCTCCTTTTTCTCCTTTCAGACTGCATCCATAAATAAAGGGTTGGCCATCCATTTTACACACACCTAAGTTTGAATTAAATAAAAGTGCAGGAGAGAAGTCACTTTAAGCGATCCCAAGAAAGTTTGTGAATTTCCTTGAATTCTTCTTTCCGTTTTGTTTTTAAATTAAATTAATTTTTGTTTAAGCAACATTTAAGTCTGCATGAAATCATTCATATCCAATTTGTGTCTTTCTAGTTTGCATAAATTTTAATTCAGCCAACTTTGATTCTAGTTTTCATTGAAATCAATATCGAATTTCATAAAATGACAAATTTCTTATTGAGTGGATAATTTTTTTAAAATAGGTCATTGTTAGTGAAGTTAATATGAGATTTAGATTAGTGACATTATGGGATCAAATTTATTATCTAAATCAACAGAAAAAATAATGTTAGACAAGGTTAGATATATTTAAATTTTAACCATTGATTCAATCGTAGAAGACTCACTTTTGAAAAAAAAAATATCAGGAATTATGCGGTGAATAACATTGTCTAAGAGTGAATAAGACAATGTGATCCATCTCTTTATGTACTTAAAAAGATTAATATTAATATTAGCGCTACTTAAGTTAATAAATTATTTAATTCAAATTTAAGATTTAAGAAACTGAATGAACGACTGTTAGATTTTAAAATTTTAGGAGGACACACATGGAACACGAAAGGCACGGCACGTGAGTACGAGGGAGAAGGCGTTTTTAAAATATAAGGGGAAATTGACAGGTGTCGTGTAACGATTGGAAGGAAATACGTGTCAGCGTCGAGCTTATTGGAGCGAACCTCGTTCAGGTCGTCGCCTTGGGTTGGGGTTGCGTCAGCGGCCCGCCTCTTTATCCCCTCTTCTACCAAATTATTCCTTTCCTTCCACTTATTTACATAATTACCCCCCTCTCGGACTTGTCCCTGCTCGCTAATCCCACTTGGCATCTTTTCTTTTCTCTGTGCGCTCCATTAATCAAATGAGCATGAAGTACAAATTTCAGTCGAATTAATTTATCAATTTTTAAATATTTTTAAAATTTTCAATAAATATTTCAATCCAAAATTTATTTATAATGATTGACATGTATGAAATTTTAAAATGTAAGTGAAATTTGATTTTTTTTTTTTTTTTATGATCGAAGGAGTCTGTGTCTCACCTAACTGATCATCCGAACATGTGCATACTTTCCTGCACATACACATCGAGTTCGTAAATAGAAAATAACCGACGGATAGTACTCCAGGGGTGTTGGCCTGATAGTCGTCAAGCCAACACCCTTGGGGGTAAGTGAAATTTGATTAAAAAATTTTAAATATAATTGAAAATCTTTAATTTGACAAAAAATTGCTAATTTATGACAAAAATTATCAGTACAATCTTTTTAAAAATCACTAAATTTTCTAATATTATAAATTCACTGGAAATTTATAACCGTGTTAAAACCAGAGAGATAGAGAGGAAAACAAGGAATTTAAGCGACCAATTGTTTGCCATCCACATGGGTGGGACCCAATCCAACTGTCCTCATCTTTCATTCACACAGCCCACCTCGATCGATAGCCCTTTAAACTAATGGCCCCACATTCTTTAATGCTCGTGTAAATAATAATAATAATAATAATAATTTATGTAATTACAAGAAGTTTTTTGGTAGGAATTAATTTTTAATACATTTATAACTAGTCAGTTAAAAAATAAATAAAAATTAAAATAAGTTGATTTTGAATTTCTTAAGTCAGATAGTTACACATATACAATGAGGTTAATTATGTTATAATTGATGCATCTTTGCTCTCATTAATGATTTTAGGGTCAACAGATTTTATTCACTGCCAAAATTATAAAATTAAAAAAATAAAGGGTATTTTGCATTTTGGTCTTTATATTTGGGATTGACTACGAAAAAGTCTTTGCATTTTTGCTTATTTTTTGCTTATTATAATTTCGCTCTTCACATTTGAAGATTATTTACAATCAACTCCTATAATGTTATTATATATATATATAATAATATTTTAGTAGATAGGTCAATCGATACATTGAAATGTACGAGACATATAGAAGGCAATGTAAATAATTGATAGATAAAGTTTAACTCTTATTTTGCCATCTTAATCTTGTTAAATGGATAATAAATATTGTTGGTGTATAAAACTTCTTTTGTTTTTTTTTTTTTTTTCAAGATTAAAATCAAATAGATAGTATAATTAAATAAAGATATAATTGTACTTAAATTTTTTTTTTTTGAATGGTTAATATATTAATAAGAAAAGGCACCAGCGGTGCAATACAAAAGAAATAAAAACTCAAAAGATCAACACAAACCCGACACAACCTCATGACCATCACACACATACTGGAAAGGATAAAGCTAAACTAAGTCAGCACATTCTTTTCAAGCACGAAGGATGTCGTTCGCAGAGACGTTTCTGAATTTCGCAAGGGTAGAGGCCTAAAAGGCACACAAAGAAAAAACTCTTCTCGAAACTGCTTCACTTGACTTAACACGATCCTTAAAGACTCTATTGTTGCACTCCCACCATAAACTCCAAACTATGGCAAAGAGGGAAAGGCGTCATAGAGAGGCACATTTTGAAGAGACCAAAGAAATATCTCAAGCATAAGATAGCTCAGCCACTGAAGAAGGCATAATCCACAACACACCAAATTTACCCATCACAGAGTTCCAAACTGCAGAAGAGAATGGACAATGAAGAAGAAGGTGATTTGTCACTTCCGAAGCACAAAGACATAGAGGGCAAGCGCTGGCAATAGTTTTTCCTCTTTTGCACAAGTTGTCTTGAGTCAAGATTTTCCCCAGACCAGCAGTCCATAAAAATCCGATAACCTAGGGGGAGCTTTGGAGGCCCAAATATTTGGGTTGACTACGACAGGCTGAATCTGTAACGCCCCGCCCTTTTTCACCCATTTTTCGAAAATCAGAGTCGATTTTTTTTTTTTTTTGAAATAGAAGAGTGAGAGAGGGCGCGGACGCCACGACGCGAGTTAAGTGCGAGCTTCTGAAGCCCGACCCTTAACTGGCCAACCCCACGCGTGCGCGGAACTAAGTCCACGAGAATGGTTCACGCGTGGGAAGTAAGCTCGCGGGTTATAGTTATTGCAGAACATGATAATAGAGTCTATCCTACCGGTTTTTAGATAGAAGGGAAGATATAACATTGAATTTACCAAAATGCCCCTATGTTCATGATTTCATCACAAAAGGTATTGTCCATAAGTAACGTCCAAACCATCGCAGAAATGTAAATTTATACAACCCGACAAGCTAAGTTACTTTAAAATTACATCTCCAAAATTTAAACATAATATAAACTAGGACTGCGCTTTCCAAGCTCCTAAGCTTGGCCTCCGGTATTTCCACCGCTTCCTGCCTCTCCTGCGTCATCAGCTAGGGTAGAAGTAGGGCGTTAGTCAACGCGCCCAGTAGGACTCCGAGTAGGGCTAGCACATGGATTAGTGATACACACATATCGATAACATAAAATACAACAAAATAAGTATGTGATGAATGCTATGTCATGGGTGCTTATGTCATGTGTCCCACTCATTATCCGTATGATCATACAATATCCTGTTCCCCATGTTTGCTTCTCGGTCGCCCCGACGGAGCATGGACTCCGGTTATAGCCCTCAGGCTATCCCCATGTCTGATTCTCGGTCGCCCCGACGGAGCATGGACTCCGGTTATAACCCTCAGGCAATCCCCATGTCTGATTCTCGGTCGCCCCGACGGAGCATGGACTCCGGTTTATTTATTTTTTTCTGCCCATGCCATGCATGAGATGTAGTGCATTATGCTATGTAATATATATGTATCCCATATACTTGACATATCATACATAGTCATATAATGCATAATATTAAAATATAAACCATATGCTTCATAATTTAAAATTCATCATAAGATAAATCATACTCATAAATCCATCATAAGCCAAATCAAAATAATTTAAAACACCATCACATATCCATCGCTTACAAAGAGGTAGGAATCCTACCGAATACCGTGTCGCGTTCCGTTATGCTTCCCGTTCGATAATCCGGTCGCCGATCGCGTACCGTTTGCGACGCCCGATACCTTATTACATTTACCGAATTAGTCCATACATCGTCCATGATTAAGTCCCTAACTTAGCCCATTATCCATTGGTTCTAGACTCATACATAGATCCAATTTTGGCCAAATTTAAAATTCCGATTTGCGAGCCTAAAACGCAGCAACTAATCGCTTTACTTAACCATTCATAATATTTCCATTTTCATGTCCAACCCCCATAGGGTTTGGCCATGTACCATGGTCAAACCCATGGTCCTTCAATGTGGCCACAAATTACGGTTTTGCCACTCTCCTTCCATGGTAAATCATCCATTCATTTATGTGCATTCTAAGTCCAAGATTCATTCATACTTAGGTCCATTCAATCATGACCTTACATCATAAAATCAGCCACCTAATATTTAATTTTGAAAAATAATTACTCCCACACCTAATTCCACATTTTGGCCTAAGGTGTGGCCCACATATCATTTTTATAAATCCATCAAAATCTAGTATTCTTCTACATTATTTTCCATTTATTAAAGCCACTAATCACTACCCTAAGGTTCACCTTTATGGATACCATTTTCAAAGACTAAGTTTTGTCCCAAAATAATCCAATTTAAAATCACAAAAACTTAAATCATTTTGGCCCTTTAAATCAAACTCCTAAGCATTGATACATGTATTTAACCTTAGCCTACAATTGATCAAAATTTGGGTCATGGGTTCGGCCATACACCATGGCCGAACCCATGATGTTTCTTTCCCCATTTTTCTTGGTTTCAATTACCCATTTAAACATACCTCCAATGAAAATTAAATCATCCATTTAAATCACCAACATCACATATCATACTTGAACCATCCATACAATCCATCCATTTTTCTTAACCATTTTCAATACTTTTCCATCATAAAAAAAATTACCATATACCATACTTACCCATCTATTCAAATTCCCATTCCTCCACATTATTTTCCATGTCTAAAAATCCCATACCATTACCATAGGGTTCGGCCATGTACCATGGCCGAACCCATGGTTCATGGCCCACCTTTCTTAGAACCATTTAAGACCAAAGTTCTATGAATATTTGTCCATGATTTTTCTTTGTTAAAAAAATTCCATTTAAAATCAATAATATCATTCATTTGGTCCATTTAAACTTATATCATACACTTTGGGAATCCATTTGCAACTATTATTTCCTCCATAAATTTCTACCCTTTTTCATCCATTAAAATTACTATTTCTCACCAACTTTAAGATCTTCATAAAACCATTAATTTTTTTGTCCCAAAAATAATCCATTTTAAAATCACTAAATCATCACCATTTTCATTCCATCTAAACATCACATTCTATACTCAATAAGTCCATTTTATCATAGATCATTCTCCACCATTTTAGACCTTCAACCCTAATTAAAAATCATCCAACATTGGCCATGGGGTTCGGCCATGCTACATGGCCGAACCTTATGGCCCATTACTCCATTAAAATCCCATTTTCCTATGCTTAATAAAGACTCAAAATTCCATTTTTCCATTTCCTCTTTTTTTAAATCCATTCCTCCATTTTTATCCATTTCTTAGCCTTATCTTTTGATGGATCTTAGACCCATGGCCCACCACGTTTTTGGCCACATTTAGTCTAAGAAATGGATTTTATATTCCTAAAATAAAATCTTGTTTAAAGAAATCTTACCGCCCAACGACTCCTCCGGTCTTTGTCGCTCCCGTCAACCTCTTTGGCCTCCTTTCTTCTTCCTCTCCTTGTTTGATCGGCTAGATGAGCTTGATCAATGGTGGGACATGCTTGGATTGGCTAAGATAGGGTTAGGTTGAGAGGGGAAGAGTATGGAAATGAGGGAGAAAATTCTTCAAGGATCTTGATCTTGGGGTGGCCCAAGACTTAATCTTTTCCTTCTCTTTTCTTCTTCTTTCTTTCTAAGTTTTTCTTCTAAGCTTTGTTCTCTTTTCCTTAGTGCAAGGGACGTTTTTTTTGAGAGTGCAAGAGAGAGGGAGAGAGAGAGATGGAAAGGAGATGAGAATGAGATCAAACACATCTCATTTTGGTTGACCAAACAACACTCCACCATTATGGCTCCACCAACCAAAGTATGGGCTCCCTTGACCTTGGTGGTGGTGGTTGAGACCAAACCACCACCAAGCCAATGGTTTTGGTGTTTGCACAAGGGCGGTTTGAGTCTTTCAACCTTGACCATTTGACCCACTCATGGCTAGGTATGGGTCACCATGTTTGGAGTGGTGGTGGTTGGGATAAAACCACCACCCTAAGTCCATGGTAATTTTGTGTTTTTTCTTAGGTGGTTTGTGTTTCTTAGAGTGGTTTTGGTCTAGATAAAACCATCATTTGACTTCTTCCATTGACCCAAAATTGACCAATCTAATTAGTTTAATTAATTGGATCCTTTAGTTTAATTAATTCTTATCTAATTTAATTTCATTAATTTATTTCTCTAAGAAATCCACCCATGGTTGACCAAGTCAACCATGGTGGACGGCCCCCACCTATACCTACCCCACCCGCCACCTCACCTGATGAGGTGGAGGTGGGCCCCACTTGGCCATGTTATTGATTTTAACTTAAATCCTTTTCCAATAATTTTAATCAATTTAATTCACCTTAGTACACCTTAGTCCTCTCAATTTATCCATGGTTGACCAAGTCAACCATGGTTGGCCCCACTTTTCCTTGGTCCACACGCCACCTCAATGGGTGAGGTGGAGGTGGGCCCCATTGGCCATGTTGCCTTGGTCCATTTATCACCTAACTTAGGTGATTTAAATTTTATTAATTATATCCCTTTTATTGGATCATCATTGGGCCCATGGCCCAATTTGATTCTTGTCTTACCCATTTATCTTAGGGGTTAGTTACCTTGGCCCATTAGGTCCCACATGGCTCTTTGACCCAAATTGACCAATTACATGTATCAATTTTAATTCAAGGTTTATTGGGTAACCATTGGGCCCATGGCCCAATTAGATTCCCTCATTTTCCACTTACCTTAGGATTTGAACCGATTTTGATCCATTGGGCTCCACATGGCTATCGGGCCCACTTTGACCATCGTTGACCCGATTAGTCCTCATTGACCCATTTAATGGATTTCATCCAATCCATGGCCCAATTGGGCTATCCTTGGGCCATTGTCCCAAAGTTTGGTCCATTTGGCATTTTATTACAGCAAACTTCAATTTAAAATGAATAAATGCCAATATATATATTTATCAAAAATTCGGGTTATTACAGAATCTCCTGAGTGTTGCCAGTGAAGAAAGATTTGACAGAGAAACACTCAGTTGGGTCAAGCAACCAAACAAGATTGTCCACAGTAGAACTACGAATCTGGTAGGAGGAGATCAAGTGGAGCAACTCGGAAATCTCATCAAACTCAAGGTCAGAAAGATTACTCCTTATGTTGAGGTCCCAAACAATCTGACTATTGTGGATGGAGTAGAAGTCAGACACATTCCCTGCTGGCAAATGAGAAAGACGGTAAATCGAGGGAAACTGGACAACCAAAGTAGAGTTGTTACACCAAGAATCTATCCAAAACTTAACCTATTGCCACGCCCCACCTTGAATTTGATTCCATCTTTAAATTTGTCAATACAAGCAACAATAGCTCTCCACATACCAGAACCACCACGGGAAACAGGATGAACGTCCCAACCCCAATTACCCAGACGATACTTCTGATTAAGGATGTTCTTCCAAGGACAATCACCCTCGGTCCCTAATCGCCAGAGCCACTTAGAAAGTAGAGCAACATTAACCTCCTTGATAGGCCTCACTCTAAGACCCCCCGCACTAATTGGGAGACAAACTTGATCCCACTTCACCAAATGAAATTTCCGTCTATCCTCATGATCATTCCACAGGAAGTTCCTCATGATTTTCTCCATCGACTGAATAACTTTACTTGGGCATCTGAAGGCAGAAAGGAAATAGATAGGGAGAGCCGCAAGGACTGCCTTGAGGAGGGTGATCCTGCCACCAAAGGACAAATACTTTCCTTTCCACGAAGCTAATCGCTTACTAAATTTATGAATTATGGGTTCCCACAAAGACAAGCCTGGAGATCCGATGCAAAGAGGGAGCCCCAAATTAGTGGAAGGAAGAGTGGCAGAAGCACAACCCAAAATCGCAGAAAGAGAAGATAACTCGCTCTCAATCAAGTTGATACCGAAGATATTTGTTTTTTGATAGTTAATGCAGAGGGAGGATGACAATTCAAACCACTTGAGCAAAGACTTGAGGTTCTTAGCAAACTCCACGTCGGCCTTACAGAAGATAATAGTATCATCCACAAAATGTAAATGGTGAACCTGGAGAGAAGAAGTACCAATTCTGAAACCATGAATCAAAGAAAAGTCAGCAGCTTTAGAGAGCAAAAGGCTTAAAGTCTCTGCTACCATGATGAACAGGGCAGGAGAGAGAGGGTCACCCTGACGGATTCCCCTGGAGCTCTTGAAAAAGCCTTTAGGAGAGCCGTTGATGAGGATGGAGAAGTGGGCAGAAGACATGCACTCATAAATCCATAAGCACCATCTCCGACTAAAGCCCATGCTTGAAAGAACAAAATGAAGGAAGTGCCAATGCACCATATCATAAGTTTTTTCCAAGTCGATTTTACAAATAAGACCTTTTTGACGAGACTTATGCTGGGAGTCAATACACTTATGTGTAGTAATGACCGCATCCATAATTTGTCATCCCTCAACAGCACCAGACTGAAAGGGAAAGATAAGCTTGTTGAGGAAGTGCTTTAATCTGTTAGCAAGAATCTTGGACAAAATCTTGTAAGGGCTTCTAAGAAGACTGATAGACCGAAAATCTGAAAGAGACGAAGCACCGTCTTTCTTAGGCACCAAAACAAGGAAAGTTGCCCCAACCTCCTTTGAAATTTGCCTCTTTGGTGAAATTCCGCAATGAAAGCAATGAGGTCAAGCTTCACGATGTCCCAAAAAATCTTAAAGAAATCAATGGGAAAACCATCAGGCCCCGGGGCCTTATCCTCACCGAAATCCCAAACAGCCTTTCGAATTTCATCCTCAGTAAAAGGCCGCTCTAAAGAGGACGCCTCAGATGGAGAGATGGACTTAAAAAGAAGACCAGAAATGGGCAATCTGTCGACCGGATTGGCTAAATACAACTGTTTGAAGTGATTAATGATGGTGGCAGTGATCTCATCCTTATCGGTCACATTCAAACCATCAACAGTTAGGGATCTGATTCTGTTAACTCTTCAGTGAGACGAAGCCATGGCATGGAAGAACTTGGTGCTTTTGTCCCCTTCCTTAATCCACTTATCTCTTGACCTCTGTCTCCACTTTATCTCCTCTTGAAAGCTCTTAGTGCGAAACTGATCCTGCAAACTATGTCTAAGAATCAAATCTTCCTCAGAAATGGACCCAGCTTACTCACAAAGATCAAAATGGTCAATGTCGATGAGAAGAGAAGCAAGAGATTCCGCTAAGGACCCAAAAGTAGTTGCACTCCAACTCTTCAACTTGAGCTTCAAGAATTTCAATTTCCGATGAAGGATGAAAGAGCTATTGCCGGAGGGAGTGGATTCGTTCCACCACAGTGTAATGAGATCCCTAAACCCAGTTTCTTTTGTCCAACAAATATCAAATCTGAAGGGGAAAGGGCCCCAAAACACATCAAAAGTGTCAAGAACCAAAGGCCAATGATCAGAGATGGGCCGTGGGAGAGCAGATAGGTGCGAGTCCGAGAAATAATCCATCCACTCAGTCGAAACCAAGAACCTGTCAATCCGAAAAAGGATAGGCCTCTCTTGACCATTGGACCAAGTAAATTCCACTCTAGAGATTGGTAAGTCCACAAGGTCAAGAGAGGAAATGCAGTTAGAAAAATGGCTCATAATGGGTGTGAATCTAGTCACTCCAGTCTTCTCATGAGGAAATCTGATGAGATTGAAATCCCCACAAATACACCAACGATTGTTCCACCGACCATTAAGAGCAACGATCTCATTAAGAAACCCGATCTTTCTAGCTTCATCACAAGGTCCGTACACTGAGGTTAAGGTCCAGGTCAATCCAGCAACACGATCTTGAAACAAAACTGAAAGCGAGAACTTACCAATGAAGGAATCCACCAAGAGTAGATTACTAGAATCCCAACAAATGATGATTCCACCAGAAGACCCAATAGACGGTTTGGCGATCCACTGAAACCGACTCCCACCACCATAGGATTAGATGATTACATCGGACGGTTCTTCTAATTTAGATTCTTGAAAGCAAAAGATGGTTGGTTTCAAAGGCTTGATGAAATTTTTCAGAGTAGCACGCTTCTCTAGGTCTCCAAGACCCCTAACATTCCATGAGATAATCTTCATGGGGAAACCGAACTGTTGACTCGGCTGGTGGTGGCAACATCTGACATATCACCCAACGATCCCTTCTTCCTACGACTGTAGTTGACCGAGGAGCTTAGACGGTGGAGTTCTCTTGCAGTCCTATTTTTTCTGCTATAGTTTGAGGGAGGATGATTCTTGAAAGCAGTAAGAAAGGAAGGGAATTTGTCTTCCTGCCATCGAGATGAGACCGAGAGTCTGACCAACCAACAACATTCGATCGTTGATCCAATCAGGTGAAGGAAGGTCCTGCTGTTCACCCACATCAGAACCAGACAATACGGTAGGGATTCTTGCATTACACTGCTGGATATCTGGTTCTAAATTTCTCTTCAAACTGACCTCAAGTTGATCCGGATGGTCATGCAAATGGGAGAGTTGAACTAAGGAAGGAGAGAGAGCCTCATCAGGCCGAGACTTGACCAAAGAAGAAGGCTGAGCTATCTCCCCAAAGATTTGACAATGGGGCTCCAGATGGTTAGTATCTGGCAGTAACAAAGTTCTGACAGTCAAAGAGAGAGCGTCCGTGAGAGAGAGTAAAAGTGAATCCTATAAGGCTATAATAGTAAAAATTTCATTTTTTTTAAACATTAATACAATAAGAACTAAATTGTAAATGATTTTCAAATGTCATGGACAAAATTACAACTAATAAAAACTTAAGACTGTATTTATAATTAGCCTAAAATGTAGGGAGCCATAGGCAAATGCAAAGTATCTAAAAGTAAATATCGATATTCCTCTAAGGTTGTTCTTAACAAGTCTTCTTTAAAATGGAGTTTTAAAAGACTTTTATACAAATTTTGGTTCGCTAATGAATTCATTTTCCTCCTCACATTTTTCTACCGTTGGAAGACATATGCACTTAATTTGACAAAATTTTATTTTTTACAGACCATTAATCTAGCTTAATGATTTTTTACCATCAAATAAACTTGAATTAATAAAATTTTATAATTACAATATTCATCCCAAAATCCTTTTAACACACCCAAGTGAAAGTCCACACACATGTGCAGATGAGAATCATAAAAACCTTTCTTGCAAGGCATCTCATTGAAAGTCTCCAAAATGAAATATGCCCAGAGTGGCAAGGCACTGAAGCAAGCAGTGTGCGGTTCAGATTGTATAATACCATAATGTAAGTTTAGAGGGTCTCAGCATATAATCACAATAAAAAGGTCCCACTGTATAACACCTCCAGACATTAATTGCCACCTCTCAGTATTTATGTTGGGCCACAACAAATAAAGTGGATGAATTTCTGCATATGAATCTAGCCATCTTCCAAGACTACTTTTATTTTAAGGTGGCGATCCTAAAACAGGAATATTTTTTTTGAAATTTTCTTTTTATCTTCATTAGAAATCGGCTCATTTTTTTAATGAATCGATTTATGTGTAAAATTCCAGTGCACCGATGAGTGAACCAATTTATGAAAAATGATCCAGTCGGTACATCGATTTGGACTCTTAAAAAATAGGTGCACCGATTTCCAGATGATCCGGTCGGTGCACCGTTAAGTAAACTGATTTCTGTAATAGATAAGGGGTAAAATGGAAAGTTCATTAAAATCCATACCTCCTAAAAAATAACGTTTGTCCACCCTTATTTTAGAGACATTATTGGTTCTCCTCATTATTATTATTTAAATTATTTATTTATCAATTTAAAATTAATATTTATATTTAAATTTAACAAATTATTTTTATAGACCCATAATTTATTTGACACTCATAAAATTTAAAACTTATAACCTTTAAACTATAATATTATTGCATTATATGAAAATACTGATCAAAACTCACGCATTTTTAAAACATTGAATTTTTTAGTGGTTTTACCAGTAGTGGACAAACCAAGCCTGCTTTGTCCTCCACTAACAAGAAAGAAATAATAAAAAAAATCATAATAAAGATCTTAAGTGGCCACTAAGGACCCACTTTGTCCAAAGTGGTTAAGTCCAAACCTAACCAATGAAGGCTCATGATGAATAATCTCATTCATCTCATCTCATCTCATCATCTTCAAACTTTAATTGGTAAGAAGAAATGACCAAAGTCAATAGTTTATATGGCATAATTGATAAATGGTAAGCTATAGAAAATTTAAATTTCTATATTTTGTGTCAGAAATTCAGAATGAATATTATTAGACCAGGCCTATTCAAATACATATCTTCTAAAAATCCACATGATTGTTAAAATATCTTTAAAGTATGAAAAAAAAGAAATACTTCCATGCTAGTGAGAAATTGATTTTGATATCATATTATTTTCTTGAAGGAAATGTTGTACCCATTTTATTTTTTATTTTACATTAAATTAAAAAGTAAAATAAATATACTCTTCCTTCTAAGAAAAAATAACTTTAATATATTCTACGAGTAGTGGATTCACAGGTAGAGATTTTTACATTGGGTATCTCACGATTTATTGAGTATCTCACAATTTCCCACACTCACACGGAAAAAAAAAAAACAACATTGCTGAAATGAAATCAATTCTTATACTGTAGATATTGTGGTATGGGCATAATTATGTGCCGTGATATCTACAATTTGAAACTTTAGTTGGGCCTTGTCATGAAACCTATTGCATGCACATGGTGGGGACTAGGTCTAATAAAATACAAATATCTAATGTGAAATAACTTGCAATTGACGATATTATGATTAGAATTGGATACGAGTTAATAATAAATCAGTAAATTATTGGGCATAACAATTTACATTAGATCAATTTAGGCACTAAAGATGGTTAATCTGACATGAGACATACATTGGAACTATGGTTTTTCTAATAAAGAATTTTTGTGGCAAACATATATGGAAACAAAATAATGGTCACAAATAACGTTTTCGGGATGTCAACAAAATATCAAAATATTTTTAAATTCTCAGACTTTTACTGAAAAGAAATCTGCAGAACATATAATATTTTAAAAATAATAAAAATATTAATAAAGAATTTACTGATAATTTATTAAGATAATATCACGATATTATCACTTATCATATTTTTAAAATGATTTTATCAAAAAATTATTATCGTACTAATAAATAAGCGTTAGTAACACGATAATTATATTTTGCGTATAAAATATAATAAATTTAAAAATACCATCGAATGTCAATATTTGTGATACTTTAGAAAATTACTTAGCATGAAAGAGTTGCTAAGTATTGAATTTAAAATACGGTCGATATTTGTTACAATCACTTAGTACGAAAGAATCTAAAATCCCAGTAAATTTTTTATTTCATATTTTTTACATTTCTTTTGGTTTTCTGAGAAAATTTTCACTTACCAGAGGAAACGAGAAAAACAAAAGATGGAAAAGAAGTGGTGAGTTCCATGATTTCACGTGAGGCAGATGGCGTTTTGGTAATTTTAGCATAAAATATCGCCATCCTCATCCCACCAAACCCTCGCCTAGTCGTCTCTCTTCTAAAAACTCTTTTCCCATTATCTTCTCCTTTCTCTTCCAAACCCCTCTTCTTCTTCTGCAAATACATCTTCTAAAGATGGACTCTCTTGAGACCGTATCTCGCTTCGTCGACGACTTCCTCAACTTCTCTCCAGACATCGACGCACAAAACCTGAAAGAACAAAACC
Source organism: Chimonanthus salicifolius (assembly GCA_013350335.1). NCBI lineage: Eukaryota > Viridiplantae > Streptophyta > Magnoliopsida > Laurales > Calycanthaceae > Chimonanthus > Chimonanthus salicifolius. Next base: position 53,246,358 of record CM023537.1, read on the forward strand.
CACAAACACAAGACGAAGAAGAGGAAGAAAGCTATCAGAAACCCCCTCAAAACCCTTCTCTCCACACCCAAACCCAACTCGATATTCTCGAAGGAGACGTCGATTCCTTCCCTGTAAGTACCATTTTTCCCCTCCTCTGCCCCCCAAAAAAATTCCCCTTATTCTTTCTAAACCTGCAAGTACTCGACCGTTTTTTCCTTTTTCTCTGCTTCTTGTTCATCAATTTCTTGTTTGTTTTTCTTTTGTTTTTTTGGGGGGGTTGGGTTGGATTAGGTTGTGGGAGAAGAAGAGCTGGAATGGTTACTGAACGAGAACGCATTTCCACCCGTTGAGGAGCCATTTGCCTTTTCTCTCCAGAGCCCAAAGCATCAGAGCCCTGTTTCAGTGCTGGAAAGCGGGTTCAGGGTCCGGGTCCGTGCCAGAAGCCAGAGGCAGAGAAGGAAACAGTTTGGAGTTCTGGGTATTTTCGGAAAGTGGGGTGGAGAAGGGAAGAAGAGGGCTGTGTTAGAAGAGACGAAGAGGAAATGCTCGCATTGTGCGGCAGAGAAGACGCCGCAGTGGCGGGCCGGCCCGCTAGGCCCCAAGACCCTCTGCAACGCTTGTGGGGTTCGTTACAAGGCGGGTCGTCTCGTACCCGAATACCGACCCGCCAGCAGCCCCTCCTTCTCCAGCGACTTGCATTCCAACTCTCACCGGAAAATCCTTGAGATGAGAAAAAAGAAGCAAAAAGCTCTTGAAAATGGATAGCTTTTTCTTTTTCTGCTACTGTAATGGATTAGATAGATGGATAGAACTTAGGTTAGTTTTTTTTTTTTTTAATTTCAATTTTCCTCTTGAGTAGGAAATTTTAATTGGCAGAAGAAAAAGTCGTTTTTTTATATTTTTATTTGGTTTTTATTATTCATTTTTTTATTCATTTGTTCGTGGACGAGATGAAGTTGAAAGAGATGAGAAGTGGGCAGGAGAGAGGGTGGCTCTTCTAAATCTAAAGAAATCTAGGCCGTCAGATTTTAGGTTTGTGTCCGGAAATGTTCTTTCTTCCTTTGTCTTTTCTGCCTTTCAAATGTGCCTAGGGTTAGGCAGAGCCGTTGAGAACCTTTGACAATTGAAAAAAAAATTAGAAAAGAAAAAAGAAGGAATTTTTTTTTAAAATGAAAATTATTATTTTATTCTTAGCAGAATAGTTATTACACTGCCATGGTCAGAACAGTAAAGCATCAGTGGGCCTTCATGTTTAGTGGGGCCCAAGACAATTTTCATAAAGGCACTATATTTACTTTTTTTTTTTTTTTTCAAAATAAAAGATGAATCGTAGCTTTTAAGCTAGAGTGATTTGGAATTTATAGATTCCTTAAGATTTTTCTTACCACATTTAAGATTTCATAAGATTTAAAGTAATCACTGGCCAAGTGAGGAGTGCCAAAAGTAGACCCCACATATAAAATAATAATTGTTTGGATAAAGGGATATTTTTCAGATTTTCCTATCTAAATATATTTATTTGTATAGATGTTGAATATCCTCCGTACGTTTTACATCAGTCACGTCATATTTCTCTCATGCATGAAAGGTCAAAATGGGTGTGACTGTATTTTATTTTATTTTTTTAATTTAAACGTGAAAAACTGCAAAAATTCTAACTTAAAATACTTAAAATCTCCAGATACCCACGGGCCTCGAAACTACACTCGTGTAGATATTCTATTTGTTCTTTAAAAAAAGTAGATCTATTTTATTTTTTATAGTAAAGTATTAATAATTTTATTGGTCCTTTCATTTTTCCATTTATCAAAATAAAATGAATTTAAGACTTGAATTTAATTCAGTTTTCTATTCTAATGAACTTTAAACTTTCATCTTAAATTTTTAAGAATTTTAAGATTATATGATTGATATCGAAATTTTAGTTTTATCCCATTATTTTTGTAAAAAACAATATAGACATTTTAATTTTAAAAGATCAAATAATTATAATTTAAAGTGAAAATAAGTAAAATTTGAGAGTTTATCAACATTGCACGTTCATATATTTAAAATTTGTAACCATGACTGTATGAACAGGTATCTTCATAATTTTAAAACACCATCGTGGACAGCTGGCTTGCTCTTCTCTTTTGGATTTGGATGTTTTATATTTTAAGTTTTTTTTTTTTTTTTAATTTGATATATACAACCATTGTAATAAATCTCGTTCTCGAATACTAACTGCAATTATTAATAGTAGGATAATTTTAAGTTTTTGGGTTTTTATCAGAAATTTAATGTGAAAATCTCGAGGAAAATAAAATATTTAAAAAATAATAAAAATAAATATAATAAATAAATAATGTGCCTGGAGTTTGAGAATATAGAGGATATTTTAAAAATAAAAAATATATATTTTGCCCAAGTGTTTCTAAAAGAAACTCAATGGTAAATCTTGTGATTTTAACGGGAATTTATCATTTCTCGAAATAAAAATACATTTTTAATAGAAATTTATCGTTAAAAATGCCAGACGCGATAAACTCAGGTTTTTAATGCATAAATGTTATTTTGTCGATACTTTCGTGATAAAAATGAAAATATCAAAGATATTTATTACGCTGCATGCAACTCGATTTTGTAAAAAACTTTAGAGACTTCGAAATAATGTATTCCAAAACAGGCCTAATTCTATTTATAGCTCCAGCAATTTTAATAAAGTCAAATAGAGGATTCTCTTGATTAATTAAGACTAGTAAATTAGGAAATAAATAAGTTCTTGAGAAACTATGATGTGACTTCTCATTCTCGTGAATTGGTCGATGACATCAAACAATTATTATTGTAATAGAAAAAGGTTCACCTATTAATTTTTGTTTATTTAAGAATATTTCTCTATTATAATGTGCACAAATTAAGCTAATCATAAAGATTAGGTGCTTTAAATGATTAACTATGAGCCGTGATCAAAGGAGAGCCATGATGATTCTATGCAGGCTCTAAATTTCTTTTTAAGTTGCATTTTGATAAAAAGAGGGCGATGAGATTGGTCATTTGTCAATTTCTTTTTTTTATGATCAAGATAGCCAAACATCTAATCTCATTAATCTTTAGAGTATGCATAAATCTCTCCATCCACACACATCCGTCCCATACAAAATTAAGGAGTTTGTGTTGAAAGAGAATTGATATTAAGACTTCAAATAAACAAACAAAGGTGGGAAGTGTCCATCAAACTAACCCCTCAAAGTTGTCCTTCAATCTCATTGTCTAATTTAGATGCATTAGTAATTTTGTAATTCTAAAGTCGGACTTAAAAGAAGAAGAAAACAGTCATATTTAAAAGTGAAAACAAAGTGAGTTGTATCAATTCATTTAAAAAATATATACTTACTTTACTTAAATTATAAATGTGTAAATGTCATACCTAAGAAATTTATCACAAAATAAGATGAAATTAACTTTTCCATCTAAGTGTGGACAAATTATTGCATGTTCTCAATACTCACTTAGACCATTCTAGGACATGAGATTGGATGTTCTAATGACTACTTCTCAAGTAAATGGCCTTCACATTAGATATTATAAATAATAATGCCTTTGATTTAGCAAAAGAGAAAAATAAATAAAAGAAGATTGATCTTCATTCTTTTTATAAATGATAATTATCACTAATTTTATTAATTTAAATGACAAAAATATAAAATAGTCAACATTTTATTGAAGTGGACAAGATAATATTAAAACATAGAAAGACTCATATTTCAGCCAAATGATAAATGTCAGGTACCATGTGCAGATGATAAATCTCCTAGACGTACGCATTAATTTTATCATTCATACACATCAGATATAAACTTTATACAGTTTAGTCTACTGTGATTCCGCTTCTCCTCAATAAATTAGTGCTTGCTCAACTTATATTTAATTATAATAAAAGTGAATTAATTGGTGCATTAATACTTTTTTTTTCTTGAATTTACGTGTGGAAAACTGAAGGAAATCTAATATAAACCTTACGGGTGATATCCACTGCCCTTAGGGTACACCAAGTTAGGTCATAGAGGTTCGAACTTAAGACTTCCAGCTTTCTGAGACGGTAGATTAACCAATTGAGTTACACCCATGTGGTGCACTAACACTTTTATTCTTGATACACAAAAAATGAATAAAATACTCATTTTGTTCAAACAAATAGAAAGAGGAAAAGAAAAGGGATTACAAAAAATTTGGACCAAATAAGTATTTCACTCATTTTCTTTTTTGAATGTTTGAATTTACGTGTGGAAAACTGCGGGATACCCAACGTAAAACCCCCACGGGTGAGCCCACTACCCCTAGGGGATACCAAGATTACGCCATGGGGGTTGTAACCCGCAACCTTAACGTAAAAGTATGGTGCACCAATCACTTCTCTAATAAAATAATCCATTCTTTTAAATTTTAACAAAATTACATTATTTTAAATTATAGTTTGATTTTACAATTTTGTTGTCAACTTAATATATTCAATTACAATATTTTTTATTAGAAACTAGATTGGAATATAAATTTTCATAATAAATCTATGATCATCTCTTTCAATGGCTCCACATATGCCCAAGTGACTCTTCACTACAATATAAGACACCAAATTATCTTTTAATAAAGATGCCAACGAATGAGAGACTAAAGAACACGTTTCTTTGTCTTATAATTAACTTTTTAAGTATTTAATTATTAATTTTTATCCAACAAAATTTTAATTAAATTCTAAAATTTAGCAAGATGGATGTTCGATAGTGTAGGAATTTTCGGAATGCGTTAGAAAAATCCAGAATATCGCGGAAGGTTCTGGATGGTTCAAGAATACTCTTCAAAATGCTAAAGAATTATTGTTTTCATTAGAAAATTGTAGAATAATGTAGAACCGTATAGATTGTTGCAGAAGAGTCTACAGTTCTAGTGTGGTTGTCAAAGCAATGAGTGACCGAGAGCGAGAGCGAGAGAGTTTTTTTGCAGGGACTCCGGGAGCGGCTGGCGGTAGGCAAGACGGAGGAAGGACTCTAGAGGACGCTGGTGAGGAGGGGTGGCAATTTCAGAAGAAGAGGAATAGTGGGGACGATCCTTCGATCGCACTCTTCGTGGCCTACCTACTGGAATGGCCGAAGTTTTCTTTACGAGGGTGGCTAGAAGAGCTCTTTAAACTATGGGGTACAGTCACAGATGTGTTTATCCTGCGGAAGAAAGATGCAGTCGGGAGAGTCTTTGCTTTCGTCCGTATGGCAAATGGTAGCCATGCAGAAAAGGCAGCAAGGGCCCTCAACGAGCGTATCCTCACTGGAAAGAAGTTGGTGGTGAGTCCGGCAAGGTACAATAGGGTTGAAGTTAAGAAGGGCTTGCCCTACAAGTTTCACAACGGAGCCTCAGACATTCAGAAGTTCAAGTCTCAAGTGGTCTCTGAACCACTGGCCAGAGGAGTTGGTGGGGGTGGTAAACTCAGACGTCAGGTGGTATAGCTTCCAAAGCGGCAGGTGGGGCGATGAGTTGGAAACCAGTGGGGACTCATAGGCCTTGGACTGAGGTTGTCCAAAAAACAGCTAAGAAACTGGTTAGCGACCCAGTTGGTAGCACTCAGACATCCATTGATCTCATGTTGAGCCCGGAAGATGAAACGGAACTCCTGGAGTGGTTGGCGAATGCAGTGGTGGTGGCTCCTCGGAGAGAAAAAGTTCTTGGCATCCCTTGCGGGTGTTGTGGAAGTAAGAAAATCATTGAAAGTGGTTTCGTCTCAGTTCAGAATTCTGGGCCAATGGCATCTGGATATCTTCTGCCATTCGAGATTTGCATGGTTCAGATGTTTCGATTTTCCTCTAGAAGGATGGACAGAAAAGATTATTAAGGCTTTCGGGCAGAAGTTTGGTAATCTCATCGAGATCCATTCTCGGAACCTAAACAAAGCCGATTGTTCCTTATTTCACCTGTTTTTAGAGGTGGGCATCCATGACTGTGTGCCTTAGTCGGTAATGGTGAACATCAACGGAAAATCCCACCCGGTTATGCTGATGGAGGTGGTCTCTCCGTTGGATTGGCTGGTTTCTCCATCGGAAAAGATGGATTCGTTTCCATCAGCCAAGGAGTCCTGCCAGCACAGTGCTACCTCTCTGGCAAACCCATGTGGATCTTGAGTACAAAGGGAGGCATGCGGCGATATGGCTGCTGAGTCAGAGGAGGAAGTGCAAAGTACAGATGCCACGTCTGGGTTGCATGTGCCAAATAAGAAGAATGTAGCGTATCCCATTGTTTCTTCAACTCCTCATTCTCGAGACGGGTGGGAGACGTCTCAGCAATTAATGATGACTGGGCATTGGGTAGATAAAAGGGTAAGGTCGGGTCAAGCTTATGTACTCAGGTCTGGACCTGCGAGACTTTTACCCCACTTACCGCATCCATTGGGCTCGGGTCTCTCTGTTTGGCTCCAAAAACAATTTTACTTAGGTGATATTCTAGGCAGCAAGAACCTATTCTTTAACTCTTCAGGGGACTGGACATGTCACTTCCCTTCCATCTTCTTCCCAATTCCCCAGTCTAGGACATCTGGATCCATCGAAGGGAGGACGGGAATTGCAGCCAGAAAGGCCGAGGGGGTCGAAGCTGAATCGCGGTTTCTCCTAGTTGGTCAGATAGCTTCATCTAGGGATATCTTCAGAGTGGTCGGCCTGGCTGGGTAGAGGCAGGAGCAAGGAGAGGAAGCTGCTGGTTCTCCCGCCCCTTCACTTGGGCGAGATTTCCAGAAGGGGCAACCGTGTGAAGATCGTCTAGAGGCTCTGGTGTCAAATCATGGTACTTTTCCCAATCCTACCTTTTTGCACAACAATAGATTGGTTGAAGTTCCAGAAGAAAAAATCAGTAGGAATCAGTTGAATGTGAATGGAGGGGATCTAGATTGTCTGATAAAAAAGGGCTATAATGAGCAGGTAGGCAAGGAAATCCTTAAGACGGGACAGGATTTGACGAAAAACTGGCTTTAGAAAGTTTGGCCAGACTGGAAGCTTCGGACTTCTCATCTTCTATTCATACGAAAAATCCAAAGAGGAGGAGGCAGGCACTGTCCTGTCAGGGTTCCCACCCAATGTTCATAGTATATTGTAAAAGAAGGGTCAGGCAAGCAAACAGGAGATCCAGGAGTGCTAGAGCTTCCCGATGAAGGTTCTAGTTTGGAACATTAGAGGTCTCAGACTTCAAGAAAAAAGAGGGGTGATCCACAGGTTCATTAGAAAAAATAAAATTGATACCCTTCTTCTTCAAGAAACCAAGAAAGAGGAAATCTCATCTCAGCTTGTGAGGGAGATTTGGGGAGTCAGAGATAGTGGTTCCTTTTACAAACCTGCAGAAGGTAGATCGGGCAGTCTTCTTAGCTTATGGAACCCTACAGTTCTAAAGGTCTCAGCTAAAAGGATGGACTCGAGATCAATTTCAATCAAAGGAGAGTTGGTGGAGGAAGGTGTGGAAATTTGTGTTACAAATGTGTATGGGCCCAACATTGAAGGGGAAAGGGAGGCTTTTTGGTCAGAGTTAGAAGACATAAAAGTGTGGGCTTCTTTAAGGTGGTGCGTGGAGGGTGACTTCAATGGCATTAGATTTTCATCAGAGAAGAAGGGTGGCTGGGAATTCACAGAACAATGGAACACTTTTCTTCTTGCATCGATAGTTGTGATCTCATTGACTTACCGCATAGAGGCGGAAGGTTTACGTGGTCGAGTGGTCAGGCAAGAGCAGCCATGAGTAGACTTGATAGGTTTCTTGTGTCGGCTGTTTGGGACGCACTTTTTCCGGGGGCTAGTCAAGTGAAACTCCTCTGTCCAATTTCGGATCATTGGCCAATTATTCTTGACTCGGAGGAGGTGGATTTGGGTCCAAGGCCTTTCCGCTTTAACAATGCTTGGTTAAAAGATCCTAAGTTTATTAACCTTGTGAAATCTTGGAGGGCTAGCTTCAACATTGATGGTTGGGCAGGTTTTGTGCTAGTACAAAAACTCAAGCTGTTGAAAAAGAAAATCAATGAGTGGGTGGCTTCTAGTGGGAGCAGTGTGCAAGAAAGAAAGGAAGCTACAGCTAGTAAGTTGGAGGCTTTGACTAAGATAGAAGAGGATCGTGACCTTGATGAGGATGAGCTAGTTCTCAAGAAAATATCGAAGTCTACTTTATGGGATTGCCTCAGATTAGAAGAGGTGGAATGGAAACAGAAATCAAGGGTTCTTGGTTAAGGGAGGGGGATAAGAACACCAAATTCTTTCATGTTTGTGCCTCCAATCGCAAAGCCATCAATGTTATTAGATCAGTGACGGTAGATGGTATTTGTATCTCTGATAAGGCGTGCATTAGGGAGGCGGTAACGCGGTTCTTTTCAGGTATTTTTCAGCCATCTTCTGAAGCCTCGCCACCCTCCCTCCTCTGGCCTCCTTCTCGTCCCTGTTCTGGTCTTCAGCCGCAGCCCGTCGATCCGAGTTTGTCCTATCCTCTCTTTTCCTTTTCATTGCATGTTGGATTATGTTGGAAACCTGGTGCGTTGTTTGCTTCTTCTTTTCCTTAGGATCGAGCGGGTTGGAGCGGGAGTCTTCTTCCCTCTCCTTCGGTGTCGATGGCGGGTTTTTCTTCGGTGGCTCTCTGCTCTTGGTGGATCTTACCTTTAGCGTCACCCTTGGGTTTTTCAGGAGGTGATGAGCTCCCTGCTTTGTCGGAGGTCTTGTCGGGGTCTAGCAGTGTCGGATTTCTGTCAGTGGTGGAGGGTTCCTTCATTTTCGACATCGGCATTATGCGGAACTTCTCATTGTTGTCTCAACTCTTAGTTGATGGTTGTTGGGATTCTCTGCGATCGAGATTCTCTCCTATTGGCTCTTCAAATTTGTTGCGGCTTGCTTCTTCTGAGGCCCGAGTGCTCTCCTTCCCTGTTACTTCTTACTCTCTCTCTTTTGGTGAGCAATCTTTGAGGGTTTTCTCTTCGCCAGGGCTATTGGTTGGAGTGTTATCTTCCCATCTCTCTTCCCCTATCGCTCTCTAGGCATACTTGTTCTCCGTTTTCTTTGCTTAGTTCCGCCTCTAAAATAGACTCTAGATCACGTAGACCTTCTTTGGAGGAGCTCGAGTTTCCTACGATTAGTGGGGGTATGGCCGGCTGGCTAGAAAGGGAATTTACTGTGGAGGAAATTGTGGCAGCTTTAGACAGTTTGAACGGAGATAAGGCCCATGGACCTGATGGGTTCAATATTGCCTTTTTTAAGGCTTGTTGGGAGACAATCGGCCCTCTCATTGTCAAATTCTTTAAGGAGTTCTTCTCAGATGGGATTATCTATAAGGACTTGAAGAACTCCTTTATCTCGTTAATTCCGAAACGGGAGGGACCGTCTGAATTATCCCATTTCTGGCCGATTAGCCTAGTGGGAAGCATTTATAAATTGTTAGCTAAGGTGCTAGCAGATAGACTAAAAAAGGCGTTACCTCAGGTCATTGATAATTCTCAAGGAGCCTTTATTAAAAAAAGACAAATTTTGGATGGTATCTTGATTGCTAGTGAATTAGTACACTTGAGGAAAATAAAAGAGAAAACTGGAGTTACTGTTCAAAATAGACATGGAAAAAGCTTACGATTGTGTGGATTGGGCGTTCGTGAGATATCTGTTTGAGAGAATGGGTTTTGGTAGGAGGTGGGGTATGTGGATGAAATCATGTGTAGAGGGCTCGAGGTATTCAGTTTTGGTTAATGGTTCCCCACCCCACCAATTCTAGCCACCAGGGGTTTGAGGCAGGGGGACCTTTATCTCCTTTCATCTTCACAATGGTAGGGAAGAATCTGAATCATTTGGTCTTGAAAGCTAAAAGGTTGGGAATTGTGACGGGGTTCGAGGTGAGCTCAGAAGGTCCGGAGATCACTCACCTGCAATTTGCTGATGATACACTCTTCTTTTGTGATGATAACAAATCAGAGGTCTTGGGTTTTCGTGCGATCTTGAAGTGCTTTGAGTCGGTCTCTAGACTTCGGATAAATTTAGGCAAAAGCACTCTTATTGGGATCGGCATGGATGACTTGGTGGTTAGAAATTGGGCTCTTGAAGTAGGTTGTGGGATCGAGAAACTTCCTTTCTCGTATCTTGGACTTCCGGTTGGGGGTAATCCTAGGTTAAAAAGTTTTTGGTCCGCGGTTTTAGAGAAAGTCGAGGTTATTTGGTTGGAAGGTTATTTCAAAGTAATCTTCGCCAGTTGGTGGTAAGGGGGACCGAACTTTTTTCTGGGATGATATTTGGTTGGGGGATAGGCCTTTGAAAGAGATCTTCCGTTGATTATTCAGAGTTTCCAGGAATAGGCAGGTTTTAGTTCAAGATATGGTCAGGGTGGATATAAATGGGACATCGTGGAGTTTTGATTTCAGGAGAGAACTTCGGGCTTTCGAGGTGGATTCTTTGAACGACCTTAAGGTGAAACTGGGAGAGTTCAAGCTGGATGTGGAGAGCGGTAAAGAAAGGGTATGGACGGGGAACTCATCTGGGGTCTTTTCGGTCAAATCTTTGTCTGACCTTACCACTCTTAGTTTAGAGGGTTCTCTAGCTTCTCAGACGATTATTTGGAAAAATGTGGCCCCACCTAGAATTCAGATGTTCGTCTAGTGTAGTGCAAAGAGAAGGATCCTGACTAGATTGGAGCTTAGTCGCAGAGGACTGTTAGGTATTAATGGAGATTCTAGGTGCTCTCTTTGTCAAATGGCTGAAGAATCTTTAGACCACCTTCTTGTTACTTGCCCAGTGGTTTGGAGATTATGGAGTGGTTTTGTTAACCTATTGAGAGTCTTGTGGGCCAGCCCTGGTTCGTGGGAGGGGTTTCTGGAGTCTTGGTCGTTGGCTCGTCTGCAACTTCAAAAGAAGCTTGTTTGGAATTCTATTCCAGCAGTGGTTTTGTGGTCCATTTGGAAAGAGAGGACTTCTCGAATTTTTGAGGGAAGTAGTTTGGAGTTCGGTGAGCTTTTTGATATTGCCAAATGGAGATTACGCTCATGGCTTTGTGCTAATAAAGAATTTAAGGATTATAAAGTTGGGGATCTATGCCTGTCTTTGGATGGGTGCTTGGGTCCCCCACTCAAGAGGGGCAAACCTCGGGTTGTTTGGGCCCCTCCACTAGTGGGATCATGGAAGTTTAACGTTGATGGGGCTTCCAAAGGCAAACCTGGGCCGGTTGGGATTGGGGGTGCACTAAGGAATCATTTGGGTTTTACTTCTATCGCATTCTCGGAGTCTGTCGGGATCAAAGAGTCTAATGAGGCAGAACTTCTTAGTATTCGAAGGGCCTTATCCTTGCGAGCGAATATTAGGGGGGAGAAATTAATTATTGAAAGTGATTATTCCAATGCTATTAAATGGGCCAAGGGTCTGAAGCGTCCCCCTTGGAGATTAATTACCTTAGTGAGGGAGATTAAGGAGTTAATGGTTGGTTTGGAAGTATCCTTTACTCAAATAAGTAGGTCTGCAAACGGGGCAGTGGATTTCTTTGCAAAAGAGGGTATCGACGGGGCTTTGCGCGGTACCTTTGTTGCCCCGAGTGGTTAGCGGATTTGGCTGGATTTTTTATATTGTCTTTTTTATTTGTCCCTTTTGTATTTGGTTTCTTTGTTGGGTTGGGGGCCTAATCCTTTTAGGCCACCACTCCTTCTTTTCTCTTTGTGTACTGTTTTTTTCATTAATGATAATCTATTCTCAACTGTTTCAAAAAAAAAAAAGAGTCTACAGTTCTATGGAAACTTGTAATATTCTAAAGAATGTTGTAGAATACAATGGAAATGTGTAGAGTCTTGTAGTAGCGTAGAAACTTCTAGAAGTGTGTGGAGCATTGTAGGAAAATAACTAGGATATTTTATACGGAGTGTTCTAGAATAAGGTTTAGAACTTTCATGTAGTGTAGGATGATGCCACTTGGCACAATCCTGGTGAGGTGTTGAGTTCATTCGTACACAGCCTCCACATAGAGTTTGAGAGAGGAGTCAAGCTAGAGAAGAGTGGTCCTTTAGAAAGAGTTCAACTCCCCAGCTAGTAGAGTTCTAGCCAGAGTGTGAGAGTGTTAGTGGGTAGGTTGATTTGCTTGACGACGGACTATTCAAGTGAATACCGATGGGATAGAATCAAAGATGGATTTGTCTACTTCCGTGACACATTGCTCAATAATTCATGACTTGAAAAATAATTTTTGAGTTGTTATTCGCCTTTTACCCTTCTTTTCTATTTAATTTCAAGATTGGTGTTATTTTTAAAACTATCTCTTTCTCAATCTCTCAACACTCTCGTGTGCTTCCAAATCCTAAGGTACATCAAACCCATCTTCTTAGATTATTTTTTCTTTTTAATATCTAATTATATTTTCTCATATATATATATATATATATATATATATATATATATATATATATATATATATATATATATATATATATATATATATATATTCATTGTATGGCAAAAGGTCCTCTTTTCTTATTTGTGTAAATATTGTTTTCATTTTTTAGAAATAAAAATTCTTAAAATGAGTAGATGATTTTTAAGTATACAAGGTTAAGGTCTTGATTACAAATTTCAGTAGGGAATTTTTTTTTGGTTCGGACAATTAGGCAATTTTTTTTTTTTCAAATTTTATCAGTCACAACATACTCAAACCCATCTTCGCAAATTATTTTTCTTTTTAAAATCTGATTTTATTTTATCAGATTTGGGCTTTCTTTGTTGTGCGACAGAAAAAATTCTCTTTCTCCATTTTTTTTTTTAGTGAAAAAAAATATTTCTATAATCCTTTTCTCAGTGGCATAAAGTAATTTTCTTTTAAATCAAATAAAAGAGATACTTAGTTTGATCGAAATGATTTGCATATTTACTTATATAATTTTGTAGTAGCTCATGCAAGAGTATAGTAACTGGAATGGGGAATATTGATGTTGGTGGTGGACCACAAAAACCCAGGTCAAAGGAGATAACCATTGTCATTTGTCCATTTTGTCTTTGTTATTTTAATACAAGACACTTGATTGTAATTGTCTTTATTATAAATGTAATACATGAGATATCTTTTCTTTGATAGATTCTAAAATGAATGTGTTTGGTATGTGAAAACCCCTCTATCTGCAAACATCAGGTAATTTGATGAAATCTTACTCTATACGTATTCCCATTGGAACTGGCCCTTCATTGGGGCTCCCACGGTTTGAACTCAAGACCTCCCTCTAGAGATCTTGCTTCCAAATCAACTGGGATAACCCCTTGGGGTTAAGTAACTCGACCAAGTTGTGGTAGTGCAACTTGTTGCGTTAAAGTTACTTGACCAGGTTGCACTATTTCTGTGACGACCTGACTCCAACACGATATTTTTCGCTTTGGGAGACCTGGGTCCTCACGATTTTGCATAGGGCCCCAACACATCAGGTTAGCCTCAAAAGACCTCATGTTAGTTGAGGGGCTACCCCCTCATATAATCACTCCCACCACCCACTTCATAGGCGATGTGAGATTAATCCCACACCCCATGTGGGTGGGGTGTTACAATCTACCCCGCTTAAGACCAAAGCCATCATTGGCTCTGTCACGTCACATGGACAGAAGGTCCACACAGGCATGCAACGTCATACAAGTAGAGAGCCAACACAGTCCGAGTGTTGAATTGTGCTCTGATACCACTTGTGACGACCCAAAGCTCAACACTATGTTGTCCGCTTTGGGCCCCAGCTAGCTACCACGGTTTTGCTTTGAGACCGACCCAATAGGCCTCAGATACCACTTGTGACGACCCAAAGCTCAATACTATATTGTCCGCTTTGGGCCCCAGCTAACTAGTACAGTTTTGCTTTGAGACCAACCCAATAGGCCTCATGTTGGTTGAGGGGATACCCCATCATATAATCACCCCCACCTACCTCATGGGCAATGTGGGACTTTTCGTACACCCCCATGTGGGTGGGGTGTTACAGTTCGTGCTAGAGCAACTCGACTAGGTTTTCTAATAGAGTTTGTGCTAGAGCAATTCGACCAGGTTGCACTAGAGCAACTCAACCAGATTGCGTTCAAACAACTCGACAAAATTCTGTAATACAATTCGCACTAGAGTCAGGTTGCAATAGAGCAATTCAACTATGTTTCGTAATATAATTTGCACTAGAATAACTCAACCAAGTTGCACTCGAGTTTTGTAATACAGTTTGTGCTAGAGCAATTCGACCATATTGCACTCAAGCAACTCGACAAGATTCTGTAATATAATTCGCGTTAGAGTCAGGTTGTAATAGAGCAATTCAACTAGGTTTCATAATACAATTTGCACAAAAGCAACTCAACCAAATTGCACTCGAGCAACTCGACTAAATTTTATAAAATAGTTTACACAAGGCAACTCGACCATGTTTAGTAAAATAATTTGTGCTAAACCAACTTGACTAGATTACAATAGAGCAACTCGGCTAAGTTGCAATAGAGAAACTCGACCATGTTGCAATAGAACAACTCAACTAGTTTGCGGCTAAAGCAACTTGATCAACTGCAATAGATCAACTCGAATAGATTTTGAAATACAATTGGCACTAGAGCAATTCGATCAAGTTACACCCATGAAACTCAACTAGGTCTGTAAAACGGTTGCGCTAAAGCAACTCGACTAATTTGAACTAAAGTGAGTCAACCAAGATGCAATAAATCAACTGGACTAGATTTTATAATATAATTTGCAATAGAGCAACTCGACGAAGTTGTAATAAAGTAACTCGACATAATCAATAAAGTTGAAATTTTTGCCAATTCTAAAATTAAATGTGTTCTGTAATACAGTTTATGTAAACATGTTTATGTTTACGATTAGAATTACATTCCGAAATAAAATCAAATATTAAAAAAGAAAAATAATTTCAAAAGATGAATTTAAGCCTACATCGAGACTACCTAATATAAAGTTTTTTTTTTTTATCCAAATGTCAAAACTAAAAATAGGACGACCATCAGATCGAAGATGACATCAAGAGAGAAAGAGTTGAGAGAGAGAATGATCACTATGAAAGTGAAAAACAATTGAAAGAGAAATTGATAATTAAAAATAATGACAAGGTTGAAATTAAGATGAAAATGATAAAAGAAAAATAAAATGAAAATGTTAAAAAGATTAAAAATCTCACGACCCTGCCCTCCACATTAGAAAGAAAAGTTACCAATCCCCAAATCGGTAGCCATAATTTCTCTTAGAGTCAATTATTATCATGTCAAATCCAATTCAATAATTTAAAATTTTGACAGCTCATTGTAATCGATTTTTGTAAAATATCAAATTGTATCAGATCAAGCCTGATAGAGAACTATATTAAAAAAAACTACTTTTATATCAGTGGTTCAAAAATTAAAATTAAATAATTGTGATCTAATAATTTTTTTTAAAAAAACCAACGGTTAGATGGGCCATAGAATTAAAGTCTACACTCTCTACTAAACAGATGCACTAGTCAAAATTTGCGGCTATTCGTGTCGTGGGATCAGCCTTCCCCATTTTACTTTCCAGCTTTCCCCTTGTTGGAAAAGTCATTGGAGTAGATATTTACCAGAATCTGGGCCAGTCTACAATGGATCTTTTCAATCAGAACCGCCAAATTGGTAGGACACATCCATTGACGCATCATTGATTATTTCAAGAATTTGAGTGTTATAAATGCAGTCTAAGAAAAAAGAATTTTCGAGCACAGATCAACTGAGAGCAGAAAAAGGGCACCCATACATGACACTCGGAAAATCTTTATCTCTACATCTGTTTTTCAAAATTAAATGAAAATTATCTTTTTGACCTGACGCACAAGTTCGAACGAATAACATGAAATTTTTAAACAAAGTCATTTCTCTATTAATTTTTATAAATAATTTATTAAAATTCATCTACTCTGAATTTTATGAACTCCGTGACTCATTTTAAATGAAAAGGGTATAATTTTAGACTTAAAAATTGTATCAAAAAAATTAAAAAATTTCTCTCTTAATTCTTTGAGTACGATTTTTTAAGTTCAAAACTATACCCTTTCTACTTAAAATCATTCCCAGAGTTCATAAAATTCAGATTAAATGAATTTTGATACCTTATTTCTACAAATCAATCAGAAAATAGCCTCGCTTGAAAATCCCACTCTGCAGTTCACTCCCTTGGAACGAAGGAATTGCGTTTTTAGGTGGAAGGGCAAAAAGGTAATTTTCATTCAATTTTAGAAAACGAGTATGTAGAGAAAAAATTTTCGAGTGTCTATATGAGCTCCTTAGAAAAAGGCCAATAGTGACTTGATTTTTTTATTTTTTAAATATAATATAAAATAATAGAACATAATGGAAATAACCAAGGCCAAGACTTGCCACA
Organism: Chimonanthus salicifolius; assembly: GCA_013350335.1. NCBI lineage: Eukaryota > Viridiplantae > Streptophyta > Magnoliopsida > Laurales > Calycanthaceae > Chimonanthus > Chimonanthus salicifolius. The sequence goes on from CM023537.1 coordinate 53,262,699, forward strand.
ATTTCGATTTGGGTGAAGAATGTAAAACAAGTTCAATCATCCATTATAAAGGCCCTTCATGTACCTGTATACTCTGTTAGAAAAATGAGAGGACAATAAAATCTATTGAATATTTTCTTGTCTTTATTTCACTTAATGAACGATAGCTAAATATATAGATATATCAATTAATCTCTCACAATATCTGAAGAGATACCTGAGCATCATAATCTCTTTTGAATCTATTACAATCAATCATAATTTCAATACAATCTAAATTATATTCTAATATATCTTAACACCTTTCTCACTTGAGTTTGAGCTTATTTAATAGGAGATCCAACGATCGAAAGATTTCATCTGATGAAGTGGAGGTAGATTAGTAGTCAAGATCTGCTAGGAAAATCAAGAATTGAACCAACATGCCACATGTGTAGAACTGTCAATCAGGGGTTAAAAAAATCGTTATCGGCCGATATATCGTTATCGGCCGATATTTTTCTCTCTCCAGCCGATATCGGCCGATATGATACGGCCGATATTTCAGCCGATATTTACAACTTCAAAACCGATACATATCAGCGGATATTTGTACCCCTGCTGTCAATGAATAGAAACAGATATAGATTGACATTCGCTTAGGGGCCTTGAAATGTCCTTTGTTCATATCAAGCGCACAACAAATGAAAAATGATGTTGAGGGATCTATTCAAGATGTTTTCTACATTTGAAGAGGAGTCACATGATTGTAGTTGGAATGTTTTGTTCTTGTTCTCTCCTTGTGGTTTTTGTGTTTATATTTTGTTGTTTTTCTCTTCGGTCTATACCTTTTAGACCTCCCTCTTGTACTCTTTATTTTTCTCTAATTATATTTCTTCTTTGTTACCGCTAAAAAAAAAGAGGAGACAAAATCGACACATCCAAATGATCTCGACGACTGGAACCACGATTGAGCACAGTAGCAGACAGATGAAAAGCAAATGAAATTCGGATACAAAAACAGACAGATTCACATAAGAAAAGGAATTAAATTGTTGTTTCAATGATCAGATCCATCAGATAGATAATTCAAACGTGTCCACAAACAGATACAAAGTAACACTGGTAATGGCGGTGACAATAGGCAAAACAACAATGGCAATGACGCCAGTGGCGACGGCGAGCATTTGAACCGTTGGTGGGGGCAACAAGCAATATAAAACATATCCTGACATATTCCGGTCCAATAAGCCCGAAGCAAAGGATTCCAGCTAGACATAGGTGGAAAACAGCGAGCACAGAAATTGGAAGGGAAGACAGCATGGCCACAGAGAACGGAGGACGGACGATCCAGTGAACTCATGATCCAATCGAGTGAAATCTAATTGACACCATGTTAGACGATGAGGGGGACAACAAAATTCATTGATTATTTTCTTGTGTTTATCAGGACGTTCTCTACTGTTCATTACTGTAGATGTTCATTGTCCCTTCATCTTCCATGGATAAACAGTTCATTACTGTAGATGTTCATTGTCCCTCTCATCTGTCCATGGACAAACAGTTCATTACTGTAGATGTGTGTAGCCATAACTCCGAGAAATAGAACTATGGAAGCACACGATCAGAGCAACTGAAACCATCGTCTAACTGACTGAAGCTACAAATTCCAGTACAAGGAAATTGCATCAATAGTATTCCGATGAACCAGCACTGAAAGATTGATGCTACACTGAAAGTATCGCACCAAAAAGCTGCTACATGAAAATTTCATATGGCTTCATTTGAGCGATTTAATCCCACAAGATCCTCTCTTTATCATAACTACGATATTTCAATAGTATATATTTCAGAATGAGCAACACTTAACAGCAGCAGCATAATATGCTGCATTGGAAATGCAAGGCAGGCAGCAAACCAAGAGAGAGTCGAGATACTTTTTGTTTATGACCAAGGTGTCTAGGCCTCTTAGAGCACCCGTCTAACTCTCGGAGTATGTGCAAGCCTCCCTACACACACATCAGATAACTCTACCGGGATTAGCCCTTTGGGGTGGAGTGAGAATCGAATTCAGAACTCACTTCTGTAGCGGATTCCTGGCCATCACTTCAACCATTCTGGGTTTAGTCAAGATACTTAATTGGTAAAAGTACCAACATGTGAAACCATCTAGAGTTGGGGAGGATGAGAGCATGGGGACCGATAATCCCAAATGCCAATGGTGTCTTCTTGAGCAAGTCTATATTCTTCATTTTTGAAACCCATTTCTCACCGTCGCATTCTATTTTAGATCAGTTTGGAGATCCTTGGCACTGCCTGGAGTCCGGACGGACATCCCAAACAAGATGCTTAAATTGGATAATATCTAGGAAAGAAAGTAGAAAGTGCCTACCATTTGTTTTCCTTAATGATTCAATAAGAAAACCATCAACAATTTCTTAATTTATTGTCCCTTCTCATATCCAAAGTGCCCATCAATCTTTTCACTCTTCTCTTTGTTGAGGCCAAATCCAGGTTCTTCTGTCACCAAAGGATGAGTTGGGTCATAGACCATTATATAATAAAAGATTGGCTCTGAAAATTGGTTCCATACTTCCATTTGCTTATGGAGAGTATCATTTCTTCTTTAATAAAATGGGAAATGAAAAATATGTTCAACTTAGGCAGAACCAAAGAATGCACATCTCTACTTGAAAACTACCAGTGGTTCCTTGTCCCATATTTTCTAATCTTACCCTCCAAGAAATATGATAACATGGTCGACCAATTTAGGTAGATTGTCCAACTTGGCACTTGGGTCAACTTTCTTGTAGAAACTGGCTCCTCCTAGATACCCAAAGACTACATCTTACCTAAGGTTTCTTTTTAAAAGGATATCAATACAGCCTTTCCCAAAGTGATTCTTAAAAAGATCCCTCACAAGATCTCCCCAGAATCTTATAATCCAGCCATGCTCAACAGGAATGAAGGATTCTAAAGCAATATTTCTCTGACATCGGTGCATGCACCATCGCCAATATACTTCATCACGATCTTCTTTTCTACAACTCCTAAGCATATAAACTCTGTTGTTTGTGTTTTGTAACATACATAACCTACATAAGTGAAAGGAGTTTGCGGTGGGGTTGACTCGGTAATCTTCGTTCATGTGTCTAAGAGTTAAATCAATGAAGATCTGAGAGTATTCAAGGCGGGATATCTTGGAGAAGGCATGTTTGATATCAACTGAAATCTCGAGTACTGACATCTGAAGCATGAAAAAAGTGTAATTGATGTGATGAACTTATTTCGTTCATTCACCAATGGTTCCACATCCACTCATACACTTACTGTTTATATGCAGTTCAATATTTATAATTCAAAACTTTGTCAAACATCCCACCATAGCCAAGTTAGTAATTACGCAAAGCCAATCAAGACTGCTGGTGCTTCAAGGCATCTGTTGATATGCGCTGAAGAAGTGAGAGCGATTAAAAATAAGATTTAGATCACCAATATAGGTTGAACCTGTAGCACAATTCACAACCTGCAGGTGTTCGAAAACAATATGCTTTGGTCAATATGGTTGCTTCTAAGTGAGTTCTGATTAAAAAGGTAAGAAATAAAAAACTTACACTTGCATCTTAGTAAACATGTTTGCGAGATTAGTTTACCTAATGCTAATAGAATCTTAAAGCTTGCAGATACCATGTTGATTAGCACTGAAGAAGTCCTTGAGTGTGAAGCACAAGTTATTAATAACACCAGGCAACTTCTTTTGAAAGTTTCAAAGGGAAATACTGCTCGTATAATAGGTCAAGAAAACTAGGTTTATTTTCCATCCCAGAAATACATTCAACAAAACAAATACGAACCGGAGAGAGCAACTTCAAATAATTTATAAAAAAAAATCAATTAGAACCATCAATACATTTGCAACACTCAGTTCTAACAGGAGCTTTTGACGTGCTCCATTGTGACGACATAATTCATTAAATCAAAACAAAAGTACAATTCTGGAGATTAATGACCACTTCTCATCTGATTTGACTAGATATGAAACAATGTGTAAAAGGCATATTAAGAGTTCACCTATCCTTCTAGCACCACAAATATTACAAAGAATTATTCAGTCAAAAGTAAAAAGCAAAAAGTCAAGAATTCTAACCAGAAAAATTACAAATAAAAAAACATTAGAATGGCACCCTATATTTCGGTCTACACAATCTTGTACACATGAGTTCAAAAACTTGACGAACTATTTCGAAATGAACTAGCCGGGTCCAAACTTGAAAGTCGTACCTTTCAGCTCATGCTTGCACTTGCCTTAGACACGCATGTTTCAACTTTCTGATCCCACATATATGGCATTTAAGCTTGCGTATAGATTCTAAATACAGTCAATCATGATTGCTTCCTTTGCTCGTTCTCCCAGGATTTTTTTGCAGCTTCTGCAGATGATCCACCAGAATCATCACTATTAGTATTACCATCCTTTGGTTTAGAAAAGAAAGGATCCCAGACATGAGGACCAACTGTACGCTGCCCTTCCTCTAACAAAGCATACTTCCAACTGTTTTCCTCCACAAAATCATCATCATTAAGACCTTCAACAATATCCTTCCTCAATTTGGTAACTTTATCAATAACTGCCTGCACAGCTACATCAAATGCATCTTCAACAGTTTCTAATTTAGATCGAGGATCCGCATATACAAGTCTTGGAATGAGGCTTATGACTACTTCCCTCATGATCTTCACTTGCTCTGGAGATATTTGACTCAATCTCTCCTCTATGCTAACATTCCTCTTACGAATGTCATCTTCAGGTATGAAGACCGAGTATGTTGAATAATTTCTTGGAAGATGCCAGGTGTACTGAGTGTATGCAGAGCCAGGATGGAAGAAGACAGGTATACAACCAGCCAGCATTGAGTCAAAAGCCGATCTTCGTGTATACGAGTCACCCTGAGGTTGCAAGCAAAATAGGGAACTCTGGAACATCCGCATTATACTGCTCGGAGAGTGACATTTGCTCTCTCCGAAGTCACATTCCAGTAACTTGCCCACCTTGGACTTCTTGCACTGATCAATAATCTGCCCCCTAATCGATTTGGGATTATCAGGACGTGGAGCTCCAGCAAATGAAAAAAGCCATCGCCTCTCCAATTTCCTCATCCGTTCTTGCCAATCAAACACATCAGAGTCCTTTGCTGGATGGAAGTAGGTGGGATAAGGGATGCCAAAATCATTCCCATTCCATGGGCTTGATTCAACAACCAACATTGACATGTTCTTTGCAGCAGGTAAAAACAAAAGCTTATTACCCCAATCATATTCAGTATCGGTTAATCTCCTAAAATCCCATGTTATCCTCCCTGCCACCAGAAAATGGTCTCTGCCCCCCATGATGCTCCATTCCGGTCTCTTAACAAGCCAATCTACCAAAGCAAGAGAAGCAGCATCTCGAACGGATATGTTATAACCCCAAAGGTATCGTGAAATATCCAAACCAGCATAGAACGGAACAAAGATGGCGGCAGCAATGGAGGAATCATGGGTCAAGCACTCATATTGTTTCATTCGGTTACTGAATATCACATCGACAGCAAACTGATTTGTGGCATACCATCCAGTGTTCGAAAAGACCCCTTCCTCATTCTCAAGTGGGGGCCCCAGACCTGCATTGCTGGTGAATTTACACATGTTGGTCCAGATGCTAAGACTCTTACATTCTCTGAGCATTGCCTCATTGAATTCAGGAGGCAAGTCATGGACATATATGTACCTTCCCCCACAAGGATCACTTTTGTTTTCCACCGTTCTTAAAGCACGCATAAACGGGTAATTCTTAGGCACATGATGGGTCTCGGATGGCTCAGTGTGATATGAAATCGGCTGTTCTGATGCATCAGAAGATCCATTTCCCAGCACAGTTAAATGGAAATAAAACACTAAGAACCAAAACAGAGCTGATAAAGAAGCTAGGAAACAGAGGCGAGTGTGGGAGTGTTTCCCTATTGCCTTCTCCATCTGCTCATATGGAGTGCTTACAGATGGACGGCGTCTCATCAGATTTTAAACAATCGAACACAACCAAACACCGTGATCACAAATCATCAGAATCTATACAATCTAACACAGCCAAATGCCAGAATCGCACAAAATCTCATGGATGAACCATCAGATTTTATACAGTCCAACAAAAACAACTGTGGTGACTGCGTCTATGCATAAATCCGTCCTTTATTACAAATCTCTTGCATCAATTACATGAACAATCATGTAGATAACCAAAGTGCAGTATTACACACAAATTCGATCCAAAATGACTTGAGGTAATTGAAGCTTTACCACCAAATTCCACCTCAAAAGCACAGAACGAAATCAGAAATGTCACTTCTCATTCAATCATAGATAAGCGGAATTTCATGATCCAATAGTAATACTCCCGAATCCTGCATTAAGGTTCATAAATAGGTTATGAAACCATATACTTTACTAGAACGATCAATCTAACACTAAATCCAAAATGACCAAAGCTCGAAAAGCATAAATAGAATTTGCAGGAAATCAGACAAAATGAGGAATACAAAATCTAGCGCTCATTAATAAAATTTGCAGAAAAAAAAAAATCCGAAACAAGTTCAATCCGAAAATTGCAATACCTTGACCCTAATCTTCAAGCTACAATGATAAATCAACTCCAAATTTCACTTGAAAGAAACCAACAAGGATTCTTTATTTCTTCAATTAGAGTTTTACAGGAGAGGAATCAGATCTACCAGAGAAATATTAATCAGAAATGGAGAATGAGATCAGAAACTTACAGTACTAACGGAAGGAGAGGTGCCAGTGAAAAGGCGAATTTGGAATCGTCCGGCGTGTTTCCCAGGCGTCGGCCTTGGTGCGAAGAGTATTTAAAGGAAAAAGACAGGGCGCGCATTTTAGAATTGTGCACCACTCATTGACAGTCGGTAGCCGCTGGATTTTCGACACGTGGGACCCGATGGGACGCGTCCGGCCATCGATTCAGCGTTTTCTGGAAATTTGTACACGGTAAGAAAGCCGCCAACATTTGATGCCGATATTACCCTCATAAGTTTCCGAGACGACGCTTGATTATGGTAATTAATTAATTATCATTTTATAATAATTATAATTGTAATAATTATGGCCCACCTTCTATCTCTTATCTTACCCTGGTTGCATTAGAATTCATGATTAGGGTGGCACTACCTCACTAGGCTGGACTTCTTTTTTACAGTTAACTACATTTCGTTAAAGATAAAAATATTTCATATTAAATTATTTCCATTTTATTTTATTTTTTATATTTTTACTATTGAGTAAAGCACTTTTCGCAGCTATCATATCAAGGTGGTTTCTCTATTAAATTCCTTGTTTATTTTAGCATAATATAAAATTAGTGTTTTTTATTTTGAAGGTTTTTACTTTAAGTTTTAATATTAAAAATTAAATATTTTAATTTAAATGTTTTAATAAGATTAAACATGTTAAAAGTGAGAGGACCATATAAACACGGTGAGAAATGGAAGTCGCGGGATGGTTGGAACTTGGAACTTGGAACTTGGAAGTGCTCCTAACACGCTTACAGTTGTAAAATTGATCATAAAAAAATTCATGAAAATTTGTAAAAAATTATTTTTTAAAAATATAACACACAAAATCAATCATACACTATACTAAGAATTGGATGATTAAATGAAGACACTAATTTATTTATTTTAACCTTGTAAAAAAATTAGAGTAAAATTAATAACTTAAAAACAAATGCATATGATCTAACATTTAAATATTGTATTTATCTTCTAATTACTCCATCCGTCACTCTCATACTCAAAAATCCAAAATTTTCACATATCCTCCATGCAGGGCCAACCCTGAGATTTCAGGGGCCCTAGGCGAGTTTTTAAGATGGGGCCTTTATATACTCATAAAAAATAAAATCATATAATTTTTTTTTACAATGTGTGAAACTAAATAAAATATCATAATTAAATTTATAACAAAGTATTATTTAAAATTTATTCTTATTTTGAGATACAAAATTAATAATTAAATTACTATATTTAAGTTTTTTTAACATTTATTTTTCAAAAGATAAGATAGCTAATTTATTCAATATTTCTTGTGACATTGTAGACCGAAGATAAGATTTTTCAGTTTTAACTTTGAAAAACTTATTTCTACGTAGGTAGCTGTAATTGGTATAATCAATATTATTTTATAAGCAATTCATGCATTTAGAGAACAACAATTCATTCTTTTTATATAATTTGGCAATTCATTCTTTTGGTACTGCATTTTTTATCATATGGAGTGTGACACTAATGCAAATTCTCATTTGAAACGAAGATATTATTATTATTTTCATTTTTCATTTTTTTTGTATTTTTTAAAAAATTAAAAATTAAAAATTATCTTAATTATAATGATTTATACTTGTATATTAGTTCTAATAAATTCTACATTGATCAAATGAATAAAGTTATGTTTTTTCATCTCTTCAAATTTTAAAAGCTTTAAATTATTTTTAATTCAAAATTATCAACTCAATATAGATTTATCTTTCTCTTTATTTAGATGATAGATATATTTTAAAAGAGTCTTTATTAATTAAAATTATTTTTTTTTATTATTATTATTAAACTCAATAAAATGAGAATTATTATTATGATTGTTAGTATCATTATTTTAATTTTTTAAGAAACCTACGCTTTAAATTGAGTAGAAAAATTATCAATATATAAATTTTCAATTTTGAGTGTTTTAAATTCGAAATAGTTAAAAATAGTCAAATGATTGCAAGTAGTATTAATTTAAATTATTGTTATTTTTCATTATTATTATTAAATAACTTGATAAAAAAAATTACTATTATTAACACAGCCGGGATTTGATCCCAGGCCTGTATCCAAAAAGGGAGAATTCTAAGTAACCAGACAAGAACGTATGTGTGTTTTAAATATATATATTATTAACTATTTAACGTATAGTAAAGGAGCTTATGGATTTGGGGTCCCTTTTTATTTAGGGGCCTTAGGCGACCGCCTACTTCGCCTATAGCCAGGGCCGACCCTGCCTCCATGAATTTAATTCTCCAACAATAACCCGAAACACATGAAATATTCAACCTGTAATATACTTTCTTATTTCATAAAACACAAATGAGATCTTTAGAAACTAATATCTTGACAAATAAAGGTCTTTTAAAAAAAATCCAGTAAAAAAGTTGCAAGAATGAAAGATCCAACAATTAACTTGAACTTAGACAGTGTAGATCTCACCAAATGGGCCAAAAATCACTTGAAATTGAGATTGAAATTCAAAAAAATATTGCATGATGTGTTTTACCTCTCTCATAGCACTAAAAATGAAGAAGATGGGAAGTACCTCTAAGTTTCTCTCTTAGCGGACTTTTAAGGTAATTTTATTTTATTTTTTAAAAAAAGACTGATACAGTCTCCATTGTGGCTGTTACAGGTCACAGCAGGCACCATTGCGACCGATTCTTCACAGGCGCAACAAAACATTGTGTATCAGCCATTGTGTTGTACCTGCGGGTTTAAATATCAGTTTTTAAAATCTTTATATATCAGTAGATATGATACGTATCGGTTGATTTTTACAATATCGGCCGATATCCAATATATATTGTCGATATTGATAGATTTTATAAAAATAAAATTAGAAAAGAAAAATATATCGGCCGATGCTGAATTTTAAACTTTTGTCCACGTCATATTTTGTCCACGTCATATCCACCAGTACCTTTACCTAAGATCCCATCTATGTAATTAACCGTGGATCTGTACTCAAGAGGCTCACTCTTCACCCCTTTCATGGAAATGAATTAAGAAACTTAAATGTCACTTAAAGCGACTCCATATGCTGCTTAAAATTTCATAAATCATAAAAAACTACTCCCTCCGTCCCATTTTAATTGTCTCATTTGAAATATTTGTATTTTTTAAGGAACTCTCTTCATAAGGCTAATATTTCATTTGATCTCATCCATTTTCAATACATTTTATACTAAATAAGACAATTATTTTGAGACAATTCTAAAATCCATATAGGACAATTAATTTAGAAGAGAGGGAGTATAAATTATTAAAATCCACAAAATCCTACGTAATGTTGATCCACTAAAGTTGTGTACAACAAACAAGTCATTTCCCTACTTGTGTTGAGAAAAAAAAACAAGTCCTGTCCATACTATGATGAGTACATTTTTTTTCTTAAAGGAGTTGGTGAGGATTTTAACGTAAAAAAAGGGGTCTTGTTAATAGAGTTCACTTTCTAAGCTTGTATGTCACTATTTATTTTTTTAAAAAGTGTTTAAATGAAAAAGGACAAGAAAATGGGACAACAGTCGTGATGCTGGCCTCTGTTGTTCATTCTTGTCGCTTGCCCTTGTATTCTCATGGCCATCTATACAAATGGGGTCAAAACAGTGTCAGTAAATTTGAATTATTTAAATATTTTTAAATTTTAAATTAATTTAATTTGATACGTTTTTAATGTTAGATTGATTAAGTAAAACTGTTTATTTAATGATTTACTTTATTTTAAAATCAAAAGATAGAATAATTTAATATTTCAGTAAGTTTCATTTTTTAGATAATTTTTCCAATAATTATTCAATTATAATTTTTTTATAATAAAATGGGACCCGCTCTTCTGACACCAACCTGTGACAGACCCATTCAAATAAATGTCCTAATTTTTTTTTCTGCCGCCCCACTCTTATTAGTTATTACTATTACTCACTTGAAAATTGAAATCTAGTTGATAAGCAGGTGACGCAAGATAATTAATTTAATTATGATTTTTTTATTAAAATACTAATAAGCATTATAACTTGAGTAAATATTGATATTTATATCAGCTGATACGTCTGCCTATATTATTTATACTTCTATGTATGATGACAGTGGTATATGACATATAATTCCGACATTCTTTTTTTTTTTTTTTAAATATGGTAATTCAAAAATCACCTTAATTAAATCAATCAAACTACATTTTTAAACTCGCCAATTTTTGTTGTTTAAATTATATTTTTTAACATGAAATCTTGTGACTTTTAAAAACATGACTTAATTAATTCGATTAAGATTCTTCTATATATCACATGTTAAAAAAAATACTTTCAATTGACCAATTACCATTCTATTTGATGGAGTCCATGTTTAAGTGTGCCAGATAATATATCATATAACAGGCGATCATTTCTCTTTAGCTATTTGTCATTCAAAATTTCAAATCATATAGTCTTATTAAAAAATATATTTTGAGATAAAAATCAGTCGAAACAACAATTGTTTCCCAAGAAATTAAATATTGCCGATACATAACTATATTGGCCAATATAGACTGATGTGTAATGGTTGTTTAACGGTCAATATCGGCTGCTCACATCGGCCGTTCTATATAATCTACAACCAATCCCATACATATCGGTCGAATTTTTAACCTATAGACTATAGTCATGAATTGTTTTACAATCAACCTAATGACTAAGTTTTTATAAATCTTAAAGTAAATGACGAAGATGAGTTGGTTTAATAAATTTTCTTTTAAAAAGGATGTGTGATAGAAATCATAGAATTTAGTTTCCAAAAAATATTTTAAGTATAATTTTAAAGTGAAAAAGTTTTAACTATTGATAGGACTTTGAACTTAATCCTAAGGTGAATACATCTCAAAATGATTTTAAATTAAATAGAAAAATATTCATAAAATAATATAAATGAATATAGAGAAAAAATAATACTCCCTCCGTCCCATTTTAATTGTCTCATTTGAAATATTTGTGTTTTTTAAGGAACTCTCTCTATAAGGCTAACATTTCATGTGATCTCATCCATTTTCAATACACTTTATACTAAATGAGACAATTATTTTGAAACAATTCTAAGATCTATATAGGACAATTAATTTGGAACAGAGGGAGTATAAATGTGGAATTTATTTAAAAAATAACTATCCCAGGTAAAGGGCTCATGTCTCATGTGAACTCAGCAGGGCATTATGGTCAAACTCATCCACCGTTTCTTTTTCCTTTAGTAGAAAAGAAAAGAAAAGAAGACTTCAGAGATAATCGAGGTCTCAATGTGCGGAAATTTCGCCGCGCCATGTTGTAGAGACGACGCGTTTATATAATTGTTTTACATACTAAGCTCCACCGGCCTTTTTCATTCTTATTTTGTTTTATAAATTTCATGAATGTGCACTTTCGAGATGGAAGATCTCAATGACTAGAAAGTAATATAAAAAATGAAGTTGCAATTAAGAGGAAACCAATGTACTCTAGAACGTAGTTTCATCATAATTTAAAAATTCAATATTCATATTTGATTACGTGGGTTTAAAATCAGTATCGACTGATATATCGATCGATACTAATTTTAAACGTATGTAATCAAATATGAATGTTGAATTTTTAAATTATGATGAAACTATGTTTATATTGATCGATATTTTGTTACCGGCTGATATATCGGTCGAAATTTTTCTCTCTCCTATTTTTTTTTAAAAAACTATTGATATCGACAGATATTGTGATATCAACCGATATGATACGGTCGATATATCGGCATATTGGCCAATATTTGGACTCCTTGCTTGATTACAAAGAATTTGATAAAGTCTATTGATTCATTTGACCCAAAATCTTAATGGATTGTGTTATTCACTGTGACTTGTCTGAGTTTTATGAATCTCTGAAGTATGATTTTTCTTATTAACATTTGAATGTGCATTAGGAAGGGCTTTTTTTTTAATAACCAAGATATCTAGGTGTCTCATAGTGGAGGATTTTTACTCGACTAATTCTTAAAGCATGTGCTGCATACACACTAGATCTGCAACCATGGAGGTGACCCATTGAAGTGAAGTATGAATTGGAATTGGGCATCTTGACCGTAAAGCCAACCCTTTTGGGTTTTAGGTAGACCCATTTCAAATGACTAATTGCTTTAACCCACAATCTTTTGACAGTTCCTTTTTTGAACGATAAGCAGTAGTTTATTCATTTAAAGGAACAGGAAAACTCGGAGTAGAAGACTCAAACAACAGCAATACCTCTAAGTACATGAGAAAACATCAAAGCAATCATTTACATAGAAAAAATAGCGTTCAACACACAACATTATGATTACGATTAAAATTGAAACACTTTGCAACCAATATCATGTCACTTTCTATTGCTGGTGAGCCTGTTGTTCATTATTTGAATCACATGTCTTTCATTTTCTTCGGCTAGGGTAAAATGTCATTTGTAATAATCTAAGAGTCAGGATATGATGGCATTGATATGGTGATTTCTGCTTCAAAGAGAACAATTGGGCTTTTGAATTTCCTTTATCAGATTTTGGTCTTCAAGAACAAGATGTAGATGCTCAATTCTTAAGTTCCTACTAGGCCAAATAAGAGCTTTCTGCACAGACTGCAAAAATTGAGAGATATCTTCTACTATTGAAGTGGCTATTCCCAAGACAATTTTCATAGGTTTCATCCAGACAATATCTGCTCGATTGTTCTCAACTATAACAATTAATCGATGAAAGCCTGCACCATGCATTTGAGAGTGGATTTTCCTGACAACACTTTAGTTATTTTCCTTAATAGTTGAGGGAAGATCCCAGTTAGCAGTAATAACGTCAGGAACAACAAGTAGGTCCTTGGAAGAGCAAAGAAATATGACCCTATTTGAAATGCCTGCTGTTATCTTTCTGAGTAGTTCTTCTTTGATGGCGGCTACACCATTGAAGATCTCATCATTCCTTGCATCCTAGACTAGAGCTTGGAAGCAAAGACACACTATAAGATTTGAAATCTGGCCTTTCCTAAATCATTCAATACTCTTATGACTTTCAATTCTCCCTGTAAAGTCTGGTTGTAGTATAATCCAATTTCATCAAAAGATATTTCCGTATCCATTGCGTAAGACTCTACTAAAAAACAAATAGGAACAAGATTCCAATGGATTATCACAAAATATACATGATTTTTTGCATTTAATCCCTTTATTAGCAAGATAAGATCTTGTTTTTAATCTATTATGGAATATTTTCCAAGCAACGATGGCATGCTTTGGAATATGGCCTTGAAACCGTACAACATCAGCCCAGGATGGTGGGATTTCAATTTCTCTGTGCAGATCAATAGCTGATTTTAGAGAAAATTTTCTATATTTCTCAACTTTCCATACCACTTGATCTTGAACATCACCAAATGAAAGAGTTATTGCTTTAACTTATGGATGCCCATCTTAACACGGGCATTATCTTTTAGGAGGTATGAGTTTTAGTGAACTTCTCATTTTGCCTCCTATCCATCAGCAAAAATCGATTCACTTGAAAGTGAATCGGTTCACTCATCGGTGGACCGGTCGGTGCATTGAACTGGACTCTTTCCATTTCCAAGTGAATCGTTTCACTCATCGGTGCACCGTACAAATAAACCGATTCACTAGAATTCGAACCGATTTCTGCAGGGGTAAAGTGGAAAATTCAAAAAACTTGTACATCTTAGAAGATAATGCTCATGTTAGGATGGGCACTCATGTGATCTTAGACTTATAGCAAAGTTGCTTATGTAATTAATGAGAGAGAATGGACTCATGGATGTGTCCATTGATTTGTAATTTATGCATACTACTCTCGTGTGGTCTTTGAGAAAAAGTCATTAATTTCTATTTCAATAAACTTTGTTTTGAAATATCAAATTCAATATGGTGTCATATTTCAAACAATTAAATAGAAATAGTTTTTGTTAAATTTAAAATACTAAAGAAAATGTATTAAATATATATATGATACATGTCTTTTATATGAGTTCAACATAAATATGTCAGTAGAATTTAAAATTTTAAATTGTTGGAAAATGTACTAAAAATTCTATTCTATAATTATGAATATATTCATATTCATACATGGAATACTAGCACGGTTATATATAACGAGAAAATGATACAACATTTACACTGTAAGATGAAATGTATCATCTACAAGGTTGGTCCCACTGATTGTTGGTACCGATTCACCAAACTAGTAACTACGAATTAAAATGACAATGTCGTGCTAGTGGGAGGGTGCCTCTTATGTTATAGACGTGGGCCTCTTATGTTATAGACTCTAACTGATTTTGTACTCACAAGATCTATAATTTGTGAAATTTTTTTTTTTAACGTGTGAGAAACTATGGGATATCCAGTGTAAAATTTCTACGGGTGAGCCCACTACTTTTAGGGCACATTAAGGTTAGATCATGAGGGTGGCATACCAAGGTTAGGCCACGAGGGCTCAAACTCGTAACCTTCTGCTTCCTGAAACGAGAGACTACCAGTTGAGTTATACCATATGAATTGGAAAACCACGATAAACCCAGACACGTCTTTACTCTTTACTATAGCCATCTATAAATAACATTAGTTCAAATCCTAGAAATAAAATTCACAAAGTTAACCAACGTTGGATAATTTAACTAATCACTTCTTGTCTCATGAAGCAAGATATGACCAGTTTAAATCCTAATAGTGTAAACTGAAAACATCGTGGGTGTGGAGTGTTCTCCAAAGAGATTTATAGAAGCCCTTGCTTCGTTGTTCCCTTGGTTATTAAAAAAAAAAATCCACAAACTTGGACACGAATTTAATAAGATGCAAGTAATTAAAGGACAAATCAATTATTACCTTTCTTACCTTTGTTGAACAAAGTGAAGAAAGATGCATAACAAAACGATTAGCCGTCTTTACGTGGTGTTTTTTAATTTTAACATTTGTTCCATGTGTCTGCGGACACTAAAGAATGGTTATATATATATATATATTTTTTAAATTCTATTTGGCTTTTGTTCTCTTTTGCTCTCTGAAATGGAATCGGAATCTTCTGAATCTTTTAAGTTTCAATAAACTTCTTCTCCTTCACTTATCATTTTTATGGGCATTAACATTTTTTTTATCTATATATAATTTATTATGTAAATAAATATAATTTATAAATTTATTATTAGAAAGAAATTTGGGAAAGAAGACCCTGAATCAAAGATGAAACTTGGGTAGGGTATTAACTTGATCCGTATAACTCAATTTAAGAAATCAATGAGTTTGAATTATGTATTTGTATATTTCAAGTCGGGTCGAGTTGGAAAATAATAACTCATATAAAATTCAAGTTAGGTTAGGCTGTGAAAATTAAAATCAACTCGTCCTGGGTTATAAATTGGCACTTGGGTTGAGTTAGATCAAAAATTCGGATTGAGTCGATTTGAATAATTCGGGTCAAATTGGATTGGGTTTAATAAATTTTGACATGAGTTGAATTTGATTTTTTCAAATCCGATCTGATCCGACCCAAGTTTCAATCTTATTGAATCTTTAGTGGCCATCAAATCCATGGCTAGATCACCCAAATGCATGCTCTGTTTGGAGGATGGAATTGATTTTTTTTTTTTAAGAAAAAGATTTTCCTTTTTCATATCCTCTTATAAAACGAAGTTCCATGTTCCTGAATCATGACTACTAACTTATGCTATAGATTATGGCCTTCCAATGAAATCACAGATCTTAATAGGAATCTTTGATAAAGAAAACTGCAGTTCACATTAACAAAGTACGAATGCCTTTTCTTTTCTTTGAATTTTGAAGCAAGAACTGAGTGTAATATAGCTGTTTATGACTTAATTTTTAATTTTACATTAATTACACTATAATTAAGTCATAAAATCTAAATTGACAGATTAATAAGTAGTTTGATATAAAATATATTTTAGATAGTTTGATATAAAATATATTTTAGATTTTATTTGGTTCGAATCTATTTTAGATTTGGGTCTTTGTCGGGTCTTATTAAATATATTTAATTGATTTGGATCGGTCTTGAGTTTGGATTAGATTATTCATTTATTTGAATAAAAAGATTTATATAATATTTAAAGTATTATATTCATTTGATAGTTCTTATTATAAGTACTTCTACATTTGATCATCTAATTTAAAGTATTTATGTTCATTTGATATTAATTACTGTTTGAATAACTTAGAGCTTTTTGAGCATCAATAGAATTAATAAAAATAAAAATAAATAAATCGACATAAAAAAAAAAGAAAATAAAGAAAAAAAAAAAACAAAAACATTGTCCCTGTCAAGGAGTCTATTGGGCATTGATTGGACTTTCAGATTGTGACCCTACTAACCCCTGTTGAATCTTGAAAGTTAGTGGGTGAGCACTTACAAAAGAAAAGAATGGGTCAAGTTCACTCTCCCACACCATTTGATAATTTGATGCCTAACCTCCCTGCATAGACTCCCCACTTGATAGATATATTTATTAATGTATTGGCCACCCCACCTCAGTACATTCAAAAGAATAATTCATTTCAAATAATTCTTAAAGACTTATTTCTATCAAATCAATCTCAATTTCCAACATTTTTCAATTTAAAAAAAATAACTCTTATCCGACTTATCTCTCATTCAAAAGAGTTAGAATAAGATTACGAACCCACGTTAGAAAGCAGGAGTCATAAGTTCCATTTTCACTCACTCTAACTCAAAAGACTACTTCTGACAGAGTTATTTAGTATTTGGGATAAAGAGACTTGCATATGTCTCAATAATAGAATTAGTCGGATGCTCGAGTTTAGTCTTAAAAAAATCAGTCTTATCTCAATCTTGGATTTGGAAAATTCCATTGCAAATGACAATCTCTATTGCATGGTGGAGTTTGGATTTTAGTTTCAGTGTACAGTTTTGAAAAGCATGTAAATGAGGTGTAGACCTTTAGAGTTTAGATATCATCAAATAAAAGTATCCAACTCCAGTGTTTTGAATTTTTTAATATTTTTATTTTGAATTTTAAAATGTTCAAAATAAGAAATATGAATATTTACCCTTGATAGTTTTAAATGTATTAGGATGATAAAGGTACTAAAAGTGGAGCTTTCATATATTTTAAGTTTTAAATTTATACAGTTCAAGATCAGTTACATTTACCCAATGTTAACTCTTGAAGTGATTGATTCATTGTGCCCATAATCTCCTCCAAGAAATAGTGGTTGAATTTGTAATTTGTTTTAATTGAAAAGTGACTGAAACATTTGTGTTTTTATTGATAAAAGGATATTAGAGTTATCATTGTATCGATTTGTTATTATTTAAATAGTAAAAAAACATATCAAATGTCTCTTGCTATAAAAAATACCGACGTTTTTATCATTTCACTCTTAATCTTATAATTTTTTTTTTTAAACAATATCAAATAATCTTCTTTTCAAGAAGTGATTTCAAATGCCTTCTAAATTTCCTAGGAGGGGTTAGAGTGATGAACATGAACTAGAGTTCTTAGTACGATTCTTACTCAACTTCAAAAGGTCATTCTTTATAGAGATACTCAGTGTATATAGATAAGGAGACTTGTATATGCTTCAAAGATTAATCTAAGTACTCTAAGAGACGTGTACACTTTTATTATTAAAAAAATATCTTCTAAATCCGCTAGCTGGGTAAGACCATTCTCTACGTGGTTATACTTGTGACTAAATGGATTTTAATTAATCTAAATATCATCATTCAATTAAGAAATATTTTATTTTAATTTTTAACATTCTTGAGTGGCTAAACCTACTCATTGCACCCCTCTTTTCTCTCTCTTGGTGGCAGTTTTATTTTTTTAATTAAATCATAGTTATCTCACATTTGCAACCTAAATCTATCTAATATAAATTAGAGATGCAGTACAAACAGATAAAACAACAATAAAAGTGTTATTCTCTCTTAAAGCAAGCACCAACTGGAGTCGAACGCCAAGTAAGGACACCCTTGTGGATTAGATTTAGGGAATCTTGGATCCTCTAATGCCTGTGGAAGTAATCCTGCCATCAATCATGGTGTGACACGTGACAGTAACTCCTCTAACATTCCTCTCATGATTTGATAAATTTGTTTTAAAATAATTATACTTTTACAAATTAATCTTACTAAATTAAAATATATTGCGAATATTTTTTATGCAAAATAATTTTCATTTAAAATATTTTGTTTATTTAACTTGAGTAAATAAAATTGATAAAGATTAGAAAAGTACACTTTAACTATAAATTTTATTTAGTTTAAATCGATTGACATATATATATATATATATATATATATATATATATATATAACACTTGTTTGATTTTGGAAGGTTAATGGATCCCAATCTATTACAAAATATAATTTATCTAAATTCGAGTCATAAGATCCTCGTGACTCAACTATGTCGATTAACATGGTTCTATTTCTAAATTTCAGCATATTTTTTCAAACTATGAGAGAGTTAGGCATGGATTTATACATGTGATTGAATTAAATTGTTCTTTTAAAAAATATTAGTTGGGTATGATAAAATTTAGTAAAAATTACATTTATATGAATCCAACTTAAAGTTTAAGATTTAACCTTCAATCCAATCCACATGCCTATATTGCACCATTAGTGGAGATACGTAGATTATATTGTCGGTGTATCAATTGCTATCTTGATATACTATTTTAATATTGATTCTTTTAACATTTTAAGTTGGATTTATTCGAGTCTAATTTTACTAAATTATGTCATATCTAACTAAAATTTTTTGTGAGACCAATTAATTCATTCACCCTCTCATGGTTTTGAAAAAATAAAGATGAAATTTAGAAATGGACTATGCTAATAAACTATTTGTTTAATGAGGATCGTATGACTCAAATATAAATAAATAATATTTTAAAATAAATTGGGATCTATTAACCTTACAAAATCAAACACCAAGTTGTCCATGTGAGAATTAAAAAAAAAAATTCTAAATATTTAAAGTCAAATGATTTAAACTAAATAAAATTCATAATTAAAGTGAAGTTTCTAATCTTTATTAGTTTTATTTACTTTAATCAATAAACAAAAATAAATAAATTATATTTTAATCTAGTAAGAATAATTTATAAGAAATAATTATTTTAAAAGAAATTTGAGCCGCGAGAAGAACGTGTCAGTGTTTTCTATCGTAGGGTGGGCAGCTACTTAAACATAATGACAGTGACACTGCTAAGGTGCCGTCAATCAAGACTCTAAGAGTAGTCGCTGCCACGTATCACGCCTGGATTGGTGGCAAGACCAGATTCAGGTTTTGGAATAAGTTTACTCTGTTGACAGTGAATGTTAGGTTTGGGGACAATAATTGGGATAAATATAAATTTATAGAATTATCACTTTAGATATTAAAGAATTTTGCTCATCAGTAAAAGTCGAATCAAAGCCTTCTATTAAAGTCATTATATAAATCAAAATATGTAAAGGGGCCACCATGTAAAATTTTGGGTCCTCAGATCCTCCATAGGTATGTGTCACTCAAAATTCTGAATTCTAACCAAATTTCTGTCAATTCTATCTAATTCGAGTTAAAATTTTAGTAATGGCTTGAGAAATTTCCTAAGAATTAGTTTGAGATGCGAGAGGTTTTGAGTTGAAGTTACTCTTAATACAAAAAGATCACTCTCTATGGTGTTATTCGGTGTCTATGAATATAAAGGTTTGTATATTACTCTTAGTCAGGTTTTCTAACTTCTAAGATGCCTGGACACCTTGGTTTCCAACTGGATATATTGGTGTTAAAAAAAAAAAATTAGTTAGGTACTCTAAAAGGTATGGATACCTTGATCTTTAAAAGAAAAATCTGGTAAGAATAATTTATATACACACTCAATAATATAGGATTATATAAAAGGAAATGCTAGGATTATATATTAACTAGTGAAAGGATTACAGAGAGGCCTAAATACATGCGGTATATAGCAACATATATCATAAAAAATTTAGTTCCCACTATATTTATTTGATAATAAATTTAAAATATTATGTTCATATAGGCAAAACCCAATCATCATCAGCCCATCTATATTTCTTTCATCATCAAAGACTAGAATCTAATCTATATGAGATCGACAATATGATTTTTTCTTCTCCAATTGACTCTATTATAAATTATACTATTTGAACTCTATAATCTATCATGTCTTTTTTTATCTCTTCCTTCAAAATTTCCAAATATTAGTCTATCTTTCTATCGAAAAAAAATCAAAGTCTAATTGGTAATTAGATTCACAACGAGCATTACTATTTGGTAAAGTTTACGCCTAAATTATGTGATGGTCCATTTGAATTGGGACTAAAAAAAAAGAAAAAAAAAAACAGTTAGGTGTTCTTTGGATATCAAATTGAATTTTTGGCAGGGTTGAATCCAAGAATAAAGAACAAGCCTTGTTATTTAAATGAGAATTTTTGTTGACAGTTGCTATTTTGTAGATGTCTTTTAATTTATTTATTTTTTAAATTTGAATTCCTCTTCGGCTATCATGTGTAGCTATCATTTCCAACCAAAGAATAGATATAACAAGGGACAATAATAGAGCTGTGAAGTGTCAGTGATAATGGAAGAAGATTTCCTCCTCTCTTTCACAAGCATAGAAATAGAAAATGAGACAAAAATTTGTCGGCAAAAGTTGCATGGAAACTGGGGTGCAATTCGGGTTGGGCTTTAACCTATGCCGACCCAGATTCAACCCACTTTAATCAATTAGGGCACAGGCCTGAATTAGAGTTCAAAAAATGGGCCAATTTAAATTTGGGTTGGCCCTGACCCTGTAATTTAAGGTCCATTACGACCCGAAAGCCTGAATTAAACTATATTATGTATGATATATATTTTATAAATTAATTAAATAATATAATTAATTAAATATCTTAACCCACTCATCATTAAATCATATCTATACATCCTAAACTTAATCTTGATTATTTATAAATTCTCATCACTCTCCACTTCTCAACTCTAGCTTTCTATCCTTTTTTCCATTCTTTTCAACAAACTTATTACACTATTTTGAAGAATTAATTTAATTATTTTGAACGGTAGAATTTGAAACTTAAAAGTTATTTTTTTTTTTTTAAGTTTATTTGTTTAAACTTTTATATGATGAGTTAATTAGAATGAAAATAATAACTTGAAAATTTAATTGATGTGATAGGTGTAATAGAATTAATAGCTATGATGAGAATATATGTGATGAGAAAAGACTTTTAGTTTAGATGATAAATTCTATAAAAAAATTGATTGTAATAAATAACGAATAACTTCCTATAAAATAATAGTAATAATTGATTTAAAACTAAATTACGTAAAAATCTGAAAACACAAAGGCCCAAACAAGCTCTTATTTATTTTTTTAAGATCTGAGCCTAACTTGAAATAAATTATACCCACATGGGCTCCATAAGTTGATGTTAACTTTGGAACACATAGGTTGCCTTTGCTTCAAGTGCAAGTCATCGTAGAAAATGCATTAAAGGTCACTTTGGGTCAATTTAAATTACAATTATTAAATGTCTACACTCATTTATTAGCAAATAATTAATAGGATTGGAAATGTCAACCCGAGCATGAAATTACTGGTTAGATTGACAGTGAGATAGAAATTGCCATCTCCATGTTGTTACTTTCAAGAAATTGACTCCTTGTAAAATCTGTTACTTGGAAGCACTTTAGGATTCTGAAGAAATTGATAAAATTTTCTTACTCATCTTTACGAAGATAATCGTATCATCTGTAAAATGAAGGTGAGAGATAAACAAGTTATGAGTTGCCAATGTGAAACTTTGATAAGACCAAATCTCTTCACCTTTTGAAAAAGAGAACTTAGACCTTCCTCTGTAATGGAAAAAAGACGTGAGATAGTGGATCGCTTTACCTAAGACCTCTTTCACTTCAGTAGTTCAACTAGTTGATTCCCGCCTTATAAAGTGAGAGGTTGTTAGTTCGAGCCCCCATGGCCTAATCTTGATGTGCCCTAGGGTAATGGACTCATACGTAGGGGTTTTACGTTGGATATCCCACAGTTTTCTATAAGTAAATTTGAAAAAAAAAAAAAAAACACTGTAAGGAACCATTTACTGAGACAGAAAGATGTGATGGAGTGACACTCATTCATCCAAGATATCCATTTTGCTCCAAAACCGGAGTGATGAAACATGTAGATCATATAAGACCAGTCCACATGACCGTAGGCTTTCTCCAAATCATTCTTACATACTAAACCTGATTCACCTAACCTTTCTCTACAATCTCTACAATCAAGTCATTCATTTGTGATTAAGATCTGATCCAAAATTTGATTACCCCTTATCAAAGCACCTTGGAATTTTGAGGTAATCATAGGCATGGCTTCCCTCAATCTATTAGCAAGGACTTTGGAAATGATCTTGTATAAGCTGCTAACAAGCCTTGTGGGTCTAAATTTGGTTAGTTCCATTACACCATCGATTATGGGAACTATGTGTTTAAAGTTGCATTCATGCTCTTATGGAACTCACTAAACACAAAAATTAGATCTTTAATAATTTCTCAACAATGTTGATAAAAGACCATGGAAAATCCATCCATTCCAAGTGCTTCATCTCCTGCCACTTCCTCAATTGCACTATGAACTTATATCCTCCTTAAAGGATCTTTTAACCCAAAAGGCTTTATCATCTATTAAACCTATAAAATCACACCATCAATTAAGGTCTCAAACATTTCTCATGAGAATAAAGCGTTCGAAAAAAGTCCACTGCATCAATGGCTATTCTCTGATTATTTCAATGACTGTCTTCAACTTTCAATCTTACGATAAAATTTCTCTCTTTTATCATTGCTAATCTACAAAAGGACATTGTATGTCTGTCCCTTTCTTCAGCCAAGACGACTCCTCCCTCCTCAATTTAGGGCTGCAACTCGGGTCAGGTTTTGACCCGACCTGAGAAATCATACGGGTTGGATTGAGAATTTCGGTCAGCAGGTCAGATCGGATTGAGAAGATAAAAACCCGTATGAAATTCAGATTGAGTCAAGTTGAGGATTTTATAAGTTAATCCGACCCGACCCAACTAAAATTAGACTGAAATGAGTTCAAAATACAGGATCAAAATTCGGGTTAAAATTCGGGTCGAATCGGGTTGTAATGTTTGGGTTGAGAATTCGAGTCGCGTTCCATATATATCAACTCGGGTCAAGTTGGGTTTTAAGGAACCCGATCCACCCGACCGGAGTTGCAGCCCTACGAATCATGATAGCCTCCAATTCTTAGAGGAGAGTTTGCAAGAAATTAAGTATAAAAGTAGAAGGAAAAAAACTGACCTATATAGACAAAGAGGCTTTGGTGATGATTTCTCTCACTTGCATTTCAACTAAATATTTTAATCAAAATTTGAAAAAGGGTTTGAAAGAAATCTCTTAAAATTTGAATCCAAATTCTAAAGTTCTAAGAATGTCAGATGTTTTTATTCACAGCCCAAAGCTTGGGGCTCACCTAGGTGACATGTCTATGCTCCTCCCCACCCACCCCGATATCCAAGCTTCAGTCGGACATCTGCATCTTAATTTGATTAGAGTGAGGATATAGATCCTAGGATCCAAATCCAATTAGATTTGGACTTCAATGTGTCTAATCATATCTGGATTTGGAATTTCTATCCCACCCCAAGGCATAAGTAGTGGGCCAAGCTCCTGCCTAGGATTGACTCGTCTTCATCTTGGATCTGATTGCATTTGGAAATCAGTAATAAACTGACAATTTTCAGTTTCTTAAAGAGAAGATAATTGAATATTATAATATGCAAATAAACAGTGAGCAAAATAGAAGCCTTGCTAGAGCATTATTTTATAGTTCACCTAAATACTCAAAAGAAAATCTTTTAAAAAAAAAAAAAAAAACGGCCAACACCATCATCGTTAGTAACTTGGGGTCAACAAATTCCAAGCAAAGAAACAAAGGAGGAAAAAAAATCAAATAAAATAAATAGAAAAGTTGGTGTGGCAAAACGGAGGAATTGATAAGGACACCGGTGTTTTTTATCACAAAGAACACGGTGTGCATCTTTCACTCCTTAAGTGATGACAAGTACACAGAATGCAAATTCAATGTCTCTTTTTATGAAAAACACCAGTGTCTATCAATTCCCAGAAAAATGGAGATGGAGTATCCCTGTACTTATTGGCCCTACTAGAGGTGCACACTACCACAGCCTCATTGAAGCATGCCGACTCTGCCAAACAGTGCAGATAAACTTTTCCTTAAATGACAAACAATTTTTTTTCCCCAAAACGCAGTTCTACCCGAATGTACAGCATGGATAAGTCCAAAACATTGCCATTGATTCACCATACCTGCACATTAGCATAGGGAGAACATGGCAAGGGGCAACATCCAAGCACTTCCATATGGTTTGTCGATTGACTGAATACCTTCCATTTACATCAGTCGAAACAATAAAGAAAAAATACTCAACCCATAGTGACTGCCAACAAAGAATTACAACGCCTGGGGCTCTATGGAGATAAGTATGGGAGTCATTCTGGTATACAATGGTCAGATTGTAAAGTCCTGTTGGAAAGCAGCTCGACAATTGCCCTCTCAAGCCTTTTAGCACCTGGACCGGGCCTCAGAACATCGGCATCTCCCCAAACTCTGCACGGGTCGTCACTGCCACCTAAACACCAACCTCCAGGCACCATCTTCCCTGGCTTCCGTTTCAAGATCTCCCGATCAATGCGGTCAAGAACTGAATCATTACTGTGGAATCGCGTCCCAAAGGCCGCCCCACTCTTAATCATCTTGTCAAACTCGCCCATACCAATTATTTTTGGTTCCTTTCTGGGGATTTCATCCCATGAGACGTATTGCAGGTTGTAGTTTATGGTAGTCTTATTGAACTCTCTTGAATTGCAGACTACAGTGTGAAAGTAGTTTGCATGAGATGACAGCGTGTTTGTAAAGTACATCAGAAGAGTCCTTGGCAAATTGTCTGAACCCAAGATGCAGAACTCGACAAGCTTACGACTTAGAACAACGGAACCCGAACCTAAACAAATGAGAAAATGCTCAATGCACTCGATGATTTCAATTTGTTAAATATATGAAAATCCAGGGCAAGAATCTGATGAATAAATCTATAGATACTAAGCACAAATGCAGTAAATGGATGGTCGATTACCATAGATTTAAATTTTGAATGCCATCATTGTTATTAAAGTCAGCTATCCCATCTATCTTTTGCTTTCAAGTCTAAATGAAGGGCAAAATCTTTAGCTGGTTTATGAACCAATATTTCATTCATGAGCTTTGTCTAATTTTCTGATTAAACAACAGTAGTTTTTATTATGATGAGAAAAATACAGGATCTTACCTGAAATTAATTAAAGCACATGGAAATGGAAGACAATGGCGATAATTCTATACATGGATTACTTGTATGTGGAGGCAATCAATTGACCATTGAGCCCAACACACTTCATAGCCAACAGTCGCAATAATCACAACCCCTAGATGCTCCCATGATGAATTAAGATCTATTAGTATCACAAAGCATAAAGGAAGAATCCATCAGCAACCAGACAGAGATGATATCAAAGTGCAACAAATTTCAATCCTCACACTTGCCATCTTCCACCTGGCTGGAAAATGGTAAGCGAAAACTACTTTCCTACCATCACACACAGGAAACTGATTTCCAATCACAATAAGTTTTGAAGTCTTTTGTATATTACCACGGAAGGATTGTGCGGAGTGGAAGGGTAAGTGAGGAGTTGTTAACAAAACCTCTCCCCACCCCACCCAAACGAAGATTCTCCAAGGGGAGAAGATCCAGATACCAAGAGTGGAAATTCACTTTCATGTTCTGCATTGGATGTTCAATGCAAACAAAGGAATGAACTGGGTTGAAAGGCACCCACAAAATGCAGATGATGTCACTTCATTGTTAGCTGACGTGATTCACAGGTTTCTGTCATTAAAACCCAATCTCAGGGGATTTCACAAATGCTGTCTTAGAGAGGAGTCTGTTTTATGAACAAAAACAGTCATTTTTCATCAAAATTATGCTTTTTGGTGAAATATTAGATAGGAGCAAAAACAGCCCTCGATTTTGCAAAATACCACCTTTTTTTTTTGTGCTAGTGCCACTTTCCACTGAAATAGGAAATTTTTTTGGCTTAAGAATAATAACTATATTCCAATCATATGTTCTTATTCCAATCTCTCACTTTTTTTTTTTGGTTGGGTGAATGGTGGGGATTGGCATATTTCTACTCCAATCAACCATCAAGTAAATGGAATTAAAGGAAACGGAGAACAAATAAAACTTCGGATTGAAGTGGCAAGAGAGGTCATTGTAGAGTGTGGATTGATGGAAAAGTGGAATTAAATACCCAATCCCAAAGAAACCGGATAAAGGCTTAGATCACAATGATAGAAAATTATTTTACTCTAATCATTTAACTAACAATGACAATGAGAGCTGTTTCAAAAATAACAGGGAAAAAGTAATAAGGATAATTTACTAAGAAATAGTATTGAGCATCATGCATAATATGAAATTAGTCTCACTCAATTGAACCAGCTCTACTGTTTAAATGACAAAAGGATAGAAAAATATATTGCCGATTTTTAGTAGGTTTAGTGAACATCTTTCAAAACACAATCTGCATAGAGCCAACCACGATATTTTTGCCGGTAAAGAAACCCCAGTACCCCCCACATTGCTTGATTTTAGTATCGCCGATTAGGCATCTAATCCTCCAACATGGAGACAAAGTTTCAAATAGCGTTTAAGGCTGAAAAAGGAATAGAGCATTCACTTCTAGAATGAAACCATTTCAAGGTTACAAAAATTAAATTATTTTTTAAGATTTCAAGAAGTTTCTCCTTCTATGTAAAACCACATCTTCTCTCACTCCCTCAAATTTCTTAGTGTAACTGGTCATGCATCAATTGGGGCCAGAGTAGGTTTCTTGATTCTCTTAGTTGTTAGTTGAATCAACAATAGTCACATGAATGGGGCAAGATACTTGAGGTCTTACAAACATCTAGCAGATACAAAAATCAAGATATGCAGGTGTATCTAGGATACACTAGAGCCACTCAGACTTTAATTGGTTGCTTTTAGGATGTCAAATCGTCAATCAGTAAGTAATAGTCCTTTATAAAAATTCAATTCTCTGCAAGTACAGATAGGATTTAGCAAATACTTTTTAGATTTGGAGGTAAGGGTAGTATGTTAGGGATCTCCACAAGCCATAGGTGTGTCTTTCTTGTTAAGAATTTGGGTAGTCCACAAAACAAAACTAGAAAAATAAGTTTTGAATGGTTGGGCTAATAACACGAGAAATCACTAAGGACTACTTCACTGTCCACCTATTACTCTGTTAGTTAGAAAATCTTCATCCTTCCCAATGAAATTCTTACTGCAAGTAGCAGACATGTATATACATTATAAAGGATTCACATTCATTTCCATGTTCAGTGCCATTTATGTGCTGCCACAGTGCCCACTTCACCAAGCATCATTACCCTTGTAATATCAACTCTACTTATCAAATATTATCAAAAAAATAAGTGAACAAATATATTGCCATTGCCAATGCCAAATGGTGCATGCGTGAAGCATAAACTACAAAGAGCAGACATGGAGAAATAGAAACATAGTAAAAGACTCTAACCTGTGAATAGCCTGTATGCTTTTGGCAATTCACGCTTCTGAGTCACATAGAACACATCGCTCTTGGATGAAAGATAGAGACCAGGATCAACAATGATTGGCCTTATTCTACGAGATCTGAAACATCAGTTTTCTCAAATTCATGATCTTATTCAAAAAAAAAAACTGCAGAATCTAATTTACAAAACAAATGTTGCTAAGAAGAAGAATTAAAAATTATATTAAATCAAAATAAATTGAAAACACATACTCTCTCCATCCAATATGACTAGTGTGCCGGATGAAATTGAGATCTTTAGGCAAGAAAGAAAGAACGTGAAGAAGATCTGAAAACCAATCCCAAAAATCAAATAAATAAAAATTAGAAAGTAAGTCAAAATGGGGCATTTTTTCTCATGCTACCCAATCTACCACCAGACAGAAGAATGCACGATGCAATCAAAATAAAATAAAATAAAATGTGTATCTTTTTTTCACGGTACAGATAATGAAATAAAACGAAGAAAGAATGACAAATGGGGTATCTTTCTCAGGGTCCTGATCGATTGACAGAACCTGAACTCAAACTTGGAAAGAAAAATTAATAGGAGAATCTTCTTTTTTTCATAGCTCTCGATCAATTGGTCAACCAATGAGTCCACATTTCATTTATAATCTTCCTTGACTTGATAAACGGGCCTGACCAGTGGAATCAAAATAAGAAAGAAAATCAAAATGGGTTATCTATTATTAAGTGCTCGATCAGTGGACAGACCGTCATGATCAGAATTAGAAAGGAATTAATAAAAAATCGAAAGGGGCGTCTTTTTCTCATGATCCTCGATCCATTAATCAACAGACGAGGTGCATAATGTAATCAAATTAGAAACAATGAAAAATAGATATTTAAAGGGGGCATTTTTTGATCGATGAGCAAATGGGCGGAGCCTGCAAAGCATAAACGTACCGTCCTGTGTGATAAGCGGGTAGTCATCGACGGAGAGGTTGATGAACCAGTCCCAATGCGGGTGGAGGCGGAGAAGGATGGCGGCAGCGTGGAGGGTGGATGCGAGTGCCGAGGAGCCACGGATATTGGAGAAGTCAGGGCGGCCGATGACGTCAACATTGGGCAAGGGGAAGACAGTGCGGGCGACGCGTAGGCGTTGTGATTGAGGGGTGGAGAGGTCGAGGTGGAGGAGGTAGCGGTTGTTGGGATGGTATACAGAGAAGAGGAGGCGTAGAAGGCGATCTGCGTCGCCGGAGGAGCCGTAGAGGAAGTAGGCGATGGTGGGTGGGGGAGGATCGTAATCGGAGGAGTTGGGGCTGAGGCGAAGGCGGAGGCGGTGGAGGTGTGTGGCGGAAGAGGTGGCAGAAGGAGAAGAGGAGGATAATGAAGAGAAGGAGAAGAAGAGGAAGAAGATGGAGAAGAGAGAGGTGGCAAGAAGCAAGCAAAGGGTCTTGTTCTCCTTAGATGGCTGTGTCGAAGAAGAAGAAGCTGTTGTTGCTGCAACTGCTGTTGCCGCTCCTGCTGGCTGCATTCTTCTTTCTTCTCTTCAGTGCTCGAAAATGGAAATTGGGCGAGTTTGGATGCGTGGAATTCGGATTTTCACCAATTCACTCATCATTACTTTTATCTGGAAGGTTAAGTGTTACCTCATTAAACAGTAGGAACGATGGGAGTACGAATTTCAGGTGAAAATTTGTGATAGGATGAGCTAGCCACAAAGGGTTTTGATTCAGAAAATGGTCCTTTCACTGATGATCTTGGACGGTGATTTGAGAAAATATATTTGTTTTATTGTTATTTTATCTTCTATAATAATATATTTTACCAATTTATTGCAAGAGAATAGTTGTAGAAAGGTAAAATTGAAAATTAAGAAGTTATTTTTTTCATTAGTCAGCATCCGAGTGCTTTAAAAACACTGATAAATAAATTTTTAGAATATAACTTAAGGTTAATGAAAATAATGTTGTTGATAATGACATCATTGAAACATGAAATTCTAAAGAAAAGATGAAAATAATGTTTTCATAGATTAATGAAATTATAAATTTCAAATTTTAAAAACTAATCTCATTTATGTTGTTAAAGAATGTTTATTCTTCTTTTTAAATATATGATACGACCATTAATAAAAAATTCCAAGAAATAATAAAGGTAAAAGAGGACCTCAAGAAATTTCTGAAGCATCAAGTTTCACCTTAATCGTTGATATATAAATTTTTATTTATATTGTTGTGCCAATGCTCGCCAAAGAAAAAAAAACTAGAAGTTATTTGTATTCCTTAAAAATCCTCACTCACATCACTATTCAATATTTCTTGACCTATTATTGGCCAAACCACTTGAGCGTTGGGTCCAATGTAAGTAGAATTGCTTACTTATACTTTATAATTAAAAAAACAGGCGTCACGGAAGTACATGTCAATGAGCAAGTAAATGGGAGTCAATTTACATATTATAAATGATAATGTATAATTGTAAAATAAATTGAGAAAAAAATAAAAAATAAAAATTTCAACAATTTTATTAAAAATATGTAATCTCTATCTTAAACTTTTTACTAAACAAAGTATTTTAAATAGAATAAATAAAAATAATTAATTCTCCACCTGCTCGCAAAACTCCTGTTACAAGTTTCCTGTGAATTTTCAAGTGTTTTCAAATACTTTTAATATTTTTTTCTTGAAAATATGAAGTAATTAAGCATTTAAGCACCTATCATTTTAAACTTATTAGAAACTCAAAAGTTTCTGATTTCTATTCATTATATTTGTATTATATTATATCCTCTGCGTGTGGACAGCAGAGGACGCCCGTTTGGTTGTCTGCCTTCCAAGTTCTGCAATGGCCACGGCGTTCATGCCTTACTCTTCTTCTTTCTCCTTTGCCTCTGTTACTTCTTGTTCTTCTTCTCCTTCTTCTTCTCAAGGTACGTTTTACATCCATTCCTCTCTCTCACTCTACCCATTTATCTATCTATCTGTCAGAGATTCATTTCTACGTGTTTTGACAGAGAAAAGTTCGAATTCAGCTAAGGTGAGAGAAGATTGGAGGAAACGTTCAAGACCCATTCCGCCCGGAGGCATATATCCTGCCAAAGATCACTGCAGGTTCGTTTCTGTCTTGTTGGCCTGCCATTTGTTTTCATTTCAGTAGAATATGTGTGCGTGTGTGGAGAGAGCCTTGAATTTAGCTGGGCATTCCATCTATTTCCTTGCTTTGCAGCCAATGCGGTCTCTGCGACACATATTACATCTCCCATGTAAAGAACGCTTGTGCTTTCTTAGGTGATGGCATGTCCAGGATTGAAGTAAGAACACTCTCTCTCTCTCTCTCTTCTAAATGGGTTCATATGCAAATGACATTTTTAAAAGAATTAGGGGCCACTGATTTTTCTGGCCATCCGATACATTGATGATTGTGAACATTGGCTGTATTTATTTATTTTTATTTGACATTATATAATGGTCTCTTTTATTGCACAGCCAGTAATTCCCAGTCTCACTGATTCCTCTATTCATTTTCTAATCCACAACTCTCTAGTTATATTAGTGGAGCACTCGGTCTCAATGTGACCCATGTATCATATAGAATCCAAACATATAAAATGGAATTTTCAAATATGACTTTCTCATTCACATCTTAAATGGTGCTTTTTGGACGCCTGTCTGGTCTCCTGTGTTTTATCTTTATTCTTCGGTTCTTTTTCAATAAGATGATATTGTTAAAAAAAGAAGAAGCAAATTCACATGTAAAAAGGTCATTAAGACCTGTAAGCTTTCTTATCTACTAACATTGCGTATGAAATATTTTTAATATGTTAAGTTCTTTCTAAAATATTTGCCAATGATGACTACAGTAAGGGGCTACAATGAGCAGCTTAGTTTTCTTTCTATTTCTTATTTCTTATGGATTATCATGACAAGTATTTGCAAGTTGATATATTTTTTTTTTTTAACATTGATGACTTAATATCATTAAAAAAGAAGGAAATACAAAGAAGGGATCCGAGTATAAGAGATATATACTCAGAGCTAAAAATATGGAAAATAACATGAAAAAGAACAATGAAAAGGAGAAATACAAGATCATTTTTTATTTGCAAGTTGATACGCATTGTCTCATTTTTGAATTCGAGTTGTTTGGTTTCAATTTTATCGAAGTCTGTTCTTACCAGTTTTTTTTTGTATCAGGCATTGGAACCAAGGGTCCACGGAAGAGGAAGGAAAGAAGGATCGTTGGATGATGCTTATTTTGGTGTCCATGAGGAGTTGCTATATGCTAGGAAAACTAAGCCTGTTGAAGGTAAATCTCCCGCTGCCACCACCACCACTGACCCACAACACCACCACAACCACACACCCGCCCCACACAAAATCCAATTAGTTCTGTCCTCCATTCAACTGAGATTCAGTTAAATGTTAATGATTTTACCATTTCTCTCATCCTCCACCCCCCAACCTAAAACAAACAAACAAAAAAAAAAAAACCTTGGCATTTGAGTCCAGGAATTCTACAGTTACTGAAGTTCAGTGGATACTTACATTTAGTTTTTGTGTTGCAATTGTAGGTGCACAGTGGACGGGGATAGTAACAACCATTGCAGTTGAAATGCTGAAAGCGAACATGGTAGAAGCTGTCATTTGTGTGCAGAGGTATTACTGCAAATCTGTTGTAGTAGACCTAAACAGTCTTTGTATTGCCTTTGCTCAATGTAGCTTGTGAATGCTCATAATTGGAGACCGCTTCATCATTTTGTTGTTTCGATTTTCTGTAGTGATCCAGTGGACAGACTTACACCAAAGCCCGTTTTGGCCAGGTTGTCAATTGCATATTTATTTGCACTGTATTTTGCAGTATAATGAATCTTAGTTTATTCAACATGTACTTTCTTAAGTTTTGAATTCATTTTTATATGTTTCTTTTCTTTTCTTTTTCCCATTATAATATTGTTCTTTTTTAATAGGACACCAGATGAAGTGTTTGCAGCAAAAGGTGTTAAGCCAACACTGTCTCCTAACCTCAATACACTTGCCCTTGTTGAGGTACATTATTTCAATTCTCTGTCCATATAGTGGAACTATGTTGAGGTACATTATTTCAATCCTCTATCCTTCTAGTGGTACTAGGCTATATTATTCATTTTTCAAATGCATCATCATCATCATCAAAGTCTTGTCCCATCTATTTGGAGTTTGCTTTCTGAGGCCTTTTTCTTCCCTCAACCATACTAAAGCCATGCTCTTTGTCACTTCAGAATCAAACAGGCCATTTCTCACTAGTTGAAGTCTTTATTGATCTCTCCTTTCCCTAGCTCCTTGAACTTGTAACCGTTCAATTCTTTGTGCTGTGTTATTCCAACCTGTCTGTGCCCTAATGATCTTAAACAACACAATCTTCTCTCCCTTTGGAGCAACTTTTAATTTTTTTCCTGTCTACAAATTCCAATTCTAACTGTTCTTGTTATCCACTTATCTATCTTAAAATGCGCATCACTTCCATGTGCTCTATATCTTCATTTCTCAATATTTAGCTCCTTATGACAAAACAAGTGTGACTATCATCTTATAAGAATGTCATTCTGATTAATGTGTCATTTGGCAATTGCATTATAGTCCACAACTTGTATCATTTTGCTCACCCTTTGCTGATCCTACTTGCAAGGGGCAGAATTGGTGAATGCTTTTGATATGACCTGATACTTTGTGACTTCAAATCACATTATCAAAATAACAAAACCAAATCAATGCCTCCATGTTCTGAAGTTCCTTCAAAGCATTGAAATCTATCACAGAGTGGCACCAAGTGATTTCCAGTTTTAACCTTCTCATGTTCTCTATTCTAGGTTGATTGAAGTTGCATTGTATGTATTCTTTGTCCCACTACTTTCAAATTCAAACCATTTGCCTTAAAATCTTGTCACCACATTTCTAGCTTATTTATTTAGTTTTAAAATCTCACCATTATTATCACATCATGAGTAGAGAAGCTACAAATCGAGGGCACTAGGAGGAGAGACTGATCATGAAAAGTGAAAACATACAGGGAAGGGATAAACGACATGTTAGGTTTTTTTTTGAAATGGTTCATATATATTTAATAAAAGATAGAGAGCACCAGAGGTACAAGATGTCTGACATAGAAATATTCCTGAATTCCTGAAGGGAGACTACCCACGAAACGCATTTGGTGAGATTACGCCTTGCGACCATGACACTGGACTCAACTACACCTTTAAAGATTCTACTATTACGTTCCCACCACAAGTTCCAGATAGTGGCAAACAGAGAAAATGTGGACCATTTCTTGAATTGGGCATGTCATCCTTGCACAGGGGCCATGCTAATCTTCTTTGTATTCAATCCAAGTTTTATCAGATGTCCCCAAGGTTCGTACCCAGGACCTCAACCCTCATAGTTAAGGGATCAGCCACTGGGCCAATGCCTTGGAGATTATATGACATGTTAGGTTGTAGAGTCACTGATGTTATGGTATATGATAGGGTCAATTGGAAAATAGGAACCCATAAAGCTGACCTCAAAGAGATGGGTATTCTAGCCTTTGATGATGATGATAATTTGTTACCACATCATTTCAAACAACATACATTTTGGAACTTCATCTTATATTTTTGTTTTTGAATTGTCCATAACTAATGCAAATAAATGAGGGTTCAATGGATGACCCTTGATTCAGCTCAACTCCAATGGGAACTCTATCCCTTCATACAAAGTTCTTACGCTCATTGTTGTCCTTCATACATTATCTGCATAATCTTAGCATATCCATTAGAGATACATTTTCTTTAAATGTCTGTCAGATCAATTGCCTTGGCATCCTATTGTAGGCCTTCTCCAAATCAGTAAAAACCATATGTGATTTTTATTCTTTATTGTCTGAATTTCTCCATGAACCATCTCCATTGAAATTTCCATTATTGATCTTCCTAGAATAAACCCAAACTGGTCTTCGGAACATCGTTCTTGTTTTTGGCTTATATTTATTTGTTATAGCACTTTTTGCTACTCATGAGTTATAAGGAGTATATTTCGTCATAATGACTGCATCATAATCAATTTATGGTGGAGTTTGGACCATTACGTTGTATTCTAAGTTCCTTGTCTTCATGGGGAAGTGAACATTACTACTGATCAGTTGCCTGATACTTGAGGTTGGCCCAGGCTATCTGAATATACAAGTATGGTGAAGGGTCTGGATTTGATGAAGTCATCAAAGAAGATATTTGATTTTTGACTGGAGGAACCAAACAGCTTTGATATAAAAGCTCTTGAATGAGTAATTATTCCATTCCAGGAATGATACTATGACCTCAGTATATATCTCAGATCTCGTGTACCCATCCAAATGAATTCCCTCAACTTATGTTACTAATGAATAATGAAAAATGACAACCGGCGTTTATAAATTCAAATACAAAGGATAGGACAACCAAAGCTATAACTTACACTTCACACTATGTACTTATAAGAGACAAATTTTCTACGGTGAACTTCTGGCAAGGGGCATGCATAAGGCCCGATATCCACTCTCCACTACCGCTATGTATTGGATGTTTCATCATCAGAACTACATTTATTATTGGGTTAAAGTTGGTTTCTCTCCCCCACACTTCACCATTTTATTTGGGGCCCTAAAGTTCACTGTGTGGTAATCTGATCAAACTGATTTTTGGGGCACCACTAATCAGTTCTTTCCATCAACTCCCTCTTTTGGTGACCTAGGTGGGGCTGCAATCCATACATAAAAGTATGCATTGCCAATTGATCTCCGTTAGCAAATTTTCCACTTGTATGTTGTTAGAATTTGTCTGTGAACAATGTGTTAGTAATATAAATTATTTGTTTCCCAATTTATAGAAAGGATATGAATTTCATCATATCCTCCATGCTAACAGGCAGCAGGTGTTAAGCGTCTTCTTTTTTGTGGTGTTGGTTGCCAAGTTCAAGGTAATATCTTTATCTGGTCAGGTTTCATTCTGTGCTTAAGATCCACTTTGTTGTGACTTCTACTATTGTAATGCAGAGTGATTTCTTAAACTGCAGCATTAAGATCTGTGGAGCATCACTTGGGTTTAGAAAAGCTTTATGTACTTGGCACCAATTGTGGTAATCAAAAGCTTTCTTTTGCTTAATTATTTCGCTTAAAGTATCCACTTTTTTTTGTTTGTTTTTAGGGACTGAAAAGCAATGACATAAAATAGCATCCCCAATTATGCCATTGGTTATTCATTTATCAAAGAGGTTTATTATGCATCTGATTAGTCTGAAGCTGGTAGAATACTAGAATGTCAAAACTGAATACCTCTTTTCTTTTAGTTGACAATGGAACTCGAGAGGGATTGGAGAAGTTTTTGAAGGCTGCAAGCCATGATCCTGAAACAGTTATGCATTATGAGTTCATGCAAGATTACAAGGTAAGAATGAGATTCATGAAAGCTTTTATTTTATGTTACTTTTCACACTTTTGGACCTAACTTTTCATTGAGTGAACCATATGAGATCTGCTTAGAATTAGAAATAGTATATATTTTGATTTGCCTAAACTATCATGTCTTGTTAGTTAATATCAAGTAATTTTCCATTGAATTTATATATGCAATTAACTGTAGCAGATGGGATGGACTTCAATGATGACTGTGGTGGTATCATATATTTAATTGTAATAAGTAAAATCCCTGTCTTTTATTGGAACTTTTACTTCTTTTGAGGGTTTGAGACAATCATCTATTCTTTCCTCATTTACTTTTCCTTTTCAGTCAAGTGTTTGTTGTTGCAATGTCTTGATTTCGAGTCTTTTGAGAGGTCCAATGATGTCAACTTTTAGTTGGCTTGTTCATTTTAGTCAAAAGAGCACTTTGCCATTGAATTTATGTATGCAATTAACTGTAGCAGATGCGATGGACTTCAATGATGAGTGTGGTGGTGATCATATATTTAATTATAATGGTGTGAAGTAAAAATCCTGTCTTTCATTGGAACTTGTACTTTTTTTGAGGGTTTGAGACAATCATCTATTCTTTCCTCATTTACTTTTCCTTTTCAATCAAGTGTTGGTTGTTGCAATGTCTTGATTTGGAGTTCTTAAGAGGTCAAATGGTGTCAACTTGTCGTTGGCTTGTTAATTTTAGTCAAAGAGTTGTGTCCCTCCCCTCAGCTCCCTGAATATGTAGATTTGCTTGGTAAATAAAGAAGATGATTCAAATTGATGAGGACGAAACAAATAAATAGCTAGCAAAGGATAAAATGTCACAATTATGTTGTCAACCTGTAATGGGGGATTTAATTGGGGAGACACAAGGGGCATTTATTGGAGGGAGACAAATTCTGGATGGAGTGTTAATAGCAAATGAGATTATCCATACTAGACGCAAGGATAGCCTAAAAGGTGTGCTATTAAAACTTGACATGGAGAAGGCTTATGATCATGTCAGATGGGAGTTTGTAGATTATCTCTTTTGGAGGATGAGTTTCGGGCAAAGATGGAGGAGATGGTTGAAAGCTTGTGTCCAAGAATCCTCCTATTCAATTTTGGTGAATGGCTCACCTACAGAACCAATCAGGGCCAGGCCTACGGCAGGGAGATCCATTATCACCATTCCTCTTCACAATGGTAGCTGAAGCCCTTAACAAATTAATGAACCGAGCCAAACAGACAGAGCTTATCCAAGGATTTGAAATTTCACCAGGTAGTGGATCAGTTACCCACCTACAGTTTGCGGATGATACCTTATTGTTTTGTGAAGCATCTAGCGGGGAACTATTTGGAGTAAGAGCGGTCCTTAGGTGCTTTGAACTTGTTTCGGGATTGAGAATAAACCTAGGGAAAAGTAACATCATAGGCTTGGGGGTCGAAACAGAGGAACTCGAAGGATTGGCAAGGGAGATTGGATGTGGCATCGGGAAGATTCCTTTTACATACCTTGGATTGCCAGTTGGTGGAAACCCGAGATCGAATGTGTTTTGAGAACCGGTCCTAGAAAGGATTTCAAAAAAGTTGAATGCCTGGAGCAAATTTTACCTCTCAGTTGGAGGTAGATTAACTCTAATTAAATCATGCTTGGTGAATCTCCCCACATACTATCTTTCATTGTTCGAGATTCCGAAAGGGGTGACAAAAAGGTTAGAGAAAATTCAAAGAGATTTTTTGTGGGAAGGAATGGAGAACAGAAGGAAAATCCACCTAGTAAATTGGGAAGAGACTAGGGACACTAAGGAAAATGGAGGATTGGGGATCTTCAGTATCAGAGATAGGAATCATGCCTTACTAAGTAAATGGGTGTGGAGGTTCACTTCGGAGAAAGAGGCTCTTTGGAGGAAAATTTTAATAGCGAGGTATGGGGTGGAAGAGCACGGGGAATGGAGATTAGGTAATAGAGCTGCTAGGGATGGTTCGTCGGTGGTAAAAACTATAATGAAGATTGGTAATGGGGAGGGAAGGATTGGGAAAATGCTTCAGAGGGGGATTAGGTTGCAGGATTAGGTTGCAAGTTGGTAATAGGTTGAGAGTTTTGTTTTGGAAAGATATCTGGTTGGGGGAGCGTCCATTAATGGTAGAGTTTCCTAGACTTTTCAGAGTGGCTCTTAACCGGGAAGCTTTAATTAGTGACTACTACAGAGATGTCAATGACTCATCTCAATGGTCAATTTCATATCGAAGGAACCTGCATGACTTTGAGGAGGTGATTAATCAAGCTTTACTAGGAGTGCTAAGTGACACCAGATTGTGGACCGATAAGGAGGATAAGTGGATATGGTCTGTGGAGTCGTTAGGGTATTTTTCAGTGAAATCAATCTTGAAATCTTCATATGCAGCGAATTCATTATCACCTCCTATTTGCAATTTGGCCTGGAATAATAAGATACCCCCTAGAATCCATTTCTTTATGTGGTCGGCTTTGAAGAAGAAAATCCTTGTGAGGCTCAACCTTAGAAGAAGAGGTATTCTTCCAGAAGAGGCTCCGTCTGTTTGTACTCTGTGTGGGATTGAGGAGGAATCAGTGGACCATTTATTTTGTAAATGTCACTTCACCGGGGTCGTGTGGTATATGTTTTTGGGCTTATTTGGTTGTTCATGGACATTAGGTAACGGGGTGGAGGAGCTCTTGGTGGTGTGGTTGGGGGGTCCCTTTAAGGGTAGACAAAGAGTGGCTTGGAATATGGTTCCGTTTGTAGTGTTTTGGACAATTTGGAAAGAGCGCAATGGGAGGATTTTTGAGGATAAGAGAGGGAGCCCTCGAGATGTGTATGAGAGGGCAAAGTGGCAAGTGATTGGTTGGTTATCTGTGTGTAAGGAATTTCGGAGTTTGATTCCAGAGGATTTTTACTTGTCGTGGGATGGTTGTATGAAAAGGGTTGGTAGAAGTGACAAGCGATTAGTAAAGTGGGTAGTGCCTTCGCTTGGTTATTTTAAATTCAATGTGGATGGCGCAACTAGAGGCAAACCTGGGCTGGCAGGAATTGGTGGAGTACTTCATGATGATAAGTGCAGAATGTGTTGTGCAAATTTTAAATTTATAACTCACAAGCGCACGAACCATTAGATAGTATGGCGATTAAGTGCGAGGTCGAACCCATCGGAACTTAGGAAAATATATCCATGAAAATACACCATTGCATTACGTCTTTTAAGAACTTTGAGAAATATGGAGAAAAATCATAAATATGGAGTTATTTATCTAATCTATGAGTTTTAATCTTAATTTAGAAACATTCTAGATTTAAACATAGAATCTAACAATTTAACTAATTTTAATTAAGATGGTGGCATTAATATAAAAAATATAAACAATCTCAATCTAATTTAAAATACAAAATTAAGATGCAATTAAATTATTTCCAACCTAGTTCATCAAATTCAAGAGTTTTTTGGATTTATAAACAAAGTAAAATTAAAGACACCTAAATTACCTCTATACATATTTACAGTGGAACTGGGTCAAAGAATTATGGAGGCTTTATTTTCCATATTTTAAAAATAATATCAAGGCCTAGAATATGGAGTTCACTTAAATTATTAATCATGCATTCCAATTTTTCATTCATTAAAACTCTTCTTATAATAATTATAAAATCCATTATGTTAAGAAAATTCAATTCAAGCCTTAGTCTAGATAAAATTTCAACTTATGATTCTAAATCCAAATATTTCATCCATTCTTTAAAAGAGCCTTGAATCGGAAAAATCAAGTTTATCTATCCTAAATATTTCATCCACTATCCTCGAATCTCTTAAAATAATTTCAATCATAAAATTATAAAAAGAATAAAAACAAAGTCAAATTCTCTTCATACATAAATTAAATAATTGGACGACCATAATTCTAAATAAATCCACCTCTCCTTTATTAATAAAATACGAATTAAGAATTATAATGCATTGGAATTTTGGATAAAAACAACACAAAAATACTCATGGACTTTTTTTTATTTATAACTGAATTTAATCACACTAATGAATTGAAGAAATTAAAGACAAAGAAATTGTACTAATTATTAATGGAACTAATTTACAAGACATGAATAAAAATAAAAGAAACTAATTACAAAAGAATAAAATAAAATAAAAATACTAACCTTAAAATCTAAAATTCTCAAAACTCCAAGTGCTCCAAATTCCCAAGACCATGTTCGAATTTATTTTGTAACCCAAACAGTGTATTTATAATGCAAGATAGGGATGAAATAAGGAAGAAGTCGCCCCAGTCGGTTATACTGTACACGGCAACTTCTTATCTTTTCTATTCTCAGCGGCAGCCATCTTTCTTTCTTTTTTCTTCTTTCCTTTCTTTCTATCTGTTTACACAGCAACTCATTCGGTGGCTGAAATAACTCTTTCTATCTAATCTTCTCTTTCTGCCGTGTTTCTCTGTTTCTTTTTAGGTTCAGCCAGATTCCCCTTCTATTCTTCCCGTTTTCTTTTCATTTGGCAATTGATTCTCTTGCACAAACAAATCTAAAGCTGCTACACATTCAAGATGTTGCTTCGATATTTTCTGCCTAAAATCGCTGCATCTGCTACCGCCTCATCTTTCCTGCACTTCTTCTTTTTCTATTTTAATCCCCTTCTCTGTTGTATGAAATGGTTGCCGATTGGTTTCTAGTTCTTATTGCTACAGCTTTTGTATGACTTCTTTTCTTCTTGATTTGTTCTCTTCATATTACTCTGGGTTGGTACACGTGCATGTGAATGGGACAGCAGCACTCTTTCATCTCTCTGGCTTTTCTTCTCTTGACATGTCTTGCTGCTGTATTTTTCTTTTACTGTTCGACTGCTTGCAATTTCTTATTCATCCCGGCTGATATTACACCCAGACCTGTTTCGGCCCTCTGCTTTTTCTCTGTTTCATCTTTCCTTCTGCTGTCTTTGTTTCAGCTACTTGCAAGATTGATCAAATGGATCTCTAAATAAGTTGATGAGCTGACCAAGAATTATTAACCTAAAAACACACAAAAATACATTAATTAGATAATATTTGTTAATATAATATATTAACAAATATAATTTTAGAATATATAATATATTACAATAATAATGTAAAATAAACAAAATTTAAGAACTAATTAATCCAATATTAAAGGGTAAAATTATCATATTTTTGTGCTCATCAGAATGTTGGCAACTTTTTCCGAATCAATTGGGTCAATGGAATCAAATAAGGCTGAATTAAGGGCAATTAGGAGAGCAATTCAGATCTGGTCTAGTTTTAGAAGGGGTAACCTCATTACCGAAAGTGACTCAACTAATGTCATCTCTTGGGCTAGCAATAAGAAATTCCCCCCGTGGAGGCTGGTGTGTGTGGCAAGGGACATTTGGAGATTGTGCTGTATGGGTGGCATCTTGTTCACTCATACACCTCGTTCAGCAAATTGTGTTGCTGACTTCTTGGCAAAAGCTAGTGTTCACTTGCAAGCACCGGTGTTGGAATTTTTTCCTCTGGTCTAATTTGGTAGTTAGAGGGTTGGACACACTTTGTATGTGGTGTGGATGATTTCGGGTGTATCTTGTATCTTTCCCTTGTTTTCTATTATTTGTTTCCTTTCTTTTTGTTTTTGAGTATAATTCTCCTATACTCAGGTCTTATGTAATACTTTCATATTTTCTTATTCTATGAAATCTAAGTCGTCAATGTTTCAAAAAAAATGT
Organism: Chimonanthus salicifolius; assembly: GCA_013350335.1. Classification (NCBI taxonomy): domain Eukaryota; kingdom Viridiplantae; phylum Streptophyta; class Magnoliopsida; order Laurales; family Calycanthaceae; genus Chimonanthus; species Chimonanthus salicifolius. Next base: position 53,305,362 of record CM023537.1, read on the forward strand.
TGTCAATCTGGGACTACATATTGTAGGAGAGTTAACTTTGGCAGCCTTAAGTGTCTAATAGGTTCCCAATTTGCCTAGCTACATGCCCTTTCATTTGAAGCTCTTTAGTTTAAGAAATGCTTTTGGCTTTTAGGTGAAAACTTGTCCATAAAAGTTTTGTCCCATGCCAAGCTAATTAAGTACATATGTTGCTGTTAGAGGGATCAAGTAGGAACCTGGGATGAACTGAATGTTAGGGCTGTAAATAGTAATGGCTGGACCAAAGAGCCAAGTGAACCAGACTTGACATTTTCTGTCTGGATCCAAGTCTAGACCCTTTGAATTGGATCCAGGTCAAGACCAAAGAGTCAACACCTCACTCTCTATTGACATCTTGTATCGTATTTCATAATATCTACAATAATTGAGTATAATTTATAACTCATGGACTCGACCAATTGGAACCCAATATTGGATCCTAGAAGAACTGACATCCATACATACCCTAGGATCCAATTAAATAGTTGGATCAGTTAATGGATATCACTAGACCTTGAGCCCAACCCATTTACAGCTTTATTGTATAGATGAAGAAGGGAGTTTGCTGGGACTGTTAGTATTTGTGAATTTTCCTGCATAATATTTACTAAGATATCGTTGCAATAGATCACAACTTTTGAGTATCATCCATTAAAGATTATATTCTTTCAAACTTGTCCCTATTAATAATTATGCAATGGTATGTTACGAGTTTCATATGATTTGTATACTTTGCATGATGGCAAGAAATCTGATGCCTAATGTAAATATTTATTCTTAGTTTCTGTCATAGATGCTACTAAAAATAAATAAATTCAGCCCTGATTGCCCAAAGATTGCCTGTATTGGGGATAACCATGCTCAGTCTTTTACCGAACCTTATACTCTTGGGGGTTCAGGTATTTTCTCACAGGTTTCTATTGACCTATATCACTGATTTGGTCTTGTATGTGGGCTTGTTTTGGGCCTTTGTCTTTTAGACTCCTTTTTCGGTCATTTTGACTATTTTTGGCCTGGCCCCGGCTGTGGGTATATTGTAATTATTTTGGGTTTTCCCCTCTTTTGAATGAATCTTACCCACCATTCAAAAAAAATAAAAATAAAATAAAGAAACAAACAAAAAATATTTATTCTTAGCTCAATAGCATTCCATATTCCAAATATGGCTACTTAATGAAATCACATTTTTCTTTGATATATGCAATGAGATAATATTCATCATGATGTTTTAAGTTTCTGCTAGATTATGCAACAAGGTGGTATATATCATGGTTTTGAAGTTAGTATTTTTCTTTGTTTATGCAATGACTTGGTACTCATGATGGTACTTAAAATTTATGACATTTGATTTTGTGAGATCTTTATATTTAATAGGTACACTTGAAGCATTTGGATGGCCATATTGAGGAGGTACATTGCTCCCATTACGATTCTTCTTCTTAGGCCCTTGTTTTTATACTTCTATGTTCATGAAATTTGCAGTGACTTATTTGAATCAGGTTCCTTATTTCTGCTTGCCAGCAAATGAATTAGTCGATGTCATTGCACCATCTTGTTATAGGTAACCTCCCATTTTTAATTTATTTTGGTTTTGTTTAGGTCCATTTGAATCAACTAGGATTCATCCGCAATCTGTACTTTGTTTGAATTTGAAAACCCTATATCTTACTACTATTATTCAATATTTCCAATTCTTATCAAGTTCCAACTATTGTTGTATGTATGATAAAAAAGTTACCATTGTAACGAACACTTTATGTTTTCTTTGCATAATTATTTTTGTCAATAATCATTTTCCCATCTATCTAGGGTCTACATTTTCATTCTACCCTTTAACATAATCAATGGTTCTAGTATTTTGATGATGATAGGGGAAGAATTGCTTTTAGTATTTTCCGAATCCACAGGAGTTACAGAATCTAATGATGCAGAATTATTAACTATTAGGAGAGCGATTTATCTTTGGTGTTTGGGAATTATTAGCTATTAGGAGAGCGATTTATCAATGTTATTGCTTGGGCTAGTAGTAGAAAGAACCTCCGTGGACGATGGTTAACATTGTGAAGGAGATTAGGAATTTGACAAGGAATAGAGTAATCTAGTTCAAACATGTAAGGCGGTCAGCAAATTGCGTGGCCGATTTTTTGGCGAAGGTTGGAGTACAAAAGAGGGTTCCAGTACTGGATTTTTTGTACTCTAGTCCATTGGAGGAGGAGGGTGTATGGGGATAGGGGCATTATTATTCTTCTTTTGTTGCTTTGTAAGGGGCTCATGTATGAATTCTTTCTTTTGCTATGGTTTGTATAACTCTCTTATACAAATCATAGCCTCCCACTTTGTATTTTTCCACCTTTAATGAATTTCATTCATTGTTTCTGTTTGAAAAAAGAAAACAGAATCAATGGTTCAACAAGAATACCAGTATACATCTATATTTGTCATAGTGCATCCTAAAAGGCTGACTTGAAGTTCATGTTTTTGTCCTGCAGCTGCTTTGACTACACAAATGCATTGTCGGTAAGTTTTCTTTCTGTTTAATTAATTAATAATACAAGCTTATGTGATATAGGTGATTGGCATCAGTTATATGCATTCACTTTTTTTATCTCAATACATAGCCAAACCAGTTTTAGCATTTTTTATGATGAATTATTTCCTAACTGTAAAAAGTCGGTTACAATTTGTGAGTGGATTTTGAAAGCTATTCTATTTTCCATTGATGAAGCATTCGCTATATTGGACCTTATATTTTGTGAATACCATAGATATTGTTGTCCAAGAGGAAGAAGTGGTCAAACATGTGTCAGTAATTCAAGTTCCTATTGGTAGTTGAAATTTTAAGCCTAAGGATTAGAGTGGTCTGAAAGTTAGAAGCATTCTATTTTATCATGAAATGATTATTTGATTCCTTTTCCTCTTTGGATCACAATCAAAATAGAAATTCTCGGGTTAGTAAGTATCGTTATTCCTTGACCCCTCAACTTCGACAAAATCGTAAATCGTAATAGTTCCATTCATTGGTATACTACTCAACTTCAATGAAATCCAATTGGATTCTACTATTTCCTATCTATCCTTGACATGTTTTATTGAACTGTAGAATAAAACACTTTCATATGGTTATGAGATGTGAAGCTTGCAAAACAAGTACATAGTGATGAGATTTATAAAAATACCTATGTGGAATATGAAGAATGCTTATTTTTCATTTCCTACAAATGCATCTGTTTTGGCAGGACTTGGTGGTAGGATACATGGGTGTGCCCAAATACTCAGGAGTAAGAATGACAGAACATCCTCAGTATATCACTGTCAGGTATTTTTCTGTTCCCAACATTTATTTCCTTTGTTGGTGCAATCAGGAGTCAGTGGACCATATTTTAATTCATCGCCCCTTTTTGATGAAGTATATTCTCTGATGTCTAGTTTGTGATGTATTTATTTTTATGATTTTTTTGTTGCTGGTAGCTTTTTTATATTTATCCTTTGGTGACAGATTTGCCCAATTGCGCTTTGGGCCATTTGATACATGTGTGTGTGTGTGTGTGTGTGTTTGTGTATATATAGAAAATGAAATATGCTAATTTTTCTTCTTCCAATATCATCATTGTTGTCATCGTGCCATTTATCCCATCAATCTGAGGTTGAGATTTTATATTTGAATTTGGCAAATTGTTTTCCATGGGTTGACTGCCTATCTGACACCCATGGGACTAACACATAACCTTTAGGCTACAACAATGAACTCTTACCAGTTGAACTATAGGTTCTTATCAATTTCTTGCTCCTGTATGTTTTGGAAATTTGTATCATTGCTTTGTGGTTTATGGTGTTGATGGTTTAAATATTGAGCACCTGCTTTGTATATTTCCAATATGCTAAGTACTTGTGTATTGGTTGCCCAAAAAGTACCCTGGATTGGCTGATACTGGCCCATATGTAAAATAGTTGGGACCTACCTGACATTTAAGGTTCTGGCATGCTCACATATTTCCTAAGAGTTCAAACCGATATGGTCCAATATGGAATTATGGATAGGGCCACGTATGCACCCTTTGAATACTATCTAGAGTAATTGTCATCCACCTATGTGGTCTAATATTCTAGATTTTTTTTATTTTAATTTTTAATGATAGGGTCTCAAAATATTCACATTGATGTGGTCAATACACCCTCTGATACCGCTATTTGAACTTTAATTGTGTCAATATTGGTGCCATCTTTGGGCTTCCATTTTGATGACCGCTGAATTTAGTTTCTCAATGACAGAAATGAACGTGGAAGGGAAATGCTTAGTCTTGTGGAGAATCTTTTGGAGATCACCCCCACAGTTAGCAGTGTATGCCTGTTTGTATTTCATGTTACTCTGTCATGGGAACAAACCGACAATTTTGTAATGAACATATTGTATCATTATTCCAGGGTAATCGGCGTCCATTTGTTATGGAGACTCTCAAGGCTGATGATCAAGCAAAATTAGGTAATGAGGAAAACCAATATTTTGCTATTGTGTGACTGGTGCTGTAATTGTTTGCCAGAGCATATTTGTTTATAAGAAGTGGATTTATAAGGCTATCTGCTTCAGAAAATTGGTAATTTGCTGAAATCCTCAATGTAGGACCCATTTTGGTGATGTAGGCCTTTGTTTTAAAGGGTCCAAGAAAGATGATCATCCCAAAAATCTCACAAAATGAAAGTTCTATCCATTGGACCTTTGGCCATTTCTGTGTGAGTGTGCTTATGTATCATTTTAAGTGACTGATTGAAGGCTAGGATCTTTCAATGTCAAACATTTTGGGGCATCTTCCATTTGATCATTTGGGTCGTCATATCAACTGTGGATCCCCCTAACCATGAACCCATATGTTCAAAATTGAAAGCCATAGAAAATTTCTATTTTTTTGAGGTGCAAAACCTAACATTTCCCCTGCTCCGCATGGGGTAGCTCAACTTGTAGACACTTCGGCTTAGGGACCAGAGGTTGTAGGTTCGATCCCCATGGTAACCCGATGCCAATGGTTTGTGGTCTATATGCATTCGAAGTGTTACCTAATGCCCTTGTACTCGGAGAGAGGTGGAGGTCTTGGGGTTCTCCATCATAAAAAAAAATAGCCATTTCCCCTCTATGTGAAGCCCATAGAGGTAGTTCCAACTATACTAGTTAATGCAATTTAGTTTTTATTGACAAGGGCCAACCTTCCTAATTTCTATCGCTGTCCTTAAACTAGTTCAAGTATTGAGATTAGCTACATTTTGCAACAGAACTGATTAATAAATGAGAGTTGGAATGGTTCCCAACTGAATTTTTTTTTTTTTTCTGGTTCTTGTTTGTTGTAGTTCTTTTATTGCTTTCTTCTTTGGTCTAATCCTTTTAGACCAGTTTCGCTTTTGTTCTGTACTTTCTTCCTTTTAATGAAATTTTAATTTTACGTCTCAAACAAAAAAAAAACCTGATTAATAAATGGGTTTGTTCAGGGAAGGGACCAACGCAGCCAGCTCCCAAGTTTGTCGGAAATTTGATAGCACTTATTCTAAACTTGGTTAGTATGCATCACGGATTAGCTTTTTGTATTTTAATACATTAATCTTTGAAGAAATAGTTCACCATTTCATCATCATCATCCTTGTTGCTATTAATTGTTTAATTGATCCATTGCAGATTGGTCCAAAAGGTTTGGAATTTGCACGCTATTCTTTGGACTACCACACATTACGGAACCATTTACATGTACAACGCTCTTGGGGGAAACAAAGGTGAGTTATATTTTATCACTACAAGTAATGATAGCAAACCTAAGAAATTGATGCATTGTCTTGTTGATGGAAGCAGGGCTGATCAGCACATGCCATCCTATGCCAAGAAGATTGTGGAAATGTACAATGAGAAGGGTGAAATCAATCAGATTCTCTCCAACAAATGATTTGAAACACATTCAGGCAGATCTTGCATGTTCGTCCTCATGGAGAGAATAAATTTTTTTTTTAATGAGTTGTGTTAGTGCCCTTTGTCTTTCAGAGTTGGATCCTGTTTCTTAGTTGTAGTTTGAAGTTAGGATGTAATCTCATCTAGACAGTAGCAGAATTTTCTGCGTGCTGCCAGCTTTTGTTGATTGAAGAATAAGTACCATTTGTCTAACTAAAAGTTCCTATATGCTCTGCTAAGCTGCTACCTGTTCATGTGTGCGTAATTTATGCATATGTATCTGCACCAAACAAGTTTCCTGGTTGTCAAACATGAATTGGGACTATGGTCCTTCCAATGGCACCCTGAAAATGAGAGAAACATACTCCGTCCGTCCCAAAATATTTAGCCTTATTTTGAAATTTTTTATTTCTTAAAGATCGTTTTCGCACGGAGCGCACCAATAGCCTATAAATAGATTCTCTGAATCAATACGAACCTGATATGAATGATTTTTAGGTAATAAGATTAAAAATAACCCTTAATAAACTTAATTTAGTACTCAATGAATCTTTCCTAACTATGCAGCATTGCATGATTCCAAACGATGAGAGTCAGATGTGGAAATAATAAAAAAATGCCGTAAATGGGCAAGTCAAAGTTTACAAAAGAAAGTCATTTTTCCATTACGTTAGAAGGTGATTTGGAGCTCATTGAAAAGGTTAAAGTTTTGATTTAATATAAAAATAAAGGCATAAGATAAGTAATCTTGGACAATTTCAAAATACACATAGGACAAGTATTTTGGGACAGGAGAAGTAATAATTAGGGATTCATTCTCCAATATTTCCATATTATAACGTGCTGCATCATGTACATTGTGGGCCAAAAACTGATCTCCGATGGTACCAAATTGCAGAAATGGGTGGAAATAAGAAAGGTAGGTCCTGAAAGTAACAATCCGAATAACCAAACTGCTCTTATTAGGTCAGGTAATAGGTAATTGGGGCTGGGCTTCAATGCTTCTGCAGAAACTATACTCCCTCTTATTCAATGAGAAGGGAAGACCCTTTTAAATTTAATCTGGGTAGTCACCAATCCTTTTACGGCTATCATCTGAAGTTCATTAAATGGTCCAATCACGTATTTTACACTATGAGTTTGAGTGGCCTCCACTTCAAATGGAGTGAAAACTTGAGACCTAGCAATTAATGTGGGTCTCTCTTTGGATCACAGTGTGAAGCAACAATGGAATCTTAACCCTGTAACCTGTGGGATCTCTTTCCTGGTCATTTAGCCATCGGTGCATAACTCATATGCGCAGCTACGTGGCGCTCAGTCGAGTAGTCCATCCATTGGATGCATTTCTTTTGGATTTCAAGAGTTGGAACTTGGAAGTGTAATTTCCTGCACATTCGATCCAACAGCGAATAAAAATCACAGCGATGCCTTGGGCCAGGAAGTCTTGTTCTGAAACCATGATCAAGTGGCATCGTTGTATGAAGTTGGTTCCATCATCATGAAATTTGATACACGATAGGCGGCGGATAAGTTCGATTCCTCACTAGTGGGCCTGCACTCTAAAGCGAGAGGCAAACTACTTTGGATGTTATCCAGACTTTCTGATAAGGGGTATAAATCTCGGCTGATACACGTTATATCAGCTGTATTTGGTGGATACCGGCCGATATCTTGGCGAGATAATTCAGCTAAATAACGGCCAATATCCACCGAATTTATTTATTTTATAAAAAAAACAAATATCGACTGTGAGCCCAAGCCAATATCTCATATCGGCCGATATTTATATTTTTCTTTTTTTCTTTAAATCAGCCTTTTTTTTTAAAAAATAAAATTTGTTCAGATTTTTTCTTTTTAAAAAAACGCTGATATCCTAAAATAATTTTGAGGAGAGAGAAATGATTTGACAGATATTTTGATGATTTTTTTTTAATAAATTAGTCTAGAACTCTCTCGGTCCTTTTTTAATTGTTTGATTTGAAATATTTATATTTTTTAAACAACTCTCTGTATAAAGGTAGCGCTCTATATAATCTTTTTTTTTTTTTTCAATACACTTTATGTTACTCTAATATGAATAAGATGATTATTTTAGGATAATTCAAAAATTTATGTAAGTGCTTAATTTGAATGAGACAATTATTTTAGAACAACTCAAAAAATTCATGTGAGACGACTGTTTTTGGAACGAGAGAGTATTAAATTTAAACTGAGTCACGGAAATTTGTGACTCGTCTGCGTGGTATTGGATTTTTCGAATAATATAATGACTGATTTACGAGTACGTGCCAAGAATACGTCGCAGTTGTGGAAAGTTTCCCGCAAAAATAGCAATCACAGTCATCTCTGAAAAAGGTTTCTGGAATAGAATCATCTTGCTCTTGAGGACAGACACCAGAACTCCAGAAGGGAAGAAAACCTGTAACTCTTGCCGATCAGTTCATAAACTAATACCGGTAAATTTACAAAATGCTCCACCTTTATTTGTTATTTTTCATTTCATCTGCGCATCCATCTTCATCTTCTCCTCCGTCGATTTCTTTCTGTAATTTCTGGCTAATTTTATCAAAATCACTTCACCATTTATTGTACTCTTGTAATTTTCCGAAGGAATTTTCTGTGTATATTTACATGATTGATAAAGTTTTCCGTTTTCTGGATCTCAGAACGGACGTTTCGATCCGTCAAATGTACAACCATTTCGATTTGTCCGATCCAAGGCGGTGTCCGTAATGTGAATATTTAGATCAAACACTGCCGAGGTGATTTAGCAGAAAGATGATTTCTGAAAGGTCACATGTTTTGGGCCTTGGACCCCATTATGTTCAAGAAAGAATATGAAGCACTAAGCTAAAAAGGGGTCACAAGTCATTGCTACCTATCTCATTCAAGAAATTGAAACCAACAGTTAAGATGAAAATTAGTGGATGTGGTCAATCCGTTGATTTCAATGCACTGAATTGGATGGGTTAAATTTCATCTTTCAGCTAAATTGACTCTGCAGTTTCTTTCTCAAATCAACTAATGAATTTCTTTGGAGTATCCATTAAGATACGTGAATAAAGTTTTGCTGATTCCAACAACTGGCTGAGATGGATCTGTGGACCCTGGAGGAGTGCTTTTGGGGTGGTTGTTGGGGCATGGCTCAAACCAATTGACCAGTCAACATGGTCCATTGACATTCCCAAGGACATGTTTGTTCTCCTGGGATTCCTTAGTTGAATCAGAATTCTGTGGCACTGCTATATACAAATTTAAAAATTCGAAATTTACCAAGGCTTCCTTTGGATGTGTAGAAAGCAATTTAACCCATCATGATCATCAAAGTTATTTAACTCATAATTTTTATAGTTGACACTCATAATTGGACCATTGAAAACATGGAGGGAAGGGATAAAGAAGGACATGTAGATTATAGAGTGGTTGATGATATGGTTCATGATAGGGTCATTACCGAATAAGAACTCATAAAGTTGACCCCATGTAAGTGGGATGCTAGACTATGATGATGATGAATTAATTTATTAAATTTATGAGTCGCACTGAAACTTTAGGAAAGATAATAGAATCAAATCAGGTTTTTGCTTCTAGGTCCACTTATGGGAAGATAATAAAACCAAGTTGGGTTTTTGCTAGTACGTCCATTAACAAAGGCTTTTTTTTTGCGACAACTTATGGAGAAGTTTATGAACAAAAGGAAAAATTATGCACATGGCTTTTATTGACTTGAAAAAGGCCTAAGATAGGGTGCTGAAGAAATTAATTTGGTTGATGTTGAAAAGGAAAGGAATTTTTGAAATTTGAATCCTAATTGGTAATGTGGAAATCATACAAGAGATATATTAATTGGAAACGATAGGTGTTAGAATTGTGTGTGGAGAGATGCCAAAGTTCCCAGTTGGAGCAGGACATCACCAAGGCTCTATTTTGAGCCCTTATTTATTTATCTTAGTTATGGAAATTAACATAAAAAATCCAAGATGAGATCCCACGGTGAACGTTATTTGTTTCTTTTGAGAGGCTGGTGAATGTTATTTGTAGGATGAAATTCCATGATGTATGTTATTTGTAGACAATATAGTTATGTTCATTTCTGAGGCGGGGAGTCAAATTGCAATTGTGAAGGGAAGCTTTGGAGGCAATGAGTTTGAAGATTAGTAGAGCAAAGACAAAATACATTGAGGGCAATCTTAATGGATCTCAGAATAGAGAGGATGGCGAATTGATAATCATCTAATACACTAGTTTGTTAATTTAGATACTTAGTGATGGAGGATTTGATATAGCTATAGGATGGGCTTGTGGTGGGCCAAATGTAGCAAGCTACTGGGGATCTATGTAATGGGGGAGTGATTTTTTGATTAAGAGTGCACTTCTATTAGAAAATAATTATCCCAATGATGTTTTATGGAGTGGAATGTGAGTCATTGAAGAAAAGCAAATAAAGTACAAGTGATGAAGATGCATATTGATGGAGGATATCATGGGACGCCAATAAAGAAGGATGCATTGGAATCTAGATCTTACCTCATCATGGTTGGAGGATGAATTTCTGCACAATGCTACATATCTGACCGTGGATAGAGGAAAATCCAGCTGTGGATGGTCTAGATAGTGCATAGGGTTGTGGCACACGTGTGTTTCTAGGGTTTCTTAAGTTTTCTTATAAATACTTGAATGTTTATAAATACTTGTAAACATTCATTATTTCACAATAGATTACAAGTAAAGAATTTTTTTGCATATTCACTAAGAAGACAGGTGGTGTGACTCCATCTCTCCTTTGGTGTGACTCTAAGGAAATTGTGTTCTTTCTATATTCTCTTCCTCCTAATCTCTTCTTCTCCAACTTTCCTCAATTTTCTCGCATATTTGGAACCCTAAATATCCCAAAAATCCCAAGTAAACCCAAATCTAACTGAACTAAGGCCAAATCTGGACTTTGCAGGCCGCCACGTCCTGAGACCCACCCAACAGTACGGACTATCATACGAATGTCCAACTGTACAAACATGGTTATTGTGGTCCCATCATAACCTCTGTTGTGTCCTGACTTGGTACCGTACCTTTCAATAAACTTTTTTGTGCAAAAAACCACCCAAACAACCCCTTTCTTAGACCTATTTCAAGTTTTTTGGGTTTGGATTCAAGTAGGACTTGATTTTTCATTGGGAATCTATACTTTTTCACTTGCGTGGAGAATTTTAGACTTCTTGAATCTGATTTTAGGATATTTGGAGGTCCGAAGGTCGATTTATAATTACTTCTAGGGTTTAATATGCTTATATTCTTTGGATTTCTTTAATTCTTTTGATTTTGTGATGTTATTTGCTTATGATCTTGTTTTAATCATTAATTACAGAATATTATATTCTTAAATCAGACCTTTTATTGCATATTGTGAGCATATAACAGTAGTCATTATTCATATTTTTTATTTTCTTTCATTTCATTTTTAGATGTAGGGTTTTGAATGTCATAGCCTTATTTTAGGGCACACTTCATTTCTGTCCTGCATCAGATTTGGTATCAGAGCTTGTCGTGCACCAGATTTGGTATCAGAGCTTGTCCTGCATCACATATGATGAGATGGATGAGTGCGGTAGTGGGCAAAGATAGAATTAGGAGTGATTGCATTAGAAAAACTTTAAAGATGCACCGGTAGTTAGAGAAAATGAGGGAAGACCATGAAAAATGGTTTTGGCATATAATGTAGATAATAAAAAACAAGCATGAATTGAAAGGCTAGAAGAGAGAGACTAGAAGTGGTTTATTTGATAGAATGTGGAGTGATGGCGATCAGTTTTTGATAGGACAAAATATAAACCTAGGACTCAAAAACTTCCTTGGGAAAATTGATCATTGTCATCATCACTATTATTATTATTATTATTATTATTATTATTATTATTATATTGTGCGTTGGGGTGGGGGGTTGTTGAGGGAGGTATAGTGTTCAGAAAATGGGAGCAAAAGAAATTACCATATTTTCCTCTCAGATGTTACAGCAAGAATTTTCTCTCTTAGCATATAAAACAACAAAGAAAAGATGATTTTGGATAGGGAGTAAAATTTTGTTGATGAAACTATAAAAAAGTGAATACTGTACGAGTTTTTTGTGGAAATCCATTCAGAGGGGAAATTGGTGAATGACCTCTTAGGAACTTTGGGCTACCGAACAGGCTTGGCAATCTTTTTTTAAAAAAAAATTTAAAGAGGGGCCATAATATTCCCTATAAATTTATGCAATATATGTATCTATGCATTTATTTGTAGTATAGAAAATCATTCAGTGTTGTTCTAATTCACAAGTGATTCTTAATTCGATGTACATGAACATTGCAAATGTCTGAGGAAAATATTCACAACCCATTAGAAGCAGATTTAAATCATATTAATTGCAGAAAAGTCCATTGTGATATCATTATGCAGATGATGGTGAAGTTTATATTGAATATAAATGCTTGATACTTCACAATTTCACATTATAATCCTTTTACCTCTTTTGTAGGTGAACTGCTAAACTTATCAATGGCCAACAGAGCTCAAATTCCTACTAGCAACTCGGCGCTCATTGCTATGATTGCTGATGAGGTATGAATATGATTGGTTCTACCGATGACGATGTTTCTGGGCTGGTTGTGCATAAGCCCCTCTATTAGATCCACTTATATCAGATGTATATGATTTTACTGATTCATTTAAGCTTGAGTGGTCAACTGTCTCATCAGTTTTCATTACATGCAACTGATAGTTTGGAATTTGCTTATCAATAATGATGGACCACAGGGTCTTTACAGTTCATTTTTCATTTTAGTATTCATTTTTTAAGAAAAAAAACATATAAAACAGATATTTTATTACAGCATATTTAGGGAAACAACAATTATATTTGAATTGTCACTCTAGAGACATCTGTTGAGCAAAAAGGAACTTGCAATGCTTCCACAAATTTGAGATCTTAGAGGAGTCCTCTGATTTCCAAAGAAATTAATCTATTTGGAACCAGATGATAATTTTGAGGCAGTCACCTTCCGCCTCAATGTCAAAAATTTCGTTCTCGGGATAATATCAGCTATTGTTAATGTTTTTCCAAATCTTTGGATTTTTACTAAGAAATTATTGGGAAAATCTCATGAAAAATATAAATATTTACATAATAAGAAACATCTATAATAAATTATAAATAAAAATGACATTTAAACATGAAATAACCATTAATAAATTTGTAATCAAAGTGCAAATATACTATAGAAAATAATTTACTTTTAACAATTATCAAAAAATAAAATATAATTTATCATCTAACATTTCTTGGACCATAGAGTGTCATCTAATGGCACATAAGTTCATTGCTAAATATCATTATTGAAGTCGTCAAATATCAAAATAAGGGAAAAGTCGAACTAAAAAGAGAAAAGAAATAAAATAGAGATTGAACTTAGAAGTTCAAATGAAAGGAGTTAGGTAGAGGTTGAAAGCATATGGTTGAGTGGGTAGCCCCCCCCCTTAGGTTCATGTGAATTCAATGTAGATGGGGCAGCAAGGGGTAAGCCCAATCCGGCAGGTATAGGTGGTGTGTTACATGATGATAGAGGTAGGATGTTAGCTGCTTTTTCTGAACCAATAGGGATAATGGAGTTAAACGAGGCAGAGTTGAGAGCAATCAGGAGATAACTTCAGGTTTAGGGACGGTATCTTCATTATCGAAGGTGACTCGACTAATACCATCTCTTGGGCTAGTAATAGGAAATCCCCTCCCCCCCCCCTCTCCTGCGTGGAGGTTGGTATGCATTGCTAGGGACATTTGGAGGCCGTGCAGGATGGGAGACATCACTTTCACTCACACACCCCGTTCAGCAAACAATGTAGCAGACTTCTTGGCAAAAGTTGGTGTTCATAAGTAAAGTCCAGCTTTGGAAATCTTTTCTTCTAACCAGTTTTGGGAATTAGGGGTGCTGGGGCCCTCTTAACGGGGGATGTCTGTTTTGTTGTGTTTTTCTTTCTTTTCATGTTTTTCCTTTTCTTTTCTTTTACTTCGTCTTGATCCGAGTATATCTCTCTTATCCCTGGATCCTTCTCTCGTAACCTCTTTTCATTTTAATGGTATCATTCGTTAATGTTTTTTTAAAAAAAAACTTAGAAGTTCAGTTGTAAGCTTCATATAACACTAGTAGCATTTTCGTTAAAAATAAAGAAATGACGTTAATAACAACAATGTACCAAAATACCATGTTTTTATCGCGTTTTTTACTGGATTTAAAAAAAAAAATGGAAGTGGTGGTAAAAATCTTGATAATATCGCAGTACCGGTATTTTCTCAATAAATATGCTGTAAAGTTTAATTTACTGTCAGTATTTGTTTCACTGTTCCACCTCAACTAGGCCTGAAAAATCACAAAAGATTGCTGGGCCTTATAGTAAATTAATAACTCTTAACACTGTCATTAATGCCTGTTATGACTTGAAATGATGAACCTTTATCCTTAGTGATTGATCTCTCCCGTGACTTTGAATTTCCTGACCAAAGTGGGCTGGAGGGAACCCACAACTGGTCCTTTCCATCGATTCACCACTACTCTTTGCGATAGGCTTTTGTTGTGTGTGTCAAAAGTGGGCTTGAGGGAACCCACAACTGGACCTTTCCATCGATTCACCACTACTCTTTGTGATAGGTTTTTGCTCAACATATTTTTAGGACGAAATCATAGGATGCCAACAAAAAAGGATGCATCGTAATCTAGATTTTTCCTTAACATGGTTGGATGATGATTTTGTACGTATTTCAAATATATTTGACTATGAATAGAGACAGATCCAGGCATGGATAGCCCAAATTGTACGCTGATCCAGCAGTGGATTTAAGGATTTGGTTCAAACCATCCGTTCACATCATCTGAATCATTCATTTATGGATTGTACCAATTTGACCATTGATCTAGCGCCATCCGTGCATTTGTTTTTGTTATGTTTTTTAGTGTCATCATGTTTTAGTTTATATAGTTTCTAAGATTATTATAAACTTGTATTTATTTTTATGGTTTTAGATCGTCCACATGTGTCTAGGGTTTCTTAGAGTCTAGTTGTAAGAGACACTTTTGAGAATGATAATGAATAAATGAATGAAAGAAGAATTTCAAGGAATCTTGTGTGACCCCAAGGTACAAATCCTCCTCCGACTTCTTCTTTTTCTCTATCTCCTTTTTCCCTTCCCTTATCTCCTGTTTTTTGGCTCTTTCTACACCTTATTTTTGTCCTTTTTTCATCCAAACCCTAACCCTAGCCAAATCTAGACCCAACCCCACCATCGGCCACCAAAACCCTGCTAGAACCCACTAGTCCACACAGACGTCCACACTGTTGAATAAGACACTGATAATATGGTTTGTCTTCCTTAATCAAGGTGAGACCCTATCATTTATATTTATAGAGAAAAAGGGAATACAAATATGGAAGATAAACTAAAAGAGGAAAACCCTAAAGTTGGTAAGTACAATATTGGTAAGCACCAATTAAGGAAAAGAATAAATTGGAAAATATAATAATAGTAACTGATAAATTAAAGAAACTACTAAATATAGCTCAACACCCCCCCACAAGCTCAAGTAGGTCCCACTTGAGGTTGAACATATTGAACTTGACGATCCAATGATGATATCATATGATTGGAGTGAAAGCAAATCAACAAGAATCTCCAAAAACAGAGCCTAGACGAGGCCTGAAACCAGTTGACGTCCCGCAACAGCATGTACCGAAACAAATACTGGAGAAAGAACAGTGGAAACTCAGTGCTGGAAACAACAAGAATGCAACTCCACCGTACAGATGTATAGGTCTCCAAAGAACGGCAAGGAAAATGAGTGTCCCGCCAGTTGAAAATGTTCCGGTGGCCAGATCTGATGCCGGAAAGTGCTAGCTACAAAGGGAAGAACCGCTGGTAAGCATAAAAATCCGCTATAGAAGTCCGCCGCATAAAGAAATTGGTCCGACGAGGAACATCAATGTGGGCAGGAACAGTAAAACGGAGAAAGCTTAAAACCTCCAGTCAACAAGACCATATAATAGGTCTTAAAAGGATTCACTAGCATTCAAACTCAAAACAACGCTATATAAATGACTGTAGAGTTGTGGAAATTATAGGTTCAAATCTGAAGAAAGACTACAGATCTAAGGAAGCAAACAAAGATGACCCTATGAACCACCCACAAAATGCAGGGAAAATAATCTCTCAAATGAGAGGTCAAAGGGCTGGAGAATCAAATCTAGGAGGCAAATGGTGGATCGTTTGACAAACAAAAGGAAGGGAGTGAAGAGTTTATTTATTTATTGAGATTTAGGGAAGAGATAGGTGACGACATGAGCCAGATCTGAGAAGAAGACCGTAGAAATGGGCCCCACAAAGCACAAACCAAGTCGAAAGCAACGTAGAAGTGCCTTCTCTATGTTCGTGTACTCTATCCATGCTGACATGCAAAAGAGCCCAGGAGATACCAATTGGCAGCAGGTCTTCGAAGGCTGGACACGGCGGTGATGAGCATTAGATATGGGAACCTTTGTGCAATTGTTATAAAAAAAAAATGTGGGCTGCAGATCTGATTTTCAGAGTTGATTTTCAGCAAGAACAGGTCTGTAGGCAGCAATCCAACATCAATAGAGAGGAAGATGAAGCCCTCTTGAATCAGCAAGCGGCTCCAATGGAGATCTGAGAACAGCAAGATGCAGCAGAAGATGTTCAGCATGCATAGAGAAGATGGGTCAGATTAGAAACTGGGGATTGTAAACTGCAATTGGAATCTTCAGAGGTTGTTGCTGTTGCATGCAAGCAGGGGCAGCAGAAGCAAAAGATCTCAGATCTGATCTGAGAATGAAGAGTCGAGCACGATTGTAGCAGCAAGACACAAATCTGCTGGTGAGGCCAATGCTGGGACTAGATCTGATGTGAAATCCAGATCTGCAACTGGATGGAAACTGCAACACTAAACACAAATCTAAGCCAAATCTGGTGGGTAGCGAACTGTGCTCGAACTATGGGCTGCAACACTGCTGCAGATTTGAAGAAGGGTCTGATAGCGACGGTCAGAAAAGGGGAAAGGGACGAATCTGCCGTTGCCAAACGCAGCAGGGACGGCCAACAACATAGCAGCCAACAAACGTGGGAGAGACAATCGTATGTGAAGGGCCAAGAGCAGATCTGGAGACCCTTGTCGTGTCTTGCAGCAACACCAAACAACAAGGACCGCCAGAGACGAAAGGCAAGAGCACGGTTGACAGATCTCTTAAAACTGCTTCTGGAAGCAGCACAATCAGCCCTCAATCGAAGGCAGCAGGTCCCAAACAATGATCTGGTTTTTCAGATCTGTCGTGTGTGAATGGTTATTAATGAAGATGTCCCTCCCTCCCTCTGCCGATGGATTTCCTCTGGCAGAGGGAGAGAAGAAGAGGCACCAATAAAGGCAAACTCAAGATCAACTTATGGTTGATACCATGTTGAATAAGACACTGATAATATGGTGTGTCTTCCCTAATTAAGGAGAGACCCTATCATTTATATTTATAGAGAAAAAGGGAATACAAATATGGAAGATAAACTAAAAGAGGAAAACCCTAAAGTTGGTAAGTACAATATTGGTAAGCACCAATTAAGGAAAAGATTAAATTGGAAAATATAATAATAGTAACTGATAAATTAAAGAAACTACTAAATATATCTCAACACACACAACCGTATGAATAGGCCCCTTTTGGCCTTGTTTTTCTCTATTCTGCACCCCAACATCTAGATCCCTATCTTAGACCTGTAATTCTAACTCTAACCTATTGTGGACCTATTTGAGACCTTGTTTTGCTTGGAAAAAAAATCCTAATTCCTTTGGCAAACCTCAGGTGATCCCATAGCCCCTATTTCTTGCGTGACCGATTTTTAAATCTAGAAGACTTAGGGCATGGTTTGTGATGTAGGACAAGTCATCTTTTTAAGCAGTTTCCTTTCATATCTCAAAATTCCTTGAATTCAATTGCCATGAGATGGGTTGAACTTCCATTCTGTGTAGTGATTGGTTCAATAGCTCTTTGTTCTTATTTAGCAATTAGTAAATGAGCAGCAGCTTCACATTGTTGTTGTACTCTTTCTTGACATTGCTTCTTTGCAAATTTTATGTTTTTGATCTTTGGTAAATTTTTAATGGTTCTATGTCGTATTCTTTTAGTTCGCTTATTTTATCTCCTATATTTACATCAAAATAATATAGCTTATATGCATCACACCCTTTTTGAGAGTAAGGAATGGCCATAAATCAGCTTGATTGGGTTCTCATAGTTATGGATGTTGATGTACTAATGCCCAGAGATCAATTAAGAACAACATGATACAAAACAATGGTGGGCGAACTCTGAATGATTCTATGTAATGACCGACCTGGGGTCACGGGTCAGATGTGATGGGTAAAATTAATTTAGAAAATTATTGTAGTTTAAATTGATTGTTAGTTTAAATTGATAAATGTATTTGGAGAAAACCCAATTTAAATTTAGGGATTGAATAATAGACCCATATTTCACACACTTTCCCCTCAATGAGAGTTTACAAATTTACCCTCTTTGAATTAAATTAAGGGAATGGAAAATAAATTATCAACTTAGATTTTAATTCCCCTAAATTAGAATCTCAATTGGAAATATTCAATAAAGAATGTGAAATCAATAAATAAATTCCAATTTTAAGTGTCTAAAATTTAATCGATGATTGACAAAATTAATAAAAGAAAAATAAAGGACAATTTATTAAAATCAAGAATTTAAAGGGACCCACCATCTATAATTGAACTAACCATAAGAGTGAATTTTATAAATAAATAAATAATTTCATTTTGAAAGTTTTTAGTTGAAGTTTTATTTAAAAAAAAAAAAAATATATCAAATAGAGGTGAGATAACTTAACCTTGTTTGTGTGGGTCTTTTGAACCCACACGTTTCTCGACCTCTTTCCCTTTTAATTTCCATACACCGATAGGCTTCCTTTTACCATAAGACTTCCTCCCTTCCGTCTTCTTCGGCAAATCCCTAAAGTCCCGATCGAAGGAATCGCAAGACTCTCCTCCCCGATGGATTTCTTCTCTTCTTCCTTGTTTGTATGGGACTCAAATCCCTACCTTCCTTTTCGAAAGAGGAAACTACCCAAAATCCCAAAGCAAGAACCAATTGTGTCTTCCGGATTTGAAGATTGGCTGACCCTATCAGCTATTTAGATTCGGCGGAAGAGGGAAATTCCTTGTTGCGATCTCAAGCACAATCTTCTCTCTCTCTCTTGCTCTTGGCATCTTCCTCACTTCTCCTTCTCCTCTCCGTGACGGAGATTCCGGTGGAATCCAACCAGCAGCGACCCAAAGGAAGCCGAAACTGTCCTTGCCGTCGTTTTCAGTCGTCTTCACCCTTAGTTTATAGGTATTTATCCATCGTGCTTTATTGTTAATTCCTCTCTTCCCGCTTGTTTGATTTTCGGTTAGATCTATAGTATCAAAGCCCAAAACAGCCATGCTTAAACTGATCCTTTCCTGACATTTTTAAACCAAGCTGGACCATGTTTGAGGTCTGACTTTCAGTCAAGGATCGGCTACAGTTAGGAGAGGATTTCAGTCTCTGGACTGTGGGAAAGAGACCTCTTAACGGTTGGTATTAAGGACTCTTTTCAGCCCTAGCTGGCTGACTGGTTTTAGTCTTAGGGTGTTGAGTTACAGAGAACTCTTTCTCTGGCCGGGATGGACAACGCATTCAGCCTGAAACTACATGAAAGTGGGACTGATCCTAGTCCCCTTGCTGCCAGCACCTTGACTAGATTTTCTCTTCCCTACCAAGTTTACATATTGTAATAGATTCTCGATAACTATAGCATTTAGCATATTGTGTTACTTCACTGGTTTATAATTGTAAGACTTTAGATGCAGTTGTTACCTCACAGCCCCACATGTTTTGGTTATTTAAACTGGTTGTAGTTTGAAACATTTGTGTTAAAATCGTGTACTTCTCAATCTTTTTAAATACACTCCTATCCTTTAAAACCAAGCCAAACTCAGATCTACTGCATGTTTTTCCTTTCTTATTCCAAAGGTAAACTATTTATGTGATGCCCAAACTTCATATTTACTTGATTAAATAGTTATCTCCTTTACTTTAAATCACCCAAAAAGGATTTCAAACATATATGTATATACCTGAGCTGTTGTAAAAGACCAATGTATTGTTATGTTTTGGGACTTTCCAGATATCACTTATGTTTATGATGGTTTTATTTAAGAAGTATTTGAGATTTTAAGTATTACAGTTGATAAGAGTATTTACAAGATATCTCATTCTAATTAGTCTTATTTACAAATTAATTAAATGATAGTTTTGGAATATGCCTTTCATTTTGTTTTACGAAAAAAATGGTTTGAATCACTATTATTGATTAATGATTTTAAAACGTAAGTATCTATTTTTATGAGGCATTTATAATTCTCATTTCATTTAGTCAGTTGATGTTTTTTTTTAAATAGTCATTATTTCCTTTAGATAGGGTATTAATGGTTTTTTTTAAAGATGACCATAGATATGTATGTACTTATTTTATTTAGTTAAATTGACAAGTTTTAGGAACAAGGTTCCATTAACTTATTAATGTTAAGTTGGATTAGGCAGGGTGCACCCATGTAGTGTATGGACTCAACCTTTACCCTTAACCATGGACCTTTAGATAACCCATAGACTAAGGTTGAGGCAGCAACATACTTCACCGTAATGTAAATTACCGAATAAAATAAATAATCCTCATTTTTAATAACACGTGAAATCTTTAAATTATATTCACAGCAACCTTTGGTCCTCAAGGCTAATATCTCTTGGAAAGCGTTTGGGTTCATTGTTGGCACTTCACAAACTTCTAGGTGAGGGAAATAATTCACTACATACCATGTATTCATATAATCTTCTATTTGTTGTTGTGTAATGAAAAATAATGCATTGTTTGTATGTTATGAATATAATTGTTGGATCTAGAAAAGACTGGATGCATGTTAATGATGGTTATAATCCGGTGCTCACTCACAGTAATGTAAGGGAGATTTTTGCTAAATATTCCATTGGCCGTGAGGAGATCCAGTCCGCCCTGATTGTGAAATCTAACCATTAATGTATTGAAAGAGCCAATGATTTTATATTCGTAGATTCATGATTAATTGTATGGTATTGTTGAATTTCAATCTTGATGGTACATGTTTGACTGTTGGTCTATATGATTCAAATCATTATGATGCTTGAATTATTGCTATGTTTATTTCAAGGTATATGCATGCTATAGTAAATGAGATATCGATTATGATGCAATAATCTGCTTAGAATGAAGATCATAATTTTATAAGTATGTCATGATTAATTAAGCATGTTGAATTGGCATTGAGCATAGCATTCTCATACTCATCGCATTGGGTATGAGGGTGCTATCCATGATTGTCACGAAGACCACGACGGTGGTAGTATTGTTAGCCTCACTTTAAGTGGGAAGACCATTATGGTAGATGAGATGTGATATCCGTGACAAGTCATGAGGGCTGTTATTTGGTGGTAGGTTGTGCTATCCTCACTTTATGTGGGAAGGCCATTAAGACGATATTGTGTTATCCTCGATTCGTCGGGAAGACCACCAAATATCAGTAATTGTAATAATGGGTTGGAATATGGCATTTGGCATTGAGCATTACATTTTGTAAAGGCATGGGCATGTAATAAATTGTTATTCTTGCTTATTTGAAATATCATTGAGGAAGTAGGAATATCTTATGCTATGTTTGTGTTATTCTTTTCTTCACTGGACATGGAGCTCATCCCTTACATTGCAGGTAATCCCTTGGACTTAGGTCTGAACGATAATCACAACTGAACTTAGAGGGCGAGGAGTCGATGAAGAATTTTAAGAAACGTTTAGTTAGTGCAGAATTTATTATTTAAATTATAAGTTGGTTGTTTATTTGATTTGAGACTTTGAGAAAGTTGTTTATTCGTTTATTTTTAATTTGTGGAAACTTGGATAATAAATTCAAGTATGGATTAAATTTGAGAACGCTTTAATTTGATTGTTATGGGAATGTGAGTAAGTGATGCGTTTAGAAATCCTTATGTGAGTGATATTTACCCCTTTCCAATTATTTGGAAGGTTAAATGAGATGTTATGTCTTCGAGCAGGTTGTGGACTTGAGGGATCGTGGTGGCTTATGAATGTAATTATGTTTGTTTTGAATTTAGCCACAGATTTTGATGTAAGACCCATTTAGGGCAGCAGGTGATTTAAATTTGTACAGCCAGATCACGCACGTCTAGGTGTTGGAAGGCGAGGCGTGACATTCTATATTTGAGAATAGGAGAGGTAAGGGGAGAGGGGAAGTGGGTTCCATGTGGGAACCACTGGGAGTCTCATATGTAATTTTCGTATAACAATCGCCAGAGAATTTTCAGTAGTGAAAATGGTGTCTCATTGGCCCAAAAATTAATTGTGGAAATGCATAAAAAGATTGGTATTCAATCCTACAGTATGTGAACTCTGTTCGGGACCAAAGTTTGGAAATGAGAATGGGAGGGGGTGGAAGTGGGTTCCATGTGGGTGCCATAGTTAGCTTACATTGAAGGTTATACAAGAGATTGTTGTGTGTGGTGAATTGGTTAAATATCTTGACACAACATGAATCCTATGTTTTGTGATTACTGAATTTAATACTCCATACCAGTGTTGGAATCCAACTACAACTGTGAAGAAATCATGCCTAAGACACTTCTTTTCAAAAAAAAAGAATTGTATAAATTTTCTATAAAAAATCTACATACTAGTTATTAAACTCACAAACCATTTACACTTCATTAGAGAAAAAGAAAACTGTACACTCACTAATTGGATGGTCATACGAGACAGTAAATACTGCACTGTTGTTTGTTTTTGGGAGAGGTATATGGGTTGTTCTTCTTTTTTTAAAAAAAAAAACAGTAGAGGTATATGGGTTGTTCCTATTCTACATTTCAATTATGCAGAGATTAGTGAATATCTGACACTGTTTGTTCATTGCATTATTTCTACAGGACACAGTAACTGGATTTTTGCTTGCTGGAGTTGGTAATGTTGATCTTCGGAGAAAGACAAATTACCTTATTGTGGACTCAAGTATGTTAATATACAACAATTTGGAATATATTATTTTGTTTAGATTGTTTTTCTACAAATTTTTGTACCTTATCGATTTCTAATGATGCCTGTCAAGTTCACTTTTATTTAGATGCTGTCTGAATCTTTGTCATTTAATGTTTCATTCATTTACCTTGTGGTTGTGACTATGAACACTTCCATTGTGACTGGGCTTTGTCATTATTTGAATCATTTATGATGTCAAGATTTCCTTTTTAGATAGTGTTCAGTATTCATGCAAAATTCTTACTTATGGATAAGTCATCCTTTAAAATATCTAAAGAAAATTATATGTTAAGTTTTCAGGAAATGATAAAATTGAAGAGTAAAAAGAATCTGAATTCTTCTCTTTACTTAGTTAGATCCATTATGAAACCTTTACATATAATCCATCACCCCCTTAAATGGGTGCAAGAACTTAACTAAAATACTTCTATCCACCCAATTGTCTCATCAAGAATCTAATACAGCTACGAAAGATACGTTACACATGTGGTACATCTGAGGACTGTAAAACATGTGGTTATCTCACAATGAAAACAGCACAATTCATGACGCCTAAATTTATGCCCCTGGTTAACAAAATTTATTATAGAAGTAAAGATCTTACTTGTGGTTATTGAGAAATAACAAATTTGATGAGAAGCAATACCTAATTCAAACCATCATTAAAAAATAATAATTTGAACCATCTTCTTTAATATGCTTTTCCATGCTACCAGTTTCAAAAATATTCTCTTTTTTTCAAAAGGTTCTAAAATATGGTCTTCATTTACAGATTGTCATTGTTATCAAATAAATGGATGTGGTTTGAAAACGTCTCCTAAGCATTTCACTTCATTGGAAGTTTTCTTGACATTCTTTTTCCTTTTTTAGTTCATTAGGCATCTCTCTGCTTGTTCCTTAGATGCCATAACCATTCTCAACATGTTTTCTGTACCCAAAGTTATCCCTTTTTTTTTGAAACAGTGACTGAATGAAATCATTAATTCAAAAAGATGTATAGAAGAGATGGAACCAAGTATAGAAGGTTTATACTAGGTTCCTAGATAACAGAAAAGGAAAAGATTCAGAAGAAACAAAAGACAAAAAGAAAATAATTGAAAAACAAAGATGCTATATGTACATTACTCCCCACCCAACAAAAATACAATAAGGGGTACCCAATTCTCCGTACTCCCAGGATGGACATGATCAAAATAGTTCATAGTTGGTCTTTGTTTGTGTACGCCCACTTTTGCTAAAAGGTCCACCACACTGTTCGCCAAGCGAAGTATGTGTGTGAAAGTGATACAGCCCAACTTGCACAACCTTCTAATGTCACTAGTAATGCTAACCAACCTCCACGGGGGGATTTCCTATTACTAGCCCAAGAGATGGCATTAGTCGAGTTACCTTCGACAATAAGGTTATCATTTCCAAACCTAGACCAAACCTGAAGTGCCTTCCTGATTGCTCTCAGTTCCGCCTCATTTGACTCCATAATTCCCAACGGCTCGGAAAATGCTAATAGCATCATTCCTCTATCATCTTGCATCAACCCTCCTATTCCTGCCGGCCTAGGTTTACCCCTTGCTGCTCCATCCATATTGAATTTACACGATCCTTGAGGAGGCGCTACCCATTTAGCTTTCAGGTTCCTAACTCTCCTGACCCCCTTCATGCAACCTTCCCAAGAAAAATAGAAGTCCTCGGGAGCTAGTCCCGCGAATTCCTTACAGACTGACAACCATCCTATCAGTTGCCATTTCACCCACTCAAAAACCTCTCGGATTGCCCCACTCTTCCCCTCAAAGATCCTCCCATTGCGCTCATTCCAAATTTCCCATGAGACCGTAAACGACACCAGTCTCCATGCCACCCTATGTCTACCTTTGAAGGGGCTCCCCAACCACCCTGTCATTACATCCTCAATTCCGCTACGTATAAAATAGTACCATACAACCCACGTGAAGTGGCATTTACACAACAAGTGGTCCACTGTCTCCTCTTCTTCTTCGCAAAGTGGACACACTATCAGAGCTCCTTTTGGAAGAGTGCCCTTTCTCCTAAGATTATGTCTTACTGAGATTCTCTTTTTCAAAGCGGCCGACACAAATATTTGGATTCTAGGGGGTATCTTGTTGTTCCACGCGAGATTGCATATATGCGGTGTACTCGGGCTTACAACATAAGCTGACTTTAGGACTAATTTTACCGGGGACCCTAACGGATCCATGGACCAAATCCACTTGTCTTCATCCTCAAGCCATAATCTAGTGTCCCCTAAGATTCCAATCAAGTCTTGGTGGAGATCTTCAAAATCACTTAGTCCTTCTAAACGAGATGGACCATTGGGGTACACCATTGTTATCATTATAGTAGTCGCTAATCAGTGTTTCACGATTTAGACCCACTCTAAATAGTCTGGGAAATACTTCCATAAGTGGTCTCGTCCCTGCCCATATGTCTTTCCAAAACGACACCCTCTTACCATTCACAACCAGAAATCTGGTCCCCCTCTGGAATACCTCACCAATCTTTCCCTCCTTGCTTCCTAACCTCACCAAGGCTTTTACTACCAACGACCCATCCCTAGCAGCTCTACTCCCTAATCTCTCTCCTCATCCCCCCCTCCCCACCACCCCCACCCCCACCCCCCCGAGTACTCCTCACCATATCTAGCTACTAATACCTTCCTCCACAGGATCTCCTCTAATGAGAATCTCCACAGCCATTTACATGGCAGGGCGTGATTCCTATCTCTGATGCTATAAATCTCCATTCCACCTTTTTCTCTAATATCTCTATCCCTTGAGCAGGCAAGCCTAATCTCACTTTCTTTTCCAGATTTGAAGATTTACAAAATATTTCATTCCAAGTCCATTATACATCTCTAACTTATAAGTAGATCATGTACTGTCCAAATTTCATACTGTACTTGTTTAAATTATTGTTCGCACCCATTTGTGGAGCTTGCATGCAGAGCTTCATTATTTTACATTTATTATGATATGTACATATTTGCATCATCCTGTACTTTGCTATGGGTATACCACTGTATTTACCACATGTCATTGTTGCCTTTTTTTTTTTTTTAATTTCTAATTTTCTTTCAATGAAATTGCATACATGGTTCTTGTAGCAAGTTGTATCAGATTTTATTGAAATTTTGTAAATGGTCAGACACAAAATTTGTTGCCATGGGGTTTTAACGTTGCCTCCATTAAATTTTCCTTGTGTCATCAGTTCTTTTACCATATATACCACTTAATAAACTTTTTTGGCAATTACCATGTGTGGTAGCTTCCTTTTATCTTCTCAGTGTAGCAATTTGGTTACTACAGCAGTAAATTAGATTTTTTCTGCTTGTTAAACCTCAAGAACTTTGTCTCAATGACTTTGTTTCCATGCAAGTTATTCTATGATGAATTTCATTGTTATTCAGGTAGAAATTTGCATCATTGTGATCTTAAATCCTATCTCTAGAATGCGTTTTACTAATTCTTTTTTCTTCATGATAAAATTACACTATTTCAGAGACAACGGTAAAACAAATTGAAGATGCATTCAAAGAATTCACCACGAAGGATGATATTGCTATTGTGTTGATTAGCCAATATGTAAGTTCTTACCTCTATATTTAGAGACGTAAATCATATTTAACGAGTCCAATTCCCCATCCTTGCTGTCATAAATTCATCTTTAAAATGGACAGTATTTTGTATCTAGATGGTATAATTTTGTATGTCTAATGAAGCATTATGCTGATGACTGTTAGCTGTTTGTATTCACTAAAGAGGAGAGAAAATACACTAGAACACTGTCTCATCAAGAATGTTGACAGAGCCTATGCCCCCAAAGAAAATCAAAATAAAGCAAGCCCTGAAATCCTTCCAATCCAGAGATTGCAAGTTCATGTGTAGCTTGTGTAGCTTCCACCTCAAATCCCACCCTGCCTTCTTTCTCTTGTACATTCCTTTATTTTTATTGATATCTTCATTTACCTTTTATTTAAAGGAGGTTACAAACTGTATACTATTTTTTAATGGGGAACTACTTTTTCTTGTGTTGTAGTAGTTTCCTGTAAACATCTTGTTTTATTGTATTTACCAAGATTTTGAAAATCGACCTGTGGATTAAACCATTTTAATGAAAGGTTGGGTTGGATGATGTTCAATTGTAGTTAAACCCGTGTCATCAACATAATATCATAAATAAATAAAAGTAAATAAAGTTATAAATAAATAAAATATAAATACCTATAAAGTATAAAATGTCAAATACAAAACATATAATTATAAAAGCCCTACAATCATTTTTGTCGCAAAAAGATGTATGTTGTTCACACCAAGGATCTCTTTGAAGCTCGTATTTATTTGCTTGACTAACGGATAACTTCACATTAGGAATTCAAGATGAGTGTCATGGTGTATGTTTTTGCAAATCATATAGAATTAACTAGTGAAACATAACAACAACTTGATAAGTTAGAATCTTGGAGAAAACCTTTTGAGACAAATGTTCTAAAAATTATTAGAACAAAAGCAAAATACATTGAGTGTAACTTTAATGGAACAAAGAAACCCTGTTAAAATTTGAAACAACCTAGTACTGTACTATGATGAGTTTGGATACTTAGGCTCTATGGTAGAATCTCATAGAGGATTTGACATAGATTTAACTAATAGGGTGGGGGCAAAGTGGGCAAAATGTAGATAGGCAGCAGGGCCTTATGTGGTAAGAGAGTTCCATGCCGTTTAATGGGGTGATTTTATAAAGCAATTATTAGGATCCACAATGACTTGTGGAGTAGTGTGTTTGGCAATAAAGAATAGACAAATTCAATGTGTCAAAGATGCACATTTTACGTTGAATGAGTGGATCAACTCTAAAAGATAGTAGTTAGAAATGATCACATTTCGGACAAATTAATAATGACTCCAATAGATGATAAAATCAGAGAAACCTATCTAAGGTGGTTTGGTAATGTAAGTATAAGACCAAAGATGGCCCTAGTACATAGAGTTGAAGGGTTGCAAATCATAGATACAAGGGGGAGAGGTAGACCACTAAAAATGTCGAGGGAAGGGATAAAGAAAGACGTGATAGACAATGGAGATGTAGAATACAATTATGATAGGTCAAATGGAGAAGTAGAACTTGACGAGCCGACCCTAGATAGATGGGATTGTGGCATTTGATGATGTGTGTTGTTGACATGAACAAAATTATAAATGTCATAAAATCTGAGAATCTAACATTTGACAATATCCAAACAAACTACATAATATCATCTAGCAATCAAAAAAGTAAAGGGAATTTTAAAATAAAATTCTCCACTTCCAAATTCTTTTTCATTTTTTCCACTTAACGCGTCTCCATGAATAATAATGATCTCCTTGGTAATGCAAATGGCAATCCACCTGGTGGATGGCTCCAAAAAGTCTTAAGAGTATAATTTGTAAAATTCAATTTTAAATAACTGAATAAAGGGTAAAAAGGAGAAAAAAAGAAGACTAAATAGAAAGGGAAAAAAGAAATAAAGAAATGGGATTGAGAAGATTGGAAGGAGAAGAAGAAGAAAGGAAAAATTAGAAGGTAGAGAAAAACAATTAGAAATGGTATATGGGTAATAAGATGAATAAAAAAAAGGGATAGGAATGAATGAGGAAAAGAATACGAGGTAAAAGGAAAAACGAAAAGATGATGAAAGTGAAGAAAGTTGGGGATTAGAAGAAATGATGCAAAATATAAAAGAAAAAGAAAATATAAGGCAAAACTGTACCTATAAACACTAGGCATTGGAGTTAGGTGGAAGCTGGAGGTGGTAGAGGCAAGCCAAAGGCAGTGGAGGCAGCTCCATATGTGATGGAGATCGAAGAAAACCTTGGGTGTGGGTTCTGGAGGTAGGGACTCATTTATGTATTCAGAAATGCAAATTTCAAGTCTCCTGCATTGGTCGAAATTTTCCAACCCATAGATTGTGCCCGAAACTTGCTTTGTCTTTTTCTAAGCTAGGCTACATCACATTGTATTTATTTTATTGTGTTTCAACACTAAGTTGATCACTTGATATGCCTGCTTCATTTCTCTAGTGAAAGGGATTGGCCTACCTAATGCTAGATATATTGTGATTAGGATTAGGACTATAATAATGTCAAAACTCCCAACTGCTTGTATTCCCATGTAATGATTGTATGTGATGAGGGCTAAGATAGTATTAAACCTTCAATGGAATATGAATGGATGATGAAGGCTAAGATGGTATTAAACCTTCAATGGAATATGAATGGATGATGAAGGCTAAGATAGTATTAAACCTTCAATGAAATATGAATGGACCAACTGAACTTCTGTTTGAAGTGTTTCCGAACCAAAGACGTGCCACAGGTAGTCTTATAGTGAAAGCTAGTTTCCCATGAAACTAGTTCTTGTTTGATTGAATTAAATTAAAACAAATGCAATCCAACTTAGCAATTCAATTAACTAAGTGTTGAATTATAAATTCATGCTTTAATTTAATTCAAAACAAATAAACTAGAATTAAAGAGAAACTTACTTGCAAACTTAGTTTCTAGACTTGGAACTACCTTTACTTCACTAAAATCCAATTTGTTTACACCCAAACTCCATGATCACAATGCTACCCATGACCTCTATTTATACTACATAGAGGAGGTGGAGAAAAGAGGTGCATTGGCGTGTACTAGAAAACCCTAACCGTAATTCTACTTACATTATTCAACAACAGTAAAATTCCCGTCACTCTCTGACATCTGTCTAGAAAAATAGTCATAACCCTGGCTACATAAATCGGAATTGTGCAAACTTGGGCTTGTTGGAAAGGTTATGGAATAAGCTTTCCAACTAACCTAATTTTGTCAAAATCCGATATTGTTTGATGCCTCAATTTTGTCTATGCGAAGTTACTACTCGTTTTCTGTCAATCATGACTGACAACCAATCATATGTTGCCAACTTGGATTTTCAAACCAATCAAAAACAATACACATTCCATACGCCAACACCCTCCAATGAAAGAGTTCAAGTAGACTTTGGAATAGCAATGCTTGTGGGAGGAGAGCCAAAGAGTCCACTGTCACCATAGTGAGGAGGTCGGAAATTCTAGCCTCCACTTTAACAAAACTTGTAATCCAACTTTGTTGCTAGGGTTTTGGCCGTCCCAACCTTCCATATGGGGTCCATTTTGCTTCCAATGGGTTTTGAGCTCATGGGTGGGGTTCATATGCATTAGTGACACCATTTTGGAGTCCAAATTAGCAAGTTTAGCCCCACCTTTATCACGGTAAAAAATAATGTATTTTCTTCCCTTTTTTCTATCTTCTAGTGCGATGCCCATGTCATTCTCTCCCGCTTGAAAATAACTCATCTTTGAGTTGAGAATGGTAGATATCGGGGAGAACCAAACTATCAAAGGTTGCCACTGTTTCCTTGGAACATGTTGAAAATGACACCCTATATGCCTTGCCCCATGTGGTCTATCACTTGTTGTCACTCTTTTAATATATTGTCCACAAAGAGTGATGGGGTAGTTGGTGGAGGAAATTGTCTTATGAAGCCTTCCCAAATTGGATCGATGTATGGTCAAACAATACTGTCTGCATCCACTAGTTGCCTTTCGTCTCCTGCTCCCATTATACAAACTTGTACTGTCCATTCCTTGCTTGGTATAGCAAGGTTATCAGTCTCATCCTCCAGCTGCTGCTACGGCTCCGGGGATCCCAAATTCTACCATGGTGACCTATGTGTCTTTCAGCCTACCGGTACCTCATCAGGGAAAACATCTGCATACTCTTATCATCATAGGCTGAAGCTTTGGAGTTTGAGAGACCCAACACATGCTTGGTCCCATCATTAAGAAGGATATAAACATTTTGACACTTGTGGTGTCTAGAATTCCTATCATACTGCCATGGTTGACCCAACAACAAATGGCAGACATCTATCGGCACGATATTGCACGACATTATCAAATTATTTATTACCAACTGAGAAAGATATCAGGCAATTATTATCAACAGTTACCTCGTTTCCCTTTTTTCCCCATGAAATTTGATACGGACGAGGGTGCCTTTGTTGTTTCAATTGCAACTTGTCCACTACCACTTGGGCTACAACCATTATTGTTAAAATTTTACTTACACAATTAGTATCTTATGATTCATACGATACGATAAGAAGGATGTGAAAGCATGAAACATTTTGTTTTGATGGTTTTTAAGGCTTAAATTGTTAGGCATTTGTGACGTTTCGAATTTTTTGGACTTTTTAGTTCATTATTATTTTTTCACAGTTGACTTGGATTATATACTGATCTTATACTATTCGGGTTCAGAGCAACAACTCTCCAATTCATTACTTGTTTATTAAATGGGTGCGTTGGTTCAGACCTATTTCGGATTCAAAACTTTAAACTTATACCCCATTTAAAATTCGGGTTCAAAACTTTAAACTCATACCCCATTTAAAATGCTCAATTTCTGTTCGAGATAGAGAGATTGTGCTCCCTGCACCTTAAGGTTGTTATTTTGAAAGTATGCATTTCTGTGCCCACTTCCAAATATTGCAGTAGTCACTCTGCATACATTTGCCATTATGAATATCTTGGTTTTGATTTAAACACTCATTACTGACATTGATCATATGCTCTACTCCAGGTTGCTAATATGATAAGGTTCCTGGTCGATAGCTACAACAAGCCAGTTCCTGCAATTTTGGAGATTCCTTCAAAGGACCATCCGTACGATCCTACTCATGATTCAGTCCTTTCACGAGTAAGGTACTTGTTCTCTTCAGAATCTGTGGCATCAGGAAGGCGTTAAAGTGGCAATATTCTATGACTGCGGTCATGTTCTGCCCAGATTAATAACCTGGATTAAGATTATTTCTTTTCTGCTATCATTTTGTTCTCCTAATCTTCCACCAATGCATGAGTGTAATAGTTCTGGAAACTAATTGCTACAATCATCTCAATAAACTGCTCTCAGCAAAATGTGATTAAAAATGTTGATAATTTTGTTTGATCTGTTGTGCTAGGAGAAAGTAAATGGACAATCTTTCATTGAAAACAAAAGAAAAGAAAAGAAAAAGGAATAGAGAATCTGCATGAGTGGGGACTTGGATGGAAATTTAAGTTGCCTTCAGCCCTTCATCAAAATCATTATCTGATCATGAAGTTGACATTTAATTAGAACAAAGAACACTTACTTTCCAAGTGAGTCAGAGATTCTTGTCTCCTTTTATTAAAATATTAAAATTTCAAAATCTGACAACTAATATTCTGATCTATACAATATTAATTCCATAATTAGTTTATATAACAAAATAAAGTAGTAATAACATATTTATAATTTAGTAATTGAACACTTATCAATTGATAATTCTAAATTTAAACTTAAAAATCGATGATTTATAGTTGACTTCCTCACTAACCATTCAGAAAAATGCAAGGGTATTTTTAATCTTTAATTGAACGGCTTTAGAAGTGTTGAGATTTAAGGAAAACACTCAAGTCACAGTAAGTGGACAAAAAAAGTAAGAGTCAAAGATTTACTGGATTAGAGAGGGAGCACACGCACCCAATCCTTTTGTCCTTCCAAATATAAATAAATCAGTCTAATTTAATTTAATTTAAATTAATTTTTTAGATGTACTTATTTAAATACTTGAAAATATATAGTTACTGTTCTAATATCAATATTAATAAGATATCACAATTTTCATCCAAGAAAATCAAATAGGTTGATAACTAAACTTCTAATCTTAGCATTGAAGAAAACTAAACTTCTATGTGTAAGTATATTGTCAAATAATTAATATTTTTTGAAATTAATAACGATTGCTTCATCTTTATTCTAGTATTTACCAGTTATTAAAAATCTCAAAAAAATTGCTATTACAAAAAATATTAAAAGAATTCTATAAAGGCTTGGCAAAAAAATAGTAAGTAATGTGCAAAATGAATTTAAAATACTTTGGTATCTATCTAACTTCATTTACTACAAAATATAAAAATGTCCAGAGACTAAAAGAGTGATAAAAAATGCAAAATTTTTCTATTTTGATGTAATAAAATATATAAAAATAAGATTATATAATATCTTCATATATTTGAAGGAAATTGAGATGAAGAGAAGGAAGTATTTTAAGGTCTATATTATATTGTATTTTGTTATATATTTAATTAAATTATTATAATTAGATATGGATTGATTGACCCACGTTAATTATTAAACAAGTCGTAACCTACTTATGGCCAGTGAAAGTAACATAATCCTTGCTTGAGCATGTGCAATTGAACCTAAACTTGTTATTCAAGAAAGTCATGATCATAGAATTTGAGACTAAATATCAAACAATGGTGCTATGGAACATTTACACAACGATTATCTTACTGAGACTATATTTATTTAGTAGCTCTAAAATTTAAACTTATTAAAAATATTCTTAAATTTAAAATTTTTCATATTAAAATCATGTGAGATGCAATCTGATATAACAAAATATTATTTAAATGGATTTTGATAAAAACTTAAAAATAAAATAAATACTAATATATAAATTATAAACGTCAAAATTATAAAATATTCAAACATTTTTAATAAAAATAAGAATTTTCTATAAAACAACACGAAATTAAATTTTACAGTATATAATAAATAACATAAATCAAGTAAAAGATATCGCAAGAGCTGATTTAGAACATGCTAAAATGGGCTAAAATTGATAGACACATACAACACCACACGTAAACTTAAAAGCTTGTATTACCATTTACTATAAGTAAATATCACAACTCATATTAAGTAACACAGTTTCCATGTGTTCAAATTTACAACCATGGAACTCAAACTCTCACACTCACACGTGCCACAGTACATGAGCAGTATGTATGTATTTGGATGCTATGTATGTATGTACAAACACTGCATGAAATCAAACATCAGATCAAACCATGGGGTCCATGAAATGGACGGTATGGATGCAATAAATTTTTTTTATATATGAAAGATAGAATACCCTATGGACTGAACTGGACTGGACTGATGCTCACTAAAAGAAAATATATGAGGCCTGTATACATGAATGACTTCCTAACCAAGATGAGGACTACTTATTGGATGGTTTATGTGGACTTGTAATTTTACATGCTATCCATTCATTTTACTTTACAGTATAGGATACATATATATATTTATGTATTTCTAATTATGATGACGATGACGATGATGAAAATGATCAGACTTTTAAAATATGCATGCATGTGCTCTTATAGAGCTTAAGAGCACCATGGCACTTGAAGAGCGTCGTAGTTCATCATCAACTCCTTACTATCTTCCAGTTCGGCACAAGGATATGCGAAATCAGCCATCGGAACAAAGTTGCAGGCGATTCCCAAATCCATCCAACTGGAATCCACATCGGGCAATTCAAGAATGTCACCCCATGGGCCAGCTTTCATGTCATCGTCGTAGGCGCTGGTCAGATAACTAGTCGACTCAGTGCGTGTGATTGGGAATGGGTCATCAGGGAGAGCCAAAGAACCGGAGGGCTCTAGTTCAATGCTAATGTTTGTGAAGCATTGGCTGCTGGAAGAGGAAGAAGAAGAAGTGTCGGGTGTCGAAGATGATCCAGCAGATTCGGAATGTAACTCGGGTAAGTTGAGGTTCGCGCAGGGGCCGTAGAGCTTGCGAGCGGCGTCATCATAAGCGAGAGCTGCCTCATGGGAAGTGTTGAAGGTCCCCAGCCAGAGGCGGGCACCTCTCTTCGGTTCGCGAATTTCGGCCACCCATTTGCCCCAAGTCCTCTGCCTCACTCCTCTGTATGTGCAAAGGGCATTTTCAGGCCCTCCTTTTCCTCTCATGCAACCCTTCCTAGAACGTCTTGTTGGGTTACCCTTCAAATCTTTCTTCCCATCACTTCCCATACCTACCATTGTCTCTCACTCTTATCTTCTCCTCCCTCTCTTCCAAATTGGTGGGTTCCTATCAAGTCCAACAGTTAAAATAGGCAGCAGTAAGATGAGCCGTAAGGGTGGAGAGGTGGTGGTGGCAAGCCCATTTCCTTACAGCAAACTGCCTCTTTGGTCATCAAGGCAAACAATGTATCTGGCCAAATAAGCAAACTAAAAACAATAATAATAATAATCAGATAAATAGACAAAAATAATAATAAAAGAGAAAAACTTTTATGGCACATGAAGAGAACACACACGTGTAAGGTGGGTTACATGAGTGCGACCAGGGGTGATATCTTGGCATGATGGACAGTGTACACGTGTAGGGCAAGACCCACATTTGTCTAGGACCAGAGGACATACTGGTGGCAAAGGTTATCCACAGCCTTAGAGCAGCTTGTTGTGCGAAGTGGCAGAAAAGAGGATCAGCTGTCTGATGGAGGAGCATTTATTTGCCATTGTTTATGGATGGATGCTTGGTGAGGAAGAAAAGGAGACACCGAGTCTTAAGTGTCCAAAGAAGGGGGGAATTCCCAGTTTTTTCCCCACGAGGCATTGGAAAAAAGACTCACGTGGAAAGACAATGGATGTTTTGTTTTAGATGATGGTGAGATTTTCCACAAAATCCACAGACGTGATCAGCTCTTCCTTTGATGCCGCTTGTACAAGGGCCACAGACCTTCGATCTTCTTCTCCTTGTGAGGACAACAGTTTCTCAGAGAAGAAGACATGTCGTCTACCCACATTCTCCTCGCACTTGCATATCAACATTCCACTCCAAAGACTGCAAATCTGCGAGTTTACGATAAAACACATGAATAAAATTCTTCTATAAAAATCGGCTGATAATAAGATGTTCATATATTTATGACCTCTAACATCTCAAAATCTATATGCAACGTGGAACATGTTAACACTCTCCTTCAATGTTAGGGATGGAGACACTCGACTCTCTCTCTCTCCATGCAAGACTAGATAAGAATCCAACCTATTCCTGTAGTACCTTGTTATGATATCATGATAAAACACATGGGTAAAATTCATCTCTAAAAAACCTGTTTGTAAAAAGATGGTGCTCATGCATGATCTTAAAATCCACAAGTGATGTGAAACATGCTAACAGTTTCCGAAAAAATTTAAGATAAAAACTTACGATGAATATAATTCAAGATAAAGTTGCCGAGGATTTTAAATAGAAAATACGAAGAAAAGAGATATTATCAGTTGTAGGTAAGCAGTGAAAATGTAGAGATAAGAAATAAAAGAAAATAATAAATATTAGTGACTTAATATAAAATTTATGATAGAGTAAAATACATCAGTAAAATATAAAAAGTCGATTTCATACCGCTTAAGTTTTGATTTGGCTAATGATGACAACGATGTTAAGATATGAATAAAATAGTACAGATAATTTTTATATAAGTAGAAAGCATGGATTTTAATATTGGTTTTTTAAATCTTTATATATCGGTCGATATCCGATATATATCACCGATATCGACCGATATAAGTGGTTTTCGTAAAAACAAAATAGGAGAGAGAAATTTATCGGCCGATACCGAGATTTCTACTTCTATCAGTAGATCTCATTATTCAATTCGAATAAATAGAAACAAAAAAGAGTTTCATGATTACCGAAGTGAGCTCCAGGCTCATGTGGTGGTCCTCCTAGCAATGGCAATCATCTCTGTATTTTTATTATTTTATTTCTAAGTCTAACTTTAGTGTTCTAGTTATCTTAAGAATCGTATTAGGAAATTGTTAGTTTTAATAGAATTTGCATTCTTAAGTTGGTGATAAGTCATTATTTAATGTCATTGGAGTATAGACATTAGAAAGGAGACTCTTGGCAGAAATGAAATGTGAGAGAAACAGTGAATCCATCTTGTTTCTGTTTCGTGTAAAAATCTTGTGTTGTTTGTTAACCACATCTTTAATTATGTGATCTCAAACGTATATTCAACGTCTAAGGTTAGCACCCTTTGTCACCGATTTAGAGTTAATTGATCAGTAGATTAAGCCACTTGATCTTTATTATCAAAATGCTTTTTAACCACGAGTTTTAACTTCATCTTTGTTAGGCAACTTAAGATTTCTAAGTTTGATCGTGGATTGTTTGACAATTTACGTATTAAAAAACAGTAAAAAACACAAATTACTGCATTGAAGCTGAAATGCTCCTAAAAATTCATTTGTCACCCATTGATTAATTCGAACTTTACAACTTTTTTAAAACCAAACTTTAAATGTTAATTGACATGTGAGACAGTTTTATCTTCACAAATGTGCTTGTTATGCTCTTTCTAAACTGTTTAAATGATTACAAATGGTGATGAATGAAATCTAACCTGATAGAGTAAAATAGATAAATAATAAATTATAGTGACTTAATATAAAATTTATGATAGAGTAAAATAGATCAGTAAAATATAAAAAGTCGATTTCATACCGATTAAGTTTTGATTTGGATAATGATGACAACGATGTTAAGATATGAATAAAATGGTAAAGATAATTTTCATACAGTAGAAAGCATGGATTTTAATATCGGCTTTTTAAATCTTTATACATCGGTCGATATCTGATATATATGACCGATATCGGCCGATATAGGTGGTTTTTGTAAAAACAAAATAGGAGAGAGAAATTTATCGTCTAATACCGAGATTTCTACTTCTATTAGTAGATCTCATTATTCAATTCGAATAAATAGAAACAAAAAAGAGTTTCATAATTACCGAAGTGAGCTCTAGGCTCATGTGGTGGTTCTTGACTTGCTTGTTGGTCTGTAAATCTTTTGTTCTTAACCATCTGTTTGGATCGCAAATTTTTTGTCAAACGAGCTATACATATATATCTTTGTAATCTTTTTTGGAATTTCCCCCTCTTGAATGAACTTATCCATGTCATTCAAAAAAAAAGATGGGAGATCTCATGATCCATTAAATTTCTCCTAAAAGGTGAATGCCCAAGAGCCTCTCCCCTCAATCTCCTCCACACAATCCTTAATCAACCCTTTTTCAATAATCTATTTTAATGGTTGTTTGATGAAATGATAGGAGAGTTTATCAAATATACAATCTTGTAATTGACTCGAACATGTTCTTTTCATAAAATAAAGACGACCAACAAATGTATCAATTCTAAGGTGTTCATGTGGCTTGTGGTTTGTCATGTTACAATTTTGTAACAAGATTGGAATAGTGGATGAATTAAATTTTCGATCCCTTATCAAGCCACAAAAGGGTACATGATAAATTTGTGGTGATTGAAAACTAAACGTTACGATAAGATTAATTCTTAGGCCACTCATGATAAAAGTGTTTGTCTATTTGCAGTCATAACCCATGTTGAGTGCATCATTTGCACTGAAATACAGCATTTTAGTATAAGTTATAGACGTATTGGCCATACAAAATCTAGGTCAATATGGTCGATATATTGATTAAATATCGGTTGATATCTTCACTTATCGTTTTTTTTTTTAAAAAAAAACTAGATATCGGCCAATAACTTGGCCAATATTTGCCCAAATCGGATGAATATCGGCAGGTATTTGAAATAGTGACTGATATTGTGTTTTTCAATTTTTTTTAAAAGATTGGGCTGTTTTTATTTTTTTTAATTCAGAAAAATAAAATAAATGAATAAATAACTGAAATTTTGAAAAAAACTAAGAAAGAAGCAAAAATTCAAAAAACTCAATTGATTCACTCAATTTGAAATTTATCGACTAATATCCGATATCCGAGGTATCGACCAATATCATTCAGAAACAAGATTTATACTCAGAGTATAAGGAAGGTATGCAATTTTAAGGCCTATTACAGGTATAAGGGGTTTAATTTCAAATTGCTCGACCACAATTGTTGGCTCTTTTTGGGAAGCACTTCAAAGGTCCAATGCAAATGAGACTTCGAAAAAAGCACTTCAAATGGATGCAGGCTCTTAGAAATGCATGTCTTGGTGCCAAAACTTCTCCATGACCTTCGCCTGAGTTTGAAACTCAAAATTCATACTTAACTTGAAATTTTATTGAGTCAAAAAACTCGGTCCAATTTTTTTTAAAAAAAAAAACAAGAAAAAATTCAAAAAACTCAATTGATTCACTCAATTGAAATTTATCAAGTCGAGTCAACTCAGACTGACTCACCCGAGCCTTTTCAAACTTTTAAACACTGGTCCTTGGTGATTTGTTCGAAGAGATTCAAGATATTATTTATCAAGCCAATTAAGTTCCGGTGAAAATTCATTGTTCAACCAATTTTAAAGGTCATGAGCTAGAATAATTGATCACTACCGTTTTACGACTTTCTTTTGATGTGCATGCAATCATCTATCAATAAGTGGTACAAGTTTTCAATTTTAATTAGTCCATCCTCCTTCCTGTCAAACCCACAAGCATTACTCCATGTATTATCTTTATTCTACTAGTGCTCAAACTCCTCGTACGAGGAGCTTTCTG
This sequence comes from Chimonanthus salicifolius, assembly GCA_013350335.1. Taxonomy (NCBI): domain Eukaryota; kingdom Viridiplantae; phylum Streptophyta; class Magnoliopsida; order Laurales; family Calycanthaceae; genus Chimonanthus; species Chimonanthus salicifolius. The sequence goes on from CM023537.1 coordinate 53,344,930, forward strand.
TTGAGTACAAATGAGAGTCTCACATCAGTTATGAAAGGGGAAAATTAAGAACTTATATAGAACTACATCACTTCACTTATCAAGCTAGTCTTTTGGGCTAGAAGTCCAATCCTAACGTTGGTATCAAAACTAGGTCCCCAAAACACAACATGTGGACTCAGGGATTCCCTACCCGAACGAGTTGGTAGGCAACGTTCTATCTGTCAGAGAGTCTCGTTCGAGGGAGGGATTGTTAGGGTACAAACGAGAGAGTCCCACATCAGTTGTGAGGAGGAAAACTAAGGACTTATATGAGACTATATCACTCCATCTATCAGAATAGTCGTTTGGGCTGAAAGCTCAATCCTAACACTTTCCTCCATAGTTCTAGTTTACTGTTCAATTAATTTTGTCTCACATATCAATATTATGTTGTTTGTATGCAAACAACACAATAAAATGTCATTTTGGAGCTCTAATTTTAAGACAAATAAAAGAGCTCATAATAAATCTCGAGTGAAGTCCAACTCCAACTAGAAACTAATATATATATATATATATATATATATATGAATTAGATATTAGTATCCATTCAAAAGAGGTAAAAACCCAACAAAATAACCCGATAAACCCACAGCCCGAGTTAGACAAAAAAGGGCAAAAGACGCAAGAGGGAACAAACAAGCAAGACGGGCGGGACAGAACGTCCGGGCCAGGCAAAGCCAAGGTTCAGAAGAAACATACAAAAACGCGACCCACTTGACAACTACTAAAGGAAAAGAGGGAACAAACAAGCAAGACGGGCCGGACAGAAGGTCCGGGCCAGGCAAAGCCAAGGAGCACAACAAAACATACAAAAACGTGACCCACTTGGCAACTACTGAAGGAAAATGAAAGCTATGAAGTATGAACCAAAGGAGGGAACCACAGACAGAGTTTGGAAGCTATTATCTTAGCTCAAGATATTGGAAGCTATAATTTTAATGCGCCAAATATAAGTCCTAGGCTAAATAACAAGAATCCCGTAATGGAGACCTGATACTGTACATGATTTGGAGGTTTCCATTGGTGGATATCCTTATCTTGAGGATCGATGATCTCAATCTGATGATTTGGATGACCCTGATTTCTCTGCTGGAAATCAGGAATTGTACCGTCAATACATAGAGGGCACCCAGCAAAGGACCTGCAGAATGCTCAACCTAGGTGATAAGGAGACGATTGAACAGGGACCTAAATACGCGGCGGGTCAGGAGGCTTGGCTGGAGCAGGAACCAGGCCCGGCCCTGGGTATAGGCGAAATAGGCGGTCGCCTAGGGCCCCCAAATAAAAAAGGGCCCCCAAGTCCATAAGTTCCTTTACTATATGTTAAATATTTAATAATGTCTATTTAAGGCAGATATACATTCTTGTCTGGTTGGTTAACATTCTCCCTCTATAGAAAAAGGACTGGGATCAAATCCCGGCTGTGTTATAATAATAATAATTTCGTAATTTTTTTTTATCAAATTATTTAATAATAATAATGAAAAAGCTTAGATTTCTTAAAAAATTAAAATAATGATACTAACAATCATAATAATAATTATTATAATTCTCATTTTATTGAGTTTAATAATAATAATAATAATAAAATAATTTTAATTAATAAAGACTCTTTTAAAATATATCTATCATCTAAATAAAGAGAAAGAAAAATCTATATTGAGTTGATAATTTTGAATTAAAAATAATTTAAAGCTTTTAAAATTTGAAGAGATGAAAAAACATAACTTTATTCATTTGATCAATGTAGATTTTATTAGAACTAATATACAATTATAAATCATTATAATTAAGATAATTTTTAATTTTTTAAAAAATACAAAAAAATGAAAAATTAAAATAATAATAATATATTCGTTTCAAATGAGAATTTGCATTAATGTCACACTCCATATGATAAAAGATGCATTACCAAAAGAATGAATTGTTGTTTTCCAAATGCATGAATTGCTTATAAAATAATATTAATTATACAAATTACAGTTACCTATGCAGAAATAAGTTTTTCAAAATTAAAATTGATAAAATCTTATCTTCGGTCTAAAATGTCACAAGAAATATTGAATAAATTAGCTATCTTATCTATTGAAAAATAAATGTTAAAAAAACTTAAATATTGTAATTTAATTAGTAATTTTGCTTCTCAAAATAAGAATAAATTTTAAATAATACTTTATTATAATATTTTATTTAGCTTCACGCATTGTAAAAAAAAATTATATAATTTTATTTTTTACGAGTATATAAAGGCCCCATCTTAAAAATCTCGCCTAGGGCCCCTGAAATCTCAGGGCCGGCCCTGGCAGGAACATGTGGTGGAAGATCCCATAATGTCCAGAAAGCACCCCCCAGTTTCAAAGGATCACCATTCGAGCAAAGAAAGAACATGCCATTGTAATATCGTGGAAGATGTTTTTGCAGACCTGACCAAGATTACTGGTTGAGTTTTTGAAAATCCTATGTTAAAATATTATTTTTCAATTTAAAAAGCAACAGGCCCGTTAAAATGTGATATTATTGTGAGCTTTTTTTGGCAATAATATTGCATTATTAACTGTAATTTAATGATAAAAACATTGGAACTGATAAAATACTGTTTTTAACACGAAAATGGTATTTTGGTGTTAAAAACGTAATAAATTTCATTTTATTGCCAAGATTTGTTACTTTAGACGAAGTCACAGATATCAAAAAAAAAAATTATTGAAAAGGGCTCTTGGGATTAAAGGAAACCTCAAGTAATATCAAACTAGATAAAATAAATTGGAGAAAAGATCAAAAAGTTTTTATATATTATTCACGAGGGGTAAGGTCAGATTTAATGCCTACTTAAGCCGTCATATTAAAAATAATGAATTTTGACTCAAAATCCTTTGAAGTGAATTAAAGATTCCAAAAACTAAACCCCATGTGTCCAACTTTTAAATTCTCTCGCCCACTCTCAAGAATATGAAAGATGACACTAATTTTATCAGGATATTTTGACTGAGTCAAAATTCAGAAGAAGTTAGGTGTTCAATCGAAAATAAAAACGAATGTAGATTTTTTTTTCGAAAGTTCAATACATCCAAAAACTTTGAAAAATGTCACAAAGTTTTGTAAAATGTCTAAAAATTTTATAAGGAAAGAAACCAACATGAGTAAGCACTTAATATGAACTTCACATTTTCAAATATCTTCTAGTGACATGTTTCTTCTATTACAATTAATAATTTTTTATTAGTAAAATTTATGAGTTCCATGAAAAATGTTGGAATATTAAAAAAATTATACAAATACCCTCTAAAAACTTTACCAATCACATTTAAGGTTCTTCATTTAATTTAAGAAATATTTGTATATCAATTTTTTTCAAAAAGAAACTCGAAAATAGAAAGTATCTTAGAAATCTAAAACTTTTATCAAAATTTTAGAAAAATCTTAGTAAATCATAGAGACACTCTAAAAGCTATGTGAATGACGTTGACACATCTCCATTTAAATCCATAAATGCAGGATATTATTCATAAAACTATTTTCACAAAAAACTCAATTTTTAAGATTATCTTAGAGCTAAAACTTGAAGAAATTAATGAAAATAATCAAAAATAGTAAAAATTGATGTAAATTACTCAAAATAATTCTAAAATCGAATAATTTGCTTTAAACCATTTTTAATTAGAAAGTGTGGGTAAAAATAACTCGAAAATCGATCAAAATTGAGTTTTAAAAAAATTGCATTGATCGATAATACAATTTATATCGGTGTTTAGTACCTTCGCAAAATACAATATATCGTCACAGACGATACATATTTCACGTTCAAAAGTCCTATACTTATCACTTTATCAGCAGTTGTGAAAACATATCGACCGATACTTATTCTGATGAGTACATCAGGTGCCCGGTATACATGGGCCTGCCCTGCCTAAAGAGTTAAAATTTATGGACTGGTAATTGTTAGAAAAGATTGGGTGGAGTTGACTATATTTCTTCATAAGTAAAAAATAAATAACTTGGTGATACTGCTAATGTACCGATACCATATTATATGTCAACCAACCTTGACTGATAGGTGTCACATACTCACATTGTCTGACATTTCAAAGTTAAATATCAGTATCGGGTTTTAAAACTTGATATGTATCTGTTGTAAATTATTTATATCGGTGATTTTTTTTTAAAAAAAAATTGAATATCAGTATGGGCCCGGGCGATATCTCGACCGATATTTAGGTTTCCAGATTTTTTAAAAAAAGGTAATTTTCTTTTTTTTTTATCTTTTAATTCAGAAAAAAAAAACTGATATTTCCAAAACGAAAAGAAGAGAGAGAATGATATTGGCAGATACATGTTCGAGATATCGGCCGATTTGATCGGTATCATCCAATCTCAACATTTTTACCCCTATGACATTTAAAACAATAATTATGAACCACTAACATAACATATTGAATCTAAATATTAGGGGGCAAGACTGAGTCTAATTTCAATTCCTAACACCTTATAAATCAATTTTATTTTCACTACAGAGTTGATGTCTCTACTGTGGACGGCAAGTCTAGGTAGGAGACAAAGTAGTGTTTGAGAATTAGAAATTCATATTTGATTCATAAATTCTATTGAGTTGAGATTTTAAAAAAAAATTGAAATTTTTTATTAACGTAAGCAATTTGAAATCTTGTCCAATCGAGTCAACTTTAAACAATGATATAAGCATTGTAAATTTTAATGTGGATGGCCTCATTAAATTGTTAAATTATAATTTTTTAATTTTTTTTTTGAAATGGTATGAATAGATGGAGAGATGGGTAGGTAAGTAAGGGAAGGCAATTCACTGACTTATTTGTAGACATGGTAGGCGATTCATCTGTCACGTGCGAGCTACATTTGAAGTGGGTAGGACTTGGACGATTCGGTTGGGCACGCGCTGCCTACCCACCCAAATCATCTCTCTTCCTTCCTTTCCTATAAAATCCTTCTCTCATAATCACACTTCCACACCACCACCTCCTCTGCCATACTTCCAACTCTCGCACGTGTGACATCCCTGAAAAATGGTGACCGTTGATGAAATCCGCAAGGCCCAGAGGGCTGAGGGCCCTGCCACCATCCTTGCAATCGGGACCGCCACCCCGGCGAATGCCGTCGATCAGAGCGAGTACCCCGACTACTACTTCCGGATCACCAACAGCGAACACAAGACTGAGCTCAAAGAGAAATTCAAGCGCATGTGTAAGCACTTACCCGCCTCGTATCTCTCTCTCTCTCTTCTAATGAACCTTATTGAATTGAATTGTGTTTGCAAAATTTAGACTTCAAAAATTAAAAAATTTAATTCGACCTAAAAAATCTATAACCATATAATTTAGATAGTCTTTTCAATATTCTAAAGAATGAGAATTGTAACGGGTCATGATCCGACTCTCCGAACATGATATTGTCTTTTTTGGACCTTCAGTTCAGCCCATTTCTCTTAATGATCGAGCCAACTCTTAAAGTTTTGTTTTGGGCCTGGCCCACTTGACCAAGTCTAAAAAACCTCATGCTTGAGGAAGGATTCTCTCAGTCTAATAACTCTTCTCTCCTTATCCAGCCCCAGTGATGTAGGACTTTTCCCACATACCCACGTGGGTCGGGCATGACAAGAATTTGAGGCAAGAATTATTATATTGTCATCAAAATTAGGTGTACATGATGTGGATGGCGTGATCTTTAGAAGACATATAATGTTACATTTGGATGAGGAGTAAAGAGAGAAAAACGGGTTTATAAGGGAATCTCCTATATACGAGAAACATCTACAAAGCTTTCTCCTCCTTCGAGCACATCTTAAGTGGATGATCTAAATTAACATACTACGGGTCTACATCAATTTGCATGATTGTCTTTAGAAGTCTAAATAAATTAACTATTTTAAATCGATTCATAAAAATTAGTGTGTACTTTCAACATAAGTTTTTAAATAAATAAAGAGTTGTTGAATTTTACTAGCCAATTTATAAATCGAATCACAAGGTGGATAATTTCTCATCCAACCCACGAAAGAAGTAGCAAAGTTCTACGGTTAAACTGTAAAACCAAATTGATGATCCGACTATTGAATAGGAAAACAACAACATTAACCTTTGACTTTTTGTTTTTTTTCATCTATAGTAAAATCTAAGAATGTAGACATAGTTTAGGAACTTTGGATCAGACGGTTAACCTAATTTTTCATATATGACTCATCACTCCATCCTTAACCTTCAAATATAAGGGCATATTTACATATTAGTCTTTAAAAACTTCATATATATTGGATTCATAACTTTTAGTAAAAATTCTGAAAAAGGTTTTTTCATAATTTCTAATAAGTGGTAATGAAATTGTTACACCATTGTTTACAGGCGAGAAGTCGATGATCAAGAAGCGTTACATGCACCTCACAGAAGAAATATTGAAAGAGAATCCAAATGTGTGTGCCTACATGGCCCCTTCATTGGATGCTAGGCAGGACATGGTGGTCGTCGAAGTCCCAAAGTTGGGCAAGGAAGCTGCGGCCAAGGCCATCAAAGAGTGGGGCCAGGCCAAGTCCAAGATCACCCACTTGGTCTTTTGCACCACCAGTGGTGTCGACATGCCCGGCGCCGACTACCAGCTCACCAAGCTCCTCGGCCTCCGTCCTTCCGTAAAGCGTCTCATGATGTACCAACAAGGTTGCTTTGCAGGTGGGACGGTCGTCCGCCTCGCCAAGGACCTTGCCGAGAACAACAAGGGTGCACGTGTTCTAGTCGTTTGCTCCGAGATCACAGCAGTCACCTTCCGTGGGCCCAGTGACACCCATCTTGACAGTCTCGTCGGGCAGGCGCTCTTCGGTGACGGTGCAGCTGCTCTAATAGTCGGAGCCGACCCTGTACCCGGCGTCGAGAAACCCCTCTTTGAGGTGGCCTCTGCTGCCCAGACAATTCTCCCAGACAGTGATGGTGCCATTGATGGTCATCTGAGAGAAGTGGGCCTGACCTTCCACCTTCTCAAGGATGTTCCGGGCCTTATTTCCAAGAACATTGAGAAGAGCCTTGTGGAGGCATTTGAGCCTCTGGGCATTTCTGACTGGAATTCTCTATTTTGGATCGCTCATCCTGGTGGGCCTGCCATCTTGGACCAGGTGGAGTCCAAGTTGGCCCTCAAGCCCGAGAAGTTGCGAGCCACCAGGCACATTCTCAGTGAGTATGGAAACATGTCCAGTGCCTGTGTGCTATTCATCCTCGACGAAATGCGAAAGAAGTCGGCTGAGGAAGGTTGCAAGACTACCGGCGAGGGGATTGAGTGGGGTGTGCTCTTCGGATTTGGGCCCGGGCTTACAGTCGAGACCGTCGTACTTCACAGTGTGCCCATCCATTAGAGAGAGTCTGGGACTGTCAACTGTGCAATAGTTTGCATGGATCTTTTCCTCTTTTTCTTTTTCTTTTTTAATCTTTTCTTTGCTACCTTCAATTCCTTCCTCTTTAAACCAGTGTTTGATGTTGTGTTGGGTTGGGCTTTTGTAGACTTGGACCTTTGTGCACAGGCCTAAATAGACTGCCGTCAGCCTGTCATTATATGATAATTAAGCTTGTTTATTATTCATTTTCATAACAGATCCACTTCAGAGAGGTGGACTACTGGTGGATGGAAATGTTGAGCATCTATCATTAAATGGAAATAATGGATAGAGACTTATTTATTACGATTTTGTTGCTACTTATGAATTAGATCTCCCTCATCACAAATATTAAAAATGGAAATATTGAAACTTCCTATTTAGCTAAAATAACCAAAAGAATGCTTCTCTTTACTTTTGCACATGGATCTCCACTGTTAAATAAGTGGAGATGTATTGATTTTTTTTAATGACTAAGATCTTGAATCAAGTTTTTCATATTTGAAAGGTATTTATCCATTACAATCTTATTTTTTCTTTAGATTTGTCCTTTTTGAATTTTTTTTTTAATTTTTACTCTAAGATAATCCTGATTGTGGGGGTTCTTTGTGAAAATAGTTTATTAAAATGATATTAATTGTTTATGGAATTGGGTGGAGGCTTTAGTGTGATTTATGTATGGTTTTTTCAAAATTTTCAATAATTTCAAAAAATTAAGGTTTTTAGATGATTTGCTCTAAAATAACCTCCATTTGGTGGGGCTTTTTGAAAAAAATAATGAAATGATATTCAGTGATTGTGGAATCAAACGAAAATATCTTAGTGTGGTTGATATAGTTTGCAGAGGTGTTTGTGTGATTTTATGAAATTTTTAACAATTACATGAAATTAAGGTCTTTCTATGAAAAATTCATGAATTGTAATATTAAAAGATACATGTCATTGTGAGTTACTAGAGAACATGAATTTTCTATTAGGTGTTTGCTAATGGTTTTTCACTTTTAAAATTTTTGAACATTTTTAAAAAATTTATAATATACTTTATTCATATAAAAAAATTTCTTAAAAGGGTCTAATATTCTATGAAAATGACTATTTTTTTACAAAATATATCATATTACTAATAATATCGTATCAGACAATATATATCGGACTATCACTACTGTTTTGAAAACCCCTGGTGATGGTTACGTATCATGTTTGAATCATGATTTTTATAACACTGGGAGACCATAGTCGCTGCTGATGGTTATGAATTTTTAAAACTCAAAGAATCAATATTGAAAGTACAAAAAAATAACATAGTTCTAATTTAAAAATGAGCATAACTCAACTCCAATCAAATATAATATACTTATAACTAAATAAGCAGTAAAATTAGAGGGTCTAAAAAAAATTGTTACATGATTGACTCTCTTCATGTTATGTATTTTTTAATGCAGTACATATAAATCAAAGGGTTAGTTCTGATGTCTTATATATCAGATGAAATAAATGTGTAAAACTTGAAATTTAAGTTTTCAACCATTTTCAAGTTTTCTCACAATTCAAAATTCAAATCTTGATTTAGAGACTCCATTTCTTCAAGATCACATAATTACCATTCTAATTTCTCTAAATGAGTGTGAAAAAAGGAAAAAAAAAAAAACCTGACCACAACAATTTAGAGGTTAGAGATCTTTTTATGACCATGGTGTCTAAGTTTTTTAGAGCACGTGATTAATCCTTAGAGCATGTGAAATCCTCCTTACCTCCACATACTAAGCAACTCTACGAGGAGTGATTCTTTAGAGTAGAGTAAGAATTGTATTTAGGACTCTCACTTTCTCAAGCGAGTTCCTGACCATCACTCTAACCCCTTTAAATGAAAGATCTTTATATAAGACTAGTGGAAAAAGTCTAATGAAATAGTGAATAAATGCAAAAAAAATATTCTAAAAGAACAAGTTACCAGCTTGAGTGACACAAACATCTTGTCTGTTTTCAAACAAGAACCAAATACATGAATTGCATTTGCACCAAATCAACTAAGATCACCATCCAATCACTTAATTAGGGTTTTGATACCTTCCAGTCAACCTAATTGATTGCTAGATGGGTTTGACAAATTGATGAACATTGGCTGATGGGGGCACTGTTTTTTAATTTAAACAATGATAGGAATTATAGGATCTTGAGCCTTCCTGATTTTAAATCTTTGTAAATTTGCTTAGTGGGGCTAACTTGAGTTGAATATGATGAGAACCTGGCAATCTTGATAGAAAATGTTTGAGATTCGGCCTAATATGCCAGTGTTAAGTTGACTATTTTTTTAACACGAGGACAATCGAGTAAGGCCTCAATAGCCACTAACTGGTGCATGAATTTTCGTACTTTAAATTATATGTCTGGTTTGAAATTCTAAATAATTATTACGAGTTCATTTGAGTCAATTTGACTTAGTTAAAATTTTAAAGTCAATTTGACTTAGTTAAAATTTTAAGTTGAGTGAGTAAACGAGTTTTTATCTTTATGTCTTTTGTTTCTAAGTTTTTTAACTCAATAAAATTTTGAGTCAAGTTTGAATTTTAAGTTTTCAAATTTCTATGCATTCCATAGGTCACGCTGGTCTTGGGTCTCATTGGGCATCTTTACCAAAGAAAAAATGACACTTAAAAACAAAATTAATTAACTCAAGATCAAAGTTAGCAATTCACTGTAGAGAAAAAGTACATAACGTGAGACACTTAGATACCTTGATCTTCAAAAAAAGAAATAACAGAAATAGTATGTACACTCGGTCATAAAAGTAAATTCACCAACGAGTTAGGGATGAATACATACTGGTATGAAACGTCACATTTGAAAAATTCAAAAATAAAAAATTCAACTAAATTATTATATAAATTGAATATACCTTTATTTTTGTAAATTTTGCAAAATATTTTAAATTTGAACAAAAAACTAGAACGAGCATAATTTTGTTGTTACGTAAAAGTATATATTTAAAATAAGACTTCATTAATGATAACATTGGTAAGAAAAACCATAATAAAGACTGACTTGATAAACAGGGATTGAGGATAGTTTCGTGTATTCGTGAGATTAGTCTCAAATATAATATAGGGTTGAAATACCAATGTTATAAAAAAAAAAAATTATTTAGATCATCTCTTTATCTTTTCTAAATGTTCAATAGGTAGAACTATATTAAGTACCTTAGAAAAATGGAAGTGTTTAAGTTATAATTTTGTATAGTATAAAAAAGAAAAAAATAGATAAGAACTAAAATAGTTGAATGATTCTTGATTCTCAAAATGACCATTATGTACAGCATTGTTTCATAATTTTTTGAATTTCAACCAAAGTTTTATGGCCATATTAAGAATTATCCTTATTATAGAATAAATATCTTTTATAAGCCCACATTTATTGTCAGAAAAACTATTTATTGAAAATTGATATATACTTTTAGAATAGTCTTGTCTTGAATTAATGGACTTTAGGTACATAGTTCTCCAAGGTCTCAAGGTTAGAAGCCGCTTAGTATTCTACGATTTCTCACACTTAAATTTTTTTTTTAAAAAAAGAGAGTTTTATGGCCATATTAAGAATTATTCTTATCATAGAATAAATATTTTTATGAGCCCGCATTTATTGTCTGAAAAACTATTTATTAAAAACTGATATTAAAAATATGCTTTAGAACAATCTCGTCTTGAATTAATGGCCTGATCTTAGGTACATAATTCTCCCAAAAGGAGGATAGAAGCTTAATCACCCCATCCAAAACCCTAACCAGCAAATGAAATGGAGAAATTTTCTTTTTACGTGAGGAAAAAAAGAAGAAGAAGAATGAGAATAGAGGGAGAAGATTTCATCTTACACGTGCTATGTTTTTCTTTTGTTTTCTTTAACATAGGTATCTCCACTTCACATTGGAGATGAGACTAATCTCATGAACATGTGTAAATCTCCTAATCTACACACAAGTTAAATCGATGAAGAGTAATTCTATGAAAAGTGACTCAGAAAGATTTAAACGTGAATATCTTTCTTAGATTGAATATCAATACAACATACAAAAGTACATACTAGGTAGGCCATGCTAGGGATTACATAGCTCCAATGCCAACTAGATAGGAAAATAAAAAGAAGTAAGGAGAGCCATGATGATGATGATGATATTGTTGGGATTTTAATCCCCAAACCAAATCAATCAGCGGAAGCAAAATCGAAATCAAACAACCCACACAATCAACACAAACACACAAGATTTAATGTGGTTCAGCCGAAGCCTACATCTACCAAACGAAATCAAAAGTTTCACTAATCAAAGTAGATATTACAAAGTATTTTCTCACTCACGGATTTCTCTCTTCCTTTCTACAAATATCTCTCTCAAACTCACGTATGGCATATTCCCAACAATGGAGATCTCCCTTACTTATAGACAATAATAAGGAAAGTTTCCTTGACCAAAAATAGAAAAAGATACAAAGAGGAAAGGAGAACAACAAAGAAAAGTCCCAAAATAAGATGTTTCCAAATCTAAATTTGAAAATTGTCATGCCCCGACCCGAAGGGTGGGCCCGGAACGCGACTGATTTTTTTTTTTTTAAAGATAAACTAAACCAACTCACAAGCATTCTAACTGAGCCAAATCAACAGTTAGGCCTAGAGGTCACACATGATCCCAACATGTGGACTTAAACACATACCATAAGTCTACCCCATAAGAATAGATATAACATTAACATCGATACATAACATGATCAAATAAAATCCATCAATTGATTCATCATTCAAAATCACTACAAAATGACTACCGCAACGTAGTAGTCTCAATACATAATGTTTACAAAGACCAAGTACCACATCCGGTACTTAACAAAAGCAATTGGTTCCAAGAACCAACAAGAAAAAATTAGGGCATTCCCCTCCGGGGGAATCCCGAAACACTGCATCACCTTATCCACCCTAAGCTTAATAGAGAGGGTCCTCCTCCTCAGGTTCATCGCCTGAAAGGTAAGTGGTGTGAGCCAACTAGCCCAGCGAAGGAAATATAACAATGCAGTTTAAGTAAAAATATAACAGCTTAGCAACAGTTCAATATCACATGCTTGATAACAATAAGCATAATCTCATGTAAAACATCAACATCATCAATTACTGTTATCATCCAACGTAACGCCTGCCGACTACGCTGAGACCAATATTAAGTCCCGACACAGTCAAAATACATCCTTGCAAGTACATCTCCGGCTCTGACTTAGCCGATACTGACATCCTCAAGTCAGCAACTGACTACATCATAGTCCGCCCATGGTCCAGTAGACATAAACCATCTCCCATATGGCCGATATTGGTTCAATAGCCCAGGTACGTGGAAGCAGTCTTACATACTCATACGATCAACATCGTAATATCACAATCATCATTAGCACTCTTACTATAGTGCATCATGTCTAGGCACATGAGTGGGTTCATCAAATCTGAAACCACTCATTGCTCAATACTCATCTCATCATAAAACCTGTTTACAAAATCTGCAGAGTTAAGTTCCCTCATCCTGATGTGTGGTTTACGCGGTCTCTGTTCAAACAACACACAAGTGCACAATCAATATACATAACAAATACGTACACAAACGTAGTATTTGGAAATCATACGTTTTCCCACAAAATATCTAGGGTTCATGGAATTGAGTCTCCTACTTGGTTTTTATCCTTTTTAAAGTATCATAATCCACAATATAATAATAAATAAAAAGGGGCTCAGTCCAAAACTCATATTGTCTTCTGGGCATTGACCAGATTGACTTATTGAGTTAGGTATAGATCCTCGGGTCACTTATCGGTTGTCTTCTGGATAGGACCAAATCTGATATTTTGAGTTAGGCCTCGAGGTCACCCAGTGCCCGACTATAGTGTCGGCCTGAAAGTGAATCACTCAGTACCCGACCAATAGGCTCGGCCTGGAAGCGGATACAATAGTATTTACACTATAAATAATAAGAGAAAAGGGTTAGTACAATTTTAATTAACAAAATGGGGTACTAACATTACATCACATAAGCTAACAAAATTTTAATTTTTTTTGAATAAAATAACAATATTTATTTATTCATTTATTTATTTATTTATTTATTTATTCAAAGGGAACTAACATTACAAATCACAAGCATCAATAATATCAAATAAAAATATTTTTTTTTCTTTTTTTTTCTTTTTTCTTTTTTTCTCTTCTTCTTCCTCCCGTTCACTGTCTGCAACAGACAGTAAACGACCGGAAAACGTGAAAAATGAATTAAAAAATGGAGAGTTTTCCGGATTCGATTTTTGTATCTGACCGGTCCAATGGATTCCTCCAGGAGTCCTCTTTCTATAGGAAGAGGTTTTGAGCTTTGAAACTCAGTAAGCCATCCGATCTTAGCACCGGAAGCTCACTGATACAAAGAAAATCGAGTTTTCCTTAAAACTTCAAACTGGTTTTTCTCACTGAAAACAGGGCCAAAACCAGGTTTTTTGGATTCGAAATTGACTGAAATTGAAAGGGGAATTCAATGGATACCTTCAATGGAGTTCCTAGGCTGAGAAATCCAAACTTTGGAAAATTTTCCTTCTAAGGTAACGGTGGAAGAATTGGGAAACAGAGAGGGAAAAGGGGCTGAAAAATCAGAGAGTAAAGAATGATAGGGAGATAGAAATTTTTTGTGGGAGTTGATCTGAAGGGAAGGGGCTCAATTTATAGAAAATTGGCCGGGAAATGGGGTCGAAAGGCCACTGCATGCAGCCGTATACAGTGGCTGCTCACGCTGCTACAGTAATCGGTTGTTTGCAGATCAGCCCTTCCCATTTTCAGTTTTTTGCAATTTAGTCCCTCTTTATTATAAAACGGGATTTTTAACTTAAAACATAATTTCAAAGGCTCAAAAATTTAATATAACTTTACAGATAGGTTGGCTTCTAAAAACTTTGATCACCATAAAAATTTTGAAATTTAACTCTCACTAAAAACCATTTATTTAAATAAAAATCATATTTTAACCTTATTTACTTAAATAAACAAATGTTAAAATAAACAATTTAGAAATCTCATTTTGGGGTGAAATAGAATAACTAAACCATTCTTAAATGGTCTAACATAAAATACCAGTTTTGAAATTTATCTCATTTTCAAAATCATTTAAAATAATTATTTCTCCCTTCGGGGTTTTGACGGGCGGATTTTAAATACTATTTTCTGAAAATAAAATTATTTTAAAATTAGAAATGCAAATCCTTTATTAAGGAGAATATTATCCACCAATAATAATCACATATCAACAAAATTTATAAAATAAACACAACAAGCGGTAAATTACCAAAATGCCCCTCCAGCCGAACGAGTTGGATCACTGAGCACGAGCTCAGATTGGGCCACAACTGGGCTTCCCTCGAAGCCCTAACCGTAATCCTTGAGATTAACCTGCTAAACAGGAATTATTAAGTAAAAACACGCCTAATCTAGGGCAGGGTATTACAAAAATCCATTACTAAAATCTAGCTGAATCATAACAATCTCCACCTTGGCGAGATTTGCAGACGGATCATCTCTGATAACTCTACCTTGGCAAGAAATCTCATGCCAAGCCAAACGAAGCGATCAACTGATGCCGACTGCAACCGAATGCGCCCATAGGCGCCATGCACCCAAAGGTGCTCAAACCTATCGAATGTTGATCAAGTCCAAATTGTGCTTTGAACTTTATCCCTAAGTGTAATGGACATCTGTGTCAAATTTGTCTCTTCTCTGTTCAATGGCTGCTCCACCTGCAACTATACTTCCCTGCAAGAAATACATGTTCTTCTGTTGAGTAGCCTTCATCACAACACATGCACCTGAAGCAACTGTCAAAACTCCACCTGTCATGGTAATTGTGAAGCCTTTTGCTTCCAATGCACCCAAAGAGATGAGATTCTTCTTTAAATCTGGCACATATCTAACATCAGACAAAACTTTAACAAAACCATCATGCAATTTCAAACGAATGTTACCTATTCATTTCGTTTTACATGTACTATTATTGCCCATACACACAGAGCCACCATCCAACTCCTTAAAACTGATGAACCAATCCCTGTTGGGATACACATGATAGACACATCCCGAATCTAACAACCAATCATCATAATAAGATGCAAATGATGAACAAATCAGTAAAACTTCAACATCACTATCTTCAGCATGTGTTACATTTGCATTCGAAACCACCTTGTCCTTGTTTTTCAACATTGGACACTTAACTTTTTAATGCCCTCTTTCATGACAAAAAACACACTCATCCTTTACAAGATTTTTTCTCTCAGATGATGGTGATTTTCTCGTCTTAGAACAAGACTTACCAGATTTCCATTTTTCTGTCACTACCAACCCTTCTGACATGGAGTCGTTATTGTCATGTTTATCCTTCAAACAAATTTCATTATTCATCAATGCATTTAATACATCTTTATAAATAATCTCCTTTTTGGCATACCATAAGATGGTAATCAAATGCTCATAACTATAAGGCAATGAACTCAACAATATCACTGCTTTGTCTTCATCTGAGATTTCAACATCTAAATTTTGCAAATCAGCCAGAATCTGATTATATTCATTCAAATGCTCAATCATGGAAGTACTTGATTTATACTAGAACCGGAATAGCTTCTTTTTCAAATAGAGACAATTTTCAACGCTCTTTGTCATGTACTTGTATTCCAATTTCTGCCACAATTCTTTTGCCGAGGTTTCCTTCATAACAAAATATTTTTGATCTCTAACAAGGCAAAATCGTATGGTACTACAAGCCATACGATTGATCTTCTCCCATTCATTAGCATTCAAATCTGTGGTTTATCTTTCAAGGCAATATCTAAATTGTGAAAATAACAAATCCTTAACTTCGCATTGCCACATGGCGAAGTTATTTGCCCCATTAAATTTTTTAATTTCAAATTTTGTATTCGGAGCCATGGGCCTTGGCACAGGATTAGTGGTCTTTGGCAATGACCCTGATTCAGACATATTTTCTTCCAAAAAATAATCTCTAAACAACAAAACAACTTCAAAAAGTACTTAAAACACCTTCAAAAAAGCACTACAAACCACTTCCAAAATTTTCAATTTTTTCATTTTTTTTTGAAGGTGTATCTGAAAATGTGGTCCCTTGGGAACACCCAAGACAGTGGTCCTGTAGATCACTGAACAAATGATAACCTAGTCTAGTGGACCACCAAATGCAGAAAATTATGCAGTCCTGCAGAACTACCTGAAATGGTAGTCACGCAGGAGCACAAAAAATTGTGGTCCTTCAAACCACCAAATGAAGTGGAGAGAGAAGCCTTTCTTCAAAACCAAAAAACTCTCTGATCAAGAGTGTCAGCAGTCAGCAACTGTTTCAATTTTTTTTTAAACAGTCCCAAGCTATTGCCACGGAATGGGTTGCACACTTGTACAGATGAATGCTAGAAGATCAGAGGCAAAAAGAAAAAGAGACGGTTGATATGGAGGCCAGATCGCAGATAGCAACGTCTAAGCAAGGAGATCTGAACAGATCTTGGGGCAAAAACAGATGGGGCGACGGTAATCCAGTAGTGGCAGCAGTGATCGGTGAGTACAGAGGTTACAACAGCGTGCGGCGGATGGCTACAGAAGCACCGACGAAGACATGCAAAGGGACGGTGAGGATGGGTCTCTAAGCATCGAACGAAAAATAAATCCAAAGATTTGGGCAAGGTCCTCTTTCAATGGCTCTCTATTTTTTTTCCAGCAAAAACAAAGGTCCCAAATCATCTCAATCAGAACCCATGCCCAAAATTGAAAAACCAAGCTACTGATACCATTTGTTGGGATTTTAATCCCCAAACTAAATCAATTAGTATAAGCGAAATTGAAATCGAAATCAAACAACCCACACAATCAACACAAACACACAAGATTTAACGTGGTTCGGCCGAAGCCTATGTCCACCAAAGCAAATCAAAAGTTTCACTAATCAAAGTAGAGATTAAAAGGTATTTTCTCACTCACAGATTTCTCTCTTCCTCTCTACCAATCTCTTTCTCAAATTCAGGTATGGCATTTTCCCAACAATGGAGACCTCCCTTACTTATAGACAATAATAAAGAAAGTTTCCTCAAACACAAATAGAAAGAGAAACAAAGAGGAAAGGAGAGCAACAAAGGAAAGTCCCAAAAAAAGATGTTTCCAAATCTAAATCCGAAAATCCATTACTAAAGTCTAGCCGAATCCTAACAGATATTGACAACAATCGTAATTATTTAAGGGTGGCCATCCTAACACGAGCATACTCTTTTAGGAGACACGATTTTTCCTGATTTCCCATTTTGCTCACATCCGTCCGTACGGATTTTAGTGGATTTCAGAAATCGGTTCACTTTCTAGTAAATCTGTAATGACCCCACACGATTTTTCGGAGTTTTAGGGTCTTGGTGGCTGTGGGGGTGAGTGTGGCCCCCGTCGTAGGTCCTGGTTTGCCCGGTTTTGAGTTCGGAGACTCAAAGGGCACTTTAGTAATTTTGAATTATTGAACATTCTATCATAATTAAAAGTTTGAAAATCACACGTTTTCCCCTGACGTTTGTCATTTGATTTGTTCAGGCTTTTTAAAATATTTTGGAAATTGGAGATTTTTATTAAAAAAAAAAAAGGAGAAAAGAACCCCAAACCCTAAACCTAACCCCCTCCTTTAAAATCTCATTTTCAGCAGTATTGTAGCGCATAGCTACAGTGCCGCCGCAACCATAGCTCACCTTCTTCTTTCTCCTTTTTTCTTTCCTTCCTTCTTACTAAAACCCTAAAATCTCTAAACCTAGCCGCCGTCGCCCCATGTCTCTTTCTCTCTCCACTTCCCGACCCTTTCTCCTTTGTCTCTCCCGTCCCTTTCCTTCTTTTCTCCACGGCCTTGATTCGAGATCAACCCGAGCTGCAACCACCTAGCCCCGCTCGGATCTCCCCTCCTGCCCTTTTGTCGCCACCAGATCTGAGTTCTCCGACCAATTTCAAGTAACCTCCGTTGATCCTCCTCCCTTTTCTCCTTCACCCCTTTTCCCTTTCCCGATTCTCTTCCTCTTTCCCCTCTTTTCCCGATTTTTCCCCTTTCCTTTCTTTCTTCCTTTTTCCTTCTTTCCCTTCTCCTTCGGCTGAGTCACTTAGCCGCCGAGTTGACTCAGCCGGGTCCTACTTTGGACCTTAATAACCCAGGTCCAGCTCAGCTCGCTTTCGGCCCTTTCTTGGCCCAGTTCGGCCCATCCTTCGGCCCGACCCGATTTCAGGTCCGACCCAATTCGGCCCGACCCGTTTTCAGGCCCGGCCTGTTTCGACCCAGGTTCGGGCCTGACCTGATTTCAAACTCAGTTTCCAGTTTCGAGCCCGATCCAATTTCCCAGTTTTCAGTTTCGAGCCCACTTCAGTTCGGTTTGGACCCGACCCGCTCTCGGGCCCATTTGTAGTCCAGATTTCGTTTGACTCGTTTTGCCCTGTTACTTATCCTTGTGCTCTCGTTTCAACAGATCGAACTTCCTTCAACCCAGCGGACTCGTTTTCTCGTATTGGATTTCAAGGACAAACACAGGTGAGGGAACTTATCACCGCTTTTACCATGCATCTATGCATATTACCTCTCTATCAAATATACGGATACGAAATGCCGCGAGTGGGGGTCCTCGGTATTATGAGCCACTCGGCAAGGGAACTATTGATACTGTTATGTGGCAGGCCCCCATCCGGGTGTATTTGTATCTGATGCCCGCAGAGGCATCTACGAGTTGCTTATCTGATGTCACGATTGATTTGTTGTGCGGTGACATGATTAAGATTTATTTTTATTGATAATATGTTAAGATGCCAGGATGCGAACATGTGATATGTGGTGATATATGCCTGATTATAGTGTGATATGTCTTGTTGATAATATGCTATATGATTATGTGATAGTTAGCTTGAACTGCTAGACATTATAACATATTTGGATGTTAACATATTAGCCCGTGATAAATAATGATGTATACACATGATTGTTATGTGATGAACTATATTAATAGCATGTGTAGGCGTAGAGATAATTGTGTATACATATAACTAACGTATGTGGGATACCGATGGGGGCATGGATACTAAGCAACATCAGGATCTAGAGACTCCTCTTACCTTGTCGGGTAGTAGGATGTGGATGTCGTGTGGGACCGCGAAGTGGAAGGGTGGTTGGACTATTGGCTACCCGGTGGTTGGACATGGGTTGAAGTCTTTCCTGGCATGGGTTAGATTGTCAGGTGTGATCTTTAAACATGCCCACGAGGGAGGTGTGGTCCGGTTCATAGGACGAGGTGCCCGAGAATCCTAAGAGGGACATGTTGTGAGGTGGTCATGGAAACATCTGGGAAGTTTTGGGGTTGAGTGTTAGCTCGTCCAAGGCTGACTTAAAGGTTATTACAGGCACGCTACCTGAGTACGTGGCGGATGAGGCGTCCCCAGTGGTCTAATGGGTTGAGTGGTTCACCCGCGTGGAGACCAGAGGGTGGGATGGTGACTTGTGATCCTCGAATGACTGAGTAGGTTGAGAATGTGCTCGCTTGGTCATTGGTCGAGAGATGATGCGGTGAGGGACAGCTCCCGCTAGTATGACTTGTGATCTCCAAATGACCGAGTAGGATGAGGAGCTGCTCACCTGGTCATTGGTCGAGGGATGATGCGGTAAGGGACAGCTCCCGCTAGTATGACTTGTGATCGCTGAATGACCGAGTAGGCTGAGGAGGTGCTCGCCCGGTTATTGGTAGAGGGATGGTGCGGTGAGGGACAGCTCCCGCTAGTATGACTTGTAATCCTTGAATGACCAAGTAGGCCGAGGATGTGATCGCTTTGTCATTGGTCGAGGGATGATGCGGTGAGGGGCAGCGCCCGCTAGTATGACTTGTGATCCTCGAATGACCGAGTAGGCTGAGTAGGTGCTCGCCTGGTCATTGGTCGAGGGATGATGCGGTAAGGGGCAGTTCCCGCTAGTATAACTGGTGATCTCCGAATGACCGAGTAGGCTGAGGAGGTGCTCGCCTGGTCATTGGTCGAGGAATGATGCGGTGAGGGACAACTCCTGCTAGTATGATTTGTAATTCCCCGGATGACCAAGTAGGCTGAGGATGCGCTCGCCTGCTCATTGGTCGATGGATGGTGCGATGAGATATTCCAGGCTAGGACACCTGTAGGGTGGGGACAACCTGCGGTGTGGTGTGAGATGATGTTCCAAGCTATGACACCCGCAGGGTGGTTACAGTCTGAGGTATGGTATTCCAGGCTAAGACACTTGTATGGTAGGGACAACATGTGGTGTGATGTGATAGTGTGTTTTCCCGCGGTTGACTTTGGGGTTCATTGTTGAGACTTGTGTTGTGGGTGTTGACTCACCATGAATTTATGGGCGCCTAACGAGTGAGTTTGGCCGACTCACTCAGTAGAAGACCTATAAAATCATTTGAAAGGTGAATATGTCAATCGTGTGGAGACCAACAGATGGGGTCCGAGGTTATAGGTTTGATTATCGAGATTCTGGTGCTCAGTTGAGGAGACCATAGATGAGTCTGGTTGGTAGTCCGTTGAAGACTGGTGAGGTGGTTACTCCCGTGTGGCAGTCAGTTTGGGACTCTAGTGAGTCTGACTCTTGGGTTGGTTGTGGTATGTGTGTGGGTTGTCATGAGAGAGTCATAGGTCTGATCGAGGAGTATGGATCCTGGTCCGGTTGGAGATCAGTCTGTGTACCCGAGGGTGGGTGAACTGCAGCTTATATATAGAGTTGTATTGAGTTGGTTAGAGGATGTACTGGAGGCTCAACGGATGTGGGCCTGTGTGTTAGGGGTAGGGCACCCGCTTGCATAGTCATGCATGTAGACATCATAGACATTGATGTGTTCATATGATCATATACAGTGTATGTTTGGTGACATATGTGTGTGTGTTACCCTCACTGGGCATGTAGAGCTCACCCCTTGCCTCACAGGTATTTCGTGGAGGTAGGGTCGGCAGGACCCTCAATCGAACATTGGGCGTAGAGTTGCAACTTTGTATTTGTTATGGCTTTACTTTGTAATTGGGGACTTGGTAATGTATTTGAGATATGTGTACATTTCATTAAGTTGGATGAATGTAATAATGGGATGATGTTATTGTTTCCAATTATGATTAATACTTTATTGGTTATTGGTTTAATGGTGGGTTGCCTATAGTTGCTTTGAATTGCGGGAGCAATGTCTCCCCTTTATTTTGAAAAAAAAAAAAATAATGACCCTGAAATAGAATTAGATCGGTGTTTTGAGACTTTGTATCAGTTTAACGTACTCGTAGCAGGACGGGTCGTTACAGAATCGATTTACTGAATCGGTGCGGACAGGTGCACCGATCGAATCACTTCCTCAAATTTCTATTTCCAAGTGATTCGATCGGTGCATCGATTTCTTGAGAGTCCAAATCGGTGCACCAACCGGATCACTTTCCTCAAATTTCCATTTCCAAATGATCTGGTCGGTGCACCATCTGGTATACCGATCCAGTGAACCGATTTCAGAAAGTCCACTAAAATCCCTACGAATGGATGGGGGCAAAGTGAGAAGTTCACTAAAATCCGTGTCTCCTAAAAGAGTATGTCCGTGTTAGGATGAGCACCCTTATTTAAGGTTGAAAGATAGGCAGGAAAGGTATAGGAGAGAATGGTGGGTTATAATTTATGCATAATTATGTTTGTACTTAAGTACTTCTAATTAAGAAAATGATTAACTTTCGAGTTCAATCTTTGTGGTAAGTCAATTCATTGTGAACTGTATAATTAAGTTTTTATAGAACTTGTTTTAGACCGTGCGGTTAGCCAAGCTAAAATCCAAGCTCAATGATCCAGAATGGTACATTAGGACATGATTTAATCAATAATTAGGTGTTGTTGATAATACTCCTAATTTTGTCCATCCAATGACAATGCATGATCACGTGAGGCAGACACTCCTAATTGAGGAAGAGCGGTCATTGCATCTTATAGTCTTGTAATTAATTTGTGCTTTATTAATGTGATGGAAAATGGAAAGTGCATTAGAAATTTTAGTTTTTATCAAATTTTCAAAAAAATCTTTAAAAATCATACACTCTCTAAAAACTATGTGAATGATGTTAAACATGTCTATTAAATTTCATAAACACTGGATATTATTTCATTAAATTATTTTCACAAAAACTCAAAATTTGAGATTATCTTAGAGCCGAAGTTTAAAGAAATTAATGAAAATGACTTGGTAAAAATTGTTGAAAATAACTCTAAAATTGAATAACTTACTTTTAAACCATTTTAAATTAGAAAATATTAATCAAAAATAAATAAAAAATTTGTCAAAATTGAATTTTAAAAAATTGCATCCGATGATCAATACAATGTGTATCAACGTTTTGCGTATTGGCAAAATACAAGGTACTGTATTGGCCGATACATGTCAACGTTAAAACTATCTATACATATTTGCATATATGCAATATATCAGCCAATATTATCTATACATACTGGTATATATATAATATATCGGCCAATAGATATTGGTATGAATGGGCTGCCCTGCCATAAAAGTTAAAAATTATCCACTTGTAATTATTAGAAAAGGTTGGGTGGAGTTGACTGTATTTCTTCATAAGTAAATAATAAATATCTTGGTGATACTGATACAGTACCGATAGATAGGGCTTCAGTAGGTATACCATATTATATGTCAACCAACCTTGATTGATAGGTGTCACATATGCACATTGGCTGACATTTCAAACTTAGATACATGCATATTTTTCAATCATGCAAAATTGCTTGAAAATATGAATCAATGTCATAAATTAACAAGTATGGAGAGTTGTTCTTGTGAGACATTGTTTAAACTAGATAAAATTGAAATTCCAATGTTGCCAAAAAAAAATGGGTATGTTTTTTAACTTATTAGAAATAAATTATATTAGATTTATCAGCTAACCACTAACATAAAAATTGCAACTAGTAAATTATTTTACATATAAATCAATTGAGTTACTGTTTTATTGATATCAATGTAACAAATATCGCCTATATTTTTATTTTTATCACGAAAATATCGACAAAATAACTTTTGTGCGTTAAAAACCCGAGTTTATCGCGTCTGCCGTTTTTAATGGTAAATTCTCATTAAAAACACGTTTTTATCGTGAGAAATGGTAAATTCCCATTAAAATCGTGAGATTTTACCTTTAAAAATACGAGATTTTAATGTTAAATTCCTGTTAAAAATGCTTGGGCAAAATATACATTTTTTATTTTTGAAATATCATATATGTTTTCAAACTCCGGCCACATTATTTATTTTTACTAATTTTTAAATAATATATTTTCCACGAGATTTTCCAGTTAAATTCTCGATAAAATCCTAAGAATTTGAAAATATTTCACTATTAACAATTACCGTTAATATCCCGAGAACAAGATTTGTGACATGATTAATATTAGGAGGCAAAACTGAGTCTCATTTCAATTCAACACATTACAAATCAATTTTATTTTCGCTGTGAAGTTGATGTATGATGTATCTACTATGGACGGCAAATCTAGGTAGAAGACAAAGTAGTGTTTGAGAATTAGAAATTCATATTTGATTCATAAATTCTATTGAGTTGAGATTTTTTTTAAAAAAGATTGAATTTTTTTTATTAATTTAAGCAGTTTGAAATCTTGTTGACTCGAGTGAACTTGTACGACTTGCTTGAGTCATTTCAAACTTTTAACGATGAAATAATCTATATATGTTGTAAATTTTAATGTAGATTGCCTCATTAAATTGTAATTAAAAAATTTGGAATAGTTTGAATTGATGGAGAGATGGGTTGGTAGAAAAAGGAAGGCAATTCACTGAGTTATCTGTTGACTTGGTAGGCGGCTCTTCTGTCACGTGTTTACGTACCCGCCCAAATCATTTCTCTTCCTTCCTTTCCTACAAAATCCTTCTCATAATAGTCATAACCATACTCCCCCACCACCATCTATGGCATACTTCCACGTCATCCAACTCTCGCACGTGTGACATCCCTGAAAAATGGCGACCGTTGATGCAATCCGTAAGGCTCAGAGGGCGGAGGGCATTGCCACCAACCTCGCAATCGGGACCGCCACTCCGCCGAATGCCGTCGATCAGAGCACGTACGCCGACTAGCGAGCACAAGATCGAGCTCAAAGAAAAATTCAAGCGCATATGTAAGCACTTACTCTGTGAACATTATTGACTTAGAATTGTATTTGCAAAATTTAGGATTCAAAAAAAAAAAATTCAATTCAACTTAAAAAAAAGCAGTGATTTTGTACCCTCATTTTCTCCAATCGTGAACTTCTTTAAAATGAATTTTTAAATTTATTTTTGCTTTTAAGAAAAAGAAGAAGAGAAGGGAGGAGAGAAATAGAGACAAATTAAATTTTTTTTAAAGAGATGTACGACGGGAGAAAATGGGGGATGCAAAAATTATTACTTTAAAAAATCTATGAACATATAAGTTTAGATTGTCTTCCCAATATTTTGAAGAATAAGAATTTGGAGGTAAGAATTATTTTCCTGTCATCAACATGCATTTGAATGAGGGGTAAGAAGTAGGGCGTATTTAGGCTGTGTTTGGATGAGGGGTGCGTGTGAGGGTAATGAGGAGTTATCTTTGTTTGGTAAGTAAGGGATTAAAGTAAAAAATCAAATTTTTTACCCTTTTTCTACGACTTTTGAAAACCCTTTCCAAATAAAGAGTATTTTATCTTATAAAGGAAAAGCATATCTTCCTTTTTCTTTCATTTGTTTCTCCCCTACTCTTTTTTTATAATCCTCACCCAAGAGGGGAAATTTGATTTCTACAAGTGAATGTCTTTGTTGTATATATAAGTTGATAAGGTATATTAAAAATAAATAAAAAAGTATTATAATTATGGCCTTATGACTCATATATGAGATGACAATTTTTTTTATAAATCTATGTAATTTTAAAACTTCAGATCTATCTAAATTTCTTTTACCATTTGATATATAACTATAAACTAAATGGTTTTTTTAGAATAAAACATTCTACTTTAAAAATAATCTTAATTTTAACCATTACTATCTAACTTAATATCAGGTAATAAAAACTATTTAATTAAGAAAGTTTTATTTTTAGAAAAATATAGACCTCTTCCTTTACTTAGTTTGGTTAATAATTTTTAAAATATTGCACATTTTCTAAAATGACAAAGTAATAATTTAATATCACTAAAATCGGGGCAATGTTTTAAAAACTAATTCATGTATCAAAATATTCTCAGATAAAGTTTTAAATTGTTTTTCATATCAATCAAAACATATAATAAATATCTTAATTGGTGTAATATTTCATAAGTTAACTAAAACAAAATTTAGTCAAAATCTTAAAAAAAATTAGCAGAATTTTAAAAATATTGAAATTTTTAAGAGAATTTTAAAAAATTTCAGGGTTAAAATTTCAAAAAAACTTTCATAGACCAATAATATTTCAAATTTCTCATAATTACCTTTAATAAATAAAAATAACTTTTTCTGATGAGAATGTTATTTTCTCATCACATTTTTTCTCCTATAATTATTAAACAAGATCAAAAGGATCTCTCATTAAGGAAAACCCAATCTAAGAGAATCCCCCTGCATAAAGGAAACCTCTACAAAACTTTCCCTCAAAACGCAGCCCAAGTGGATGATCTAAATCAACATACTACCTCTACAACAAATTGCATGATCGTCTTTAGGAATCTAAATAAATTAGCTATTTAAATCAGTTTATAAAAATTATTGTGAACTTTCAATCACAATATTTAAATAAATAAAGAGCCGTTGAATTTTACTTTTTAAATTTAGCCAATAATATTTGAGAGCTGCTCCAATATGAGAGGGAGTAATAATATATATATATATTTAAGTACCAACCCTCCATCTTCGTTAAGCTATTACCCCAAAACAAAACACTTTTTTTTCTTCAAAACATAAAAATAGATTCCCATCCCTAAGGACAAATTTGTGAGAAAGTGATTACTGATTGGAAGATTTTAGTTGTTTCGATGAGTCAATGCCAAATTTCAATTTTTTAATTTAAAATTTTCATTTTTATTCTTTTCAAACTCCAAATATGTTTATTATAAAGTGTTTATAAGGGTTTTTTTTTCCTAAAAAGGCTTCTATATTTTAAATAATTTGAGAAAACCTATATATTTTTATAATTTCAAGAAAACCCTAACTTTTAGTAAAAATTCTAAAAAGGATTCTTCGCCTAGTTCACTTATTATAAATTAATTTTTGGTAGAAATTTTTTCAAATAAATATCATGAGCTAAACTTAGAGGTCAATACCATTTAAAGAGTAGATGATTAAAAAATAGTTTTCTTAGATCAGTAATGTCTCAAAATCAACATGGTTAGATAACTAGTTCTAACGCTAAAATATTCGATGATGATTGTAAAATCCGACACGAAGATTTACATTGTCTTCTTCAATCAACGAGAGACCAATTGAATGTCGTATTATATATAAAACATAATACAAGAAAAAGGAAATAAAATACAGACATAGAATAAAAGGATAAAACAAAGAAAGAAAAATTAATTACAAATAAAATCACATAATTAGTGGAGCTAAGTGGAGAAAGTCAGCTCTAATACTCCCCCTCAAGGTGGAGCGTGTATGTGAATAACGCCCAGCTTGCGGATGAAGTCATGAAATGAATCTTTGTCCAATAGTTTGGTGAAGACAACAGCAAGTTCATGAAAAGAAGGGATGTGTCGAGGAACAATGAGCCAGACGGGAGCTTCTCCCGAATAAAGTGATAATCAACTTCAATATGTTTTGTCTGTAAATGAAAAACGGGATTATTTGCAATGTGTAAGATGGTTTCATTGTCACAAAATAATGTGATGGACGAAATACCAAGATCACTGAGCAGGAACTTTAACCATTGAAGTTCACAGGTTAAGGTAGCCATGTCGCGATATTCTACCTCAGCGGAAGAGCGAGAAACCGTAGTCTGTTTCTTGGTCTTCCAAAAAATGAGGTTGGAACCAAGGAAGGTGCAATAACCAGTGGTCGACCGCCGAGTGACTGGGAAGCCAACTCAATTGGAATCACAATAACCCTACAGATGGAGGCTGCTAGAGGAGGATAAAAGAATCCCCTTACTGATGCAACCCATCAAATAACGAATGATACGGTGTGCAACGTCCAAATGAGCACCATGAGGAAAGTGCATGAATTGACTGAGAATATGAACCACGTAATTAAGATCTGGCCTGGTAACAGTAAGGTAGATAATGAGACACACTAGGCAGTGATATGTGATGGGATCAGGAATTAAAGTCTCATCATCACGAGATGAGTGCAACTATTGTTCCAATGGAAAATATGAAAATGTATTTTTGTTGAGAAAGGAAAATACCTTTCTGAGAACGAGCAACTTCAATGCCAAGGACATATTTGAGACGGTCCAAATCTTTAATATAAAATTTCGCTTCAAAAAAACGTGTGAGGCTTTGAATGGCCAAAACCAGTGATTATGATATCATCGACACAGACCAAAACAAAGGTCGAAGAACTGCCTGTGTGATGTAAGAACAAGAAATAATCAGATTTAGACTAAGAAAAACTAGTTTGAAGAAGAGTAGATGAAAATTTTGGCAAACCACTGCCGAGAAGCCTGCTTCAGCCCATAAATAGAATTGTTCAGCTTACAAACCAGGTGCTCCCCTGTCGTACAAAACCAAGCGGAAAAATCATATAGAGCTCTTCATCAAAATCACCTTGTAAGAAGGCGTTGTTAACATCAAGTTGATGAAAGGACCATTGCTTGACGAAAGCAACGTAAAGAAGAACACAAACAGTGACCAATTTATCAGCTAGATCAAGAATGTCATGGTAATCCAACCCTTCAATCTGAGTGAATCCTTTGGCAACCAAGTGGGCTTTAAAAATTGAAGATGTAGATCGTCGGATCTTAGCGTCAGTAGCAAGTAGCACCGATGGCAATCGAGATGGTGACTACAGTGGGAGAAACGCATAGTGTCAGTTTGGCAACAGGCAGCGCAGGGAAACAACAACCGGTCGGCAGTTGTTGCAGGCGATGGAGAGCAGATCGTGTCAGTCCTAGAAACAGGTAAACGAAGGTCTACACGAAAGGATAGGTTTTCCTCGATTCTCGCATCCTAGCTAAAGGACGGAAGGGCAAGCAGACCAATGGACGACGACAGACAATTGAACATGAAAAGGGTTTGCCATCGGGAGGAAAAATAGTAACGACTGCAAAAAAGATCACATAATCGATTAGGCTAATACCATGTAAAATCTGACATGAAGATTTACAGTCTTCCTCAATCAAGGAGAGACTATTTGAATGTTGTATTATATATAAAATAGAAGGGTATTGATTTTTACACCTAAAAATTTGATAACCTTACATCATATTTCACAGAATTCCAATTTTACCCTTCCTTCTTTTCCTTCCTTAGTTACCTATTTCTTGGCCTCTTATCATCTCTGTTTTCCCAACGTTTCTTTCAGTTTCCAACGTCTCTTGCACTAGGGAGGAGGCGAATCACGATGAGACCAGCCGGTGACAAAGTGTTGATTCTGGATCATGCTACAAATCAGTCGCCTATGAGGGTCAAGAGCCCCATCTTCATATCGCTGCTTGGAATATCTGAAGATGAGTATGGAGTACCATGCTCAGGGCCTATCACTTTGCCCTGTAATGTAGTCTTTATGGAATACATTGTCTCATAGGTTCAGAGGCCCATATCGAGTGAAGAGGCAAAGCCTTTGTTCATCTCCATTGCCAATTGTCGATGTTCAACATCCTTGATGCTACATCATGGATTCATTAACCATCAAGTACAAGTACTTGTTCATGGATTTTGAGGATTTCAAATTTTAGAGAGCTTGCTTTAGATCCATCAAATATGCATTTTGATTGTAAATTGACTACTATTACTATGACTGAAAATTGTGGACTTCTGTTTATAAATGGATAAAAAATATGACCTAAACCCATTTAAATAGAGCTGGTAATTGTGCCCAAGAATATCTGCTTCTGAGGCAAAAGCCAATTACATGCTTGATTGAAGACGCCCATGACCTCCATAGCAAGTCTAACATGTATAAGTCGCTAACCACTTCCAATAGCTCAGCCTCGTATGCCTGTTAAAAAATGGTTTCCAGAGCTGATCATCCTCCACTTCCACAAGGAAACCCAGATTCTCAAATCTTCAACTCAACTGGAAAGAAAGAACAGGCCATCCCCTAATGCTCAAACAGATTATGCATGATGTTTCTGCTCGAAAATCCAAGTTTGCAGTTCATACTCTATAATCTTTTATTCCTTTTACGTCTTTTATAAATGAGAGATCGAATCATATTCTTCACTCTAAAAACGTGTATTCCACTATCTTCACCAGAAAATCAATAAGTGTTCTCCTTTCTATAATTGAATAAATAGCTAAGATCAAAATGCAGTGAGCACTTTTTCCTTTCTCTCCTTTTCTCAGGAGAGGGGAGAGAATCTCAGTTTCAATCCAACTATGAGAGAGTAACTTTGATCACAATCAAATTAGGAACATGCCAATATATAAGAAATGCAAAGAGAAAAATAAGTGAGAAAGAGTCCCATCCAGATTCCATAGAGTACTTTACCATTGTACAAACTAAACTATTCTCGACAAGATGAAGGGATCTTTTAAAAACTTTTATAACATGAGGAATTTTTTTTAAAAAAAAACTCATTTTATAAAGAGGCTACACATTAGAATGTTTGTTGGGTCAGACATTTTTAGGAAGGATTTGCATAAGAATAGTAATGGGTAAAGAGTGAGTAAAATTTATCTACCATAGTCTCATAGGATCATTAAAATTTGCTATTTTGAATTTTAAATTGGTTGATATTTGATGACTTATTTGTCCAATCTTGAGTGGTAATGAAATTGTTGCATCGTTATGTACAGGTCAGAAGTCGATGATCAAGAAGCGTTACATGCACCTCACAGAAGAAATATTGAAAGAGAACCCAAATGTGTGTGCCTACATGGCCCCTTCATTGGATGCTAGGCAGGACATGGTGGTCGTCGAAGTCCCAAAGTTGGGCAAGGAAGCTGCGGCCAAGGCCATCAAAGAGTGGGGCCAGCCCAAGTCCAAGATCACCCATGTGATCTTTTGCACCACCGGTGGTATCGACATGCTCAGCGCAGACTACCAGCTCATCAAGCTCCTCGGACTCCGTCCTTCCGCCAAGGATCTCATGATGTACCAACAAGGTGGCTTTGCAGGTGGGACGGTCATCCGCCTGGCCAAGGACCTTGCCGAGAACAACAAGGGTGCACGTGTTCTAGTCGTTTGCTCCGAGATCACCGTGGTCACCTTCCGCGGGCCCAGTGACACCCATCTTGATAATCTTGTTGGGCAGACGCTCTTTGGTGATGGTGCAGCAGCTCTAATAGTCGGTGCCGATCCTGTACCCGGCATCGAGAAGCCCCTCTTTGAGGTGGTCTCGACGGCCCAGACATTTCTCCCAGTGATGGTGCCATTGATGGTCTGTAATAACGGGTCAGTTGTGATAAGTAAAATTAATTTAGAAAATGATTAAAGTTTAAATTGATTTGTTAGTTTAATTTGATAATTTTATATTGGAAAAACACAATTGAATTTAGGGATTTAATATTAGACCCCGATTTCACACTTTCTCCCTGATAAGAATTTACAAATTTATCCCCTTCGAATTAAATTAAGGGAATGAAAAATAAATTATCAACTTAGATTTTAATTCTCCTAAGTTAGAATCTCAATTGGAAATATTCAACTAAGAATGTGAAATCAATAAATAAGTTCCAATTTTAAGTGTTTAGAATTTAATCGATGATTGACAAAATTAATAAAAGAGAAATAAAGGACAATTTATTAAAATTAATATTTTAAAGGAATCACCTTTCCGGTCGAAATTAATTGTCCAAAATTCCTTCACCTTGGGATTTGTTTAATGAGATTTTTATCTTATAGATAAAAATGTATAAATATAGATTCTTATTTTATTTTATTTTATTTTAAAGTATAGAAATTACCTATTCGTGTGGGCCCTTTGGACCCACACTACTCTCGATGGTTTTTATTCCCTAAGTTTCTCCTTTTACTCTTATTCCCCAAAATCCCTAACACTAAAAGGGAAACCCAATCTCCACCACCGTACTCCACTTGGAATTTTCCAAATCTGGGACTCAACCTCTTCGAATCCCTTATTCTTTGTCTCTCCCCCTTTTTCGTCTCATTCGGTAAGAAAACCCTTGATTTTCTCATCGACCTCTTTTCCCCTCCCTTTAAGAAGACCGTGCGAAGCCTTCTCTTCCTTTACCCTTTCGAAAAGGCGACTGCAAGACCCTTGTGTCTCTCCCTCTTCCGATCGACATCTTCTTCGCCCTCTCTCAAAGTCGACGAAGGAGCCACCTGCAATAGCATCTACAGAAGCCAGTCGAGTCTCTCCCTTCCTTTTGGTAAGTTCCCCTCTTCGAAGGTCTTCATATATTCTTTAGTTTTTCTTTCTCAAATTCTACTGTTGCTATGGAAACCTCTGCCCCTAAACTCTCTGGTTTTAGCCAATCAGCCAGCTACCTTGTTCGATTAATGTATCTTGGCCTTGTCTAATGCTCGGTTGTAGGACTGATTCAAGGAGTGACTCAGATCTGTCCCCAATACTTGATCCGTGAA
The DNA here is from genome assembly GCA_013350335.1 of Chimonanthus salicifolius. Classification (NCBI taxonomy): domain Eukaryota; kingdom Viridiplantae; phylum Streptophyta; class Magnoliopsida; order Laurales; family Calycanthaceae; genus Chimonanthus; species Chimonanthus salicifolius. Next base: position 53,377,111 of record CM023537.1, read on the forward strand.
CAGTACCTGCCCAGTTTTTTTCCCCAAATAACTAAGTGTGGACTGATTTCAACCTCCGTAGAATTTGCCCTTAACCTCTCTGGTTTTCGCCCAAACCAGCCAGCCACCTTGTTCGTTTTATGTATGTTGGCCATGCCTTCTCCTCCTAAAGTTTCTCTTATTTGTTTAAAATTAAGTAAGCAAGTTGGAAAATTGTGAATTAAATAAATACCCAGATTTCTCCCATATTCAATCAGTTTTACCTATTCTTTTATATAATATCTGCAGTATATGGTCACAGTTATTATTAAATATATATAAATATATTTCTGGATTGAGCCAACTTAGTGGCTGCTCCTAACTCTCTGTTTTCAGTTTAAAACCAGCAGATTCTGGACCCGGAAACAGCAGAATAGTCCTGCAATCAGATCTGGATAAGTTCTTAAACCATTGGAAACCCTTTGCATGCAGTGACCCAGAAACTGCTTGCAGTCTAAGCCTGCATAAGGTTAATAACTTTTCTGAACTGGGCCAGTAAACCCAATTCAGTTGTGTTACTGTTAAATGGGCCAGATCGGTGACTATCTCTAATATGTCTAACCCCTATTTTTTGTTTTGAGTCATATGTATAAAATTGACAGTATGTGCACTCATATATGTATAATAAATCTACTAAACTACAACCTGAATTTATTAGTTGTATGTCTTTCTCAGCGATATAATTATCATTCTATATTTTTATAAGGGTTAAAGATATGATTTTTAGACTTTAATAATGACCTTTGTTTCAAAACATATATGGTTTTCACTTCAACAGCATTACTACCCTTATAATCATTATGGTTTCATTTAGTTAAAGTATTTAATATATTTTTAAAAGTTATGACTCCAACGGTCAATTTACTTATAGGATTTGATTAAAAGTCTTAGTAATTTAAAGGAGAACCCATCCTTTTTACGAATAAGATTTTATCGTCTTATTGGCGTTGAGTGAGATTAGGCATGGTATAGACTCAAGACCTTCACTCTAAGCCTGTGACCTTAGATTTACCTTAGAAGGGGCAGTAGGATATGATCCTTCACTTTGTAAATAAAAGAAATTTAAAAAGATTAACAAACATCAGTTTTTAATGGCTTAGAACATTCAAATTAATTTGCAACAACTTTGGAGTAAAAACTTGTGTATACAACTTTGGATTTCTTGCTAGCACCATACATTTCACGCGATTCTAGGTAAGGGAAACAATTCACTAAATACCATGTATTCATATAATCTTCTATTTGTTGTTGTGCAATGAAAAATATTGCATTGTTTTGTATGTTATGAATATAATTGTTGGATATAGAAAAGACTGGATGCATGTTAATGATGGTTATAATCCGGTGCTCACTCACAGTAGTGTAAGGGAGATTTTGGCTAAATGTTCTATTGGCCGTGAGGAGATCCAGTCCGTCCGGATTATGAAATCTAACCATTAATATATTGAAAGATCCAATGATTTTATATTCGTAGATTAGTGATTAACTATATGGTATTGTTGAATTTCAATCTTGATGGTACATGTTTGAATGTTGGTCTATATGATTTAAATCATTATGATGCTTGGATTATTGATATGTTCATTTCAAGGTATATGCATACTATAGCAAATGAGACGTCGATTATGATGAAATCATCTGCTTAGAATGGAAGTTATAATTCTATAAATATGTCGTGAGTGATTAAGCATGTTGATTGGCATTGAACATAACATTCTCATATTCATAGCATTAGGTATGAGGGTACGATCCATGATTGTCACGAAGACCACGACGGTGGTAATGTTGTTAACCTCACTTTAAGTGGGAAGACCAGTATGGTAGAAGAGGTGTGATATCCGTGACAAGTCATGAGGGCTGTTATTTGGTGGTAGATTGTGTTATCCTCACTTTATGTGGGAAGGCCATTAAGGCGATATTCTGTTATCCTCGATTCGTCGGGAAGGCCACCAAATATCAGTAAATGTAATAATGGGTTGGAATATGACATTTGGCATTGAACATTACATTTTGCAAAGGCATGAGCATGAAATAAATTGTTATTCTTGCTTATTTGAAATATCATTGAAGAAGTATGAATATCATACCCTATGTCTGTGTTATTGTTTTCTTTACTAGGCATGGAGCTCATTCCTTACATTACAGGCAATCCCTTGGACTTGGGTCTGAACGATAATTACAACTGAGCTTATAAGACGAGAAGTCGATGAAGAATTCTTAGAAACACTTAGTTAATGCAGAATATATTATTTAGATTATAAGTTGGTTGTTTATTTGATTTGTGACTTTGGGAAAGTTGTTCATTCGTTTATTTTAATTTGTAAAAAATTGGATAATAAATTCAAGTATGGATTAATTTTGAGAACGCTTTAATTTGATTGTCATGTGAATGTAACTAAGTGATGTGATAAGCACTGAAAAATGATAATTTTACCCTTTAATATTGGATTAGTTATTTCTTAAATTTTGTTTATTTTATATTATTATTGTAATATATTATATATTCTAAAATTATATTTGTTAATATATTATATTAATTAATTTTATCTAATTAAGTGTATTTTGATGTCTTGTCAGGTTGGTGAATTGTTGTGCATGCGTTGAGTCCCATTGAAAGTCTAAGTGATGACTAACTCCGTTTGGGAAGAGGACTGTCCCAAGTTGAGAAGAAGAAAGAGATGCAGTAGTTCGGCTGGTCCAGTTGGTCCATTTGCTGTAAGAAGGACATCCAATCCGGGCAACAAACCAGCAAGATACAAATTTAAGCAGAGCATTAAAGAAGAAAGAAGATGAAGGATTGCAAGAATCAGAAATAAACTTTAAAGAAAATACATCATATTTTGCAGAGACAACAGCCAGCGTGGTAGGAGGAGCTGCTGTCCCATCTGTGTACCGTCCCTTGCAAAGAGAGAAATCAAGAAGCAACCCACCTTTATCTATTTGCTAAATAGTGTAAAGAGAAGGTAAAGTCAGGAAAAATCAAAATGAAAATAAGAAGAGGATGGGTGGTGGATATCTTATGTCTTTGCCAGATTTAACTGCAAGCAAATAAAGGAGGCACCGTTCAAAGGTAAAGAAAAAGAAAAGAAAAGGACTGTTGTATATGCATTGTTACAATCAATTGATCTAAGAGAGAGTCACGAATCCCACACGATGGTGGCTTTACTGTTTAAGAAAAGCAAATCTGAAAATAGAAGAGCAGATAAAAGAAAGAGGAAAAAAAAATAGAAGTTGCCGCGTACCACTTAGAATCGGCTGAGAATTGGGAGTGGGTCCCATGGTTGCCTGATTTATCTTCTCCAAACACTATATAAAGAGGCTTTGGGCTACAGAAAGAATTCGAACCTGGACAGAGATTTTTGGAGGAGCAATGTATAGTTTTGGAGTTCTTTCTTTCTTTTGGTTAGGGTATTTTTTTATTTTATTCTTTTGTAATTAGTTTCTTTTATTTTTATTCATGTGTTGTAAATTAGTTCCATTAATAAATAGTACAATTTCTTTGTCTTTAATTTCTTAAATTCATTAGTGTGATTAAACTAAGTTATAAATTAATAATAGTCATGAGTCTTTTTGTTTTGTTTTTATTTAAATCCAAAATTCCAATGTATTATAATTCTTAACTCATATTTTATTAATAAAGGAGAGGTGGATTTATTTAGAATCATGGTTGTCCAATTATTTAATTTATGTATGATGAGAGTTTGATTTTGTTTTTATTCTTTTTATAATTTTATGATTGAAATTATTTTAAGAGATTCGAGGAGAGTGGATGAAATATTTAGGATAGATAAAACTTATTTTTCCGATTCAAGGCTATTTTAAAGAGTGGATGAAATATTTGGATTTGGAATTATAAGTTGAAGTTTTATCTACACTAAGGCTTGAGTTGAATTTTCTTAACATAATGGATCTTATAATTATTATAAGAAGAGTTTTAACGAATGAAAAATTTGAATGCATGATTAATAATTTAAGTGAGCTCCATATTCTAGGCCTTGATATTATTTTTAAAATATGAAAAAGAAAGCCTCCATAATTCTTTGACCCAGTTCCATTGTAAATATGTATAGAGGTAGTTTAGGTGTTTTAAATTTTATTTTTGTTTATAAATTCAAAAACTTTTGAAATTGATGAACTAGGTTGGAAATAATTTAATTGCATCTTAATTTATGTTTTCTAATTTAAATTGAGATTGTTTATAATTTTTATATTAATTCCACCATTTTAATTAAAATTAGTTAAATTGTTAGATTTTATGTTTAAATCTAGAATGTTTCTAAATTAATATTAAAACTCATAGATTAGATAAATTATTTTATATTTATGATTTATCTCCATATTTCCTAAAATTCTGAAAATACTTAATTCAATGGTATATTTCCATGGATATATTTTCCTAAGTTCCGATGGGTTCGACCTCGCACTTAATCGCTATACTATCTAAATGGTTCGTGCGCTTGCGAGTTATAAATTTAAAATTTTCACAACATGATGCGTTTAAAAATCTTTATGTGAGTGATTTTTATCCCTTCAAGTTATTTGGAAGCTCAAATGAGATGTTAAGTCTTCTAGCAGGTTGTGGACTTGAGGAATCTTCGTGGCTTGTGAATTATGTTTGTTTTGAATTTAGCCCCAGATTTTTTATATAAGACCCGTTTAGGGCAGCAGGTGATGTAATTTTATACAGTCAGATCACGTCCGTTTAGGTGTTGAAAGGCGGGGTGTGACATGGTCATCTGAGAGAGTGGGCCTGACCTTCCACCTTCTCGAGGATGTTCCAGGCCTTATTTCCAAGAACATTGAGAAGAGCCTTGTGGAGGCATTTGAGCCTCTGGGCATTTCTGACTGGAATTCTCTATTTTGGATCGCTCATCCTGGTGGGCCTGCCATCTTGGACAAGGTGGAGGCCGTTGGCCCTCAAGCCCGAGAAGTTGCGAGCCACCAGCAACATCCTTAGTGAGTATGGAAACATGTCCAGTGCCTGTGTGCTATTCATCCTCGATGAAATGCGAAGGAAGTCGGCTGAGGAAGGTTGCAAGACTACCGGCGAGGGGATTGAGTGGGGTGTACTCTTCGGGTTTGGACCCAGGCTTACGGTCGAGACCGTCGTACTTCACAGTGTGCCCATCCATTAGAGAGAGTCTGGGACTATCAACTGTGCAATTGTTTGCATGGATCTTTTCCTTTTTTTTCTTTATCTTTTCTTTGCTACGTTCAATTCCTTCCTCTTTGCAAAGTTCAAACCAGTGTTTGATGTTGTGCTGGGTTGGGCTTTGGTAGACTTGGACCTTGGTGCACAGGCCTAAATAGACTGTGTATCATTTCATTCTGCTGTCAAGCCTGTCATTATATGATAATTAAGCTTGTTTATTATTCATTTTCATGACAAATCCACTTCAGAGAGGTAGACTACTTCTAGATAGAAACAGGGGTAAAAATCTCGATATTTGGCTGATAAATTTCTCTCTACTAATTTTTTTTTTTCACAAAAACGATCAAGATGGAAATGTTGGGCATCTATCAATAAATGGAAATCATGGATAGAGACTTATTTATTATGATTTTATTGCTACTTATGAATTAAAGCTCTCTCATCACAAATATTAAAAAAGGAAAAAATTATAAGAAAATATTTGAACTTCCTATTAGCTAAAATAACCAAAAGAATGCTTATCTTTACTCTGCACATGGATCTCCACTGTAAAATTAGAAAAGAGGTATCTTTTGTTGGAATATATTTAGATTATCCTAATTATAATTTAATTAGGATCCTTGTTTGGGTTTACCTCTAATTAAGAGGTGTATTTGATTTATAATTAGTTAAGAGTTACAGTTTGAGTGTGATAGCCATAGGGTCAGCTAGAGATTATAAATACATGTAATAGCATAGGGATTTGATATTGTAATACCCTGCCCCAGATTAAGCGTGTTTTAGTTTAATAAATCTTGTTTAACCTGTTAATCTTGAGGATTAAGGTTAAGGCTTTGAGAAAAACCCAGTTATGGCCCAATCCGAGCTCGTGAGCTCAGTGATCTAGCTCGTCTAGCTGGAGGGGCATTTTGGTAATTTACCGCTTGTTGTGTTTATTTTAGAAATTAGGTTGTTATGTGATTATTATTGATTGATAATATTCTCCTTAATAAAGGATTTGCATTTCTGATTTTAAAATAATTTTATTTTCAGAAAATGGTATTTTAAATCTACCTGTCAAAACCCCGAAAGGGAGTATTAATTATTTTAAAGGGTTTTGGAAAAGAGATAAATCTTGAAACTAATATTTTATAGTAGACCATTTTAAGTATAGTCTAGTTATTTCTTGGCACCCCAAAATGAGGTCTCTAAAATGTCTTATTTAACATTTGTTTATTTAAGTAAATAAGGTTAAATTATGATTTTTATTTAAATCAATGGTTTTTATTGAGATTTAAATTCCAAAATTTTTATGGCGATGAAGGTTTTCAAAATCCAACCTATCTGTAAGGTTGGATTAAGATTTTTAGTTTTTAAAATCATGCTTCCTGTTTAAAATCGATTTTTTATTAAAATCAGGGACTTATCTGCAAAACCAAAAGTTTGAGGGGCTGATCTGCAACTAACCCAAATGTTACTGTTGCAAACGTAAGCCGGTACTGCATGCAGAAGCATGCAGTGGCTCGACGGCCGTTTCTTCCAGTCGATTTTTCTATAAAATCAGCCCCGGTCTACTGGTTTAACTCCCACCAATTTTTCTATCTCCTCTCCCTCACTCAGTCTCTATCTTAGCTACCTAAAACCAGACCAGCCGAGCTCCCTCCCTTCTCTGTTTCTTCTCTATTTTTGCCAACCGTAAGCTTAAAGGAAAGCTTTTCAAAAGACCTGTTTTCTCAGCCCAGGAACCCAAGTGAAGGTATCCAATGCATTCCCCTTTCAATTTCAGCTAGTTTTGAATCCAGAAAAATCAAGTTTGACCCTGTTTTGAGTGTATAAAATCATTTCAAAGTCTAAGGAAAAACCATGGGTTCATGTACCCATGAGGATTTACTGTTAGAATCTGTTGGCCCAGTGAGCTTCAGGGCTCCAAACCATTCCCTATGGAAAGACGACTCTCAGAGGAGTCCATCAGACCGGCTGGATGTGAAAACCGAGTCCAGGAAACCCTCTGTTTCCAAATTCGTATTTCACTGTCTGTCTACCGTCACTGTCTGCTGGTGCAGACAGTGAGGAAGACGACTCTCGAAAGGTCCGAGAGTCGATCTTCGGACTGTCCGAACCTTCGGACAGTCCGAGAGCTAACCCTCGGACGTTCTGAGCTTCATCCGAAGCCCAGTTACGCCCGAGGCTAGCCAGGCCCCTTTCGGACGATCCGAGCCAAACTCGGAAGGACCGAACCCACTCGGACGTTCCAAGCCCAAACTTCGGATGTTCCGAGGACCCAGACCCACCGAGACTTGTTTTTGGATTTCTTTTCGGTTCGGATGGACTTCGGATGATCCGAGACCCGATCTTCAGACGATCCAAAGTCAGACCCATGTTCCGAGGTCATTGACTAGATTATATGTGGTTCGGATGATCCGAAGCCACTATACCTAGTTCCGAGGGACCCAGTTTTTAAGTATAAAATATTGTTTGATTGTTCCTGTTTGATGCAATAATGTGTTATGATGATAAATACCCCTCTTGTTAATTAAAAATGCACTAACCCTTTTCTCTTATTACTATAGTGTAAATACTATTGTATTCACTTCCAGGCCGACCCTATTGGTCGGGCACTGAGTGATCTCACTTCCAGGCTAACGTTATATTATCGGGCACTGAGTGACCTCGAGGCCTAACTCAAAATGTCAGATCTAGTCCTATCCAGAAGACAACCGAGAAGTGACCCAAGGATCTAGACCTAACTCAATAAGTCAATCTGGTGAATGCCCAGAAGACAATATGAGTTTTGGACTGAACCCCTTTTTATTATATTATTATCTTGTGGATGATTATAACTTAAAAGGGATAGAAAACCAACTAGGAGACTCAATTCCATATACCTTGAATATTTGTGGGAAAAACAAGTATGGTTTTGAAAATACTCCTTATGTGTATGTATTTAATGTTATGTATATTGATTGTGCACTTGTGTGTTATTTGAACAGAGACTGCGAAACCACACAATCACGGTGAGGGAACTTAACTCTGCAGAATATGTAAACAGGTTTTATTATGAGATGAGTTTTGGGCAATGGGTGATTTCAGATTTGATGAACCCACTCATGTGCTTAGACATGATGCACTATGGTAAAAGTGCTTATGATGATTATGAATATGATGATATTGATCATGAGAATGTGTAAGACTGCTTTCACGTACCCTGGGCTATTGAACCAATATCGGCCATATGGGAGATGGTTTACGTCTACTGGACCATGGGTGGACCATGAGTGTCGTCAGTTGCTAACTTCAGGGTGTCAGTACCGGCTAAGTCAGAGCCGGAGATGTACTTAGAAGGATGTATTTTGACCGTGTCGGGACTTAATACTGGTCTCAGCGTAGTTGGCAGGCGTTACGTTGGATGATAGCAGAAATGAAAAGATGATGATGAGACTTTACTTGATATTATGCTTATTTGTTATCAAGCATGTGATATTATTGAACTGTTGCTAACCTGTTATTTTACTTAAACTGCACTGTTATATTTCCTTCACTGGGCTATTTAGCTCACCCCACTCACCTTTTAGGAGATGAACCCGATAAGGAGAACCCTCTTTTTCAAGCTTAGGGTGGATAAGTTGCGGCGGTGTTTCGGGATTCCCCCTGAGGGGAATACCCTTATCTTTACTTGTTGGTTCTTGGAACCATTTGCTTTTATTAAGTACCGGGTGTGGTACTTAATTTGTTTAAATGTGATGTATTAAACCGTTATGCCTCTGTAGTGACTTTGAGATGATGTTTTGTATTGATGAATCAATGGTTGGATTTTATATGATCATGTTATGTGTTGATGTTGTTGTTTACGTCTATTTGTTGGGTAGACTTATGGTATGTGTTTGAGCCCACATGTTGGGGATCATATGTGACCTCTGGGCCCAACTGTTGATCCGGCCCAGTTAGAATGCTTGTGAGGTGGTTTAGTTTATCTTTCAAAAAAAAAATCAGTCGCGTTCCGGGCCCATCCTTCGGGTCGGGGCATAACAGATATAATACACAATTTTCTCTTTTCTAACAAGGCATCAAGAGCTTAGGTTTGATCCTCAATTAGATCGTTTTCTATGTTATCATTTTCGTTGAGAGAGAGAAAGAAGTCCAGTGTTCCTCTTTTCTCCCTCTGCCAAAGGGTGACTCGTCTGGCAGAGGGAAGGGACCACTGAAAGAGATATCTCGTTCTCTCCAAGTATCTTGATCATCAATCTGGATCTGCCTATGTGAGGGATCCACCGATTTCAGATCTTGGTCCTTGTTTGCATCTTGCATCGCCTGGCCCATCACCATCCTATCAAATCTGCAGCTCTCTACCTGCCATTTGCAGTGTTGCTGCCATTCCCTAGTTGCATTATTGCAACCAGATCTACAATGGATCTGCCCTTCTCTGCAACTAGATCTGTTTGCCACCTTTCGCTGTCCGCTCGTTCGCCGGCGATAAAACACCAAATCCATTGCAGCTCTTAGGTCTCCACAGCCTGCAACCTCTGTTCTTTGCAGATCTAGTCACTATTAAACAGATCTGTTTTTTCATCTCTACTTACTCGTCCCAGATCTGTGAGATCTGTGAGAAGAAAGGGGGGGGAGAGAATAAGAGAAGAACTCTCCATCGCTGCCCAGCCGGCGCCAATTGCTCGATCTGTTCTTTCCACTGCTTTGTCTGTGCGCTGGTGTGTCTATTTTGTTATTCCCTTTCCAGATCTTGGACGAAACATATCTGATAGGGTGATCTTTCGGCTCTACATATACACCTTTGACTGTTTCTCGAGCAATAGCCTTCTTGATTTCAGGCGTGCTTTCCAGATCTGACTCCAAGAGTAGATCAGCCCGTCTATTGCTTCGTTCCCTGCTATTGCCTACCTCTGCGACCTCAGATCTACTCGTTTGATGGCTTCTCAGATCCGGCGTGCTAGCAATCCGACAACCAGCCTTTGCCGCCCAGTTCTCGTAACCGCTGCTGCCCCAGCCATCTGTTTCAGATCTGACATCGAATGGAACTACTTCTCCATGCTCGGACTGCTGTTCTCAGATCTCCATTGGATTCGCTTGCTATCCAGACTTCCGCTGCCTGCAACAGATTTGGTCCTAGATCTGGACCCATAGTTCTTCTTGATTTTGCGCTAGGATGCTACAAGTTACTGGTCCTCTGTGGGAGGCAATCTCCAGGAGGGCATAATGTCAATTGGGGTCTTTACAATGCAGCATTAACTACATGCCAAACTTTGAAGTTGGATGGCCTTGTGATAGTTGGAGGCGTTACATCCAACACAGATGCTGCTCAACTAGCGGAGACATTTGCACAATCAAAATGTCCAACAAAGGTGGTGGGAGTTCCTGTTACTTTAAATGGAGATTTAAAGAACCAATTCGTTGAAACCGATGTTGGTTTTGATACAATTTGCAAAGTTAATTCCCAGCTTATCAGCAATGTGTGTACAGATGCACTCTCGGCTGAGAAGTACTATTATTTTATTCGACTGATGGGTCGAAAGGCATCCCATGTTGCTTCCAATCGTTGTTGACCAGATCTAGTGTGTGCACAGTTGAGCGATTCTGTTTTCATGCTTGTGAGCACCATATTTGCAGCAACCTGTTGGAAAGATTTTGCGGTCTGCTGCAATTACGATGCCTTCCACCAATCAGAGGTAGCCATCACCACTCGCCTACTTACTGCTTTCAATCACCGGTGACGGTCGAATCCAGATAAAGTTTTGCACCATTCGTGTTTTGTTCGTTCTTCTTGCCATGATCTGTGCCAAGAAAAAAGGGGGAGAACTGAAGAAAGGGACACAAATTGCCCTTCTCCTCCTATTTTGTTGAAGCCGAAGAAAGGGACGCAAATTGCCTTTCTCGAGCACGCTTGTTGTAGTCGAAGAAAGAAACACAAATTGCCCTTCTCCCTTCTCGAGCCGTCTTGTTTTGTCGTGAGACGGCATGTTTTTGGACACATGTCCATTTGTTGTGGAATTCATCCACTCCTTTTATCTGGAGGACTGATTCGTCCCCTTGCTGGCCCTTCATGGCTACAGCCCCATTTGTTGGCCTTTCATGGTTAGAGCCTCATTTGCTGGCCTTTTATGGTTACAGCCTCATTTACTGGCCTTTCATGGTTACAACCCTATTTGCCGGTCTTTCATGGTTACAGCCTCATTTGCTGGCCTTTTATGGTTACAGCCCCATTAGCTAGCCTTTACGATTTGAATGATCGATATGATGGCTTCAGCCCCTTATTTTTCAGGCCTTTCGTCGCCTACATTTATTGCATATTGCAATCATTGTTTGCCGGACAATTGTCTTACGGCCACTGCCGTCGTTCGAGCCTCTTTCTCTATTTTAGGCAACCATTGGTGTTCGTTGCCTGTCATTTTGCAGCCGATCAACGCTGCCACATAAACACATATTTGCAGCCAGTCAACGCTGCCACTTCAACAAGTTTTGCAGCCAATCAGTGTGTTGCTTCATGAAATCTTCGTGGCCAGTCGGTGTGCTACTTTTGCAGTTCACCTGCCGTTTTTTCACGTTCCAAGCTTCACGTTCATCCACACTTCAGCTTGCGGAGGCGTGTTGGAATATATTTAGATTATCCTAATTATAATGTAATTAGGATTCTAATTTGGGTTTACCTCTAATTAAGAGGTGTATTTGATTTATAATTAGTTAAGAGTTACAGTTTGAGTGTGATAGCCCTAGGGTCGGCTAGAGGTTATAAATACATGTAATAGCATAGGGATTTGATATAATACACAATTTTCTCTTTTCTAACATCTTTACTATTCTAATTTCAATGTGAACATCACCTAAATGGGTGTGAAAAAGCAGAAAAAAAAAAACTGACCACATAAATTTATAGGTTAGAGATCCATATACATAAGAATAAGGAAAAGTCTGATGAAAGATGGTGAATAAAAGCAAAAAAATTATTGTACAAGAACAAGTTTGACAGAGACATGTTGGCTATTTTCAGTCAAGAATTGCATTTGCACCAAATCAACAAGATCACCATCCAGTCACTTAATTAGGACCTTTCAGTCAACCTAATTCATTGCTAGATGTGTTTGACAAATTGATGAACATGGACTGATGGAGGCACTGTTTTTTAATTTAAACATTGATAGGAATTATAGGATCTTTTGAGCCTTCCTGATTTTTAGTTTTTGTAAATGTATTTGTGGGGCTAACTACAGTTGAATATATTCAATATTTTTTTTTTAATTTACGTGTAGAAAATCACAGGATACTCAGCGTAAAACTCATACACGTAATAATGTCAGTTTTAACTTCACAGTATTTTTATAACTAAAGGGCAATCAAGTGAGGCCACAATAGCCACTAACTGGTTCATGGTTTTTCATACATGCCTTGTTTGAAATCCAAAATAATTATTGCGAGTACATTTGAGTCCATTTGACTCGCTAAGATTTCAAGGTGAGTGAGTGGACAAGATTTTTTTTTTTTTTAAGTTTTTTAATTTCTCTAAAAACTAGGGTTGAAATTCGAATGGGTCAAGCCAGGTTTTCATAAACCCAACTCAATCCATATTAAAAATTATTGAATTTGATCTGAATTGCTGACTCAAATTGCTCAACCCAATTCTACCCAACTCAACGCGAGTGCTGACCCGATTCAACTTGAGTACTATATTAAAAATTTTGAATGGGTCGGTTGGGTCAGGTCAATTTGAAAAAAAACTTGACCCTATCCAAATTTAATTCAATTTTTTTTTCTTCAACTCAATATAACTCTAATTTTAAAAATGTTAAATCCAACCAACTTAATTTCTCGAATCAGATCATGCGGATCAAGTTAAAACCTGACCTAAGTTTCACCCCTCCTAAAAGCTTGATTGAAATTTTTAACTCAATAAAATTTCGAGTCAAGTTCGAATTTTAAGTTTTCCAACTTCTATATCCATACTGGATCTCATTGGGCCATCTTCAACAAAGAAAAAATGGCAATTGAAAACATTATTAATTAACTCAAGATCAAAGTTAGCAATTCAGCATAAAGAAAAGTACATAACAGAAATAGTTTGTGCATTCGGCCATAAAAATAAATAGACCAACTAGTCGGGGATGGATACATACTGGTATGATACGTCATATTTGAAAGATTCGAAAATAAAAAATTCAACTACATTATTATATAAATTTAATTTAATATACTTTTATTTTTATAATTTTTACAAAATATTTTAAATTTGAACAAAAAACTAAAGCTATTTTTTTTGACAGAATTTTGTTGTTAAAAAAAATTAGAAAAAATTAACTTGTAAAAGTTTATATCTAAAATAAGCCTTTATTAATGATATACATTAGGTAAGAAAAACTATAATAAAGAATTACTTAATAATGTGGTCTGTAGATGATTTCGTGTATACTTGAAATTAGTCTCATTTTTAATAGGATAAAAATTCTCACACTGGAGAATCATTTTTATCTCATATGGGAATTCAATTTTTTTTTTTTTAAATTCTCATTTTACCCTTTCACTTTTTATATTAGTCGGAAAGGTAAAACAGGAATTAAAAAAAAAAAGTTGAATTTCAATGTGAGATGGAAAAAATTCTCCCCTGTGAGAATATCTACCCCAGGGGTTGGAATATCTTTTTTTCTCTCCCTTCGCTTCAAAATTTTCTCAAAATGACCATTATGTTCAGCATTTTTTCATAATATTTTAAATTTCAACCAACGTTTTATCACCTATTGAGTTGGATGGTTCAACATATAAGCCATTTGATCGATTGCTTTCAGTGGCACAACAAATGGAAGGGTTCGATGCAATGGTTCACAATATAAGACAAATGAAGGAAGATAAATATAAATATAAGTTCAATAAAAAAATTAGCTATCTAATTTATACTTTTAATTTTTTTTTTTTTAAATTTACGTGTGAAAAATCATAAGATACCTAACGTAAATATACCTTATGTGTGTGGGTAAAAAGACTTTTACATGTCCCAAAAATTAATTAGCAATCTCATAAACTTAGACACCTTAATCATTAAAAAAGGAACAACATGTCCTAAAAATTAATTAGCAATCTCGTAAACTTATACACCTTAATCAACAGGAACAATGTAAACATTTTGCTAAAAAAACTCTAGAAGTCAGCATAGCATTTCTCCTATAATTGTTAAATGAGGCTTAGTTCTTGTGATACAATATCTGTAACTCCTTTTATAACTTTGTGTAATCAAATCCACCAATACAAATGATTTTTTTTAAGCGCGATTTATAGACACTCGGAAAAATGGTCTCTACACACTCATTTTCTGATTTTAGGGTGAAATTACCATTTTGCCTCTATATTTTCACTCATTCAAACGAACTGTCAGTTCATTTTGACATTCATTCGAATGAATGCCCCACGTATAAATTTAATTCATTCGAACGAATGGGAATGGAGTGAACAGTAACGCGCGTTACCATTCACTCGTTCGTTCGAATGAATCTATCCGTTCATAATATTGATTATTTAAATAATAAAATTTCCTTAAAATTATTTTCTAAGCACTGTGTATTTTCAAAATTTCTCAAATTGAATATCCGAACTAATTACGATAACCTGATAAAAATATTTTAAAACTTCAAGGTCTTTTGACACTCCCAAATATTTAAAAGAAAGTATTTTACAAATAAGGGTATCCCTAGACTCTGCTGAAAACACATTTGGGAGTGTCAAAAGACCTTGAAGTCTTAAAGTATTTTTGTCAGGTTATCGTAATTAGTCCGGACATTCAATTTGAGAAATTTTAGAAATACACAGTACTTAAAAAATAACCGTCTATCTTCCATGTGCTATAATAATGCATAGTATATTAGTTAAATAATAAAATCTCCTTTAAAACTTTAAAGTTATTTTTTAAGCACTGTGTATTTCCAAAATTCCTCAAATTGAATATCCGGACTAATTACGATAACCTGATAAAAATACTTTAAAACTTAAATGTCTTTTGACACTCCCAAATGTATTTTCGGTACAGTCGAGGGATACCCTTATTTACAAAACACTGTGTTTTAAGTATTTGGAAGTGTCAAAAGACTTTAAAGTCTAAAAGTATTTTTATCAAGTTATCGTAATTAGTCCAGATATTCAATTTGAGAAATTTTGAAAATACACCATTCTTAACAAATAACTTTAAAACTTTAAAAGAAATTTTATTATTTAACTAATCAATATTGTGTCCAGTCGTTCCAACAAACGAACTATTCGTTCGAACGGGGGAACAGTAGCGCAAAATTAAATTTATACATCGGCAAAATATCAGCAGTATTTTCAAATTTATCGTATTTTTATCTGCAAAATACCATTATTGCGTTAAAAACACGTTATCGCAATGGCAATAAATTTCCGGTAAATTTTCGATAAAATCGCGTTAAAAACGCGATAAATGGTAATATCGTGATAATATCCTGTTAAATTATCGGTAAATTCCCGATAAATTCCCGGTAAATTTCTTACTACCATTTTTATTTTATTAATGTTTTTATTTATTCTATTTTTATTATTTTTAAATATTATAATTTCTACCAGATTTTTCTATTAAATTCCCTGTAAAAAGAATTTAAAAATATTCCAATATTACCGATTGCCGTTAATATCCTGAGAATGGTATTTGTCACAATGGTTCGAACAAATACCAAAATAAAATGGTAATTTTATTTTAAATCTAATAAAGAATATTTAGAGAGAATTTTTCCGGATTTCTATAAGTAGCCCTTTTTTTTATATTAGATATATTAACCTCATCCATAAATGGGATCCACAAAATCTACCAATTCAGAGTTTCAAGGACGACTGATCCGAGAAACAGAGAGATGTCTTTCGGTTTGTCCCGTTTAGACTACGTAGACTGGACTGGAGAGGCCATTTATCTATCTCCAACTGTACACGTGGCAGCTCAAGAGACAACCTCTTCCAAAACCCCCCACCGCGAGCGAGAACTCAGAACACCATTTCTTCGTTTTCATTGGAGTTTTCCTCTGTTTGGCAAGGATTCTGAGAAATCCCAGTAATAGGGAGCTATCAGCAATGGACAGGGGTTTCTGAGAAGAAAGAAATAGAGAAGAAGAAGAAAGCTTAGTTGAGTAAAGATGCAGGGATGCTACTTTCAGGCTCGAATTCTCTCTAGAGGGAGATTCCATTCTCATCCTTTCTTCGATTCTTCCTACAGGAGCTCCATTTTTCTAACCAATTCATCTTCTTGTAAGTGCTATTGATTATAAACTCCTCTTTTAGTTCCGTCTCTAACCCAATTCCTGTCTTTTCCTTCCTCCATTTTCATGCCCAGATGGGTATTCCATTTTCTTCGAAATCGCAATTTCTATTCCTTTCTCTGTGTTTTAAGGGTTTTTTGTGTTTTTATTATCTCCTTTTGGATGTGAATATGTGATTGAGGAATTTCTGGACTAAACTCCGGTGCGAGTTTGCTTCAATATAGAGGATCCAATGTGGTGTATATAGGACGCAAGTTTGGGCCAACCAAGTTCTTTTTCATCATTGGTGTCACTGCCAATGGAATTATAGTCATATAGAACATTAATTTCATTATTATGTGGTCAATCCAAACCATCCTTTTGTCTGTTCAGTTGATTGTTTACTAATCTAGTTGTTTCTTAGCTCCTTTATGGATTTATGGGAACCAACCTGACTTTCTTAACTAGAATCATATGTGGAACATTGCTGCAAACTCTATATTTTACATTTCATTAATTGATGAATTGTATCTTTTTTAATCTTTCAAAAAATTGTATCTTTTTTTTTTTCATTTTTCAATGAATCAAATGTTCATACAATGAAAAACATGCTGATGCTGCTTCTGGCTCCTCACCGTTTGACAAATACAGAAAATAATTCTTAGTTTATCAGAGTTTAGTTCTGAAACATTCCCATCCAACCAAGCTGCCAATTAACAATAGACAAGTTGAATTGTCTGGGATGTAGTTCAGGTTTGTAAACCTTGCATATCCTCATTACATTAGTTAAGTGGAACTCTACCTTGGTTTTTTCAACTACAGAGTTTCTGGAATGATAGTTGCAAGATTTGGTTAATCACTCTACGAAGGATGTGTATAGGCTAGTACCTATATTCCTTTGCTAAACTAGTTATTGATTCATTATATTAGTTTAGTACACAGATTATACATGTATCTATGTTGGATCTTTTCACACATTTTTTCATGGATTCTTCTAGTATTATCTTGATGCAGCATGTTTTATGGGATCCTTCAGACAGTGAGCCCAAGTCCAATAAATGCAATATTGAATTTGAAAGAAGAAATAGAAGAGAAAGAAATAGGAGAAGAAACCTTGGTACAGAAGAGAATAGAAGAAGATAATACTTGAAAAGAGATGATAAAAGAGGGAGCAAATGATGAGAATCCGCCCACCTAAGAGAAAAGGAGAAATAATCAAAATCAATTTCCAAGAATTCATTCTTAATTCATTACTACATATTTACCCGTATTTATAGACCCTGATTGATGCAGGCAACGAACTCGACGACGACCCAATCAAAGGTGAACTAATCCAATTGGACGAGATTGACGAATTTGTTCTTCGAATCCATGCTCGAAACGATAGAGGGAAGAGAGGGCCCACTTCGAGTCCACATCAGCACCAAGTGGACTCCACTAAATGTCGAATGGGCAATAAAAATAAGAATAACAATAATATGACCAAAAAAAAGGCAAGGCACTGCCAGGAATGGAAACCCAACAACGTTTTTTGCTTGAGCGCTAGGAGCGACAGAAAGAGGTTCGAGTAGAGAAGAAGATGGGATAAGGCCCATATTCAGCTGCCAGCGAGAAAGATAAAAAAGAGAAAAGAAACCTAGGTAGATCGAAAGAGAAAGAAGTGGAAGGAAAATGCCAGGAACGGCACTGTTATCAGGTCTGTTTGAGAGTTTGGAGAAGAACGACTAAAATCCCGAATATAAAACTCATCATAGCCTTCATCAGTAAAACCCCTACCTAACCTACTCCATCATTTGGTTATCAGAGTTGGAAAAAAGCCGAAGTAATTACCAACTGTAGAATAATAAAAGAAGAAAAAGAGAGAGTGTGGAGAAAATTCTTCTTTGTATTATTCTATGTGGTATCAGAGCAGAAACTGGTCCAAAATAGACCCAAGGTCCAACAGTCAATCTAAGAAGAAGAAGCAGAAGTGGACCCCACAAAGCACCAACCGAAGCAAAGGTTCGCAGATGCAAAAGAGGTGGGGTGTAACTGGAGGTCCAAAACCCAGGGTCAGGGATGCTGGTTCCTTGCTGATCGGAAGGAAAAAACTCAGAAACTGGATTTGCAGTCATTTCTGGCAGCAAGATGGAGAATGCAGAAAATGGGGGCCCACCAGTGTCATATGGGGATGCAACCAGGTTCGATGGAACCCAAGGGCAGGCATGAATCCAAGGGAGGCTGCTGTAGGTGAAGCGAAGCACTGAGGTAACCGATCAAACCAAAAACCCCAAGAACCGAGTTTTTCTAGGCGTCAATTGTCCTGAGGAGGTGGCAGCCAAAAACAAACCAAAAAGGCTTCAGAAAGTCAATCGGTCACCACAAATGGAGAGATTTGGAAAAAACGGCAGGCGTATGGTAGGCTCCTGCCGGCTGACTCTTCGTCGGAAAAAGTTTGATGACCGAGAGGGAAATTGGTGCAGGAAAGACCCACAGCAGACACCTTCTGGAAATCTGAAAAAAAAAAACTACCGTAAACCTGGGAGAAAACTCCAACACTGAAGAAGGAAGAAGAGAGGAGATGTTCCACTACAGATCTTCAGAGATCGGGGCCAAAGGGGACACCAATATTCGACGATTTACAGTAACGCCGGTGAGGAATAGTAAAATGGGAAAAAAAAAAATCACCTTAAAGCATCCAGAAGATCGTTCTGGGTGATACCATGTAGAATAATAAAAGAAGAAAAGAGAGAATGTGGAGAAAATTCTTCTCTGTATTATTCTACACCAACTTCATCAGGTGGTTATCAAAAGCCTGCATCTTATACCAACCTGTTGGATTGGGAACACATTGCTTTCAATATGCATTAACTATTTTGTTTTCTATCTTCAGAGATAGGATTTTGTTGGGATTATCTATACTTGCAACTTTTGTACAACAGTAAGATGGAAAGAACAAGATACAACCCAGAAGGGAAAAGACGAATCACAGACCTTAAAAGATATATTGAAGAATTTGAAGCAGAAAATCATAGACTTCGAAAGAAGATAGCTCCAGACCTAACAAGCCGACTTGAGGAGGCTTACGCAGAATGAGACAGATTGAGGAAGAGATACGAGAAATTTAGATCTTGTTCTTCAAAAAAAGTTGAGGAAAAAGTTGGTTGCTTGTTAGAGATGAAAAGAGTAAACAACGGTTTGGGCACCTCAACTTCATTTTCAATTTTCTTTGAGATACACGTAAAACATGAGTCTATTGTTGATTGGTCTAAGTCTCCTGAGTTTGATGAAGAACCAATAATAAATAGTGTTTGATTTCTCCAACAGAAGAGAAACAACTAGACACTTTGTATGGAGACATTGACGAGTTTGTAAATGTGTTTCATTATTAGAACAGGTGGAGGAAACATCAGTTGATGGGACATTGGAGACGACATTTGAGGATAAAATTTTTCCGGATGAGATGCAAACAAATTACTCAGATCAACTGACATCATACTGAGGAGGATATCTTGGAGGAGATTCGACTGCCAGATATTCTAAACTTAAGAGTCGAAATTTCTCCAGGAGGGAGAGAGATGGAGAAGGTCTAATAGCATCTAAGACCTTAGGTCCAGACAGAGTGATCATAGATGCTACTCAAGAATCGGTCGTGGAGAAATTAGTTCGAGATTTGAAAGCGACTATGCATTTAGAGAGGCTGGGGGAAACACTAAATCCATCAATACCAGTCTATGACAATATTGATCAATTGTTTGAACCATATGTAGACCCTATTTGGGAAAACTTTGTAAAAAAAATCATATAGTCAAATTATTTTGACTAATCTTGTGGTTAGCAACTGGCTTTTACAAGGAAGGGTCACGATGAATTTAGAGGTGGTACCCATACCTATCTACCAACCCTCCAAAACCAATCGAAGCGACAACGAAGGAAGTGATGGCTGAAAGCACGACGAGATACCTCCCTTACACATCAATGAAACTCAAGGACGAGTTTCTTCCAATCAAAGGGGAATGATGCGGGTATCAAACCCAAAGGCGACCCAAACGAAGGTGAACGGACCCAATTGGATGAGATTGACGAATTTGTTCTCCAAATCCATGCTCATTTTGTTTTCGATTGAACACCTAATTTCTTTGGTGAATTTTGACTTTTGTCAAATTATCCTTTTGAAATTAATGCCATCTTTCTTTTGGTGAAGTGATCAAGAGGATTGAGAGTTGGTTTGTAGGGTTTCCATTATCGAAATCCTTGATTTGAATTGTAGAATTCAGATCCAAATTCTATCATTAAATAGCAAGGTTTAAGGAAGTGTGAGATTTCAACCATCATCAATCGGTGATCAAGATATCTTACAGCTACAACCTTTTTCCTGCATCAATGATGGAGAAGAACTAGTAGATAAGATGAATATTTAGTTACATTAAAAGATAGATTAGAAACTAGTGCATCAGAAGAAACCTAAAAGTTGCGCAAATAGATGAAAAGATGGGGAAATGCTGTTTAGGATGGCTTGGGCACATAAATTAACAGCCATTGTACCTAGAATTGAAGGCTGAGAAATAGAAGGTACTAGGACAATGGGAAGGGCTTTTAAAGACATAGATTGCAGTGATAAGAAAGGACATGATGGGTCTACAAAATGATGATGAATTTTTTCTTTTAGTAAGGATCCATAAATGATATTTGATAGATAACAGAAATATAGAACTCAAAAAGCATATCCCAAAGAGATGGGAAAGATGGCTCTGATGATGGTGATTATGATGATTCTTTTAAAGTGATATTTTTTACGAAAAAAACCTTTCAAGAAAATTTTTAGGGGAAAAGTGACAATAGATTTCATTGATTGTTTATTACTTGATTGTTTTGAATGAGCTCCGTGCATTATTTTTTTCTGGTGTTATTTTTACGTCCTTTTATTTCAAAATAATGTTTATTGAATTTACTCTAGTCCAACAACTTATGCTGGTGTTAGATTCTAATACATATAATTGTACCCATTCGACGTAGCCAGTGAATTATTGAGGATCATAAGGATAAAAGTTTAGCTCACCTAAAATGTGTTGTGGTAAGGAGAATGTAGCATTTATTTAACTCTCTTCGATGTCTGTCTTGTTATATAATTATATCTTTTGTCAGTGTCTATCTTTGTGTATGGGCAAGTAATACATGTCTTTTGCAGTGAGATGTAGAGATATATCAAGATTCAATTCAGTTCGTGGTACAGTTAAGTCTCAAGCATCTAATGTTAACATAGGAGCTGGGAGTTATGAGGGAGGAGAGGAAATTGATGGCCGCAAGATTTTTACCGATGGTTCAACTGGTGAAAATTTATCTGAACCGTAAGTTAATATGCTGGTTTGTGCTTAAACTCAACACCAATTCTTTTCTGTGTACTACAACTTTTCATGATTGTGCAGTATCCATCGTTTGTTTTCTTTCTTGGCTGTTTATGATCCACCACAAATTGAATTCCCACCCATAGAGATGATATGTTTTGTCACTCTTTTGTTTTGGGTCTATGCATCTCTTAGTGCTGATATTTTCAATCATGTTCTAAATGTGTTCCTCCGTTTTAATGAAATTCAAGCTTCAAGGTGTCCTATTATCTCAGAAAATTTTGGCCTGTTTCAGTAATAATTTGTATGAATCGGCAGTTGTAGCAGAGGGTTTCATTTTTCCCTATCATATCTTAAATTCATTGATTTCTTAATGGTGGAGGTCAATGATCAAGTTCATCCTTGTATAATATGGGATGCCATTTAAGTAAAATGAGACTTTCAAATTTTGAAAAATAACCCTTTGAAGATGTGCCATAGGGCTACGGATAATGCAAAAGATGCATGACCTTTCTTACAATATTCATATGGGAGCTTACCATCAATTGTAATAAAAAATTCTGGAGTTTCTGAATAGAACAAAACTCTCAATTTGATTATGTCGATTCTTAGTGAAAACTTCTGCCTGTAAGTGCTATCCAAATCCAGTGACATAGAAGTAAATAATTCTGTATATTTTGAATAGGACCAGACCAATTTGATTAAATTGATTCTCAAAGGTACCATAATGATAGTTGTCCAAATCTTGCCCCCAGCAGCGACGACTGGGGCAGATTGCAGTCTTGCATTGTTGATAAGAAGGGCAAACATGTGTTTTCAATTGTGATCTCTGTGGGAAAGGAAATGTTTTGGCAGTTGAAATGTCTACTTCAAAATAATTACTTGATTGATACACTTAAGGAGTCCCTACAAGTTTATTTGGTTGGTTGATGACTGCATTCTCCCATAATCATGCACCTCTAATTTCACATCAAATTATTGCAGTGGAGATTGAGCTCAAGATCCTGATGAAATTGAATTGAATAAATAACACCTCTGTTTCAAAAAAATAAATATAAATAAATAACACCTCTAAGGACCCCATGTTAGAATAAGAAGTGCACCACATACTGCTGCTCCAAGAGAAAGGCTGAGTCCTGCTAAAAACTGCTGTCTCTGTCATAGGCTGTTACTATTCATTCAATATGAAAATAATCAGATCATGAATCGAACTTAGCCTTCTCTTCAGGTATGTCAATTGTTTCAATTTCATGCTTTTTAAACTTAGGGTGATTTTAGGATATCTGATAACACCAAACAGTTATGCATTGTTTTTTGATACCTTTCCCTGGATGATCTTGCTACAGAAATTAATCCCTTGGATTTTTTGGCATTTCAGTTTTATGAATATAAACATGCTTTGTACCTCCTAAGTATTGTAGACGAGCTCATACATATATCTCATGAATTGGCAGTCGAAAACCTCTTACAGGAGTTCCCTTTCCAGTATCTGTAGCTGGTGGGCTACTTGGATGTGCTTTAGCATTTTCACTGGCTTCTTTTGTGAAGGGAGGCCATTCTCCACTTTTGGCGGCAACTGCAAAGTCAGGTTTTGCTGCAGCATTCTCACTGATATTTGTTTCTGAGATTGGGGACAAGGTGACCACAGTTGACTGCATATGGATGAATTTTTTGGAAATTTTCTTTTTGTTTATTTTTGAGAAGTGCTAGTTAAGTGAGTTCACTTTCATCGTAGTTTAGTTGATAGTGTTTTTTAACATATTCATTTACGAACAAAATCTCAGTTGCATTCAAGCTCCTAATTTCTTATAGAGTTAATGGGTGCAATTTATTGTTTTTCAATACGTTGTTTAGTTTGAAAATTGAACCACACTTCTTCCTTTCTTGCACAGACATTTTTCATCGCTGCATTATTGGCTATGCAATATGGGAAAGGACTGGTATCTCCCTCTCTCTCTCTCTCTCTCTCTCTCTCTCTGTGTGTGTGTGTGTGTGTGTGTGTGTAATAGTAGTAGTAGTAGAGGAACAAGGTCCAAGCTCCAAGTTCCTAAAGCACAATGTACAGTCATGACCTCATAAGTTTAATTTTACTAGAACATTTTAGATATTTTACTATTTTAGAGTAAATAGTCTTTATTTTGTCTTTAGAAAACTACTTTTCGTGAAGTACAACGTTACTCATAGTTCTCCAACACAAATAATATTTGTTTATATGCTATAAAAATCAAGAATGTAGTGATTAAGGCACGCTTCCTTTGTCTTTTCTTGCACAAACATCACCATCAAAATGTTATTAAACTGTGAAAAGTACACTTAATGCCTCCCATCAAAAGTTGGAGTGACTCAATCGCAACCCAAATGAAAATAGTGTCCAAGTGTTCAAGCACATGACAAGAAAATAAGCATTATATGAGAATATATTAGATAATTGAACATGTTTTTAATTGACCTTCTGATTAACTAATCTATGGATTTAAAACTGATGGGATGACACTTCTAACTTCTAATTAAGAAAAAATATTACAAGTCAAATCTTATATCCTTAGTTTTCAACCATGATCCATCTGACTGGAACTGAATCCAATCAAATCTTGAGCAAACAAAAATAAATTTAAATGAAAATTGAGGAGACGCTTGCCAAGTGATATTCGCTATGGGAATTGACCATTGATGGTGGGCTGGGCATCTTATTGTTGGATGAGATGTGTTAGGGATGACATGGTTAGGAGACTGGCCTTTTTTCTTCATGTGATCATCCTAGCCTTGTGAGATGACCCATGAATAATCAATCGCTTGTAATTGTCAATGTCTGAAGGACTAAAATCACAAGGCTAGTATGATTTGATGGTAGTAAAACTTCGGCCAACCTCAAACCATGTAGTCCTCAACAAATCCCACCAGGAGTGTGGATCCTAGCCCAAACATTAATGGGCAATCTTCCTTTTGTCAAATCCTTCATCACTGTCTACATGCCATCATACTCCCAGTCAACTCCTTCATATACTCCTCCCATTCTCATTCAATTGATCCTTTTGCACCATTATTAGACTCAATTATAATACCTAATGGGCCATTAATTAACATAGTGATCAATCAATCTAACATGACTTTACTCATGTAACAGTAATAAACTTATATTTTAATTAGGCTCACTTATGTGTGAGGCGAGACACATCTAAGCCCACTGAGGGATATTGTGATTGATTATTGGCATATGCCTTATGCTAGGTTAGACCTGGTACCTTGCCTTGAGAAGATGTAGGCACACTTTTGACTACACATCTTGGAAAAAAAATGTGTATGCATGCATGTGTGCTTGTTTCTTTTGACTTTCTTAAGTTGCTCTTTTTCAAAACTATGAAGCAGTTGCCCTTTTTAATCGTAATGATTGGAAGTTGAAAGTCCTTTATGTCTGAACTTCGTTTATTTTCATTACCATTATGAATGGCCTTCCATAATGAACTTAAAAGGTGAGAGTGGACGGAAGTAGAAAGGAGTAATGACTTGTCCTGTATGTTGTGCATGCTTGATGGGGATATGTTGGACTGACATTTAATGGAATTCTATATACTGTAGATCATGCAACTATTTCTCTATAAATTAAGAATATATGTAAAATATGTTTATTTATGTCTGCAATCATTATTCTAAGACACTATAAACCCCAACACTTAATAAGATTTGCTAGTTGTTTTAAATTACCCTTTCATCAGAAATTCTAAATCTAAGTTATGTTTATGTGCGTTTGGATGGGGGGTACCCTTGTTTAGTAACTACGAGTAGGAGTAAAAAATCAACATTTTACCCCTCCCCTCCCACTTTTGAAAGGGGTATTCATAATACCCAAGGTAACCCCTGCAAAATTTACCCCTCATCCAAACGCAGCCATATTTGATACCATGCAGTATTCTCAAAATAGTGGCATGATCTACACTGATGGGATTTTGGCGACCTCATGTAGATGGGATTTTGGCATCTGATGATATTGATGTGGTATTCTGAAAATTGAATCGTTAACTTATACTTGTTTTGGATCTCAGATCATAAATTCTGAATTCTAAATTGTAACATTGTAGTGACATTCTTTAAAAAGATACAGAAAAAATGAGATCTTTTCCTTTTTTGCGATAATAAGGCAAAATGATACTGAGAAAGTTATTTTACAATTAAAAGTGGATCATCATCATCTCCATCTATTAGGGTTGATACTTATAATTAGTTATGGCAGATTCTTTCGACTGGTTTATGACCTATCTGACTCCATATGAATCCTGACTCCAAAATCTTAGGAAGCTTTTGTTGATAAATGAATGTCAGCTATGGAAGCATGCACTAGCATTTTATTGATAAACAAATGTATCTATATAGTTGCTTTTGTTGTATTTTCTTCCTTCTTTCTGTTTTTTGGTTTAGACCTTCTCTTTCTTTTGTTGCAGGCATCTTGTTTTGTACTTAGTGGGCAATCCTTTTAATAAAAGAAGGAAGCAAGAAGAAGGGTTTTTAAGCTTTAATTGTATGAAACCTTGAAAACCCTCTTCTGAAGCTTTGGTAATTCGAATGGGCTCTTTTGTCCTCAGAAAGGGTTAAAGATTTTCTTTTGGTTACTGTTGTTGTTTAAAATAAAAATAGCTATGTTCGTTTGAAAGGAAAAGCTATAAGAGGCTATATGATAAGCATAAAAAGTTGGAAAAATAGGTCCTTTTCTGTAATTTTTGAGAAACTATGCTACTATTATGAACTATTTTTTTTTTTTGAAAGATTACTATTATGAACTATTTTTAAGATCAATGTTATGGCAAAGTCATGCTTCTCAAAATTTATAATTTATGATTTGACTATGAATTGAACAATTAATTCTCTAATATGATTCTAAAACAATCTGAATCATTTCTTATTGTGATCAATGTGAGTTTTGGATCATATGATGCTAACAACACTTATATCATGCTTTCTTTTCTTTCATTTATTTATTTATTTTTTAAAGATACTCTTATATCATGCCTGTTCTTGCATCCCACATTTATTTACTTTCTTTCTTCAAAACATTATATCTGGAATTTAATGATGATGATATGCAACTTGTAGAATCACTAAATTGTTGATGTAATTTTAATGATCTTGAAATGTTTGATTGTTTTAATCCTCTTGAATTAAATAAACAGGTTTTAATGGGATCAATGGCCGCTCTTTCACTGATGACAATTCTGTCCGTGGTAATAGGACGGATATTTCATTCAGTACCAGCACAGTTTCGGACAAGTATGATCATTGATATCTTTCATAAGTGCTTATATCTTATGCATGCAGGCATACTTGTTTCATGAACCGACAACTTAATTATTATCACCAGTCATTTCTTTTATAAATCAATGACTTATCAAAACTTAAAGGACAACATTGCATGAGTAGGATAATTAGCTCGGTCGAAACTTTATGCACCTCATATCCATGACGTCCTCTATACAACAAACCCAACTATTTAGGGCTTAGGACCCATTTTAGGGGAAATCTTGGTATTGAGTCTCACTTGGAAAGTATTGTTAGCATGACTAATTTTCTAATGGAATGTTAATTAGTTTTAGTCAGATCTCGTCCACTTGGGCATGGGATAATATGGTGCACACGCCTATGTGGGGTCCACTAATTGTGGTGAACTTAGATCATTGAAAAGGTCTATGGTTGAATATGAGGCCCACAAAAATCACCTTGATTAGATCACCCAAGCAGTGCTTTTGAAGGTCACAAAAGTTCAGAGATTTTAAAAAAGTTGGGTCAAAATTTTGCGCACTTAAAAGAACATTTGTTGAATGACTTAATCAAGTTGAATATTTTTAGGAAACCACATTCAAGCATACGCCTTTTTAACAAATTCACCTAATTTTAGCTGAGTCGGGTCGGGTTAACTTGAAAATTCCTCAACCCAACCCGACTCGCTGACCTGACTTGCATGACCCGACCCGCATGATTTCTCGGTTCAGGTCATACGGGTCGGGTTTTGACCCGACCCGAGTTTCACCCCTACTCCTTTCCATCTGTCTCCTTTGTGTTTCATGATCATGTTTACAAGGGTGGACATGTGATTAGGCAGCTAATTTGCCATTCACTTTACATGCAAGTAGTAAGGGTACCATGATTGTCCAAATCATGAATGTATCGTAAAACATTAGCCTAGGAGAATTTT
This sequence comes from Chimonanthus salicifolius, assembly GCA_013350335.1. Taxonomy (NCBI): domain Eukaryota; kingdom Viridiplantae; phylum Streptophyta; class Magnoliopsida; order Laurales; family Calycanthaceae; genus Chimonanthus; species Chimonanthus salicifolius. The sequence goes on from CM023537.1 coordinate 53,404,993, forward strand.
GCGTAGTGGTTTTGCCAATTGAACTAGTTGAATAAGCAATTGAAGTCTGTGAGTTGTATGTCAGTTTATAAATTTCAAATTGAGCTCATGGGCTACATGGGTTCCTTCTCTAACCTTGAAGTTCCCACCATGCTGTTTTTCCTTAAATACTAATATGTTGATTACATATAAAGACAAGAACCTATAGCACGATTGATAAGGGCTCATTGTTCAACCTAGAGGTTGTCGTTCAAGTCCCACGGGTGTTAGATGGCCAGTTGGCCCATGGAAACAATTTGCCAAATCCGAATATTAAAGCCAGCCCTAGATTGCTGGAATAAATGGCTTAGACAATGACTATGATGATGATTACATGCAATATCTTAATTCATAAGTATTTGGTGTATTGACATGGTTCCAGCACAACACTATGGTTATACCATTCAAATCATAAATTGTTTTCTTCCATCCATTCTCATTATCTTTTATTCCGTGAATGCTGTCCAAGTTGTAATGAATCACAAGTGAAGCTTAATGTTGTAAAACTGGAGTTTTTACCACAATCCACTGTTTTTCCCACATTTTATTCTTCATTATTTATTACATTCTTTTATGTACTGAAATGTATTACTTGTGTGCTGGAGAGATGCATTTTATTTGTTTGTCTATTGACTTAACTTGCTTCCAACCATTCACTCGTAAACTATATGAAATGGATGTGTATTTCTTGTCCCAATAAAAAAGGTTGTTTGTACTGTCTGTCTTCATCTTCTTTTGTTGCTGTTAGGTGTCTGTATTTCAGGTGCAAAACTTGAAGCTTTCTAATTGAGTGAAGATCTTCCAGAATTTGCTTGATGAGTTTTGATTTGACATGAACTAACTCTGTAATTTTTTGTGTCACCGAACAACGGTCTGTATCTTGACTTACGGTTATCTCTCGCAGCCCTGCCCATTGGAGAATATGCCGCTGTAGCTCTTCTGATATTCTTTGGCCTCAAATCAATAAAAGATGCATGGGAGCTTCCATCAAATGCAGTTAAGAGTAATAATGAAAGTCCTGAACGTGGAGAATTGGTTGAAGCAGAGGAGCTTGTGAAGGAAAAGGTCAATTCTTTCATTGTATTTCTATCTGGTTTTATTGTAGAACTAATCTTTTCTTGTTTGAGCTTCTATGTTAATGTTTGTCTATAGGCAAGGATGTAGGACTGCATATCTGTATATACTGTGTTCATGGGATGTAGTGATCAAAAACTCAGATTACCAAACAATACTTATTTATATCATTATACATTAATTTTTATTTAGTGATGTTCAATAAAGGCCTGAAATAATGACTCGAGAAATGGAAGAGTTGGATGAAGGTATCCGTGGAAGGATCATTTTAATCGGTTTTGGTAGATGGTTCACCTACCTATTGATTCAATAGAAGCCAATAGGGGTCTTAGGCAAGGTCATCCTCTTTCTCCGTTATTTTACTTTGATAGGTGAAGGTCTGAATAGATTATGAAAAAAACTAAGGATCTGGGTATTGTCAAAGGCTTTGAGGTGGCAGAATGGACTGGTGGTAAGCCACTTGCAATTTGCTGATGACACTACTTTTTTATGATGCGTCTAGAGAGGAATTAATGGGTAATGAAGCCACATTGAGGTGTTTTGAATTGGTATTGGGCTTGAGGATCAATTTGGGCAAATGTACTTTGATCGGGATTGCATTGGAGGTGAATTTGCTTTATAGTTTTGCTCTGGAGGTTGAGGTTACCTTTTACTTATTTGGGCTTTCCGGTTGGAGCAAATCCGAGATCTAAATGGGTTTGGAATCCTATCATTGAAAAAGTAGAAAGAAGACTTGCAAGTTGGAAGAGGAACTATTTGTCCTTCGGGTGGGAGGTTGATATAAAATAACACACACAAAATATGGTGTCTTCCTTAATCAAAGAAAGACCCTATGATTTATATTTATAGAGAAAACATAATACAAATAAGGAAGGTAAGATCAAATAAAAGGGAAAGCCCTAACTTAGTAAATACATCCTTAGTAAATGCTAATTAAGCAAATAATCTAGATAAAGCAACTAAATAACAAATATGTATCTTAATACATCTAAATATATCTCGACCCTCCCCCAACAAAAAAAAAAAGAACAAAAAAAACTCACTTGAGTTTGAACATATTCAACTTGATGATCCAATGGTGATGCCATCTGATGGAGCGAATGCAGATCAACAAGAATCTCCAAAAATCGAGCATGATCAAAGCAGAAAATCCAAAATTAGAACTAGCTGATGTCCCGCAGTAGCATGTACCAGAACAAGTAGTGAAGGAATGGTGGAAACTCGGTTCTTGTAGCAGCAACGCTTCAACACCACCGTATAGAGGTATAGTTCTCCAAAAAAAGGGCAGGGTGTAGGTAGAAAATGTTCCCATGGCCGGATCTGATGCCGGAAAGTGCCGACTGCAAAGGGAAAAAACATTGGTAATGCTTCAGAAGACGCATGAAGTAATGAGAATTCACTATAGAAGTCCGCCGCATAGAGAAACTGATCTGAAGAAGATATCAAAGTCTGGTGAATAAAAATAACATGGGTAGGAACATTAAAATAGATAAAAATGTAAACCTCCATTCAACGAGACCAAAAATAGGCCTCAGAGGGTTCCACTGTTATTCAAACTCAAAATCGCGCCATACAGATGTGAGCCAAAAATGACTGTAGAGTTGTGGGATTATAAGTTCGAATATGAAGAAAGACTCCAGATCTAAGCGAACAAATATAGATTGCCCTATGAACCACCCACAAAATGTAAGGAAAAATATCTGAAATGAGAGGTCAAAGGGCTGGAGAATCAGATCTAGAAGGCAAATTATGGATCGTTTGGCTAACAAAATAAGGGAGAGTGGATTTTATTTTTTATACGAGGATCTAGGAGAAAAAAAAGTTGCAATAGTGGGTCCCACGAAGCACATACTGGAGCAAAATCCACGCAGATACAAGATAGAGGGAGGGGTGATGACAATAGTGAAACAACAACGAAATTAGAGGCTGGCAGAAGCAGATATAGGTCCAAAACATACCCAAGCCCGAAGGTTTTGCAGCAGATCTGAGGAGAAGACAGCAAAAGTGGACCCCACGAAGCACAAACCAAGGAGGAAGCTTTGTAGATGCAATACATAGGTAGGGGCGACTTTGGTGGTGCAAACCCCAAGTGCTGATGGTCCGTGTCCACTCAGATCTAAGGAAAAGTTCCCAAAAAAAGAAAAAGGGGTCTTGGGTGTCACTGCAATAGGTCTATAAAACCAGTAAAGGGGGCCCCACCTTTGACCGAAACCCTAAGTCAACCTTAGGTGATCGTAGGTGGACCAGGGGCGACTTTGGTGGTGTTGATTCCAGTTGCAATCGTGCAAGATCCATGTGGATCAAAGCAAAAAAACTCCACAAAATTGGGTCTTTGTCGCTGCAAGTAGGGGAGGAGAACGCGGCGAAAGTTGTAGATGAGATGAGAGGCAGCGAAAGAGGCAGATCTATACTCTGTAGTAGGAGATCAGGATCCAAACGAGCAGGGGAAAAGACGAAGATCTGCTGTCGAGATCTATAGTAGAGGCGAGATGTGAAAGGGAGCTATGAATCAGAGGGCTTATGTTCAACGTAACTGAAATAGAATGGTGGTTTTGTTTTTGTTTTAAGCAAGACAGAGATGGGATTGTGGGTATGTCGAGATGGTCCCTCCCTCCGCCGGTGAAATATCCCCTCTGGCAGAGGGAGTGGAGAGGGGCGTTAAAGGTGGGCTTTCCTCTCTCTCTCTCTCTCTCTCTCTCTCCCCAACGAAACCAAACCCTCAAGATCGAAAGCTTTAGGCTGATACCATGTAGAATAACACACACAAAATATGGTGCGTCTTCCTTACTCGAGGAGAGACCCTATAAGGAAGGTTAAATCAAATAAAGGGAAAGTCCTGAACTTAGTAAATACATCGTTAGTAAATCCTAATTAAGCAAATAATCTAGATAAAGCAACTAAATAACAAAAATATATCTTAGCACATCTAAATATATCTCAACAGTTGACTCTTATCAAATGAGTGCTATCCAATTTACCTCTGTACTTTGTCTATTTTTGAGATGCCATAGGGGGTGGAAGAAAAGTTGACAAGAACCAAAGGAATTTCTTATGGGGTGATAGGGCGGAAAGTAAAAGAGTTCATCTTGTTAATTTGGACGATGTAAGTTAGCTCAGAAAGGAGGGGGGACTGGGAGTGGTGCCTCGGGAATTGGGAATTAGGCTTTACTGTGTATATGGAGTGGAAGGTGTTGGCGGATGGAGCCCCTAGGGAATAAAGTAGAAAAGGTAGCTTCACCAGTAGTAAAGGCATGGTGGAGAATAGGCGAAGGTCATGGGAGGGTAAGGCACTTATTAGGAGGAATCTTACGATGTTGGTAGGTAGAGGGGATAGAACTTCATTTTGGGAAGACCTATGGCTAGGGGATAAACCTTTGAGTGACGTGTTTCCTACACTATATGGGATTTCCAGGGATAGATTGGCTAGGGTGCAGGACAGTTATGTGGAGGGTGGGGTAACTAAATGGGAGATTGCTTTTAGGTGGGAAGTGAGAGTCTTTGAGTAGAATAGTTTTGAGGAGCTAATCACACTTTTAGGGGATGTCCCTATCTTCACAGAGGAGGATGACAAACGTATCTGGAGAGGGGATCCATCAGGATGTTATTTAGTTAGGCAGAGGTTACTTAGGCAATGAAAAATAGCAACAATGGGTTTGAGGCTAGTTCTTTGGCATGGATGGAAGTAGCTCCATCTTGTGTTCCAAGATTTTGTCTGCTGTGCTATGAAGGGTAAAGTTCTCACTAGGGTTGGGCTTAGCCATAGGGGTATTTTGAGTCACGATGGCGATCTTGAAAGTTTGTGCTAGAGCAATGTACGGACCAAGAAATGTCCGAGAGGGAGGGAGGGGGGGTTTACCTCCAATTTGTGTGCTCGTATATTAATGAAAATTGATTATAACAAAATGTTAATATTCCAATTTAATTAATTTTCACACTAAGAAATTAGAGAAAAATGCATTTAGTTAAGATGAGCTTCAACCTAGCATATGTGAACTAAATGCCAATATGAAATCTACTTATGCAAGCAATTAATACGAAATCAATTACACATTGCATAAGTCGATTTTTACGTGGTTCAGCAAATTTTCCTACGTCCATACCTCAAGTGAGGATTTTACTATTTATCTCCTTGTAGGTGGAGAGAAAACCTAATACAACAATCACCGTTACAGGTGGTGACCAAAACCTGAGACAATCACTGTTCCAAGTGGTGATCAGAACCTAAGACAATCACTGTTCAGGGTGGTGACCAAAACCTGTGATAAATGAATAAAAAACAAACAAGAACACTTGCCTCTTTGGAGCTCTCAACTTGGAATGTTGTGTTTTTGACTTCGATATCTTTGCTTTCGCGTTCCTTGATGATTCTCTGGATGCCGCCGCTTTGAGCTCAATCAACTAAGGTAGAGGAGATGGGTTCTAGGATTACGCTTTGCCCAAGGTTTCAACTAAGGAGTCCTATAATTTTTTGGAGGATGTGTAGAACATGGCAAAGACAATGGGTGGGTAAAATTTGAACCTTATTTTGGACCTTGAAAATTTGATTGCTACGAGCATGGCCCATCTCACGAAGTTATGATGATTGAATCGAGGAGTTCCCTTTGAATTCTATCATCCATGAAGTTCTCTATCCATCCCACCCAGCCATGTGGAGCCCAACCAATGATAAATGTGTTGTCACCTAATTGAAAGTCACTACCCTAGTCTCCCTAGAGGGGTTCAATTTATTTTCCCTTTTATTTACATGAATGAAAACTCTAGGGAGGCTCCTCAAGTCTTCCCATGTAGGAAGGCTTCTCAATAAAAATTAAAGTGCTCCATATACTTTTTGATGGGATGGGTAGAAAATGACAAAGACAATGAATGTGTGAATGGGTGCGTTAAATTTGAACCTCATGTGATCATTTTAGCCTTGTGTTTTAGAAACACCTTGAAATTTTGATTGCTATAAACCATTGATTTTTTATGGCCCATCTCACTAAGCTATGAGGAACGGATGGGAGGAGTCTCCTTTGAATTATATCATCCATGAAGTTCTCTATCTATCCCAGACAATCATGTGGGACCAAGCACACAATAAATGTGCACTCGCCTTGCTGAACATGAGTACCCATTCTCCCTAGAGTTGCTCTTCCATGAATCCTTTTTCACTTGCATTTCTACAATCCTGAACAATGTCACAAAAATTTCGTCCAGATTTAATAATCAAAGTATGATTTTTTTTCAGAAAACATTGTAATGTTTGTTGTGTTGTTTTCATTTCACAGCATGAAGAATGTGTTTCTGGTGTTTCCAGGTAGCAAAGAGGTTGAGCAATCCACTTGAGATCATCTGGAAGTCTTTCAGCCTTGTATTCTTTGCTGTGAGCAACTCTTTGTCCTTGTTATAGAAACTAGACAAAATGCTAGTTTGTATGATAGTTGATTTAGATGTCAATCACTCAAGTAGCTAATGAGAATAAAGAAATAATTTTTTTTCTCTCTCCTTTAATGGCAATTTATTATAGATGGCATTTAGATTATTCACCATTTTTTAAACCGTGACAAATAATTTCATTAATTTATGTAGATACAAATGAGATGGAGCCAAGTATAGGAGAGTCATATAAGGCTTACAGGAAAAAAAAATAATTAGAAAGAACGCTATATGTACAATACGCCACTATCAACTTAAGATACAATAAGAAACCCCCATCTCCCCATACACCAAAAGCAGTATCACAATAAAAACAGCTCCATTGCAGGTCTTTGCTTTTGTACTCCCACCTTATCTAGAAAGTCCGCAACGTTGTTCGCCAATCGAGGTATGTGTGTAAAGGTGATTCCTCCCATCCTACACAACCTCCTAATATCCCTAATAATGTTTACCAACTTCCACGGGGTGGACTTCCTATTACTAGCCCAAGAGATGGCATTAGTCGAAGCTCCTTCAACAAGAAGATTATCATTTCCAAACCTAAACCAAATTTGAAGAACTCTCTTAATTGCTCTCAATTCTGCCTCATTTGACTCCATAATTCCTAAATGATCGGATGCTAATAACATCCTACCCCTATCGTCATGCAACACCCCTCATATTCCCATTGTCCCCAGTTTACCCCTTGTTGTCCCATCCACTTTGAATTTACACGAGCCTTGAGGTGGCGCTACCCTCTCAATCTTGGATTTTTATTTCCCAACCCCCATCATACACCCTTCCCATGATAGGTAGCAAACTGATATCCATCCTATCAATTGCCACTTCTCCTTTTCGAAAACTTCTCCTATAGTCCCCATCTTACCCTCCAAGATTCTCCCATTCTTTCCTTCCAAATTGTCCACGAGACCACAGATGGCACCAACCTCCATGCCACCGTGCACCTACCTCTAAAGGGACCCCCTAAGCACCCTGAAACTAAGCCTTCCACGTCACTCCCCAGGACCCACAAGCATCCGAATAAATTCAAGAAGCAACGCCATAGTCTTCCCCACATAGTGGGGACACTTCCGTGGCTCCTTCTAGGAGAACACCCCTTCTCCTAAGAATCTGAAATTATGTCTCACTAAAATCTTCCTTTTCAAAGACACCCACATAAATATTTGGATCCTAAGGGGTATCTTATTGTTCCAGCTAGATTGCATACAGGTGGTGAACTTGGACTCATTTAGATTATTCACCATTGAAGGGTTAGTTTTTATTTTTTGGCATTCAACTTATGTCAAGTGCCACTACTTTACTAAGTGATATCAAGTACCACTTCTTTTCATTTTTACTTCCTTCTCACCATTAATCGTGGCAGATATTCTCATAAGCCTCACTTGATGCGCCACTCTCTTCCTTCTCTTATTTGTTTCTTTCATTATCGTTTTTGCTACCCAAGGACTAAATAGAGGCTATCTTAGTCTCGTTGCAGATTATCAAATCAGTGAGTCCCCATTTATTCCTTTCTTTCAGTCACCTTTTTCATTTTCTTCTTTCTTCTCTCTACTAGCCAAGGACTGAACAGAGGTCACTTGATCCCGTAGGAAGCATTGTTGAATAGATCCCTTTACATTTTCTTCCTTATCTTTCATTCTCACTTCTCTATTTTCTTCATTGACTTTTCAACTCATTTCTTTCTTAACCCACTTGGTTTTCTTTGTGAAAACTAAAGCATCATTCTTTGTCTCACAAAGAAAACCAAGTGGGTTTAGGAAGAGAGAAATGAGTAGAAAAGTCAATGAAGAAAATAGAGAAGTGAGAATGAGAGATTAGTAAGAAAATGAAAAGGGCTCTATGTAACAGTGCTTCCTACATGATCAAATGACCTCTGTTCAGTCCTCGGCTAGTAGAGAGAAGAAAGAAGAAAATGAATAGGTGAACAAAAGAAAGGGAATAAATGGGGACTCGCTGATTTGATAGTCTCCAACGAGACTGAGATAATCTCTTTTTAGTCCTTGTCTAGCAAAAGAATAATGAAAAAAACAAATAAACGAAGAGAAGAAAGAGAGGCGCGTCAAGTGAGACTTATGAGAATCTCAGCCACAATTAATGGCAAGAAGAAAGTAAAAACGAAAAGATGGGAAGAGAAAAGGGGAAAAAACCATAGAAAGGCTATGAAGCCTCCCTCTCTCTTTGCAACCAAAACAAACAATATAAGCAGAAGAGGGTAGAAATGGAATGCAAGCCTAAGAACTAAACGTGCATGTAGTGGTGTGAGTGTTGGAGGTGAGAGAGTATCATTTGTGGGATTGGTTTCCTTTCATAGGCACCTGTATGGCTTAGCTTGGTCTTAAGTTTGGATTATAAGTTTCTGGAATCCATATGATGGTGCAGGATAATCCTTATCCAGAATGGTGGCTGGATGTTCTTTGTTATGTCTAGATCTAGTAAAGATGGTGATGCGGAGCACCACACGAGTTTCCGTATTTAGCAAGTTTCTATATTTAGATTTAGGATTTCCAGCTTTTCATAGTTGTATTTTTTCTTTCATTCATTTGTTCAGTCCAATAGTTGGTTTTATTTGTGGAAATTTAGTGATTTTACATGTAATTAGGGCTTTCTAATCATTGGGGGTAGTTTGGTAGTTGTTTATTTGAGGGTATTTTGGTCTTTTTCATGTTTTTAAGTCATTATATATATGATGTAACCCCTCCATACGGGATTGACACTTAATAAATGAAAAGAACAACTTTTGTTTTGTACAAACTTGCCTCCATCACAGGAAGCATGGTGAGAAGCCAAGGAACCCTCGTGAGAAACTGGGGAAGTGAGAAGCCACGGGAAAAATGTGAGAATCATCTTCTAAGATCCAGGTTTTTATCTCTCTCTTTTTCCCTTTCTTCTCTCTTTGCTGCCCTCTCAAACCCAGCCGAACTGCTGTCCCAGAATCGTCTTATTGTTGTCCCAGATCTGTCTCAGAAAAATCCTTATTTAACGTCCCAACCTGTCCCAGATCCCATTCAGACTCGTCCCGATCTGTCCCAGATCCCATCCAGACTCGTCCCGATCTGTTCCAGATCCCATCTAGATTCGTCCCGATCTGTCTCAGATCCTATCTAGACTCGTCCCAAGCCCTTCCTAAATCCCTTACAGGCCTCCCCTACCCCAAACAGCCCCATAAACTGTTATCCCCACCCATAACAGTCTCATATATGACTGTTTACTGCTGTCATATCCATTGAGATCCCCTATTTTGCTATCATATACCGTTAAGATCTCATATTATTGTTATCCTACAATTTCTCCTTGTCAAACAACCAATTTAATTCCTATTTCTGATGATAGATCTACATATTTATGGGATTTGACAAATCCCTTTTTTTTTAAAGACCTTTACTTCGGATGTGACTTGGTTTGGATTGTCTTATAATCACTTATACTAGATTCCAATAATTTGCATGAGTCTTTGTGATAAATTTCTATATTAATTAATTACATATGTTAATTGGTATATAATTTCAGCTCATTTTAGATTTAGGATGCATTATTTTCATCCCTTTTAATATTTAGGGACCACATTTAGGCATTTAGAGTTATCCTATCCTTTGTCCTACGTCAAATTGGTATCAGAGCAAGTTTTGGTTGTTTTCTTAAACACCCACGGTCTTAAGTTGTATTTTATTTTATTTTATTTTATTTTATTAAAAAAAATTAAATTTGCATTTTAAAAAAAAAAAGTTTTTTCATGTAGAGTGTAGGACACAGCATTTAAAATCATCTAGACATATCAGGAGAACAACCCCCAGCTTGGTTTAATAAGTTCCTAAGTTCCTCACCCAGTTGACTATCCAGACGACTGAATTTCAAAGGAGACAGGAAGCCATAAATGCTAAATTCATTCTTGTACAACCCAAGAGCACTCAGTTGACTGAAATCCGAGGAGTTGATTGTGGTGAGTATCATCAGCCTCGTAAGCTTCAGGAATTTACCAAAAATGAAGAACTTGTCTTGAAGACTGTTTCTGTCGTGCCCCGAAATTTTGATGGACGTCTAGATCCCAAAGTTTTTCTCGATTGGCTATAGGACATGGAACGCTACTTTGAGTGGCATGACATGTTAGAAAGTTGACGAGTCTGTTATGCCAAATTGAAATTGGTGGAGCAAGGCAGGACTTTCTCGATGACGGTGGAACAAAAAAGTAGGAGGTTAAGAAAAGACCTCTTAGATTTGACATGGGACGAAATGAAGAAACAGTTAATTGAGAAATATGTCCCCCCCTTCTACCGTCGCAGGCTCATTAATCACCCAATTCTTCAGGAACATATGGTGAAAGTAATGATGAATCAGAGGTGATACAATCTCATAGGTTATCCAAAACCATCACATCAAATACAAAACCTCTAGATCCCATCCCAGTGCCAGTGTCACCTAGTCCATCTGAGTCTGTACATGCATATGCACTGCACATTCATGATTTGCACGCTGAAGTTAACGATCAAATTAATACAAGCAATGAAGAATATGAGTTTGCTGCCGATAATTATTGTAGATCCAAAGAATCTGATGTGAATGATCATGTGGAGGACCTCACACCTTGTCCAGGTCCAACACCTTCACTTCTAGACCCCACCCCACATCAGCATGACCATGTCTCACATATTTTCCTTCCTGACCAGCCTATTGGCCTTCCGGACCCACCAACAATTACACCATTAGGCCCAACCTTACTTCATTGCCTTGACCCTCCTATTAGCCTACCTAATCCAGTACATGACCCATGGTCTGCACTTGTTCAACGCACTCAGTTTGTACCTCCCTTACCTTCCTTTCCACCCAAGAGAGGAAAGATAAAATTTATCCTGGTCGAGGAAGTTGTTTCCACAGATGCAAGAGGATATCAGCATTATCTTGTGAAGGAGAAAAAATCCATGACAAATATCACTTGGTTGCCTGAGTTTGAGCTACATCAATTTGCTCCTGGTTTAATGGAGATATTTAAGAGCCTTGTCACATCGGAGGCGCACTATATTCAGAGCTTGCTGCTATCGCTATCCAGAGTTGTTCGTGATGTCAGTTTCAGATTCAGAGTATACCAACGTTGGCGGAGAAGAGTCGATCCAGCATTCTTATTGTGATCAATCCTGATCCGTTTGGATGACATCTGAAGACCTCACGTGCGCGTGTTTACACTTTGAAGACCCTACACTAGGAAGACGCGTGCGTGGGTAGATTGTCTTTTCATCTATTTGAACTCGAGGTCGAGTTCTTTTTCAGATGGGGAGATTGATGCGGAACACCACACGAGTTTCCATATTTAGCAAGTTTGTATATTTAGATTTAGGATTTCCAGCTTTTCATAATTGTATTTTTTCTTTCATTCATTTGTTCAGTCCAATAGTTGGTTTTATTTGGGAAAATTTTGTGATTTTACATGTAATTAGGGCTTTCTAATCATTGGGGGTAGTTTGGTAGTTGTTTATTCGAGGGTATTTTGGTCTTTTTCATGTTTTTAAGTCATTATATATGATGTAACCCCTCTATACGGGATTGACACTTAATCAATGAAAAGAACAACTTTTGTTTTGTGCAAACTTGCCTCCATCACAGGAAGTATGGTGAGAAGTCAAGGAACCCTCATGAGAAACTAGGGAAGGCGAGAAACCATAGGAAAAATGTGAGAATCCTCTTTCAAGATCCAAGTTTTTATCTCTCTTTCTCCCTTTCTTCTCTCTTTGTTGCCCTCTCAAACCCAGCCGAACTGTTGTCTCAAATCTGTCCCAGAATCTTCCTATTGCTGTCCCAGATCTGTCCCAGAAAAATCCCTATTTACCGTCCCGACCTGTCCCAGATCCCATCCGGACTTGTCCCGATCTGTCCCAGATCCCATCTAGACTCGTCCCGATTTGTCCTAGATCCCATCTAGACTCGTCCCAAGCCCTTCCTAAGTCCCTTACAGCCCTCCCCTACCCCAAACAACCCCATAAACTGTTGTCTCCACCCATAACAGTCCCATTTATGACTGTCTACATATTTATGGGATTTGACAAATCCCTTTTTTTTTAAGGACCTTTACTGTAGATGTGACTTGGTTTGGATTGTCTTATAATCACTTATATTAGATTCCAAGAATTTGCAGGATTCTTTGTGGTAAATTTCTATATTAATTAATTGCATATATTAATTGATATTTAATGTCAGCCCATTTTAGATTTAGGGTCCATTATTTTCATTCCTATAATCCACATGTAGGCATTCAGGGTTACCCAATCCCTTGTCCTGCGTCAGATGGCAAAACCGTCACTTCCTTTTGTGTGTAAAACTTTCCAGCTGGCACTACCCATTACCACATGGACCAATAGGTGGCGAACATTCCATCGCCTAACCTTAATGCAAAACTTTGCAGCCTTTTTCCCTATATTGCAAAGACACTTCAAGATGTGTGATGCACCTATCTTGGACATTTGTGGACACTCGTGCATGTTCTTCATGGATGGTTGTAGTGCTTTTTAACATTGTTTTCCAAGATGATAAAAGTATCACAGCACTTTTCCCCTCTTAAAACCTAGTTAATTTATCATTAATTATGTTACTTTAATTCTTTAAATTAGTGTACTGTTTTCTGTTAATGTTATTTTCACAGCTTTTTCATTTAAATTTAAATTTTATTTAGTTATGTTGCTGTGACCATGTGTCCTTTTTTCTTAGATTTCCAATTCTGGCACCTCTCACCCATACCCATGCAACTTAGCTTTTACCTTAACAGGCCATTTTGCTTAATTTCAGCCTTCTGCTGGGCTAAATTGCAAATCATTCAACACCATCCTCTTTGTTGGACTGTCAACTTACTGTTATCCACTAAGATGGTTCCAATTTGTGCACACTTCATTTAAATTAAATAAATGCATGGTTTGATCGAGTCTAGAGTCTTGCAGATTGTCTTTTGGGAACCAGTATTGAGGCATTCTTTACCCGACACTTCTTAGTTCCAAAAGAACCAAGATAGGGTGTCTACACCTGCAGTAGCTTTTTTAATGTCCTTAAGTTATTAGAATTTCTTGTTTTGATTCATGTCATTGGGGCAGTTTGGTACTGTTGACTTGTTTAATCGTTTAAGGATCATTATTAGAACATCATATGCATCTCTTGAGCTATGTTAGTAGCTTTTAGACATAAAATGAGCTGATTCAAACAAGAACCCCCCGACCTCCAATGATGACAATAAATTTTCATTTTTGACTTGGGGGTATCTCATCATGGAGGATTCCAAGATATTTAGAGGAAAGAACTTATAGGTCCATTTTAGACTTAACATGTTGTGCAGTTGTAATATCCTTTTCTTTGTTTGTTTCTTGATTTTGTTGAGATAACTATTACTGATTGATACTATCATTATCCTTCGGTTAACTCTTGGTCAACATTGAAAAGACGAAGCTGAATCAGGTGTAAATTCATATGACCAATTATATTGCTTATTGTAGAGGCCTTATGGTCCTAGATCCTAGAAGTAAATATAAAAAGGAATCTGAAAGCGATAAATAAATACTGCTGGCTCTGAATCTAGTGTAGGGGGTTTTCTCAAATTAACAATACTCCATACCAATGTTGGATTTTGAGATGCATATGCATATTCAACTTGTATTTCCAGGAATGGGGGGATCGCTCGATGCTGGCTACAATTGCTCTTGGAGCTGCACAGGTGTGGTTTTGTCAGTTTTTGTATGAATTATTATCTTCTTTGTCACGCTTCCATTTTCTTGTTGCAACATCTGTAATTACAGTTTCATTATTACTTATCAGTCCCCTTGGGGTGTGGCTGGTGGAGCTATAGCCGGACACCTAGTTGCAACATCCATCGCAATCCTTGGCGGTGCATTTCTTGCCAACTATATCTCAGAAAAACTGGTAGGCTTGACAGAACATGTCAGATTCTTTACTTGCTGTGCCATGTTGGATTTCAAATTAAGAAGCTCAAGCAACATTGTTTGGCATTCTTGACCAGGTTGGCTATTTGGGTGGAGTTCTTTTTCTCCTATTTGCAGCTGCAACGCTTCTAGGAGTTTTCTGAAGAGCCATTGGAGCTTTCATAGAAGAAACGCATTGTACTTTATAGAACAATGAGCAATTTAGGGAAGTTCAACATTCCCATAGGCATATTCATTTTCTCTAGGAAAGTTTTTAAGCTTTGATCAAAGCTAGTTTTACTTTTGATAGAGAGAGCTATTTAATTTTTATTTGTATTACAACTGAGTACCCCCATGGTGGTTAGGATTTCTGTTGTATGCTCATGTTGTATGAATTATTGGGTCTATTGCAGAGCTTGTCCAATTATCTTTTGAGCTTAACATAAATGTGATGATATGAAGAAATTATTCTTGTCCTTTACCATATACAAAAAAAAAAACTATCCTTTTTCATTGTTCATATGTAGGAATCAAAAGATTGTTACCTCTGAAAAGGCCTACAGCTTCCATATGTAAAAATTTGGTGTTATGGCATTTCCAAGTTCAGTTTGCTCTAGTGTTGAGCAGGATGATTGGGGGCAAAAGATCATTCACAGGTGACGCTGCTGTAAACAACCAAAAAAGAGGCAATGCATTTTTTCCCAGAAAAGAAATTTCTGATAGAAATCACTCTATTTTTTTCCCTCTTTTTGGGATTAAACTTTTTTTTGGAATTTACGTGTGGAAAACCGCTGGATACCCAGCCAAAAACGCCCACGGATGAGCTTACTACCTCTAGGGCACAGCAAGGTTCGGCTATGGGGCTCGAACCCGCAACCTCCCATGAATTTTAATCTTTGATATGGACACTAGCACCAAGTAATGAACAAACCAAACAGTTCAAATTGCAAAGGTTTTAAAATTTGGCTATTCTGGCTCAAATATTAATTTTCTAGATAATCGATGTGCAATATGGGTGTCTCAGCCATATAAATCTTAAACTTTTGAAGCCCTCTAATTTTATTAGGTCATATAGATCTATTTTTTAAGGCATATTAGAGATATTGATGGTTCAAGATAATATAAAGTGGCATCTCCTTTTTTTATATATAATATGAGTATTCTCACCTCACATTGAAGGTGGGACTAATTCTACAAATACACGAAATCACATGTAAGCTCCAGACCTGTAATCTAATTCGAGTAATCTAATTCTAGAAACTTAGATCAAAAGAGTAATTTTTTTTTCAAAGTCATTTTTATAGTAAAAAAATGTTTTTCAAATTACACCCATCTTTACTGAAATGGGTTTAAGTCAATCCATTGGCTAATGTAAAATGGAAGAACAAAAAACAAAAAAGGCAAAAACTGAGTGGCAACCCATGCAAGGGGGCCCAATTTAAGGTGATAAGAAATACATAGAAGAAAGAAGAGAAACTTTTGCAAGCATGGGTTATCACATCTCTTTCTCCTTTTGTAACATCTTTTTCTAAAGTTCAAGTATCCCAAACAGAAATCCTCTTTTGGATTCACTCTCACCTACAGACAATGAGTCTTGATGAGATTATTTATTGATTTTGATTAGGTTAACACTGATCTAGATTATCTTTGCTTAACCACGTTTTTTCATATTTACAACATATAAAAAGGATTGCACTTTATATCGAGTGCCAATGAAAATAGAATATGCAATAAATAGAATTCGGTATCGGCCGATATATCGTTATCGCTTGATATATCGGCCGATTTTTTTTCTCTCCTCTTTTTAAAAAAAAAAAAAATAGCCGATATCGGCAGATATTTGGACCCCTGATTCCACCCATTGATATTTGGCATCAACAAAATTGTGGCATTAATTTTATTTAAAAAATAAAGAGATACTATTAAAATTTTGGACTTTAAATAAATTGAAATACTAAATGCAAACATTTTTGTATCAAATGTAAATATATATTTTTAAATACATCATAAAATTTTTAATGTATGGTAAAGAAATTACTATTTGAAAATGTGATAGAAGGGAGGTATATAATATAGGTGAGAAGAATACCTCATTTCCATATCAAGAGGCCCTTTTTAAGAATATTTATAAAGAAGTAAAGATTTTTTATAAAATTATAAATATTAGAAGGTCTCGAATATTTATTTTTTAATATGTTAAAAAAGAAAAACCTGTTTTATAATGCCCTTCATCTATGAACTATGTCCAGCTGAAAGTTGAGACTCCAAATATTCTTTCTCATGAATTTCCATGTTTCATTTTCACCATCCAATCAGCTGTTTTTTAATGCGTGGAAGAAACCCGCCGACCCCATTTTGTAGTGATCACAGGCAAAATTTGATCAATAACACCACTTACAAAGACCATGGATCAGGTTAAGCACTGCAAGGGTTTGAGGGTTAGACCTCCCACACATAAGATGAGAATATCCAAACACTCGAACAAATAAAACGATGGGTAACAATCAGATGATACATCTATTGTTATAAAGTCTATTTTAATATTTAATATTGATCATTAAATGACAAATTACAGTATCAAAAATTAATTTGATTAGATCATTAAATTACGAATTACAGTATCAAACATTAATTTATAAAGTTCAACTTGGTGATAAAATTACATGATTTTCTAGTTTCTGCCCATCAAAAACATAAAAATGTAAGCTATGCATTCTTCGTAAGTATGTCCAAGTAAACGGTAGAGACAAGAATATTTTTATATAGAAACACTCTAGTATCTTTATATTTCTGATGTTTTTATCAAGAAAATACTATTTACCAATAGTATCATTTAGTTTTAGGTATTTTCTCAAATTTTCTTAGTAATTTTATTTTTACCACAACAAAATCATAATAATATCATGATAATGATGTACTTTTCTTTTTATCTCATATCTATATAAACTTATAAAGCCTTTTTTTCTACTCAAATCCTTCATCCTTAAAGTCTATTAGTGATTATTTTCAATTTTAAGTATATTTTTATTTTTATATTAATTTACTATATTTTAATTATATTATTTTTGTCTATTAACTCAACTGATAATCTCCTGTATGAGAAAGTGAAAAGTGACAAATTCGAACTCCCATGATCTACCAACCAATCTCTCATCTAGAAAGTGAGAGGTATGAAGTTCGAACCACCGTGACATCCCAATCTGACTTGCAATAAAGACAATGTTATAAAGATCTTCTCAATAATGTCGTGATATTATCATTAACAGATAATATCCGGTTTTGAACATCACTAAAATTTCAACAAGGGTCGATTAGACAGATTGATTAGACTCCTCTAACAATCCCATTAGTGACCATTCATCAATAGTTGAATACGGACAAGAAGATTGTGGTCAGCATTTCAGTGACTCAAATCAGGTAGTCATTCCATCTTCATTTGCATGTCCCCTAAAATTGATGTGTCATAATTTTAAAAAAATATTTTATCATGCAAAAAATGAGAAGATCCTTAGTGTTGTCGTCTTGATATTGGATAGAAAAATAAGTTTTTAAAAAATAGTTTCGAAAATATCCAGTTTTCCTCTCTAAATTTTGTAATCGTCTAATATCAGATTGTGAGCATAGGACAGCCATATAAAATCCTTCGTCTGATAGTTGCCAAAAAAAATGATAAAACTCCATTTAATAACTAGGGGTGACACTCAGCTCGGGTGAAATCATGCAGGTTGGGTAATATGAGTCGGGTCAATAGGTCAAGTCGGGTTGAAGAATTTACAAGTTAACTCGACAAAAATTAAACTAAAATGGGTTTAGAATATGAGTCATGTCAGAATTTGGATTAAGTTGGGTTAGAATTCGGGTCGGGTTGATTCAAAAATTTTGAGCCAGTAGCTCAGATCGAGTCGAGTTCCATAAATATTGACTAGGATCGGGTTGAGTTTTAAGAAATCTAAATTGACCAAACTCGATTTCAACCCTATTAGTAACTAACCTGTAAAACAATTTGCTATAAAATTTCATATATATATATATTTTATTAAGATGTTCAGGTCTCTTAAAGTACCCGACTAATTTTCGAGGCATGTACAAACATCTCTGCTCACACACAGTGGATAATTCTACAGAAAATGGCCCTTTAGGATGAAATGGAAATCGAATTCTGAGATGGATTTTTGACTTCAAGTTTCATCTTTCATTCATAGAAAATGTACTTCTGATTTACAATAAGTTAAGTTTTGGGACATTGATTAAGTAAATGAATAATTTACTTTATCTCAAAAAAAAAAGAAATAAAAGAAGTGGGTAACAGAGAAACTCTAACTACATGTGATTCTGAGTAAGATCATGGTGATGATAATCATATAACTATGTTTTAGATGAATTTGACATGAAGAATATGAGTGGAAATGGAAATGACTAACATCAAGGGAGAAAAAAGTTCAGAAATATAAACAAACAGCCTACTGTAACGTCGGGTGATTTAACTTAAATAAGGTTCTTATTTAGTGGAAAAAAAGGTAGAATTTATAAATATTTCACACACATGGATCACATATAAAGCTCAACTGAATTTGCAATTATGTATTAATTGCAAATGCTTTGGTAACTAGAATTGAGAATAATTTCTAAAAAAGAGTATACATGATAATTATATAGAAATAAGAAAAAAGAAAAAGAAAATAGATTTCTTTTGAATAACGAGACTATTTGAATTTCAATACAGAAAGAACCGCAATAAATACAAATAGGGGGCGTCCTATATCTAAGAGTGAAGCGTTTGAACTAAGATTTCAAGATTGATGTGTAATAATTTATCTTCGTAAAAAGAAAATATTGATTGAATGGATCGTGAATTATGTAATTTTGCTATTTCTTTTTCTTCTAAAGAAGATACACTGATTACAGTGAAAATGAGAATGACTGCAAAACCTTCCAATATCATTTGAGAATAAAAACTCATGTTGTATCCAACGTATCTCTTTTTATTAGAACTATTAATTGAAATAATCAAATGATTTTGTTGATGCATTGGAGTAATGTAATCTTTAACTTGTAAAACGATTTTTAAATTCTACCATATTTTTACCTTACAGCAAATATAAAAATAAACTATTAAAATGAATTAAATAAAAAAAATATAACACGTATAATTATAAAACTAAAATAATACTCCCTCCGTCCCATTTTAATTGTCTCATTTGAAAATTTGTATTTTTTAAGAAACTCTCTATTTAAGGCTAGCATTCCATGTGATCTCATCCATTTTCAACACATTTTATACTAAATGAGACAACTATTTTGAGACAGTTTCAAAATCCATATAGGACAACTAATTTGGGACAGAGGGAGTAATATACCAAAGTCTCCATCACGCTTTCTGCACTAAATCAAATCATTGAATTTCTACAGGAAGCCCCATAAAACAAAGGTCAAAATCACTGGTTCATGGGTCCTTTAAGCACCAATTGTAGACTCCAAGATCATATAATTCCTCATCAATGGGCGATTCAATTATTCAAATGGAAGAAAATAAATCTCAATTCTCTCTCTCTTTTTTTTTTTCTTTTTTTTCCCCATCGTATGCTCCCTTATAGGAGTTCCTTTTTCTCACTAAACCTTTTATAATATTAAACTATTAATAAAATAATAAAATAATAATCACCCTTTGCCATTGAGAAAGGGTTACAAAGGTTTATACTCTAATCAAAACTAGAGCATGACAAGAACAAAAGGTATAGGACCCACCCACTTAAGATAAACCACTGATTTTTTATTAGTACATTTGACTAAAATGACATACATCAATGTCCACACTTTTTGTAATTTTTTTTTACTCCTCCTCAACTAAGTACTAATGTCTCATCTTGTAACACTCTTTGCCTCCCAAGAGTATAACATCAAGTCCCAAAACAGTGGAAGGTTGATAAAAAAAATGCTTTAATCAATAAATTAATAAGTAAAAGATGATTCCATTAAAATGATTCTAAATTTGCTTCAAATAAATAAAAAATCTCAAACAAACTCTACTTTTCGTCGAGTCGACGACGACGACGGTATTTTCCGTTAAAAATAATAAAAACGAGATTGCCATATGATTGGATGTGATGTTGATCAAGCATATGAATATTATACCAACCAAGTTATTTTATGAAGTATAAAGCATAAACTAAAAGAATCAACAAATATAATAATAGTAACTAAGGGATATGATTTCAGCTGAAAGACACCCAAATCGGAATTTAATATGGGCTTGAGATGTTCACACAGATGGAACCAACTTTCTGTCACCATCTTTAGAGGACAGAAATAAAGAAGAAGCAACACTAGTTCACAAGTGGAAAACTTTCTGAATTGTTCTTGGCTGCATTACCATGTGAGTCTCTTGTAGTGTTTCTATGTAAAAATTGACATGGTGCCCAAATTTTATTTTTTTTACCATTTATATGATTTAAAACATGGATTAGATATCAATGGACATGTATTATGTTGATAGATGAATATTGATTTTTCTTTAATATATGTAGTTCCCATAAAAATATTTTTATAGACTTTCATGCACATATTTTTTGGTCGACTCTACTTAGTTTACTATGTATAATAGATTTGAAAAGTCTTAATTTGTATATACTACTTATAAAATATTATCTTTCTCAGATAAATAAGTCATTTTTTAAAAAATGTAAAAGC
Source organism: Chimonanthus salicifolius (assembly GCA_013350335.1). NCBI lineage: Eukaryota > Viridiplantae > Streptophyta > Magnoliopsida > Laurales > Calycanthaceae > Chimonanthus > Chimonanthus salicifolius. The sequence continues at coordinate 53,426,073 of CM023537.1, forward strand.
TAAATTTTGTATTAATTTGGATACAAGTCCAATTCACGTCGGTAAATTAAATAAAAAGAGATTACACTTATTTTATTGAATCAAATCATTTATTAAAATTAAATTATATAGTCCATAATTTATGTAGGGCTGCAACTCGGGTAGGGTTTTGACCCGACCCGAGAAATCATGCGGGTTGGGTTGAGAATTTTGGATCAACGGGTTGGGTCGGGTTGAGAAGACAAAAACCCATATGGAATTCGAGTCGGGTTGGGTTGAAGATTTTACAAGTTAACCCGACCGGACTCGATTTGACCTGGGCAAAATTAAACTAAAATGGGTTCAGAATGTGGGTCGGGTCAGAATTCGAGTTGATTCGTATAAGAATTTGAGTCGGATTGGGTCCAAACTTTTGGATTGAGAATTCGGAAATCCGACTTGACCCAGCTCAAGTTGCAGCCCTAAATTTATGTATAAAAATATAAATTAAAAAAACATGATACTAAAAATGACCTTATTTAAATTTATACATATATTTAAATTAAATTTTATATGTACATATATGAATTAATATTGAACCAAAATGAATCTCATTTAAAGTGTAAATATTGGCTATCCTGGAACAACTAGAAGAAAGAACAAAGGTGACATTGAGTATTCAAAAAATAATTAAAATTTATTAAAATTGTGAGAGCTTAAAATCATGCTTTCCAAGATTGGATCAAGTGCTTTTTGTGCAGTTCCATATTTATGTTTTGGATATTTTCATTGACCATCAAATGGAGTGAAAGTGAACCTCATATCGGATGCAAATTGTTAGGATTTAAAAATAATTTCAAGAAATTAACATTTAATGAGCCTAAAATGACTTGTATGATTGGATCAACTTTGATTTTTTTATTTATCTTGTTCATATATGAAGATATCTATTTAATTAACCGATCATATCGGGAAAAGTTAGGCCCTGCAGATTGAAAAAGTATATTGAAAAATAGATGACTAGAAGTCGTGAAAAATATCGAGTGTTTATGATTGAATCAAGATAATTTTTAATGGACTTATTACCCTCGATCAAAATTAGTCAATTATTTAATAAATTAATGATCAATATTCATTTCATTTCATGACACGTATAAGTATCGTATGAAAAGAAAAGAACCTTGAGATACTTTTGGAGAAGTTTGGTTCTCTTAGTTATTCTCCCTTTTGCAACTATGCTAAGAGGTTAGAACAATACATAGATACCTTTGCCCAGCCATTCTTCATCGATGTGGGATGGGAGTCCCACGTCGGTGTAGAAGGAAAAGGAATATGGGTTTAGATGAGGTAAGCCAACCTTAACTCACAAGATACGCTCAAAAGGAAAAATCGTACGGGCTTGCTTGTGTAGGAGGTTCAGAACGGACAATTTTACATTGAATTAAACCTTAAAATCCTGTATTCAAATCGGGTTGGATCGTTACAATAAGCTTGGATAAAAAAATGATAAAATATTGACTTGATTAAAACATTGAAACTTTATTTTTAATTTACTTAAAATTTTGAGGACTTTAAATTATTTTCAATTATAAACTTTTTCACCTAATAAATGATAGAGACACCCTTCTTTTTTATACTTAGACCACTTTTTAATCCCAATTTCAATTTTCTTCTTTTTTCTGCTTCAATTACGTCCTTATTCCATTTCTCTTTTTCTTTTCCCTTTCTGAAACTCAGTGGAGGTTTGATTGATGAATTTGTTGGGTGTTGACATTTATCAAGGGTCGGGCCACACATAGTTGGTAGACTTGGCAATGGGTCGGATAAGATTAATTTCGGATTGGATCTTATTTGATTTCATGTCAACATTTTTTAACTCATTACTTACTTGTTTATTAAACAGGTTAGTCGGTTCGAGTCTATTTTAGGTTTATGTCACAAAATTTAAATCTATACCCATTTAAATTGTTCGGATTTGATTCGAGTCGGGTCAAATTTTGTCACGTCTAGTTCAAATTAGACTTGACAACGGGTTGGTCGAGTCGAGTCAGTTTTAGGTGTGGGTCAAACAACTCTTAATTACTTAATTGTTTATTAAATGAGTTAGGTAGTTCCAACTAATTTCTGATTCGGGTCACAAAACTTAAACCTATATCCTATTTAAAATGCTTGGATTCAGTTTGGATAATCAGGTTAGACCAAATTTTGCCAAGTCTAATAATTAGGATGGATAGAAGACTTCATACACTTCAACAACGTAGAATGATCAATTCTAATGATAAAAAATCAAATAGCTAAGATGATGCAGGGATATAAGGTCGTAACTGAAACATATCTTTATCACCAATTGATGGAGGTTGAAATCTCAGAAAGTTCCTTAAACCTTACAACTTAAGATGGGATTTGGTTTTGAATACTACAATTCAAATCAAGAATTTCGACAATGCAAACTTTGAAAATCAACTCTCAATCACTTTGAAGAGAAGAAAAATAACACTAATTTCATCAGAATAATGATGACATAAATCAATATTCACGGAAGAAATTAGATGTTTAATTGAAGACAAAATAAATATAGAATTGTTATTCCGAATGCAATAGATTAAACATTTAATTGAGATATATAATTAAATGCTATAAACAATTCATATTTATGTATGGAAATTAAATTCAGCACTAAGTGATTTGTCTTTCATGATTTAGACTAGATGGCTATTTAAATATATTTTTATAACATTAATCATGCATAAATGAAGACTTAAAATAATAATAATATGTGATTTTTTTTATAAATACTTTGAAAGGAAAATAATAACAACAAAGTTTCAGTGCCCACGATGTGCAGGATACGCATGTTTAACAGATTTTAATCATACACGTGCAAAAAGAACTCTAAGAAATTCTAACCCTAGAATAAGTGCATGGGAGATTATTGTAAACCCGTTATTAAACTCAATTAAATGATATTAAGAAACATGGACTTTTAAGCTCTGTCATACTGTAATGATAACATGTCCTTTACAACTTTCCACGTGGCTAATTTTTGGAGTATAATTTACTTCTTCACTTGGTGACATGAAAAGGGCAAGACATCAATATTAAAAAGATTTATTATGAAGATCAACTCACTGAAATTGTATGATTTGCAATCTTTTATTGATAATAATATTTTAGTTTTATTAAAGATCAAAAGCTTTTTAGCAGAAGTTTGATCCTATGAGTCATTTTATTTGATATATAATTTTGTTAAAATTATAAATAATTGGTTTGAAATTTTAGAATGGATTAAATAGTTTCTCCATTGTATCTGAATTTTTATTATGTTACAGAATTTTTAAAAAAAAATTATAGGAATATATTTAAACTCTTTGTAATTTTGTATTAGAAAGAAATTTATTTTTTAAAATATATTTGTGGAAAAAAAAAAAGGAGGAAAATGTTGGCACCCCTATGTATCATGAAATGTTGTATTATCTTGTGTGAATTGCTGTAAAGGAGTGGCGACCACACCGTAAAAGAAAGGAGCGAAGATTGTCTCCACACGCACGTGAGGCCCCACTTGTCTGCTACCCGCCAACATGGCACGCTCTAAGGCTGCCACGTCTTCACGTCTTACGAAGCTGATGGGATGACGCGTGCGCTTGCCATTGGCTTTGTTTTTCCAAGGTTACTGTGGTGTGTCGTGTGCGGCTGAGTTGAGTCAAGTGTCAAATTTTACTCGTTCACGATTGATTTAAATCATTATTTTTTAATCTAAACTTCTGTTTCGAAATCTTCTAGTTCATTTATAATCTAATTCGTTGTTAAAATTTTAGTTTATAGGTCAATCAATTTAAGTCGAGTTAAACTAAAGTATAAATCAATCTATATAACTAAGTAAATAATTGGATTTATATATTATATTCATATGTTTTAGATAAAGAGATATTTATAATAAAAAAATTCCATTAAAATAAATTCATTTTAAAGATTTAATGATAAAAATTAAATAATAATATTAGATTGAGAAGTGTGGGTATAAAATTTGAATAATGCACGTGGGTTAAATTATACAAAACATAATTTTAACTTAATCCGAGTTAAAAGTTAAGTGAAGTTTTTCGATTGAATTAAGTTGTGATCGGATGTGTTTATTAAAAAGAATCGATTCGGTATGTTTCTTAAATAACCATTGATGTTTTATTGGATTTGAATCAAATTTCAGATCAATTATATTGATTAACTGCCTCCACTGTATTGTTGTCAACAACCATCACTATTTTTTATTTTAGATCTTTTATATCCTTTTTTTAAGAGTTTTAGACCGATTTTTTTTATCCCTTTAACATAAAGATTCATTCTCTTCGTAAAAAAAATATAGAGTAGAACCAATAAAAATTTCATTTTTGATTCATCTTTTGAATTCTTATATGCTTTTCTGAAAAAAAAATCCAATATATATTAACCATCCTTATTTGGTGAAAACCAAATATAAGACAACCTTATCTTGAGATCCCAAGAACCTCCATTTTTAGTTCGAAGTTAGTGATTTAGATAACTGTTTTGATTGGATGGCAGGATTGGGGGGTTGAAGTACAATGCAATGGATTCCCTCAGACAAAAGTGGTGACATAGATTGGCAAGTTCAGATGCGACTGGAAATAAGGCCAGAAGTAGATGCTGACGTATGTGAGACAAAATAAATTTGAATAAAGCAAATAATGTAAAAAAGAAAGCTAATTTAGTAATAAACAAGTGACACGAATTGAGTAACAAATAGATGACAAATCAAACATGTGGATGATAAATATTCACAGATTAGATTTACAGAGATAAAAGGAAAAGAACGATCCATAAAGGGGGCTTCCATAGGGTTGTGTGGGCTAGTTGCAAAAATAGAAACAATGGGCATGTGAGATTGGATTGGACGGTGATGAGAGGTCATGCACAGTTCATGGACGATAAGAAACAAAGGAAACAATGGGTCCAATATAAGATAATAAACTTGGCTGATATGGTGCGTATTTGATAGAATATATCGGCCAAAAAACTCCAAATCGTATCAACTACAATAATATGAGAAAATTCAATATGTATATGTGTCAGCGCGACGGCCCACGATCCTATGTGTGCCTTTAGATTTCCAAGAGGGCCTTTTAGTCCTTGCACAATTTCGATCAAATTGCATTCTCTTTTTTTTTTAATTCTTTTTTACTATTTTGGGGTCCACAGTATTTAAAAATTAGTTTTTATATATATAACACTTTACACGAACCTTAACATACTTTAGAAAGTGCATCAGCAAGTCAATATTTGCTTCTCAATCTCTCATCTATATTTTCTTTCCAACTTTATTTCTTTTGAATTTTAACTTAAAAAAACACGATTTTCAGCTCTTTTTCAACAATTCGTACCATCAAAGCTCGATTTCCTTCCTAAACCTACTAGTTGTGAAATTTTATTTTCTAGAATTTAAAATAAAGCCTTCAAATCTCAAGGTATTATTTCTTGAAATTTATATTTGATGCACTTCTATTTTTTTAATTTCAATACGAATTTATTGTGAAAAGGAAATATAGTTTCAGTTTATTAAAGTGTCCTTAATATGTTTGGTGTATTGTCTAAAAATTATATTTAATGTATTTTTTATTTTTTTCTTTTTAAATTGAATTTTAAGTAGAAGGTAAAATATTGTTTAATTTTGTTCAAATTACATTTTTTGTTTGGGAAATGTTTATGTGTTGTTCTTTAAGTTAATGTAGTCTTTAAAAATTACTTTTCCTGCATTTGTTATTTTCTTTTTATTTTAAAATAAATATGGTTTCTAATTGTTGAAATGACTTTTTTGTTTGGGAAAGGTTTATGTGTATTTTTTAAGTTAATGTAGTGTTTAAAAATAAGTTTTTATGCATTTGTTATTTTTTATTTTTAAACAAAATTTAAAGTGTAAGGTAAAATTTGATTTTTTTTAATTGTTGAAATGACTTTTATTTTAATGGGAAAGGTTAATATGTTGATTTTTAGTTTATGTAGTTCTTGAAATATTTTTTAATGTATTTATAGTTTTCTATATTAAATTCAAAGTGTCAGGTAAAATTTTGTTTTTAATATAGTCATAAAATGTCATTTTCCATGAACAAGTTATTTTTTATTTTAATCTGAATTTCATTTTTATGAAATATATACTTTAATTTTATTATAATAGTGTTATTTTTTATTAATGTTTATTTAATGTAAAAATATTAATATAGTGATAAAATGTGAATTTTCACTATTTTTTTACAAACATTTATAATTATCGATTGCCTAAGATTCAAAAAATTATTTTAATATCTAAATAATCAACTCCTGATGATACAATTTAAGTTTAGAATTCTCAATATTTTCTGTGAAAATTTTATTTTTTTAAAAAATTAAAAATTAAAAGAGAAAAAATAGGGAGGTTTAATGAAAGAATGCAACATTGCATCGATGGTGAGGTCGTGCAGATGTTGGAAGTAAATGCTGCAATAGAATCTGAATGGATCTTCTTTTAAAAGAGTAAGACATAGAAATAAGTTGAGAGGGAATATTTTTTGAGTCGGTGGTGATGCCATGAGGAAATTGTGAATAACTGTGTCAGTCATAATATTAAGTATTTATTCAATATTTTAAGAACTTTAAAATTGATGGAACACAAAATATTAATAGTTTAATTTGACATCTAAATTTTAGGATGAATTCTACGATATGTTATTGATGAATCTTAATATTCTCTTTCAACAAAGACTCTTAATATGACAAACCACTACGCACCACTATACTTTCTAAGCCAATATCTCTATTGCCCACTCTTTATCCACCCTTACTCCATAGTCCATACTCATGTCTATGGTTGCTTTTACATTAGCACCAAGTACTAATGACATCAAATATTAGGTGCATGTCCAAAATGACAAAAGCAAGCTATAGAACTGATGAAATATAAAAAATCAAGTCCTCGTCTTTTCTTATAATAAGTTAGCTCAACTTGATATTTATACATCAAACTGGACTCTGCTAAACAAGTGACCAGTTATCCATAAATCTCAACAAGTAAAATTAATGGGATGAAGGTGATAGGTTTAAATAAGTTATCAAAGTCATACTAAATAGCCCTTTCCATCTCTAAAAAGCAAGCCGTTTCCTTCTCTTCTTCTTCATTCAGCAACTGTAATTTTTCTTGCATTTGATTTGGATTTTCAAATGAGGTCGTTTCTCAACTGATTTTTACAAACAATATATCAAAGGTCATCTACTTTGAATTTTATTAATTTCGAGATTGATTTTAAGTGAAAATGATATAGTTTTGGGCTTAAAAAATCGTTTCCAAAGAATTTAAGAGGAAAAACTATTTTTTCTAAATTCTTTGGAGACGATTTTTTAAGTTCAAAATTATACCTTTTTCACTTAAAATCAGTCCTGGAGTTCATAAAATTTAGAGTAAATGAATTTTGATATCTTGTTTGTAGAAACCGGTCGAGAAATGGTCTCGTTTGAAAACCTGAGCCAAATGCTGGAAAAATTGAAGAAGGAAATGGTTTGCCGTTTTGGAGTGATCGGCTAGCCGTTATTTTTTTTAAGTGATCTGTACAATAAGGGTGAAGGGTAAGGTGAAGGGTAAAGTGAAAAATTTACTAAAAATTTTGAATTCGCATGTTTGATTAAAAAAATCCCTTGCCACCCTAAATATATCTTATCAATTATTCTATTCACGATCTAGAGTAAAATAGATGATCTCAAATAATTTCAAGCATGAATCGTATTTTTAACTGGAGATAAATATCTTACATAGAATAGAATTGTATTTTATTTTCCACCAATTATAAGTCACTACTAATTAACTTTTGAAGAGTAAAAAAACATCAAATCAATGGACAGAGAGCATTCCATGTTATGCTCAATATGTTTCTTTTCAATGCCTCACAAACAATAATAGAGTTCCATAGAACAAGCAATATTATTGTCAAATGTCATACAGATTTTCATTATGGAAACCATCGCATACGGCGCTTCGTGAGTCGGGTTACTTGCAAATTTCCTATAATAAAATAATAATTATTATTTATTTAAATGAGTCAAATTAGTGACTTCCCACGCATTCATATTTTAAAGTGAACTTGACATGAATATTATATATTATTTGTATATAAATTTAAATTTAAAAGAACACCCAATTTAAATATAAATACAATATTTTTTACTCACCGCCGGGTAGCTCAGCCGGTGGTCTCTCCCCTCAGGAAGGGAGAGGTCACAGGTTCGAGTCCCAATGGCCCATACGTGAGGGCGTGGGTGCGATGGCACTCTCCTCAAGAGTTTTAAGAGGGCTAGTGCTAAGGAGAGTTAGTTAGGGTCTTTTCCCTCAGGAAGGGAGAGGTCACAGGTTCGAATCCCAGTGGCCCATACGTGAGGGAGTGGGTGCGATGGCACTCTCCTCAGGAGTTTTAAGAGGGCTAGTGCTAAAGAGAGTTAGTTGGGATGGGTATGAGATTTCTCATAAATCTTAAAAAAAAATGCAATATTTAGAAGGTTTTAAATATGGATTTGGATCCAATTTCAATGTTGGCCTCTTTCTCATGTGTGCCTTTTATTTTTATCTTTAACATAACAATATTTTCATCAAAATTCAAAAATTTAAAACTTTATTAAATTTCTAAGACTTTTTGATGATATTTCACACAATTGTGAAAGAGTGGAAAAGAAAACAATTAAGATGAAATAGCCATGAAAGCCATGAGAGCCATCCATGTCATGTTTAAATGTTCGGCAGCAGACAACTAGAAGTCCATTCATGTCTGAGATGCCAATTGTTTATATACCACTTGTACACCCAACAATGAATGCAACTAATCAGAAGAATGGAGCACCTAAAATCATAATTAAACATGGTTCAACTAATATCAGATAGATGGGATTAGATTTAGATGATGATGATAAGTATAAATATTTAATTTTATCTAAGAGGAAAAATTCACATGTGGCACAATAGTTAATCTCCGTCATCTATTGGATACATTGAGAGATCATAGCCGATGAAGGGCGTTTCTTTCAATCCAACGGTTGATATCGCTTTGAAGTTCGATCTGATCAAATAGGTGGGTCAATATCAAATCTCAAATCTGGATGGTCAATTTTGAACAAAAATGTGTTTCACATGTACTGGGTTTTCGACGATTTTCTACACACGTAAATTCCAAAGAAAATATTAGGGGTCCATGAATAAGCAGAGCCCATGCAATTGTCCAAACTCCAAAGTCTAAACTCACGTCACTCCAATTATTCTTGCTTCCTCCATTGCAAATTGCATTCCTCAAACCGCACAAACCTAAAAGAAAAATTCCTAACACTCTTTACCCTCTTATTCACTAGTGATTATAATTTGACTAATCTTTTAGAGCATGTGCACACCTCTCTATACACTGAATTTGTCGATGGGAAATAACCCATAGAGAGTACTATACTGGTTAGGAATTGACCCTAAAATGTCTGGCCAAGACCTCTTGAATCCATGAAACAAATATATTGAAGTACCATATAATATTGGAATAGTGGTAAAACATTATCTCATGTTATTATGGTAGACTTACTTAGTCTAATTTGATCCGACTCAACTTGACCTATTTAATAAATAGATACATTCAATCTAAATCTAGTTAAATCTACTTATAAATGAATAACCTTAACTATTATTGTATCTCTATATAATATATTCAACCGTCTGAGTTCTATACGTATTTATTTAAGGAGTATTCTTGATAGAGATTTATTAGAAAAATCTCCTTAGTCAAATAAACGAATAACCGAATTCAGATTAATAATAGACTTAAAAAGAATAATCCATTTAAAAAAGACCTGAGATGGATCCTCTTCCAAAATAAATCCAAAACTAAATAAAACCCAATGTAACCCAACTTATCATGTTGCGAGGTCTACATGGAATGAGTCAATTGATGAAATTTGGATTTGGATTCATAATACGAACTTAGAACTCGAAGATAGACCCGTCATAAAATTAATTTTCTTGTTGAATTTATACCAAACAATAGTTATTAATGTTATTAAGAGATTAACAAATTCTAGTTTATTTCAATGTTTTATGTACATAATGTATGCATAATTTATATATGTGTATGATCATTATCAACATCATCAAAAGTTTGAAACTTTAATCTCATCTATTTCAATTCAAGTTTTTTAATTTTTTTTATAAAAAATGATATTCTTTGTTACTAGTCCGGTATTCTTATCCTTTTCATTAACCTATTGGAAGCTTTTCCTCTCCTCTCTTTCTTGTTTCATTTTCTCATTCATTAAAATTTACATATACTATGATTTTTTTTTTAGAACAGCACATATTTAGACTTAATATTTATATTTTTTTGAATTTACGTATGGGAAATTGCGGGATACTCAGCGTAAAACCCCCACGGGTGAACCCATTACCCTTAGGGCACACTAAGATTAGGCCATGGAAGCTCCAACCCGCAACCTCCCATTTTCAGAGGGGGACTCGGATTGTTAAAATCTCAAATATTTACTGATATATTTTTTTGAATTTACGCATGGGAAACCACGGGATATCCAGCATAAAACCTCCACGGGTGAACCTACTACCCTTAGGGCACACTAAAATTAGGCCATGTAAGCTCCAACCCGCAACCTCTCAATTTCGGAGGGGAATTTGATTGTTAAAATCTCAAATATTTACTGATATATCCAATTCGAAGTTCCATATGAATGAAAAATATTTCTGACATTCGTATAGAAGAAATTAATGCAAGACTGGAATTCATTTAAGTGGAGTTAGAACCAGTAAGAATGAGTCTCTCTCTATTCAAATGACACAGTTTTGCAGAAGGTAATGTGGGTCTTCATAACAGACACCTGAACATGGTGGTTTCAGCCATTTTTTAAGTTCGGATTATCTTATCATCAAATTAAAAAAGGGGTAAAGCTCACCTTTCAATATGTTTGAAGTGAGTTAGTATTGAAGTTCGAAATTAAATATATATATTTGTATTTATTGTATTCAAATAGTTTGTATTGATTATTGAATTGAAAGCAACTAGTATGAACTTCGAATGTAAAAATAAATTTGATATAAATAATAATTTAAATTGCTACTCATGTAATGCTCATTAAAATGTTATTATCATCATAATTGTAACATAATCATTTATCTCATCTATATAAATTTCATACTTTATACTATTTACAATTCCAATAAAATAGGTTATTAAATTTACACAAACTTCTTTCAAACTTTACCTCTTAAAGTCACAAATGATATGTAATTTTTAAAGAAATAATTAAGTGAGGTTGATTTCAATGTGAATTAGAGTAAGATCGAATTAACTTCATATGAGAGATTTAATTTTACTTAAAAAAATCTGTAGTTGTTAACATATTTCTTGAATTGTTGACGAACTCAAATATCAAACATTTATATAATTATTCACTAATTAATTGAAATAACAGGTGATATATGATAAGATTAACTAATTAAGAGACTTTGTAATGTATCTAAATTAAATAGAAATTGATTTTTTATAAATAATTAATTTTATAATTTATTATCGATATTGAAATTCAATAATTTTCTTTGCAACATTAAACTTTTTTTTTATCCGATTCACAACGGATAATTTGTCGTGGTTTTATTTGTATGGGTGTGAAGTTGGAGGATAAGGTATCTACTCATTTGACGCTCTCACGCCATTTAGTCCCTCTGTTTCTGCATCCGACCAAAACTTCTCCAACAAAATTCGAACGCTTCTCCCTCTTTTTCCTCCTCTCCCTCTCCTTTCACCACTGGCGATTCGCCTCTTTTCTCCTCGTTTCACCTTCATTCACTCACTGCTTCATTCATTCCTTCATTCAGCTGCAGCAGAAACATAAAAGTTTGTATCTACTATATAAACAAGAGGTAAGAAGAGTCGGTGCAAGGGAGAAAGTGACAAAATCGCCTACTCTTTCAATTTCAACAATCCCTTCTTCCCAATTGGCCACTTCAGAATCACCTCAGCAAGCTGCAAAACATCCTGATCCTTTCTCTCCTCTGGAATCTTCTCCTCCAATCTCCATTTTTATAGTGTTTCCCCCCTTATTTTCTCCTCACAAGCTATGAATCGCTGCGTTCCGGATTTCGGAATGGCGGATGACGCCTCGATTCCTTCTTCTTCCGGATGTGTCCCGCCCAAGAAATTCGCATTGTGAGGAATTCATATTTTCTTCGATTTTGGTTTTTTGTCTGATGAAGACTTCTCTTTTGTTGAAAAAATGGATTTTTTTGTTTTGTTTTAGTAGGGGTGAGGAAGACGGCCTGGTGGAGCTGCTGTGGCAGAACGGGCAAGTCGTGATGCAGTGCCAGAACCAGAGATCGCAGAAGAGATCCCCGCCGTTGAGATTCTCAGAAGAGATCTCGACCGTTCCTCCCGGAAGGCCGGATTCGAGCCACGTGGACGAGATTGGGTCGTCCGCCACGGCGGCCACGAGCCAGCTCTTCATGCAGGAAGACGAGATGTCGTCGTGGCTGCATTACCCGCTGGAAGACGCCTTCGATCGTGATTTCTGCGCCGATCTCCTGTATACTCCGGCGGGGAGAGCGGAAGAGAAGCCTCCTGCTGCTCCGCTGCGGCCGCCCATCCACCCTGCGAGACGGGCTGAAGCGGAGGCGGTGGCGGAGGCGGAGGCGGAGTCTGCTAAATTCATGAATTTCACGCACTTCTCAAGGGGAAAAGGGAAGGGCGAATCTCAGCCGTTGGATTCGGAGAGGGCGGGGAGGGAGTCGACGGTTGTCGATTCGAGCGAGACGCCTGCTGTTGGCTCGCCATTGGCTGCGCCTCTAAGGGGACAGAGGGTTTTCAGCACGTGTGGAGGGAGTGGGGACGGGGAGGTGGGCACGTGCGACGCGACGATGACGTCATCGTCGGACCGGAAGAGGAAAGCGAGGCAAGCGGACGAGTCCGAGTGCCAGAGTGAGGTGAGTATCTCCTTCTTGCTTTCTTCTCTCTCTAGACGCTGGGTGTATCTAACGTGCGCCGGGGCATCTTGTGGGCCCCAACCCTAGCCAGTGGAGCTGGCAGGTGCACGTTAGATTCTGGGATACGGGGCTACAGTGTTGCGGCTCCCTAGCATTCGGCGATATTTCACAATTACCTCATTACTCCCTTGTTTACTTTACTAAAATGCCCCTATATTTGTTCCTTGGAAGGGAGGTGCAAGTGTGCAACGAAAATATGAACCTTTTGTGTCATTTTATTTAAAGGAGTAAAACTAGAAAAATTATCGGATGAGAAATTTTCTGCCAATGCATAGGCGCATTGGTCAGCCCATAGTGATCCAATGGTTCTGTGCACGACTCTATTCACTTGATTAGAATTTAGCCTTGATACCATCAGACTCATCTCCACTTTTAGATCAATATTCATTCAAAGCTTAAACTTTAAAGTTGAACCACCTGGGTTAACATATCTAATGAGAACCGTCATTGAAGAGTTTAGCAGTCTGCTTGGTTGGTATCCTTTTGTTGATGGGCTGTGTTAAATGGTGAGGTACACCCCAAAGTTAGAGATCCGAAAATCTAGGATTAATAGTTTGAGCATTTTATAGTATCACGGTTCATGGTTCGCCTTATGTGGATCGTGGATTGTACCTTTATAATGATCTCGGTTAGCTGATGAGATGGTTCATTTTTTGGATTGTCCGGTTCGCTAAACATGGATTACTTACTTCATATGTCTTGGATCGCTTGGTTCACTAAACTCAAAATTATGATTTAAATATTAATCCATATTTCTATATTTGTTGTTTCTTTAAATTTAATTTACTTTGCCATTCTACAATTGATATAAAAAAAACAAGAAAAAAAAACACCATCATCTATAAAGAAATAAAGTATAAATTTTGTTCAAATCAAAATTATTAATATAACTACTGTGGAACACGAACCAAGCCATTCTGGAAGGCGAACCAAGCCATTGTGGATCATGAACTATGCTATTGTAGATTGTGAGCCAAGATACCCTGGATTGTGAACCAAATATCGATCCAAAGCGATCCGGCCTTTGATCCAAACTGTGCATTGCGGGCGTCATGGGCAACCCATGTGATCTTGTTGTAAACCTGCTCAAGTTACATAAAAGATGATATATTATATTGAACTAGCAAAAAGGGATGATTCAAGCACTTTCACTCTTGAGAAAATCATGCATCTTCTATACTTTTTCAATATTTAGAGGCGTTGAAATGGTATATTTGTAAAAAATACAAAGGGCCCACATAACAACCAAAACTCAAGTTTAGTCATCATTGATAGCTCTCGAATCTGACATCTTCACTATAGGTTTCCATGGATTGGGTTTGATGGTTTGCACATGACCTTTGGCTCTGATTTTTGCTACTTGGGTACGTCATAATCCTTGCTTGAATATAGTGTGGTCTTATAGCCCACTGCCTGCTAGCAATTAAGAATTTTGCTTGCTATAACTTTCAGTAAAATGATAAAAATGTATGATTTTAGTGGCGCCCAAAAAACCTACATGCTGACTGACTAACAGAAGCTTAAATTTGTGCCAGGGTTGGAACCCTCGCTCTATGGATGCAAAAATAAGGTCTTGATCTTCAGTAGTTTGATGGGTGGTACAAATGTGTTTTATTAGGTCGCTTATTTGCAATGGAGGGGGTCATGATTAGGACTTGTGTGAAAGTTAACTTGTGAACAATTTGCCATGACCTATGATACTTGATTTTGAATCATTGGAAATGCTTTTGGAAGCTCTCAGGCATGTTATAATTTGCTGCAATAGTTTTTTTTTTTTTCAAAACTAATGTTCTGGATAATTTGGACCATATATTTTGCCGTTATGGGTGTAGATGAAAAGTCCATCACCATCCATATGTACTTGCGACCATTTGAGGCTTTGGGCCTGATTATTCTAGTAAAACTAAGACCCGACGTGAAAAAGGCCATGAAGTCAGTTATGTAATCCTTGGGCTGGTACATATCTTGCTATTTAATGAGCGTAGAAATGCTACATTAATGGTAGATCTTCACCAAGTCTTCAAGATAGTATTAATATGTAATGCTTCATAAGTTGCCAGCATGCTCGATCAGCATTTTCATCAATATAGGTGTTTGAATGAGTTTTATTGTTGCCCCCGCAACACCTACCCGCCCCACCCCACCACCCCTTGCTGTAAATTGAAATATATAATGTGTTATTTTTATCTACCTCTAAGACAGTGAAGAGATAGGTGACCAATTTTCAGATGACCAACTTGAACAAAACCCAGTTTTGGAGAAAAATTCAATTTTCAAATGAATTAATCAATTTAACTTGGACATCCAGCACTTGCATCCTTGACCGTTCAATTTTCATCATACTTGAACACTTAAAACTGTACTAATTTAGGTTATCTTTCAGAAAATGTACTAAGGTTCAATATTTTTGACAAAATTAATATAGTAACTCTTGGGGCGTTTGATGTCTTGTTTTTTCCCTTATCAAAGAAATGTAACTATATAAGTTTTTTGGGTGGAAGGATGCTGAGTATGAATCTCTGGATGAAAAGAAAGTCGGTCGTCGATCAACATCTGCAAGAAGAGCACGTGCTGCAGAGGTCCACAATCTATCTGAGAGGGTGTGTTCTTTTCTCACTTCCTTTATAAGGAATAATTTCATTGTTATTGTTTTTCTCAAGAAATATTTTAAATAAGTGTTGCATGGAACCATGTGACTCTAAATTTTATTCTTTGAACGCAGAGACGTCGAGACAGAATAAATGAGAAGATGAAGGCTTTGCAAGAGCTCATACCCCGATGTAATAAGGTAATTCTTCATCTCTATCTCTCTCTTGAGAAATGTTATGGATACTTTCAATTGATGAACCATCATCTGGTGGAAATTATGGTGAACAAATCTCTTGCCTGCTCTCTGTTTGCGTGGGCCTGAATCTCTGGAGTCTTGATCAAGCCATTTTATCCTCATTTTCATTTTCATTCTTGCGTGGCCAAACTTGTGAGTGTATCAGTGATTTTTTTTGCCAGAGAATGCTCAGAGCAGGCCTATCCATGAGCATCCCAATCTCTATAGTGTGTCATGCCTGACGAATATCCTTAGGATGACTCATTTATCCATTGCATAAACTCTTCTAGCTTCAAGGAATCATTTTCTGATTCAGACCATTCTTTTTGTCCAGTCAGATAAAGCTTCAATGTTGGATGAGGCGATCGAGTATTTGAAGTCACTTCAACTACAAGTGCAGGTGTGTTTTATTTTAGGACTCGTTATCACCCTTATTCAGTAATGATCTAGTTTGAACTGCCATAGTAGCAGTTATTATGGGTGACCTTCAGATAAACATGTTGAATCTTGGATTCAAGCCTTCAATTTAACCATTACTAACAAAAATTATTTTTGAATGTTTGATCCAATGTTGAGGATCAACCAAATGGTAACAGACATTTCTAATTTGAATTCATGGCATGGTAGAGCAGCATGATACTCGATAGAGTGGAGTGGAAGCATAGAGTTCAAAGAACAAAACCCAGTCTATGGTGATGATGTAGGTGGTGGGGCAGTGGTGGGAGGTAGAGCAGATTGGAGGATTGATTACAAGTAGGCTACCCTATTGGTCATACACCCTAGCAGAAATTATGCTTGGGCACTTTGTAAGTTTGCCCATATATGGAGAATTTTCCAAAGAAAACCTTAAAAAGTGTGCTTCTTTGTCATTTTTTCATAATTGGGTCCATCTTTGATCAATCTAAATCCTCAACAACCCTTAGTCTACATGAATTGTTAGGGTGCTCCAATTAGGTATCCATCTCATCGATACCCTATATTGGATTAAATTCATCCCAAAACATTTGTTATCAATATTGAAGCCTAGGGACCATAATATTAAGGGTTGGGGTGAGCAGACGAGGGTGATATTTTATCCCTAAAATCTTCGCAATACCTTATTATCCAATCTTATCCTCATGATTTGGACCCCTATAAATGTTGATGGGCCCCCCTTTGGAAAGGTGCATTCAGTGACTTATTGCACAATGTTTGTATGTTTCTGCATTCGCATGCGCATGCATGTGTGTGTGTGTGTGTGAGAGAGAGAGAGAGAGAGAGAGAACCAATGATGGTGGTTTTTAAAAAACAGGGGTGGATCCTGAAATTTTATTATTCGGGGCCAATATAAATATGTACATATTTTACTTGGTTAAATTTGATCTTGAGAAAGATTAAAATTTATATGAATTCGACTAAAAGCCCAATCCAATTAATTCAAAATTTACAATCCACTACCCATTCTTTTGACCTTTAACAAAATGTATTAAAAAGCATAAATAGCAACATCAACTTTAACAGATCAATCTAAGATTCTCAAGGTCCAATTGATTTTTGTTTATTTTATGACTTGGTTTATTTTGAATTGTATGTGTAACTCAAAATTGAAATAAATTAAGTAGAGATTCAAATATAAGGATTGGAATGAGAGATATCAAGTTGTGTTAAAAGTAAGCAAATTTTATTTTAGAAGATATAATTAGATAGTTCACCAGCGCAACTCTTTATGTGGTCACCTAGGGATAGGATACACTAATTAACATGGTGATGAGCCTATCACAAAGGTGTATGTTTTAACATGCTACCCATTAAATGTGTCTGTGGCTAAATTGATCAAGCCATGTGTTCTAAATTTGTCCAAATTTAATAACTTTAAATTATTTTTCAAATTCTAAAATTTCTAATGTTTAAAAATGTGACTTGATTATTAATCAAGGTGATCTTTTAGCCCACATTCAAGAATAAATCATTCTAGTGAGCCCATAGGCCATCACATGCATAGAAAATAGTCAGTTCTGTACTTTCTAACTAATTATTTATAACTTCAATTAATAAATTATACTATATTATATTACACATAATTATCATAAAAATATAAAAATAAAGGACCATAAAACCTTTGAAAATTAAGTATGCTTGTTTAAAGAAAAATTTACCTCAACGTTTTTCCACTTTTAGCTTTTGTTCTCAAATCTCAACTCTCCTCTTTCGAGAACTAAGAAATGAGAAACAACTCAGAAACAAGAGAGAATTGTTAGATGAGAGACTAGAGAAGAGAGTGAGAAATGATAGATGAGAGAAATAGAAAATTACATAATCGATTACAAAGATGAAGACAGAACTCAGAACGAAAATTTGGAGAAAAAATAGCAGGATAAAAATGAGGGAAAGAAAGCCCATATCTGTTCTTGGTTTTTGAGGGATACACAATAGAAAAGGGAACTTGACCGGGAATGATTTCATTGAGAAATTACAGGAGAGGATTGGGCAGCAAGGTTAGAAACTATCAATATTTTTTAGGTGGCCAAACTGGATATGATTTCTGAAATACCTCTTACATCTCACATAGAAAATGAAGGGGTTATGCCATTTTTGGGGTGGCCACCGCCCACCCTTGCTACCCCCTTGGTCCACCCCTGCTCAAAAAGATTGCATGAAGATGGGTCACATGGGCCATAGCCCTTTTGGTCCCTCCGTTTGTGATCCCTAACAGTTTCTGACAGTTAATCTCATACTCTCCCGGTGAATGGAAATGGTTAGAATGTTCCTCTGCTGAAAATAGAGAACCTTGTCTATTTGACATGGTAATTCGGCGCAAGAAAATGGTGAACCTTGTTTGCTCTATATATTTGGTAATTTAGTAAAAGAGTTTAGCTCTGTTTCAAACAATGGGTGGAGTTGGCATGCACGATCATAAGTTGCTTGAAGGCATATGATATTCATTCTGTTGATAACTCTATTACCAAGAAATTTCATTGTAATCAATTTATGCAGATGATGTCTATGGGGTGCAGCATGGCCCCTATGATGTTTCCAAGCATGCAGCAGTACATCTCACCCATGGGAATGGGGATGGGCATGGGAATGGATATGGCAGCTGCTACTGGATTTAGTAGACCCATGTTGCCATTTCCACCAGTAATGGGAGGCCCCACCATTCCTGGACCTGGTCCAGCCCATATGGGTCCAAGGTTCCCCATTTCCCCCTTCCATTTACATGTTCCTCCCTCCGAGCAAAGAGTCCAAGCAACTAACTTACCAGATCCTGCATCAAACTCAGTTGGCCTACAAAATCCCAATCTGCACCAACAAAATCCAAATTTCATCGATCCGCATCACCACTACCTTGGTCACCATCACATGCGGGTGCAACCTCAGGTTTGTGTTTTTTCTGTACTAAAATCTACTTATACCACGTACCCAATTTAATATCATGTATAATTGCCCCTATCTCAACATAATTCATGACATGCTTTCTCCATGGTTACCTTTGCTTGCATGTTGGTGTATCCAGGGCCACTTGTTTTTAATTGTGAATCAAGACATCACTTTTTGTACTCATTTGCCATCAGCATTTTATTTTCATGGTCATTGTCAGCATCACTATGATCCATGATAAATTGATGGATAAGGCTTCATTGTGATTCATGATAAATTCATCGTCACCACCATCACTATCATTGTTCTTGCTGTGACATCATTGTTAGAAATTCATAGAACTTGCCCAGTCATTTTTTTTTACAATTCGTGCAGAATCAAGCAAAGGCCCAGCAGTCGACTCCTACCAAGGGAGCTGATCCTCCTGAAAATCATAAATCTGGTGAGTTTTTTTGACTTGGTACACTAGTGTTTCTTCTTCCTCTGTTTCGATGTTCTTTCATTTTTTTTCCTCAAAAATAATAAACCAGAACAAGCATAGAGATGTTTGGCATAGAAAGCTTAATGATCAGCATGCTTTTGTTCTTTGTCTTCTTTGAGGGTGAGACTTGTAATCTGCCTGTCTCAGTCTCTCTTTCTTTTAGGGGTGGGTGGGTGGGTGGGTGGGTTCAATACCACCAATATTGTCGAATAGTTACTATTACATGTGGACCCATTTTTCAACAAGTTAAAAGTTTCAGTAAACCCTTCCATGGATTTAGTTCCAGTTGCAAACACGATATCACTTGCATTGGATCTGATTGAATTAGTCCTAGATATCATCATTTAGCCCTATTTAGGATTTGAGTTCTTCTAATCCAGTTAGTGATATTCGGGTCTGTTATCAATTATGGGTGAGGGTTTCATTAACAGATTAACTTGATTTACAGCTCCATTCTATGGTGCAACTTGTGGTACTGCTGCTTGTATTGTATCAGTTCACATATTTGTCTCATTTTGTTCTTTCACATAGTAACCACCTAAGGTGTTTAATTATGCATGCAACGACAAGATTCCAGATTTAATCATAGCTTATCCACCATAAATGCAAAAAGAAAATTAAATGATGTGTCTTATTTGTACGCATTGAATGGAATGAATGACTGCTCCATGCTGAGGGCATTTTCTTTTTCTCCTCCCACAATTCCCAACCTCCCTCTGAAGGTTGGGAATCCAATTTAATATAATGATATCATCTCATCATCATCAAAGTCATTTATCCCATCAATCTGGAATTGATCTTTATTTTTGGATTTGACAAATTATTGTCAATCTAACACATAATGATATCATCTCTAATTTTAAAAATGAACCATGGAATGGGAAAAAATTATGTAGGAAAATACAACTTGCCAATTTCCTGTGCACGCTATGGCATGGTCTGAAAGGAAGGGCACACCTTGGTTATGGCAATACCATTTGCACAGAATAACTCATGCATATCTATGATACAATAAGGATACGATTGCCTGTTCCGAAGCATGCGCACAGGCTAATTATGGATGGTGTGATTACATTGCATCTCCATATGCAATCACATTTTAACATGTGATTCACACTAAACCAGCATGAATTTATTCATGAGTTATTTCTGAAAGGCTAGAAAATTCCGTTCATCTTCTCAGTTGATTGCACTTTTCACATATATTGATTCTGAAGCAAGCAAGAATATATGCAATTGATTTCTGGTAGGCTAGAAGTTAAGTAACACGGTTATCCAGTGTAATCACTGGATCCAAACAAACCCGAAGGGATTGAAGGGATAGCCAGGAACCCGTCTCAGGAAGCAGGAGTCTTGAGTTCAATACCCACTTCACTCCAAATGGCCACTCCCTGTAGATTTACTCAGTGTGTGGGTAGGGAGGTTTCCACATACCCTGAGAATTAGTCGGACGTGTTAAGAGGTCTGGACACTTTGGTCGTCAAAAAAACAAATCACTCGAACAGAACACTCTTTTCCCTCCTTCCTCCCCCTAACACCCCTTCCCCCCCCCCCCCCCCCCCCCCCCCCCCCCCCCCCCCCCCCTCTCTCTCCTTCCTTCTCCCTCTTTTTTTTTACGTACATATATCACTGCAAGACCATCAAGCCTGGTCAAATGTTGGATCCTTGTCTATCTAATGTCATGAGTTGCAACTAAAATCTCGACATTTCTTCTATTAGTGGGTTCAGTAGTATGCAGCTTCTAGTCCCAGGAAGCACATGTATTGTAATCTTACGACTCCACACATCGCTCCCTCGTTTCGTACTGTGGATCCCATAACTTGTCACCTTGGGAACCTGTCGATTACTTTGCCATTTTTATTATTTATCTTCTCTTTTTTTTTTTTTTCTGAAAAAAATTCTTATCATTTTAACTTGGTGGTGCATTGCAGGCTGAAATGTTGGGTGGCAGGAAGCTACCAACTAAATTTTGTAGTGTAGGGAAGCCCCCCTTTGGGCGTGTATAATCAATCTTCAAGAGAACTACATATTTAATTTGTATCTATTACAGCATAGAGTAGAAATTTATAATTCAATTCCTCTTTCTGTTGGTTCCTTTTCCTTATTGTTTGTACATATCAATTCAAGTATGTAGGTTTCTTGCTTTTTCGTACCATAAAGGTGATAGAAATCACGGATATGAATCGTATGTCTGT
This sequence comes from Chimonanthus salicifolius, assembly GCA_013350335.1. Classification (NCBI taxonomy): domain Eukaryota; kingdom Viridiplantae; phylum Streptophyta; class Magnoliopsida; order Laurales; family Calycanthaceae; genus Chimonanthus; species Chimonanthus salicifolius. The sequence continues at coordinate 53,447,930 of CM023537.1, forward strand.
ACATGCATTGATACAGCCGATATGGACCATTTGATATGAATCGTATGTCTGTACATGCATGGATACAGCCGAAATGGACCATTTGGCGGCCACGTTGTATCGGCTCGTATTGGCCAATACATTATAGTATTAGATTTTCACAATTTTATAATTTTTTTTTTTTAAAAAAAAATCATTTCAATCGCTTTTTTGGTTTTTATCTTATAGAGTATGCTTTTAAGAAAGTTTATAGCCAAGTTGTTCATGTGTAAATAGTATTTGTCATGATCCGAACTCAACTCAACACAATGTTGTCCGTTTTGAGCCTGTATGGCTTTGCATTGGGCTCTAGCTCAACTCTTAGTCCAAAACGCGTTGTGCTAAGTTGGGGGTGAGTTCTCTCATATAAACCCCTTATAAAGTCAGCTTCTGATAGGGCTGCAACTCGGGTTGGGTTTTGGCCCGACCCGCATGACCCGACCCGAGAAATCATGCGGGTCGGGTTACAATGGTCGGGCTGTAGGGTCGGGTTGGGTTGAGAAAAGAAAAACCCGACCGAAATTCGAATCGGGTCGGGTTGAGAAAAGAAAAACCCGACCGAAATTCGAGTCGGGTTGGGTTGAGCCCTTTAAATTTCAACCCGACCCGAGAAAACCCGACCCGAAAAGACCCGACCCAACCCGACCCGACCCTATATAACTTACTATAAAAGTTGTCTTACCTCATTCCCAAACCCTAGCAGATAGCAGAAGAAATGAAGAAATGGGTTCGATGGAAGGAAAAGGGAAAAAGGGGATGGAGAGGTCTCTTTTATCTCGTTCTCGTAATCTTCTCCATGCTTGTCCCACTCGTCTTCCTTCTTGGCCTCCACAACGGCTTTCATTCCGGTAACCCCCAAAACCCTAGATCTCCTTCTTCTTCTCCAGATCTGCTAACTTTTCCACAAGATTCCGCTATCGGAACTCGTGATTTGGCCAATGCCACCTTTTTGGATTCTGATTCCCACATTTTCCTAAAATTTCTGTTTCATTTTTTGAATCTCATTGTGGCTTCAGCCATCTCCTCCTCTCGAGTTGAGATCTCTAATCTCGAGTTCTCGTGGATTGGAGATTTCCTTGATCGAATCTGCAATGTGGCTTTCGGATTCTGATCTTCTCGATACTGCATTTCCAGTTAAAAGCTGAGATATCTGATAATTCTCTTTTTTATTTTGTTATTTACTTTAGATTTAGCAATTTGTTACTTTTATTTCGTTTTGGTTTTAGCAAGTCATGGCCGAATAATGGTTTATTTGAAGACCAGTTTATGAAATGTTTGAATAAAATCAGTTTGATTTTTTCGTTAGGAAACTCAGTGGAATTTTTTGGAGAGGAAATCCTCTATTTTATAGAATTTGAATTCAATTGGCAGCCGAGTCTTCTACCCTATTGCCACTGAGATCTGAAGGGCTGCAACTCGGGTTGGATTTTGTCGGGTTAAGGGTCGGGTCGGGTTGGGTTAAGGGTATTACAATCTCGGGTCGGGTTGGGTTCACTATCTCGGGTTTTTTATTCGGGTTGAGTTGGGTCGGGTTCAATATGGAGTAAGTCGGGTTAGGGTTGGGTTTATTAAAACCCGGCCCGCCCGACCAGAGTTGCAGCCCTAGCTTCTGAGCAATGTGAGACTTTTTCTACATCCACACGTCCAACCAACTGTCTTTTTGTCGGTCGCATCGATGGTGCATCTCGGTCGCACCGGCAGAGGTCTTTTTGGGTTGGGACATCACAATTCACCCTACTTAGGTTCAAAGTCGACTCGACTCAACTATAACACAGGGGAGGTCCATGTAGGCAGAGGATTTTAACCTTGTCCTCTAATACCATTTGTCATAATTCAAACTCGACTCGGCACAATATTGTCCGCTTTGGATCTACACAGGCCCATACAATTTTGCATTAGGCTCTGGTTCAACTCCTAATCCAAAACGCGTTGTGCTAGGTTGGGGGTGAGTTCCCCATCTAAATCTCCTACAAAGCCAGCTCCTGAATGATGTGGGACTTTTTGAAACCCACACGCTCGACCAGCTATCTTTTGTGGTCGCACCAACAAAGGTCTTTTTGGGCTGGGGCATCGCAGTATTTCTCCATTCCATCTCATTTTCCTTTAGATTTATTCATTTCAAGTTTTTTTTTTTTCAATTTTTGTTCTGAGGTAATTTCTATTTTTGGGTTTTTGTAAAAGAAAATTAATGAGATGATATTAAGTGTTTTGGAAATTAAATTGAGATGTCTTAATGAGAAAGGGGAGAGAAGAGAGAAGAAAAGAAAAAAAAAATAGAGAAGAAGAGGAACGAGGAAGAACATGTCACTACTGAAAATCCCTACCATACCTTTCTCTCTCATGGTAAAATTTTGAGAAAAACAAAATCATTTAAGAAGGTAAAATAGGAATTAAAAATAATCTGGTGTATTCATAATCAAAACTGGGTGTATCTTACATTACTTTTTCTTTTATATATAGGTATCACTTCCATATTAAAAGTGAAACTAATTCTAATAACACGTGTAAATCTCTTCCCAATCTATGCGCCACATGCGCAGCTTTCGTGAGGCCTACATCCTTTGAATTATCAAACGATGAGGATTGCTCCCACGTTCTCTCCAACTTCAAAAATTCAAATCTACGAAGCAGTGTGCTCTGTACGCGTTTGCCAGTTTTCTCGGAAAAGTAATCGTTTTCCGCATATTTTCACAGAATTTAATGTCTTGTTGGACGTCAAATTCAGTGCAGTGCTCTCGTGAGCCGTGATTTCTCAAATGACGTCATCGATTTCTTTTCAGTTCTTGGAATCTGAAATTTCAAACCTGGAAGTTAGTACACAGTTTTGTGCATTGACAATGACCATGACCATGGGAAGAGGAAAGTTTTATTTATTATTTATTAATATTTTATTTTGAATAGTTTATGAGAAGTTAAAATTTTTAAAATAAAATAAAATTTAGACCGCTCAATTTCTATTTTAAGAAGAAAAAATTTACTAACAATATTTTTTAGCTTTTCTATCATTTATTTTCTCTATTATTAGTGATAACATGCATACACTTTACGTAAATGATATTTATTAAAAACTTAGTCGTATGGTCTTTCTAAAATTTACAAATTTTTATATAAAAATATTATTTTAGGTTTTAATATAAAAAATGACAATTGTTTCATATTCACTGAATTTAATCATAATTTTTTTATTTTCTTTTAATAAATTTTCTTCAAATTTCTCTATTTTTAAATAATAACATAGTAATTGCAATAAAAACCTTTAAACTTATGAAATCCCATCTTATACTTTCTTGTTAAGTCCTTTCTAACAAGAATTTTTATATTTTTAATACTTAATGATAAGGGCAAGTCAAAATTTTCAAATTCGCTAAATCAAATCTTAAATTTTTATACTTTTAATATTATCTATTTTTTTTTTACTAACATGAAAATAAACTATCTATTTAATAAATGAATGATCAAGATTCCTTTGAAAGTCACCTTAAATTCTCTCTTTCAATGTAATGTTCCTCTAGTGTACAATATTCAAGGGTAATCTGGTCATTTCAAGTCTAAGATAGTTGCTAAAATCTTTTATAATGACAAATTCACCTCTAAATTTGTCAAAATATATATTAGTCATATTACTATTGGTGGCACAATAAATTGTTTGGTGCCTAAATATCAAAGGATCCATAATCTCTTTTTTATATATATAACTAAACTAGTTAGAAAACTCGCAAATAAACTCTCTTATATATATATATATATATATATATATAACATGCTTTGCATGAGTGCAGTGATCAAAATTTTGTAATGAATATTTTTTCTTTTAACTCACAAATTTTTTACAAAACTTGTATGTTAGATACTGATGTAAAAACTCTTAGCCATATCCATTAAAATCACCAAATTTGATAATATTTTTTTTCTATTTTTAGTCATTCTTATATGAATTTTATCTATTTCTAGATAATAATATGATAAGGTTAGTTCAAATCATTTTAACTTATCAAATCCCATTAAAAATGCCATTTCCTATCTGTAGCTATTTTTAGATGAATTTTGTCTTTTTTTGCTGACTAACATGAAAGCAAATTACAACAATTTATGGACCGTCAAGATTCAGTTAAATGCCACCTTAAATTATCTCTTTATATATAGATAAATTAAAGAAGTCTAAAACATGTGAAGAAAAAGTTTTGATGAACTGACATAAATAATGGAGAAAAAGATTAAAATATGTGGCTCAAATAATATGAAAAGACATTATATCTATTTCATTTAAATTTAATAGTATATTAAAATAAAAATTTGACCATAAATTATATACAAAAATATAAATTATAAAAAAGGATAGCAAAACATGGTTTTATTTAAATTTATATAACTAAAATATAATTTATATGTATGTGTATATTTAAAAATTAGCATTAGACCAAAATGGGCCAAATTTGGCATAAATAGTTTTTTTTTTCATTTTAAATTGACAATTATGATAGGATACAATTAAAATTTACTTAATATAATTTCCTTACTTTTTAAGAAGTTCTATACTACGAATCGTCAATCACTATCTGTTAATTCTCTTTTAACCAGCCCACTAATTAGCTCTAATGTTATTTTATTTTTTATTTAATTTTAGAAATATTTTTTTTGCAATTCTTTTACTATTCAATAATATTATATTATGAAATTCACATGCCCATGCTTCATGCGGGGGCTATGTAGCTAGTAATGTCTAAGTATAGAGAAATGATCAGGTGTGACCAGTCACAAGGTCACACTTGATGCTACTTTTTTATTTTTACTTGAAAATCTAATCTATAAGTAAAATAAATACTTGATGAACCACTACCGTTCAAAAATTCAGTCTTAAATTCAATTTCTATTCACTTGATCTTTATGGTCGAAATTACCACGTCTATCATTTTTTCGGAGGACATCCGTCAAATTTGACCATTAATATCAAGTAGTTAAAAATTAATTTTTAATTGAAATTTTAATAGATAGTATCGTGTCAATTCTATTTTCAATCTATACAGTGATAACTGGCATTGATAAGATAAGATGATGACCCACGCACCATTACCCAGGGGTAAAAAAATCGGCCGGGCCGTTATCCCGGCCGGTTTTTCATATCGGCCAATATATCGGTTCGGCCGATATATCGGCCGAACTTTTTCTCTCTCCTCCCCGTTTTTTTTTTTTTTTTTTTAAAAAAAAAAATCCAAAAAAATTACAGCAAATGCAGAAAATTATGAGCTTATTGAATATGTAATTTTTTCATAAAATATCGGACATTTACATCTTCTAATATATTTTTGAAGTTACGATAGTGGGAAATTATATAAATAGTAATAAAATGGTGAAAATTACAAAAAGAAATAAAATAAAAGGAAAAAATTGCATCCCTTTAAAAGAAGTTATTATACATTAAATAACAGCAAATAAAAAAAGTTCATGTATTATTTTATAGGTTTTACCATTTTCTAACATTTATATATCATAGTCCATAGATAATAATGAAATAATTACAAAAAGAAATAAAATAAAAGGAAAAAAATTCATCCTTGTAAAATAAGTTAGTATACATTATATAACAGCAAATAAAAAAATTTCATGTATTATTTTATAGGTTTTACCATTTTCTAACATTTATATATCATAAACCATAGATAATAATGAAATAATTACAAAAATAAAGAAAATAAAAGGAAAAAATTTCATCCCTGTAAAATAAGTTAGTATACATTAAATAACAGCAAATAAAAAAATTTCATGTATTATTTTATAGGTTTTACCATTTTCTAACATTTATATGTCATAGTCCATAGATAATAATGAAATAATTACAAAAAGAAATAAAATAAAAGGAAAAAATTTCATCCCTGTAAAAGAAGTTAGTATACATTAAATAACAACAAATAAAAAAATTTCATGTATTATTTTATAGGTTTTACCATTTACTAACATTTATATATCATAGTCCATAGATAATAATGAAATAATTAAAATAAGGAGTAAGTGAATGTAAAAAATGTTGCTGTAAATTTTAACATGTTAGTAACAGTAACTAAGAGCAAATGAAAAATGTTCATCTATTATTTTATAGGTATTATCATTTTCTAACTTTTTTTTTCATTTATGCTATTTTATGTTGAAATAGTTAACAAAAATGAATAAATAAATGAAAAAAAATAGTAACTAACAAAGTACACAAAAACTAACTACAGATACATTAAGATGGAAAAAAAAATTATAATACCTATATAAAGCTTTTATTACTACATATCTTATTTAACTTCAAGCATTTTTTAACTTCTTTTATGTTATTTTTGGCTAAAAAAATTAAAATAAATTACAGATAAATCGAAATAAATTACAAAACTTACAAGATCAGTAGATCTGTAAATGAAGAAACCTTTGAACGGTCTGGATCGTTCGGTTTCAAACAAATCCGGGTCGTTTAGAACTTACTTAAATCAAGTAATGAAGAGTGCAATTTTTTTTGAAAGATAAATAGTAAAATCTGATTTTCTCTTTGAAAAGAAGGTGTGAAATTTGAGATGTAGGTGAATGGTATTTATAGGAAAAAATTGGACCGGTTCGATTTTTTGGATTTAAAAAAAATAATAAAATATTCAGGCATGCCGGACCAGCCGAATCCTGCAGTCCGTTGTACACAGAGATGTGATGGGGAGAAATTGGTTGACAGGTGAGATCTCGTCCGAGATCTCGCCCGATATATCGGACATGAGATATCGTCCGATATATCGGCAAAATATCGCCGAACTTGAGTTGGGCCCAGGCCCGAGATTTACTGTTTTCAGGGGGAAAAAACGGCCGATTCGGCCCAAATTCGGCCCAGATTCGGCCGAGATTTGGACCGATATATCGGTCATCTCGGCCGATATTTATTATGAAAAAAAAGTTTTTTTTTTTTAAAAAAAAACAAAAAACCGAATTTTTAAAATTTGGCCGATATGATGACCGATAATTCGGTCAAAAATTCGGACATATCGGCCGAATTTTTTTTTGTACGGCCGATACTATACGTATCGGCCGATATAATTCAGTGGTTGAAAAACCGAATTATATCGGCCGATACGCACAGTATCGGCCGATATTTTGACCCCTGCCATTACCACAAGGTACTATCATGCGAGCCCGCAGGAAGTACTATCGTGCCAGGCTTGGGCTACATTCTTGATTAACTAAACACACGGGCTTGGGATTTATAAGGAGCCCGTGAAACCCTGTTGGGCTTCTCAGCCCGTTTAGTCATTATATGTTATTATCCATACACCTAGTTTATTTTTCTTTTTTAAAAATTAGTTTGAAATTAAGTAAAAAATCGACTATTTATATTGAAAGTGGACATAATTAGCTACAACTTAACCAAATTTGAGCTCAGACCTTAATTTCCAGCCAATTTATATCAGTGGTCAAAGCCACCGGATGTCTTTGTCTTGCTAATTTTTAAAGATGTTTGATAACTTCAAATACTAATATCAAATAGCTAAAAATAGAGTTCCGAGCTCAAATGTAGTTCACTTAGGCATCTTGTCTACTTTCAATCTGAATTGTTGAATTTTTAACAATTTCAAATCGGTGGGCTTACACTTAGTACTTTTCCAAACCAAGGGTAGAAAAATCGGCTGGGCCGAGATCTCGGCCGATTTTTCATATTGGTAAAATCGGCCAATATCTCGGTTTGGCCGATATATCAGCCGCACTTTTTTCTCTCCTGCCCGTTTTTTTTCTTTTTTAAAAAAAATTCCAAAAAAATTACAGTAAATGCATATAATTATGGGCTTATTGAATATGTAATTTTTTCATAAAATATCGGACATTTACATCTTCTAATATATTTTTCAAGTTACGATATCGGGAAATTATATTATTAGTAATAACATGGTTAAATTACAAGGAAAATCATATAAATGAGGAAAATTTGTAGAAATAATTTCATAATTTATTTTCTTAGTCAATGAGTGTTATTTTAAGTTATGAATTATAGAAATAAAAATAATAATAAAACGATTGAAAATTACATAATAACGTAGAAAAAATATTAGAAAATGAAACTAATGGGGTCCTAATCACTTGTACTGATAACCACACAAATGTCATATACTTTTAATTATAAGAAATTCCATTTAAATCATTAACTGAAGAGTTTTTAAAAATTAAATAAATGAAGAAACTTTCAAGATCTAAACTCAAAAGATAATTTTTTCTCATGCATTTCAGCTACATTTAAATACGAACATCAATATGGAGAATGTTCTTCAAACTCATAACCGGGCCCAGCAATTGCAGATGCATAACAAAGGGCCCGTAGATAGGGATTTTCTATATCCCTTGGTGGCCTGTGAATATCTGAGAAGTATCTTATCGCAGCCTTTCTAATGCCTTTTTTGGCCTCGTCTCTTGTGGCCTGGTCTAATCTCCTCTGCATCAAAGAGGCGGGCTTATCCCATGTTGGATCCACGGGGCCAACGGTTTCTGGATTGATGTCATAGCGGATCAATGGGTGCATTTTGATTACTTATGTCAAATATAGTTTTCATTGATTTCCATGTAGCCCGTAATCCGGTATTCTTCTTCTTTGAATTGGACCCACTTGCACCACCATGGCAGGACCCACCTGCATAGATTAATAAAAATAAGTGGATTAGCATTTTTTTCTAATTTCCGTCTCAATAAAATGTATTTATGATTTTCTAAAAATATAAATTTTATATTACTTGCACCACAATGGCCGTCCATATGCATATCGCGACGACTCTCTCTCAAAGCCCTCCGCAATAAAAAAATAATTATAAAAAATTTAGTACACAGTAAATAACAGCAAATAAATAAATTTCAAGTATTATTTTAAAGGTTTTACCATATTCCCGCATTTATAACTCATAATCTACATTTTATGATGAAATAATTAAAAGAAAAAAATGTTGCTGGAAATTTTTACATGTTAGTAAACAGTAACTAAGAGAAAATAAAAAAAATAAATTTATTAATTTATTGGTGTTATCATTTTCTAACATTTATAAGTCATAAACCATATTTTACGATGAAATAATTAAAAAAAAATGAGAGTAAATAAAAGAAAAATGTTGCTGGAAATTTTGACATGTTAGTAAACAGTAACTAAGAGCAAATAAAAAAATTAATGTATTATTTTATAGGTTTTAGCATTTTCTAACATTTATAACTCATAAACAATATTTTATAATGAAATAATTAAAATAAAGAGTAAATGAAAGTAAAAAATGTTGTTGTAAATTTTGACATGTTAGTAACAGTAACTAAGAGCAAATAAAAAAATTTCATCTATTATTTTATAGGTTTTATCATTTTCTAACTATTTTTTTTCATTTATGCTATTTTATGTTGAAATAGTTAACAAAAATGAATAAATAATTGAAAAAAAATAGTAACTAACAAAGTAAACAAAAAATAACTACAGATACATTCAAATGGAAAAAAATTGTAACACCTTAATAAAACTTTTATTTACTACATATGTTATTTAAGTTCAAGTATTTTTTAACAAATTATAACACTTTTATCTTATTTTTGGCTGAAAAAAATTAAAATAAAATACAGATAAATGGAAATAAATTACAAAACTTATAAGATCAGTAGATCTATAAATGAAGAAAACTTTGAACGGTCTGGATCGTTCAGTTTCAACCAAATCCGGGTCCTTTAGAACTTACTTAGATCAAGTAATGAACAGTGAAAATTTTTTTGGAAGAGAAATGGTAAAATCTGGTTTTTTTCTTGAAAATAAGTGTGTGAAATTTGAAGTGTAGGTGAATGGTATTTATAGAAAAATTGGACCGAGTCAATTTTTCATATTTAAAAAAATAATAAAATATTCACTCAAACCGGACCAGTCGAATCCTGCAGTCTGCCGTACACAGAGATTTGACTGGGAGAAATTGGTTGACAGGTGAGATCTCGCCCGATATATCGGACATGAGGTATCATCCAATATATCGTCAAAATATCGCTAAACTTGACTTGGGCCCAGGCCCGATTTTTACTGTTTTTTTCTGCAAAAAGCGGCAAGTCCAAACGAAATTCAGCCAAGATTTTGACCAATATATCGGTCATCTCGACCGATATTTCTAAAAGAAAAAGGCTTTTAAAAAAAAAACAAACAACCGAATTTTTAAAATTCGGCCGATATCATGACCGAATTATCGGTCAAAAATTCGGTCATATCGGCCGATTTTTTTTTTTTTGTATGACCGATACTATACGTATCGGCCGATTAGATCGGTGGTCGAAAATCCGATATAATTCGGCCGATACGCACAGTGATTCTAAGGAGCCCATGAAAGCCTGTTGGGCTTTTCAGCCTGTTTAGTCATTATATGTGATTATCTATACACCTATTCTATTTTTCTTTTTAAAAAATTAGTTTGAAATTAAGTAGAAAATCGACTATTCAGATTGAAAGTGGACATAATTAGCTACAACTTAACCAAATTTGAACTCAGACCTTAATTTCCAGCCAATTTATATTAGTGGTCAAAGCCACTGGACGTCTTTGTGTTGCTAATTTTTAAAGATGTTAGAGTTCCGAGCTCAAATGTAGTTCACTTAGTCATCTTGTCTATTTTCAATCTGAATTGTTGAATTTTTAACAATTTCAAACCGGTGGGCTGGCTCGGGCTTTAACCTTGAAAAGCCTGATGAGCTATGGGTAGGCTTCAGCTGCCATAGAGCACAGCCTGGCCCAAAACCGGCCCGGTAACATCTCTAACATTTTGTGCGTTGATTGTTGCTGTATCTATGGTGAATATTCTGCTAAATTTGTGGGGCATATTACTATGAAATTGAGTGCTAAGGCTGTTTTAGAAGAGCTGCCTTGTGCTAAGTAGATAGGATTGAGGGCTTAATCTTAACTCACTCATATCAAATTTAAATTATTATTTTTGATCTAACTCATATTTTAGTCCTCTTCTAATCCATTCATAACATAATTCATCTTAAAATCAATCCATTTTTAATTCAAGTCAATTGATTCGGATCAGATTAAATTGGGTAATAGGTCAACTTTTGTCATTAATTAGATAATTGAGTCAATATATATTGTGCTGGCATATCTCATGCAAAAAACATCCATAAAAGCAATGTTCACCGTTACAAAATAATCGTTGTAAAGAGTTTAGTCTCAAAAAATCAAATAAACATAATAAAAATGAGACGTGTGTATATAAGGCTAAGATGGTTAGGTTTTACAAAGTCCACCCAGTCCAAATTGGTGACCTAGTTAATATATATATATAAACTGTTAGTGCCCCTGCTCGTCTGAGTTACCCATATTATCAATTACGTGACTCAGTTGAATATTGTCTTGGAAGAATATGAAGATGACAGAAGTTCTACTGTACATTGAAGACTCTACACCGAATTTGTTATTAACACACAGGTAAATGAACCTTAGTAGACCTTAGGCTAAGCCCAATAACTTAGAAGGCAATAGTTTAACAACTAAAAAATTAGAAAATGGTTGACTTCCATCCTCGAGGCCTCAAGCAGTTTGTCGAGGCCTCAAAGACTGTCTTTAGCTGAATGATATTTGTGACAGCTGTAATTCAGCGTGAGATCACAAAGCCTAGTGTCCTTTGACCGAGTGTCTTACAGATTTAGTTAAATAAATCTGAAAGGGTTTTCTCTGATTTCTAAAGATCCTAAATTGAGAGTTTTATGGAAATAAGGAATATCTACCAGGATCCGCTTTAGAATGAAACTCCAATTGCCACCTCACACAGATTGAACAAATCTGTTGGAGCCTAGCATCGTGGATGGCTATCTTTTACTGATTTGGAAAGGGTCCTCAATTCGTCTAAAGATACTCTTAGTGTGATTGACAATCACGTGCACACTCTAAGTAAACCATTGATTTAAAAGATTTGGAAAATCTTTTTGAGACTTTCGGTGTTCTCAAAAAATCATTTAAAATCATGGTGTAATCCCATGATTGGTTGTTGAAATAATCTAATGTTCAATCATGAACAGGTGGCATGTAGATAAGCTAGTCATTATCTTAATTTCTAAGGAGAAAGGTTTGAATTACAGAATCTGTGTACTATATTACCTTTTACAGCCTCGAGGCCTCGTAAGAAACCTTGAAGCCTCGAGACGTGACTACCCACAACCAGTGTGTCTTATTCATATCTCGTGGGCTGAATGAAATAGTTAGAACTTTTTTGGAAAAAGAATTGTAACGACCCGACCTGAATACAGGGCTTAGGACATGACTCAGTGTGATATTGTCCTCTTTGAGTTCACCCCTCAAGGTTTTGTTTCCACTACCCATCCATTGGGCTGGAAGGCCTCCCACTTGGTCAAGAGGGGTTGGCCTCTTAAAACCCTTTCATTTTTCTCCTCCTCCACTGATGGGGGACTCTTATATCGGTGGGCAGGGTTGCCACAAGAATAGTGTGACCAGAGAGATTATCTGCCTTCTCTTACACCTTCTTCATCATCTTCTAATAGAGATGTTTGGGTAATCAATACCTCAGTTTTGATGAAGTTAAATGTGTTCTCTTAGGACCAGAAAACCAGTCATATATTTGTCCTAACACTATCATACCGCTGTGCCAATAATCAACTCTGATGAACCGAATCTGAAGGAAGAAGCACAGAGACATTGAGTAAAGAAAGCACTTTCAGAAGATTGGATAAGGCCCAAAGCAAGTGTTTCTCCTTTTCTTTATTTTTTATCATTATAAGGTGGATTAGAACATTGTGTTCGAACCACTAAAAAAAAATAGGTGTCGAGGATTAGACTATTTGGGTCGAACCTCTATAAAAAACTAGGTTATACTATTTGGGTGTGAGGCCCATTCATAGTATATTTGAGACGATCTTAGAGTTAGAAAGTCTAACAGTGGACGTAGGTTATTTGAAACCGAACCACTATAAAATATCTGTGTCTATATGTGGTTGATGGTTTGACATGAATACTTTGATTGAATATTGTGTCACGTAGACACACACATATTGGTTCGGCCATTTTTAATTAACAGTGGTTAATTTAAAGGTAAAAAGAACTCGTTGCATATCTCATACAGTTAAGTTGTAATTCGATTAAGGATTTTTAAAAAGGAAATTGAAATTAAAATCCGACCTATTCACCCCCCTCTAGGTTGTGCATTACTCTAGTAATGGAATTTCAATTGGTATCAGAGCAACGTTACTCTGAGTTGGACTTAATCGTCCGAATTGATCCTGTACTAGAATCATGTACAAAGGTGATAGTCATTATGTTTCTAAACCTCCCTATTTTGATTACTCTAAGTATGCCTCCTGGGAGGTAAAAATGAAAAACTTTTTTATATCACTTGATGGAGCTGTCTCGGAATCAATAGTAAGAGGTTGGGAACATCCGATTGGGAAAATAACTAAAAAATCTACTAAAGATGAAATAGGAAAATCTGTGCAACAAATTGTTGGTACTAAACCTAATGATTACTTCACCTAGACAGACATGGAAAAAATGTTATATATAGCAAATGGAAAGACGTTAAATGCTATTAACTATGATGTCTCACCTGATGAATTCAAACATAAATGACATGTGTGATAGCCAAAGATGCTTAGGACATCCTAAAAAAAACACATGAGGGAACATCAGTTGTTAAGAGGTCTAAACTCCAAATCTTCCAATCTAAATTTGATAACATACGTATGGAGGAAAGTGAAATGTTTATGGGCCCTAGATGAAATAATTCCTGAATCTAAAGTATGTACCAATATACTTAGAAATTTGTCCAAACAATTTAAACCAAAGGTAGCTGTTATTGAAGAGTAAAAAAATGTATCTTTAATGAAAATTGATAACTTAGTAGGATCTCTTCAAACCTATGAGCTCCACTTTGAAGATGAAATGCCTAAAAAGAAATCTGTTGCTTTAAAGCCATCTTCAAACATTGATAAGCCTAAAGAAGAAAAATCAGAATCTGAAAGTGAGGATGATGTTGTTTTGTTGACTAAAAAATTCCTAAATCACTTCAATAAAAGGAACAAGTTTAAGAATTTTAAAAAAAGTGAACCAAATGATAAAAATGCCAAAAGATTTAGTACACTGAAAGAAAAAGGGAGAGATAAAGACAAAGAATAAAAATGCTATAATTGTGAAGGTTAAGGACACTTTGCTATTGAATGTCCTTCAAAAAGAAATAAGAAAGCCTTAACATGAATATATGAAAATTCATCTTAATCAGAAAGTGACTCTGATGAATCCACTCAAGAAAAGCCTGAAGATCTGAAAGGCTTTCTAGCTTCTATATCACCTGTTGAAAATGATTCAGATAGTGAATTAGACAATGAGGAAGATGATCTTCAAGAGAATTATGATTCCTTTTTTCTGGAAAGTCAAAATCTGACAAAAAAAACTAAGTAAAATAAAATCTGAAAATACAAAGTTAATGAGCCAGTTGGAAGAAGAAAAAGACATTAATGAAACTCTTGTAATAACTTTGAAAACTTCACATGAAAAAAATCTTAAATTAAAACAAATTCAAAATGAGTTACAAGATAAGTTGAAAAATTATGAGAATGATATTAAAAAATTAGAAGATATTCAAAGTATCTTATCAGAAGAAATCATTAATGCTCATTCTAAAATAAACAATTTTAAAAATCATAAACTCGACTTTCAAAATAAATTTACCGAAGGACAATACAAATTAGAAAGATTGTTAAACTCGGGTAAAAGTCATGGTGACAAAACTGGTCTTGAGTACAAACAAGACAAAGTAAAATCGGTGAACCAAATTGTGTTTGTTAAAAGTCAATCTTCTCAACCTTCAAATATTACATGTTTTTACTGTGCTAAAAAAATGACATTTCAGATTTGAGTGCAAACTTCAAAAAAGATACTTATGGGAAAAAGCCAACCAGAGACAATTTGAAGAGAAAAATTATGAAAAAGAAAAGAGAGAATATTATCATCGTGAAAATTTGGCTAAAAAATTGAACAAACTTCTAAATGAAAAGATGAGCAAAAAATTTGGGCATAGCCTTCAAAAATCCACAACCACTTTGAAATGGGCCTCTAAGTATAAAAGCTTGATCGTTTATACAGCACTAAAGTTGAAAATCAATCTAAGTTGTATCTTGATAGTGGTTGTTCAAGACATATAACTGGAGACCAAACTTTTATATCAAATCTTGTAGATTTCAATGGTGGTTCAGTTATCTTTGGGGATGGAAATCTAACTAAAATTATAGGGAAAGGAACCTTAGAATTGAATGACTCCCTTACCTTAGATGATGTGTTGCTCGTTGATGGTCTTAAACACAATCTCTTGAGTATATCTCAAATATGTGAGAAAGATCATTATATCACCTTCCGTAAAAATGATTGTGAAATCTATAACGATGAAGGTGAAGCTATCCTCAAGGGATTGAAAACTTCTGATCAATGTTATGCCCTTGAAAATTGTCCAACTCCGAGCAAAAATTGTTGCAATATGTCTAAACTTAGTGAAGCAGAGTTGTGACACAAGATATTAGGACACGTAAACTTTAAAAACTTGTCAAAATTGAGCGAACACATCAAAGGACTACCCAAGATAAGTCGATCAGACCGAGTGTTTTGTGGTGAGTGTCAAAAGGGTAAACAAGTGAGAGTAGCTCATAAAAAGATAAATGTTGGGACTACCACCAGATCTCTTAAACTTTTACATATGGACTTAAGTGGACCAACCCAAAATATGAGTATAGGGGGTAAGATGCATTTCATGGTTGTCGTTGATGACTATACCAGATATACATGGGTAGCTTACCTTAGGGAGAAATCAGATACATATCATGAATTTAAAATTATTACAAAACGTATTGTGATTGAAAAATAAACACCCATAAATAGAATCAGAAGTAATCATGGGGGTAAATTTGAAAATCATCGTTTTCAAAAATTTTGTGAAAAACATGGCATACATCATGAGTTCTCTGCTCCTAAAACACTCCAACAAAATGGGATGGTCAAAAGAAAAAATCGGGTTCTTCAAGACATGACCACAGTCATGCTAGATAGCAAGAAATTACTAAAAAATCTGTGGGCCAAGGCTGTCAATGCTGCTTGTTTCATCATAAATAGAGTTTATCTAAGGGTTGGCCTTGATAAAACAACTTTTGAATTATGGACCGGTATGAAGGCTAATGGTAAGTATCTCAAGGTCTTTGGTAGTAAATGTCACATTTTTAGAGACCATGAAAACTTGAGAAAATTCGATACAAAAAGTGATGAAGGAATTTTTCTGGGCTACTCTAGCACCAGCCGAGCATATAGAGTAAAAAATATTAGAACTGGTGCTATCTTGGAATCCATTAACGTAGTCATTGATGACCGGTCTTCATTTGTACATGAAACCGTAGATGAGGTAGATCTATCTTCAAACCAAATTGATAAGCTTCCTTCTTCTTCTTCGACACCCATTGAACTTAAACCAAATAAGAAACACCCTATGTCTAATATCATTGGAGATCCCATGACGGGAGTAAAAACAAGGAAGCAACTTGAGAACATCTCTAGCTGTTTTTGCTTCACCTCACAATTAGAACCCAAGAATATTAATGAAGCGTTGCTAGATGAAGATTGGGTAAATGCAATGCAAGAAGAGATTATACAATTTAGAAGAAATGAAGTATGGGATTTGGTGCCAAGACCAAAAAATACAAATGTAATAGGTACCAAGTGGATTTACAAAAATAAATGGATGAAAATGAGACAATAGTTCGAAATAAAACCCGCCTAGTTGCTCAAGGGTATACGCAAATTGAGGAAATCGATTTTGATGAGACTTTTGCTCCAGTAGCACGCCTTGAGTCTATACGTATTCTATTGTCTATTAGTTGTTATTTAAAGTTTAAACTTTTTCAAATGGATGTAAAAAGTGCATTCTTGAATGGGTTGTTAAATGAAGAGGTCTATGTAGAGCAACCCAAAGGGTTCATAGATCCAAAATACTCGAATTATGTCTACAAATTGAATAATGCACTTTATGACCTTAAACAAGCTCCCCGGGCCTGGTATGAAAGGCTTACACAATTTCTATTGGATAATGACTTTCAAAGGGGAAGTGTAGAGAAGACACTATTTGTGAGAAAAACTAATGAAACCATATTGATAGCTCAAATGTATGTGGATGATATTGTGTTTGGATCCACTGATGAACGAGTTGCTATTAGTTTCTCAAACCTTATGAAATCAGAATTTGAAGTGAGCATGGTTGGAAAACTTAATTATTTTCTTTGGTTACAAATAAAACAACTTAATGATGGTCTTTTTATTTCGCAATCCAAGTATGCAAAAGATTTGGCCTCGAAGGTAGTAAGCACTCAAATACACCCATGAGCACCACTGTGAAATTATCAAGAGATGAAAATGGGAAAGATGTTGATCCTAGCATGTACAGGAGCATGATAGGTAGTCTTTTGTATTTGACTGCTAGTAGACCCGATATTTCATTTAGTGTGCGAGCTTCTGCTCGCTTCCAAGCAAATCCTAAAGAATCTCACTTAAAGGCAGTAAAACGTATAATTAAATATGTATCGGGAACGTGTCTATATGGAATTTGGTCCCATTCGATACATCATTTCATATTGCGGGGTACACCGATGTAGACTGGACTGGAAACTTGGATGATCGAAAATCTACAAGTGGTGGTTGTTTTTACATTGAAAATTGTTTGGTTGCCTGGCACAGTCGAAAACAATCATCAGTATCTCTTTCGACTGCAGAGGCTGAGTACATAGCCGCAGCAAGCTGTTGTACTCAACTTGTCTGGATGAGACAAATACTAGTTGATTATGGCATGACAGGAGGAACGATGACTCTTCACTGTGATAATACAAGTGCCATCAATATCTCCAAGAATCCAGTCCAGCACTCTTGAACCAAACATATCGACATTAGACATCACTTCATTCGAGAGTTAATTGAAGAGAAAACTATTGAGTTTGAGTACATTTCCACTGAAAATCAATTGGCAGATATAATGACAAAACCACTTGACTCAACTCGTTTTCTTGATCCAAGAAAATCAATTGGGGTTTGCACTGTAAATTAAATATTTCTGGTACTATGTTTAGTGTGTGTGGATGATAATTTAAAAAAAAAAATTCTCAGTCTCGAGGCCTCGAGCCCTCGAGGTCGAATTAAGTTAACTCGTGTGTAGTCCCTATTTTTAAATCCAAACAAAGTCTTTTTCAAGCAAACACTACCGTTATTCCTCTGCTAGGGCTCCAAAATCAGCACCGCATGAAAGGGGATTTCGACTGTGTGTCTTCGGTTCCGGTCTTCTCTTCCTCTCTCGATCTCTTGATTGGTCTTTTTCTTTGATTCTAGGTACTATATCCTCTCCTATTCGTCTTTCTTTGGTTCATTGTTTGGTGAGGATTTCCGATCGAAACTGCCTCGAAAAAAATTGGGGGCTGTCCCAAATAGTTCCAAATGGTGCTTGCAGTGTCATGCCGTGTCGTCATCTGCTGCCAACCTTTCTCCTCCTCCGCCGAAGAAACCTAAGAAACTCCGGGTTTACAAAAACCCAGATCGGTCCATACCTACTAGCCCATTTACGGGCTCATCTTCTGAAGAAACAAAGGAAGAACCGCACGGAACCCCTGTGACTCCAACTTCCCCTATCCCTCGTCCCTCGCCTGACTCGTCAAGACCATCTCTCTCTTCTGAGGAAAACTTTGATGGATCTGATGTATCATCCCCTCCCTCTAATCCTCCTAGTGCTCGTCTCTTTCAACTTGTTAAAAAGGAACTTTCCTTCAAAAACTTCAATGTTGAGCGTACATTTTACCCACCTAACCTGGAAAAATACAATACCTACAAAATTCTTAAAAAAGTAAGTTGGAAAAATATTCTAAATTGGGGTGGAAATGCCTACCCATCAATGGTGAAGGGAATGTATTCCTCCATTCATAAATCCCTCTCATTCCTTTTCGGTCAAATTCTCAAATAGAGAAAAAATCGTTGTCACACCTGAACTGATTTCACAGCTAATGAATATTCTCATATTTAAGGGTGGTGATATTTCTGCTGCACGAAATGAGATCTCTTCTGAGGACTCAAAAAGGATAGTTTGCAAACTTTGTGGATACAACGTAGAATTGGAAGGCAAACTTCAATTGCATGCCTCATCTCTTCTTCCTAAGTACAAGGTCCTTCACTTGATTTTTACTTCAAATGTCTACCCTCGACTGAAGAACAAATCCCAACTGTGTGACTATATGGTGAATATCCTGTACTCTGTGTCTATGGGACACAAAATATGTCTTCCCTCGCTGATCTGTTAGCATATAAAGCGTTTTTGGAAGTCATCTGGTCATGGTGCAGTCCCACTCTACTACCTGCTTACCAGACTTGGTACCCATTTTGGCATGGTCCCTTATCTTGGTGAGGTTCCCCACAATGTCCGTCCTCTAACAAAGACAAGTATTGAACGAAGTCTTGGTTCGTCTCGCCCATCTTCTGGCTGCTCACCCATTTCTGCTGCTTCTACTGAACGACGGAGTCACAAGGCTGCTTCTAGTCCTTCAAATTCGACCGATCGTAAGTATTTTGATGAGTGCTTCGCCGAACTTGAACAACGTCATGAATCTTATTTGTCTGACATCAGGACACGTCAAGATCATCTGCTATATCAACATCAGGAACTCTCGGTGTATGTGCGAACATCGATCCGGCGCATCTTCCAATCTCTTCACAACATATCAGACTCCTGTCGACGTACCGATGCAGCATTTCCTCCTCCTCGTGACTAATGACTATTTGCTGGGGTTGTTTCTGTTTTGCTTACTTAAGTTATATTTTTAGTATTGTGAGTGAGAAACTCTTCACTTGCTGTTTCTGTGATGATTGTCTAATTTGCCTTAAGATTCTCCTGTCTTATTAGATCCATCTCTTTTATCTCATGTTCTTGTCTGGCTCAACCTTATCAATTATCTTGACAAAAAGGGAGAGTAATATAAATGTGCTAATGTTGAGGGGGAGCATATAAGGTCCCACCAATTTTTATCTATTTGTATGCATAAAATAATGGTGTGTTGTAGGTACATGCTACGGGGGAGAAGATTCTGAATTTAGAGGGTCAAATATTATTGTAATTTTATATGTTGTAGGAAATAAGGAGTGACTTGTGTTTTTTGGGAAATTGGTGTACTTGGTAAATCTTAGATTTTGTTACGAAATTGACAAAGGAGGAGATTGTTAGTGCCCCGGCTCGTCCGAGTCACCCATATTGTCAATTACGTGACTCAATTGGATATTGCCTTGGAAGAATATGAAGATAACAGAAGTTCTACTGTGCATTGAAGACTCTACACCGAATTTGTTATTAACACACAGGTAAATGAACCTTAGTAGACCTTAAGCTAAGCCCAATAACTTAGAAGTCAATAGTTTAACAATTAAAAAATTAGAAAATGGTTGACTTCCAGCCTCAAGGCCTCAAGCAATTTGTCGAGGCCTCAAAGACTGTCTTTAGTTGAGTGATATTGTGACAACTGTAATTCAGCATGAGATCACAAGGCCTAGTGTCCTTTGACTGAGTATCTTACAAATTTAGTTAAATAAATCTGAAAGGGTTTTCTCTGATTTCTAAAGATCCTAAATTGGGAGTTTTATGGAAATAAGGAATATCTACCAAGATCCTCTTTAGAATGAAACTCCAATTGCCACCTCACACAGATTGAACAAATCTGTTGGAGCGTAGAGTCGTGGATGGCTATCTTTTACTGGTTTGAAAGGCTCCTCAATTCGTCTAAAGATACTCTTAGTGTGATTGACAATCACGTACACACTCTAAGTAAACCATTGATTTAAAAGATTTGAAAAATCTTTTTGAGACTTTCGGTGTTCTCAAAAGATCATTTAAAATCATGGTGTAATCCCATGATTGATTGTTGAAATAATCTAATGGTCAATCACGAATAGGTGGCATGTAGATAAACTGGTCATTATCTTAATTTCTAAGGAGAAAGGTTTGAATTACAGAATCTGTATACTGTATTACCTTTTACAGCCTCGAGGCCTAGTAGGAAACCTTGAGGCCTCGAGACATGACTGCCCACAACCAGTCCGTCTTAGAGAACATTTTTGGAAAAAGAATAGTGTGACCAGAGAGATTATCTGCCTTCTCTTACACCTTCTTCGTCATTTTCTAATAGAGATGTTTACGTAATCAACACCTCAGTTTTGATGAAGTTAAAGGTGTATTCTTAGGACCAGAAAACCAATCATATATTTGTCCTAACACTCTCATATCGTTGTGCCAATAATCAACTCTGATTAACCGAATCTGAAGGAAGAAGCACAGAGACATTGAGTAAAGAAGAAAGCACTTTCAGAAGATTGGATAAGGCCCAAGGCAAGTGTTTCTCCTTTTCTTTATTTTTATCATTGTAAGGTGGATTAGAACATTGTGTTCGAACCACTCGAAAAAAATAAGTGTTGAGGATTAGACCATTTGAGTCGAACCTCTATAAAAAACTAGGTTATACTATTTGGGTGTGAGGCTTATTCATCGTATATTTGAGACGACCCTAGAGTTGGGAAGTCTAACTGTGGACATAGGGTATTTGAAACCGAACCACTATAAAATATTTGTGTCTATATGTGGTTGATGTTTTCACATGAATGCTTTGATTGAATATTGTGTCACGTACACACACACATATTGGTTCGGCCATTTTTAATTAACAGTGGTTAATTTAAAGCTAAAAAGAACTCATTGCATATCTCATACAGTTAAGTTGTAATTCGGTGAAGGATTTTTTAAAAAGAAAATTGAAATTGAAATCCGACCTATTCACCCCCCTCTAGGTCGTGCATTACTCTATTAATGGAATTTCAATAATTTGACTTGACACACCCGGTCGAGCCACAACTTTTTTTAGTTGAGTCAGCCCAGTAATTAGTGAGTTCTAATCTTGATCATTTTTTGAAAACCATAGATGAGTGACTGAGGTGTAAGTTCACATAAAAATGTGACACATAATAGACAATGGCAAGCATCAGTGCTTCCAAAGTGGTTCCCTGAGTGGTTTACTCATCAGAGATTGATTTAAGAGAGTTTGTGAGAGGTTACTGAACATAATAATTCATCCTAAAGTTTTGTTCATTGAGGTGGTTCTGCTGTCATAAGAAGGTTCAATGATCTTTTATCGACTTCCTTTTGCAGTCCTTGGTCTGTGTAAATCTGAAGATTGGTCGTAATGACCAAGTACTCTAACCTTCAATATGTAGACCATATAAAAATTAACATAAGTAGAACTTCGCTCGTATCAATATGGAGAAGAGGTAGTAACAAGTTAACATTAGGGCTTTTTTTTTTTAAAATGATACAAGTTGACATTAGATTTGCCAAGAATTCACAATGTAGGGAGGGGGTCTCATTCAAGACACTGCAGATTTTACAGATAGATTAGGGATCATATGTACCCAAAAGTCCAAAACACAATGACACCCCCATTTATGTTGGGATATTGTAGCATTGTATCAATGAGCTAAACACAACTATCATTCAGTGGTCGAATTTCAGAGTACATTACAAAATCATGTTAAAGATATACACAAATTTTATCAAACAACTATTGGAAATATTTCAAGAATAATCAGCACCCATAAAAAATCATTTTTGCTAATACAAAATATACGCACCATTATAAGGCATCTTCCTTCAAAGGAAGATCAGAAGTTGGTGATGAAGCAAAATCTACTTCTCTCTCTTTACTCTCAATCAGCATCAACACGACTTCCCGCATTGATGGTCTGTCAGTGGGTGACATACTAGTACATAGTAATGCAATTTTCAGGACCATGAACATATGATCAACAGTGCTTTTGTCTGCCAGATCTAATCGAGAGTCAAATATCCCAGAATCCATTGAGCAACTTTGAATGTAATTCCTCGCCCAAGTCACAAGGTCGCCTCCTAGGTCTAGTGGTTGTACAGGGGTTCTACCAGTAAGCAACTCCAACACAACAACTCCATAACTGTAGATGTCACACTTTTCGGTAACTTTCATGGTATATGCATATTCTGGAGAAAAAAAAAAGGAGATTAACGAGAAGTCATTCATCCATCAAGAACTACTGATAATTTTCAATCAACAAACAATCAGAACACTTGTGCAGAGTTTGAAAGGAAAACTTCTACCATGTACTTTGACGTTTGAAGAAAACATGAAAAGAATAGAAAGAAAGGCAAGTAAGAAAAAGCACAATCCTAAATGTCTTAATCTGGCAACCAGACTTTTTGCAGAAAAATTGCAGGCAATAGACTTTAAAAAACTGACCAGGTGAGAGCCTCATTAAAACTGATCCACTGAGGAATATCTAAATTTGTACTTCCATTGTGCGGGAAACCTCATCAAATTGTAATTCTCTACAATGTCAATCTCTTAAGAAGGGCTCAACTTATAATTGTCCCATGATGAAGCTACAAAAGACAAAATGTAGGCACAATTTGGTGGGTAGTGTTTCCT
The DNA here is from genome assembly GCA_013350335.1 of Chimonanthus salicifolius. Lineage (NCBI taxonomy): Eukaryota > Viridiplantae > Streptophyta > Magnoliopsida > Laurales > Calycanthaceae > Chimonanthus > Chimonanthus salicifolius. The sequence continues at coordinate 53,471,459 of CM023537.1, forward strand.
CTTCTAAGAATCAGGAAGGCGGAGCTATCTCATGCCTTTCCCAGCAATACTACTTCGAGGAGGAATCACTTTTCCCTTCATAAAAAAAAAGGAAAAAGAAAATCTCTTACAAAAAGCTCATGTAAGTCAATTCTCATTGGCCTTTACTTTTTTCTTTTCCTCCTGGACCAAGGAGGAGCTATCTCATACTTTTGAAGAGGAAGCGTTCTTCCCTTCAGAAAAAAAAAAAAAAAATCTTAAGACAAGCTCAATTAAGTCATTCTCATTGTCCTTTCCTTTATTTTTTAACCAAATATGCTTTTTAGAAGGAATTCGTGCTACATCAGCCCAATTTCTCTTGATTCATATTGATAGTGGCTATCAAACAGGCCTGTAGAGTCATTAATTTTTTATATTCTTAAGAAGGGGGATTACAACTGCTTCTAAGTGAAAAAATTTCTGCCACAGGAAATTTAAAATAGAGCTGCATACAAAACTCCAAAATTGTCATAATAAAATATAAAAGCCTCAGAATCTTTAAGATTCCAGCACAGGCATTTTACCAATTGAGAAGTGAAATAGAAGTGATTGGTTGCAAAGGCAACAAAAAATATCCCTGAAAAATTCATAAGGCCAACACTACATCCAAGGGCTAAGGCTTCAATGATTATAATAAAGAGCACATCTGGCATAGATGACAACCACTGTATCATCAATTGGAATGTGGGACATGACTGACAATCAGGCCTATTCTAGGAACTTAGACAAACAATACTCGGATGCCTGTGCAAAACTACTCAAACCAGGACACCTAACAAGCATTAATATTAACTTCAGCAGCGGGACAAATATGACCATTGTTCCTCGGTCACTTAAAAGTGGTTTCTTTGGCTAATAGTGTATCTGGAATCCGATAGGGCAACCAAATATTTGGTCACTAGAGAAAAGGACGTTCCCACTTATGGAAGGATCTTGAGGGTCAAAGGAGAACTAAATAATATATTTGCACATGATTTAACAGAATCAATTGATAAAAAAGTATAATCCTGTTCATGATATTTTGGGATTACTGGACAGTGTAGAAAAAGTGTCTTACACCCTTCATTGGCTTCAAATATTAGGCAGTAGATTATGAAGACTCATGACAAAATACAGTACATTATTGCTATCAGTCTTTAAGAGTATTATTATAACTACTACTATCATAATCATCATTATTAGATTTATAACAAAATATAATCACTGCAATCGTAATACAAAACCAAATATTTTATCCACATTAGAAATGCATAACCTCTTCATCAATGGATAACTGTGTGGTTTGGACAAGGCCCTTGTGACAACATTGGGCATTGATATGGGTAGCCAGTGCAGAGATTCAAAAGCCTAATGGGAAGACATATCCATACAAGCATGTTAAAATATTTAAAATAGACATTTTAGCCTCTTTTCACTTAACTCATCCACTTTTTGTGGCACATTTGAGATAAACCCCTCTTTCAGAGATACAGTTGAATAAAACTAGTTAAGGGCCAGATAACAAAATACAGATGTGGGAGGAATGCAATTTAAGAAATCATTCATCAGCAAATGTTCAAAAGCCTATGTCCACCCAACAAAACCTCAAACAATAAGCAAAATACACTTAAATGTGTTATTAGAAATTCTGAAGGGGTTAAGCTTACCTGGAGCAATGTACCCATATGAACCAGCCACAGCAGACATAGATTTTGATTGTGGCATGTCAATCACCTTTGCCAATCCAAAATCCCCAACATGCGCTTCAAAGTAATCATCAAGTAGGATGTTGTTAGACTTTATATCTCGGTGAACAATCTGGGGCTTACAATCGTGATGCAAGTAAGAGAGCCCTTGAGCAGCCCCAAGAGAAATCATGTAACGAGTTTCCCAATCCAGGGTACATGATGCACCATGAAGGAGTTCACCCAAGCTTCCCCTTGACATGTACTCATAGAGAAGAAGATTATAGCCCTGGTGATAACAAAAACCATACAGTTTTACAATGTTCCGATGCTTAATCTTTCCCAGTGTCAAAATTTCAGCATGAAAGCTGTTATCGACACTGTTCCCCTCTCTTTGTGATGCAAGCTTCTTTACAGCAATTCTTTGACCAGATTTCATAACTGCTCTGTAAACTGTTCCACAAGCACCCCTTCCAATTACAAAATTGTCATCAAAATTGTTTGTAGCTTCGACCAGGTCTTGGAATGTGAACCCCTCCTTTGGAGAAAAATAAGTGTCTGACATCGAAGAAGTTAATGGCTTATCTTGCAAAGGAGCAACTGTCTCTACTGGGCGGCGCAAGAACCATAAAATAACAACAATGAGAATGAGAGAAAACCCACCAACAATTGCAGCAACTATTGCAACAATTTTTCCCAAAGGGGCATTGGCCTCTTTCCATGATGGAGGAACAGAGGTTGCAGATGGAGCTCCACTACAAGCAGCAAGGGGCCTCCCGCAAAGCCCCTTGTTTCCCACAAAGCTGCTAGCTGCCATATTTTGAAACAGAGACATGGAAGGCAATGGACCCGTGAGATCATTGTACGAGACATTGAACCCAAGTAAACTTGATAGGTTAGAAAATGTGGAAGGGATTTCGCCTGCTAAATGGTTATTGTCAAGCAGGAGGTACTCCAATAAAACAAGATTACCAAGTTCAGATGGTATGCTCCCAGAAAGATTATTATAACTGAGATTCATTGCAATCTGTAAACCTGAAAGCCCCCCTAATTCTGGTGGTATTTGACCTGAAAAATGGTTACCATCCATCTGCAATTCAGTCAAGCGGGAGAGATTTCCCAAATGAGCAGGTATCATTCCGGAAAGCTTATTTTCAGAGAGCTTTAGCAGCTCCAACTGGGAAAGGCTTCCTAGTTCAATTGGTAAAATACCCACAAAGCTGTTCCGACTGAGATCAAGTCGTTGGAGCATTCTGCAATTGACAATCTCTGGAGGAATTCCACCTGTCAGCTTGTTAGAAGAGATATTAAAGATAACCAACTGGGATAGATTACCAATCTCCCTTGGCAACTCAGAAGTGAAGTAGTTCTCTGAGAGAAGCAGTCTTTGCAAAACTCTGCAATTCCCAATCTCTGGAGGAATGGGGCCACTGAACTTGTTCTGGTCCAATTCAATGGTAGACAAGTTAACCAACTTGCATAGATTGGAAGGAAGACTCCCTGTAAGGCTGTTTTCACCCAAACGAAGCTGCACCAAAGACTTGCACATTGTGACACCACTTGGAATATTCCCAGTCAACTTGTTCGAATACAGAACCAGAAAAATAAGGTTAGAATGCCTGCATAGATGACGGGGTATTCGCCCAGTCAGATTGTTTTCTGAAAAGTCTACTACCCAAAGTCGGCTATACACCCCAAGCCCCTGAGGAATGTTACCCGTCAGTGAGTTATGGAAGAGCTGTAACTGCAACAATTCAGTCAAATACTGCAACTCAACGGGAATGGGACCAGTGAGGTAATTGATTGAAAGATCGAGCTTTGTCAAATTATTAAGGCTGCACAATTCGGCTGGGATACCACCCGTAAGCTCATTTTGGTAAAGGTAGAGTAAGGTTAGATTCTTTATATTACTGAGCTCTCTTGGTATCTCTCCTGTCAGCCAGTTTTCAGAGAAATCAATCTCTGTAGCAAGCGTGAGGTTCCCAATCTCCTTTGGGATCGTCCCATTTAATCCATTCCGGTAAAGGTACAGATTCTGCAGATTCATGAGGTTCCCGATCTCTGCAGGTATCTCTCCCACCAAATTGTTTGCATACAGAGCAAGAGTTTGAAGGTTGGTGCAATTCCCAAGCTCCTTAGGAATAACGCCTGATAATTCATTCTGATAGAGAAAGATAGTCCGTAGGTTCTTCATCATCCCAAGCTCTTTAGGGATCTCCCCTCCTATCTGGTTTTCCGCAAGACCCAGCACTTCTAAGTTCTGACATCCACTTATCTCAGCAGGCATTCCAGAAATCCGATTTTGCCCAGCTCGAAAAACAGTAAGATTCTTGAGTCTCCCAAATGAACGGGGCAATGGGCCAGTGAGATTGTTAGTGAATACCACTAACTTGCTGAGAGAGGACATGTTTCCAATCTCGTCAGGGAATGACCCTTCAAGTATATTATTGCACAGATTGAGATTCTGCAACCTCCTCAGATTGCCAAGATCGGCAGGAATTCCACCTCCCAAGTTGTTATTGTTGAGATAGAGAACCTCCAACTGAGAACAATTCCCAATCTCCTTGGGTATTGTCCCCACAATTGCATTGTTAGAGAGATCAAGAGAAGTCAAGTGGACCAATCGGCCGATATTGGGTGACAGGGTTCCAGAAAGATTCATGAAACTGATATTGAGGGAAATGACTACAGGTTCACGGTACCCAGTCGAGCAACTCACACCTTTCCACTTACACGGGCTCTCTTCACGTGCATCCCAGCTATTCAACCGGTCATATTTATCACTGAGGCTACTCTTCAGCTCCAAAAGGTATTGCCCCTCGGCATTCAGACCTTCAGAACTACAAACCAGCAAAGAGGCTACTAATACTCCCATAACAGCTACAAATTCAACAGCCCCCAAAACAGAAGCTCTCTTAAAACCCAAGATCAACGACATTTTTTATCAACAGATTGTAGGCACTGAAATCAAAATACAAGCATCAAATCAAGGCAATTTCTACACTCCAGAAACCCATAAATTCAATTCCATACTGGCAAAACCCAAAACGCAAATCTCAAATCATCAAAGAAGAATCATTCTCGTTCACTGCAACTGTTTCTGACATTTCTACGCCCCAAGAAACCGTTTCTTTTACATCAATCGATCTCAGAAACACCATACACAGACTTAGACGCATATATGCAACACCGGGAAATCATCTTTCAACAAAAAAGAACCTCAAAAGCCGGCAACATTCACGTACCTCCGAAAGCTTTGGAAGAAAACCTTCGCTTTCAGTGTCACCATCCAAAATCAAGCCACCGGAATCATGCATCCCAGGGAGAAATGAAGAGAACCCAGCACGAGTTTGTCGAAATGGAGCTGAAAAACTATATCTTTCCTGGTTTGGACCAGTAAATTGCTGCATCAAAACCGTCTTCACTCGATTTTTTTTCTCTCTTTTTTTAAAAAAAAAAAAATCTCTTCTTCAAAGGCCAATGCCGTCAAATCAAAGTCAGTGTTCTGCCTTTTAAGCTTCCCTTGATCTCTGTCGAGAAACGAATGATTTCTAGAATCCGTTTGGAGAATTGGATGGAGATGAGAAAGTGTGAAGATGAAATGGCAGGCAAGCGTGCTTTTAACTTTCCATCTCTTTTAACTCTTTTTCCTCTCTCCAAATCACCATTCCTTTTTCCACTTTATCGTTTTCCTCGTTCCTTCCTTTTCTGTTTCTTGGAAAGTTAGGACCTTTTGGCGTTTTCTCGGCTGAATCACCCACGATAAATTCAATTTCTCTATCGACACTGCTCGAGTTTCCTGCATTAGAGTTGGATTTTGAGATGATTTTGAAGTCTTCAAATTTTAAATTTTTTATTATTTTAAATTGTAATTTTTGTTATAGTTCATCTCATAATGTTACAATAATGGGATAGAATATTTTTTTCTTGAATTGTACAGTTGAGAATGGTTTTAATGCTACATTGACCATGTACATCTCAATAAGATAAAGACATTCTTTTATATTTTGTTGATAGCTGTCTTTTTAATGGATTCTATAAGGTATTTTATTTAATTTTTTTTATTAAATCTATTTGTATATAAAAAATTATTTTTAAAATTTGATACAGACATCGAATCTGATGAACTTGACAATGACCCGATCGAGATTCGATAGGAAGAAATTGAGGAATTAACTCTCTGAATCCAGGCTCGAATTAATTGAGAGAAGAGAGGGTTTCACCTTAAGTGTATGTTAGTAACCAAGTCAGTGTTTGTGTGGATTTAGCATAAACTCATTTCAAGCAAGACCGATGGTTAGAATCTGAAATCAAATTGGAAAGGGCCAAATCTAACTGTGACAAGTTTTTAAAGGGAAGGAAAGCTCAAAAAGAAGAAGCAAATTTGGAAAAGCTGGTCAAATGTTCTAAAGTTTTAGCATTTTTTCAAAAATTTAAGATATATTTAATTTATATCAAAATTTTGACTTTCAAGTGTCCAAAACTCTATAAAAATGACTATTATTATTATTTTTAAATGTTTAACTTAGATTTTTTATTTTTCTTTTATTTTTAGAATTTTTTTTTAAAAAAAAAAAAAAGAGGATTGTATCCACGATAAATTGCCAATACGGTATCAAATCACAATAGGCATTTAGGTCCAATAATTAAATAACTGGGTTATTGAATATGAAATTCCTATTTTAAAATTAGAAATATTATGATCCAAGTTTAAATAATCATCGTTATGGTCTTAGTCAGGATAATAAGAAACTTGAATTAAGAGTATAATTTGGCCAAAATTTTTGTTAGTGAACCCAAGTTAAGGGATTACTAGTTATAGTCAAATTGGATAGAATGGTTTTAGACTTTTAGTTTGACAAAGTCAAGTTATTGGTATATTTCACATCATTAGTTTGGTCTATCCAAGCACACTCAGTCAACTTGACACGGAACACTTCAATTAAATTGATTATGATTTCCAAGAAAAATAGTTTATCATTATTTATTAAACTTGAGACTTGGCTTAACTTGGTATGAACAATTCTAGTATTATTTATAATTTTGGTCAAAAGCTTCATAATATTTTTATATACAATAGTTTATGTTTATTGATTAAATCATTAGTATTCATTATTTTTTATATAAATGAATATACTTTTAAAAATATTACATAACAATTAATTGTGTCAGCTTGTCTACTTCATTCAATAACTATTCAATTTCTAATACAAAATTAAAACATTCAAAATCAACATGACCACATAATTAAACTATTGAATCCCCATTAAATTTGTTGATGTACTCAACTAATAATTAAGCCGGTGCTATTCTAATTGAATAATTCATAATTTTAATATCATTTAATATGGTGTAATATTGTAAGCAAATATGACTATACGAGACAAATGTAATGATAATGTTAGGAAGAAGTTGTACCAATTGATTTACAATTATCTCTTATGTCCTATGGTAATTAGGAATGGTTAATTTTGCTTTTCTTTTGTGATTCTTCGTTGCAATACTATTTAGATGGTGTAGTATGATGAAAGAAACCACTAGTTTTATGATAATTCTCTCTTAATTTAATATGGTATCAAAGTTAGGTTGATACTCATTATTATCCACACAATTTTTCGCACATGACAAATGATTCACTCCTCGCCATTGAGCTTCTTTTTCTCCCTATCTTGCCATATCTATGACTACACTCTCATTCTGTCTTTGTACTTATCTGATAGTCACTTTTAACTCAGAAATATGAGGTTTCAGATTCAAATCCCATAGTAATCCGATACCCATGGCTTGCATAGGTCTGCATGCATTTAGAGTTTTATCAAATACCCTAATACTCAAAGAGAAATGGAAGTCTTGAATTTTTTTCGTCATAAAAATTCCACTAAGGGTTAATATTCACTACTCCATTGTTGATTTAAAAATTCACTTAGACATTTTTTTTTGCTAAATTTAAATTTTTCTTCAAACCATTCTCAACTTCTTCTTTTTTCCAATCATTCTATACTCTATTTACTTATTGTCTTTTTCCACGAATTAGTAGTCCATGTTTTTAATCTAACATCTTTATTTTATCAAAATATTCAAAAGGAAAACTATTTTCCATTGCCATGTGTACAACCCTTTGTCTACTTCTTTACTCGCCCATGACTTAATGCCGTCCTCACTACATATGTCATTATCTGTTTATCTAAATTGTTCTGATCCAAATCTGTGTGTGGCTCAATTTGAGTGGAGGAAGGGGAAAAAGGCTGTGAAGATATGCTTAGTATAATGAAAGAAACACATTACTTTTATTATAATTCTCCACTATCTAACTATCTCAAGTGTCAATTTTGAAGTCTTCACTTTGTATTTGTGATATTTAATGATTTAAATGGGGAAAAGATCTTTTACCCTTTGTAAATATAATAAATTAAATTTTATGTCTTAATTTAGAGAACAAATTTCACAGGTAGATAAGTTTGAGATATTAAGATCTGATTTGAAACAAGTGTGCTTCGTAGGCTATCTTTTTTGAAGAATTTAAGAATATTTCTATATCAGACATTTTGTATTCTTGAAAAGAATGTGTTGATCAAGTTTAAACCCTTCGTCTTAAATTTCTTATAGTCTTTTACTATTTTTCTGCTTTCTGTTTCTTCGTTCTTGCACCACTAGTGCTTGTCTCCTTTTATATATATTGTATCTAATTATGGTAACTATTGTATCCAAAATATTCAATTTATAATTTTAGATAAAATGATCATACATACTAAAATTTATAGGCATTTAAATTTAGGCCTGCCATCCTAACACGAGCAAATTCTTTTAGAAGACATAAGATGGAGTGAAATTCCATTTTGATCTCATCGATGTACTGCTCATCAAATACCAGTGAATCAATATGCAGAACATATACATGCAGAGTGCCGTATTATCAGTTCACCAGTACTTAATGAGCTTTACACCAGTAAAGGTAAATGTCTCCTAAAAGATTTTGGCCGTGCTAGGATGGGCGCTCTTAAATATATTATCTTACATTTATTTTAAGGTGACAATCCTAATACGGGTAAAGTATTTTAGGAGATACGGGTTTTCGTAGATTTTCCAACTTACCCTTTACCCCTGCAGTACGAAAGCATTTTTAAAAAAAGGAATGTCAGTGAACCAGTCAGTGAACTGGTTAGTGAACCGATTTGTTATTGTGTATGAAAAAAATAGTATTGCTTAAATAAAATGAAAGTGATCCACTAGGTGAGTCGATTTCTAATATATTTTTTTTTTAAATGCTTTCGGTTCGACATGTTGGGATAAAGTAGGAAGTTTGAAAAAACCCATATCTCTTAAAAGACTTTACCTACATGTATTAGGATGTCCACTCTTATTTTGTTATTTTATATTTGTGGTTTTTTTTTTCAATGCATGAACATGTGAGAGTTGGGTGTTGGGGCATTGAACCATGGTCTCGTACTCCGGAATCTAAACTGTGCTCATGTGAAGCGAAAGGTTTTCTTTAAATTTTTTACACTTTTGCTTCTTTTATCGACTTCTCAAAAATTATTTTTAAATGACGCAGAGATTCTCGTCTCAAAATCTCTTTTTCGCTAATTTCTCATTTTCACGAGCTGATCTAAAATCACAACTGTTTTAGAAAGCTTTACCCCTCTTTCCTTTCAAATTAGCCAGCGACACCTTTCTGCTCAGTCTTTCTTGCAATACTTTCTAAAAATAATTTCTTAGATAAGTCCAGATATAAAATATATAAAATTTTATTATTAAATACCATTTTAACTATTTAATTTTAGCTTTTGAAGTTTTGACAAATATAGATTATTTATCGCTGGTCATTTAGACACCGCTCTTTTTTATCAGGAGATACCGTTTTTCTAAAAATAGTGTGAAATTACTATTTTACTCTTCCATTTTAGATTGCATATTTAGTCCAGTTATAAATAATTTTCAAACAGACTCCATATAGGAGAGAAGATCGTCCGGACGAACTAACATTTTATACTAAAATGTTAGTTCGGATGATTTCAGCGTCCGAACAAATACATTTTACACTCAAATGTTCATTCAGACAATCTAAAATGGAATGGCAAAATATTAATTTTATACCATTTTTGAAAAAATGATACCTCCTCGCAAAAAAAAACTGTGTCTAAATGTCCAGCCATTACTTATTTTTAAACTTTTAAAATGAAAAATAAAACTTTATATGTCTTCTAATAATATTGTTCTTTTCCTATCAAGTCTCACGAAAAAAGTCAAGTAGATTTCATCATTCAGTGGTATTTATATAAAGAATGTATTAATTTTTTTTGATATTTTACTTTTTAACTTTCAAATATATTTATTCACATTAAATGTTATTTGTGTAGTAATGTAGATGCTGAATTCAATATGAATATTCAAAAAATCATATTAACATTTGAGAACATATTAACAAGAGTAATAGATTGGGAATTTGGAATTAACAATAGAGTAAATATTAATTTCACATAAGCAATATATAAATATATATATGTATGGGTAATTTAAATTAGTCTCAAGTTAATTATACTATTAAATTAAATAACTATACAAAACTAGTTCCATCTAATGATTAACTTTTTGTCTTTAAATGATGATTTATTAAATTCAATGAACTTGATTTTTAAAAAAAATGTCTTTTAAAATGTAACTATCTCTTTGCATTTGTGTTCAAACACTTAAAACTCTCGAAATCCAATTGATTCAAGAAAATTGGTCAAATTTTTAGAAAAATTTGAAAAAGTTAGAAAAACTTGTCGATTCACTCGATTCAAAATCCTATTGAGTCAAGTAAACTTGGACAACTCACCCAATTTTTTCAAATTTTTAAACAATGCTCTAAATTGAATTTCAATAAATCCTATAGAGCACAGGACCTCAGATACAAATTTTGAAAAGATTGGTAATTTTTTAGGAAAAACAGCGGATCGATATTTGTTGAATTTTGGTCAAGATTTCGATCACATTTTAAAATCTTCATTTAAATTTTATTTTATTTAAATTTTTATTATATTTATATAATTTTGGTGTTATCATCAATTTGTAAATCTTAAATAAGATGGTTGATATGATTAAAATATGAATTAAATTTTTTGGTGGCGGTGAAGACTGAAAAAAAAAAAAATTTGACTGAGATTTGAACCTGAACCCTTGCCACGTGAGGGATTCATTTAATCCTTCTAGAATCTGGACCACACCTTTTTCTTTTTTATTTTTTTTATTTCTTATTTTCCATTTTCCATTTTCCGTTGTTTCCCAGCGGCCCCACCCTCTTTAAAGCCAAAACAGTTGTGGCCTTTCGTCTCTGGGTATCATGCAGCGAATTAGTTAGTACGGAAATACATTGTGTTCTGCGAACTACTGAAGTAAATACTCGTGGTCCTCAAGTGGGACCATCTCCAACGTTGGTCCATGGTGACCCACTTGACATTTTGGAGCTCAACCATAGTTAGTAACTCGGTAGATGTATGGAAATTATTTAATATAATCAAATATAATTAAAAATTCAATTATAAAGGATAGTGAAAAAAAGTCGAGAGCAAATATTTAAGAGCTAATCGGTCCTCTTCAAAAAAATCAGTGTGATGAAATCCTTGGAAACCTTACTAAATCTTCTCTACTACTGTAAAAATGGAAAAGTATTTTTTTTTCTCTTACATTCACTGAAGAATTGGTGTATGCACGTATTTAGAGAATCACGTGTCAAATCTGCTTAAATTTTTTATTTTTATAAATACTATATAGAAAATTAACGATATGGATTGAAATTAGATTTGACGCGATACAGGTAGGTTAAATTTCAGACTCAATCTTAATTTTTAATTATTTAATCTTAACTCTTTAAGTCACTAAGCATCATCAAAATAATTCAAAGATGACAAGTGATTTAGACCGTTAACCTCAAGTGGAAAAAAATTGAGTTTAGGATGGCATTTGGTTCAGTTGTAGCTACTAGCTAAAGGAAGTCTATTTTAAATATGTACAATTAATTTTTCAATAAAATTGATTTTGAATGTTAAATATGTACCCTTTTGTTTTCTTCCATCTATCTTTTTTTTTTTTTTCTATTTTTGTTTATTATCCTTTCTATTCTGAATTTAAATATTTTTGTGTCTAGGTAGGAAGATCAATATTGATCAATGTTAGTGGGTCAATTTTATATTTGAGATGTATAGTTATTTATATTTTGCATCTTTTTTTTTTTTTAAAAAAAAGAATGAGATCCCTTTAAACTTATTGTAATTTGTAGTTGAAAATATTATATAAACTTTGGATTTTGGAATCAAGTGGCTTTGCTAAAGTCCAACTTGGAACTCAAATAACTAACTCTAGATATAATAATTTTTCTATTTAAATCGATTATTATAAGATTGAAGCTCAAGTTGATCTTATGCCACGTAAAATATTAGTTCCAATTAATTAAGTGTCGGTGAGTTGCACGTTCTATTTTCCTTTTTGAAAAGAGATGTAAGAAATTTAGCCTACCCTTCAAATTTAATCTACCGTCTAAGGAACCTAAGCCCACTTGACCAATTAAACTCTAAATTGGATTAAATCGAGTTGGGTCAAGTAGAATAGAGTTAGAACTTTTAAATGAATTTTCATAAAAATGCTACACGTCAAGTACAATAGAATTTTTTATTTTATGCAACTAAGTCCAACTTAATTCGATTCGAATTTAGATAATTTTTTAAAATTATAAAAAATGAGAGAAAATTTATTTTAATAGGAGATAAAAGATAAAATGGCTTCCTTTTCATGTGTACAAATTAGAATATAGAAAATTGATGCCATAGGCTAATATTTTAATTTGGTGGGATACATAGGCTAAAATTGATAGGTAAAAATTTCATGTTCAGGACCCTCTACCGGATCGGGTTAATTTAAAATATTTTTAAAAATGCATGATCAAATCCAGTTTTTTTAGAGTAACTAGTTAATTATTTGAGCATGTGTAAGTCCATCTATCTACACATATCGGATAACACTACGGAGAGAGTGACTCTTTAGAGTAAAACGAAAATTGAACTCGGTTGAGTGAGTTTGTGTCGATCACTCAAACCCCTTTAGATTGATTGTACTATTCAATGATTTTCGATCAACATACACTATAAAATGTCATTTAAATCATAGTTTAAGACTATTATTACATGGAGACAACGTTTTACACCGTCAAATCTCACCTGTTCAGAGGTGGTGATTTTTTTCACAATTAATGTCTTCATGATTTCCACCTCCCCCCTTATCCACAATTGACTTTTACACTCTAGTTGCATTTTTTTGAAAGTTGAGGCATCAATATTATGATTGAAGACATTTATTATATTTATTTTAATTGTCAGCCATAATCAAATTGAAATAGTTTTTAACAAATTGAATACTTATATAATTTAAATCAACAATCTTTAGAGTTTAAAGTTTAAACAATAGAATTTACCCAAACATTAGTGCAAAATTGTTATATGAGCCATCATCATATAGGCCGATATGGGTGTATTGGTGATACGTTTTGTTCAATAATAATTCTCTCATACGTTCTCTCTCCTACCATTTTTTATAATTTTAAGTAAAATTTAGAGAAATTATAGAAAAATAGAAAAAATTAGAAAACCTAGTATTTACATATTTTTGTTAAAAAGTAGCAATTTTCACCAAGTATTAAACCATTGAGAGTCAAAATTTGATACAAATGAAGTATGTTCTAAAAATTTGAAAAATTTTAAAAAGAAAAAGAAAATAGAAAATCAACATAAGGAAATACCTAATATAAAATTTATGTTCTTTAGTATCTCATAGTGACATATATCTTCTATTATAATTCATTAATTCTTTTTTGTAAAAAAATCTGAATTTTATGAAGTTAGAAAATTAGAAAAATCACATAAACACCTTAAAATCCATATCAATCACATAAAGGGATTTTCATTTATTTTCATAAGAATTTGTACATCTTTTCATTATTTTTTTCCACGAGAAAATAAACTTGGAAATTCACATAAACACCCTACAAATTACATAAATTATATTAAGACATCTTCATTAAATTCCATAAGCACTCAATATTATTTCATGAAGTTATTTTCACAAAAAAACCCCAAAATAGAGATTATCTTAGATAAAAAAAATGTTGAAAATAATTTAAAAAGGACAAAATTTAAAGAGAAAAAGATTTAAATGGATATATACCTTTCACACTCGAAGAACTTGCTTCTAAACCTTCTTAAAATTATATCTAATGCAAGATTCGAATCGAAAATAGTCGAAACAATAATTTTTTCAAAATAAAAATAAAAGTAGTTCACACTATATCATATCGGCTAATACGGATACAACCACTGAAACACCCCTATCAACTATATCGGTTTAATATATATGGATACATATTGACTAAAATATGATAAGTATGGACGGAATTTAATACTCTTAGTTTTGGTCTTAAATCAATAAAATATTAAGAAGTTCAATTTTCTAATTATATTTGTAAGTTGCTACTCTTATTATTGCATTGGCCTATGATAAGTGAAAACAACATAAAAATTACGTTTGATTCCATCAAGTAATTAAATATAAATTAATTTAATTTTATGTACATTAGACAATTCATTTAAACCATATCGTACGGAGTAAGGTCAGTCGGGCGAGCAAACCCTAGAATGTGAACATGCATGCATAGAAATCTAAGTGGTTGCTGACGCCTTTCCTTACATCAACTTGCTTCATTCATTCATTCATGTACAACTCTATATTATTAAAAATATATATATATAAATAAATATAAATGAATGCATATGAACAAAAGATTAAAATATCTACATATTAAATTATATAATTTGCACAGAAAATTTTGTGGGTGTTTACTTATTTATGGTGTATTAGGGTCCCACCCACCCCAAAGTGGTTGTCACATTTAGAGAGCACCAACACCATGAAATCCCATCAGACCAAATGGCCCATCTCCACTTATGACTTCTACACCATGCCCACTCTCTTTGCTTCCCTTTTCATTCACCCAACCCTAGATTTCTTCCTCTTTCATGATGGAGGAGGAGAACTAAAGATCTTCCTTCTTTTTTTTTTCCTTAAAAATGACTCTAATAATATGAATTTCATTATATCACTCTTACTAAATTAAAAAAAAAAACACTTTCTTTAAATTTTTTGTCATGCGATATAAAGATGCGAGATGAATGTTTGAAAATCTGCTCATTCTAAGAATATCTTTTTTAAAAAATAGCAGCTTTCAAAAATAGATTTCTTCTCAATTTCTCCATTTAATTCTTATATCGTGTATTTTCCAAACATACCTGTAAAATTGCAAAATTCCATTAATGATATTAAAAACACTAAAAACAAGAGCTAAATTATCCAATATTCAAGGGTAAAGTAGTCAATTTCCAGTGTTTATCATGTTCACCCACATATCATGTCACTATGTGTTGGGAAAATCACTTTCTCGGCCATACAAACAACAATATCGAAAAAACAAAAAAGAGAAATAAATAAAGAGAAACAAATCATAACACAGAGATTTATGCGGTTCCCTTTCGAAACATCCATAGGTTCAACATTGATCCACTATGCTCAAAGACAAAAAAAACGAATGAGAGATGACTCTCGTTGTAGATGATCTACTCTCTCATAAAACGAACATATATACTACTATAATCAGGGTTTACATAAGACGCTATGTGAAATTATAAAATCAACTCGACCTTCGGCAGTACGAGTCAGATTAACAATACATCTCGAATGATCAGGATCTAAAGAGTCTAACAACGTGTTATCGTTTCACATTATACAATGGAGAATCTTGGGTTGTATAAGTGCCCAAAGTGTCTTTGGTAAGTGTTGACTATGGATGGGTGATTCAACTGGGCTAGCAGCATCTATGGTCAAGAGGCAATGGATAGAAAATGACAGCCACTGGTGGTGGTTGATGGGTGGGAATTTGTCCACCTAAGCTCATGTGGTTGCCCAAGCTAAAAAAAAGGTAGTGTACTTCAGATTTATAATAATTTTCATCAGATGATGATAGATGTAGTAGTAAATCTAATTGGTTTTGATAAACCACTGTCTATGGTTCAACGTCCTTGACTGATTTGTTTTTGTTAGATGCTGGCAAGTGTTCTAAATTCTAATCTTACATATCTTTGCTGGTAAACCTATCTTAGAATTAAGCATTCATTGTATGTCTGATACAACATGACTTGTTGATTTCCATTAATATAATAAAATTGCTGTCCACATGCTATAAATTCTATTTTAAATGTAAAATTAATGTTTAAGGTAATCTTCAAAAGCATCAAGATAATATTCATAGATAAAGTAATAAAAGAAGATAAAAGTTGAGTAGCGATCCTCTCATGGGCATTTTGTATAATGAGACATAGGATTTAAGGTATTGCCCATTTTACTCTTTCACTGCCGTACGAAAACATTTAAAAAAAAAAACTCTATTGCTCGCAGTCGCTCCTCTTTTTTATCAACTTAGTTCAATGAATGGCCAGTCCTCCTCCCTTTATGAAAAAGGATGCAGGTCCAAATTAAGCTCTTAATATATGTATTAGATAAAGCATTAGAAGAATAAATTATCATTTAAATTATTGTTAGTTTGAAATACCTAACAATGATCCATGTGTGGTAAGAAACCAATCTTCAAGCAGCTCATAGAATTTATCAGTTCTAGAAGTGTCTAGTAGAGATTTGACTGTGGCTAACCATTACAACAAGATACAAAGAAAAAATATTTGATTTGTGAGTGTTGTTGGGGTCATCCTGTTTCTATGATGGCTATCAAAGACTTTTTTCAATGGCTCCATTTTTGTGTTAAATCATATCACTCTTTCAACTTTTGCTATGGATGAATGATAGTGTGTTAGTATTTTGTTGGTAAGGATATCAATAAATAGAAACATTTGGAACACGTGAGATCCACTTGTAAAAAATTCAGCTTTTCATTAATTTTTAAATTGTTCGTTGATCTCTACGCGCATGTTTATCTTTATATTTCTTTTTTGATTTTGTAAAACTATTGAATGGATTAAGTGAGATCTAGTATTTTTCATTTGATCTATTTGACGGTGAGTCCAATAGTTTTATAAAATCTAAAGTGAAGGGATATATAGAAATATGTGTTTAGAGATTAAGTCTCAAATGCCACTATTTGCTGTTATTGTGACGGTAAGGATGACAACATACAATCTTCTCTCTTTGATACATTAAAAATTGAAGGTTTTTTTAAGTCCAAGGTATCCAGGTCTTTTAAAGTACGTGAATAAGTCCTTGGGAATTGTACAAACCTCCTTATTCTAAGGTAAAACTAAGGGGAGTGATCTTTATATATTGAGAGTGTGACTTGAACCCAAAATCTCTCACAGCTTATTGAGGCTCTTAATCGTCAAGCCAACCCTCAATAGTTAAATTGAAGTTTTCTTTTACTTGTTACAAGTCAATAGAACGCATTTTTTGTAAATGTCTTGAACTTACACTAAGAAGGCAACTGTAAAACCAATTATTTTTAAAAGATTATACTCCCTCCGTCCCAAATTAAGTGTCCTATATGAATTTTAGAATTGTTCCAAAATAATTGTCTTATTTAGTATAAAGTGTATTGAAAATGGATGAGATCACATGAAATGTTAGTCTTATAGAGAGAGTTTTTTAAAAAACACAAATATTTCAAATGAGACACTTAAAATGGGACGGAAGGAGTACTATCAAATGAAGATATTCTCCACATATATAGGTTTGAGATAATATAGCGTACACTCTTGTATAAATTGACAAGTCCATTTGAAAGATTTATACTTGAAAAGAGGGGTATAAATCTCGGTATCGGCCGATATCTTGGCCGATAAATTTCTTTCTCCTTTTTTTTTAAAAAAAAAATCCATCAATATCGGCCGATATCGACGATATACTATCGCCGATATTGTAAATATCCGCCAATACGTATCATATCGGCCGATATATAAAGGTTTAAAAAACCAATATATATCGGTCGATATCAACAATACGTATTGAACGATATTATCACTCCTGCTTGAAAACAAGATTTAAGTTAAATCCATCAAGACATTGCAAAAATTTAAAGGTCAATAATTACTTAAATTGATTAAAATTTAAAAAGCTTGGAAAAATATAATTTAATTAAATAAATGAACAAATCATCTATTTAGAAAACACCTTTTTAACATCACTACAAATAAATTCCACCCCAAACTTATGTAGACATAGAAAAAAATGGAAGATGAAGGAATATGTATTATTATATATTGTAGAGGAGTCGGCAAGCATCACATCTAATAGTACTAGTTTGCCAACTCATGTGAACATTTTTTAGTGGCCTGAGGTGGACACTAGTGGCCACATTCAATGCCATTGGTTAGCACAGATTTCTAGCCTAACCTTGTGATGCAGAATATCTAACTTAGATAAGGCTTGAATTAATTTGGTCAAGTTTGGACTTTTATTTTTTCCCTAAGCAAGTCACTTGAGAGAAAAAAAATAATAGCTACTTACCAATTAAATGGCTAATTTTCAAAAAGATTATGATAGCATTTTTAGGGCTAACACATTAGGACTAGGGTTTTTACACAATTGTAAGTTTGTAAAAAAAAAAATTAGAAATTTGATTTTTCAATTAATATTTTAAATGTTAAGAAAAATAAAAATTTAAAAAATAAATACAATTATGACTATCATGATGATGATAGGTTATAGAAAATAGTGAAAGTCTACATTTCTTTCTTTAGAAAATGTAAAATATTGGATTTTGAGTTTTTAACCATCAAGAAATTTTGAAGTATCTCTCATCTTAAAAAGGATCTAATGAGTTGAATGATCTAAATCACTAAAATGATGGGACCCACACATGCAAATTAGTGTATTAGATTCAAGGAATGGAGGCTTATAGGAGACTCCAAGATGATGATTCTTCTTCTTCTTCTTCCTTTCTAATAATGAAATGACTCAATGTTTCTCATGTTTTTCTTTACTTGAATGATAAGATTCCTGAATTTCTTTTTAAGAATCTATAAAAATTGCAGGTCAAATGGCATTCTCTCTCATTTTGAAAGTAGATGCTGGAGCCCACCTTTTTTAGGCCTAACAAGATTTTTGACAAACGGCCTAAAAATCCATCCAAGTTGTTGTCATGTATGTAAGGCATCTCTCAAACCTGTTAGAAACGGAAAACTGTGTTTTACTCATAAAAGTCTATTGCATATATATAACATCTAGCCGACTCTAGAGCTATCTTAATCAAACTCAACTTCTAATCTAATAATCCAAACTTAAAAACCTAAATTCATACTAAATCTAATATATTCAATATTCCCCCTTAAACTCAAGTGGTTCAACATTATAAGTTTACAATTATTGAACAAAAAAAAAAAATAATAATAACTACATAAACCAAGTGCTGGTTGATGCCATCTAGTGGAGCGGAAGCAAATTAATAGTGAAAACGTGCCGATGAAGCCAAAGCTGAACCAATGTTCCACATGTGCTGCAAGTTATAAAATTGATGATGAACTTACTCCAACTCTCCCTCTTTCCACATGCTGCGTCCTAAAGAAAAAGGCCCAAAGTTACTTGCAAAATCAATGTCAATGCCGATGTCAATGCCAAGAACCAATGTTCTACATGTACTGCAAGTTATAAAACTGATGATGAACGGAAAACTGTGTTACCATAAAGGTCTATTACATATATATAACATCTAGCCGACCTTAGGGCTATTTTAATCAAACTCAACTTCTAATCTAATAATCCAAACTTAGAAACCTAAATACATACTAAATCTAATATATTCAACACAACCATGGAGTGAATCAAGCTAGCTTCCATGGTCGAGATTTTGCTGTGTGTTGAGAGTTGATGCATCGCATTTAATGTGAAAAAATGAAGAATGCGGTCTAGGATTCAACTCTCATGAGCGCTAGATATACAGTCGGCCCATGGAAACAATTAGTCGAATCCGAATATAAAGGTTAACTTCAGATTGTTGATGGAACAAGTGACTTACATGCAATCTCCACCTGTTGAATAGATTAAAGTCGATTGGACGGTCAAAATGGGCCTTGTAGTGAGGGTTGGTGTTATGTATGTAATGTGAAAAGGGAATGGACAATATAATCTCCAACTTTTGAATGGAATAAGTTGGAACAGATGGTCGAAGTTGGGCCATGTGTTGCAAGCATTAATGTATATTTTGTAAGCACTGATGTGTGTTGATAAGGATTGAGGTCTTATGTGGGGAATGCATGACTTATTCTAATTTGATTTTGGTCAGTTGGATTAGATGGAATTCTAATGAACAAATTAATCAAACGGCTGAAGTGAGCCACTGGATAGAATTACTAACATGATGTATACCTCAGCTCCACAAGGTTTGGATGGTTTGGATTTTGTTTAGGTCACTATTGTGAATTATCAAGTTTTAGCAACTTGAGATCGAACTGGGCCGGATCTCAATTAGCTGGACTGGGTAGTGTAAATAATCGTTTGGATTTGTGTTGGTAGGTTTGGACACAGACTGGGCCTACGTGGACCCAAGAATTTGGATTTCCTGATTCAAGTCTAGCGATGGGAGGTCTAAATCTGGGTATTCGGGAACTCTCAGGGGTTAGTTTGATGGTCAAAATCCACCCTTGTTCGCGGGAAGTCTTAGGATCAAGAAGTCCTCAACAGAAGTCATTCTCCATTGTTCTGTATCCAGCGTATGCAGATTGGGAGGTTTACACATACCCCCGGATTAGTCAGGTGAGACGCTTAGATACTTTGTTCTTTAAAAAAAAAAAAAAAAAGAATTTGGGTATTCGGGTGCGACCCAAGTTGGAGTATGTAAAAATGGATAATATTACAATATTCTTTAAGGATGAAAATCTGTCCTGAAAACCTGAAGTGCGTGGTTTACTATACTACAATAGGGCTTAGCTCTGACCCAAATCCAGTCCATTTAGATTGCTAGGTGCCGGTGGTCACATGGTTATCACAAATAGAGCATATTTTTCTTTATCCAAATTTCAAATTAACATCTCAATTCAACTTTTATCACCCTTTTTTAGTAGTATTAACAACAGATAAGTAGCAACCACAATGAAGATTACAATATATAGGCCCTTAAATTTGCATGCTAACCACTCCAACAGTAGCAACATAGACCCATCTCTCATGTTGAACTCTAGTAGGTAAGATGGACAGTGATCCTTAGCAGTGTCTCAGATCCGTCGGTTACGTGCTGACCTGATGGAAAGAGTGATCGGACTTCGGCAAATCCACAGGCATTCTTAAACTTCCCAGTTCCTCCAGTCACAGATAAATGTGACATGGCACTCCCTATCTTGTATACACCAAAGAAGTTGATGCTATCCCCGTATTCGCCGCCCTCAATCATGGCTGTAAACGCCATCATCTGAGTCGTCCCATCTGCCGAGCTTGCCACATAGACGCCTTGAGCTTTCCCGACAGTCTGGGCCCCAATATCAGGCCCCATAGTCAGCAGATCATCGATGACGGTGATTGTACCGAATCCCAGGCTCAGACCGTCAGGTCCCAATTGGGCCTGATTATTAGATGATGGCCCATTTGGGGTGCGAGCAAATGTTGTGCCGGATAGGCCGGTGCCTAAGGGGATACCGTTGTTGGCATTGACGGTCGGGATGGCACCATTGGCATTGGGAAGTGGCACTCCACCTCTTGGAGGGATGAATCCCACTGGCCTCGCAAAGGGGACTTTGCCATTGTAGATGTTGCCCAGCAATCCAGTTATGGGCCTGGCTGTTGGGCCACTACCACCTAAAATGTCATGCATGTACAATTCCAGTGTCGAGTCTGCGTGATCGCCCGATGGAGTACTTGTCGTGCTCGCCGTGTCGGTGACGGCAAGAGTCCCTGCAACATGGACTAGAATGAGACCCACAGATAACAAAACAGACGATGATGATGGATTCAACATCTTGATTGATGGTCGTAGGAGTAGGGAATGGATAATTTTTTATGAGAATGCAATTAGGTCTTTTAAGGCTTAAATAGCAAATAGAGAGGATAAATGAATGGAGTTGTTGAGAGACATGAATGAATTAATGAAATAGTTTGAGAAAGAGGAGTAAGTGCATAATTAATTTAATGAATGAATGAATAAATATAAGACTCAATAGATTTCAAACAACAGAAATAATTTCCATTTGGGTTCTGCAGTAGCGAGGATTAGGTTTAGCAGGTTCAACCAAACCATTAGATAAAAACGGGGCCACCATAATAACCTTGGCTCTTGGCCAAAGTCCCCTAGTTTAGAGTTAGACAATCATGACTCATCAAGAAATGTCTCATAATCTCCAAAATTGATCCCATATGCAAAATTGGCCATCTACTATACCATAACCCAAAAGGAGTTCAACCAAATCTAATCATTTCCAAAGTTAATATGCAGTTAAAATTCTTTGTGATGATGCCAAATTCTTTGGTTGACATATCAGTGTTCTTTTTTTAAGAAAAATCCAAGATGGATCAGATTTTAGCCAAAGTGGCCAATAATTTGGTGTTTTGATCGAAATATTTGTACATTTTATTCTTTTTTGGTATTTTTGACAAAACTCAAATTTTGGTTAATTTTTTTTCCTAAAGTTCGACATGTAAGATGGTATTTGAGTAGAGGTAGCAAATCTGACCCGACTTGATTCTTAAAACTGAATCCAAACCGAATAAAGAGGGGGCGGGGTGGGGGTGGGGGTATGTGTTTAAATTTTATACCGGTTTAATAATCGGGTTTACCCATTTACTTGTTTAGAATATGAAATAAAAGGGATGATTTAGGGCTGAAACCCTAAACCGCTAGCATTAGAATCTCAAAATGTGGGAGATAAACATACACATGATAGATATATTCAGAATTATAAAGTGTGGAAATTTGAGGTCAACGATCAGGCATGATGTCAATAGCGATAAGAGTATTGAGTATTCGGACTGGAGAGACTAATATGAGAACCAAAATCCAATTAATGATGAACATGATAATGGTAGTGCCACAGAGCAGACTGCTGCGAGTGATTGTGTACACATTTGCTTATTGATTTAGAATGATTTGGCATTGTATTGTGATATGTGTACCTAAATGCGACTAAAGATAAACCTGAAGTATTCAATTTGATATGCATGTTGGGTTAGCATGGAAAGGCAAAAAAGAGAAGGGAGTTAATGCAGTAGCGAGTGATTATTGACTGCTAAGGTGACTAAGGTATCTAGACATCTCACTTGATTAATCCTTGAAGCATGTGTAAATCTCTCAATCCGAATAAACTGAATATAAAACAATAGAGAGTGGTCCTTTCTGTATTAAGGGAAACTTGATCCCAAGATTTTTTGCAAATATGGGCGGATTTTGACAAGCCAATCCCTCAGGGTTGACTGCTAAGTCAATTGAAAGGACCTTTTCTTATAAAATGGCTATTAAGTTGTATTGTCATATAGAATTAAATGTTTTTTTTTTTTTTTGGGATAATATGGGTATCTCTACTCTATATTGGAGGTGAGACTAATTCCAAAAATACAAAAAACCACCTGCAAACCTTGTGTATCATATAAGCCTGATTGAAATCGAATAAAAGATCTCTAAACTAAGAAACAACAAGATGAACAATGCAGATTCAAAAGACTACATGGAATTAAGAGGAAGTATCATACATTTGGAACCTCAAGCTGCTCCAAGAGAACATGCCTTGTTTATCCAAGGCTTGGTAAAATAAAAGAGGACCCGTAGAATTGAATGGTTAGGAACTAAGAAGTTTAAGATAAAAAAGAAGAAAAAGGATGTTAAATTATAAGATGATAATACATAGGCTTCGAATGGCTATGAATGGAAAAGTAGAACTAAAAAAACTCGTCTGAATTTAAAAAACAAAAAAATACTTTGATTGTAATATGTGCCCTATTCATGAAAATAAGAAAAATGAGTGTTCAATATTGAGCATAGTTTCACTCTCTTTTATCTTTGCAACGTTTGATTCTCAAAATTTCGTATATATTATTTACAGATTTGACTCACTGACTCTTGTCATACAACACATAACTGATCCATAATCATGAATAACCAATTCATATGATCAGAGAAGCAACTTTGGATGGATGCCTTTTATCCTAACAGAGATTTCAGCATCTGGCAATGGCTGAGAACAGTGACAAATACCGAAACACTGCTTGGGGAAATCTCTCTCATCTCTATTAATAAACTTGAATACAATTTGCAGAGTTAAAAAGAAAAATGGTAACAGAACAGACTAAACAAGGACCGACAAATAAATTGTTCTTTCAAACATGTATGCATAGTCACAAGACGCTAAGACAGTAGATAGAGAGCAGATCCGGTAATGTATAGAGATGGTTACTCTTTTGTATGTACAACTCAAATTGCTTCAGAAACAAAGCCCTACCAAATGTTGCATCACAACATTGCTGTTTACCCAGCAGATTCCTCGAAGTGGATAAGTGAATCCTTGTTGTCGATTCCCTTCATACATGAGTTTCTATATAAGAAAACAAAATATAAACAATAAGATATCAGTGGCAGACAGCATCTCTAGCAAAAATTGACAAAAAATCAATATAAAAAAATAATAGGTACAACAGCTCTTGTTGAAGCAAGAAGAAATCATTGCTATAAAAGTAACAATAATGATCTAATGACAGACCTCATAACCACCCACAAGTCAAATCAGCCAAAGCCTCTTCCACCAGCTCCTTGAGCATCTTCTTCTCAATCTCCTTCACTAGTCCTTCTACCTCCAACTCCATCAGCTCCACCCATCCCCTTCCAATAACCTCCTCCCTCACTTCTCTATCAATCAGAAGGCTTGTGTCAACTTCATTAGAAAACCACTTGGCTCGGCAATAGAACCATTCCCTCACCCGGATCAACACTTCCTCTCTAACTGATGCACCTGGCACGACCCACTTGTGGTAGGAAGTTTTCAGGGGATTCCCATCCAATCTGCACCTCATCATGTCCATCAGTGCAGCATTTACAGAGTCAAATTGAAGTCTCAACTCTGATCTCCATTGCCTGCGTTTTGCCTCATTCAGATGCTTGACATCTTCCTTATCCATGCATTTGTTTAGCAATGTTGGGTTCAATGGGCTATCTGGTGAATGCCATCTGGAAAAGATTGTGTCAGCCCTCTCATGATCCAAACCAGCAAGCGAAAGAAATGCCTGGATGAATGAAAACCATTGTTGTTCTTCCTCTGCCTTAGAGGAAATTGTTGAAGGTTCTGGCACAAGTGATGTGGTCATCTCTGAGCTGGCACATTCATCCCACAACAAGGAACGAGTAACTGATTCTATAAGAGATTTGGCAGTTGATTCAGATTTACGATATGCATGCAGTTCTGTTGAAAGAAAGATGGCAAAAATTAAGGATTGTGAATAATATATATTAGGCAGAAAATGGAGAATTTGTTGGTGAGAACACACCCTAACTTACCCTGATGACCTCCATTGGCATTTTCAGAGGATTGTGGAGTATTAGCATCATCTTCAAAAGGTGCTTGTAAGACTGAAATGGGACTTGGCTGGTCCTGGCTCTCAACTAAGTTTTCAGGTGCCTGTGGATTTGTCGCAGTTAAAGAAGCCTACCAAAAATAAACAAATGAACTATGAAAACCCAGTTTATTGTACAAATAGAAATGCTGATATTTTTTTTACCAAGGAATTCCCAAACTACAGCTTTCTTCTAAGATAAACATAATGTGACCGACAACAACATATCAAAGGTAAATTACATACCTCAGAATCACAAGTTTGCTCTGTTGGTCCAACTGAAACAACAGAAGTTCTGCATGACGATTCTACAAGATTGGTTGACTTTGCTTCTTCAAGGGAACAGTTTGTGCCACCTTTGAAATTAGCATCACTTCTCTGCACAGAAGACAGTTGTTCCACATCAGGAGTCACCTGCAGTTCAGCAGAGCAAGGGTCTGATACAACCTGAGAGCTAACTGGACTTGATAGACCAGATTTTTCGTTGTTTGATTTCTTATTCCTGTAGAAGAATAAACTGGAAACTTTCCCCTTCAATGACTTTCCACTCTTTGGTTTGGTGGCTTCCTTTGGAACAATAGATTTTCTGACTTTGGGATCAGATACTTCAATCTTCAATCCAACATTTTCATATGCTGTAGAAGATACTGGAACAGATCTTGACCTTGACAGATTCATAGGAGAATGATTTCCACCTTGATCTTTATCAACAAGACTTGATAAGCATGTTATTGGTCCCCTCAGTTCCTGTTCTTCACCACATGATCTGCTGTTGGAAACACTATGCTCTCCAATTTTACCTTCTCCGATAGATTTTACTGACTTCATATCTGAAAGTGCAAGCATCTCACCTAAAGTGCTTGAACTTCTCCGAACTTGTCGTTGCTCTTCATTACTTCTGGTCGATGTCATCATAGCCCACCTCTCAGAAAGACGTTTCTTAGCTTCTCTTGTTACTGATGACTCTGATGAATAGGAAACCCGGCTTAGAGAAGAGGTTGAATAAGGACTATCATATCTGTTTATATAATCCCAAGAATGTCGAGAAGTTGGGGTCATAATCTCTGAATCACTGAGATTTCCTTCTTCGAAGTACCTGTTTTCTGACCTATTGAATGAGCTCTCATCCCTAAAATTCCCATTTGACAAAATAGATGGAAGAAAACTTTCATCCTTCCTATTACTACTAAGACAGTCTTGCATCTGCTTCGCAATCTCATTTGCTATTTCTCTTGACCCTTTACCTGCATCAGTTCCAGATTCTTCACAAAAATCCCTACCATATGGTAGTGTAGGTGATGAGGTTGGGGAACCCACAGTTTTGATATCATGCCTCTTGCCAGGGCCAGGTTTTAAAACCACTATCCTTGTTGGCTGAGAAGAACTATCAGTCTTCTGATGAGCAAAAGCAGGAACCCAGCTATGCTCATTATTCTCCCATTCATTTAATTGAACTGACGGGGGCTGTTTCTTAATCTGTTTTGCACACTTCATTTCCAGTCCAATGCCTCTATCTGTTTCTAGAGTCTTTGATGGCTTTAGTATAGTGATGCGCTTACTCTGAGGTGGAGGAGGAATAGATTGAAGTGAATAGAGATGCTTTGAAAATAGAGAATTAGGTTCTTGAAGAAACTTGAGAAACAACTCTCTGTTTGAACTCAGAACTTCTAGTGCATCTTGAAACTCCTTGGACTGACGAAGTTTGTCATCAGTGGCTAGACGCTTTGCTTCAATAAACTTCTGGCGAACAAGGGCCATCTTTCTTTCATTTGAATTCTCACTAAGTTGACTCTTCTGCCGTAGTTGATCCTTGACCAAACTGATTTTGGTTGACTGTTGCCAGTTTTCGTACACGTCTTTCAATTCTGGTTGCTCTTGGGCATAAGAGTGAGAATGATGATGCTTGTCTTGAAAGCCATTATCTTGTTGCTGATATCTCTGCACTGACCCTGGTTTGGAAGTAGCATTTCGTAAATAACTTTCTGACGAGCTTTTCTTAAGTGTTGAAATTGGTTGAGCTGGTAAGCCATCAAGCCCCATCAACCTGGCAATGACACTGGGTGGCTTCTGCTTGGACTCTTCATTTGACATTTCTTGGGCTATAAGCATTTTCATGGGGGTTCCATTCGATTTCTTGCTTGAAGAACTCCTCTTCAATTCATTTATTATCTGTACGTCCCAAAAATTGCAATCAAGTGGTTGTATAAACAGCTTCAAACATATTATATGCAACTCACACTGAGAAGCAGTGTAAAGCAAATCCCACCATCAGGTCCCAATACAAATTTCATGATCAGATTTTGTATCTTGTTTTGAAACAAATGTCCAAATTTCCACTCACTGTTCCGAGCTGGAGGGAGATTGGATATACTAAATGTTGATATACATTTTGGCCCAAACTTCTCCACATTGACAATATATACTCATAATTAATGATAGCTAGAGCACATTTTCTTCTAAATTAATGATTGCAAAAGCAGAATAGATGTGCCACAGAACTAATTTAGCCAACATCAATGTATGAAATTCACATTTAGAATCACTGCCAAGCAAGTTCCCACTATCAGATCCCAATACACATTTCAAGATCATATTTTGTATCTCATTTTTAAACAAATGTTGGTGTAAAATGTGGCCCAAACTTCTCCCCATGATAATATATACTTATAATTGAAGATGGCAAGAACATAATAGACATTGCATAGAACTAGTTTAGCCAATTAACCATTTACTGTAAGTTTCACTCCAACGACATTGAGAAGTGAGAGCTTACCTGCTTATCCTCTAAGTGATTGTCATTGCGATCCAATACTTTCTTTGTCGCATGAAACCGACCTCTATTAGGTGGAGAAGCTGCTAATGAACAGTTCAATATCAATGTTCTCATATTACCCAAAAAAAAAAGGAAAAAATAAAGGAAAGAAACATGACAAAAAAGGAGTTTGTAGTTCTCAAAAAAAAAAAATTGCTTGCAGAATTAGATAAATTACATCTTTGAGGAATAATGATCAAGAGCATCAAAAAAGTCTATAAATGAGAACTGAATATGCTATCCTCATTTTCACAAAACATTACTCACACTATCTCCTATTGAAATTCATCAATTTCAGAACTAGTCATAGATCAACAGATCCATGTAGACGGAAGGAAACAATTCTACTCTCCAACTAACAAAGGTTTCATTTTTCAATTACATTATACATATGCTATACAGAAGTGAGCTCTCATTTGAAACAAAAATGGTTACACATTAAAATCCTCTGAAATGACCAGAAAAACAAAAACAAAAACAAAATTATCAAACTCTGCGAGGGTGAAGCAGATTAATACAAGTTCAATCAGAGGAAAATGAAATGCAGAAACAAAGATTTTTCTGGTAGGAGAAAAGGAAATACTAGGATGGATCAGATTTTTTACTGACAATGCAGGTCCAACAAACATCATCATTGAAATGGTAAACACAATACCAGAAAATAAAGATATGCAGGTTCAGTTTATAAGATCACTACTGCAGCAGTCATAATAGGAATATGGAGATCCAAAAGTTGAAACAGTTTAGGCAACCGACTAAGAGATGAACAAAATGGACAATTCTGGGACTGTTTGAATAACAAGTAGTAAACATGGTTGCTCGCAGGTTGGTCCTTTTAAATACAGATCTAGACTGTCCCAACCATACACCACAGCGAAGTTCCCAAATCAGTCCTAGAAATTTAAAACTTAAAAGATAGGATGACTAAGAACAGATTGGATATTTCAAACTTTCCAAAAAAAAGGGGGAAGACAACAGATAGAAAATCACCATCTCTGTATGATCTGTCCATAAGCAACCTGTTTCCAGCCATGCCAGTGTTCAAGTCAAAAAGACCAACCAATTTTCCCATACATCCTGGAATTGGCTTCTCAAAATCATGCACCCTTCTGCCTCGAAGCTCATTCATCCCATCACCTGAAACAAAGTAAATAACCCATAATAAAATCCTTGTTTCTTCCCCTTTTCATTTTCAAATCAGAGAATGACCATAAGTAGGTGCACGAGCACATACGCACACGTGCACACAAGAAAAAAAACTGACCTGGATGTCAAAGCAGAGCATCTTCATTCATTGATGTCTAGAGAAAGATTATTCATCTGCTTAAGTGCCTCATGCTATGGACCTACAAAAGAGAGAGCAAACAGTTATAGTTCACCTTCAAGAGTTCATAAAACTAGATCAAGTCAATTCCATTCCTTGCACAGAAAAGCATATTTTAGTGGAAATAACCAATTTTAACTATAATTAGAAATGGATTCACCTATATTTGTTAGGAAATTGTTATTCCCTAGCAAAGTTCGTCCTCGCTATGAATCCAAATGGATTTTCAGGAAAATAAAATAGTAATAAGTGTTGACCTCGAATAATAAATATTTTCTTTCTAAACTACCAAAAAGAAGGAGAAAATGACTAGACCTCACCAAATGTGAGCACTAAAACCCTGGATTTCAGCTCGACGGCATAAAGACAATATTATCTAGAAAACAAATGGATTTCACCTAAAGTAGCATTTCAACATTACCCTGAAACTGTCCAAGATACAATCCTTCTAACAAAAAATCTAAACATTCAATAAAAAATTCAAAACAGATGAATGAGAGGCATAAGAAATCATACATAGAACTCCAATGTTCCAACTCTCTGCAAAGAAAAGAAAAACAACCCAAACTCTCACCAGCATACCATCTAATATTCAAAGTTCAAACCTTCTTACAAAAAGCTACAAATTCAAGTAAAAATTCAAGAGAGGGAAACAAAAAGCATTAAAAAGTAACAAGAAGCTCCAAGATTGCAACTTTTTTGAAAAAAAAAAAAATCATCAAATGCAGTTACTTTCAAACTTTCTTCAACAAAGTCAACCAAATTCCCAGAAACCTCACCTGAAAAGTAACACAAAAGGAGAGAAAAAAAAATCATCACAAGATAAAGCTTAAGATTCAGAAGAAAGGAGGACAAACAAAAAAAAAAACCCAACGGGGCCACGTTAAAAGCCATATATCCAGAAGAAAAACGGAATCAAGGTTGATTAGTGCCTAAAAACGAAAAGCTTCGAATCTTCTCCCTTAAAAAGCTTTGAAGGACCTAAAAATAATCGAATTTTCGGGATTTTTGTTTAAACTCAGTGACAAAAAAAAATTCCAGAAAATGCAAGCTTTCCAGTCTAAAAAGAAGAATTGGTCTATTAAAATGAACTTCAAATTCAAGGTAAAGTAAAGATTGTAGTACAGAAAGTACAGGGATGGAACTGGAATTCCACCAGAGAAAAGTGACAGAACGAAAGTAAGATGTGATCAACAAGAAAGCCCCTAAATTTAACTGAAACAATGGAATCAACGTCAAATCCGGGGAGCAAAAGGGGATAGATCATGTTCAAAACAGAAAGCCCAAGATTCAAATAGAGGACAGAATCCGTGCCAGAAAGTACAAGAGAAAGCTGCAGTTTCCAGGCGAAAGCGACAGACAATAATTTAGAACTCACAACGGTAGAATGTAAGCAGAAAATGAAATTGATCAATTCCATATCTCCATCGAGCGACTAAAACCAAACAGAAGCATCATGTTCCCCAAAATCCAAAGAATTATTTGTAACAGATTCAACAGAAGACGAATCCAAGGTTTTACAAATAACACCAAAAAAAGGCAATTACTACTGGATTTGTTTGGAACATGGAAGGTAAAGCACTTTCACGGAACATAACTACCTCCCGGTCTGTCTTGAACACACATTCAAGTAAATTTAGCAGAAACAGGAATGTGGGTTTTCATGGAAGCACGTTCCTGGAAATGCATCTTGTCCTGTTTGGCAATCTAGATACGATTTCAAAGAAAGTAGTTGTTTTGCTGTTTACGAGACCGAAAATCTCTCCAAACTAGGAGGGGATTGGTTTTCGAATTCTTGGAAAAACCGAAGTCCCGGAATGTCAAAGTTCCAGGTCTCAGGTCCACATCCAAACGCATTACGACTAAAATTCCCGGAGAATTTACAATCCATTGTTAAGAATCCACGCATACAAACTAGCACTAGCAAGGGGGAAAAAAAACACATTTCTGAACATTTTTAGCTAAAAATGATTATTCCGAGGAAAACAATTTCCTTCCCATGCATCCCAGAAAGCCACTGAGAATGCAGATAAAACTAAAAACGAAGGAGATGATGAGATTCATCATCAACACTTCAACAGATTCGGAATGAGCTGGAGAAACTAGAGAGCGAAAATCAGAGACGAGAGAAAGAGAGGAAGAAATGACTGCACATTCACGAGCTCTTGGCAGGCGATATCTCACCGGAATCTGACATACCGGTAGTCCGTACATTTCCCGACGAAGCACCGATCTGAATTTCAACCTTGCTCGTGAAGCCCTCGTTTCAGATAACCGTAGCAGAGAGAAAAAGAGAGAAGGAGGCGTTTTATCTGCACCGACGTAGGCGGACGTGGCCCACTCGACAGAAAGAGAGAGCGTATTTTCCCTGTGGTTTCCTGTTTATTAGTTTTTTTATAGTTACGTAAGCAAATAATGCGCGTAGACTGGCTAGCTAGATGCTTGCTCACCGTCGTCAGTTCGTCTCTCAAGTCTCAGTCGAGAAATACGAATTTTGAAAATTTTAGACTGAAATTGCCGTTAGGTTTTTAAACTTAATTCAACTCGTACTAAATTTTATTAATTTTTTAATTTATATTTAAAAAATCACAAGATATCTAATATAAAATTTCTACAAGTAAATCTGCTATTCTTAGAACACATCAAAGTTAGGTCATAAAAACTCAAATTCTTAATCTCCTACTTTTATGACATTGGAGGCAAACAATTAAACTATATTTATGAATCTAATTTACTAGATTAAATTTAATCTAATTTGATCTGAATTGTTGACTAATTATTCAATCCAATTTTATCTAAATCTTTTATTCAAATCAATTCAAATATTATTTTATAATTTAATGTATTTAAATTAAGTCAAACTATATCAAAATGAATTAAATTAATTTTAAATCTATCAACTCAATTCAACTTTCGGTTTTTTGGATTGAATCATGCAAGAAACCCAACTGTTTCACTCCTCGTGGAATGTGGAATGTGAAATGTGAATGGATTAGACTCACTTCTCATTCTTTCACATTATTCATTTATTTATTTATTTATTTATGTATTAAAAGTTGACGGTGGAGAACCACCGTGCGTCTACAGGTTTAGACGCAATCTTAATGATTCTGAACTGTCAGCTGGTAATTTTTTTATGAATCTACGTAGAAACCTAAAAATCTCTTCCTGTGGATTTTTTCCTAATGAAAAACAGTACCTGAATTACATAAAATTTGTCCACCCGCCCTGCTAGAAATGGGAGCAGTGGGGGTGAAATTTGAGTGGGGTTTTACTTGATTTGATCCGAGAAATCAATAGATTTAGATTATGTATTTGTATATCTTGGATCAAATTAAATTGAAGAAAAAATAAACCCACATAGAATTCGAATTGGATTGGATTGAAATTTTTAAAAGCAATCCGACCCGACCCGACATGAATCGAACTGAGTACAGCAAGTTATAAAATAGCACTTAGGTTGAGTCAGATAAAAAATCCAAGTTGAATTGAGTTAAATAATTTTTTACATAAGATAAGTTAGATTTATCGAAATCCAACCCAATCCAACTTGAGTTCCAGACCTGATGTTGAAGCATCCAAGATCACCTACTTGATACAGTCTACTTTCAAAAATATTAGATCCTCTAATGAAAATTCAGCCATAAAGTAAGATTATTATTTTTTTAATTAAAACCCCTGTATTGTTATATAAAAGTTCTCAAAAATTTTAATGAATTCAACAGCATCATCATCATAATTTCATATAGAATATAGACATTAGACACTCACTATAAAAAAATTCTATATAATCATTATTATACTTTTATAATTATGTGCACTATTTGATAATATATTTGGCACCAAGTACCTTTCCTTGCACTAAAAGCATTCATCAAATTTTTTTTAGTAATATTGGTAGAAATTAAGTGTGTATTTAGCTACTCTAAATATCTAGAACTTAGAATTTTCAATCTTCAAAAGTCGGAAATCTTATTCAAACTCTAAATCTCCATAGATTAGAATTTTCAATCTCATGAAAACCAGAGATTTCATCCTATGCATTTGGCAACAATTAGATTAAAAGCAAATATCTCAAAAATAAAAAATTATAAACTTTGGGGGTATCCTATATGAGTGGAAGTCCATCTTTTGAGTCTAAATATTCAATTAAAGACTCTTTCAAACCTTTCTAATCTAGCATTAACCAATCTCTTCATCCTCTAACGACAAACAAACATTAAGATTTCAATATGATTAGATTTTCTCATAGTAGATTATAAGTAAATATGTAAAAGTAGGAGATTTGAGATATAGGAGTATCATGTCTAAGTGGGTCTCCATTAATGAGTCTAAATTTCACTTAAAAACTGTTCTAATCTTCACGAACTTTTTTCTCTCTAGTAACGATAAATGCCTTTATTAATGAGTTTCCATTCGCTTAAAATAACGATTTTATAAAAATGTTATTAGATATGAAATATTCTATGGAACAAAGTGTTATACAATGAATAAAAGGCTTATAAATAAAGTTATGATTGCGAAGATACATACACTACGATGTATGAGTGGATTGATTATAAAAGATAGACTTAAAAACAAATGTAGTGGTGATAATAAAAAAATAACTTCAATAGATGACAAATTGATAGAAACTCGTTTGAGGTGGTTTGGTCATGTTAATAGAAGACCAAACATGCCTCCCGTATATATAGTTGAGAGCTGCAAATTGAAGATGCTAAGAGGAGAGACTGATCTTTTTAAAGATAAAAAAAGACATATTAGATTGTAGAGCGATTGATTGTAGGGTATATGATAGAGCCAATTGAAGAAGAAGAATCTATAAAACCAGTCCCATATAAATAGGATTCTGGCTTTTGATGATATTGATGATGAATTATCAGTCTCTTTATCCTCCGAGAATAACCAAAGAGTGGATTTTAATTTGAGTATACGATGGGACATCATACATGACAAAATTGGTGAAGATTTTGATCAATTGGGTGATCACGAAAATTAATTAAGTAATGAGATTACACAATTAACTTTAATTAAGTATGAGAAATTCTCCTTTTATACCAAAGTGACTTCAATAATATTTTCAACTTTAGAGCATGTCTTAACACATATTTTTCAATCATTTCAGTTGTCGTTATTCAATAAAAAAGACATGATGGCTACTCTCTCTCTCTCTCTCTCTTTTTCTTTTTTTTCTCGTGTATATCAGGAATATTAGTTACTTGTTAGATTTATTCCAAACATTTCCCATAAAGTGGTTTATACAAATCCTTAATGTTTCTTTCATGTGATTTCTCCATTATTCATGTGGTTCCATATTCTAGGAACCATAAAAATTATTTACACCAAGCATTATTTTTATCCAAGGCTTTGCCACTTTAGATCTTATAATACGTTTCATATCGGCCGTACATATATGATATTAGCCGATATGGCCAATATATCGACTGATATCATAGATATTGTCTTTTTTAAAAAAAAAAAAAAAATCAAAATCAAATGTAGGCCCAGCCGATATTGTGTTAATATCAGTGCAAATATTGACCAATATTTGCATTTTTTATTTCCATAATTTTTTTATAATAAAAGAGCAAATTTTATTTTTTTAATTCAAAAAAATAAATATTCCATCCAATATTACAAAAAAAAAAAGAGGTGAGAGAATAATATGGGCCAATATCATTCCAAACCGAGATTTAAACCCCTACTTTTAACTGAAATTCATCAATCTACAATATTAGTACCTACTTTATAATCCTAGTGGTTAATAGTGCATGTTTGTATAATATATTGGGTTATGCAACTCTTTTGTGATTGGTTATTATCAATAGTATTTTAAAAATAATTAAGTATTTCTGATCAAAAAATCATTTATTAATTGGATCAGTCTCCATTAACAAAATACACTGGTTCATTTAGAAATTATCACAAATGTCAATTGACTAAGAGATTGAATCATTAATATGGGCTAATGAGACATGAGTTCTTATTAGAATTAAAACCCTATCGAACCTTTGCATTTATTACTTGGACCATATCCATAATTTACTTATTAATTAAAATTTCGTTTTTAATTAGTGGACAAAGCGTGCTTAGTGCCGCCAACTCAATTTTTAAACACTTTACAAAATAGTCTAAGATTGCATCGCTGTTGCGACCATCTTGATGCAATTCAATCATTAGAAGATTGGAGAGATTAATAAGTTTAGGCTCATATTCAATTTAATTAGTGTTTGTCACTAAAAAAGGGGTCTTTGCTAATTTTTGCACATGCTGTGGTTATTAGAATATTCTCGACATTTATATACCTTTATTAGGTAAAATTATAAAACTCAAGAATTAAATAATTTTAATGGCCCACTTAAAAAGAATGCCAGTTCATGACTTCCTTATCCATCAACCTAATCTCCACGTGTCAGAAGATAAGCAGCTCTGAACCCAACCTGGCCCCACAGTTGATAACTTTGCTTAGCTTTTGTATTTGTTTTTCACCTCTGCAAATTTTATTATTTGCTCAATAAAATCA
Source organism: Chimonanthus salicifolius (assembly GCA_013350335.1). NCBI lineage: Eukaryota > Viridiplantae > Streptophyta > Magnoliopsida > Laurales > Calycanthaceae > Chimonanthus > Chimonanthus salicifolius. The sequence continues at coordinate 53,507,344 of CM023537.1, forward strand.
TTTGGCAATAAGATGTGAAGCCTTTCCAATTTTTAATTATTTTTATACTAAATAATTAGATTACTAATCATTAGTGGGTAATGGTAATGGGAGTTGTAATAATTAGCATCGTTTGACAAACACTGCATGCGTGCATATACTAATAATAGGCAGTGATTTGATTTGAATATTGATTATTTGTACTATCGACTAATAGGCTCCATCACTTATCTTCAATTTAATTTCTTCAGACATTCTATTTTTTAAAATTATCATATAATTTTTTTTTAAAAAAAAATCTTATTGGAAACTGCCAAATACCCAGCGTAAAACTCACACGGGTGAGTCCATTACTCGTAGGGCACACCGAAATCAGATCATAGCAGTTTAAACCCGCAACTGCCGCTTCCTCATAAGGGAGGCAACGAGTTAAACTATACCCATATAGATTATCATATAATTTAGTATTAGAAAGGATGGATATTATCATTAATTTCCTCTGTATTGCATCTAATCGTACAAAGGGAATAAACCTTTTTCTTATTAGATGGGCTCCACTTGCACATGAATGTCACCAAATTATACATTTATTTATGCATGAGACCATGATTTCTCTCTTCCCTCCCTATCTTGTGGTTGACTATCCTAATAAGAAAAAACAAGCAAAAAGACTCTAAATTTGGGTAGGTTGTATATTAGTGCAGTCAATTATTTATTGATTAGTTAGTTTGCTGCCAAAAATCTATTAATTAAAAATTTAGAATCTTTCAAAACGAATTTCTATGCTTAAATCAAATAATGTTATTGTGAAATGTGAATGCAAATCACAGTGTACAAATTAGTCATTTTCTCAATACGTGGTTGATTTTTCTTTTTTTTTTTAATAAAGTAAAGTGTAGATATTATCATTATATATGTTATTTATATTTTTCAATTTGCTTTATGAAGTAAATATCATCCAGCACTTCAATTTAATAATACATGTGGGAGAATTTTTTCTAAATACAGAGTTATTGAAATTAAAGGTGAGCCATACAGACACCTAGAAAATTTGTCTCTATACACCCGTTTTCAATTTTTTGGATGAAGTTATCATTCTACACCCGCATATGAATTCATTTGAACAAATTTTCAGTTCGTTCGAATAAATGTATTCATTTGAACGAACATCTTAGTGTAATTTTCATTCCTTCGAACGAATTTTCATTCGTTCAAATGAATAGTTTGATTCGTTCGAATGAACAATAGAATACTCATTCGAACGAATTGAAACTAAATTGATTTGTTTGTTCGGATGAATAATACGCGAAGAGGTAGAATGATAATTTTATTTGATTTTTTGAAATCACGTGTGTAGAAGGAGGAAAATAAGGTGTCTATATGGGATGCCGAAATTAAATAGTAAATAATAATAATAATTGTATGACATCCATGATATATAAGTCTAAATGATAGAAAACCTACTTACTCGTATATCCTATAAGATCAACAATTAGATCATCCTAAATTCAACACAAATGTAGTAATTGGAAATGAGAAATGGGCCCCACCATGCATTTTTTACTTACAGGGTTGTATGAATATGACTAAGTAAATGGCGTCCTTCTAGAGTAAGAATCAATTAGATTTTACTAAATATTATATTTTCTTATTTAGAGATTTTCTCTTTTTATTTATTTTTTTATTTGTATTTTCTTTCTCTATAAATAAAATTCAAGACTCAAAGATCTATTGACAATATGAGACTTTGCTAATCGGACTAACAACCGCTAAATAGAGGAAATGAGAAAAGGGCTAAAAAACATAAGAATCAACAGAAGTAAAAAATGGCAATATTTCTCTTTCTTTATTTTTATGTTAGAATTGTCCTTAATTTTCTTCTAATGTTTTTTTTTTTTTAAGTTTCTTTTTCATTTTTTTTTTCTAAATTTAAGTAATCTAGGTTATTGTTTTAAAACCCCTACCTCTTGGCAGTTCAACTTTGACCTTTTATTAGATATGAATTGATCTTTAAATTGTTTTCAAAGTTTAAAATTATAAAAACCCTCAATGACTCATAATTTGAAAAGATTGAAATAATCCACCATCAATAATCCACAAAAGCCAGAAACTTATTATTTTAGATTATTATACTATTTTATTATTTATATTATAATTAGTATAAACATGACATCTATATAGAACTATGATTATTAAAAAAAAATGTTTTATGTTTATATTTTGTAGTTATACATATATAATTATATTTTAAGCTTATTTATTTTAATTATTAAGTAATATTATTTATTAAATTATACTGATGCCAAAGCCTTGGTTAAGTCCTTTCCTCCTGAAACTTCTTCTAAGACAACTTTCTTTATAAAATAATTTTTAAAACATTGATCCATGTTTTAATTGAATAATTTTTAGGTTTTTTATTTTGTTTATTTGTTGTATATAATTAGCGGTTATTTATTTGTCGTTTCTTGTTTATAACTTTTGACCATAAATTTTTGATAATGTTTTTATTATTTTCAGATACAAGGATGACTATTTTAATAGTTTTTAAATAGATTAATTTTAAATAATAAAAATAATTAATCTTAAAGAAACCATTTGTCAAGTTATAAGAGAAAACTTTACTGACCGCACCCGGCCGGGCAAGGCTGATTCCGCTCTTACTTTCGCTGCATTTGACTTCGACGCACAAAACCTTTACTCGGAGAATAGATTTCCATTTTCCACTCCCTATCCTACGCCTACATTGCTAATGTCAATGTACTACGTCACCCACTTTCTATTTGTGACACTATGCTTATCTACTATTTAATTTCGAAAATTTTAAATTAAATAATAAAATATTTATATTCTAATATTTTTGTCATTAACAAGATATAGTATCTATTTTTATTTTATTTTTAAAATGATAATTTTTTTATTTTTTTAAGACCAAGATATTCAGATGTTATTGGAATAATTCTCAAGATAAATACAAGTCTCTCTATCTACATATACTCGTTAAGCCTACAAAAAATGGCCCTATGTGTTAAACGTGAATTAAACATAAGATCTTACATTTTGGTCGGATTCTTGCACATCAACATTAACCAAGATTAAAAATAATATTTTTCTATCTCACTGTCATTGTCTATTTACCTAATTTAAATTCATTTTGCATTACAATTGATTGTTCATTTTTAACTTAGTTCAAAATAATCACACTAATTTTTTCTTGAATTATATTGAATTACTTATCATTAAATTAAATCCAAGCAATCTTCAAAACTATATTCAAATTTATTAGTTAATTTTGATATATTTTATCTTAATTTTAGTGTTCATGCGAAGGGTAAAATTGACAATACACTAAAACTCATGTCTGGTTATACAAACCTCCAGTGAGAGGATCGCTACCCAATTATAAATCAACACTTTTATTGAAAACAAAGCAACACTTCTCTTTTTTATTTTTTTGATGACTAAGGTGTGACTTTTTAGATTACTCAACTAATTTTAAGGACATATGCAAACCTTCTTATTCACACATCAGATAACTATATAGGCCCTTTGACATTTAATCTTGTCATGTGATATCTTTGACTGTTTTGTAGAAAAGGTTTCAAGAGGAGAATAAGGTTAAAAAAAAAATTAGAAATCTTTTTTAGAAAGAAAAGTGTTTCATAACTATAGCAAACCTAAAATTGGATCTGTGTGTGAATCATGAATATGGTCCACGTTAGAGCCATGTAGAAAAAAAGAAATGAGATTAGTGAATTTTAGGTTTTTCTTTTCTTTTCATGACGAAAATTTTTAAAACAGCGTTGGATAAAACTCTACCTGTATGCAGGCTTCACAAATTATATGTGAGTACGGGACTTGAATCTTGAACCTTTTATTCTTGAGTCAAAATGTTTGACAGTTGAGCTACTCTGTGCAATGTAGATTTAGTTTAGTTTAATTGTGTTATCATCTAAAAGGAAAATTTATAAAAATATGAAAAAATAAAAAAAGGAATTTTGTAATAAAATTTAGTAAGTTTGAAAGATATTAATGTTATTTTTACTAATATTTTTACATTGATATCTAAAATTAAAAAGATTTAATAAAAAATTAATGAAAAAGGTATTTATTTTAATTTTTTATCTAATATTATTTTTGACGAAAAAATGCCTGTTACTAATATTTTTTTATATCTCAGTTTTAAATAATCAGCAGAACTGATGAAATTGCCCGCTATACAGGTACAGCACGTGAAAGCTCCAAAATGAAAAAAGAAGAAGAAAAAGAAAAAGTAAGGAGCAGTGAGAAAGTACAAAGGAAAGAGACAGGAAAGGTAGGTGAAAATGGGCCATCGTTGTCAACACTCGAACCGAGTAGATTCTCCTTCTGCAACTGCCACCGCTTACCACTTCTCATACCTGTTCACACACTCACCTGTCAACATTCACCACTCGGTAGGTTAACCACAAATCTAATCTTCTAACTTTACGGAAATTATGAATTATTTTAAAAAATTATCACAACTTTTAAATGGACAGCGGTGCTTCTGCAGGAGATTTGTATAATCAAGTATGGATTTTACTATATTATAAATTTTATCTTTTGTATTAACAGTTAAATAGGCTCATCAACACAATAAAATCGGCTCACTAAAATTTTACATGAACAATAAAATTAGCTCGTCGAAATTTTACCTTTCGCATGAATAGTAAAATCGGCTTACTGAAATGTCATATAAACAGTAAAATCGACTCACCAAAATTTATTGTTCATATAAAGGGTAAAATTTACAATACACTAAAACTCGCGTCTGGTTACACAAACCTCCCGTAAAAAGATCGCTACCCTTTTTAAATAAGAAAATATGATCAAATTTCACTATTTAATTTAAGGTAATATCTGTGCACCATGAGTTTTCATCATAGTGTACCATCTTTAAAAGGAAAAGACCATTTTAGCATTACTTTTCTTCTTCTCTCTTCTCTCTTTTAGAAAGAGAGGGCAAAATAGTCTTTTCCTTTAAAAATGGTGCACCATGGTGAAAACTTATGGTTCAATAATCCAATTTTAATATTAGAGAAAATTTCTTTTCAACTTTAACTTGAAGATTGTATATCTATATTCATACACTTGTGTAGAGGATTATTCTCAGCAGTTGGGCTACTATGAAATACATGGAAATGGCCCTTCATTTTTTCAGAATAAAAAAAGAAATTTACTTAGGTGTCTTGTCATTTTTAGAAAATAAAAAAAGTATTAAAATATATTTAGGATTTGTTTAATATTGTGTTTATTATATTTAGAGATTTCTTCTTTTATATCTTTTATATTTGTATTTCCTTTTTTCTATAATCTAAACATACACTAATGAACCATTCATATATTTGAATCTAACTTTCTATTATCAATGAGAGATGATCTTTTTGGATTATGAGATTTCCATAACTCCTTCACACACCTCTATGAAATGAAATGGATCATATAAATTCTAAAGATAATAAATTATTCTTCAATACCAATCGAGTCAATTTCTTTACACTGTCATATTTAGATTTATAAAATGATGAGATAAATGACTTAGATAATTATAACAGTGATGATAATGATAATTATAATTTAGATTTATATAAATATTAGACTGAATCTCCTTTGATAAGCTAAATTCACAGCAATTTAAACTTTCTTAAAAATGGAATAAGGACATATAAATTACGAGTTTCAATCTTGAAGAATGAGATAAAACATGTTACAATGACAATTACTACTCATGCTATGAGTTTTTGATCTAATGGTAAATATAGAATCTATATTTAGATTCTGATGGGCATAGGGTCATGATTTGAATCCAAAGAATATAATGTCTAGAATAATTTGGATTGACGAACAAAGGGACCCCATGTGGTTTAAAATGAAGAAATAACAATTTTTATCAAGATTATGCTACATCACTACTGCATTTGGTAAAATGGTTTTTGAAGGTAAAAATGTTATGTCATATTTTGCTAAAATGGTTTTTGAATTTTTTTTTTTTTCGAAGTTACATGTAGGAAACCGTGGTATATCCAGCGTAAATCTCCCATGGGTGAGCCCACTACTCTTAGGGCACACCAACGTTAGGCCATGGGGGTTCGAACACACAACATTTCCCTTCCTGCGACGAGAGACAACCAATTAAACTACATCTATATAGATGACGTGATCTATTTCAACTAAGAGAGACGTGATCTATTTCAACTAAGAGAAGTGTTTAATTGCACGTACTATAAAGGGTTTTCATGGTAAAATCTTTGATCTCACTTGTATTAGAAAGGTGTCATTATTTTATAATCTCAAATTGTAAGAATAGATAAACTCTTATAAATTTATCAAATTTCAATTCGACACAAGAAATACCCAGTGAATAGATCCTCAATTATTGTAGCATCATACAATTTATGGTACCACTAATTACCGTATGTGATTTGTCATTATAAAAAAGATTAGAAACTTCTATATGCTTTAGTGACCAAATTATCTATGAATGATTCATAGACTGATATATCGTCCGATACAATATATCAACCGATATTTTTTCTCTCTTTTTTTTTTTTTTAAATAGAAACGGTTGATATTGGCCGATGTTCAGACCCCTGTATGAATCTATTGACATAGTATTTGCTGATTGGTGTTGTAGTGCCACAGTCAAAGGTGGCAATATCGGCTGATATGTATGGTTTTTAAAAGGTCGATTACGAGATGTATTGGTCCAAAATTTTGGCCGATATTTGAATATTGATTGAATTTTTTTTAAAAAAAAATCAAAATTGGTGCTGGTATTTTAAAAAAGATAAAAAAGAAGAGGGAAAATGATCTCGACCGATATTTGGGCTGGGCGAATTTTGAACCCCTAACTATAACGTTAGAGGATAAAAAAAGTGAGGTTCCAATATTTTTTTGAAAAAAAGAAAACTAATCCATTGCACGCAAGAAAAGAAGTATTTGATAGTAGAGCCTATAGTTCCCTGACATGAGGAGTTTTACTTAAATAGTTTTAGAACACAATGTCAATCTCATAAAAAATTGTATAAAGTCCATAATGATAAATATTTTAGGGGTATTTTAGTTAATATTTTTAATATCAATTATACTTGTCAATGTATTTACAAATTTAGATGAGAGAATGCATTATTTGTCGATAAAAAAATATTTAATGGTTGATGAGAGAAAAGTATGAAAAAAAATTAATAAGAAGAGAGAGAGAATTATACCACCTTAAAGTTTATTTATTTTTGAAAAAATCCCTCTAAAATATCAACAAACTTGCATTTTGACCCCTTTCAAAATTACAATTTACACATTGTCTTCCATAAGAAGATTTTTGGTCATGCCTTTGATCCCAGTATATCATTTGGTAGCTCTAAAAATTGGGTCTAAGCCAAAGGTTTAAAAAATGGTCGATGTTTATCACTCATGACTAAATTGATACATATTGGTTGATACTTCATAAAAGTTTGATTTTTAAGTTTATAATAAATTCTTTATTTTTCTATATTTTCAATTATTATCTTTATTTTTTTAAATGAAAATTCTTCATAATCATTACTAACATTTATTGGCATTTTTTTTATACAATACATATCGATGATATGACTGATAAAAAAATTCATTGGCTGCTTTTTAAAACATTAGTCCAAACCCCAAATGCACGTCCAAATGCTTCAATGTTTTGAATTTGGATCTAATGCTATAATGGATCCAAAATCCTATTGTTTATAGTTACAATATTGCAAAATATTTAAAGGGAATGGGAGTGTGTATTGCATATTGTTGTACATACTAAACATGTTAAAAATATCTAATTATTTTCTTAATTAAAGACCTTCGTATCAAGAAGTAAAAGTTCTGATTTTGATTCTCACTCCATCTCAAAGGGCCATTTGTTATCGAGTTATTCAGTTTGTGGGTAGAGAAGCTTACACATGTCCCAAAGATTAATCAGAAAGAAACATGAACAGTTTGATCATAAAAATTTAAAGACTCATGAAATTAGGTGTGAGTTGATGAAGAAATTGAAAGAATCATCATTTTCATTATATTTCATGAACTCACACTGTTAATTCATGAGCTCCACTATTTCACTTATGAACGACAATGCCTAGAATAATAAGTTAAAAAAAGTTTTCAACATGATTATGAAGGTGAAAGAGACCTTAACTAACGTGCCACACGAATTATACATTCATGTGACCACTTGGTCCTTAAATTGCCTAATTTTCAAATAAGACAATGACCCAATATTTTATGGGGTCCACTTGATCTTTTGCTTAGATTTAGTGGTAGACATGGCATTTTCCCGTCAATGACTCAATGATTAATAAGTATAATAAAATTGGAAAACTCTAACCTCACATTCCTGAGTCATGAGAGCTCATGACTCACTTTGTTTTTCTTAAAATAATATTTTTTATATGTTATTTTTACTAAAGTAAATTGAAGTATAGATCATGAGCATGTTACTTATAAAACATAATTTTTATTTAAATATATTTATTCATTCATAAATAAAATCAATAGTTGTTAGAAAACTTTACTTTAACTATTCATATTTAAATCAAATGGCTTTATAAATGTATTAAGATATTTTTTCCCTCAATTCTTATGTAAACAACTGCTCATTTTATTTTGTAAGGTTAATGGAGCCTAATTCATTGTAAAACATTATTTATTTTAACTTGAGTCACGAGAAAGCTGTCACTAAAGCTACTTCATGTTAGGATTAGTCAGGATCAGGATATGGAGAATTTGTTTGCTTTGTATTTTTCTTAAACAGTCGTTGACTTTTTTACTTTTGAAGACCAAGATATCCAAACATCTAACTTAAATTTTTCAGGTGTTCTACTTGACTAATCCTTGACACATACCAGGTATAGAATAAAGGAGAGTGACCCTTTTTGCGTGAGCTCGATCTGAAGACCTCTCATAAACAAATGTGAGAATTGACGATCAGATTAACCCGTCTAGATTCATAGACTTTGTTGACTTGATACAATATTCAAATTCAAATTAATCATCTTGTGGTATACTTATATCTAATTGGTCGACCAATTTGTTTACTATTTTTTTATTTTTTTTTAAATTTCAATTTGAATTTATTTTTAATCAACGGCACCTGATATTTTTGGATCAACCAAAAACATTCATCTGTTCTAATATGGTATAGACCAGTTGACTGGCTGATTGCCGGTGCAAGTTTTCATCAGCTCAACTTGATTCCAGTGTCTGTTCGTAGTTGAGATGTTATGGGTTAATAATAATATTAAAATGTTTTCAATATTTAAAACTTTACTATGATATAATTAAGAAAATCTTATAAACATATAATATTTAAAAATAATTAAAATGCACTGAGTGTACAAATGATAATAATATTTAAAATTGAAATAACTTGTTCTACTTTATGAATTGAGAATAAAAGTACAAAACCATCACATTCTTCCATTTAACTTTGCATGGATTTTCTACCATCGTAAGTCGTAATTAAAGGAGATTAGGGAAACACTAATCATATATTAATTATCATTACATGCTTTCTGTCCCAACTCCCACGTGAGAAATACATAAATTATTACTCCCTGCCTACCTTTTGATTGATTCCCTTGGACCACACCAATCAACTTAATCATTATTATAATCAACATTGATTAAAAAGAAAGTTAAAAAAAAAAAAAAACCTGTGGGTGGACAGTGAATTACATCCACCACATCCTACCATTCTTGGATCAAAAGACAGTACAATTTACAGTCGTCTTGCTAACTCAATATATTTTGACTGTTTTAGTATTCTCACACGTAAATTAAAAAAATTATATTATTTAATTTTTATAAATTTATTTATACAATTAATTGCTCATAAACATAATAGATATGATCTTTTAAGTAATTCTCTCATTAGTGTTGTTCCGTTGGTCCTACTCAAAGTGCACTCTAAGTTCATAGAGCCGTCAATTATAGATCTCGACCATCAAAATTTAAAATATCGATTGAAATTTTTTAGTTGGAATTTATATTGAAGTATATATATATATTTTAAATATTATCGATATCTCTAAATTTTAACTAAAATTTTTCAGTCTAACTAGAGATAAAAAATCTCCCTTAACTAAAATGTGTAATCAAGGGTTAAAATCTCGAGCCGACCGAGATATTGGCCAATATCTCCAATTTCAATGATATCAGACATTGGCCGATATCGCTGATATAACTGTAGTGAGATCATCGATATTCAATTTTTTTTTAAAAAGTCGATATTTATGACATCGCAGATATATGGGCCATAATAATATTGTACGACCCATATTTACACCGTGTGTATAATTGTAACTGAGGCTTAAAAGTGAGGAGCTCATGTCTCCAACTTAACCCAACTCAACCCAACCCAATTTGTGTGAGTTCAGGCATGGGATGAGAGAAAACCTAAAGCTCCCAATGGGTCAATGAATTCTAAAAGTGTAATAGAGGAGCATCTCAAAATTGAGAAAAAAAGTGACTATTGACCATTCAATCTAAATGTATTAAAATTAATACTCTTTTTATCATTGATACTTATGAATCTAAATCAAATGGCTAGAAATGTTCATTGATCCTAAATTTCAATATTGAAATATCCTATAGTTAGGTTTTTAATATGAAAAAGTCTGATTAACCCAAAAATTTTGAAGTCAAAACCAATTTTCATTAGCATGAGTTGCCTCAAAAGAGATCCAACCTCTCCATTTTCATTCCAAAAGATAGAGAAAGAGAGAGAGAGAGACTGATTTGATTGGCCATCCATCCAGAAAAAAAAATCACAAACCTCAACCGTATGTGTCCACAAGCCACAAAGAACAGCCTGTGGTGTGGACCTGACCACAAAGAGAAGTTGTCACCTTATATTTTGTAAGTATTTGCTGCGTACTTCACATGTCGGCAAAGACTCAGATACCCGTTAACTTTCATATTCTACATAAAAATTGATAAAAGATAAGCCTTATTTCGTATATTTAAATTTTTAATATCAAAATATTCATTCATCTGACCTAATTAATTTTTGAAATGTGTGTAAATCTCTCTTTTAGACCAAGGTATCGAAGCATCCTACTTGGATTTTTCAGACATCCCACCTAACTAATCTTTAAAAGATGTGTAAACTTCTCAATCCATATATGTCGGATACAGAACTAAGGGGAGTCATTTTTTTTTTTTTTTTTGCATTGAGGGGAGCTTGATCTAAATATGTGTAAATCTCTCAATCTTCAAACGTGGATATAGAATAATTGAGAGTGACTCTTTTTGTATATTTTGTGAAATTTAGATAAATGTTACTCTTTATAATTATATATCTCAATTTTTATCATTTATCATTTTAATGTTTTACTTGTGTCTACTCCTATGTTATTAGAACCGGACCGTCTAATGAACCGTCTTCAAGAAATGTTGGGTTCAACTGCGGTCAAAGCCTGTCAAGTAATAATATAATATAAATATTACAAATAATATTAATTTATTAATTTTTTTGTTTAACACTTCAGACTTTAAGTAACATACTAAAAACGGTGAAGGATGTGGAATGAAAATGGTAAGACATTTTTACATTTCAATCATTTCTATTTTTTAATATTAAATTTTGAAATTTTGAAGGGAAAAAAATTCAATTTTGGTGAGCTGCGGTTCACAGATTGCAGTTCAATTGAAAAAACTGTATAAAACTGTAGTTCATCACTGTTTTTTACGGTCCAACATTAAAAATGGTTTTTCCATGGGATCGAACTGCAGTCACGCCGATTCTGTCCAGTTTAAATAACACTGGTCTACTCTGATTCCAATATCTTGAGAAAACTTGAAAATTGAAAAATTTCCTACAACTTGTGTTAGCATGAAATGAGAAAATTCAAAGGAGGACGAGCAACCCAACTTCCTGTTTACAACAAAAATCCACACCTATATGTACACCTACCCACCGACCTACTCTCTCTCTCTCACAACCCATACTGCATTTTGTTAAATAGTGGTTTCCAAAATTATTTATTTCTTTTGTTTAGGGTGGGATGACCATGTTTTTCTTGCAATTTGTATTGAAACTCTCCAACAATATTATATTATATTTTCATTTTTTTTTAAATTTTTTTTGAGCGTATGGTAAACAAACGACATATGTAGATTGAATATGATTTTTCCTTGGCCCTAATTGAGATATCATTTTTCTTTTTATTTTTTTTTAAAAGAGCCATCTTACTCAATAATAAAAATGTCCTACAATTGTAATTTCCATTTAGAGGATGAAGGAAGGTGTCATTTAAAATAATTGCAACCATAGGGTATTTTTGCCATTCAATGAAATATAGTGTTCTTCACAAAAAAATGTTGTTTCAAAATTATGGTTGTGCATACTTAGGAGTGAGGCTGACAATGTTGATAATGATGGTTATATTGGAAATGTTTATTTTTGAATATATGTTCAACTAAAAATTAGTTTTGTTGGATCCATCAAGCTATGTTTCTAAACTTTAAAATTGTTCAGTTTAAATTAACTTCTAATCTCTAAACTCTTATTGTTTATTGAATATAGTTTGATAGATCTATTATCATTATTGATAAAACTTTTTAATGAGTCAGTCTATTATCATTATTGATAAAAGTAAAACTTAAACGGTGTTGTTCATGATATTATTACCTTACATCCACTTGTTTGAGTGAACAACTATCTAAACTATATTTCATAAATGAAATTTAAAACTAAAATTCAAACAACAAATTTAAATATATAAAAATAAATGACTATCACATCATCAATAACAACTCAAAAGACCAAAGGTAGAAAAACTGGTTGATACGTATCGCATCATTCCTATAGGTATCATATTGGACGATACGACTGATTAGTTTGGTTGTATCGAATCGTCCTGCATTGCTAATATGACATAGTATCAATTGTTTTTACATTTCAAAAATTTGGCTGAAGTTTAAGAAATTTTCTATGCGATGGGGGGGAGGGGGGGTTGTGGAGGAAGGGGATACTCCCCACATTTCTTGGGAGGTTGTTCGGATCTTAGGATAGAAGTGACGCTCTTTCTTGAGCTAGCATGAGGCCTTTTGGAGTGTGTGTATGAACACACATCCCAATACAAAACTGTGAGGGCGTGTGTATGGAGCCCAAAGCAGACAATATCATGCTGGGTGGTATATGGTCATTACAAATGGTATCAGAGCAGATGACGGCTCTACTCCCAAGTGGAGTGATTGTGATGGCTCACACTAGATGGAGAGTGGGAGGAATACTTCATGTGCATGGATACAAAGAAAGAAAGAGGAGGGTCCTCAGCTCTAGTCCTAGGTGCAGGGCCGTCTAGACCATAAGGCCATTGAGGCGGTCGCCTTAGGCCCCTCCGTAAAAAAGGCCCACTAACTCCCACTCGTATTACACTGTTTCCTCATTCCGCAAACCCTAAAAAAAACCTCCCAAGCAATCAATACATGGGCAATACATCAGTATGATGTTACAGGAATATATGAATGACTCATCACTGTCATTCATTGTCACAAATACTGTTATGTTATCGGAGATATTAACGGCGATCGGTAATATTGGAATATTTTTAAATTCTCAGATTTTTATTGAGAAGATCTCGTGCAAATTATAATATTTAAAAATAATAATAAAATATTAATAAAATAAAAATGGTAATAAGGAATTTACCGCGATACTACAATTTATCGCGTTTTAATACGATTTTATCGAGAATTTATCGTCGTGCCGATAAAAACACGTTTTTAACATGATAATGGTATTTTACTGATAAAAATGTAATAAATTTAAAAATACTGCTGATATTTGTGAGAATGCTGCCATTCAAATTATATTTGATTTATTCTATCTTGAGTTAGACGAGCTCTTTTAAATAGAGTTTCCCTTCTATATTCTCCAAAGAATGGATGACTGATAAAGTGAAACTAAAAGTCTTTACAAATATCTATGCTTCTCATGTACACTATGACTTTAAATATTTTTCCACTTTTCTAGATACTTGTGAGAGCAAAAAGCTATTTAGTTCCTTTCGAAATTTGATCAGCAAAAATACAATTTGACATGATGCCTTCAGATGTTTACAATAAATTCTCTAATAAAAACTGAATTAACTTGAATAATGGACGATGAAATGTCCACATTTTCCTCTTTCCCCAACCGCTCAACTGCCATTTGGGCCACTGGTTTGGATGGTTGAGAGAGAGAGAGAGAGAGAGAGAGAGAGAGAGAGAGAGAGAGAGAGTGTTGATTATTTATTTCTTTAGATGGTGTGGTTACATAGGTTTTAATACGAAAATGACAGGAGAATTGCTTTTGTTTATTCATTTGGGCTGTGATTTGAGTTTTTAATACGAAACAACGACCCAAAATAAAGAAATATAAAAGGTGATAGCAGCCAGAATTGCACTTGTTTAATTCCATATCTTGTTGTAAACAATATAAAATTTTCAGAGATTATACATTTCTTTATTTCTTTAGATTGTCGGTGTGTTCAGATTCTGAAAGTAAGTTGAACACTCAACAGACAGTTGCTTAATTCCATGTCTTGGTGCAAGAGGTTGGAAAGATCCTCTTCAGATTCAACAATTTTGACCTATCGGTATTAAAGATAGTTTCCTATAATTATCAGATCTATACCACATTTTGCTCATCATAGCAAAATTTGTTTGGCCTTTAATTGGTTATAACAAATAAATGAATAATAAATTTAAGATCTTTGGATAGAGGAAGAAACGAGGGATGAAATTTGGGTCGAGTTTTAGTCTGACTCACATGACCCAATCCGAGAAATCAAGTGGGTCAGGTTGGGTTGAAGAAAAAAATCTGAATTAAATTCGGACTAGATCAGGTCAAACTTTTTTAAAATTGACTCGACCTGACCCACTAAAAAAAAATTTAATATAGCACTGAACAGGGGTCCAAAATACCCTATGACCGATATTTCGGCCGATATGCATATCGACTGAATATCGACCGATAATTTTCTCTCATCCGTTTTTTCCATTTTATTGCATCTCTTCTCCGATATTCAAAACCGTGAAAACCGTAAAAAACCGTATCGGTTTTTGTTTTTGTTTTTTTTTTAAATTTAAATAAATTTTAAATACCGATTTTTATGCATATCGGCTGATATAGTGACCGATATTCGGTCTGAATATCGGTCATATCAGCCGATAACCTTTTTTACTGGCCTATACATATCGTAATGGCCGATATCGTTAGACGCTGAAAAACCGATACACATCGGCCGATATGATATATATCGACCGATATTTCGACCCTTGGCACTGAAATCAGATCAACAAATTTGAGTTGAATTGGGTTTAGCAATTTAGATAAGAAATTGGAGTCGAGTCGGGTTAGGTTCAATATTTTTTTGAGTTAAATTGGGTTTAATGGAACCCACCAAACCTGCCCAAGTTAGATTGGGTTTAATTTGTTCCTTAAGAATCCAGTTATTTCGATTTTTAACACTTTATCAATTGATCACGCCAAATTTCTGAATTAAACTGATCACATGTTGTAAAGTCGAACAAGTTATCATCTCTGAGTATATTTTATTATAACAAGATGAGCTTTTGATCAGATTATCAGATACACATTTCCAGCACCCACATAATAAAACCCCCCTTTCGGGTGACGTCTCACACGATTGCAGGATAGCCACCGGGTTATACCACAGAAACTCGAACTCGCACCATCTCGCTTCGTAAGGCGGAATGTTACCAGCTGAGCTACCCCGTGTAGAGTATCATGACTTCATTATTAGGTTGGTATGTAATTATAAAACGTAGATAATATCAATAATTTACCATGGGAGGGTTCCTCCAACAAGCATGAGTGATAAAAATGAGGAAGAGAAGGACAGTGACAGTATTTTTTTTATTAGAAGGGATACTAGATTTGTCCTTTTATCCACTTGCCATACAAACGCCCTAATACAAACTCATGATGAAATTGTTTAATTTGCTAAACATCTAAACTGAATAGCTATCAAGTGCGAAGAATGGCTCAACCTAACACTTACGTGGTTAGATTCACTGTAGAAATGCTGGTTGGAACTTGCATGCAAAAGCAAATGTAACAACTGGTATACATTGAGCTACATTTGATAACCAGATAAATAGGGTAAATTGCCGCTATTACATACAAAATTGGAGCAACTATCACCAAAAACAAAAAAACAAAATTGGTAATAGCTCACTCTCAGCAGCGTTCCCTCTTGCACTCCTGTCACAATTACTTACAGTGCAGTACATTCTTGCCAAAAAAAGGCTATTTCGTTCCAACCATTGGGATGATGTGTTCAATGAAAATGAAATGTGTCAATGCCGTAAGATCAGACTTTCCAAAGGCAGACTAGTTGTGCCAAAGTTACGATGCTTACCATCGGCCTTGTTGATGAGAGAGAAGCCTTGGTTAGGCAGCTGATTGATAAGCAGAGTTTCCAATTGGCAAGCTGCACTCTTTCCAGGGACTAGAACATAAAGGAATGTTATATTTTTTGTGCCTGCATTTGAACGATGAGTACGAACTCGGCCTGAAAGGTCATCCGTCTGCAACCAAAATTGAAAAATGAAATTTTTTTCCATGACTGGGCATTCTTTTCCAGAAAGCTGAATGATCCAATAACAGGGAAATCTTTCCTCCAAATATGGGAAACAAAAAGTGACCATTTCTAGCCCAAATGTTCAGCCATTTCTAGTCCAACTAGAAATGAACTTGCAATTTGGCAGAAAATGGGGGGCAAAGTTGAATCCTCCAACCCCCTTTCTGGAGGAAACCAACTACTCTCAAAGGAGAAGATATCAAAACACTAAATACCCCTAAATCACAATTTGCAGGAACATCACCCAAATGCATCCCTTAGCTACAGAGTTCAAAAAGCATGATTGGAAACACTGGGATGAAAGTTACCTGTCCAACATATAATCTCTTATCAGGTCTAACCAGTACATATACACTTGAAGCACCTATTGTAGCAGGAGGAGGTTGTTCCCTAGAACCGATTTTGACACAACTGACTTCTGCAAGTTCAGATAAGCTCTTGCACTTGTAAAGCTCAATCAGTTTCTTCTGGCAGATTATGGTAATGGCACTTTCAACTTCCTTAATCAGTGTTTCTCCAGGGCTCAGTATCTCTGATTGAGAAGGAATGAATCCATTGCCAATACTTCTTGATGAGTAAGTGGCTTCATCAAAACCATCAGCCTCAGAGTTGGGGCTCAGATGCTCTACATTTGCATCGTCTCTCCCTGAAAATGTGCCACTGCTATTTATTGAAGAATATAGATCTTCAGCTCTTCTGATGATTGTTTCAGGAATACCTTCTCTTAGTGCTGTTTCAAAAGCAAGGCTTTCTCTACAGACCCCATCTACTAACCTCCATGTCGGTCGAGTCTGACCATCTACAACCTCTGTTCCCATCGCTTTATAGACAGTGTTCTTTGTAGTCAGGGGTAAATTGAAAATGCTGTGCAAATGGGTAGAAATGACACCCAGGCAACCAATGTGACTAAGAGTTTCAACAATGCTACCAGCAATGCATGTCCCTTTTGCCATTTCCGTGCCCCTGCATATCTCATCCATGAGCACAAGGCTCCTGGGAGTTGCTGCAGTGATTATAGAACGTAACTCTGACATTTCAATCTGGTGCATATTTTCAAGTGAGAACACTAGCATTACATAAAAGAACATACAGAATGCACTTCTTCAGAGCATTGAGGAATTATATAAGGAACTGGCACCTCATTTTGGTAAAGATACAAGTGGATGTTATATTTGCAAACTAAGGAAAGCTCTCTACGGTTATAAAGTACAAAAGGCATGAGTCCATAGCTGCCATTACAGAAGGTCGTACAGCAACAAGCATAAAAACCACTCATTCAATAAATTAAATGAAAGAACAATTATCAATTATTATTTTGAACAAGCCAATAACAGTAGGAAGGTGCTAACTTTCATAATCACAATTTCATGGATTCAAGTCAAGTCACCATTGCCATGAGAAAAAAGAAGAAGAGAGTTGTAGTTTTTTGTATTACAAACATAGTTTTCTTCCTTGGAAGGCAAGTTCTCATTCCAAAAGATAAAATCATCAAGCTTGAACTCAAATGTTGAATCAAAGTTAGAAATGAAAAATACATGTCATTCAGGGATGATGGAACAATGATTTTTGTGGGGTCCAGTTCAGTCATATTAGTTACTAAGGGCATGAGCTTGGATGGGAGGCCAGTAATATTTCACTCCCAGTCAATCACTCTAGCCACATGAGATGGGCCATGCAAAATCAAAATTTTAACCCAAATTAATATAACTAGAGGAGGCATTTGTAATAATTTAGAAATCCTATGCTTCTCATGGATACTAGAATTTTGTGGCGATTTCGAAATTGGAATATGATAATTTTGTTTTTTTATGGTTGTTTCCATGTTATTGGGGGCCAAGGGCCTCAATTGGGTGTTATATGTAGTGATCCCAACTCTAATTGAGAGGAATCCTAGTGTGTGGGTCCCTTCGTCGGACACCTGTCTTGAAGTCCAAATTAGAATAGCCGAGTGGAAAATGTAGGAAAAAGGGGAAATATAATAAAAATATGGAGGGTGTCAGTGCGACCGACACGCCGTTGAACAGATCGGGAGCAATTAGTAATGCAGAAATCCAACCAGAGAACCAGAGAGTTCGTCGGTCCGGCCGACACTATTTGCCGGTCCGACCAACAGAGGACAAAAAACTGAGTGAGTTTCAGGATGCTTGTCGGTCACACCGAGGTAACCTTACCTTAGCCCAAAACCAACCCTACCTCCCTTCCAAACCCTCAAATCTCTTCATGCATGTGCGTGGGATTGATTGAGATCCCTTCTAGGTCCCTCTTCTTGTGTTTTCTCTCCAAAGAGGTAAGAAAGGTTATTCTTTCACTCCGGTTTTTTTCCTTTTGTTTATGTGCATCTATGGGATAAAGCGAGAGAGAGAGAGAGAGAGAGAGAGAGAGAGAGAGAGAGAGAGAAGGGAAGAAGGGGGGGAGAGGATTTTAGGCCTGGTGTGGGAGAGAAAACATGGAAGGATGTTGGGGATTGCGATTTGGGGCTTTGAGGGTAGAGAATGAGCTTCCTTTTGGGCTTAACATCCTTTTTGGGGAATAAACTGGGGATAATGGTTAGAGAGGTTGGTTAAGCAACTGAAAGAAGTGATCCTATGAGTAGAACTTGTCGATGAATGGGAGGATTCCATCTATTCTCAGACTTTCCCCTTTGGGTTTGGGGTTTTGTAAATCTACATGTAATTTAACTTCATTTATGTCTAAGGATGAATGGTGATTATGAAATTGTTGTGTTGAGCAGCTCCCAGACCGACTGAAGCAGATGTTCCTCAACGAGTTGGAGACACCAATCCTCCGGCGAATCATTAGGTGAGGGTTCCTAACCACATGTTTGGCTGATGATGAAGCTGTGTTTTATGCCATGGAATTGAATGCAATACTTTGGGTGTTTAGGTAATGCAATGAGCAGGATGGGCTTGTTTATGGTTGAATAGAGGAATGAGGTTCATTATATGTGTGCATGTCTCTTTGTTGAGAAATTATATGGGGATGCTATATTTATACCAAAATGCTAATAATTGGGTACATGATGTTGGAGTACTATGGGAGAAGGGACTTCTTTAGTTCCTCAAGGGTGGTACCTTTGTGTGGTTTAAAGGGGATGGGTACCTCTATGTGGTTTGAAGGCACTGGGTACCTCTGTGTGGTTTAAAAGAAAAGGGCACCTCTGTGTGGTTGAAGAAAATAAAAGAGGCGCCTCTGTGTGGACGACTTCATGGGTGCCCTCTGTGTGGGTTGATCTTTCCCCAGATGGAAGTATGAGCATGTAGTAGAGATTTGATGCGGACATCAGCGGAGATGAAGATGCGATCGTGACTATGGCATTGGATTTTTATAAACACTTCTATCACAAAGCTGACGGAAATGAAGTCTACGAAGGTTTAAATGGAGTTCGTCAGGCCCAACAGCCCCCAAAGGCCCAACAAAACAAGGCAACCTGAATGAGTCAAGATCAAAATAGACTGTTGCTATTTCAGTTTCCAGGTACTGTTATTATAAGTTGTTTAATTTTTTTTATGAAAAATGTATGTATGTAATTAATTCAGTTTCTATTCTTGTCATTAAACTATGGAGAGTCGGTTTTTTTTTCCCTGATTATAAAAGGGGACAGCATGTAGCAAGGACACAACGAACAAATGAATAAAATTCTTTTCTTTTCCTTTGCATGTGCAATTGGAATAGGCACAGAAATCTCGTGTGATTCCCTTGTGTCCAGCATGTTGTGACTTGCGATTCCCAATCCAGACGGAGGTAACCAGGCGTTGTTGCTTACCCTTTGTTCCAAACGAGGGGGCTGAGAACAGTTCCAGAGACCATCGCTGCCTAGGATTCTGGCCTCAAGAATGAATCAGGAACTGGCTATTAAATCAGCAAACAGTCACACCTTTGAGTTTTGGAAGCTACTTGAGGATCGTACAGGTACGCAGAGTCCAATAGACCTTGGCTGTTTGAACCAAGGGTGTTTTGGTGTTTTCTCTTGCCCTACAGTCAACGGAAAAGCTGTGGAGGCCTCTTCCTTGAAGAGTTTCTGTTCTATCTGAAACTAAACATATCAATGGACAGTGTGATAAGGAGAGCTTGCAATTGTAACCCAGCTGCCAGCCAGTTGACATTTGGCATTGATGTGGTTTTACAAAAAGACCACTTGTAGCAAGAGTCTAATGGGTATCAGCAAAAGCCAATTTTTGTGACATATTCCAAACCAACCTCTGCAATAGTGGAACCGAATGCATTTTGTAAACAAATTGTTTTTTAAAAGCTGTAGGCGTGTTTTACATCTACAAGTCTACATCAAGATTAGAGGCTCATGAGTGTTGTATTATTATACATTTGATGCATGCTTTTATCATACTTGCACTCTTATTGTTTGCTGCATGCTCACCCCTCACAGATGCAAGAAACATGATGGAGGCAGGGCCCAGTGGGCCCTATCAGCGAGGGTGAAGACAACGTTAGAAGATCCATTCTCTGTTGTGTATTTTGTTATGATTAGTTGGACTAAGATGTAATACATGTAACTTATTGACTAAGTCATGTAGACTCTTTGAACTTAGAAAAAGACTTTTAGGAATGTGAATGTTATTTACAAAAAAAAAAAAAACTTTAGTCACGTGTCCCAGGTTCGGGTCGTGACATAATATCTTAGTATAGTACTTTTGTTTAAAAATAAAATTATAAAAGTTCGAAAATTGGGACTTTGAAATTTGGAATTCAATTGAATAGTTGTTGAATCCACAAAATTTTTATTAAATCTCACATGATATCTCAAACATATATGATCATGCATGTATAAAAGAAAAAAATGAACATAACTCTCATACAACCATACTCATGTGTCCACGTTCAGTACATGCATGGAACAATAGCTTCAAAAGCACAAGCCATATTGGATTCAAGCACTAGTATATGGTGAGGGTCGTACACCGAATGACCCAATGTTTTATGCTTTGTGTATGTCTCCTCACAAGAGTATGGAAGATGAAAGAAAGAGCGCTCATTTAGAAAAGAAAAGGAAGGAAGAAAGAAAAGAGTGCAACCAGCTAATTTAACTCTTTACACCTTTTTTTTTATGTGCTGTGCTTCACAACTTCAGCAACTCCTCTAGAGATGACACGAACTCTATGATTAGAGATATAGAGAATTTTTTTTAAATGGTTCATATATTAATATATAAAAAAACACCAAGAGGTGCAAATACAAAAAAAGAAAGCAAATAAAAAACAACAAATGAAGATAACAAGAAGAGAGACTGTCAACCAAAAATCCACCGTCCAGGACATAGAACAAAATACTTATCGCTCAAGCTAGATCAACACATTCTTTCCAGACATGCAAGATGTCAAGTATAGAGATGTTCCTGAATTCCGGTAGAGAAGCAGCCCATGATGTACACTTGGTGAGAGCACATCTTGTAACTGTTGAAGATGATGCAAGATAATTTGTATATCTTACTCAATTGATTCTACAATGTTGCAATGTATTTATAAAGGAAAAGATATAACACATGGATGAATAAAGTAATAAAAAGAAGGTAGACAAAGAGTTTTGGTAATGATGTCTCCAAGTGGAAACAACTTGGGCCCCATATCACTCTCCCTCAAGCTGGTTCGATAATATCGAGTAATCCGGCTTGCACAAAACATGATTTCCACTATAGAAGTCCTCAAAGAGCCAAAGAAGATGCCGAAGTTTGTTTATACCATGTTGAAGATGATGAATAGTAACTCCTGAGATGATTTGGCAAAGAACTGTAAAATGGAAACCTAAACCTTCATTCAACAAGACCAAAAAATAGGCCTTAGAGAGTTCCACTGACATTCAAACTTGAAGTTGCGCCATACAGTTGTGAGACAAAACGACTGTAGAGATGTGGGATCATAAGTTCAAATCTGAAGTAAGATTCTAGATCTAAGGAACAACCAAAGATTGCCCTGTAAAACACCCACAAAATGTAGGGAATTAAAGTCTCTCAAATGAGAGGTCAAAGTGCTGGAGAAGTAGTAGTGGGTCCCAAAAAAACACTCCAAATGTCCAAATAATAGTGAGAGGAGCCCATGCCCAGCAAAATTTAGTAGATCACAACAAAGACCCAAAAAGATGGGTTTCTGGCATTTGCAGGCAGCGGATGGAAGAACAGCAGAAGGGGGCTCCACCACTGCTAGAAACGACACTCATTTTTTGGGCCTTTTCTGCCGTGATCTGTTGATTCTTGCTGCAACAATCTTTCTCCCATCTCTAGTGTCGCCTATTGTTGTTGCTAGAATCCCAGCGAACTAATCCTCTCTTCATCATCGTTGGGCCCAGTTTTTCGCTCCATTGGCTCTTCTAGCCCTGCCTTCTTCTGTAGCTTGTATCTACTGCTACAGTCATCTTCTGTGGCTTGGGCTCTCTTGACTGGATTTGCTCATTGCTGGCCTTCTCATCTCCAAGGTTATTGTGCTGGGATTTTGTTCTTGGTCCTCTGATTTCGCTATTGCTGCTATTGTGCTTTCTCCTACACTTGCGACTGACAATTCTGCCTTGGGATCATGGCCTCCTCTTCAGATCCTCCTGAGATTGTGTCTTCTGCGAGATCTACTGTTGTTTCCCTCCCTGGTATGGCTTCCTCTGGATCCACACATATTGGGAAGATCACCACTATCTTATTGAATGAGATAAATTACTTCCAATGGTCTCATTCAACGAAAATGTTTCTGAACTCCAAACAGTTGTCTGATTATATTGATGGCCTGATTTATCGTATGTTGTTGGTGTGGTCAGCAAATTCATGCAGGCTCCATGGGATACTCATCTTCATGTTGTCTTCCGCATCCTCCGTTACATTAAATCTCATCCAGGATGCGGATTGTTCTTTGCCCGCCAAACGTCCCTACCTGTCCGTGGTTATTCTGATGCTAATTGGGTTGACTCTTTCGAAGACCGACGCTCTACCACTGGTTATTGCGTCATCTTGGGCTCCCATTTGGTCTGGTGGCGTAGCAAAAAGTAGTCTATTGTTGCTCGCTCTAGTGTTGAAGCTGAATATCATGCCATGGCTAATACTACGACTGAACTACTTTGGATCCGTTAGTTTCTTACAGAATTGGGATTTGCTCCTGTTGACCCCCTTATTATGTTATGTGACAATCAGGCGGCTATAAACATTGCCTCCAATCCGATCTTTCATGAGAGGACCAAGCACATTAAAGTTGATTTCCAGTTCCTTCACCAACATATTTCTGAAGGTCGGCTTGCCACTCATTTGAAGTCAACCGATCAACTTGCTGACATTTTCACGAAGTCCGTTCCTTGAGCTCAACTTGATTCAGTTGTTAGCAAGTTAGGATTACTTGATACCTTCGAACCAGCTTGAGGGGGATTGTTGTGGGACCTGACCTAATTCGGGTACCATTCGTTTGTGTTGTGGGTCCCGACCCATTTCGGGACAAAAATTGTCCACGTTCAATGCATATTGCAGAGTCAACTTAGATTAGTTGTCTAATAGCTTGTAATTAGATTTTATATTATTTTTTCCTTTTATGCCAACATGATTGACTCTCCTATGTGTTATTTATACATGTACAAAGCAACAATTTTGAATACACTGAATACAAAACACAGAGAGAAGAATTCTTCTCAATCGATCTCTTCTCCATCTCTTATTTACTTATGTTCTTATTTTCATTCTATTATGCAACAGTCTAGCATGGTTTAACACCAATACACTTATCAGACCATAGACTGCATGTCACGTCCATTGGTACACTACATGTTTACAAAAACACAACTATGTAGGCAAATGCAGAAACAGATCCAAGTTATAAAAGTCATGAAAGATGATGAGCTGATTCTAGAAACTAGGAAAATCACTGCCAGAAATTTTATTTCAGAACACAATTTCGTACCTGAAATGAGCTCTTCCCATCAGCAGGACTATCATAAGATTTCATATGAAGCATAATAGAATCAAAATGGGGAATAACAGCCGACTCAGCAGGTACCATCAATCCACACATTCCAAGTAAAGCAGTGGCGCAAATTGATCGAAGGATACTTGATTTACCACCACCATTAGGGCCGGTAAGAAGAAACAAGGATTTCATTTCAACCGTATTCCGTATACCATTGCCATGAGCTACATCAAACCAATATGGCATTAAGCCTATTATATCCATTTTTTTAACGATTTCTGATAATTCCTTTTCCTGTATTCACATAAATATCAGCTCATCAGGAGTCAACCCAGGTTGATGAGAAGCATATATATATTTGAACAATACTGACCCTATATAATTAAGAAGACATCAACTTTTAAATGAGGTAGAAATTAGGAATGAGAGAGAAAAAGGGCTGAAAATAATTATAATTCTAATTCAGTCTGGGCATGGGCTTTTAGGATACTGCAAAAGCACAGGACAAAATTGATGTTGGGCTTCCAAATTTTGACCTGAGCCTGACATCAGATTTGGCTGGGCCTATGCCAAACACAGCCAAAATTCACCACAAGTAGACATGACTTACAACAGAATTCAATAAGTTAGCATGTTTAACAAGACCCATGCAACAATTGCAATTAGGGCTGCCAATGAGTCAGATATTGGGTCAATCCAAATCCAGTTAGTATCACTCACATACAAATCTCACTCAGGTGCTGAAAAGAGATCAGCATATCAATCTAATCGGGACCCAAACATCAGTATCAGAGTATCAAATGGATTGTTTATATTTAATCACAATGTATTTAAGAAATAAGAGGTGGTTAGAGAGGGATTATAGTTTAGCTTTTTCTTTTTTTTTTAAATTTTTTTTTTTCATAATGTATATGTATATTTAGGTATTGTTTATACCTAATATTATATCTCAAGTATTTCAAAAAATTAGGGAAACATCGGGCTAATAGTTTTATGTCTATGGTTGTCCTAATCACAAGGCCTGATTTCATTTACCTGGAAACAAAACATTCTAAACCCTTTGGATTCTCATTCACAAAGATAACGAGCACAATTAAATACTAAGCCACTAACCGGAGATTTGAGAAACTCAACAAGGCTTGGGAAAACCCATTTCCTTCTCCTCCCTTCACTGCAAAAAAAAAAAAACGGGGGGACATAACGTAAATCAAAATAAGAGCAAAATTGGGATTTGAGTGGTCATCTAGAACCACCTATTTGCACAATATAATAATAAATAGATAGATTATACATCACTAAAGTACCCAAAGAACCTGAAGCACATTTTGAAAGTGTTCATCCTGCAACCATAAAGATTGCTGGTTTAAGACATGTGGTGTGGGGTTCAAAACGCTAGTTGGGCTGAGGGAAAAACCTTGCCAAAAACAACTATGAGTGCCAACCCCAGCTAGATGGTTTAAATGGTTTTGATAATGATCATTATGGGTTTAATACCCAAACAATTTAAGTGCTCTATTAATCTGGTAAAAGGACCAAAAAGTTCTTTTTAAACTTCCTCAAACCTCATCATTTAGGAAAAAGCTCACACCTGTAGCACATGATACCAACCCATGCAACAGGTATTTTAGGATTTCAAACTCATGAAAATCAGAAGTTCATGCGAGTGAACAAACATCTTCAAAGAAAATGGGTAACTTCGATTGCAGAACACAATAGCAACATATACTTTATTCAAAACAACACTTTATTTTAAAGTTGAATATATATATATATATATATATATATATATATATATATATATATATATATATATATGCATCAAGAGTTCTATTTGTACAAAGCTAATTAAATCAATAAACTATACCCAACATGTGAAAATAGTGCCTTCGCTATGACAAGCAACATGGATGAAAAGACAAGAACATTTATGTTACTCTGCAGCTCTGCAGAAAGTCCTCTTAACAACTCCAAGACTTTAGCTTTTGCTCTATCACGTGCTTCATGATACCTAAGTAGAAAAAACAACAATATTTAATAATCATTTAAAATTTGACAAGAAAAGCAATATCAGATCGAGTTCCAGAATATCCAATACAAACTCACCTAAATAATGCATTCTCCACTTTGCCTGTTGTAAACCATTCCTCCCCAACCTTCTTCCCTTTTGAATCTGTTGCAGATCTGAGCTGCTTGATTTGTTCTTCCCCGGGACTACCAGACCATACAGATGGTTCAAAACGTTTTCCTTTGAACCAAACAGCTTCATGCTCCCTTGAATAGGATATCTCCCCTTTTGGACCTCCAAGGGGAGACATGATGGCTTTTACTCTTGAAACAATTGGAAGGAAATCTTCTGTGACCTGAATTAAGTTGAATAGGCCATAAATATCTAATTATCAAAGTAGAAATGAGTAATGTAATTCCAGACCAGCATTTGAATTACTAATATGGCAACAGTTCAACAGACAATGAGAAACATTAATCAACAACAGAAATGTTCAAGCCTTCAAGGACAGCTTGCACTATTATTAAAGTTGGGTTGTTTCTACATATTTCCAAGGTAAAAATTCTACAGATGACACCCATTAAACAAAGATAGACTTTAATCACACATACAAAATCAAAGTCTTCATAAATGAAATGACGAAGATATTTTACAGATTGCCCATAAATACAGAATGCTTATGCTTTTAAAATTATGTTTCCCTAGAGTTTGAAAGAAGCACAATTGATGCCATGGAACAAGAAGTTTTTCAAAATCATGCCTATATTCAAAATTGCCTTTTCTTTTCCTAGAATAGGCACCAGAAGGTTAAACAATTTTGACTCAAAAGGTTGCAAGAATTTTCTTATATCAATAAAATATACCATTTAGTAGTTCAACATATATTAAATACATATGTCCAAACTTCCCTGCACTGTACTTTTAGGGAATTAAGTGGCATCACTAGGTAGCCCAAAGAGAAGGCAAATGCAGAAAACATAGTATAATTCAAAGAAAATTATAAATATACACATAAGAAACAATCATAAGGTTTGCTTCTGAAACATACTGCTCTAGATAACGCATCAGCTGCTCTCTCCACTTCAATAAAAGCATCTTCTGCATGAACCCTTTTGACCCGACCTTTCCAAGGAGACTCCATATCAACAAAAAACTCTTCAGGAATGATTGGTGAGAAGCTTATTTCTTGATCTGTTTCACCATCCAGACAGATCATTTCACCTATTTTTTGTGATATCAATTTGCACTCATTTACCTAGGGAAAAGAACTAAAGGAAATGAATTTCACGAGAAAAAGAAATCAGATGTTGTAAATCAATAGCAAGAAAGAGGCATAATTACCTTTGTAAGTAAATAAATAAATCATTTCCAAAAGAATAAAAAAAGGACATTCGAACTCATGGTTGTTAAAATCTTACGATACACGATTCATATCTTACGATTCATACGATATGATAAGAGAAACGATTCGTCTATCAACAAATCTTACGATTCCTATAAATAATAGAATTATGGAGTTATTAGAAGTGCAAAAGTATAAAATATTTCATTTTAATGGTTTTTAAGGCTTGAGTTAATGAGCATTTAAGACCTTTCGATTTTTGAGGATTTTTTAGTTCATTATTGACTTCACAGTATAGTTGGATTATATACTGGTCTTATACTTTTGGGAGTTGGAGCATTGAAATTTGAGTTTCAAAGAACAAATTATATAGAATTCACTTAATATTGAAAGAAAGTTGGAGAATTGCTCATATTATTACATTTTAGATATATTTTACGTTATTTCATATATTAAATATTTTTGAGAGAAAACACTTATGAATCTTACGATTCTACGATTTACGATACACAATTTACGATTCAAGATGTATTAATGATTTACGATACGATTTGATTTTCATAACATTGTTCGAACATGCATATCTATTTTCCATTAGATGTTGCAGTTCAAGCCATCAACAACAAAAGAAAGAAAATAAGATGGAAATAAGACCAAGTAATTCATCATCAAAAGCTAGCATCACATCTATTTGAGGTCGACTTTACGAGTTCTTCTTCTCTAGCAGATCTATCATAAACCATACTATCAATCACTCTACAGCCTAGTATGTCCTTTATTATCCCTTTCCTCCTGATGCCTTCAATCTGTAATCTCTCAACTCTATACAACGGGGCCATGTTTGGTATTCTAATAACATGACCGAACCACCTCAAACGAGTTTCTCTCAATTTTTTGTCCATCAGAGCTATCTTTAAACTATTCTTAATGCGTTCGTTTCTAATTCTATCATTTAAGATAAATCCACTCCATTTAACGTAGCATATGCATCTCCACTATTCTAACTTTTTCTATTTGTCTTTTCTTCATTGCCCAACACTCTGCTCCGTATAGCACTGCAAATCTAATAACTATTTTATAAAATCATCCATTTAGGCATAGGGAAGACTCTTTTATCGCATAAGACTCCGCTAGCTTATCAACTTTTGTCTACCCTGCTCCTTTTTCCTTCGTTATACCTAAGTTTAAACCTCCTTAAGATTCTACTATAGAGCCAGGTTGCTCTAACTAGCGTCAAACCCACTAAAGTTACATTCTAGGTATTCCGTTTTAGTTTTACTAACTTTCGAACAATTTGACTCCAACGTTCTCCTTCACAATTCTAGCCTTGCATTGAGTTGTTGTTTCATCTTACTAGTTAATACTATATCATCTACAAAAAGCACACACCATGGCACTTCATCTTGGATTGCAATAGTGTATATAGGAAACAAGACCTAGTGCTGCCATGGTTTATATAGGAAATAAAACCTAGCAATTGAATCTTCCAAAGTATCTTCCAACAAGTAATTTGGCTAATCATAAAGTCAATTGAGAGAACATGGATAAAGGCATCATAACTACCATATGAAACCAAACGAGATGGAAATGTAGCCTAGTTTTAACAAAAACACAAGTTAGCAAAACTGTTGAAACTGCTGATGTTGTGTTTCCGGATAGATGGTAATAAGTAGAAGTACTAGAAGATGGTAAACTTTTTATTTTATTTAAAAAAAAAAAGACAATCAAAATGCACTAAAATGTCTATAAAGAATGTGGACCCACAATAATTCCAACTCCAATCCAACAACTTAGAAGATGTTGATAGCATGCCTTAGACATCAGAGTAAAAAAATTGGTGCCTTCCATTGAATGCCAATATGGACCACTACCCATGCCATTGCCTTCTAGATTGAACAAGTCATTGTTGACCAAAAAATCCATAGTTGCATCTTCCAAGTTAGAAGCCAATAAAACTACCTGATTCAGTGGAGAAGCTTGATATGTGAAAAATTGTGCTTGATTAATCCTTTTGATATGATTGAAGTCAGGTTAGTGAGTCGAATCAAACTCAGCGGGATGGGCCTAAATTCCACCACCACAAGCGCTATCATCACTTGTAATTTTGAACTTGTGAGTTGGCTTCAAGAAAATCGATATCGTAATTGCACTACCAAGATCAATATGTTCACCACAATCGATTGCTGATTTGGAGATATCCTTTGAGAAATCCTTTACTGAAATACAATCAATGTTAGATTTTAAGTGGCTACTAATGTTGATATATCATTCAAAATGTTTGGACGTATCTCAAACATTCACCTCAAATCTTTTAATTCAAATTTCATCAAATGTCATTAAGTCAATAAAAAAATGGAGATGCTGACGGGAGAATGGACAAAGGATGAACAAGTAGGCGGACGAACAGACAAGTGCAATTTCTTCTAACATTAAGTAGTTGTTCATAATATTTAATTAAAAATTCTAACATAATATAATATGCTTTTGCATGTATACATTACATGCTTATATGAGGTGGAAGGAAGCTCAGTTGCCAATATATTTTGGTGTATTAGATTAGTGGTATTGTATTTTGTTAACATAGACACAATAAGGATACAAATCATTGGATCTATAGATATTTTGAAGCATCTAAATAAGTGTGTCCAACGCAATTACGCCCATGCTTAAACATGACATTATCACACCTAGGCGTCTTGATTGTGCCTTGCACCTTGATTGCGATGATATTATCAAAGCTTTCTCCTACCTAAAAGCTAACTAAAATATTGAAGTGTTGGTCACATGATTCTTTACAGTAAAATTAGTACACTATTTTTTTATAAGTGCTACTTTCATCACGTTATTTTCACTTAAAACAAATTCAAATTTATTCAAATATTATGTAAGTCCATGAATCCTATGTTTTGAAATTGGTGGAATTGAAACCTATACCCATACGCATGCAACATAAATTCCCTTTTTTCCTCTTATTTCATATTCTTCTCCTTCTTCCATTTCACTCATAACCTTCCTTTTTTACTTTTGGGATCTACGAGTAGGGACCAAAAATCCATCAACTTTTGATTCCTTCTCTATTTAAATCCATAAATCTTTGATTCCCTTTTACTTTATAGTTCTTCTTATTATGTTTCATTATTTAAACCCATAAACCTTTTATTCCCAATCTCCTCCTTCATCCAATAACATCCCTTTTATGTTGTTCTTTTAGGATTTGAGAGAGGCTCTACGAGGGTGAGGTGTGATAAGTCCATCGTGGAACGCTAGCGAAGAAAGATGCATCAGAATCTAGATTTTTTCTCAACATGGTTGGATAATGATTTTGTTCAGATTTCTAATATAGATGACCACGGACAAAGGTAGATCCAGCTATGGATAGCCCAAATTGTGCATAGATCTGCGATTAGATTGCTTGGAAGGCTTAATCTAGTTGTTCATTTCATCATATAGGTCCTGGGAGTTGTTTTGTTCAGTGGACCATGGTTGGCTTGATCCAAACCTTTAAATGGATTCAGTAGTAATTAACTTAGAAAGTTCATTTTATTTTATTTGGGTATCAACTTTTTGAGATGTAATAAGTTATTTTGAATGACTTGTGTAGTTCACAGATGTGTATGTCTCTAGGGTTTCTTAGGTTTTCTTATAAATACCTTTTTTAAAGATAACTTCATTAATCAAAGAAGAGAACACAACCAGACAAGAGCCAAAACAAGCAAGCAAAAAGAGCCTGCCACCCAAAGAAAGGAAACAAACAACCAACCATCCGCCAAAACTACATTACATTATTTACAATTTCCGATGACAAAGCCAAACCCTTACGAGCCAACTCATCCGCCTCTGAATTTGCTGAGCGGGGAACTCAAGAAACTGAATAACCAAAAGCCTCAATAGAATAGCAAATCCTTCCAACTTTATCCACATAAGACCATTATGAAATAACAAATCATTTTTTTTTTTATGACCAAGGTGTCCAGGGGTCTTACCTCTATTTGGACAGGGGATATTTTAACACGACTAGTCCTTGGGCATGTGCAAGCTCCCAATCCCCACACACCAGGTAAACAACTACGCCCAGAGGAGTGTTGAGCGTGAGTCAAACTCGAAATAACACATCATTTCATAATAGTTTGGAGGTCTGACTCCATCCCTCCCTTGGAGTGACTCCAAGGAATCAGGTGCTTTCTATCCTTACTCTTCATCCTAATCTCTTCTTCGTTGATTTTATTCTTCATTTCCTTTTCTTTCTTCTCCAACTTTTCCCCAATTTTCTTACGTTTTCAAAACCCTAAACAGCCTAAAAATCCCAAATCTAACCCAACCAGGCTCTGATCTCAACTCATTAGACCGTCATGACCCAGACCCCACCCGATCATATGAACGGACTGTTTTAAGTCCCGTTTTGCACTGTTTTGCATTCTACCTTGGTTCCTATCCTGTAATGAACCTTTTTGTGCCAAAAACCCCTCAAACAGCTCCTTTCTTAGCTCTTTCATGTAATGGTTCCCTTGGGTAGGGGATTCCCATGAGAAAAGCAAGAAAAAGAGGTGCAAGGATGGAAAAGGGGAAACCATGGTTTCTCCTCCCTCTCCAAGGAAATATATTTTAGCTTGAGAGGGGCAATGGGGGAAAGGTGGAGCCCACTCTTCACCTATTTAATAAATAGAAAACAAGATTCTCCTACTTTTCCCTTACCTATTTTGCATTGTTTTGCATTCTAACTTGGTTCCTATCCTGTAATGAACCTTCTTGTGCCGAAAACCCCTCAAACAGCACTTTCTTAGCCCTTTCATGTAATGGTTCCCTTGGGTAGGGGATTCCCTTGAGAAAAGCAAGAAAAAGAGGTGCAAGGAAGGAAAAGGGGAAACCATGGTTTCTCCTCCCTCTCCAAGGAAATATATTTTAGCTTGAGAGGGGAAATGGGGGAAAGGTGGAGCCCACTCTTCACACCTATTTAATAAATGGGAAACAAGATTCTCCTACTTTTCCCTCACCCATACCCTATGGAGAAGAGTGTTGGGCAGTTGGGAAATGACAAACGGACAAAATAAAGGTAATGGAGATGCAAATTTTACATCGGATGAGTGGAATTATTCTGAAAGATAGAATTAATTACTACATTAGGATAGCATTAAAAATTACCCAATAGATGACAAAAGGAAACAAACTCGTTTAATGTGGTTTTATCGTTTTAGTAAAAGGCTAATCTGCCCCAATATGAGAGTCGAGAGGCTACAAATCTGAAGTATAAGGTGGAAAGGTGCCATTGAGAACATGGCGAGAAGGGATAAAGAAAGACATAATAGAGTGTGGAGTGGCAAGTGTCATGGTTTATGACAGGAAAGTAGAACTACAAAAGCCAACCCCAGATAAATGGAGCAATGATAATGATGATGATGATTAAGGCCGAGGGATGCAAAATTGAGATATCCAGCTCAGCAGATTTGTTTATCTAGATGATTCCATCAATGATTGTCATTAAGTGATCCCATCAATATGGAAGATAATGTCTCTTTGGGACCGTTTGGTTCAAAAGATGGAATGAGAAGATGGTTAAATTCAATATGCTCTACCAAACAACCTTTTGAATCAGGAGGATGGAATATTTCCTTTTTCCAAGGAATAGAATAGTTCTTTAGATGCTCATTCTCGTCTCATTCATTGAAAATGACATGTTCCCCAATCCCATTCTTGGAGTATAATAAGGTATGTCCCTCCATTAACTCAATAATATTTGATCATATAGTCACCAAATTCTTCAGTTGGA